>OX451741.1:784967237-786348166 GCA_948472305.1 Vicia faba | reverse complement strand
CTAGAAAATGGTCAATTGTTTTAAATAATGATTTCAAGAGTTCAATTGCATCATCTTGACCTAATTACATGGTTCAAAACATTGCAAATCCATTGGATTGACAGATGAATTTTTCAATCAACTGATCAAAAGTCAATTGTATACTGAAAAGTCAAACTTTGACTTTTTGGTCAAAATCAAATGCCAAAGATCATAATTCATCAAATCATGTAAAAATGAGAAACTTGTTCATCAATAAATCAAGGGTTTAAGTTTTTGTTTTGAAAAGTTGAAAATTTTAACTTAGAAAATTTTCTAAGTATAGAAAATTTCTTATTTTTTTCTCAACTTTGAGCCAAATTTTCACCATGATGCAAGGTGATTCAAAGGAAACTTTCAACATTAAAGTTGTATATCTCCATGAAATATACAACTATTCTTTACACCATTTCTCCTAAAAATGCTTAGATCTCAAGATATAATTTTTTGAATACATGCTCATGAACTAAAATAACTTAGTGAAATTTTGCCCTAGTTAGGCAGATTTTTTACCTAAATTCATGCCAATTTTTCACATAGTTCCAAGGGGAATCTTCAAAATAAATTCAAATATAGGTTGTAGAGCACATTGCAAGATTTAGAAAATGTCCAAGAAATCCTTGAGATCAGTCTTGAGTAGGGAGAATCGAAGAGAAGAAGTTGGTGATTTATCACTTTGATTTCAAGCCATTTCATGAAGAACAAAAATTTAAATCCTCAAGCATGCTGGACAAATCTTACTTTGCAGGCTCCTAACTTGACTTTCACTCCATAATTAAATATTTTCACAGATTTTGGAAGCTTTAAGCCAAGCATTAAATGCATTGTACAAGAACAATTCCATTTTTGGCACAAAGGTGCCATTTTCATTTTGATAAAGCACTACTTTTGAAATTTTCCACTCCTTGAGCCTTGTACTTGTTTTCTCTGCACACAAGCAAAACCATAACCAAAAGAAATTTTCCTGAATCCTCTACTAAACCAGACCATGCTTGTACAACACTTAGGGACTTGTCTCTTCACTTTTCTTCAAAAGCAAGTAATAGAGCCAAAAGACTATAACTCAGAAATCTTGAGAAAGCTTGAAGTCTAACCTTTTACATACTTATACACAAGTGTATTGCAACCTAACACACTCATGCTAAGACTCAGAAATACTCCCAAACACTTTTCCATTGAAAATCTGCCATAGCTTGACAATTTTCATTTTACACAACCATCTACAAAACCACTCGTGCGTTTTGAGTTTTAACCACCTAAACACTTAATATACTTCATATCTAAGTGATCCAGGCCCCTGTTCCCTCACTGTAACTCCTCCTCCATCCACCATTTTTAAATGTCAAGCTTGCAGGTTGACTTGAGTAGGGAGATTCAGAGAATTTCAAGATAAGGTAAGGATTAGAATACACTCAGGGAGGTCCAAGCAAGCTAAACAGATCCTCAGGCCTTCTCAAAACTTGCCCAAACTCCATTCACGATCTCAACTGGAAGAGGTAAAAACTCAAACTTCAATCTCTTCATACAAGCATCCTTTGGTCCTGATTTATGAAAGAAAAATGTAGATATCCTTGCACTAAAGCTAGCCATATTCATAGATTTCATTTATATTAACTATTCATAGAGAATTTTGGATTTGAAATTTATGTAAAAATTAGGTTTCAAATTAGGGCAAGTAAAATTAGCTTTGATCTTGGATTGTTAGTTTACATAAATTATATGGTTGAACTCGTGGGAAGAAACACCATAATTTTCATGTTTGGTCTTTCCATTTTCATGGAGAAATGAGAGAGATACAAGTGGTCCGGCCATGGCTCAAGGTTGAAGATGAAGTTGCCTTCAGGAGTTGTTTTCTAATATATATTTATCTTTGTGTTTCTATAAACGGATGTACAGCCACCCCAATGGTAAGGCAGCGCACAAAAATGCCATAGGTCATGGGTTCGAGCCTTGGCGCCTGCCTTTTGCAATTTTTCTCACATTTTGCCATTTTTTGTCCCTTTGCAACGTGGGCCTCTGAACTTTGGGCTTTGTGTTTTTTTTTCTAACATTCACCTCCTGATTGCTTATGACACCCCTGACCCAATATATTTTTATTATTCATTTTATTTCCATTTTTATTTTATTAAATGTATTTTTCTTAATATTAAAAATCACAAAAAATATGAAAATGATAGATTTGTATCTTGGCTCATTTTATTTTATTTTTCTCATGTAAAATATTTTATTTAGTTAAATATATTATCCACTTTTCTTAATTAACTTTGTAAATTAAATTAGGACTAGTTTAATATTTATTTTTCTTTATACTCATTAAAATTTATTTTACTATAAAAAAGAGACCAAAATATCTCATAGGGCCATATATTATTTTCAAGACAAAAATACAAAAATACTTACTTTTTCTTAAAGAAATTTATTTTCTTTTAACCAAATAGAATTAGGGTTTATTCAAAAATATTTTTTCTAAAAAATAATTTCTTTTCTTAATTGATTTAAGATTAATCTTGATTTATTTATTAGGTTTAGGGTAAAACCTTTTTCACATAAAAAACCAAACAAAAATCTTCTTTGCATTTACATACCTTTGCATATTTAATTCATTTTTGTATATTATTTATTTCAATATTTGTACATATTCAATTTGGTTGTAATAGACTAATTAGGTTTATATTATTACAATCCCCATTCATAAATTGTATACCCCCCCTCCCACAAGTGTTGTAATAGCGTAGGACATTTAAATTTTGCAATTTATCGCTTTTATATAACATGCTAGTAATTAGGGTTTGTATGGCAAGATAAAACCAATCAAATAGAAAACCCTAATCCAAGACAAAATCAAGCATGAAAATGACACACTTGCATACAAAACACCCATAGGGTTATCCCATTTGGTTGCCTTATACAAAATCGCCATATTACGCATGTAAAGTGTCTTAGCAAAAACAAACAAATACAAGATCATAGTCCCTCGATGACGCTATTTAAAGTTGCCTTACAAAAATGGTCTTAGTCCCTCAAAAAATGCTAAGATACTTTGAAACATTGCTAATCATGAATATACGATGACCCACGCTTGTCCCGTTTACATCCAAAGATAGAGTTGCTTACCAAACAATGGTAAGACAACAACGTCAAAGGAAAAGAAAATGAACAAGAAATACATTTGAGTAGGTAGATTGCTTCTAGTTACTTGCTCCATTTCAAAAATCTTTGATATTTTCAAAACAAACACACACATTTCCAAACATCTTACAAACATTGAAAACATTTTCAAAAAGATCGAACATCTTTGTATACATTCTTACGAACGAGAATCATTACAAAGATTGCCTAAACAATGGTCTCTTTTACAAAATACTTTCAAAACCACACAAAGCACAATTTCAAACAAAAGCAAGTGGTCTAGCAAGTAACTAAGTGCCCATGGAAAACCATGGATGAAAAGGGTGCTAATACCTCCCCTTTTCATAATCTACCCCCCGAACTCAGGAAATAATCTCAAAAGTCTTTCCTGTGCTTTTTCACCTTTCCTTTTGGATAAAAGAAAAGTTGGTGGTGACTCTTGCTAATCGCAACAATTGCGATCAAATGCAAAACAATCAAGTCAGTTCTCCCACTGTATCACAGAACTGGCGACTCTGCTGGGGAATATTCTAAAAGTGGGGGTTACCTTAGGGATTAGATCACATTTACTTGCTTACATTGTTTGACTTGTATGCTTTACATTATGGTTCTTTGTTTGGATTTTAATCCTCTACCCGGATTTGGGATACATTATAGGTAAGTAGCAATACGTTGTGGAAACTGTGCGGGGTATACCGACATGGTCTAAGAAATAGTTATGTTAGTGCGACATATTTGTGGGTACCGGTAGCCTTTGAGTTAATCAAAGAGAATACGGGGCCGCTGAGTGATGTCATGAAGCACTAATGAACTTCTATAACCTTTACTTGACCAACTTGACCTTTAGGATGTAGTGAGATGACCGACTTTGGTGCAGTCCGAAGTTGATAGATACTCGATACTACACTCATTGAGGTTTGGTTTCTTGGGATATTTCGGTCGCCATTAAAGAGGCTTGAGCTGAAACAATGACCAAGGAAATAATACAGTGATATTGAGCTCCTTAGAACCCGGTTACTATTGCTAGGACAGGTTTAAGCCAACTAAACTTCAAGAGGGTACTTACCTATAAAACTCCATGCAAGCCTAAACCTAGGATTTGTTTGCTTTGTTTGTATATGCATACTTGTACATAACATCATGGATATCATGAACATCATATGCATCCACTAACCATTTCAAGGATTTTTGGATTCATCTTTGTTCTTGTTTTGTAGGATATGAACTCACTTCGCAGGAAAACTATTCAAGTCAACCTTGTGAGAATCCCTCCACAGCTTAAGGAGCTAGCTTCAAGGATTCCTAAAAATTCTCCATTCACTAAGAGACATGGTCGTCTACTCAACTTGGTCACCTCTAACACAGATGAGGACATGATGAAGGTGCTCTTTCAGTTCTTTGATCCTTTGCACCATTGCTTCACATTTCCCGACTATTAACTTGTTCCTACTTACGAATAATTCTCCCAACTATTGAGGATTCCCATTCTCAATTAACTACCTTTCAAAGGTACAGAAAGAGACCCAAAGCCAGAAGAGATTGCTCAAGTTATACACTTGCACTCATCTGATGTCACAACTCATTGGGAAAAATCAGTGGTGTCAAAGGTTTCCTAGAAAAGTTCCTGTTTGGGAAAGCCCAAAACTGTTGGAATTCTTTAGACTTGCAAGCTTTTGAGGAAATTGTGGATCTCCTCATCTATGGGATAGTTTTGTTTCCAAATCCTGACCAACTCATAGATGTGAACACCGTCAAAATCTTCATATCACGCAACCTGGTGCCTACATTGCTAGGAGATATCCTACACTCTCTCCACACTCGCACAATGAGGAAAAGAGGTGTCCTTATATGTTGCACTCCTCTCTTGGCAAGATGTTTTATTTCTCATCTTCCCCAATCTGTATTAAAGAATGAACAAGGTTTAAGGTGGTCACAAAGGTTGATGACGCTCAAGCATTCAGACATTCATTGGTGCTCCTGATCCAAAGAGAATGTTATCATTGTTGACCGTTGTTGAGAATTTCCTAACGTCCCTTTACTTGGAATTAGGGGAGGAACCACCTACAACCCTTGCTTAGCCTTAAGATAGTTTGGTTACGCCCGAAGGGATGACCCACATGAGATGTTGATTCAAGGTTTGGTATTCGACTACGACAACGACAATCAAGGTCTTCTCCAGAGATTTATCTGAGCTTGGAGGATGCTAAACAAGGTGGATAGCAAGACTTTGGGGCACAAGAATTCCATCCCCCTTGAGCCTTACCTCAAATGGGTACGAACTCGCGCTCAGAGTCTTATGATGCCTTACCCCTCCATTCTCCCGGTAATCACTGAGCTTGTTAAGGAAGGAGATATTCATACACTATCTTACATCCTGACATGCCCACATCTTTTGAAGACCTCCAAAGGGATTGGATACAACTCAAAGGAGAGCGAGATACTTTTGAAGCCCAATTCTATGAAAGCGAGAATAAGGTTTTGGAGCTCACTAGGCTACTTCATGAGGAGCAGACTCTGAATGCCTACATTACACCAAAGAGGATGCGCACTACTTTTCTATCTTAGAGTTTTGTATTATTTTGCCCAAGGGGCATTGATGTACTCAAACTTTATCTTATTAATATAACGTGTGTTTCCTTTTTGTCTAAAATAAATTTGAATCTTTGAAATCCTTGAAAACATCGCATATGCATATATCATTCATCATAACATAAACAGGTCTTTTGCAACAAGTCTCCTCATCTCTCTACTGTTTATTTCAGTAAGATGGATCTCGAGCAAACAGTGAAAGATCTCCAAGCTCAGAATACGCAGTTTCAACAGTTGCTCATGACCCTAGCCAAAGGGAAAGAAGAGTTGAAGACTCTGCTGGCTGAAGAGAGGAAGAAGAAAACAAAGAAGGTAATCAGAGTCTTAAACATGGGAAGAAGATTTCATGGGCAGACAAGAAGGACTTTGGACTTTGCAACAACATCCGATAAAGGAGAGGGGAAAGGCAAGGAAACAGTTGTTCTCTCAGAATCATAAGAGGAAGAAGAAGAAGAGGACTACTCTGAGGAACAATACCCTCCAGCTGATGATAAGTATAAACATCTTGAAGAGTAGTTGAACGCAATGGAAATCCAAAAGGTGCTAGGTTTGGACTTTGAGGAGTTGGGACTAGTGTCAGGGATTGTGATTCCCCCGAAATTCAAAGTTCCTATATTTTCCAAATATGATTGAGTGTCATGCCCTAAAATGCATCTCCGATCATATGTGAGGAAAATTCAACCCCATACCATTGATAAAGACTTATGGGTGCATTTCTTCCAAGACAGTCTGTCTGGGACTCAACGTGACTGGTTCTACCAACTAGAAAGGACTAATGTTCACAATTGGGAAGATCTTGTTGCAGCTTTCTACAAGAAATACCAGTACAATGTTGATTTGGCGCCTACTTGTACTCAACTCTAGAGTATGGCCATAGTGTCCAATGAAGGTTTCAAGGACTATGCACAAAAATGGAGAGATTTGGCTGGAAGAGTTCAACCCCCTCTATCTGAGAGAGAATTGGTAGACATGTTCTTAGGCACCTTACCTGGTCCTTTCTTAAATTATTTAATCGGAAGTTCATCTGCAGGCTTCACTGAACTAATATTAATCGAAGAGAGGATAGAAGCCGGTATAAAGAATGGAAAGATTCAGAAATACACATCTTCTTCAACAGCTGTAAGGAAGCCCTTTATCAGAAAGAAAGAGGTAGTTGTCGTATATCTGCAAAGAAACCAAGAAAGGGCCAAACACCGACCAATGGTGGGGGAGGTTATGATCCCAAAGCCCGCATCTGATCAACAAAGAAATAATCAACCAAGGGTAGAAAGGCCAGTCAGGAAGTTTACCAGAATCAACATGACTCTGTCTCAAGTATTACCTCATCTACTAAGATCTAACTTGGTAACCTTGAAAGAAGCTCCGAAAAACCCCAATACAACATCCCCTCATTATCATCCCAATGCCCGTTGCGCATATCACTCTGAAAGTTCTGGTCACGATACTAATAATTGTTGGGCCTTGAAGAACAAAATACAAGACCTCATTAAAGCAAAAGAAATTGAGTCTGATGCGCCCGAGAAACCAAATGTCATTTCTGCTCCTATGCCCAGACATGGCCACAATACCAATGCCATTGAAGAATATTTTTTTGTTACCTCAGTTGACGAGCTCATGACCCCACTTCCGACTATTAAGATAAACTTGTTGAAAGCCGGTGTGTTCCCGGGCTGTAATAAAGTTTTCCATCTCTGCTTATCCTCACCAACTGACTGTCCTTTGTTGAAGAAGGGAATTCAGTTCCTGATAGATAACAAAGAGATCTTGTTTTAAAAGACTCGTGTTCCACCCATTCCTGTTGAAGATGTTTCTATCATTACCATTTCCACCAATTCTTCCAGGGTCTCCACCAAAAGACCCGTTAGAATTACATCAGTTCCAAAAGCAGCTCCCTTAATAATCATAATGCCTAGGCCAGTCCCATATACATCAGACAAAACCATACCATGGAATTGATGAGGGGATGTCTATTACCATGGTATTAAGCAAGATTGGCCGGCCGCCGAAGAGATAAATTCCAAGAAAGAAGACTCTGACATCAGTAATATTGCTGGAACTAGCAAAATTACCCAAAGTGGTAGGATCTTTTCTCTAGAAATTACTCCCCTAAAAGCAGTTTCTGGACTCGTAATTATCCCTATAGATGTTCCAAAGGTTGCTCCTACACCCATAATCATCTCTGAAAGTACTCCAATTGACAAAGTTGTTACAACCCTTGTAATCATTCTTACTGACACTCCTGCTGCCGAGTTAACCGAGGCTCGAGGAAAAGGTGTTATGGTTGAGCCTGTCCGGGCGAAGGCTCAGTCATTGATTATCCCTGAGACCTCCAAGAAGGAAATGGAGGAGATCTTAAAAATTATAAATAAAAGTGACTACAGTGTAGTCGAACAATTGGGGCAAACTCCCTCTAAGATCTCCATGCTGACATTACTACTATGTTCCGAGGCACATACAAAAGCCTTGGTGAAATTCTTAAAAACCACCCATGTACCTCAAGAAACGCCTACTGATCAATTTCAAGACTGTATGGCCAGCCTAACTGCGGACAATGGTTTAGGTTTTTCAGATGCTGATCTAACGCCGAGGGGAAGAAAGCATAATGAGGCGCTGCATGTCTCGGTGGAATGTAGGGGCACCACCTTGGCGCATGTTTTGGTGGACACTGGCTCATCTTTGAATGTATTACCCAAAAAAGCTCTTGACAGACTTGACTGTGAGGGGTTGACTTTGAAGCCAAGCAACATAGTGGTAAGGGCTTTTGACGGTTCAAAGAGAATGGTACATGGGGAGGTAGACATTCCCATAAAGGTTGGAACCCAAAATTTCAATTCAACTTTTTATGTGATGGACATCCGCCCTTCATACTTCTGCTTGCTAGGCCGACCATGGATCCATAATGCTGGCGTGTTACCTCTACACTACACCAGATGCTGAAGTATCTGGTATAAGGGAATATTATCACTGTCCATGGAGAGGAAGAATACATGATCAGCCATCTTAATTCTTTCAGATATGTGTAATTAGACGATGAATTCATTGAAACTCCATTTCAAAACTTTGAAGAGGTCCCCCAAGAGGTGGCAGTGACCAAGGTTGTTCCCAAAATTACAAGGCCTTCACTCTGGATGACGTCGCTGAAAGATGCTAAAGTAGAAGTAGAAGAAGGAGGATGCACTATCTGGGGGCAACTATCAGATATCCCATATAAGTCTGACAAGTTTGGCCTAGGTTTCACTTCAAGTGCTCAAAAGGTTGTACGTCATGCCCGTGCTGGAGGGCCACCCTTGAAGATTAGCAACCGTGAAGTCAACGCAGTAGAAGATGGTGAAGATGATTGCAACCTGGAGGATTGGATCTTTCCGACTGTCAATGGAGGGCTCGACAATTGGTAGTCTAGAGACTTCGTCCCAATCACTTTCATCCCTCAGTAATTTGTCTTTACATTTTGTTTGATCTGTAATATTCAAAACAATTCGCACTCTTAAAACCTTGTGTCTTACCCGAGACACAATGGTCCATTTGTAAGGGTTATTATCTCATTTTTCATATGACATCAATGAATCATGGATGTTTTCGCATTCAAACTTTTGTGCTCATTATTTTTCTTTTACATTTTACTTTCTTTCAAAGATAGTTATACCCTTACACACACCCGCACTCACAATGCAGGTATACGTCCATTCTAGATCTTATGGGTAACGATACTGCTACAGCCTTTTGTGACTCTGAGAATCTGATCTACCAAGCCGAAGACGAAGGTGAGGAAGATTGTGAAGTACCAGGGGAACTTTCCAGATTGCTACAACAAGAAGAGAGAACCATTCAGCCTCACGAGGAACCCGTGGATACGATCAACCTAGGGACCGAGAAGATAAAAAGGAGGTCAAACTGGGTGCCAATCTGGAACCCAGTATCAAGAAGCGTATGATTCAGTTGTTACATGATTATGTCAAAGTCTTTGCTTGGTCATATGAAGACATGTCAGGACTTGATGAACATATTATGGTGAAACCACCGGCGGAAAATCATCAAACAATGAAGTCGCCACTGAACGTCTTTTATCCCGTCGAGAGGGAAAGGTAAACATCGAGAAACCCTGGGAAGGGAGAAGTCATGGTCTTGCGACCGAGAGATCGGGTAAGGGAGTCTATTATGTGAGGGGAAGGTATTAGCACCCCACACGCTCGTAGTACTCTACGGTATCCACTCTTGTTGTCTATTCTAAATGAGTGTGGTCAAATCCTATGTGTATGGCTTACAACTGAAAAGGGAATGCATGCAAAAGAAAAGAAAATAATGTAGGGAAAATAAAATTTGTGCTTGGTTGGGCTCTACCCCAATCCCTACGTATCCCTTTTAAGGAATCAGAGCAGGCATAGTTCGGCTTAAGTGTTTTGGTTGGTTTGTGTTTTTTTAGTTAGGACAAACAAAGATAGTCAAGATGGCAAAACATCAAGAAACCACGAACAAATAAGGTGATCAAACATCGACTAAATAATAACAACGTAACATGTCAAAGATGGAAAGACATCAAATGGTAAGATAACACACCTAACAGTGACATTGTGGGTCAAAGTAGGATAACAAACATGTGCGATGGCGAAACATCGGCTAAGAGATAACAAAGATATCATGGCGAAGATGATAAAACAAACACACCTGACAATGATATTGAGAATCAATGTAGGATAACAAACATGTGCGATGGTGAAACATTGGATAAGAGATAACAAAGATATCATGGCGAAGATGACAACACAAACACACATGACAATGATATTGAGAATCAATGTAGGATAACAAACATGTGCGATGGCAAAACATCAGCTTCAAACAAATGCGTGATGGTGAAATATCAGCTTCAAAATAAATGGTAATGGTGAAACATCGGCTTCAAAATAATAAGGCATCATGGTAGAGATGGAAAAACATCGATAAAACAGATGACAAAACATCACACCTAACAATGATATTGAGAATCAATGTAGGATAACAAAACATGTGCGATGGCGAAACATCGGCTTCAAGATAACAAGATATCATGGCAAAGATGACGAAACATCAATAAAACAAATGACAAAACATCACACTTAACAATGATATTAAGAATCAATGTAGGATAACAAAACATGTGCGATGGCGAAACATCGGCTTCAAGATAACAATATATCATGGCAAAGATGATGAAACATCAATAAAACAGATGACAAAACATCACACGTATCAATGATATTGAGAATCAATGTAGGATAACAAAACATGTGCGATGGCAAAACATCGGCATCAAGATAACAAGATATCATGGCAAAGATGACGAAACATCAATAAAACAGATGACAAAACATCACACCTATCAATGATATTGAGAATCAATGTAGGATAACAAAACATGTGCAATGGCGAAACATCGGCTTCAAGATAACAAGACAAAATAAGATTGGTTTGTATATTTTACTTTGAAGAAGAGTTTGGGTTCATTAGAAATGTCTTATAATTTGCCAAGAAACAAGTTTTTGTTTTAAGATGCAAAATGCAAAGAAAGGGAAAACAAATAAGGGAAACTAACCTAGTATTATCCCTAGTGTTATCATACAACGGTCGACCCTAAGGTTGAGGATAAAGGAAAATCCTATCCTATGTTAGCATACATGGATTCCTACCTTAATCTGCATGTCAGAGAAATCTTAACAAGACTATCCTATAGGGAACATGCTGTGATCGGTGGATCTGGAACTGACTGTTTAACGCTGGTTCGCGAAATGTCGCGGAAGCAAGAGTCGCCACCGTCTTTTATTTTCTCCAAATGGAAAGGACAAAAGCACAGAAAAATTCCTTATAGAGATTGCTCTCGGTTCGGGAGGTAGATTATAGAAAGGGAAGGTGTTAGCATCCTTTCTATCCATGGTTATCCATGGGCTCTTAGATACTTGCTCATTGTGTTTTCAAAAGGGTTTGTTTGCTTTTCAACTGTGGGTTTTAAAAAGTTTCTTTGAAAATTTCAGTTCGACTCTCGTATCAGTCCTCAAGAGTGTTTGAAAAGTTGCTTTCGAAAGCTTTTTGAAAAGGTGTCGGTGTGAAAAGTATTTTTGATTTGTTTTGAAATTAGAGCAAGTATCTAGAGTCGTCTACCTACCCTAAGGAATTCGTCTGTGTAAATGTCCTTGAAGTAGTGCCATCCTACCATTGAGAGGTAGGTAGCACCACCGTTGGAGGTGTTCGGGTCAATTCGAGGGTTCGGGACATGGTGATCACCGGAGCAATGGGAAGACACCTTAGAAGCTACCCTCATGCCATGTTCATGGACATGAGGACTTACTAAAACATCCTCTACTCGACGACCACCTTTCGAGGGGCAAGGCAACAATGAGGCGTACCCTAGGGGTGGTGTGTGATTTGTGTGTCATGTTCATTTATTTTTGTCTTGTTCATGCATTGGTGATCTACGCGTTGCTTTTATTTTGGCATTCATTCTTTCATGCAATAATTAACAGTTTAAAAGATGCGAGAATTAAAAGTCCTACGCTATTACAAAGGCGCGGGTCTACATCGCCAAATTAGTCCAAGACCCAATTTGAAATAAAGTAAAAATGGGAAAAATAAATGTCTAATTAAGCTATTACATGGCTTTGGGAGAATTACATGAATATTCACAAAAAGAAATAAAAATGCGAAGAGAATTAAAGTCGGGAATGCGAGGGCGTTGGACCCTTTTTAGGAAATTAAATTATAATTAACAAATTAATTAAGTTAAAAAGAAAGAAATTGTTTTTTTTTTTTTGAGTTTTTGTATTTATGGATTTTTAGTAAGAAAATTAAATTGGAATTAAAAAGAAAAGTTGATTAACCCTAGTTCTAACTATTTTTTTATTTATTTAAGAAATATTTTTAATTTGACCTAATTTACATTAATTATTTACATGGCAATTTTTGTTTACAAAATAATAATTAATAATTAAATATGGTGAAAAAAAGAAGAAAAAAAAGGATAAAAGTATAAAAACCTAATTCTACATTTTTTAGTTTATTACAAAAAATATTAAAATTTAAACCTAGAATTAACTAAATTAATTAATACAATTTATTTACAAAATAACATTAAATAAAATATATTTTTATTTTTGTCTTTCTGATTTTTTATTATTTTTTATGTTAAAGAAAAAATTAATTTATGAATAAAAAGGAAATAATCAAATTAAAGCAAATAAAAATAAAATAGGAAAAAAGAAAAGAAATGCAAACCCTTGGGGGTGTTGACCCCAGTTTGGAGGTATTTGGCCAGTAATTAGGCCCAATGTTTTAAGGCCTTGTTTGACTTTATTGGCTTGTGCGTATGCATTGACTAGTGCCCATGGTGTTCTTCAAATCTTGACCTTTGGATTGGGATTATTGGGCGCGTGGCACACCAGATGATGGGGACGCATGATGGTCATTGGGAAGCATGCTGCATAGAATCACATGGAAACAAAATATATCAAGAAAGTGAGGGGACCTGGGAATCGAACCCAGGTCCCAATGTTCAGAGGACAGCGCATCTACCACTTGTGCCATTTGCTTTCTTTGTTATTATGATAAGAAATAAATAATATATAAAACAAAAACGCTAATGATATTAATTCCAAAAAAATGCGCTAAAACTTGAATTGTCCAATCACTGGTTGACAACACGCCTTCTTCTCCACTCGTTCTGCATTTTGCCTGAAAAAACAAACTAAATAGCGGGGGTTTTAAACCCCCACTAAGTGATGAACAAGAAAATAGCGAATAGGTCCTGGTTGCTCATAAATTGAGTGTGACCTATGCAATGGATTCGTATGAAGCTTCTGATTCTAATGGCCCTGGTTTCGTGTCTCAATTTTTCCAGAACGAGGAAGCCCCAAATTTAAAGTTTTGAAACCCTAGCAAGCTTCAATGGTGGATTCACCTACCGGGCACGAAAACTCAATTAAAGTACATGGTTAGCTTTAGAATGAATAAATTAACACAAATCAATCATTAGAAATTGAAAACAACGCATGAATCATGAGACACGAATATGCAAAAAGTTTGACACAGTTTGATCTCCATATACCAATTCTTGATGTTATGGGCGTGGAAAAGGATTCAATCAGGTTCAGTGATGCCTCAGAAAGCTTTTTCAATTGGTTAGAAGCCTTGAATCGTCCTCTAATGCTGTTTTCAGTTTTGACTTTTTTCACAAAAATTGCAAAGTGTGTTTTGGGTTCTTAGGCGCAGCTTTCTGGTCCTTGGCATTAGGTTTTGCATCTGACTTATGTATGGGATGCATTAGGGTTGAATTTTGAGCCAAAAGATTAATGCATTGATGTATCAAATATTTGATTTTCAAGGAATATTTTTTCAATCTTTTTCATGTGTTTTAATACCAATCATGGCCAAATCCTTCCTTTTTTGATGTGCACGAATCTTCAATAGCCAATGAGAGCAAATGCTGCATAAAAAGATTCACATACATTTGTTTTAGTATTTTTTTCATATTTTATTTAATTAAATGAATTAATAGTGATTAAAAATTCAAATAAATAATAAAAAATGATGAAATAAATCCCCTTTGGGCCAAATGGTCGTGCATAGTCTTTGGATGATGAATCTTGGAAGAAAATGTGGCCCATTAGCAATTTTGAGGCATTTGAAGCAAAGTTGACTTTTCAAAATTCCCAAAAATTTCCCAACTTCCACAAGGCATATCTTGCTCAATTTTTAAGCTTTGATCATGTTCTTGGACATTTTGGAAAGTTCTTGAAGTCCTCTAACCAATGCCTTTGGTCCCATGTCATTTTTATTTACCAATATCAAGTTATGGTCTTTGACTTAAAGTCCTTTTTTGTTGACTTTTGAAAATGACCTATAATGTTGAAATTGATAACTTTTTGTGAGAGCATTTCTTGGACTTGAAGTGTGAAGAGTAGTTGTAGGAAATGTCATTCTCTTCAAAATGAGCTTTGGATGTAATTTTTCTGATAAACCATGTGGAAGTTATGCCTTGGTCAAGTTACAGTTGACTTTTTCAATTGTCCATATATGGAAACTTTTGCATCTTGAGACTTTTTGAGCCATGCCTTGAGAATCATGATCAAGAATTGATCAAATGATGTTTGTGGCTTCAAAATAAAATGTTGATAAAAAATTTGGACTGTTGACTGTCAAATGACCATTTTGCCCCTACAGTTGACTATTGAGCAATTAGGGTTTTTGACAGTGCAATTTTGTGATGTAAGTCTTGAAACTTGGCATGTGAATGCTTGACCATGTTTGTAGGAATGTGGGACTTGTTTAGACCCTTGGAAACTTCAATTTCTTTGTCAGAACCAAAACCCTAGTTTTTGACTGTCAGGAGACCCTTGAACTGTGTAACCCTTGGGGAGATTTTGAAGCTTTGACTTGGAAAATTTTGAAGAATATGGGAGGGAAAATTTTGGGGTACAACAGTTGCCCCTGTTCAATCTTCTTAGACCTGAGGATGCAGATTGGCTGACGTGCCTTTCGTAATCCGAAGGTGGAAGATGATTGAACACTAGAGTGCCCAGAAATTTGCGCTCACATAGTAGTGTGATGGTGGGAATGGGCTTACAGATGCCATTTGGAGATTGATGGATAGGATGATGGGCTTATAGATGCCATGCTAAGATATGATGGAGGGTGGATGGGCTTATAGATGCCATCTGGATGTCGATCGCGTAAGTGATTCCTTAGCGAGAACTTGCGTACCTGAAAAGAAAAATGATTACCTGGCCTGTAACAGGAGCTGGTCTTCAAACTCTTTGTATAGATGCACCCTGACTGGTTACAGGAATTGAATCTGGAGCTTCAAAAAGGTGATGAATGAACCAGGGATGGTTACTACCTCAACGGGACGGTGAGAGAACCTTGAACGATTACTACCTCAACAGGAACGCTGGGAGAATCTTGGACGATTACTACCTCAACAGTAACGCTGAGAGAACCATAGGCGACTTCAACCTCAACAGTAACGCTGAGAGAATCATAGGCGACTTCAACCTCAACAGTAACGCTGAGAGAATCTTGGGCGACTTCAACCTCAACAGTAACGCTGAGAGAATCTTGGGCGACTTCAACCTCAACAGTAACGCTGAGAGAATCTTGGATGTCTTCTACTGAGTCTTCATCAGGAAAATCTTTTAGGGGTCGATTTAACTGGACTAGAGAAGGCCTTTGACTGGATAAGAAACAGAAAAATCTTAGGGTCGATTTAACTGAACCGGACAAGGTCTTGAAATGTCTTCAACTGGATAAGAAACAGGGAGATCTTAGGGTCGATCTGACTGAACCAGAGAAGGCCTTTGACTGGATAAGAAACAGAAAAATCTTAGGGTCGATTTAACTGAACCGGTCAAGGTCTTGAAATCTACAACTGGATAAGAATCAGGGAGATCTTAGGGTCGATCTGACTGAACCAGAGAAGGCCTTTGACTGGATAAGAAACAGAAAAATCTTAGGGTCGATTTAACTGAACCGGTCAAGGTCTTGAAATCTCCAACTGGATAAGAAACGGGGAGATCTTAGGGTCGATCTGACTGAACCAGAGAAGGCCTTTGACTGGATAAGAATCAGGAAAATCTTAGGGTCGATTTAACTGAACCAGGCTAAAGTCTTGAGATATAGCTGAGAACTTAACTGGATCTTTCCTGAAAGGTAAAGGTCAGTCATATGCAATACATGATATGGATCAAGTAATGATGTTCTCAACATAGATGAGATTGTGAAATATGATGCGTATATGCATGCTATAATGTATGGAAGTGCGATGTTTATGAATGTATCTTTTTGTCTTAGGAAAATAAATCCTTGACGGGTGCCAGGAAGTCACTCCTGGGCTGATGTTGAAGAATAAATCTTTGCTTCCGCCGGGGATGACAGTTGCAAGAATACCGGTAGGAGAAGATAACTCCGTTGGGGAATGAACTTGGCGAATGGAATATTCTGCGGGGGAAAAAGTACTCTAGTGATATTGCTGGGAATAATACTCTGTGGGGAGAGAGGTACTTTGCTGGAACGTTGATGGTAACTTCGCTGGGGATACCATTGTTATGTTGGAAATGTTAATAGACTTCGCTGGGGATAAGAAAGACTTCGCCGAGGACGATCTTTTCGTGGCTTTTGGCTGAGGATAACCCAGTTATATCCTGGTAGGGAAATAACTCTTTGAATAAAGCCGGGAGACGCGTTCGTGCTCTGCGAGGATAAGCTTCCAGAATCTACTGGGGATAAGCTTGTTGCTGGGGAGATGATTCAACTTTCCTGGGGAAATCTTGATTGGACTCTCCTGGGGAAGTTTTGAACTGTATCGGGGAAGCGACTCCATTGAATGTTTGATATACCGCCGGGGAACAACCTTTAGACCAAGACTGCCGGGGATGCTTGTTAAGAATGCATGTATATTGCTGGGGAATGTTGAGATCTGCTGGAGGATACCCAACTTCCTTAAGGCTGACTGTAACTTTGTTTGGGGAGAGTGTACTGACTTGCTGGCTCACTCTCTGGGGAATTAAGATATCTGGTTATGTTCTTCAGCCGAACTCACCTTGGTACCTTGGAGGACAGAATAATTAGATTGCTTAGACAACTCATTATTGCCCCTGTTTCTAATGTTACCTGTAATTAATCCTTTGTTTCGTATGCAAATATTCATGAGTTAGCAAATTATTGTCAATGCATATATCACAAATTGAACCTTGGACGTTCTTCGCAAAACAAAACAGAAAAGGAAAAAACAAAAGGCAATTTGTCTGAAAAGTGATTTTTGTATTGATTTTTGAATTTGCCTGTAAAATAGGCGTTTATGTACAAGAGGCTGACGTCCTAGTAAGAGAACGCCGCTGAACAAAAGAGTTTATACAAATTTGTACAAAAGGAAATAAAACAGCTGTGTGAAATGAATAATCCACTGGGTTTCAACTCTGCTACTGCCTTTATATCTCCGAGCGTCTCATCACTTGATGACCTAACCGAAGATGAAGCTGACTGATCGATGCCGTCTGAACTTGATGCAGATACCGGATTCTGGATGCAAAGTGATCCAATGAGACATAGTATTACGCTTTATCCCTAACTTTTTCCTGGACCGCCCTTTCGGGTTTTCAGTCCACCGGGATACCCATTTTTGCCCAAGCCGCCTTTTCAGGTTTTCGACTTGCCGGGTGTACAGATCTTTTCATTTCATCCCTTCATTTTGCCCGAACCCTTTTGGTTCGCCGGGAAGCCCTAATTTTTGCCTAGGTATGTCAACCTAGCGGGTCTTTTTTTATGCGTAGTATCTTTTAACTATGTCTGCATTGGCGGGGTGAGGAAGGTCGTCACCATCCATGTTGGTTAGAATCATGGCTCCTCCTGAGAACACATGTTTAACTACAAATGACCCTTCGTACGTAGGGGTCCATTTGCCCCTTGGATCACTCTGAGGAAGGATGATACGCTTGATTACCAGATCCCCAACTTGATATTCTTGTGGTCTGACCTTTTTGTTAAATTCCCTGATCATTCGTTTCTGGTACGTCTGACCATGGCAGATAGCAGCAAGTCTTTTTTCATCAATAAGGTTTAGCTGATCAAGTCGTGTCTGGATCCAATCATCTTCGTTCAGATTAGCATCCTTCATTATCCGGAGAGAGGGTATCTGCACTTCGATCGGTAAGACTGCCTCCATACCGTAGACCAAGGAGAAAGGGGTTGCCCCGGTTGACGTCCTGGCTGAGGTACGGTACCCATGTAGAGCGAATGGTAACATCTCGTGCCAATCTTTATAAGTCACTGTCATCTTCTGCACAATTTTCTTGATATTTTTATTTGCTGCTTCTACAGCCCCATTCATCTTCGGCCGGTAAGGAGAAGAGTTGTGGTGATGTATCTTAAACTGCTCGCAGAGCTCAGTGATCATCTTGTTATTAAGATTGGTACCGTTGTCTGTAATAATTCTTTCCGGGACACCGTATTGACAGATCAGATTGTGCCGAATGAACCGTGCCACAACAGTCTTGGTTACCGTAGCGTAGGAAGCTGCTTCAACCCACTTCGTGAAGTAATCAATCGCTACCAGGATGAAGCGATGCCCATTGGATGCCGTAGGTTTAATCTCACCGATCATATCTATGCCCCACATCGCAAACGGCCAAGGTGCGGTCAGAACATTTAGAGGAACTGGAGGGACGTGCACCTTGTCTGCATATATCTGGCATTTATGGCATGTCCAAGAATGTTGGTAGCAATCAGCTTCCATTGTGGACCAGAAATACCCTGCCGAAGGATTTTCTTTGCCATAGTGTGTCCACTGGAATGTGTCCCGAAAGTACCCTCATGTAGCTCTTCCATGATCCTTTCTGCTTCTGTCTTATCCACACAACGCAGTAAGGTCGAATCATGGTTTCGCTTATACAGGATGCCGTTGCTAAGGAAGAACTTTGTTGCGAACCTTCTTAGAAACTTTTTATCGTTGACAGATGCACCCTCAGGGTATTCCTGAGCTTCCAAATATCTCTTCACTTCATGGTACCAAGGCTTCTCAGTCACCAATTCAGTCTCGAGATCACAACAGTATGCCGGTTCGTCCAGTTTCCAGATGATGATCCGGGGAGCCTCATTGTCCCATTTGACCTTGAACATAGAAGACATCGTAGCTAACGCGTCCGCCAGCTGATTCTCCTCTCTCGGAAAGTGTTCAAAGGTTATCTCTGTGAAGTTGGGGATCAATGTCAACACACATTCTCTGTAAGGAATAAGATTTGGATGTTTCGTATCCCACTCTCCTTTGATCTGATTGATCACGAGAGCGGAATCTCCGAAGACACTCAGAAACTTGATCCTTAAGTCGATCGCAGCTTGGAGACCCATGATGCACGCCTCATACTCTGCCATGTTGTTGGTACATTTGAAACATAGCCGGGCAGTAAGTGGAGTATGAGTGCCTTGAGGAGATATGATCACAGCGCCGATACCGTTACCCAAAGCATTGGAGGCTCCGTCAAAGTGCATAGACCATCGGGATCCTTCCTCAGGTTCTTCATCCGGTCCAGGTACTTCACAATCAGTCACTATCATGATACTTTCGTCAGGGAATTCAAAGTTCATTGACTGATAGTCGTCTACTGCCTGATGTGCCAAGTGATCTGCCAATACACTTCCTTTGATGGCTTTCTGGGTTGTGTATTGAATGTCGTATTCCGTCAAGATTATTTGCCATCTTGCTATTCTCCCAGACAGAGCAGGCTTTTCAAATATGTACTTTATAGGATCCATCTTTGAGATCAACAAGGTAGTGTGAGTCAGCATATAGTGTCTCAGCCGGCGAGCAGCCCATACCAAAGCGCAGCAAGTTTTCTCGAGCAGTGAGTATCGGGTCTCACAGTCGGTAAACTTTTTGCTAAGGTAATAAATGGCATGCTCTTTTCGGCCAGACTCGTCATGCTGCCCCAGCACACACCCCATTGAATTGTCGAGTACTGTCAGGTATAGTATCAGAGGTCTCCCTTCAACCGGTGGCATAAGGATGGGTGGTTCTTGGAGATACTCTTTGATTCTGTCAAAAGCGGCCTGACATTCATCATTCCAACGTACTACCTGATCTTTCTTCAGCAGCTTGAAGATTGGTTCACAGGTAGCGGTCAGGTGTGAGATGAACCGAGCAATGTAATTCAGGTGTCCTAAAAAGCCTCTGACCTCCTTCTCTGTCTTAGGAACTGGCATCTCTTGAATAGCTTTAACCTTGGCAGGGTCCACTTGAATACCCTTATCACTTACAATGAAACCTAGCAACTTTCCAGACCTTACCCCGAAGGTGCACTTGTTCGGGTTCAACCTCAGCTTGTACAACTTCAGACGGTCAAACAGTTTCTGCAGATGATCTAAGTGCTCTTCCTCAGTTTGGGACCTTGCGATCATGTCGTCAACATACACTTCTATCTCATGATGGATCATGTCATGAAATAAAGCAACCATGGCACGTTGGTAGGTTGCCCCAGCGTTCTTCAGTCCAAAAGGCATGACCTTGTAGCAGAAGGTGCCCCACTGAGTAACAAAGGTAGTCTTTTCCATGTCTTCAGGAGCCATCTTGATCTGATTATAACCTGAAAAACCATCCATGAAAGAGAACACCTTATGCTGAGCAGTATTGTCAACCAGGACATCAATGTGAGGTAGAGGGAAGTCGTCCTTGGGGCTTGCCCTGTTCAGATCCCTGTAGTCGACACACATTCTGACCTTTCCATCTTTCTTAGGTACCGAAACCACATTAGCAACCCACTGAGGGTAAGAAGTCACTGCAAGGAACCCGGCGTCAAACTGTTTCATAACTTCGGCTTTGATCTTCTCAGACATCTTTGGACGCATACGGCGGACCTTTTGCTTGACCGGAGGGCAGTCTTCCTTGGTAGGCAAATGATGGACCATGATATCGGTATCCAACCCGGGCATATCTTCGTAGGACCAGGCAAAGATCTCCACATAATCATGTAGCATCTGGGTCAACCGTTGCTTCACGCTGAGCTCTAGGTTGTCACCAATCTTAACTTCCTTCATGTCCGTCTCAGTACCCATATTTATTGTTTCCATTGGCTCTTCATGTGGTTGAATTGCCCTCTCTTCCTAGAGTAACAGTCTTGCAAGCTTGCCAGGCACTTCGCAATCATCTTCACCTTCGTCTTCGGCTAAGTTGATCGGATTTTCGAAGTCATAACTGGCAGTAGCAGAGTCGTTACCAGTGAGATCCAGAGTGGATTGAAACCTGTATGAGTGAGTGTGTGTAAATACAGCTGTTTTGCAATATATAAAGGCAGGAAAGAAAGAAAATGAGCATAAGATTTGAAATGCGAGAAGACGTCCAAGATCTTTATTCATGAAATATGAAATGACAATTAATATACCCTCACAAATGAAGCCACGGTGCCCCGGGTAAGGCACCGGGCCGTAGAGTTTTAATTGTTTATTACAAATAACAAAACAAAGGAGTTTATTACTGCGTAACAAAAGTAATAGGAGTATGATCTTTAGCAGTCCAATTGGTCAATCCACCATCAGTCGTCGGGTAGATCCATCTTTCAAACTCTGACTCTTCCACTTCATCTTCGTCCCCAACAACATTCACTCCTGGATTGGTAATGAGCACAGGAGGTCTTCTGGTCTTTGCCTTGCGCACAGCCTTCTGACCCTCTGCAGTAAAACCCAGTCCAAACTTGTCAGTTTTAGGTGTAAAATCAGGGAGCCTGCCCCAGTTAGCACATTCACCTTTCTTGATCACAGCTCGGGCATCCTTCAAGGAAGCCATCTTCAAAGGAACATCCTCTTCGACCACTGTTTCCGCTGCTGCCAATGTTGGAGGTACCTCTTCAAAATGCTGAAAGGGGGTTTCAATAAACTCCCCGTCCATCTCAATATACCTGAAGGAATTCAAATGGCTCACCATATACTCCTCCTCTCCCTGCACAGTGACAATCTTCCCTCTGACGGGGTACTTGAGTTTCTGGTGTAGGGTAGAGGTCACTGCCCCAGCTTTGTGGATCCAAGGTCGACCCAGTAGACAAGAATACGATGGACGGATATCCATCACATAGAAAGTAGAGTCGAATACTTGAGAACCCACACGAATAGGAATGTCTACCTCTCCATGGACCATCCTCTTAGAACCGTCGAAGGCTCTGACGATGATGTTGCTAGGTTTCAGCTCCAGGCCTTCACAATCCAAACGGTCTAAGGCCTTCTTGGGTAGCACATTCAGGGAAGAACCAGTGTCCACCAACACGTGCGCAAGAGTAGTGCCCCTGCATTCAATAGAGACATGCAGGGCGTCATTGTGGTCCTTTCCCTTAGCAGTAAGGTCAGCATCCGAGAAACCCAAACCATTGTCGGCTGTCAAATTGGCTACGCAATCAGTAAACTGGACTGCAGACGTCTCCTGTGGCACATGGGCCATCTTGAGAAATGAAATCAAGACCTTAGCATGGGCCTCTGAGCACAGTAGTAAGGAGAGCATTGAGATCTTGGAGGGGGTATGCCCCAGCTGCTCGACAACATTAAAGTCACTCTTCTTGATTATTTTCAGAATTTCCTCCATCTCTTGTTGGGAGGCCTCAGCATTCACAGATTTTGGCGCCTCCATCCGGGCAGGCTCATCTTCAATCCCTTTGCCCCGAGCATTAGATGACTCGGCAGCAGGGGAAACAACTTGATCAGAAACGGGAACAGATACACTTGTAGGTGTTATAGTGAGAGATCTTTGAATGGCAGGTGGCGCAATGTCAGGCGAGAAGAGCCTGCCACTGCGGGTAACTTTTGCTGGACCAGTGATATTGCTGATGCTGGTGCCAGTGTTGAACTCTTGCTTGATTCCATGTACATACACGTCTGCCCCACAGTGCCAGGGGACAGCCTTATCAGATTCGTAGGGGAGAGGTCCCGGAACAGTAATAACAACGGGTGCGACAGTCATGATTTTAACCGGCTTCCTTGGGAGAGCCTTGATCGGATTATTAAAGATTGTAACAACAGAAACTTCTTCCACCGGAGCAAACTGAACAGCAGTCTTCTTGAACAGAATCTCTTTGCTGTCCATCAGGCTTTGGATGCCCAACTTCAGCAAAGGACAACCAGAAAGGGAAAGAACACAGAAAAGGCAACCTTCACTGCAACCCGGAAATAAACCGGCCAACAGTAGGTTCCTCTTAACAGTCATCAAGGGAGTAGCTACATCATTCACAGAAACGGCATACACATCCTCATCAACGGCATTCACTCCATGCTGAGGCATAGGAGCAGTCACCACATTTGGCCTCTCAGGCGCTTCAAACTGTATCTCTTTTGCGTCAATAAGGTCTTGCACCTTATTTCTTAAGGCCCAGCAGTCATCAGTAGAATGCCCCGGGCTATCGGAGTGATAAGCACAGCGAGCATTCGGATTGTACTTGGGAGAGGCAGTATTCACAACCTTCGGGGCCTCTCTGACAGTCACCAAGTTGGTGGATAGCAACTGCGGCAAGATTTGCGATAGAGTCATACTCAGCCGGGTAAACTCTCTTCTAGGTTTTTCAACCCTTTGTGGATTGGTTTGCCGAGGAGCGGCAGCAGGTTTAGCAATCATTACTGCGTTGACAGACTGGCGGCGCTCGGGTTTCTCTTGTCTTCTAGACCCATATACAACACTGGCTTCCTTCTTAAAAGGTTTCTTCTCAGAACTTGCAGATGCGCCCTTCTGAATTTTGCCAGATTTCATTCCAGCCTCTATTCTCTCTCCAGTCAGAATGAGATCAGTGAACCCTGCCGACGAGTTACCGATAAGATGGTTGAAAAATGGCCCCGATAGGGTCCCCAAGAACATGTCTACCAACTCCCGGTCAGTTAACGGAGGCTGCACCCTGCCAGCTAGATCCCTCCACTTCTGTGCATACTCTTTAAAACCTTCGCTTGAACCTAGCGACATACCCTGGAGTTGGGTACGTGTAGGGGCAAGGTCGGCATTATATTGATACTGCTTGTAAAAAGCAGTAGCCAACTCCTCCCAGTTACGAACTTTGGTCCCATCCAGCTGATAGAACCATTCGAGATGAGTCCCTGAAAGACTCTCCTGGAAGAAGTGGATCCACAAGTTCTTGTCCACTGTGTACGGCTGAATCTTCCGCACATAAGATCTGACGTGTAGCTTGGGACAAGACGCCCCGTCATACTTGGTGAAAGATGGTGCCTTAAACTTGTGAGGAATAATCACACCAGTAGATAAACCCAAGTCTCCAAAATCCAGCCCAGGCACTTGTTGGATCTCCATAGCATTCAGTCTGTCTTCCAACTGCTTATACCGGTCTTCAGCTGGAGGATACTGTTCCTCATTAAAGTCAGTCTCGTTGTCAGAGACTACTGGACTAGGACCTTTTCCCCCTTGGGGACTGCTCTTGCCTATAGAAGAACTAGCCTCTTCATTCTGCAGAGTGTTGCCAAACCTTCGGCCCGAACTGAAAAGAACAATTTTCTTCTTCTTCTTCTTCTCCTTCTTCATGAGCAAAGCCTTCAGCTCTTCTTGGCCCTGAGCCAAGCCCATGATCAGTTCCTGAAATTGCGCGTTCTGCGCCTGAAGAGCCTTGATAGACATCTCGGTTGATAATGAGTCAGGATTCATGATGCTGAAATAAACAGCGAAGAACAGTAAGCAACCTGAAAAGAAGAAAACCTGCTATGCACATGATGAATGATATGTGCTTATGCAATGCATTCAAGGGTTCGAAAGTTCAAATTTGTTGTAGACAAAAAGGAACACACGTTATCATTAAGGAAATAATTGTTCAGTACATCAAAGCCTCATGGGCCCATATTACAAAGCAAATCAATCCCAAAAGACACTATGCATCCTCTTTGGAGCTATGTAGGTGTTGAGATTCCTCTCCTCATGCAATAGGCGGGTGAGCTCCAAGACCTTCTTTTCACTAGCATGTAGGCTGGTCTCAAGAGAATTATGTTCTTCCTTAAGCTGGATCCAGCTCTTCTGCATCTCTTCCCAGGATGTGGGCATGTCAGGATGTTGAATAGTGTAGGACACTTCTCCTTCCAAGACTGGTTCTTTGATTACAGGGAGCACATGAGGATAAGGCATTATTAACTTCTGGGAGCGGGCGCGTACCCACTTGAGATAAGGTTCCAACGGGATGGAGTTCCTGTGCCCCAGTGTCTTGCTGTCTATCCTACTTGGCATCCTCCAAGCTCTGATAAATCTCTGGCGAAGTCCTTGTGCATCGTTGTCGAAGTCAAAAACTATGTCAGGAATTAACATGTCATGAGGGCCGTCCCTCCGAGCATAACCAAATTATCTCCAAGCCAGGCATGGGTTGTAAGTAATACCTCCTCTGATTCCAAGTAAAGGAACATTAGGGTACTCCCCGCAACGATCAATGATAGTGATATCCTCTCTGGACCGAGGGCACCAATGTATATATGCATGTGTAAGAGTCATCAACCGTTGTGACCATCTCAAACCCCGCTCGTTCTTCAAAACTGATTGTGGAAGGTGCGAAATAAACCACCTTCCCAGGAGAGGAGTGCAACACATAAGGACACCTCTTTTTCTCATGGTTCGAGTGTAACATGAGTGAAGTATGTCCCCCAGCAACGTAGGTATAGGATTCCTGGACATGAAGATCTGGACAGCACTGATATCTATAAGTTGATCTGGGTTAGGGAACAACACCAAACCATAGACAAGGAGGGCCACAACTTCTTCAAAAGCTTGTAAGTCAAGGGAGTTCCAACATTCATGGGCTTTTTCAAACAGAAACCTGGCTAAGAACCCTTTGATACCACTTCTAACTTCCCAATGTCCCTTGAGGTCAGATGATTGTAGGTGCAAGGCTTTAGCAATCTCTTCAAGCTTAGGTTCCTTTTCTGTACCGTTGTAGGGTAGTTAATCAAGGATAGGGATCTTCAGAAGCCGGGAGAACTCCTCCAATGTAGGTACCAGCTGATAATCCAGGAAAGTGAAACAGTGATGCAGAGGGTCAAAGAACTGGAACAGGACCTTTATCATATCCTCCTCAATGTTGGTATTGACCAAGCTGATGAGTCTTCCATGTCTTTCACTGAATGAAGAGCTCTCGGGAATCCTGGATATAAGCTCCTTAAGCTGAGGAGGGATCCTTATAAGGCTGATTTGAATTGTCTTTCTGCGAACAGTTTCCATGTCCTACAGAACAAGAACAAAGATGAAGATTCGAACCCCTGAAATGGTTAGTCAATGCATATGATGCTGGATGATGTCATGATGCTATGATTAAACACCACAGATATTTACAAAGGCAAACATGTAAGGCACACAAGTCACACAAGACAAGCCCTTAGAGTTTAGGCCAGCATGGGGTCTGGGTATTACCCTCTTGAAGTTGGTGGGCTCAACCTGTCCTATTAGAAGTAACCGGGTTCTAAGGGTCCCAATATCATTGGATTGCTTTCATTGTTCATCGTTTCGATTTAGCCACTGAACTGGCGACCGAAATATTCCAGGAAAGCAACCCTCAATTGAGTGTAATATCGAGTATCAACCAACCTCGGACTGCACCAAAGTCAGTTATCTCACTACCCTAAAGAGGCCAAGATAGTTCAATTAAGGTTCCTAAGGTCAGTTGATGCTTCACGACACCATGCGGAGGCCCCGTACTCTCCTTGACTGAACTCAAGGGTTACCGGTACACACCAAAGTGCCACATCAACGTAGCAGACTGCTTCAACCATGTCGGTATACCCCGCACAGTTCCCTCACAGCCTTGTTGCTACTTTCTAAGAAGGTATCCCCAGATCCGGGTTAGGATCTATAGAACTCCCGAGACAACCCACAATAATAAAGCAAACAGTTCAGATAATTGAAAACACAGTGATCTTAGTCCTAAGGTACACCTCACTTTTATAAGAATCCCCAGCAGAGTCGCCAGTTCTGTGATCGGTGGATCTGGAACTGACTGTTTAACGCTGGTTCGCGAAATGTCGCGGAAGCAAGAGTCGCCACCGTCTTTTATTTTCTCCAAATGGAAAGGACAAAAGCACAAAAAAATTCCTTATAGAGATTGCTCTCGGTTCGGGAGGTAGATTATAGAAAGGGAAGGTGTTAGCACCCTTTCTATCCATGGTTATCCATGGGCTCTTAGATACTTGATCATTGTGTTTTCAAAAGGGTTTGTTTGCTTTTCAACTGTGGGTTTTAAAAAGTTTCTTTGAAAATTTCAGTTCGACTCTCGTATCAGTCCTCAAGAGTGTTTGAAAAGTTGCTTTCGAAAGCTTTTTGAAAAGGTGTCGGTGTGAAAAGTATTTTTGATTTGTTTTGAAATTAGAGCAGGTATCTAGAGTCGTCTACCTACCCTAAGGAATTCGTCTGTGTAAATGTCCTTGAAGTAGTGCCATCCTACCATTGAGAGGTAGGTAGCACCACCGTTGGAGGTGTTCGGGTCAATTCGAGGGTTCGGGACATGGTGATCACCGGAGCAATGGGAAGACACCTTAGAAGCTACCCTCATGCCATGTTCATGGACATGAGGACTTACTAAAACATCCTCTACTCGACGACCACCTTTCGAGGGGCAAGGCAACAATGAGGCGTACCCTAGGGGTGGTGTGTGATTTGTGTGTCATGTTCATTTATTTTTGTCTTGTTCATGCATTGGTGATCTACGCGTTGCTTTTATTTTGGCATTCATTCTTTCATGCAATAATTAACAGTTTAAAAGATGCGAGAATTAAAAGTCCTACGCTATTACAAAGGCGAAAAATAAATGTCCAAGACCCGATTTAGTCCAAGACCCGATTTGAAATAAAGTAAAATTGCGAAAAATAAATGTCTAATTAAGCTATTACATGGCTTTGGGAGAATTACATGAATATTCACAAAAAGAAATAAAAATGCGAAGAGAATTAAAGTCGGGAATGCGAGGGCGTTGGACCCTTTTTAGGAAATTAAATTATAATTAACAAATTAATTAAGTTAAAAAGAAAGAAATTGTTTTTTTTTTTTTTTTTGAGTTTTTGTATTTATGGATTTTTAGTAAGAAAATTAAATTGGAATTAAAAAGAAAAGTTGATTAACCCTAGTTCTAACTATTTTTTTATTTATTTAAGAAATATTTTTAATTTGACCTAATTTACATTAATTATTTACATGGCAATTTTTGTTTACAAAATAATAATTAATAATTAAATATGGTGAAAAAAAGAAAAAAAAAGGATAAAAGTATAAAAACCTAATTCTACATTTTTTAGTTTATTACAAAAAATATTAAAATTTAAACCTAGAATTAACTAAATTAATTAATACAATTTATTTACAAAATAACATTAAATAAAATATATTTTTATTTTTGTCTTTCTGATTTTTTATTATTTTTTATGTTAAAGAAAAAATTAATTTATGAATAAAAAGGAAATAATCAAATTAAAGCAAATAAAAATAAAATAGGAAAAAAGAAAAGAAATGCAAACCCTTGGGGGTGTTGACCCCAGTTTGGAGGTATTTGGCCAGTAATTAGGCCCAATGTTTTAAGGCCTTGTTTGACTTTATTGGCTTGTGCGTATGCATTGACTAGTGCCCATGGTGTTCTTCAAATCTTGACCTTTGGATTGGGATTATTGGGCGCGTGGCACACCAGATGATGGGGACGCATGATGGTCATTGGGAAGCATGCTGCATGGAATCACATGGAAACAAAATATATCAAGAAAGTGAGGGGACCTGGGAATCGAACCCAGGTCCCAATGTTCAGAGGACAGCGCATCTATCACTTGTGCCATTTGCGTTCTTTGTTATTATGATAAGAAATAAATAATATATAAAACAAAAACGCTAATGATATTAATTCCAAAAAAAAACGCGCTAAAACTTGAATTGTCCAATCACTGGTTGACAACACGCCTTCTTCTCCACTCGTTCTGCATTTTGCCTGAAAAAACAAACTAAATAGCGGGGGTTTTAAACCCCCACTAAGTGATGAACAAGAAAATAGCGAATAGGTCCTGGTTGCTCATAAATTGAGCGCGACCTATGCAATGGATTCGTATGAAGCTTCTGATTCTAATGGCCCTGGTTTCGTGTCTCAATTTTTCCAGAACGAGGAAGCCCCAAATTTAAAGTTTTGAAACCCTAGCAAGCTTCAATGGTGGATTCACCTACCGGGCACGAAAACTCAATTAAAGTACATGGTTAGCTTTAGAATGAATAAATTAACACAAATCAATCATTAGAAATTGAAAACAACGCATGAATCATGAGACACGAATATGCAAAAAGTTTGACACAGTTTGATCTCCATATACCAATTCTTGATGCTATGGGTGTGGAAAAGGATTCAATCAGGTCCAGTGATGCCTCAGAAAGCTTTTTCAATTGGTTAGAAGCCTTGAATCGTCCTTTAATGCCGTTTTCAGTTTTGACTTTTTTCACAAAAATTGCAAAGTGTGTTTTGGGTTCTTAGGCGCAGCTTTCTGGTCCTTGGCATTAGGTTTTGCATCTGACTTATGTATGGGATGCATTAGGGTTGAATTTTGAGCCAAAAGATCAATGCATTGATGTATCAAATATTTGATTTTCAATGAATATTTTTTCAATCTTTTTCATGTGTTTTGATACCAATCATGGCCAAATCCTTCCTTTTTTGATGTGCACGAATCTTCAATAGCCAATGAGAGCAAATGCTGCATAAAAAGATTCACATACATTTGTTTTAGTATTTTTTCATATTTTATTTAATTAAATGAATTAATAGTGATTAAAAATTCAAATAAATAATAAAAAATGATGAAATAAATCCCCTTTGGGCCAAATGGTCGTGCATAGTCTTTGGATGATGAATCTTGGAAGAAAATGTGGCCCATTAGCAATTTTGAGGCATTTGAAGCAAAGTTGACTTTTCAAAATTCCCAAAAATTTCCCAACTTCCACAAGGCATATCTTGCTCAATTTTTAAGCTTTGATCATGTTCTTGGACATTTTGGAAAGTTCTTGAAGTCCTCTAACCAATGCCTTTGGTCCCATGTCATTTTGATTTACCAATATCAAGTTATGGTCTTTGACTTAAAGTCCCTTTTTGTTGACTTTTGAAAATGACCTATAATGTTGAAATTGATAACTTTTTGTGAGAGCATTTCTTGGACTTGAAGTGTGAAGAGTAGTTGTAGGAAATGTCATTCTCTTCAAAATGAGCTTTGGATGGAATTTTTCTGATAAACCATGTGGAAGTTATGCCTTGGTCAAGTTACAGTTGACTTTTTCAACTGTCCAAATATGGAAACTTTTGCATCTTGAGACTTTTTGAGCCATGCCTTGAGAATCATGATCAAGAATTGATCAAATGATGTTTGTGGCTTCAAAATAAAATGTTGATAAAAAATTTGGACTTTTGACTGTCAAATGACCATTTTGCCCCTACAGTTGACTGTTGAGCAATTAGGGTTTTTGACAGTGCAATTTTGTGCTGTAAGTCTTGAAACTTGGCATGTGAATGCTTGACCATGTTTGTAGGCATGTGGGACTTGTTTAGACCCTTGGAAACTTAAATTTCTTTGTCAGAACCAAAACCCTAGTTTTTGACTGTCAGGAGGCCCTTGAACTGTGTAACCCTTGGGGAGATTTTGAAGCTTTGACTTGGCAAATTTTGAAGAATATGGGAGGGCAAATTTTGGGGTACAACACATGCAATGAGAGCGAAGTCGTGATCTCAATATCTAAATTGATTGACTCATCGATCAACATTTAAAGATGAAAAGCATTAAACATCCTATAGGGAACATGCAATGAGAGAGAATTCGTGATCTCAATATCTAAATTGAGTGACTCATCGATCAACAATTAAAGATGACAAGCAATAAACATCCTATAGGGAGCACGCAATGAGAGCGAAGTCGTGATCTCAATATCTAAATTGAGTGACTCATCGATCAAAAACAAACAAAATACATGCAATCAGATAAAAAACCAGAGGGCCTCCTGGCATATATCAGCAACAGAGGTCCCATCATGCAATCAGAGAATTATGCAAAAATGAAAATGGGAGAAAGGAGGTAGTACAATACCAAACAGATAACTATCTGTAGCAATCAAGCAAGAATAAAAGAAACGCAGAGAAACTTCAAGCAAGCTGGCATTAGTAGACAAACTGAGTCAGCAATTGCACCATCAAGATGTAAGCAAATTATTAGATATGTGCAAATCCCATGGGCAAAGTGTGATATCCATAATCATAGATGTGCATATCCTGCATAAACCATCAAGCATGCTAAGCACAAAACAATGCTAATATAATAAACTGTGTTCCACAAATAAAGTGGAACACAAAAGCCTCAAGCCAAAAGTGGCAACTTTCTCAAAGTACCTCGCACATTCAACAACCAAGTTAGTATTCCAAAAGGTGAAGGAGTGAGAATAATCATGGTGGCAATTACCAAATATTAGACATTATAAACAAGAAGAGACAAGCATATGCACAGATTAGGTCAAAAGAATCAAAGGAATTTTGCTCTTTCCCATCACCATGTTGAATTGACAATTGAGTGTCAATCAAGGATCATAAGAGCTTGAGAATAATATGAACAAGAATCATAAAGGTCAGTAGCAAACATATTTCAATCATGCACAATTAATTCAATCACAACTTCATGAATACAATAGGAAATGAAACCTTCATAATGCATTAAATGGTTTAAAATATTCAAACATGAGGCTTCTAAGTGAAATGGCTTGAGCTAACATGGAAAAGTCAGAACCAACATGATCATTAGGTTCCCAATTATAGGCCTCACTCAAGTTCATTTCCCATCAAACAAATTGCAACAAGACATGCAAACATAATTGGGTACCTTCACTTCAAAATTACACCAGAAATAAAAACAAGGGTCCATAATTCAAACCAAAAAAATCTCAACATCTTGGAAGTGTTTAGAAGTAAGAATGCAAGCCCTAAGTTCATGAATGATTGGGGAGGAGGTCAAATGAAGTGCAAAATTTAAGACTAGTTGGCAAAACCACCAAGCTAGACAAGTTTTTCAAAATTATTTGTGGAAAAATATCAAACCAAGTCAAGTAATTCAAGAAAAATAGTTTTCAAATTCCCAACACATTCATGAACCAGGATCAAGATCTGAAATCCAATAAAAGTCCAAGGCACAAGGGTTTTGAACATGAAACTTGCACCATAAGCAACAAAAACCCTAGATTTTGACTTTTAATCCCAAATATTAATTAAATAGGATTAAAACTCAAACAAATCAATCCAAAGTCAAGCCAATCACCAAGAAACTTTAAAAGTCAGAATATACATTTTTTTCATATTTTTTTGAATTAAGAAAAGTCAAGAAAGAAAATAATATTCAAACAATTATGTAATTAACAAATATTCACATATCAAAATAATGTTTAAACCAAAAATCAGAAAAATGGCCAACCAAAATTATCTTCAGATATTAGGGCTAAAAACATACATCCCTGAATTTTTGTGATTTATTTGGATAAAAGGAAAATATTAAAAACAAAAAAAAAACAATTAATCATGAAATTATTATTCAAAGGCAAGAAAATGCAAATCATAACCAAAAAATCATGAGATGATCAAAACAAAAATATGATCAGGCTCTATGATTAAAAACTAGATTACATGATTTTTTTCTGGAATTTTTGAATTAATAGAAGTATAAAAATAAAAAAAACAAACAAATATTACAAATAAACTTTGAAATTAAATTTTTAATCAAGAATAAGAAAAATGGTGAACCAAAGTAAGAATCAAATTTCACATTATTTTGGAAGTCTCAAATAATTTTTGTGGATTTTTTAGGTCAAAAGAACTATTAAAATAAAAATTATCTTTGATCAATTAATTAATTAAACCTAAAAAAAAATTTAACCAATCAGATAATTCCAAAAAAATATCAAAAAAATACACAATGTCAGAAATATTATTTTGAATTTATGATAATTTTTTCAGAATTTTTCAATCATTTTTTAGCAAGAAAATAAATCATGGAAATCAAATTATAAAACAAAAATTCAAATAATCAAAAATTTCAAACGGACCAATCATGATGTGCCACCACATCATCTTCAACCTCCGAATGTTCAAAAAAGTGCGCGCATCACACATTCTTAGGGCTCACTTTCAGATCAACACATCTCACTCAATTTTGCATCATTTTTCATGAAACCAAAGGCAAATTAAAGCTAGCATGGCAAGGAATACATAGCAATTTGAATCAGATCAAATCATCAATCATATTGTCCACAATAAAGTCATGAACATGAGCAAAAACATGTTGCATCGCGAATTTCAGAACATTCAAACATGCATAATTCATCAAATTAAACACTATAAAGCTTCATAATCATTCCATAGACTTCAAACAACATGATTATGAACTTAAATCACACGGAGCATGACTAAAAATCAGAATTCAAAGTTGAGAATTTGAACCTTTGAGAAAAAATGGATCTACTATCTCCTTCACTCCAGTTGCAATCCAAGGGTGCTAGCTTGATCTACTTGCTTTGGTGAAGCAGAATCCACACAAAAAATTGAAGAAAACACCAAGGAATTGTGAGAATCGAAGCAAGTTGCAGAAGATGGAAGAAAATTTTAGATATGGAATTCTTGCAAATGGTGCATTCTCCCTCTCTCTCTCTTTGCTTGCTTTCACTTATATAGAGTGTGTAGAGAAGGATAGAAGTGGATGTTTGTCCTTAAATTCGTTGGAGGGCAAGATTGAGAATTTTGGCCAAAAATGAGGTGCATACTGAATCAGGCCTTTTGCTCGCGCGTTCCCTTGCTTCTTATGCATTTAGTGAGCCAAATGAAGTCAGCAATGCATTCTTAAAAGGCCAGCCCATGATCATTTGAAATGAGAGAGTGTTGGTGAATTGGCCATTTTGAGCAATTTTGTCATTTTTTCAATGCAACATGTGCAATACCATATGGGGCACGAAATAGAAAGTGTAATGGGCCTCATCATGTCACAAATTACTAATGGGCTTGATTATAAGCAAGAAGAATGGCTAAAACTTGAGTTTGCAAGAAATGGTCATTTTGCATTTTGGCCAAATTTCAATAAAATGCCACGAAATTCCAAAACTCACAACTTGCTCATACTTTTGAGTTTTGACACAAATGATTACAATTTGGAAACTTCTTGAAAATATATACAAACCCTTAGTTTATAGTTTTTGCAAATTAATCCATTAAGGTCCCCAAAATTTGGCTTGAAATTCACTAATTTTGAAAAATGGCCTATAATTTTGTAACTTCAAAAGATCATAACTCTTGATTCCTTGACAATTTGAATATGAGACCAAAAGGATGTGAAATATAATTCTCTTAGATTTCCAAGCATATTTCATTTGCATCTCCTTGATCAAGTATGAATAAAATATGATTTTTTGAAATTAAGTCCTTATTTTCCAAAATTAGAAACTTTTAGGGTTTCTTCAAGAATAAGTTTCAATCCAAACTTCAATCTCTTTAACCCAAGGACCAAAATGGACTTGAAATATGAAAATTACATCCTTGGATTGATGGTTGGCCAAAAATTCACTTGGTCAACCTTGACTTTGACTGATTTGGGCCAAAATGACCATTTTGCCCCTGTGAATCAATTGATCCACTTCTCTTCAAAATTGATGATCAAAACTTCAAACATATGATCTTCCAAACATATAAAGGCCACGTGCAAAGTTTCACTTCGAAAATATCAATAAATCTTGATGAAATCCCAAACCCTAATTTTGGTCAACATATTAGGAGACTGATGAATCATCTCCAAAACCTCAAATCCTCTGGGTGACTTGATCAATTCTTTGTGCAAAGACCTTTCAAATATTAAAGGAATGTTGTTGCTTTAAAAATCAAGATTTGTACATTGGCCAACAATCTTGCTCAAGCAAACCCTAATTTGGCTGATGAATCTAAAGAGATGGGTAAAAACATCTTGAGATATGCCATAACCTTTGAGCTCAAAAGATCCAGAGATTTGGATGGTAGGATATTTCTTGAGCAACTTGTCCATGTAATCAACCTGCAAATCTTTGAGGAAAACTTGGTAACCAAAGTACTTTGATCCTATCACAATGTATGAATGCAATGCACTATGATGTTCATGATGAAACATAAGCCTAAACCAAGAGGGTAAATTTTGGGGTGCAACATGTGGTACATCGTCTGCCTACAAGAGAGGATTGTCCGCCAGTAAAGCAAAAAGTTCGTCAAATAAGTCCGGATATATCAGAAAAGATTAAAGCAGAAGTCATGAAGCAATTCAACGCTGGATTCTTGGCTGTCACCTCTTACCCCCAATGGGTTGCCAATGTTGTTCCCGTACCCAAAAATGATGGCAAAGTGAAAATGTGTGTGGACTACCGAGATTTGAATAGGGAAAGCCCTAAGGGTGATTTCCAACTCCCCCACATTGATATCCTAGTTGACAATACGGCACAACACAAAGTATTTTCCTTCACAGACGGATTCTCAGGTTACAACCAAATCAAAATGGCGCCTGAGGATATGGAGAAAACAACATTTGTCACACAGTGGGGCACATTCTGTTACAAGGTGATGCCATTCAGACTGAAGAATGCTGGGGCAACCTATCAACGTGCCACGGTAGCTTTATTTCACGACATGATAGATCACGAAATAGAAGTCTATGTGGACGATATGATAGCCAGATCTCAAACAGAAGAAGAGCATCTTGATCACTTACAAAAGTTGTTTGAAAGACTAAAGAAGTGCAAGCTGAGGTTGAATCCAAACAAATGCACATTTGGGGTACGGTCTGGTAAACACATAGGCTTTATCGTCAGCAACAAGGGTATTGAGATCGATCCTGCCAAAGTTAAAGCAATACAAGAGATGCTTGCTCCTCGTACTGAGAAGGAAGTCAAAGGATTCTTGGGGCGTTTGAACTATATTTCCAGATTCATCTCTCACCTGATATCTACTTGTGAACCAATCTTAAAACTGTTGAAGAAAGATCAAGTAGTCAAATGGAATGATGAACGCCAAGTTGCTTTTTACAAAATCAAAGAATACTTGCAAGAGCCTCCTGTGTTGATGCCACCAATTGAGGGAAGACCATTGATCATGTATCTGACTGTTTTAGAAAACTCAATGGGGTGTGTATTGGGGAAGCATGACGAGTCTGGTCGAAAAGAGCATGCTATTTACTACCTGAGCAAAAAGTTTACCGACAGTGAAACCAGATATTCACTGCTCGAGAAAACTTGTTGCGCTCTAGCATGGGCTGCTCGCTGGCTAAGACAGTATATGCTGACTCATACTACCTTGTTGATATCTAAGATGCATCCAATAAAATAAATCTTCGAGAAGCCTGCTCTTTTTAGGAGAATAGCAAGATGGCAGATGATCCTGACAGAATATTACATACAATATACTACCCAGAAAGCTATAAAGGGGAGTGTACTAGCTGATCACCTTGCTCACCAAGCTGTAGAAGACTACCAATCCATGAAGTTCGAATTCCCAGATGAAGACATCATGACATTAGACAACTGTGAAGAATTCAGGCCATATGATGGACCTGAACAAGGATCCCGATGGACCTTGTTCTTTGATGGAGCATCCAATGCGCTTGGAAATGGTATCGGTGTTGTACTCATACCTCCAGAAGGGTGTCATACTCCATTTACTTCCAGACTTTGCTTCAACTGTACAAACAACATGGCGGAATACGAAGCGTGCATCTTTGGTCTCAGAGCTGCCATAAACTTGGGAATCAAATCCTTAGATGTGTTTGGAGATTCAGCTTTGGTCATCAGTCATATCAAAGGGGAATAGGACACCAAACACCCTAACCTTATTCCTTACAAAGAACATGTTTTGACATTGCTACCACATTTTGAGAAGATTGCCTTCGAGCATTTCCCGCGAGAATAAAATCAGCTAGCAGACGCTCTAGCCATAATGTCATCTATGTTTAAACTTAATTGGGATAACGAGGCTCCCCAGATCACCATCGAACGAATGGATGAACCAGCACACTGTCACGAGATTAATACTGAAGAGGTAGTGGACCAGGCTTGGTTTCACGAAGTCAAGAGGTATCTTGAGGCTCAAGAATATCCAGAAGGAGCTTCAATCAATGATAAGAAGTTCTTAAGGAGATTTTCTGCTAAGTTCTTCCTTAGTAATGGAATCCTGTACAAACGCAATCATGACTCTGTTTTACTTTGGTGCATAGATAAGGTTGAAGCTCAAAGGATCATGGCTAAATTACATGAAGGCACTTTTGGAACTTATTCCAGTGGGCATACGATGGCAAAGAAAATCCTACGGGAAGGCTATTACTGGTCTACCATAGAAGCAGATTGCTATCAGCACTCTCGAACCTTCCATAAGTGTCAAATTTATGCTGACAAAGTACATGTACCTCTGGTTCCTCTGAATGTCTTGACAGCTCCTTGGCCCTTTTCTATGTGGGGAATTGATATGATCGGGGGAATCAAGCCGACAGCCTCCAATGGATACCGCTTCATCCTAGTGGCCATTGACTATTTTACAAAGTGGGTTGAAGCAGCTTCCTTCGCCTCCGTTACCAAAAATGTTGTCGCCCGTTTTATCAAGCAAAATCCCATTTTCCGGTATGGTATCTCCGAAAGGATCATCACTGATAACGGTACAAATCTTAACAACACTATGATCACCGCATTGTGCGAGTAATGCAATATTCAGCATCATAATTCTTCTCCCTATCGGCCAAAGATGAATGGTGTCGTCGAAGCTGCAAATAAAAACATTAAAAAGATCATACTGAAAATGACGGTCACATACAAAGACTGGCATGATATTTTACCATTCGCTCTCCACGGATATCGTATCACGGCTCGTACATCAACCGGGGCAACACCTTATTCTTTAGTTTACGGCATGGAGGCGGTCTTGCCTATTGAGGTTCAGATCCCCTCTCTGAGGATTATGAAGGATGCAGGGTTGAACGAAGACGATTGGATCCAGACTCGAATTGATCAACTGAATTTGATTGATGAAAAGAGACTTACTACTATTTTCCATGGTCAAATGTATCAAAAATGGATGATCAAGGTTTTCAACAAGAAAGTCAGACGCCAAGTGTATCAAGTTGGGGATCTAGTGATCAAACGTATCATCTTGCCACAAGGTGATCCCAGGGGCAAATGGACTCTTACCTATGAAGGACCATTTGTAATCAAAAAAATCTTCTCTGGTGGGGCAATGATCTTGACCACCATGGATGGCGACGACCTACCACACCCTGCAAACGCGGACATAGTCAAAAGATACTACGCATAAGAGACCCGCTAGGTTGACATACCTAGGAAAAACAAGGGCATCCCAGCGAACCAAAAGGGTTCGGGAAAAATTAGGGATAAAACAAAAAAAAATTATACATCCGGCAAGTTGAAAACCCGAAAGGGCGACTTGGGCAAAAAAGGGTTTCCTGGTGGACTGAAAACCCAAAAAGGCGGTCCAGGCAAAAGTTAGGGAATTAAAGCGTATGACTATGTTCTGTTGGATCACTTTACGAACAACCTTTGGTTTCCACTGACAAACTCAGAGGTTCTGATCAATTCAATCATCTTCGGACAAGGCAACAAATAGACAAGACGCTCGGAGATACGAAGGCTATAGCAGAATAGAAACCCCATGGGATTTTGTACACATAGCTATCTTTTCTCAGTATAAAAATTTTCATATTTTACGACAGCATTCTCTTACTAGAATGTTTGTCTCCTTGTACAAAAATATTTACTCAAAGTCAATACAAAGACATCTCTTTCAAAGTGCAAAAACTATTTGTCTTTTCTTTACGCTTGTTTTGTTTACAAAAACGTCTAATGATTCATTGTTAAGCATATGCATTTGAACATAATTACTGTTTACAAATAAACGAAATGAAAAGAGGCAATTACTGATACGTTGAAAGGATAGGAAAATATCTCTAAGTCATTCCATAAGTAAACCCCTACAGTACGTCATTTAAATCCCCAGTGAAACAAAGTTTCAAATTATTGATCCCCAGTAGAAGTCGTCAAATTTCTCAGGATTCCCCAATAAGATTCTACAAGCAGTACATGGTACTGCCCTTATAACAGAGTTCATTTCTCTTGGAAGAAATTCATCGATACTTCGAATTCGAGACATGAAGACTCACATATCCTCAGCAACAGTCAGGAATTTATTTTCCCCAGTCCAACAGCAGTGCAGCAAACTAGCTCATATACGCATTCATTACATCCATATATCATAAACATTGATAACATGAATGCATTATACTATGCATTTCATACAACATAAACATTATGTTCTAGATAACATTTTACCCGTTTCAGGATAAGGTTAATAGCTACCAATAACAAATATTCAAAATCTTTTGATACAGTTCAGATACGCTCCAGACACGGATGCCATTCTGATACTCATTCAAATCCAACCTTCAGATACAGTTCAGATACGCTCCAGACACGGATGCCATTCTGATACTCATTCAGATTCAACCTCTTGATACAATTCAGATATGCTCCAGACACGGACGCTATCCTGATACTCATTCAGATTCAACCTCTTGATACAGTTCAGATACGCTCCATGACACGGATGCCATCCTGATACTCATTCAGATTCAACCTTCAGATACAGTTAAGATACGCTCCAGACACGGATTCCATCCTGATACTCATTCAGATTTAACTTTTAGATACAGTTCAGACACGCTCCATACACGGACTCCATTATGATACTCATTCAAAATCAACTCTCAGATACAGTTCAGACACGCTCCAGAAACAGACGCAATTCTAATACTCGTTCTTTCAGCTTACAAATTACAATTCAACAATCACTCTTGGATGGAATCTACAAGCCCATATCCAACAAATTTCTATCACCTCTCCAAATGGCATCTATAAGCCCATTCCTTCTATCATCACATCCCCAAGTGCAAATTTCTGGGCACTCTACTGTCCAATCATCTTCCATCTTCGAGTCACGAATGGCAAAACTCGCCAGTCTTACTCTTCAGGTTTAAGAAGATTGAATAGTCGTAGTTGTTGTACCCTAAAATTTTCCCTCTCACTTATCAAGGATTTCCTCACAAGATCTCTTGGACTCAAGACTGCATTAGGGTTTGACCAGCTCAAGACACCTCCTCATGCACTGATGACCAAAATTAGGGTTTGAGTTTGAATAAGGATTTTTGGACTATCATTGATTCATATGACTTACAAGGACAATTATGGACCCCCAAGATTATTCATGTCAAGTTTCAAGCCTTGAATCATACTTTTGATCAGTCAATTGAACAGTTGACCAAATATCAACTATATTGGAAAAAAAGTCAACCATGGCTAATTTACAGTCAAACTTCATAATTTTTTATCCACATCAACATCTTAGACTCATATGTATCATTTGATCAAGTTTGGACCATAATTCCTCAAGAAATTTGATCAAATCATCAAAAGGGCAAAATGGTCAAAATTAGGGTTTTGACTGAGAAAGGGCAATTTCTGATTTTTGACCTAGCAAATGGTCAATTGGTTTAAAGAATGATTTCAAGAGTTCAATTGCATCATATTGACCTAATGACATGGTTCAAAACATTGCAAATCCATTAGATTGACAGATGAATTTTTCAGTCAACTGATCAAAAGTCAACTGTATATTGAAAAGTCAAACTTTGACTTTTTGGTCAAAATCAAATGCCAAAGATCATAATTCATCAAATCATGTCAAAATGAGAAAATTGTTCATCAATAAATCAAGGGTTTAAGTTTTTGTTTTGAAAAGTTGAAAATTTTAACTTAGAAAATTTTCTAAGTATAAAAAATTTCTTTTTTTTATCAACTTTGAGCCAAATTTTCACCATGATGCAAGGTGATTCAAAGGAAACTTCCAACATGAAAGTTGTAGATCTCCATGGAATCTAAAACTTTTCTTCATACCATTTCTCCTAAAAATTCTTGGATCTCAAGATATAATTTTGTGAATACATGCTCATGAACTAAAATAACTTAGTGAAATTTTGCCCTAGTTAGGCAAATTTTTTACCTAACTTCATGCCAATTTTTCACATAGTTCCAAGGGGAATCTTCAAAAGAAATTCAAATATGGGTTGTAGAGAACACTGCAAGATTTCCAAAATGTCCAAGAACTCCTTGAGATCATTCTTGAGTAGGGAGAATCGAAGAGATGAAGTTGGTGATTTATCACTTTGATTTCAAGCCATTTCATGAAGAACAAAAATTCAAATCCTCAAGCATGCTGGAGAAATCTTACTTTGAAGGCTCCTAACTTGACTTTAACTCCATAATTAAATGTTTTCACAGATGTTGGAAGCTTTAAGCCAAGCATTAAATGCATTGTACAAGAACAATTCCATTTTTGGCACAAAGGTGCCTTTCCATTTTGATAAAACACTACTTTTGCAATTTTCCACTCCTTGAGCCTTGCACTTGTTTTCTCTGCACACAAGCAAAACCACAACCAAAAGCAACTTTCCTGAAGCCTCTACCAAACGAGACCATGCTTGTACAACACTTAGGGACTTGTCTCTTTACTTTTCTTCAAAAGCAAGTAATAGAGCCAAAAGGTTATAACTCAGAAATCTTGAGAAAGCTTGAAGTCTAACCTTTTCCATACTTATACACAAGCGTATTTCAACCTAACACACTCATGCTAAGACTCAGAAATACTCCTAAACACTTTGCCATTGAAAATCTGCCATAGCTTGACAGTTTTGCATTTTACACAACCATCTACAAAACCACTCATGCGTTTTGAGTTTTAACCACCTAAACACTTAATATACTTCATATCTAAGTGATCCAGGCCGATGTTCCCTCACTATAACTCCTCCTCCTCCATCCACCATTTTCAAATATCAAGCTTGCAGGTTGACTTGAGTAGGGAGATTCAGAGACTTTCAAGACAAGGTAAGGATTGGAATACACTCGGGGAGATCCAGGCAAGCTAAACAGATCCTCAGGCCTTCTCAAAACTTGCCCAAACTCCATTCACGATCTCAACTGAAAGAGGTAAAAACTAAAACTTCTATCTTTTCATATAAGCATCCTTTGGTCCTGATTTGTGAAATAAAAATGTAGATATTCTTGCACTAAAGCTAACCATATTCATAGATTTCTTTTATATTAACTGTGCATAGAGAATTTTGGATTTGAATTTTCTGTAAAAATTAGGTTTCAAATTAGGGCAAATAAAATTAGCTTTGATCTTGGATTGTTAGTTTACATAAATTATATGGTTGAACTCGTGGGAAGAAACACCATAATTTTCATGTTTGGACTTTCCATTTTCATGGAGAAATGAGAGAGATACAGGTGGTTCGGCCATGGCTCAAGGTGGAAGATGAAGTTGCCTTCAGGGGGCATTTTCTAATATATATTTATCTTTGTGTTTCTATAAACGGATGTACAACCACCCCAGTGGTAAGGCAGCGCACAAAAATGCCATAGGTCATGGGTTCGAGCCTTGGCGCATGCCTTTTGCAATTTTTCTCACATTTTGCCATTTTTTGTCCCTTTGCAGCGTGGGCCTCTAAACTTTGGGCTTTGTGTTTTTTTTCTAACACTCACCTCCTGATTGCTTATGACACCCCTGGCCCAATATATTTTTATTATTCATTTTATTTCCATTTTTATTTTATTAAATATATTTTTCTTAATATTAAAAATCACAAAAAATATGAAAATGATAGATTTGTATCTTGGCTCATTTTATTTTATTTTTCTCATGTAAAATATTTTATTTAGTTAAATATATTATCCACTTTTCTTAATTAACTTTGTAAATTAAATTAGGACTAGTTTAATATTTATTTTTCTTTATACTCATTAAATATTTATTTTACTATAAAAAAGAGACCAAAATATCTTATAGGGCCATATATTATTTTCAAGACAAAAATACAAAAATACTTACTTTTTCTTAAAGAAATTTATTTTCTTTTAACCAAATAGAATTAGGGTTTATTCAATAATCTTTTTTCTAAAAAATAATTTCTTTTCTTAATTGATTTAAGATTAATCTTGATTTATTTATTAGGTTTAGGGTAAAACTTTTTTCACATAAAAAACCAAACAAAAATCTTCTTTGCATTTACATACCTTTGCATATTTAATTCATTTTTGTATATTATTTATTCCAATATTTGTACATATTCAATTTGGTTGTAATAGACTAATTAGGTTTATATTATTGCAATCCCCATTCATAAATTGTATACCACCCTCCCACAAGTGTTGTAATAGCGTAGGATATTTAAATTTTGCAATTTATTGCTTTTATATAACATGCTAGTAATTAGGGTTTGTATGGCAAGATAAAACCAATCAAATAGAAAACCCTAATCCAAGACAAAATCAAGCATGAAAATGACACACTTGCACACAAAACACCCCTAGGGTTATCCCATTTGGTTGCCTTATACAAAATGGCCATATTATACATGTAAAGTGTCTTAGCAAAAACAAACAAATACAAGATCATAGTCCCTCGATGACGCTATTTAAAGTTGCCTTACAAAAATAATCTTAGTCCCTCAAAAAATGCTAAGATACTTTACAACATTGCTAATCATGACTATACGATGACCCACTCCTGTCCCGTTTACATCCAAAGATAGAGTTGCTTACCAAATCAATGGTAAGACAACAATGTCAAAGGAAAAGAAAATGAACAAGAAAGACATTTGAGTAGGTAGATTGCTTCTAGTTACTTGCTCCATTTAAAAAATCTTTGCTATTTTCAAAACAAACACATACATTTCCAAACATCTTACAAATATTGAAAATATTTTCAAAAAGATCGAACATCTTTGTATACATTCTTACGAACGAGAATCATTACAAAGATTGCCTAAACAATGGCCTATTTTACAAAATACTTTCAAAATCACACAAAACACAATTTCAAACAAAAGCAGGTGATCTATCAAGTAACTAAGAGCCCATGGAAAACCATGGATGAAAAGGGTGCTAATACCTTCCCTTTTCATAATCTACCCCCCGAACTCAAGAAATAATCTCAAAGGTCTTTCCTGTGTTTTTTCACCTTTCCTTTTGGATAAAAGAAAAGTGGTGGTGACTCTTGCTAACTGCAACATTTGTGATCAAACGCAAAACAATCAAGTCAGTTCTCCCACCGTATCAAAGTTCCCCTATAATTTAAGAACCTCTTCCTCAATGTCTTTTTGCTTAGAGATGATTGCCCCATCTTCCTGCTACAACTTTTCAATACTTTTTGTATTTTACTTAGCTCGAATTGCAGCATGGAAATAAGAGTTATTCCCGTCTCCCAATTTTAGCCAGTCAACTTTTGACCTTTGTTTCAAAATCTCCCCATCTATCTCTTTCTAGGTAATGACACTGTCTGTAATTTCTTTACCAATTCTATCTTTTCCTTATTCATTTTGTCCTCACTTAGCGATTTTTGTGCATTTGTGAGCTTTTCTCTAGCCTTTGTCAAGTGAAATCTGGCATGTGCAAGGTGTTTCGTCAATTTGCCTAAATCTTTTTGGAGCCTCTTCAGTTTCTTCTAAACCACTTCCATAGGACTGCTGTGAATAGGATTGTTCCAGTTGTGAGAAACAATATCATCATATCTTGCCATCTTAGTCACACAATTCATAAATTTAAATTTTATTTTCTTGTACTGTGGTTTATCCTGTTCAGTAGTAGGGTGAAGGATAGAATGATCTGACACATTAGGAGGTAAGACATTTAAGGTGATATTCTGATAAGTTTGAAACCATTCCACATTTCCCAGCAATTTGTTCATCCTTGAATAAATAGGATCTGAAGATGTGAAAAACACAAGAAGGGGGGTTGAATTGTTAAAACTTGAAATCAAATGCAGACAACACGATATTTGTATCCTGGTTCGTTTGATCTCAAACTACTCCAGTCCACCCGTCAAGGTGATTTCGCCTCTCTCCAACGAGGTCTTAATCCACTATATTCAACTTAATACAAATCTGCTTTAACAACTGCTAAAGCCTTCTTGAGTCTAAACCACTGACCGGTTTCTCAAGGAAATTCTTTTACAGAAAAATGAACAAATGTGTGTTGAATGTTTTCTAGAAAATTACAATTGAGAGAGCTATAGATTGCAACTGTGATAATACACAAAATAAAGCTTAGATGATACTAGATTGCTAGAGCTATAGAATAATCAATTGAGAGCTTTTAGAAAAAGTGAGAACGAGCTTGATGATGATTGCTTTTGGCGTGTATATGCGTGTAAGGTACTGTAGAGCATTAGCCATTTTCTTTCTCACTGATTTGTTTAAATACTTCTTGGAAAAGATACGTTGATGCCAATAATTCCATTTCAATGCTCATTACGTTCTTTCCATATTGAGAAGATCTTTGTCTTGGAATAAAGCCGTTGGTAATTAATCTGCCTTGAATGCAGTACCGTTGACACTTCAGAATGTTCTGCTTGATTAAGATCAGAGCGTTCTTTGGCTTTAGCTTATTCTGATTGTTTGAGTGCTGATGACATTGATAAGATCCCGATCAGAGTCAGAGTGTGTTGAGCGCAGATTCTGTTCATCAGACTTCAGCGTAGCGCATGTATTAATCTTTTGATGCTGATGTTGATGCTGATGTTCTGCTGCTGATTACATCAGAGTTTCCTGTAAATACACAACATAATTTTAAGTAGCATCTATGTCTTATATAACACTCATAATTCATTTAATCTTGTATTTTGTTATCATCAAAACTCTAACTGGGGGTTGTAGAATCAAACTATGTTCTAACAATCTCCCCCTTTTTGATGATGACAAAAACTAGATTTTTTCAATTAAAATAAAGTGATGAAAGTATCAGAGTTTAAGAATAGAGAGGAAACAGTATCAGAGCTAATCAGATAATGAGAAAAAGTTATCTGAGCTGAGAGGGTAAGAAATAAAAAGTATCAGAGTAAAGATGAGAAAGACTCCCCCTGAGTTGATTATTTCCTTTTGATTCTTTGAGTAGCAGAACTTTATTGAACCTTTCTTTAAGCATCAGAATTTTGCTTTATCAGAGTTCTTTAGATTCTTGTACCTGTGAGCTTTTCAGAACAAAGAATTTCAAATATATAAGAATTTTAGAATGTTTGAGACTTTTGTCTCAGTAAACCGTTATTGAAAAATATCATTCTTTCTCCCCCTTTTTGTCAGCTATCAAAAAGCATAATTAATCAGAGTTAAAAAAGATTAGAGCAAAACACATTTGTATTGAAACAGAAGCAATGGTAGTTTAGAACAAGTAGAAATATTACAGTCAAACATGAAAAGAAAACACTGAAAACATAAGAAAAATCTAAGAAGAAGGAGGAAGTCGTGTGAACAGCGCTTCCAACATGCTCTTGATTTGTTCGCTGGTTTCAGTTTGCTTTGCTACCATGTTTGCAATAGATTCAATCTTGATATCTTGCTTGTCCATCCGTTTATTCATCAGCATGTCTGATCTCTTCAGATCCTCCAGAGTCTGCCTATCAACAGAGGAAGTTTGAGAGTCTTCAGATACAGTCTGCTTATCAGAGCTTTCTGTAGCTTCTTCTGCTTGACCCAAGTCTTCAGCTTGAATAACCTGTTCTTCTGCAGCTTGAACTTGAGATGCTGGACGCTTTTCAGACCAAGGCTCACTGTCCAGATGCAGAACTTCTTCCTTCAGCAACTTGCTCAGAACTTGACCTTCCATTTCCTTCAGCAGATTGCTGAAGTTCTGCTGAACCTGTCCATAGCTCTGGTCTTGTAGCTTGAAAGTTTCAGCGCAAACCCATCTTCTGAATTGAGTCCAGAGATGATCTGATACAGCAGGATCAATAACTTCAAGAGTTGCTTGTTTCAAAGAAGATATCCATTTCTGTATATCTGATTCAAAGTTCATCATGCTGGAACCAACATCTGGTTGTTTCGGTTTAGGGATGGCAGTCTTCTGGTTTATTGCAGCAAGGCGTTCAAGGATTGTTAGATCAATGACTGTCTTGCTGTGGTTTTCTGTATTTTTCTTAGGTGAGGGAGTAGGAGAATCAGAAATAACGATTGGACTATGTGGGGTGTTAGGTGGAGTTGTTTCTAGTGAGGATGGTAGTTGAGACATGTTCACAGTTGTACCATAAGGTAGTTGAATGGCCAAGGGTTGTGGTTCAGGAGACTCAGAGGTTTGAGCCTCAGAGTTTTGTGTCTCAGGTTGTGGAGTTTGTGCATGTGGAGGATATGGTGGATTATTTTCTGGTTGAGGAGAGGATGGTTGTGGAATTTTTGGTTCTGGTATTGGAGTGAGTGGAGTTTCTGGAATGGGTGAAAGTGGAATGTCAGGTTGTGGAGAAATGGGAATTTCTGGTTGTGTATTTAGATTGTTTGTTTCAGGAGCGGAAGAATGTTGGTCTATGTCAGAAAGAACTTGTGCAAGTTCTGGTTCTGGAATGGTTGTAGTGTTTGGATTTAGTGGTTTGGAGCGGGGTCTTCTGAGAGTTAATGACTCAGAAGGGTCAAAGTCTTCAAAATCTTCAAAGGTTTTGGGAGTTGGGATATCATATGGAATTGGAGTTGGAGTAGGAATGAATGTGGCACCAGCAGATGAATTTAAAACAGATACAGAAATAGGATTACCTCTTTTCTTTGGAGTCTGTTGTGATGATCCTTCTGGAGCAGCTTTTCTCTTCTTATTCTTCTTCAGAGCAACCTATGGTGCCTTCTGCTGAAGATCTTGAATGTTTAGATTGGGTGATGTTCCATCAGCTTTGCACACATCCAAGTATCTCAAAACTATTTGAGGCTTGGAGTCAATCTCTGAGAACATGGGGAAGTCGTCTAGTGGTACTCTTCTACTGGATATTCCTGCAAAATAAGTGATGATGGGCTCCTTCTTAATGTTCTCTATCAGCTTCATCTTCTTTAGATTCTTGGCATTCATCTGCTTGCCAACAGAAGGTTCCAAGGTGCTGATCTCTTGTGCTTCTGTCAAGTGCTCAATCAGCCTATTCTCAGTCAGAATATCTGATATCAATCTGCCCAAGGGTATCCAATCCCTTTTAGTACATTCTTCTTCTCTAGTCTCCTTGACGCTGGTTCTCAGATGGTTGAACAGAAGATGAGCTAGATTAATCTTTACCTTCTGATTAATAAAATAGATCAGAAACTGCTGATCTATGTTTATGTAATCAGGAGAGCTTGTAGGCTTCCTGTGGTTGAAACAGCCCAGAATAATCTTTGCCCAAATTTTGTGCTTATCTTTCAGATCCCTTATCTTGCCGGAGGGAAGCCCCAGCGTGAAAATCTGCCTTGCTATAACAGCAACATTTGAGCATCTTTCAGCCATGTATATACAGCGAATACCACCACCATTGTAGCCAATTAGACGAGCAATCAAATCTTCAGTTATCACAATCTTCTTCCCCATTATGTAAGAAGTGACTTGGTGATTTGAGGAAGAGGCGTGAATCCAGAATTCCTTAACCAAGATAGGAAAAGTTGGACCCACCAACCTGTCAAAGTATCTCTCCCATCCTTGAGCTTGAATCTCTTATGATAAATCAAAACCATTTTCCTTCAAACTGTTGAAATCCACTATAATCTCTGACAGAACTTCCAGGTTCTTGACTGGAGTGAGTAGCGTTCTGAAAGGAACCTCATATTTCTCAGTTGATGCATCTTTCTGGGAACCTGAAGAGATATTGCTGGAAGATGCCATTGTTCACACGAGGTTTTGAGAGAGAAAATTGAAAGGGTTTTCTTGAGCAGTAAGAACACAAACACAGATATCAGAAAAATTGATTGAAAACGAAAGTATGGGTAAAAGTTGTGAATGTGTGTCAGAGGTGTTTAAATAGATTTTGAAAAAGTTTTTGAAAACATAAACGCTTAAGAGAGAAATAAATCATGATTAATAGCATTAATTGATTGCTGATTTTAGGGGATTTCAGAAAGATACTTAAACGGTTACCAGTGACATGTGTCTCAATGCAACCAATCAGCGCTTTGCCTTTTCAGAAGCGTGAACGCGTGTTCAGCCTCAGGAATCAGCTGATGACTGGATGACACTTGTTTGCTTTGAGTGAACATCACTTATATCCTTGAACTGAAGAGCTCAGAGCTTCATGGATAGATCTGATACAATCTGCATTTCTAAAAATTCTGAAAGAGGATTGATCAGAAGTTCACAGAGTAATAAACATGATTTTGAAGGTTAATATATAAAATTAAAACAGTTTTATTCTGGACAGAGCTTCATGCCGAGATGTTTCAGAATGAAGTTGAACCTATCTTCAGAAAGTGGTTTTGTAAAGATATCAGCCCATTGATGGTCTGTATCAATAAATTTTAAGTTTAAAATGCCTTTCTGAATATAGTCCCTAATAAAATGATGTTTAATTTCTATATGCTTAGCCCTAGAATGCAAAATTGGATTTCTACTTAAGCAAATGGCAGAAGTATTATCATAGAGTATAGGAATGTTACTCTCATAAATCTGGAAGTCCTCAAGTTGACTTTTCATCCAGAGCATTTGTGTGCTGCATCCAGCTGCTGCTATGTATTCAGCTTCTGTTGTTGATAGAGCAATTGTGGATTGTCTTTTGCTGGACCATGAGATCATATTTTCTCCCAGAAACTGGCAGCTTCCAGAAGTGCTTTTACGTTCAACTCTGTCTCCAGCAAAGTCAGCATCACAGTAACCTACTAAGCTATAATCACCAGATTTTCTATAAAACAAACCCAGATTAGTAGTACCTTTCAGATACTTAAAAATTCGCTTAACAGCTGTTAAGTGAGATTCTCTAGGATCTGATTGGAATCTTGCACAAATGCATACACTGAATAAAATATCAGGCCTTGAGGTTGTCAGATAAAGAAGTGAGCCAATCATACCTCTGTAGACTTTCTGTTCTACCTTTTTGCTTACCTCTTCTCTTTCCAGAATGCACGTGGGATGCATTGGAATCTTTGATGGCTTACATTCTGAGAGATCAAATTTCTTCAGAAGTTCTCTGACATATTTGCTCTGATGAATGTAAGTTCCTTCTGGGGTTTGATTGATTTGGATGCCCAGAAAGAATTTTAGTTCCCCCATCAGGCTCATCTCAAATTTTGCCTGCATACACTTAGCAAATTCTCTTCCCAGAGAAGATTTAGTAGATCCAAATATTATATCATCAACATAAATCTGATAGACTAAAATGTCATTCTTAATTGTTTTACAGAATAAGGTTGTGTCCACCTTCCCTCTGGTGAATTCCTTTTCTAACAGGAAGTTACTTAGTCTTTCATACCAAGCTCTGGGAGCTTGTTTCAGACCATACAGTGACTTCTTTAGTTTGAAAACATATTCTGGATTTTTTGAGATTTCAAAACCGGGGGGTTGGTGCACATATACCTCTTCTTCTATATAGCCATTTAAGAATGCACTTTTGACATCCATCTGATACAGAGTGATGCCTTTATTAACAGCAAAAAAGATTAAAAGTCTGATAGATTCTAACCTGATGACTGGAGCAAAGGTTTCTGTATAGTCTATCCCCTCTTGCTGACTATAACCTTGTGCTACCAATCGTGCCTTGTTTCTGACAACTTCACCTTGTTCATTCAGCTTGTTTCTGAACACTCATTTTGTTCCAATGACGTTGAATCCTTTTGGTTTAGGAACCAGATCCCATACGTCATTCATGGTGAATTGATTCATCTCCTCTTGCATTGCTAGAATCCAGTCATTGTCCAGAAGTGCTTCATCAATTGAGGATGGTTCAATCAGAGAAACAAGTCCCCTGAGGGATTCTTCAGAGTTTCTGAAGTTGGCTCTTGTTTTGATTGGATCTTCCTTTCTTCCTAAGATAGTTTCTTCAGGGTGATCCATGCTGCTTCTGGATGGTCTTTTCTGAGGTGGATCAACAGAAGATGCTGGATTGCTTGCAGTGCCTCTTTCTGATGTTGAGGGAGTGTCTCGGTTAAGAGCTTCTGATGACTTGTCTTCAGTACCTGTGAATTCAACTTCCATACCTGCATGTAATTCATTCTGCTTTGACTTTTGAGAGTCAAGCTTGTCATCAAAACGAACACTGATTGATTCTTCCATAATTTGTGTTTCTGTATTGTATACTCTGTACCCTCTTGAGCGTTTAGAGTATCCTAACATAATACACTTCTGTGCTTTAGAGTCAAACTTGTTCAAATAATTCTTAGTATTTAAAATAAAACAAGTACATCCAAATGGATGAAAATATGAAATGTTGGGCTTTTTGTTCTTCCACAATTCATATGGAGTCTTTTCCAGAATAGGTCTTATAGAGATTCTATTCTGAATGTAGCACGTTGTGTTTATTGCCTCTGCCCAGAAGATCTTAGCAACGTTAGTCTCGTTGATCATGGTTCTGGCCATTTCTTGCAATGTTCTGTTCTTTCGTTCTACAACTCCATTTTGCTGGGGAGTTCTAGGACAAGAGAAATCATGCAGAATGCCTTTGTCATTAAAAAATGATTCAAAATCTTTGTTTTCAAACTCTCCACCATGATCACTTCTGACTTTTACGATTCTAAGATCCTTTTCATTCTGAACTTGGTTACAGAAGGTGACAAACACAGAGTGTGACTCGTCCTTGTGTCTTAAGAACTTTACCCATGTCCATCTGCTATAGTCATCTACGATTACTAACCCATACTTCTTGCTACTGACTGAAGCAGTTTTAACTGGTCCAAATAAGTCAATGTGCAGAAGTTCTAATGGCTTAGAGGTGGAAACAACGTTTTTTGATTTGAAAGCAGGTTTTGCAAATTTGCCTTTCTGACATGCTTCACACAGAGCATCTGAATTGAACTTCAGGTTAGGAAGTCCTCTGACCAGATTGATTTTGTTAATCTGAGATATTCTTCTCATACTAACATGCCCCAATCTTCTGTGCTAGATCCATTGCTCGTTGTTAACAGACAGAAGACACTTTACATTCTGACTTTTCAGTTCAGAAAGTTTGATTTTGTAAATGTTGTTTCTCCTCTTTCCATTAAACAGGATAGTCCCATCTTTCTGACTAACAGCTTTACATGAATTTTGATTAAAGATTATATCATAACCGTTATCACTTAATTGACTTATGGATAATAGGTTATGCATTAATCCATCTACTAATAAAACATTACTTATAGAGGGAAGATTTCCATTACCTAATGTTCCAGATCCAATGATTTTTCCCCTCTGATTGCCTCCAAAGCCTACGTGGCCTCCAGGCATAAGTTCCAGGCTTTGGAACATATGCCTTCTTCCTGTCATGTGTCGTGAGCAGCCAGAGTCCAGGTACCATGACTGGTGTTTCTGCTTTGCTGCTAAAGAGATCTGCAACATGTATTATTTTATCCTTAGGTACCCATATTTTCTTGGGTCCTGATTTGTTAGTTTTACCAAAACTCTGGTTGAATTTTGGTTTGACAGAAAAATTACTACTGGTATATTTAATTTCGTGTGTGTGCCCATATACAAAGTGTGAATTAAGAGGAGTTCGTTTAATAACTAAATCCATGGCATTCTTTGGTGTAGGTACCTTACCTTGGTATCTTATTCCCTTTCTGCCATTTCTGCTAACTCCATAGATCATTGAAGCCATCTTGTTTCTATCTATGCTTTTAGCTAGAAACTTTGGAAGCTGTGATCATACTCCTTGATGATCTCATCAGCACTACTGGGAGTTTCAAGAATTGTTTCCTTCTGCGAGTTTTGTAATAGGTTTTCTAATTTTGAAAGTTTATTTTTCAACTCAGAATTCTCCAGTTTGAGACTCTCAGTTTTATCAGAGTCAGAAGCAAGATCCCTTTTCAGGTTTTTGAATTTGACTCTGATTTGCTAATATCGTTCCAGAATCTCATTGAGGCTTTTAGCTAGTTCAGCCTTAGTAAAATTAATAGCAAAGTCAGGAAATACCTCTTATGTGTCTGATTCAGAGTCTGATTCAAAAGCTTCACTGTCTTCTGGTATGTTCGCCATGAGAGCTATGTTGGCTCTCTCGTCATCTGATTCTGAGTCAGCTTCAGATGTGTCAGAGTCATCCCATGTAGCCATGAGACTTTTCTTCTTTTCCTTGCCAAACTTTCTTCTGGGCTTTTCCTTCTGAAGCTTTGGGCATTCACTCTTGTAGTGTCCTTGCTCATTACACTCATAACAGATGATGTCTTTGTTGTTTGGCTTTCTGCTTCCTGAAGAGCCTTCAGATCTTCTGTGTCCAGAGGATGATTCTGACCTTCTGTATCTAGAGGAGGATTCGTTCTGGTTCTCAGATCTTCTGGGATTCCTGAACTTTCTTTGCCTCTACTTCCACAGTTGGTTCACCCTTCTGGAGAGGAGAGACAGTTCATCTTCTTCTGATGAGGGCCCATCAGAGGTTTCTTCAACAGCCTGCAAAACCTTGGAGTCAGATTTTCTATTAGATTTTAAAGCTAATGGCTTACCTTGCTTTTGAGGTTCATCAGCTTCTAGCTCTATCTCGTGACTTCTGAGGGAGATGACAAGTTCCTCCAGAGAGATTTTGTTGAGATCCTTAGCTAGCTTCAGCGCTGTGACCATTGGCCTCCACTGTTTTGGCAAGCTTCTGATGATCTTCTTTACATGATCAGCAGTAGAATACCCTTTGTCCAGAACTTTTAGACCAGCAACCAGAATCTGAAATCTTGAGAACATTGTTTCAATAGATTCACTTTCTTCCATCTTGAATGCCTCATACTTCTGAATGAGCGCAAGAGCTTTAGTTTCTTTCACTTTAAGGTTGCCTTCATGCGTCATTCTGAGAGAGTCAAACATGTTCTTGGCAGTGTCTCTGTTTGAAATCTTTTCATATTCAGAGTAAGAGATAGCACTGAGAAGAATAGTTATGGCCTTATGATGGTTTTTGAAATCACGCTTTTGTTGATCAGACATTGCTTTCCTGTCAATCTTCTGACCACTTGCATTCACTGGGTGCGTGTATCCATCTGTCACCATATCCCACAGATCAACATCATGGGCTAGAAAGAAGCTTTCAATTTTGTCTTTCCAGTAATCAAAGTTCTATCCATCAAAGACTGGAGGTTTGCCACTGAATCTGTCTCTTTCTTCATTATTGTCATTGCTGATGTTTTGATGTTGTCCTGCCATAATTTTTTTCAATGCTGGATCTTGTACTGACACAGTTAGGTGTTATGAACTCAGAACCAGGCGCTCTGATGCCAATTGAAGATGTGAAAAACACAAGAAGGGGGGTTGAATTGTTAAAACTTGAAATCAAATGCAGACAACACGATATTTTTATACTGGTTCGTTTGATCTCAAACTACTCCAGTCCACCCGTCAAGGTAATTTCGCCTCTCTCCAACGAGGTCTTAATCCACTATATTCAACTGAATACAAATCTGCTTTAACAACTGCTAAAGCCTTCTTGAGTCTAAACCACTGACCGGTTTCTCAAGGAAATTCTTTTACAGAAAAATGAACAAATGTGTGTTGAATGTTTTCTAGAAAAACGATATATCACAACTGTGATAATACACAAAATAAAGCTTAGATGATACTAGATTGCTAGAGCTATAGAATAATCAATTGAGAGCTTTTAGAAAAAGTGAGAACGAGCTTGATGATGATTGCTTTTGGCGTGTATATTCGTGTAAGGTACTGTAGAGCATTAGCCATTTTCTTTCTCACTGATTTTTTTAAATACTTCTTGGAAAAGATACGTTGATGCCAATAATTCCATTTCAATGCTCATTACGTTCTTTCCATATTGAGAAGATCTTTGTCTTGGAATAAAGTCGTTGGTAATTAATCTGTCTTGAATGCAGTACCGTTGACACTTCAAAATGTTCTGCTTGATTAAGATCAGAGCGTTCTTTGGCTTTAGCTTATTCTAATTGTTTGAGTGTTGATGACATTGATAAGATCTTGATCAGAGTCAGAGTGTATTGAGCGCTGATTTTGTTCATCAGACTTCAGCGTAGCGCATGTATTGATCTTCTGATGCTGATGTTGATACTGATGTTCTGCTGCTGATTGCATCAGAGTTTCCTGTAAATACACAACATAATTTTAAGTAGCATATATGTCTTATATAACACTCATAATTCATTTAATCTTGTATTTTGTTATCATCAAAACTCTAACTGAGGGTTGTAGAATCAAACTATGTTCTAACAATACATAAACTGGATCAAGAGCCTACCACTGCGCTAAAAGCAATTGCTTGTAGCCAAGGTGCTACTCTATTTCCTTATAGTGAATCCAACAAGGGGCCTACCTGGCCCACCTAACACACCTGTGTAGGCGCCCATGGGGGGATGTTAAGCCCTTCGAATCCCTAAGGTTGACGCTGGATATTTTAATCCAACAATCTCCCCCCCAGTGTCAGCCGGGGGGATTCGAACCCATGACCTTGCTCTAATACCACATAAACTGGATCAAGCGCCTACCACTGCGCTAAAAGCAATTGCTTGTAGCCAAGGTGCTACTCTATTTCCTTATAGCGAATCCAACAAGGGCCCTACCTGGCCCACCTAACACACCTGTGTAGGCGCCCATGGGGGGATGTTAAGCCCTTCGAATCCTTAAGGTTGACGCTGGATATCTTAATCCAACAGGATCCACACTATGTTTATTGAACCACATATAATAATCACCCTTGGATTCCATTTCAAACAACCCCACCCTATTCATCATCTTTTGGAGATCATTGTATTTTGATTCTGTAACTCTACTCCCACCTATTTTATCCTTAGTCCGTAGTACATTGTTAAAATCTCTGAAAATGCACCAAGGACTTGTTTGTTGAGCATGTTCTATATCTTTCCACATTTTCCTTCCAAGTTCAATCTTGTTATGCTCATATACAACAATCATCCATAATAAGAATTTCCAATGTGCACCCCTTACTTCACGGTGCACCATCTGATCTGTACTTTTGATACATGTGATCTTTATTTTTCCCATTCCAATTCAGCCAAATCCTGCCATTCACATGATAACTATAGTTATCTAAATAACAACCTGGGAGTTTTAGTTTGTCTCAAATTAACTTAGCATTGTCTTTTTTAACCCTAGTTTCAAGCAGGACATTGATATTCGCTTTCAGAGAAAGAAGATGGGAGCCAATCTCCTTATGTTTACATGCTTTGTTAAGCCCCTAAACGTTCCATACTAGCATGGACCTGGATCATCCAATGTAATGATGTCCTTTGAAACGCCCAAAACATCAAATCCATGTGTACATTTTAGCCAATCTGGTGTAGGAATCCTCTTATGCCCTTTCCCTCTGTCATTTCCAGTTTTTGCAAGAGTAACCTACTCTTCTCTTGGCAATATTTGAAGGATAATACCACTTGTCGATAATGTTTCTTCTCTTGTCAACATTTGAAGGATAGGACCTCCCGACGAAGATGTTTCTTTTGGCTTCACATGGATTATATCTAATTCTACTTGTATTTGTTGTTGTCCTGTTTTTGGTTTTTTTGGCCTCCATTGCTTTTCCTCCTTCTTGGTCTCACCATATTTGTGTCCCATCTTCTGGCATTTTGGGCAGAACTCTGGCTTTCATTCAAATCCGATAGCCTGCTTCATCTTGTTTCCTCCCTTATCTTTGATAGTGATCTCTTATGGTAGATCCTTTGTGATATCAACTTCCACGAGGATTCTTGCATATGATATTCTCTGAGTTTACTCACCGTACATTCATCTGTAACAATAGGGTTGCCAATGGCACTCAAGATTTTCCCCATGCTACTTTCCCCCATATGTATAATGGTAGTTTATGTGGTTTAATCCATACCGGTAGGGTTCTGAGCAAATCTTTTTTCATGTTAGATTCTGGTCTCCATTCACGAAGAATTATGGGCATATTTCTAATTGTGTAAGGGCCCTTCCTTAGTACCTCATCCCTTTCTCTATGTGAGCCAAATCGCAGTAGGAAATATCCATCATCATGATAATATATGTCTGGTAACTATACAAAATTCCACATCTTCATCATGAAGTGTTTAACTGAGTGCATACTCATATCTGCCCCAAGGACGTACATGATTAATGCGGTATCCCAGAATTTTAGTTCTGATTCAATATCTTCATCATCAATCTCTACCTCTACTCCACCATTGACTATTTGTGGGGCGAAGAATTTTAATTGCATCCCCTTCGACGAGTTTCTGTTCTCATTTAGAACGTCTACCCACAACTTTCTTTGATCTTGAGTTGTTGTCTTCTCCATCTGGACTTTTGATTCGTTTGTCATACTTGATTTTGCATCATTGATCATTTTCCCCCCAATTTTTGGTTTTGGGGATTCTGCAGCGTCTATCGTTTTTCCCCAATTGTTGAATTTGAGGATTCAACAATGATTTCTTCATCTTCATCTTGAGTTGTTGCTTGTTGGTGTGGTTTCATCGATTAGGATTGTGATGCCGACGATGACACCTTCTTCGACTGCCCTCGTCTCATCAGAGTCCTCGTTCATGCAATATATAATCACTTTTGATATTCTTAGATATGATTTTTAATTTACCTACTAATATCTAGACTAATAAATATTAAATTATTATTATTTTATTTATCTACTTATAATTATTCGAATTTCTTAGAACAAAAATATTTTTATTTTTTCTCTTTTCTATATAAAATTTAATACGTATTTGTTATTTTTATTTTTTAATTAAAACATGCCACGTATCAGTGTGGACTTACAAAATTTTAAAAATCAACTCTCCCTTTTTATTCAAACAAATCATTCTTTGTTCCCATTTTTTTATTTTATTTTATTTTTAATTGTTATTATTATTATTAAAGTATCAATTAAAAGTTGAATGTGGACTTACAAAATTTTAAAAATCAACTCTCCCTTTTTATTCAAACAAATCGTTCTTTGTTCCCATTTTTTTATTTTATTTTATTTTTAATTGTTATTATTATTATTAAAGTATCAATTAAAAGTTGAATTGAATATTGAATATTTAAAATAAAAATGAATATGATGGCCACATGGTTGCCAAGACAATTCTACCCCTCTATGATATTTGAGTCTTATTTTGTATTTCATTTATTATTTTATTTAATCATTTATTATTTTATTATCATTTTGTATTTTTATTATTTTAATCCAGTATTCATTTAATAGCTCTCGTAATCACGCTACATGTAATAAGGGTTGTACATATTTGAAAAGTGAAAAACTTCTTTCAAAACAGATAGAACACAACTTCCCAAATACAACTATTATTCTAATTTTTCAACTTTCTATCTCTTTCATGTAAAACATAAAAGTCCCTTATCTCTCTGCAAATATGGTAATAGATTCAATACATTTTTTAAGCAGAAAAGTTACAATAACTTACGTTTTGTTATTTATAACAAAAGAAAAAAGACCAATAATATATAAACAAAAAGTAAAATTAGACAGAATGACCTCAAGTCATAGTTACTATATCTTAGTTGAGTTAATTAGAAATTGTTCTGCATCTAAGAAAATATGAAAATAAATACTTAAATATTTTGAAGATGGAAATTTTGGGAAAATATTTGTAATCAAAATTGTTGTTAGAGTTTATATATTGAACTGTCATATATTATAAGTTTGTAAAAATTATAAATATGATATAATAAAAAGAATGTAAAATTGATATTTGACAGAAAATTGTCATAAATTTTCGGTTTGAAAAAATTGATTAATATATGTTCTGAACTGGGTCTATTCGTGGCCCAATCACCAGTGAGGCTCAATCCAAGTTTGTCAATATATCGTGTTGAGTAGTATATCTTCCGAGCACACCCCGATCACGGGTATCTGGTCGGCTACGATTGCTTCCGCCAGTGCCCACGAGGAACGTCCTCGACGAGCGCACGCTCCACCCGAGCACCCACCTGGTGGGGCTGACATTCAACCTCTCTGGATTTCGCGGAGTCCTCATGGTTCCGGGAAGATCGCGTCTTTATCCTCCCTGTCTTGCGGAGGGTATCATCCAGGTAAGGGGCCACGTCCAGGTCCCCACTGTTAGAACATAGTTTGATTCTACAACCCTTGGTTAAAGTTTTGATGATAACAAAATACATAGAATAATATTATTTCTAATGTATATTCAAAGAACAATTATGCTCCTTAAAATTATGCTTTGTATATGCAGAAGTTCTGATGGAATCAGCATCAGAAGAGAATCAGCATCAGAAGATCAGCAACCTATGTTACACGCTGAAACACTGAAGTTTGATGACCAGAATCTGCGCCTTAACAAATACACTCTGACTCTGATCAAAGACATCTTTACCAAGTCATCAACACTCTGAAGCATTATCAACAGATACAACAAAGAAGATTCTGAAGCGTTACTGGTTATTCAAGACTGAATTAAATGCTAACGGCTTTCTTCAGACAAAGATCTTATACAAAAGGAAAGTGCATTATTATCATTAAATCTGCTTTATGGACAATGTATCTTTGCTTGCCTATATAAACAGGACTGCTTGTGAAAAGAAGCACGTACGTACGCACCCAATTTTGCTAAGCTATTCAAACCACGCTCATTCAAAGCTTTAGCAAAGTCATTCTATTCCAATCTTAGTTTGTGTGATTATCACAGTTGTGATATACAGTTTTGTAGGAAAACAACATACACACTAGTTCAATTCATTTGTAAAAGAAGTTCCTTGAGATTAATCGGATTGTGGTTGTACTCAAGAAGACTTTAACAGTTGTTAAAGTAGTTGTTGTAATCCTTTAAAAATAGTGGATTAAGACCTCGTTGGAGAGAGGCGAAATCACCTTGACGGATGGACTGGAGTAGTTTGAGATTAAACGAACCAGGATAAAAATATTGTGTTATCAAGTCATTTGTTTTAAGTTTTACAATTCAACCCCCCCTTCTTGTGTTTTTCACATCTTCAATTGGCATCAGAGCGCCTGGTTATGAGCTTTAACACTTAATTGTGTCAGTACAAGATCCAGCGTCAGAAAAACACAATGGCAGGACCAAGTCAAAACATCAGCAATGACAACAATGAAGAAAAGGACAGATTCAGTGGCAAACCTCCAGTCTTTGATGGAGAAAACTTTGACTACTGGAAAGACAGAATTGAGAGTTTCTTTCTGGCCCATGATGCTGATCTGTGGGACATGGTAACTGATGGATACACGCACCCAGTGGATGGACGTAGTCAGAAGATTGACAGGAAAATGATGTCTGATCAGCAAAAGCGTGAGTTCATAAATCATCACAAGGCCAGAACAATTCTTCTCAGCGCCATCTCATATTCAGAATATGAGAATATATCAAACAAAGAAACTGCTAAGAATATGTTTGACTCTCTGAGAATGACGTATGAAGGCAACATTCAAGTCAAAGAAACAAAAGCCTTTGCGCTCATTCAGAAGTATGAGGCATTCAAGATGGAAGACAGTGAATCAATAGAAGCTATGTTTTCAAGATTTTAAATTCTTGTTGTTGGTCTAAAAGTTCTTGACAAAGGATATTCCACTGCTGGTCATGTCAAGAAGATCATCAAAAGCTTGCCAAAATAGTGGATGCCAATGGTCACAACGCTTAAGCTAGCCAAGGATCTCAACAAAATCTCTCTGGAGGAACTTATCAGCTCCCTCAGAAGTCACGAGATAGAGCTAGAAGCAGATGAACCTCAAAAGCAAGGTAAGCCATTAGCATTAAAATCTAACAGAAAATCTGACTCCAAAGTTTTGCAGGCTGTGGAAGAAACCTCTGATGGATCCTCATCAGAAGAAGATGAATTATCTCTTCTCTCCAGAAGAGTGAACCAGCTGTGGAAGCAGAGGAAAAGGAAGTTCAGGAATCCCAGAAGATCAGAAAATCAGAATGAATCTTCCTCCAGATACAGAAGGTCAGAATCCTCCTCTGGAAACAAAAGATCTGAAGGCTCCTCAGGATACAAAAAGCCAAACTACAAAGACATCATCTGCTATGAGTGTAACGAGCAAGGGCACTACAAAAGTGATTGCCCAAAGCTTCAGAAGGAGAAGCCCAAAAAAAAGTTTGGCAAAGAAAAGAAGAAAAGTCTCATGGCTACATGGGATGATTCTGATACATCTGAAGCTGACTCAGAATCAGATGATGAAAGAGCAAACATAGCTCTCATGGCAAACGTATCTGAAGACAGTGAAGCTTCTGAGTCAGACTTTGAATCAGATACAGAAGAGGTATTCCCTGACTTTACTATTAATTTTACTAAGGTTGAATTAGCTGAAAGCCTTAATGAAATTCTGGAAAGGTATCAGCATATCAGAGTCAAATTCAGAAACCTGAAAAGGAATCTTGCCTCTGACTCTGATAAGACTGAGAGTCTCAAATTGGAGAATTCTGAGTTAAAAGATAAAATTTCAAAATTAGAAAATCAAATGCAAAACTCTCAGAAGGAAACAATCCCTGAAACTCCCAGCAATGCTGATGAGATCATAAAAGAGTATGATCACAACTTTCAGAAGTTTCTAGCTAAAAACATAGACAAAAGCAAAATGTCTTCAATGATCTATGGAGTTAGCAGAAATGGCAGAAAAGGGATAGGATATCAAGGTAAGGTTCCTACACCAAAAAATGCCATGGATTTAGTTATAAAACGTACTCCACTTAATTCACACTTTATATATGGGCACACACATGACATAAAATATACAAGTAGTGATTACTCTGTCAAACCAAAATTCAACCAGAGTTTTGGTAGAACTAACAAATCAGGACCCAAGAAAGTGTGGGTACCTAAGGATAAAATAATACATGTGGCAGATATCTTTAGCATCAAAGCAAAGACACCAGTCATGGTACCTGGACTCTGGCTGCTCATGACACATGACGGGAAGAAGGCATATGTTCCAAAGCCTAGAATTTAAGCCTGGAGGCCACGTAGGTTTTGGAGGAAATCAGAGGGGAAAGATCATTGGCTTTGTAACAGTAGGTGTTGTACCCCAAAATTTTCCCTCCCATGTTTCTCAAGACATGTAAGGAATAAGCTTTAAGTTACTCAAGTTGGCTCAAGGGTTGGACAGTCAAATCACCTCTTAAGGCAGTCAAAATCAAAATTAGGGTTTTGTGTTGCATCAAGGTACTCACATCCAAATTACCTCAAGTGCTCCCCAATGTCCTAATATGTTCTTAAGTTCATCCACGTCAAATTTCAAGCCTTGCAGAGAAAGTTTGGTCAGTCAATTGCTCAAGAGGTCCAAAAATCGACTGTGTTAGGGCAAAAGTCAACTGTGTCCTAAATATAGTCAAAACTCAAGATTTTTTTGTCAACATTCTCATTTTGAAGAATAATTCATTTGATCAAGGGTTGATCATGATTCATCAAGGATTGCTCAAGATTCATCAAGATTCAAAAGTTGCTAAATTAGGGTTTTGCAGGAAACGTCAACTCAACTTTGACCAAGCATAACTTTCTCATACTTTGTGAGAAATGACCCATCCAAAGCTCATTTTGAATAGGATGAAATTTCCTACAATCCATATTCACACCCCAAGATCAAGAAATGCTCTTACAAAAAGTTACAAATTTGGACATTATAGGTCATTTTTGAAAGTCAACAAAAACACCTTTTTTACAAAGCTTATAACTTGAGTATGGAAGATCAAAATGAGATGAGACAAAAAGGGTTGATTAGAGGACGTCTCAAGGTTTCTAAAAAGTCAAATAAAACCTCCAAAAGTTCAAAATTGAAGAAGTTATGCATTGTTGAAGTTGGGCATTTTTCCAAATTTGCCAAAAGTCAATTATCCTCAAAACTCCAATTTTTAACAAAAGGGCCCACTTTTTCCACTTGATTTGGTCTTGTCATGCCACACACGTGTCCCATCTTTAATTTCATGACCAAACATTTATTTTTCTATTTTATTTAATTTTTATTGATTTAATTCATTTTAAATCTATATTAATTCAAATAAAATCCAAAAATTAATGAAATGGTATCTTTGTGATTTGTACAGCTTGCATATATCATATAACACCTAGTCAATTCGTATCAAGGCTCATTCAAGCATAAAAATCAGATTTGGCCTATTTTTGGAAGTTTGGTTATGGTGATCAAAATCCAATCTTGAATCTTCAATGCATTTGATTTGAGACCAAAAGACCAACCCTAATTCACTTTATAACACTCAGATAAACAAGCCAAACCTAGAACACGCATAGAACTCTGTAGAAACGGCCACACAACTTTGAGAAAAAAGCTTGAAAAATGAGAGATCAAAAACAACATTGGAGGCCAATTCAATCCAAAATCACAACACGACTCCCTTGCCTGATATCCTGTGAAGCTGTAGCAATCAAAACCGGACCTTGAGACCATCTAAAACTCGCAGTAAGTGTTCTTGAAAACGCCTCTGCACATGAAATCGTAAATCATTCTCCTTGCATCTTTTTGCCAATTTGTTTGCACATTCATACTTGTCATTAAAATTCCAATGATTCTGCATTGTTTGATTTTATTTTCGTGGCTTCTAACCCCATATCCAGAACCTAGGGTTCTTGTTCTTGTTTTTGGGCGTTCTTTATGTAGGTTAAATTAAGGCCAATAATGGCCATGGATGAGTTCAGGGGAGAGAGACGAGTGCATTGGCACTCTTAGCTTGCATTTACATGGCCTAGGGAGGATTTTGGAGAGATCCTATGAATCTTCCTGCGGATAAAAATCCGCAGGTAATCGAACCAGACTTTTGTGAAGAAGATGAAGATGTGTCTTAGCGTGATTGGCCCATTTAAACAATTAGCGCATTTTTATTTTTGCAGGGCATATTGAATTGTTTTTGAATATATTATTTGATTGTTATTCTTATAACGAATGAAGCAATTTGGTTGAGTGGCAAGCGCGTTGGCATGTGATCATTGGGACCTGGGTTCGAATCCCAAGTCCCCTAAACATTTATTTGATTTTTTTCTTCAGGTATTCATGCGCAATGCTCCCAGCGTGGTTCACCGAATGCCTCCAGATCTCAAGTGACAAGTGACCTACAAATCAAATCCAAGGGCTAAGATTGAGTGACCATCCTGCACTCTAGTCAAACGCACCATGGGGAATCTGAAAAAGTCAACAAGGCTGATTGAATATGGGCCTCAAAATTGCAATTCATACTCCCTTTTCAAGCCCAGCACCCCCGAGTTTGTTTCTTTATTTTATTTTATTTTCACTATTTTTATTTTATTATCATTATTACCATAATTAATTAATTAAATAATTAACTTTTTTTCATAAAAAAAAAATCAGAAACAACAAAAATATTTTTATTTTTATTTTATTACTTATTTTTGTAAATAAATTATAACCAATTAATTTAGTTTTTAATTAGGATTAATTTTAACAGATTTTGCATTAAATTAAAATTGATTTAGAATTAGGATTTTATTAACTTTTTAATCACTCCTATTTTATTGCCTTAATTAAAATAAAAAATATCAAAAATATTTTCATTTAATTTAATTATTACCTTAGACTATTTGTTTTAATTCAAAAAATAACAAAATATGCTTTATTGAATAAAAAGGGTCAAAATCCTAAAGGACACTGATTTAATTTTCTCGCGCGCGAATTATCTTTGATCCATATATTGTAACTGCTTCGAGAATGTAATAGCTTTTAACTTAGGACTTTATATATTTATTTATCGCTTTTATTTATTTTTCGCAATTTAATTTTAAAGGGTTTGTCTTTGGTGATGTAAATACTCGACGCCTTGTAATAGCTTAGATTTATTTTCCGCAATTTAATTTCCGCAACCATTAACTGTTAGATGTTTGAATACTAGGCAATGCATGACAAGATCAATCTTTAACCTAAAATCAACAATAGCTCACCATTGACATGTACAGATAAAATTAACTGAAATAACACACTCGCACATGCGCACTCTTAGGGTACACCTCACTTGGTTGCCTCGAACGTGGTCATTGAGTATAGGAAGTTTTAGAGGTCGTCCTCTTGTCCAAAGATCATAAGTTGCCTCGAAACGGTTGCCTCGGATAAAATGATCTAAGACATTAGGGTTACCGCTAAGGCGTCCTAACACTGCTTTAGTGACCACAAGTCCCTTAATCGAATTGACCCTTAAACTCCAACGACGGTGCTACCCACTCATTAATAGTGGGATAGCATTGTCTAAAGGACACTTATACAATTTAATTCCTTTTTGAGTAGGTAGATGGTTCTTAAGTACTTGCTCCTTTTTAAAACAAAACAAAACTTTTCGCACTTACACTCTCTTCAAAACAAAAACTCTTTTCAAACCCACAATCACAAAGAAAAACAAACTTTTGAAAACATAGTGAGCAAGTACCTAAGAGCCTGTGGATAACCACAGATAGAAAGGGTGCTAACACCTTCCCTTTCTATAATCTACCTCCCGAACCCGAGAAATATCTCAAAAAGGAATTTTTCTGTGCTTTTGTCCTTTCCTTGTTGGATAAAATAAAAGACGGTGGCGACTCTTGCTTACCGCGACATTTTGCAAAAACAAACGCAAACGCGAACCAGCATTCCAAAACAGTCAGTTCTCATTCCCACCGATCACAGAATTGGCGACTCTGCTGGGGAATTACTTAAGAAGTGAGGTGTACCTTAGGATTAGATCACTATGTTTTCAATTGTATGCTTTGTATGCTTTAATTTTGTGGGCTTGTATCGGAGTTTTATAGATCCTAACCCAGATCTGGGGATACCCTTTAGGTAAGTAGCAATAAACTGTGAGAGATATGTCCGACGTAGACCGACACAGATGAAGCAGTAGCTACGTTGGTGTGGCACCTTAGTTTGTACCGATATCCCTTGTGTTGGAACGAGGAGAATATGGGTCTTTTAAGGAGTCATTAAGCACCAACTGACCTTAGAACCTTAAATTGACCAACTTGGCCATAGAATAGTAGCAGTATGCTACACTCATTGAGACTAAACTATCGCGATGATTCCGGCCGCAAGAAAAGGTTGCTACATTGGAATTATGACCGATTGAGGGTAGTCAGTGATATTGAGATCCTCTAGAACCCGGTTACTATTTTTAGGACAGGTCTTAACCAACTGAACTAAAAGAGGGTAGTACCTAAGCTCCATGCCAGCCTGAAATATAAGGGCTCTTTTGTGTGACTTGTGTGCCTTTACCATGTTTGCTTTTTATGGATACTTGTGATGTGCCTTTACCGTGACATCATGACATCATAACATTGCATACATTTTGCATAAGGACTAACCTATTTCAAATACAAGAGGGTTTCATCTTTGCTCTGTTTTGTAGGACATCATGATGCCCATGCGTAGGAATACTATCCGGATCAACTTTGTTCAAGTACCTACTTTGCTTAAAGAGTTGGTTGTTAGGATTCTAGACACTACTTCCTTCATCAGAAGGCATGGTTCTCTTCTCAGTTTAGTCACCTCAAAATTGGACGAACAAATGATGAGTGTCCTGGTCCAGTTTTATGATCCTCTATACCATTGCTTCACCTTCCAAGACTTCCAGTTGGTTCCTACCCTGGAAGAGTTCTCTGAGTTGCTTGGGATCTTTGTTTTGGAGCAGACCCCGTTTACTGGATGGGAGAAGACTCTTAAGCCCGAAGAAATTGCTGCAGCCCTTCACTTGACCAAAGAAGAGGTAATGGCTAACTGGGAGACTAGAAGTGGATCTAAGGGTTTCCTGACTAAGTTTTTGGTTAACAAAGCTAATTACTTCTGGGACAGCTTAGACTTCAAGGCGTACGAGGACATTCTGGCTCTCTTGATTTATGGCTTGGTATCATTTCCGAATCCTGAAACTTTTGTTGATGTTAATGCCATAAAGATCTTCATCTCTCAGAATCCGGTACCCACTCTCTTGGGTGATATCCTTCATCAGCTCTATGCTCGTACTGCCTGAAAGCGGGGAACTTTGATGTGTTGTGCTCCTTTATTGTCGAGGTGGTTTATTCCAAACCTCCCTAAGTTCGTACTGAAGAACAAAGAAGGAATGGGCTGGGCTTATAGGGTGATGTCTCTTACTAATAATGACATTATCTAGACTCTCAAAGGCTTGGATGAGGTGACTGTCATTGATCATTATGGAGAGTATCCTAATGTTCCATTGATCGGAACCCATGGAGGGATTTCTTACAACCCATGCCTAGCTCTTCGTCAGTTTGGAAGAGCCGGAAGAGAAGGGCCTTATGAAATGTTGATGCCTCATATCATCTTTGATTTTCAGGGAGATAGCGACGAGTTGTGTCGTAGATTCATAAAGGCTTGGGACAGAGTTCACCAATCTGATCCACATGAGTTGGGTCCAAAGACTTCTCTGCCAATGGAGCCATATCTCAGATAGGTCCGCATCCGTGCCCAGAAGCTAGGGATGCCATATGAAGCTGTCAGGCCTGTCACTCTTGAAGTTTCTAATGAGGAGGGGGTTCTTCCAACTATTCTCCACCCTTATATGCCCACTGATATTGGTACACTAAAAAGGTCCTGGATGCAGTTGAGGGATGAACGGGATTCCTACCGAGAGAGGTTCAATGAACAGGAGCAGAAAATACAGAAGCTGACTAGGCAACTGGAGAACGAGCGGATCCTGAATGATTATGTCCGCACTGAGAAGAAGAGACCATGGGAGCATTGATGGACCTTTGATGATTTCTTTTACAGTTTTTATTTACCTTTTTAGTATTTCCATTCTTGTAACGCCTAAGGGCAGTTTGTTGAACAATTTAAATTTTGAAGTTTAAATCTAATAAAGTGTGTTTCCTTTTTTGTTTACAAATTTGAATCCCGTTTGTCTTTGAAATCATACATCATACGCATTTCAACCCATGCACTTCATAAACAGGTACCCATTACAGGTCTCTTATCTTCTTCGCTGTTTATTTCAGCACTCAATCATCATGTCTACTGAACCTTCAACTGAGCAAGCTATCAAGGCCCTCCAGGCCCAGAATGCCCAATTTCAAGAGTTGTTCATGAATCTAGCTAAGGGTCAGCAGGACCTGAAGACCTTGATTCTGAAGGAGAAAAAGAAGAAGAAGAAGAAGAGGACCATCCTGTTCAACACTAGACGCAGGTTTGGAAACGGGCTGCAAAATGAAGTTGACCTGACCACCTCATCTGGAGGGAAAGATAGTCCACAAGAAAGGAGGGCTCCTAGCCCCATGGTCTCCGACAACGAGACAGACTATGATGAAGAACAGTATCCTCCTACTGAGGATAAGTACAAACAACTGGAAGACTGTTTGAGCACTATGGAAATACAGAAGGTGCCCGGTCTAGACTTCGGAGATCTAGGTCTATCCTCTGGGGTGGTAATTCCCCATAAATTCAAGGCACCTGCCTTTGCCAAGTATGACGGATTTTCCTGTCCGAAGCTGCACCTCCGGTCATATGTGAGGAAGATCCAGCCTTACACTGCTGATAAGAACTTGTGGATCCATTTCTTTCAAGACAGTCTCTCAGGGACTCAGCTTGAGTGGTTCTATCAGTTGGATGGAGCTAGTATCCGTAGCTGGGAAGATTTGGCTACTGCATTCTATAGGCAGTATCAGTACAACTCCGACCTCGCTCATACGCGTACCCAACTCCAGGGTATATCAATAGGAACATGTGAAGGATTCAAAGAGTATGCTCAAAAATGGATAGACCTTGCTGGGAGGGTACAACCACCTTTGGCTGATCGTGAGCTCGTGGACATGTTTCTGGGGACCCTGTCTGGTTCGTTCTTTAACCATCTGATTGGGAACTCTTCTGCTGGGTTTACAGATCTTATTTTGACGAGTGAGAGAATTGAAGTTGGTATTAAGGCTGGGAAGATACAGAAGGGTGCCTCATCGAGCACCGAAAAGAAGTTGTTTAAGAAAGAGTCCAGTGATGTCTACAGTTCAAGAAGACAGAATAGAACTGAACACCGCCAAGCTGTCAATGCGGTTGTTATTTCAAAACCTGTTGGTGCTCCTCAGCATCACAATCAACAAAAGGACGAGAGACCTCGAAGGCAATTCACTCGTCTCAGCATGACGTTGTCTCAGATTCTGCCACAGTTGCTAAAGACCAATCTAGTGACTCTAAAAGAAGCTCCGAAGAATCCAAGTACCACATCACCAAAGTACAACCCTAATGCCTGTTGCGCTTTTCACTCTGATAGCCCGGGGCATAATACAAATGATTGTTGGGTTTTAAGGAACAGGGTGCAAGAACTAATTGATGCAAAGGAGATTGAGTTTGAGGCGCCCGAGAGGCCTAATGTTGTGATTGCTCCCATGCCCAAACATGGAGTAAATGCTGTAGAGGAAGACTTGTTTGTAGTTTCCGTGGATGATATTGTTACCCCTCTGATGACTGTCAAGAAGAACTTGTTGCTAGCCGGTTTATTTCTGGGTTGTGGCGAAGGTTGCCATATGTGTTTTGTTTTACCTACTGGTTGCCCATTTCTGAAGTCAGGTATCCAAAACCTGATGGATAATAAGGAGATCCTGTTTGAGAAGATTGTTGTTCCTTCCATTCCTACTGAAGAAGTTGCCATTATTACCATTTTTGACAATTCTTCCAAGGCTCCCTCGAGGAAGCCTGTTAGAATTATATCTACTCCGAAGATTGCACCTGTGATTATCACTGTTCCGGGGCTCATACCCTACACCTCTGACAAAGCTGTCCCTTGGCATTATGGGGCAGATGTTTATGTTCTAGGAGTTAAGCAAGAGTTAGATGCTGATACCGGCATCAGCAACATTACTGGACCTGCTAAAGTCACCCGCAGCGGTAGACTGTTCTCACCTGATATTGCTCCACCAACTGTCCGAAGACCTGTTGTCATCACACCTGCAAGTGTACCTACTACCATTCCTGATCAAGTTCTTAGTCCTACCCCTGTCGCCGAGTCATCTAACGCTCGGGGCAAAGGGATCACCGCTGATATGCCTGCCCAGACGGAGGCACCAAAGACAATTACTGTTGAAGCTTCCAAACAGGAGATGGAAGAGATTCTGAAAATTATTAAGAAGAGTGATTATAACGTAGTTGAGCAACTGAGGCAAACCCCATCCAAGATTTCTATGTTGTCACTGTTGTTGTGTTCAGAGGCCCATGCCAAGGCCCTGATTACCTTCCTAAAAACTGCCCATGTGCCACAAGAGACATCAACTGATCGGTTTACCGATTGCATGGCCAATTTAACTACTGATAATGGTTTGGGATTCTCCGACGCTGATTTGACTGCTAAAGGAAAGAACCATAATGATGCCCTGCACGTCTCCATTGAATGCAGGGGCACTACTCTTGCACATGTGTTGGTTGACACTGGTTCCTCATTGAACGTCTTGCCCAAGAAAGCTCTAGACAGGTTGGATTGTGAAGGGTTGGAGCTAAAGCCAAGTAATATCGTTGTCAGGGCCTTTGATGGGTCTAAAAGGATGGTGCATGGTGAAGTTGATATTCCAATTAAAGTTGGGTCTCAGGTCTTCAATTCTACATTCTACGTGATGGACATTCGGCCATCCTATTCTTGTTTGCTGGGTCGTCCATGGATCCATAAAGCTGGAGCTGTGACCTCAACGCTCCATCAGAAGCTAAAGTACCCGGTCAGAGGAAAGATTGTGACAGTTCAAGGGGAGGAGGAGTACATGGTCAGCCACCTTAACTCGTTCAGATACGTAGAGATGGATGGGGAGTTCATTGAGACCCCATTTTAGCACTTTGAAGAGGTTCCTCAGACACTGGCATCAACGGAGACTGTGATTGAAGATTCTCCTATGAAGATGGCTTCATTAAAGGATGCCCGGGCTGTTATTGAGAAGGGTGAGTGTGCAAATTGGGGCCGACTTCCTGATTTTACTCAGAAGACTAACAAATTTGGTTTGGGTTTCACTGCAGAAGCTCAAAGGGATGTTTGTAATGTAAGGATTGGAAGACCTCCCGTGTTCATCAGCAACTCGGGAGTGAATGCCATTGAAGATGACGTGGAAGAGTCTGAATTTGACAGCTGGATCTATCCTATGACCAACGTGGACCAAGCAACTGGACAACAAAGGACTTTATCCCTGTTACTTTTGTTACCCAGTAATGAACTCTTTGTTTTGAATTTGTAACAAACAATGTTGTGAAACTTTATGGCCCGGTGTCTTACCCGGGGCACCGTGGCTTCATTTGTGAGGGCTCTTGTGTGTCATTTTCATATATCATTAATAAAAGCATTGGACGTCTTTTGCATTTCAAATTTTGTGCTCCTTGTTTTTTTATTATATATTGCAAAACAACTATTTTACACACACTCACATATACAGGTCTCAATCCACTCTGGATCTCACTGGTAACGACTCTGCTACTGCCAGTTATGACTTCGAAAATCGGATCAACTTAGCCGAAGACGAAGGTGAAGATGATTGCGAAGTGCCTGGTGAACTTGCAAGACTGCTACTCCAGGAAGAGAGGGCCATTCAGCCACACGAAGAGTCGGTAGAATCAGTGAATCTGGGTACTGAGACAGACAAGAAAGAAGTCAAGATCGGTGCAAATCTGGAGCTTAGTGTGAAGCAGCGGTTGATTCAGATGTTGCATGACTATGTTGAGATCTTTTCCTGGTCCTACGAAGATATGCCTGGTTTGGATACTGACATTGTGGTTCATCGCCTGCCTACCAAGGAAGACTGCCCTCCCGTAAAACAGAAGGTTCGCCGTATGCGCCCAGAGATGTCCGAGAAAATCAAGGCTGAAGTTATGAAACAGTTTGATGCCGGTTTTCTAGCAGTGACTTCTTACCCTCAGTGGGTTGCCAATGTGGTTCCGGTGCCTAAGAAAGATGGTAAGGTTCGAATGTGTGTTGACTACAGGGATTTGAACAGGGCGAGCCCTAAGGATGACTTCCCTCAACCTCACATCGACGTTCTGGTTGACAATACTGCTCAGCACAAGGTATTCTCCTTTATGGATGGTTTCTCTGGTTATAATCAGATAAAAATGGCTCCCGAAGACATGGAGAAGACGACCTTTGTTACCCAGTGGGGCACCTTTTGTTACAAGGTCATGCCTTTTGGACTAAAAAATGTAGGGGCAACGTATCAGCGTGCCATGGTTGCTTTGTTTCATGACATGATCCATCATGAGATAGAAGTATACGTCGATGATATGATCGCAAGGTCCCAGACTAAGGAAGAACACCTTGACCATCTACAGAAGCTGTTTGACCGGTTGAAGTTGTATAAGCTGAGGTTAAACCCGAACAAGTGCACCTTCGGGGTGAGATCTGGCAAACTACTAGGTTTCATCGTGAGCGACAAAGGTATTCAAGTGAACCCTGCCAAAGTGAAAGCTATACAAGAGATGCCAGCTCCCAAGATAGAGAAGGAGGTCAGAGGCTTTCTAGGACGACTGAACTACAATGCCCGATTCATCTTGCACCTAACTGCTACTTGTGAGCCAATCTTCAAGCTGCTGAAGAAAGATCAAGTGGTACGTTGGAACGATGAATGCCAGGCCGCTTTCAAAAGGATCAAAGAGTATCTCCAGAAGCCACCTATTCTGATGCCACTAGTTGAAGGGAGACCTCTAATCTTATACTTGACAGTACTTGACAATTCAATGGGGTGTGTGCTGGGTCAATATGACGAGTCTGGTCGAAAAGAGCATGCTATTTATTACCTTAGCAAAAAGTTTACCGACTGTGAGACCCGATACTCACTGCTTGAGAAAACTTGCTGCACTTTGGCATGGGCTGCTCGCCGGCTGAGACAGTATATGCTGACTCACACTACTCTGTTGATTTCAAAGATGGATCCAATCAAGTATATCTTCGAAAAGACTGCCTTGTCCGGAAGAATAACAAGATGGCAGATGATCTTGACTGAGTATGACATCCAGTACACAACTCAAAAAGCAATCAAGGGAAGTGTATTGGCAGACCATTTGGCACATTAGGCAGTGGATGATTACCAGTCTATGAACTTTGAATTCCCGGACGAGAATATCATGGTAGTGACTGATTGTGAGACACCTGGACCAGATGAAGGACCTGAGGAGGGATCCCGATGGTCTATGTACTTTGATGGAGCTTCGAACGCTTTGGGTAATGGCATTGGCGCTATGATCATATCTCCTAAAGGCTCTCATACTCCGTTCACCGCCAGTCTATGTTTCAACTGCACCAACAACATGGCAGAGTATGAAGCATGCATTATGGGTCTTCGAGCTGCAATTGACCTAAGGATTAAGTTTCTGAGTGTCTTCGGAGATTTCACTCTCGTGATCAGTCAGATCAAAGGAGAGTGGGATACGAAACACCCGAATCTTATTCCTTACAAGGAGTATGTGTTGACGTTGCTTCCCCATTTTGAGGAGATGACCTTTGAACATTTCCCTATAGAAGAGAATCAGTTGGCGGACGCGTTAGCTACGATGTCTTCTATGTTCAAATTCAAATGGGACAACGAGGCCCCCCGGATCATTATTTGGAAATTGGATGAACCTGCACATTGTTGTGATCTTGAGACTGAAGAGGTAACAGAAAAGCCCTAGTATCATGAGGTGAAGAGATACCTTGAAGCTCAGGAGTACCCCGAGGAGGCATCTGTTAATGACAAGAAGTTTCTGAGAAGGTTCGCGGCGAAGTTCTTCATCAGCAATGGTATTCTCTACAAGCGTAACCATGATTCAACCTTACTATGTTGTGTAGATAAGACTGAAGCAGAAGCGATCATGGTAGAGCTGCATGAAGGTACTTTTGGAACTCATTCCAGCGGACATACCATGGCAAAGAAAATCATCCGGGCAGGATATTACTGGTCTACAATGGAAGCCGACTGTTATCGGCATTCTCGGACATGTCACAAGTGCCAGGTCTATGTTGATAAGGTGCACATTCCTCCAGTTCCTCTGAACATCTTGACAGCACCTTGGCCTTTTGCACTATGGGGCATTGATATGATCGGCGAGATCATACCTATGGCATCCAATGGGCATCGTTTCATCCTAGTAGCGATTGATTACTTTACGAAGTGGGTTGAAGCAGCTTCCTTTGCTACGGTAACCAAGAACGTCGTGGCATGGTTCATTCGACACAACCTGATCTGTCGATACAGTGTACCAGAGAGGATCATTACGGACAATGGTACCAATATTAATAATAAGATGATCATTGAGCTCTGCGAGCAATTCAAGATATAACACCACAACTCTTCTCCCTACCGGCCGAAGATGAATGGGGCTGTCGAAGCGGCAAATAAGAACATTAAGAAGATTGTGCAGAAGATGACAGTGACATACAAAGACTGGCACGAGATGTTACCATTTGCTCTTCATGGGTACCGTACCTCAGCATGAACGTCAACAGGGGCAACACCCTATTCCTTGGTTTGTGGCATGGAGGCAGTGTTGCCTATTGAAGTTCAGATACCCTCTCTTCGGATCATGAAGGATGCAAGTTTGAGCGAAGATGACTGGAATCAGACCCGACTTGATCAACTGAATCTAATCAACGAAAAAAGACTTACTGCTATCTACCATGGTCAGACGTACCAAAAACGGATGATCAAGGCATTTAACAAGAAAGTCAGATGACAAGAGTATCAAGTTGGGGACCTGGTAATCAAGCGCATTATTCTACCTCAAGGTGATCACAGGGGCAAATGGACCCCTACTTACGAAGGGCCATTTGTGGTTAAGAACATTTTCTCAGGAGGAGCTATGATTCTAACCACCATGGATGGTGACGACCTTCCTCACCCCGTCAATGCAGACATAGTAAAAAGATACTACACGTAATCAAAGACCCGCTAGGTTGACTGGACTAGGAAAAAATAAGGGCTTCTCGGCGAACCAAAAGGGGTTCGGGCAAAAATAAGGGATGAAAATGAAAAAATTTGTACACCCGGCAAGTCGAAAACCTGAAAAGGCGGCTTGGGCAAAAAAGGGTATCCCGGTGGACTGAAAACCCGAAAGGGCGGTCCAGGCAAAAGTTAGGGATTAAAGCGTAACACTATGTCTCATTGGATCACCTCACATCCAGACTTCGGTATCAACTATCAGGCTCAGACGACACCAATCAATCAGATTCATCTTCAACTAAGCAGCAAAGTGATGAGATGCTTGAAGATATAAAGGCAATAGCGGAGTTGGAACCCAGTGGGATTATTCACATAGCTGTTTTGCTTTCTTTTCACAAGTTGTATAAATTCTATTTGTTCAACGGCGTTCTCTTACTAGGACATTAGCCTCTTGTACAAAAAATTCCTATTTACAGGCCAAACTTCAAAAATCAATACAAATTTATTTTCAGACAATTTCAAATTGTTTTTCCTTTATCTGTTTTGTTTTGCAAAGAACGTCCAATGTTCATTTTTGATATATGCATCTGACATTAATTGCTGCTCATAAATATTTACATGTGAAACAAAGGACTAATTACGGGTGATATCAGAAGTAGGGGCAATAAGAATTGTCCGAGCGGTCTAGTTGCTCTGTCCACCAAGGTACCAAGGTAGATTCAGCTGAAGAATGTGACCAAGATACCGTCACTCCCTGCAGAGTAAAACAGTAATGGTAGCTCTTCCCACTGAGACTTGCAACCATGAATGAATCAGCAATACTCTCCCCCAAGCAGAGTTAGTCTACCATCAGCCCCGAAAAGGCTTGGTATCCCCAGAAGATCTTAATATTCCCCAGTGGAGTATAAAGGTATTCCCCAACAAGTATAAGAGCATCCCCGACAGTCTTAATATTCCTCAACAGAATATAAGAATGTTCCCCGGCGGAATACAAGATACCCCTAGTGGAGTCATTTCCCCAGCGCAGTCTAAAAAAGCTTCCACGCCAGAGTTGAATCATCTTACCCAGTAGATTCTGGAAGCTTATCCCTTGCAGAGCACAAATGCATCTCCCCAGCCAAATTCAGAAGGTTATCCTCACAAGAGTCTAACTGGGTTATCCTCAGCAAGTTGCAACTGAAAGATCATCCCCAGCAAAGTTCTTTCTATCCCCAGCAGAGTTCATCATTAAAATCCCCAACAGAGCTTATCAACAGAATCCCCAGCGAGGTTATCGTTAAAATCTTCAGCAGAACGTCTCTTCCCCACAGAGTAATTCCCCTCGGAATAATCTCTTCATCAGTTTATTCCCCCAACGGAGTTTTTTCTCTCCCACAGGTTTATCATCTTCGTTCATCATCCCCAGCAGAAACGAAGAAAGCAACTTTATTCTCCAGCAGCTCTGAGATTTATTTTCCCTAGCTAAAGCATCATATTCTCATACACCATGATACATGCATATACGTATCATACCATACAATCCCATTTATTTTGAGAACATCATTGCCTGATCCATATCATGCATTGCATATGACTGACCTTTACCTTTCAGGAAAGATACAGTTAAGGTTCTCAGCTTAGTCGAAGACCTGACCGGTTCTTAAATCTCAATTGAATTATCCTCGGTTGAATTTCAGATAAGGTTCTCAATCTCGACATTTTCCCTTTGTCATAGTGTGGACAAGTTCTATAACCTCAACAGTATACTCCATTGAGCACGAGACAGTTCCTAGATCTTGATGAAGATGTTTCCCTACGTCATACTATGGACGAGTACTATAACCTCAACGATATACTCCATTGAGCACGAGTCAGTTCCTAGATCGTGATGTTTTCCTCCGTCATAGTATGGACAAGTTCTATAACCTCAACGATATACTCCATTGAGCACGAGACAGTTCCTAGATCGTGATTAAGATGTTTCCCTATGTCGTAGTATAGACGAGTACTATAACCTCAACGGTATACTCCATTGAGCATGAGTCAGTTCCTAGATCGTGATGTTTTCCTCCGTCATAGTGTGGACAAGTTCTATAACCTCAACGGTATACTCCATTGAGCACGAGACAATTCCTAGATCTTGACGAAGATGTTTCCCTACGTCACAGTGAGGACGAGTACTATAACCTCAACGGTATACTCCATTGAGCACGAGTCAATTCCTAGATCTTGATGTTTTCCTCCGTCATAGTATGGACAAGTTCTATAACCTCAACGGTATACTCCATTGAGCACGAGACAGTTCCTAGATCGTGATGAATATGTTTCCCTACGTCATAGTATGGACGAGTACTATAACCTCAACGGTATACTCCATTGAGCACGAGTCAGTTCCTAGATCTTGATGTTTTCCTCCGTCATAGTGTGGACAAGTTCTATAACCTCAACGATATACTCCATTGAGCACGAGACAGTTCCTAGATCGTGATGAAGATGTTTCCCCCCAATTGAATTATGAACAGGTTCTTAAAACTCAATCGAGGAATTCTCTCAGTTGAAGTACAAGCCAGGTTCCTAAATCTCAACAAAGTTCAGACTTCCCCAGTGAAATCTTTTACAACCACAGGTACGCAAGTTCTCGCTAAGGAATCTCTTATGCGATCGACATTCCTGCAGATGGCATCTGTAAGCCTATCCTCCTACCAACAATCTCCAAATGGCATCTGTAAGCCCATTTCCGACATCACAATGCTGATACTACACCATGCGAGTGCAAATTTCTGGGCACTCTAGTGTTCAATTATCTTCCACCTTCAGATTACGAAAGGCTCGAAATCCAGTCTATATCCTCAGGTTTAAGAAAATTGAACAGGGGCAACTGTTGTACCCCAAAATTTTCCCTCCCATGTTTCTCAAGACATGTCAAGAATAAGCTTCAAGTTACTCAAGTTGGCTCAAGGGTTGGACAATCAAATCACCTCCTAAGGCAGTCAAAATCAAAATTAGGGTTTTGTGTTGCATCAAGGTCCTCACATCCAAATGATCTCAAGTGATCCCCAATGTCCTAATATGTTCGTAAGTTCATCCATGTCAAATTTCAAGCCTTGCATAGAAAGTTTGGTCAGTCAATTGCTCAAGAGGTCCAAAAATCGACTGTGCTAGGGCAAAAGTCAATTGTGTCCTAAATACAGTCAAACCACAAGATTTTTTGTCAACATTCTAATTTTTAAGAATAATTCATTTGATCAAGGTTTGATCATGATTCATCAAGGATTGCTCAAGATTCATCAAGATTCAAAAGTTGCTAAATTAGGGTTTTGTAGGAAAAGTCAACTCAACTTTGACCAAGCATAACTTTATCATACTTTGTGAGAAATGACCCATACAAGTCTCATTTTGAAGAGGATGAAATTTCCTACAATCCATCTTCACACCCCAAGATCAAGAAATGCTCTCACAAAAAGTTACAAATTTGGACATTATAGGTCATTTTTGAAAGTCAACAAAAACACCTTTTTTGCCAAAGATTATAACTTGAGCATGGAAGATAAAAATGAGATGAGACCAAAAGGATTGATTAGAGGACATCTCAAGGTTTCTAAAAAGTCCAATAACACCTCCAAAAGTTCAAAATTGAAGAAGTTATGCATTGTTGAAGTTGAGCATTTTTCCAAATTTGCCAAAAGTCAATTATCCTCAAAACTCCAATTTTTGACAAAAGGGCCCACTTTTTTCCACTTGATTTGGTCTTGTCATGCCACACACGTGTCCCATATTTAATTTCATGACCAAACATTTATTTTTCTATTTTATTTAGTTTTTATTGATTTAATTCATTTTAAATCTATATTAATTCAAATAAAATCCAAAAATTAATGAAATGGTATCTTTGTGATTTGTACAGCTTGCATATATCATATAACACCTAGTCAATTCGTATCAAGGCTCATTCAAGCATAAAAATCAGATTTGGCCTATTTTTGGAAGTTTGGTTATGGTGATCAAAATCCAATCTTGAATCTTCAATGCATTTGATTTGAGACCAAAAGACCAACCCTAATTCACTCTATAACACTCACATAAACAAGCCAAACCTATAACACGCATAGAACTCTGAAGAAATGACCACACAACTTTGAGAAAAAAGCTTGAAAAGTGAGAGATCAAAAACAACATTAGAGGCCAATTCAATCCAAAATCACAACACTACTCCCTTGCCTGATATCCTGTGAAGCTGTAGCAATCAAAACCGGACCTTGGGACCATCTAAAACTCGCTGTAAGTGTTCTTGAAAATGCCTCTGCACATGAAATCGTAAATCATTCTCCTTGCATCTTTTGGCCAATTTGTTTGCACATTCATACTTGCCATTAAAATTCCAATGATTCTGCATTGTTTGATTTTATTTTCGTGGCTTCTAACCCCATATCCAGAACCTAGGGTTCTTGTTCTTGTTTTTAGGTGTTCTTTATGCAGGTTAAATTAAGGCCAATAATGGCCATGGATGAGTTCAGGGGAGAGAGACGAGTGCATTGGCACTCTTAGCTTGCATTTACATGGCCTAGGGAGGATTTTGGAGAGATCCTATGAATCTTCCTGCGGATAAAAATCCGCAGGTAATCGAACCAGGCTTTTGTGAAGAAGATGAAGATGTGTCTTAGCGTGATTGGCCCATTTAAACAATTAGCGCGTTTTTATTTTTGCAGGGCATATTGAATTGTTTTTGAATATATTATTTGATTGTTATTCTTATAACGAATGAAGCAATTTGGTTGAGTGGCAAGCGCGTTGGCATGTGATCATTGGGACCTGGGTTCAAATCCCAGGTCCCCCAAACATTTATTTGATTTTGTTCTTCAGGTATTCATGCGCAATGCTCCCAGCGTGGTTCACCGAATGCCTCCAGATCTCAAGTGACAAGTGGCCTGCAAATCAAATCCAAGGGCAAAGATTGAGTGACCATCCTGCATTCTAGTCAAACGCACCATGAGGAATCTGAAAAGTCAACAAGGCTGATTGAATATGGGCCTCAAAATTGCAATTCATACTCCCTTTTCAAACCCAGCACCCCCTGAGTTTGTTTCTTTATTTTATTTTCTTTTCACTATTTTTATTTTATTATCATTATTACCATAATTAATTAATTAACTAATTAACTTTTTTTCATTAAAAAAAAATCAGAAACAACAAAAATATTTTTATTTTTATTTTATTACTTATTTTTGTAAATAAATTGTAACCAATTAATTTAGTTTTTAATTAGGATTAATTTTAACAGATTTTGCATTAAATTAAAATTGATTTAGAATTAGGATTTTATTAACTTTTTAATCACTCCTATTTTATTGCCTTAATTAAAATAAAAAACTCAAAAAGATTTTCATTTAATTTAATTATTACCTTAGACTATTTTTTTTAATTCAAAAAATAACAAAATATGCTTTATTGAATAAAAAGGGTCAAAACCCTAAAGGACACTCCGATTTAATTTTCTCGCGCGCGAGTTATCTTTGATCCATATATTGTAACTGCTTCGAGAATGTAATAGCTTTTAACTTAGGACTTTATTTATTTATTTTTCGCTTTTATTTATTTTTCGCAATTTAATTTTAAAGGGTTTGTCTTTGGCGATGTAAATACCCGACGCCTTGTAATAACTTAGATTTATTTTCCACAATTTAATTTCCGCAACCATTAACTGTTCGATGTTTGAATACTAGGAAATGCATGACAAGATCAATCTTTAACCTAAAATCAACAATAGCTCACCATTGACATGTACAGATAAAATTAACTGAAATAACACACTCGCACATGCGCACTCTTAGGGTACACCTCACTTGGTTGCCTCGAACGTGGTCATTGAGTATAAGAAGTTTTAGAGGTCGTCCTCTCGTCCAAAGATCATAAGTTACCTCAAAACGGTTGCCTCGGATAAAATGATCTAAGACATTAGGGTTACCGCTAAGGCGTCCTAACACTGCTTTAGTTGCCACACGTCCCTTAATCGAATTGACCCTTAAACTCCAACTACGGTGCTACCCATTCCTTAATAGTGGGATAGCATTGTCTAAAGGACACTTGTACAATTTAATTCCTTTTTGAGTAGGTAGATGGTTCTTAAGTACTTGCTCATTTCTAAAACAAAACAAAACTTTTCGCACTTACACTCTCTTCAAAACAAAAACTCTTTTCAAACCCACAATCAGAAAGAAAAGCAAACTTTTGAAAACATAGTGAGCAAGTACCTAAGAGCCCGTGGATAACCACGGATAGAAAGGGTGCTAACACCTTCCCTTTCTATAATCTACCTCCCGAACCCGAGAAATATCTCAAAAAGGAATTTTTCTGTGCTTTTGTCCTTTCCTTGTTGGATAAAATAAAAGACGGTGGAGACTCTTGCTTACCGCAACATTTTGCGAAAACAAACGCAAACGCGAACCAGCATTCCAAAACAGTCAGTTCTCATTCCCACCAATCACAGTAGGTAATGGAAATCTTCCCTCTATTAGTAATGTTTTATTAGTTGATGGATTAATGCATAACCTGTTATCCATAAGTCAATTAAGTGATAACGGTTATGATATAATCTTTAATCAAAATTCATGCAAAGCTGTTAGTCAGAAAGATGGGACTATCCTATTTATTGGAAAGAGGAAAAACAACATTTATAAAATCAAACTTTCTGAACTGAAAAATCAGAATGTAAAATGTCTTTTGTCTGTTAACAACGAGCAATGGATCTGGCACAGAAGATTGGGACATGTTAGCATGAGAAGAATATGTCAGATTAACAAACTCAATCTGGTCAGAGGACTTCCTAACTTGAAGTTCAATTCAGATGCTCTGTGTGAAGCATGTCAGAAAGGCAAGTTTGCAAAACCTGCTTTCAAATCCAAAAACGTTGTTTCCACCTCTAAGCCATTAGAACTTATGCACATTGACTTATTTGGTCCAGTAAAAACCGCCTCAGTCAGTGGCAAGAAGTATGGATTGGTAATCGTAGATGACTATATCAGATGGACATGGGTAAAGTTCTTAAGGCACAAGGACGAGTCACACTCTGTGTTTGTTACCTTCTGCAACCAAGTTCAGAACGAAAAAAATCTTAGAATCATCAAAGTCAGAAGTGATCATGGTGGAGAGTTTGAAAATAAAGACTTTGAATTATTCTTTAATGAAAAAGGCATTCTGCATGACTTCTCTTGTCCTAGAACTCCCCAGCAAAATGGAGTTGCAGAATGAAAGAATAGAACATTGCAAGAAATAGCCAGGACCATGATCAACGAGACTAACGTTGTTAAGATCTTTTGGGCAGAAGCAATAAACACAACGTGTTACATTCAGAATAGAATCTCCATAAGACCTATTCTGGAAAACACTCCATATGAATTGTGGAAGAACGGAAAACCCAACATTTCCTATTTTCACCCATTTGGATGTATATGTTTTATTTTGAATACAAAAAATTATTTGAACAAGTTTGACTCCAAAGCACAAAAGTGCATTATGTTAGGATACTCTGAATGCTTAAGAGGGTACAGAGTATACAATACAGAAACACAGATTATTGAAGAGTCAATCAGTGTTTGGTTTGATGATAAGCTTGACTCTCAAAAGTCGAAGCAGAATGAATTCCTTGTAGGTATGGAAGTTGAACTCACAGGTACTGAAGATAACTCAAAGGCTCTCAACAGAGACACTCCCTCAACATCAGAAAGAGTCACTACAAGCAACCCAGCACCTTCTATTGATCAACTCCAGAAAAGACCATCCAGAAGCATAATTGATCACCCAGAAGAAACTATCTTAGGAAGGAAGATCCAATCAGAACAAGATCTACCTTTAGAAACTCTGAAGAATCCCTCATGGGACTTGTTTCTCTGATTGAACCAACAACAATTGATGAAGCACTTCTGGACAATGATTGGATTCTGGCAATGCAGTAGGAGCTAAATCAGTTCACAAGAAACGACGTATGGGATCTGGTTCCTAAACCAAAATGATTCAACGTCATAGGCACAAAATGGGTGTTCAAGAACAAACTGAACGAACAAGGTGAAGTCATCAGAAACAAAGCACGGCTGGTAGCACAAGGTTATATTCAGCAAGAAGGGATAGACTATACAGAAACCTTTGCTTCTGTCGCTAGGTTAGAATCTATCAGACTCTTAATTTCATTTGCTGTGAATAAAGGCATCACTCTGTATCATATGGATGTCAAGAGTGCATTCTTAAATGGCTATATAGAAGAAGAGGTTTATGTGCAACAACCCCCTGGTTTTGAAAGTTCCAAAAATCCAGAATATGTTTTCAAACTAAAGAAGTCACTTTATGGTCTGAAACAAGCTCCCAGAGCTTGGTATGAAAGACTAAGCAACTTCCTGTTAGAAAAGGAATTCACCAGAGGGAAAGTGGACACAACCCTGTTCAGTAAGACAGTTAAGAATGACATCTTAGTATGTCAAATTTATGTTGATGACATTATATTTGGATCCACTAAACCCTCTCTGGGAAGAGAGTTTGCTAAATGTATGCAGGCAGAATTTGAGATGAGCCTAATGGAGGAACTGAAGTTCTTTTTAGGCATTCAGATTAATCAAACTCCAGAAGGAACCTACATTCATCAGAGCAAATATGTCAAAGAACTTCTGAAGAAATTTGATCTCTCAGAATGTAAGCCCTCAAGGATTCCAATGCATCCCACGTGCATTTTGGAAAAAGAAGAGGTAAGTAACAAGTTAGAACAGAAGGTCTACAGAGGTATGATTGGTTATCTTCTCTATCTGACGGCTTCAAGGCCTGACATTCTATTCAGTGTTTGCATTTGTGCTAGATTCTAATCAGATCCTAGAGAATCTCACTTAACAGCAGTTAAGCGAATTTTCAAGTATCTGAAAGGTACTACTAATTTGGGGTTGTTTTATAGAAAATCAAGTGATTACAGCTTAGTAGGATACTGTGATGCTGATTTCGCTGGAGACAGAGTAGAATGCAAAAGCACTTCTGGAAGCTGCCAGTTTCTGGGAGAAAATCTGATCTCATGGTCTAGTAAAAGACAATCCACAATAGCTCTATCAACAGTAGAAGCTGAATATATAGCAGCAGCTGGATGTAGCACGCAAATGTTCTGGATGAAAAGTCAACTTGAGGACTTTAATATATTTGACTGTGATAACACTTCTGCTATTTGCCTCAGTAAAAAATCCTATCTTACATTTTAGGGCTAAGCATATAGAAATAAAACATCATTTTATTAGGGACTATATTCAGAAAGGGATTCTCAATTTAAAATTTATTAACACAGACCATCAATGGGATGATGTCTTTACAAAACCTCTTTCTGAAGATAGGTTTAACTTCATTCTGAAACATCTCAGCATGAAGCCTTGCCCAGAATAAAACAGTTTTATTTCCATATCTTAACCTTCGGAATTTTGGTTATTTTATGTGAACTACTGATCAATCTTCCTTCAGATCTTTAGAAGTACATATTGTATCAGAATCTATCCATGAAGATCTGAGCGCTTCATTTCAAGGATAGAAATGTGATGTTCACTCAAGCAAATAGTTGTCATCCATTCATCAGCTACTTTTTGAGGCTGAACACGCATTCACTTTTCTGAAAGGTCAAAAGCGCTGATTGGATGCATTGGGACACATGTCATGGGTAACCGTTCCAATATCTTTCTGAATCCCCCAAAATCAGCTGTCATTAATGCTCATAATCATTATAATTTATTTCTCTCTCTTGTCGTTTACGTTTTCAAAATCTTTTTCAAAATCTATTTAAACACATTTCTCACTCTATACACTCTTTCACTTTCACTTTCTCTACAATCTAATTGATTTCAGTTTGCATCTTTCTCAAAACCCTTCCAATTTCTTCTCAAAACTTTCTGTGTGAACATGGCTTCCTCAAGCAACCCAACTACCAGTACTCAGAGAACAGATTCCTCAAAACAATATGAAGAACCCTTTAGAACTCTTCTCACGCCCATAAAAAATCTAGAAGTACTCTCAGAATTGATTGTGGAATTTAACAGTCTTCAAGAGAACGAGTTCAATCTCTCTGAAGAAGTAAAGGCTCAAGGATGGAACAAGTATTTTGAACGTCTGGTAGGTCCAACATTCCCAATCCTTGTGAAGGAATTTTAGATTCATGCTTCATCTTCCAACCATCAAGTTACTTCATACATAATGCGGAAGAAGATAGTCATAACTGAAGACCTTATTGCAAGGTTGATAGGCTACAGTGGTGGTGGCGTATGATGCATAGACATGGCTGAAAGATATGCTGATGTCGCCCTAATTGCTAGAGAAATCTCCACTCTGGGTCTTCCCTCCATCAAGATAAGGGATCTAAAAGACCATCACAGAATATGGGCTAAGATTATTCTGGGATGCATAAACCACAAGAAGCCAACCAGCTCTCCTGACTACATCAATATTAATCAGTAGTTTCTGATCTACTTCATCTCTCAGAAGATTAAGGTGAATCTGGCTCATCTGCTGTTCAACCATCTAAGGACTAGTGTTAAGGAGACCAGAGAAGAGGAGTGCACAAAAAGGGACTGGATACCCCTAGGAAGGCTCATATCAGATATTCTAACAGAGAATAAGTTGATTGATCATCTAACAGAAGCTCAGGAAATCAACACTTTAGAAGCTACTGTTGGAAAACAGTTGAATGCAAAGAATTTGAAGAAGATGAAGTTAATTGAGAACATCAAGAAGGAACCTAGTGTCACTTCTTTTGCAATAATCTCCAGCAAAAGAATCCCTCTGGATAACTTTCCCATGTTCTCAGAGATTGATTCTAAACCTGAGATAATAGTCAGATATCTGGATGCATGCAAAGTTGACGGCACAACACCAGATCTAAACATTCAGGATCTGCAGCAGAAGGCTCCAGAAGTTATGCTGAAGAAAAACAAGAAAAGGAAGGTTGTGGCAGAAGGATCATCCCAGCGGACTCCTAAAAAGAGAGGTAATCCTTCTTCTACAATTGTTTTAGATTCAGTATCTGTATCAACATCTGTACCAATCCCCACTCAATCAGAAAACCCTACTCCACAAACACTTGATGACTTTGACATTGAATTTGACCCCTCATAAACTTTAACTCTTAGAGGATCTCACTCCATACCTACAAATCCAAATAATGAAGTAACACAACTAGAACTTGCAAAAGTTCTATCAGATATTGAAACCTTTGACCAGCATATATCTGCTCCCATACTAGTAAATCCAAACTCTGAAACCATTTCAGAAGCACCTCATCCAAAGATTCCACTCTCTCCACTACCAGAAACTCATCCACCTTCTCCATAACATAAACCATTACAACCATAAGTACAAACTTCTGAGGTCCAATCCCCTGAATCATGCGAACCAGAACTTCATCACCATCAATCTAACCAAACTATTGATTCTGATCCCATTCCCATTCCTGGAATCACTGAACCTCTGAACATCAGTATACCCCTGACCATCAGTATTCCCTAAATTCCCTCTTCACTAGAATCAACTCCACCAAACACCCCAACACGTCCAATAATCATCCCAGACTCTCCCACTTCCTCATCAAATATCAATCCAAATGACCATGCCAAAACTATCATTGACTTAACTGTTTTTGAACGCTTGGCTGCCATAACCAACAAAACATCCATTCCAAAACCAAAACCATCTGAACCTACACCAGATGTTGGTACCAGTTTATTGATATTTAAAACAGAAATGCAAAAGTGGATAACTTCACTGAAGCAAGCTAGTCTTGAGCTGATTGATCCTGCTGCATCAGATTATCTTTGGACAAGTTTCAGAAAATGGGTATGTTCTGAAACTCATAAAATGCAAGAACAAAGCTACGGACAAGTTCAAAAGAACTTCAGCAACCTGATAAAAGTCTTTGAAGATCAAGTTCTGAGCCAGCTACTCAAGGAAGAAGTCCTCCCTCTGGACAATGCTCCCTGGTCTGAACACCGTCCAACAGACAAAGTTCAACCAGCGTCAGAAGATCTCAATCTGATTGATACTCCAGAGCAGATGATTCCTGCTAAAGAACTGAGTCAAAAAGAGGACATTGCAGAATGCTCTGAGAAGCATCCAGTTGCTGAAGATCCTCAAGCTTCCTCCTACGAAAGGCAGACTTTAGAAGACCTGAAGAGATCTGATATTTTGATGTAGGAAAGAATGGATAAACAGGATGACAAAATTTTGGAAATCAAGAACATGTTAACCAAGCAGGAGGAAACCAACATCCAAATCAAGGGCTTGTTGGAAGCTTTGTTCACGCGTCTTCCTCCTCCCTCTTAGATTTTCCTATGTTTAAAAATTTTGTTTTTCTGTAATATTCTCTACATAGCTCTGAACTTATCATTGATTCTGTTTTAATATCAACTTATTTTGGCTCTGATTATGTGTTCTTTTTGATAACTGACAAAAAAGGGGAGAAAGAAAAAGATATTTTTCAATAACGGATTACTGAGACATAAGTTTCAAACATTCTAATCCACTTAAATTCCCTCTTCTAAAAAGCTTGAACAGGTACAAAACTTTGCTGAAAGATACAGTAAGATTTTGATGCTCAAAGACTCATGGAATTAAAAGGAAGCAATCAAATCAGGGGGAGTTTTTCTACTTAACTCTATACATTTTGTTATTTATTCTTTATTGAAAAATCTGGTTTTTTGTCATCATCAAAAAGGGGGAGATTGTTAGAACATAGTTTGATTCTACAACCCTTGGTTAAAGTTTTGATGATAACAAAATACATAGAATAATATTATTTCTAATGTATATTCAAAGAATAATTATGCTCCTTAAAATTATGCTTTGTATATGCAGAAGTTCTGATGGAATCAGCATCAGAAGAGAATCAGCATCAGAAGATCAACAACCTATGTTACACGCTGAAACACTGAAGTTTGATGACCAGAATCCGCGCCTTAACAAATACACTCTGACTCTGATCAAAGACATCTTTACCAAGTCATCAACACTCTGAAGCATTATCAGCAGATACAGTAAAGAAGATTCTGAAGCGTTACTGGTTATTCAAGACTGAATTAAATGCTAACGGCTTTCTTCAGACAAAGATCTTCTACAAAAGGAAAGTGCATTATTATCATTAAACCTGCTTTATGGACAACGTATCTTTGCTTGCCTATATAAACAGGACTGATTGTGAAAAGAAGCACGTACGTACGCACCCAATTTTGCTAAGCTATTCAAACCACGCTCATTCAAAGCTTTAGCAAAGTCATTCTATTCCAATCTTAGTTTGTGTGATTATCACAATTGTGATATATAGTTTTGTAAGAAAACAACATACACACTAGTTCAATTCGTTTGTAAAAGAAGTTCCTTGAGATTAACCGGATTGTGGTTGTACTCAAGAAGACTTTAACAGTTGTTAAAGTAGCTGTTGTAATCCTTTAAAAATAGTGGATTAAGACCTTGTTGGAGAGAGGCGAAATCACCTTGACGGGTGGACTGGAGTAGTTTGAGATCAAACGAACCAGGATAAAAATACTGTGTTGTCAAGCCATTTGTTTTAAGTTTTACAATTCAACCCCCCTTCTTGTGTTTTTCACATCTTCACCCACTACTCACGTAGAACCTGGAAGTCTCTTTGTTGGACCTGTTTGATCAGCCCAATAAAGAGACCTTGGCCCAGCCCTGACTATAAATACCATCTATTTCGAGAGGGTAAGGTATTCATTCATTCACACCTACATACATACTTGCTTGCTCATTTCGTCTCTCACTTTGCCATCAGAGTGTCTTGCAGGTACCCCCCCCATCTCCTTCAAATCCAGCCCGAAGCCAGCTGTGACGGTCCAACTCTGATCAGGTACGATCAGTGGCGCCGTCTGTGGGAAACTAAGCTTCCCCGTCTTCTCTCTGTTTAAAAGACAAAAGCTAACAATCCTCGACTGTCATGGCTGACCAAACTCTGGATAACCAGAACGTGTGTGTCATTGAAGTTAACAACAACATCACCGATAATAATGCTGGCCTCGACAACACCGACACCACCAGCCATAATACGGTCCCTGGCGTCAACATCCCCAGACCGTCTAACTACCGGGACAGAGCCATAGCTTCTTCTTCGTCAATCCCTCCTCGGCTTGAAGAAGATCAACCAGTTCCTTTGAACTACCCAGCCATCCAATTCCACGAGGTCCCTGTCCCCGTCGGAGCAGACGACATGACCAGGGCACTATTCGCGGCGATTAACCAAACCAAGTATCTCATCTTTGCCCAAGGGGAAATACTGAGAGCACTCGAGGACAACCGAAGGACCCCTAGAAGGCACAAAAGACCTCAATCTCCTCCCCCTCGACAAGCGGACGAACGTCCCCGATCTCCCCCGCGGAGACAGAATCAGGACATCTCTCGAAGCCCGTCGCCTCGACCAATCAGGCAACGACCCCATTTGGAGAGGGAACCACTCGTCGATGCAGGAAGGCGCGACCATGGCCCTTCACGACAAGAACGAAGACCTCCCGGAGACAGACACGAGGGAACCTATCAATGGTCACACCGCTTGAGGAACGCCCCGCGCGACCAGGGCCACCATGACCGCCAATACATCGGATCCCCGTCCCGCTCCCCAGAACGGAGTGACAAGGATGACCCTCGCGGTCCCTTGTCACAAGCTATCATGGAGGCGCCCATTCCTCCGAGCATGGAGAAGCCTCCCCACTTAAAAGAGTATGACGGTGTCGCCGACCCGGTCGACCACATAGACGGGTTTGAAGCCATGATACACTACCACAATGTCAGGGGACCAATCAAATGACGATTGTTCCCCACGACTCTGAGGAAAGCGGCTATGGACTGGTACAAAGGTCTCGCCCCGGGGTCAATTACCTCTTGGCAAAACTTGAAGAACCAGTTCATTAGCTCGTTCACTGCTTCGCGACGACACCCGAAGATCGAAGCAACGCTCGAGGCCATCATCCAGAAGCACGATGAGACCTTGAGAGAATTCATTAACCGCTTCAACTTGAAAGCCATCCAGGTCCCCTACACGGACCATGTGAAGAGATACCTCCTGAAAAGGGGTCTCCTCCCCGGCACCGAATTCAGAAAAGCCATGGGCATCGAACCACCCTGAATGTTTAATTCCCTCCTCGAAAAGGCCAGGGCCTACATGGACTACGAGGAGAGAGAAGCGGCCAACAAGGCCCGAGACCCCAGAAACCGCAGATCCAGCAGCAATCCGGGACAAGACACCGCCCCTCCTCGAAGAACTTGGGAAAAGAGAAGGGACGATAAACCCTGAGATGCCCGGGAACAAAGGGGGCCCTCAGGAAGGTTCACAGAATACACTCCACTTACGGCTTCCCATGAGTGCATCTTAGCGGAGTGCACAAGTATATATTTCTAGGATGGCAGCGACAAACGTCCCCGTCCAGCTCCTGCCAAACCCGGGGTGGACCGAAGCAAATACTGCCAGTACCACCGGAGCCACGGGCACCTGATCGAAGAATGTGTCCATCTCAAGGACGCCATCGAGACCCTCATAAAAAGGGGAAGGCTCACACAATACTGGCGAAACAACGCTCCTCATCGGGATTCCCGTGAGACGATGGAAGCAGAAGAGGATGCCCGACCATCTGATGAGTCAGTTCCCATCCAAACCGCGTTCTCCATCACAAGACCCGAGGACTTCTACGTCCCCAAACATTTGTAAGAACCTTTGTCTATGCACAGTAGGTGGGAACATTTCCCCTCCGCCATGGTCATCAATGGTGGAGGATTCAATGATTTGACCATAAATTTAGCTAAGAGGAAGCTGGACGAGTTGGTCGACACGCCCCCCCTCAAACGGTGACCTTTGAAAAAGTGAGAGGCAGATCAAAGCCAATCACCTTCTACCTCGAGGAGCTCCCCAGAGAGGCCCCCAATTCAGCCATACCTCTGCTGATAAGGGCAAGAATGGCCAATTCGATGTACATCGCGTCCTCGTCGATGAGGGAAGTTCCATCGACGTGATGTACATCCAACTGTTACAAACCCTGCAGCTCGACGACTCTCACCTTTCACCATACGTGAGGTCGGACCTACAGGGCTTTAACGGCTCGACCTCCAAGCCTTGGGGATACGTCGAGCTCATGGTCACGTTCAGCGAGGATACTGCTATGAGGCAAGTCAAGGTGCACTTCCTCATCATTGATTGCCCCTCCCTCTACAACTGCATTTTGGGAAGGCCGACACTGGCAGAGCTGACCATAGTGCCCTCCACCGTCCATTTAAAAATGAAGTTCTACACCAAGAGGACACGGGTTGCCACTATCCAAGGTGACCTAGAAGCTTCCCGAAGGTGTTTTAATGTGACATCCAAGGGACACAACACGGTCAACACCAGCACAAGATCCTCCAAGAAAGCTGCAACTATGCGACCAGAACCTCAGTGGTCAGAGCCCGTCAGAGCAGAGAGCCCCTCCAAAGGTCGACTCGATATCCCTAGACACTCGCTTCGACCAGGATGAGCCTCCCAGTGGAGAGAAAGTCCCCCTTTGACCAATTCTAAACGGGGACTTCGAACTCGTCCCCCTCGGTGAAGACCCAAGCAGAGGAGTGAAGATTGGCACCGGACTCCCCGACTTGGCGAGGAAGCAAATCAAGGCTTGCTTGCGGGAGAATGCAGATCTGTTCGCATGGAGCGCTGCAGAGATGCCTGGACTCGACCCTGAGGTCACCTGTCATCAACTCGACATTAATCCAGCCGCTAGGGCAATAGTGTAACATAGACGTAGGCAGTCTCCGGAGAAAACGGAGGCTGCTGAAAAAGCTGTAAAAGACCTCTTAGAGGCAAATTTTATTTCTGAAGCCCGGTATTCAACTTGGCTGTCAAATGTTGTACTTATCAAGAAAAATAATGGAAAATGGAGAATGTACGTTGACTACACTGATCTTAATCGGGCATGCCCCAAAGATGCATTTCCTTTACCTAATATTGATATGCTGGTCGATAACTCGGTCAATTATAAAATTCTATCATTTATGGACGCCTATTCGGTCTATAACCAAACCTCAATGGCAATAGGCGACAAACACTGCACCACTTTCATGACTAGCTCGGGCAACTATTACTACAACATAATGCCCTTCGGTCTAAAAAACGCGGGAGCAACGTATCAGCGGATGATGAGCAAAGTCTTCTGCAACCAAATCGGGGATATGCTCGAGACATACATGGACGACATGATCGTCAAGTTCCGAGAAGACACCGACCATGCCGCTCATCTCATGGAAGTCTTTTCCCAAGCGAGGCAGTGCAAAATGAGATTTAACCCCGAAAAGTGCACGTTCGGGGTCAAGGCGGGCAAGTTCCTCGGTTTCTACTTAACAGAACGAGGAATCGAAGCCAACCTCGACAAGTGTCGGGCTTTCTCTGACCTCCCCACACCTACCTTGAAAAAATCCATACAAGTCTTGAATGGCATGCTCACCTCGCTATCTCGTTTTGTTGCAAAATCCGCTCAACACGCCCTCCCTTTCTTCAAGCTTCTTCGCAAGGAAGCGACCTTCAAATGGACCGAGGAATGCGAGCAGGCGTTGCTCCATCTTAAACAAAGCCTCTCGCAGCCTCCCGTGTTATCACGACCAGTTAACGAGGAAACATTGTTTCTATACCTAGCCGTCTCGGTCGAAGCCGTCAGGGCAACCCTCATTCGTGAAACGCGCGACAGACAAAAACCCGTTTATTTCACGAGCAAGGCGCTTCAGGGGCCCGAGGTTAGATACCAACAGATAGAAAAGGTAGCTTTGGCCCTCGTCAATGCACCGACAAGGCTCAGACACTACTTCCTCACGCACACAATCATGGTGCGAACAGACTAGCCCGTGAAACAGCTCCTGGGTCGACCAAACATGGCGGGTCGAATGTTGAAGTGGTCCTTGGAACTTTCTGAGTTCGACATCCAACACGAGAGCAGGAAAGCCCTAAAGGCACAGGCTTTGGCCGATTTCATCACTGAGATGACCGCTCAAAACTCCCCCGTAGGGAAAGAGCACAAGTGGATCATCTTCGTCGACGGAGCATCCAGCTCGAGCGAGAGCGGCGCAGGAATCCTCCTAGAGAACGAGGAAGGTGTGGTGGTCGAACACTCGCTCACCCTCTCCTTTCCGACCTCTAACAACCAGGCGGAATACGAGGCCCTACTCGCGGGTCTACGACTGGTCGAGGATTTAGGTGCCCGTGAGGTACAAATTTTCACCGACTCTCAACTCGTCGCGTCCCAAGTTCAAGGGGAATACCAGGCTAAAAACAACAGCCTCATCGAATATCTGAACTTAGTCAGGGAGCACATGAAAAAATTCGACCGAGTAGAAATTTCGCACGTACAACGCGAGCAAAACACAAGGGCCGACATACTTTCGAAGCTCGCAAGCACGAGAAAGAAAGGCGGAAACAAATCCGTCATACAAGAGTCTATATCTCGCCCGAGCATCGAAAAGTCCATGACTCCACCCGAGGTAAACGCAATCGGAGACACCTCATGCTGGATGACCTCAGTGTTCAACTTCCTAACGAAGGGGGAACTCCCACTCTTGAAGTGCATCGACGAATCCGCGGTCCCCGAGATATTACGGGAAATACACGAAGGGATTAACGCCTAACACATGGGTGGAAAATCCCTAGCGAGGAAGGCACTACGAGCGGGGTATTATTGGCCGACAGTGTAGCAAGACGCCAAAGACCACGTCAAGAGATGCGACAAATGTCAAAGACATGCTGACATGTATCTCGCCTCGCCACACGAGCTGAATATATTGTCATCCCCGTGGCCATTTTCCTGGTGGGGGATGGACATCCTCGGACCATTCGTGCAAGGGACGTACCAAAACAAATTCCTCATCATGGCCGTGGATTGCTTTACAAAGTGGATAGAGGCCGAAGCCCTTGCGAAAATCACCTCACATAACATCTTCTTCTTTTACAAGCGAAACGTTCTCGCTCGATTTGGAATCCCACAGGCGCTAATCACATATAACGGTACCCAATTCACCAACCAAGGCTTTCAAAGCTTCCTCACCAAACTCGGCACCAAACAACATTTTACCTCAGTCGAGCATCCCCAAACTAACGGGCAAGCCGAGGCCGCCAACAGGGTCATCTTGCGAGGACTCAAGCGCAGACTAGGCGAAGAAAAAAGGGGGTGGGTCGAAGAACTACATAGCGTCCCGTGGGCTTACCGCACCACGCCCCATTCGATGACAGGTAAGAATCCATTCTGACTGACCTACGACACCAAGGCGGTCATCCCAACAGAGATCATGGAGCCATCTAGGCGAATGGAGATGCCTCTTGACGAGGAGATGAACGACGAGGCTTTGAGAGACGAGGTCGCCTTGGTCAAGGAAATTAGATCAGGAGCAACCCTGTGCGAGGCCACTCAGAAACAACGGGTAGCCCTATAGACGTGAATTTCAGGTCGGCAGCCTAGTCTTGCGGAGGAACCAGAAAGATTCCTGCAAAGGAAAATTGGCCGCAAACTGGGAGGGACCTTATCGCGTCCAGGGAGCTACGGGCACCAGAGCATATTATCTCGAGCAATTAAATGGAGAACCGTTACCACGACCCTGGAATGTTGCGAAGCTGAAATAATACTATAGCTAAAGCCCTCACCCGCTGGGGGAATTTTGCCGTCGAATGCTCACCTTCGGTCGACGAAGGGAAAAGCTCGACCACGTAGGCGAGTCGAGGTACGGACCCGACCTACCAACCAACGAGGGCATACTGTCGTTTAGTTTGATGAACCAAACGTACATGACCGGTAGGGACACCTCGATCGAGCTCCACTGTCGAAGTACCCCATATGGAAGAACATCCAGCTCGTGATGGGAAGTTCACGCCACGGGCGTAGGATCCCAATCGCGGTCATACGTCTGACACGCGAATTCCCACTCCGCGCATTCGACGCATTTCAAAATGCGTCGAACCGAAACATGGGTTGAACGGATATCTCCATACAAACACAAACTTCTCCAAGAATTCATTACCAAAAATAATAGTCGAGCATATACATCAAATATTATCAGATAACTGTAAACAAAGCATCTAACGAATAGGAAATCATAAACAAGGATCAATAATATACCGACCACAAGGGTCGACATTATCCAAAATTATAGTCTAGGCACGACGGACAAAAAACTAAGAGAATAAAGGCGGGCACGCAGACCCTGAAAATAATAACGAGCACGCAGGCCCCAAAAACAATAACGGGAGTGCAGGCCCAAACACCAACAAAAGCATCAATCAGTTCCCAGAGTGCCGACGTCGACGTCAGGAGAGTCAGGGGGAGGAACAATCGGGCCATCGACAATTTGGGACAGAACCCCAGCCCCTTCGGTATTCAAACTCGGATTTAGCACGGATAGCTGACTCACCGCAGACTCAAAGCCATCGTCCAAAGCGCCAACACAGTCCGACTCCAGGAGTTGAATGCGAGCGATAAAGTCAGAGCGCGTGCGTAAGTCGGCCATCCCTTTTGGCTCGTCCTCAGCGGGCAGCATGACAGCTTTCAGGTCTTCGACCTCTCTCGACAGCCGTTGGTTGTCACTCTCCAACCGCTCCTTATCAAGCTGGAGGCAATTTTTTTCCTCGAGAGCTCTGTCGGCCCTTTCCTTCTCCCCCGACAACACGTCAAACTGCTCACGAAACATTTCCTCAGAGTGTTCGAGGGCAGCCTTCAGTTTGCGGGATTTGGCCACAAGAGCCGCCTTCTCCAACTCCAGCTCCTTGACCCGATCCAAGGAGTCTGACCCTTCGCCCCCGAGGACAACCTCCATCTCGGCCATTTTTACCACCCCGACCATGCTGGAAGCGAGGTGTTTCCTCCGACCTTCCTTGTCGAGCCGTCTGATGATGTCGGCCTCGTTGTCGGATACGGACAAGGGAAACCCCTCGAAGAAATCCTTTTCCACAAAACAGGGTGGCAGGCTGAAGGCCCGGGCACCCGCCCCTCCATCGGTCACTTCAACCCCATTATCTGGTCGACTCTGTTTCTTGCTGATCAAAGCAGATTGGCGCTTGGTGTCCGGGGAACCCGAGGACCCACTAGATCCTTCCCTGTCCGATTCAAGGGTCGGGCCCATCCGCGTGGCTTGTTGCGGCCTCACCAACCTCTTGCTGATTTTCTTGTCTTGAGTTAGCTTCAGCAACCTCTCGCGACGCTCCGCCATGTGACCTGCAAAGGAAGTGTACTTGGGTTAGCCACATACATTAAAGAAAACAAATAAAGAGGAATGTCAATAGAGCAAAGCAAGAAACCTAAGAGGTCTACGACTTTCCCGTAAGACAGGCACTCGACGAGCGCCTTGGTGTTGATCGGACGCGTCTCGAACGTCGACTCGTCATCCTCATCAAGAACGTCGTCCCCTTCCCTCGTAACCCACCGAGCAGGAAAGAAGCCATCGACAAACTTGTTCAGGACGCAAAAAGCTTCCTCGTCCTCAGCGCTCATACCGCCAACAAGAGTATGGTAGTATCCAGGTCCATGATCGTAATGGCCCGAACACTAGTGGATAGGAAACTTTGGGACTTTCCCAATCTCGGGATTACCCTCAGCATCCAAACATGGCTCCCCGTCCTCGTCCATCATAGTGGCCGGTTCGAATAGCGAATCTATGGTTGTCTGGGTAGACGATTGCAAAATATACCACTTATCCTTAAAATTTCGCACATAATTCATATACATCCTAAACAGTCTATTCGACTGCTTAAGGGATACCCAACTGTGCTTCCCTCCTCGGGACTGGCGTTGCAGATGAAAAACCCTGAAGAACAGGGGAATCGTCGCCCCAATCCTCAGGAAGCGGCAGGTGAGTTCGAATGCCCGGATAAAGGCAATTGCATTAGGATGAATCTGGGAGGGGGCCAGGTTCAGGTGGTTGAACACTCCCACCTGGAAGTCATTGAAGGGCAACCGGAGCCCGAGATCTTTAAATACGATCTCGTACATGGGAAAGGCGTCCTGTGTAAACTCTGAGCAGATACGGGCATCCCTCGTCGGCCTCATAATCTTAAAGTTTCTCCGAAATCCCTCCTGACCGCCGCCATATTCGACAACAGTGTAAGCTTGTTTACCGGAATAGCTATAGATCGAAGCTATTCCCCGGGGTTCAGCACCAACCCAATCCAGAGTGGGGTCATCGACAGTGTTGACCAGATTGATGCTTTCATCGATAATGCTTGTTTCCTCGACATCATTACGCCCCGAGGACTCAGGAATATCGGCCATTTACCTGAAAAGTACAGGAAATCGGTGAATTCGACAACAATTCCGCTTTTCCGCCACAAAGACGAGGAGAAGTAAGCAACACTCAGACCGAGTTAATGACCATTCGTACGAAAAACGGGGAACACGTAAACCTCGACCTTAGCGGCAGACGTATATCAATCATAAATGTCACGAGCATAACATGAATATCGCGAGAAAAGGATGAATCTCGCGACCAAGTTCATAATGTTGCTGGCCAGATACAAGAATACTATGGGGAAAACTAGCCTACATACTAACAAAAGGATGAATCTCCTGACCAAGTTCATAAATCTACTAGCCAAACACATGAGTATCACGGGCACGATCGTAAACCATATACCTAAACCTATGAATGTCGCGGGCGTAGTCATGAATCAGGCGCCTAGGGTGCTTAAATTTCCCGAGCACAATCCCCAGACATGAAATTCTACCATTAAACACCATCAAAATCTATCTACAACATGAGATATCAAAGGGAAAAACACTTACTTGGGAGAAGAGTGAGGAGCGACGGTGGTGGAGATGAACACACGGCAAACAACATGGCGATCTCAACGACGCTAGGAAAACCCACGGTGATTGAAAGCAGAGAAAATATGAGAGCGTGAAGATGTGAAAATAAACTATGGGTCCTGAAGCCCTATTTATAGAGATGACGTGGAATATGAAACGTCGCGTTGGGGAACCACAAACCGCCTCCGTCCTCGACGCCTACTCGCGTAGACAATGATGACCCTACTCCCTAGGGCGACATTATGGTATCCAAGAGTCGCGCCACGTGTCTGACTGGCGCATCACCACCTCCCCGCGAGTGCTCCTCGAATACTTCTCGATCGCTGCACAGGGAAAATCACGAACCAAGCGATGTCTCACATCCCCGATTGAAAACCCCTGTGTCGCGTAAGCGAGTCTCGCGAAGGGGCGAACTTGAATCAAGTCATAACTCCCGTACCAGGAGCAACGACTTGTGGGGCTCCTGTTTTGGACTGGGCCTGCCTGTGGCCCAATCACCAGTGAGGCCCAATCCAAGCTTGTCAACATATCGTGCTAAGCAGTATATTCTCTGAGCACACCCCAATCACGGGTATCTGGTCGGCTACGATTACTTCCCGCCAGTGCCTGCGAGGAACGTCTCCGACGAGCGCATGCTCCACCCGAGCACCCACCTCGTAGGACTGACTTTCAATCTCTCCGGATTTCGCGGAGTCCTCATGGTCCCGGGAAGATCGCGCCTTTATCCTCCCTGTCTTGCGGAGGACATCATCCAGGTAGGGGGCCACGTGCAGGTCCCCACTACTCATGTAGAACCTGTCAGTCTCTTTGTTGGGCCTGTTTGATCAATCCAATAAAGAGACCTTGGCCCAGCGCTGATGGTTATAAATACCCTCTATTTCGAGAGGGTCAGATATTAATCACCTACATACACACTTGCTTGCTCATTCCGTCTCCCACTTTGCCATCAAAGTGTCTTGCAGGTACCCCTATCTCCTTCAAATCTAGCCCAAAGCCAGCTGTGACGGTCCAACTCTGATCAAATACGATTAATATCTAAAAGTAATGTTATTTGAATTAGAAAAATAATTTTATTCAAATCTATAATTTTAAAATTAACTTATCTGAATTCAACTAAATTTTGTTAACTCATCTGGATTCACTTAATAAATATAAAAGTGTTTATAAGTTACTAGACTAACCATTTTAATCATGAGAATCCAAACGGTTGCACGAATTAATAAAAATGTTTAAAACCTCCTCTCTTCCATCAAAATTTAAATAATAAAAAATATCCTCCATTTAATTTTTTAAAATTTAAAATTTAGCAACAAAAATTAGAAATAGATAAGGGACAAACAAGTACACCATCATCCAGATTGATCGAACGGCCTCTTGCTTAAAAATTAGAAATTTGGTTTCCCACGGAAGCAGGTCCACTGCAACGGAACAAACAAGTACACCATCATCCAGATTGATCGAACGGCCGTTGCTTAACTAATTTAGATCATCACAATCAAGTGTCAAAAAACGCATCTATTTCACGGTTAAGATCGTTTGCATTTTATAGTTACAATACTAACAACTAGACAGGATCACGGTGCTATAGATAGATATTTCCACGAGAGAGAAATGGGTCGGGTTGGCATGTTACTAGACGTCATTCCAGTATTTATTCATTAAATTCAACTTGCGTCTCAATCTCACTTTCTCCCAAGCAACGTTCTTGTTGTTGGTTGCTTAATTCTAATGCAAGCAATCAACACCTAACAAAAGACGATAAGTAATTGCGGCGTAGTTGTATTGAGCATCCCAAGGATTAATTTATTTTATTCATTCGATCTAATTTATTATATTATCCATAAATAACCCTCAATTTAGAAGCAGAAACTGAAAGAGGATTTTGAAGCCTCATAGCTATGGGTTCCGTAGAGGACGATTCTTCGCGTTTGGAAGAAGCGCTTATTCAGGTTCCCCTCTTTTTCATTTTCAGTTCAGTAATTGCGCTTCTTGAAAACCCCTTTCACTTTAGGTTATATCAACGGTGTTCATTTTAATTGATCAAATTGGTATTTCCATTTAGGGTTAGATTTATCTGAAATTCTATCGTAATCCACACAGTTTTTTTTTTTTATCTGAAGGATGAAGAAAGTAAGCTATACACAGGAGATGGCTCGGTCGACTTTAAAGGGAGGCCTGTGCTTAAGAAGAATACTGGCAATTGGAAAGCTTGCCCATTTATCCTAGGTAAGCCTGTTCATTTCACTTGCGACTTATGTAAAAAAATAATTTTTTTTTGAACTTGTGCATGATATGAAACACAGGCAATGAGTGCTGTGAACGTTTGGCATACTATGGCATTGCAACAAATCTTGTAACCTATCTTACTCGCAAGCTACATGAAGGAAATGTCTCTGCGGCAAGAAACGTCACCACTTGGCAAGGCACTTGTTACCTTGCACCTCTCATTGGAGCAGTTCTAGCAGATTCTTACTGGGGACGATACTGGACAATTGCCATTTTCTCCATGATTTATTTCATTGTAATTACAAACCAAAATATTTTAATTCTCCTATTCAAATAATTCTCTACAAACATCTCTATGCTCAGGTTCCATCTTGTATGAGAATTATGGGCTCAAGAAATATGCATTATGTAGTTTTCTGCATAATGTAATATCTGATGGTGACTGTAATATTTTATCATGGTAGTAACAATTTTTTTGATGGAATCCACTTGAGCATTGACGTCATAAAACTTAAATTCATTCTTACATTTGAAATGTTTTAGTTAATATTAGGAACAGAAGGTGTCTGTATCAGCATGTTGTATAACAGTAGTCTCACCATTTGGTTTTTCTGTGCATCCTTTTCATCTACATGTTTTACATTCAATTATCATTAGCTGTTTTAACCAACATGACTGTCTTGTGCAGGGAATGGGCACGTTGACACTTTCTGCTTCTATTCCAGCATTGAAGCCTGCTGAATGTCTGGGTGCTGTATGCCCTCCAGCTACTCCTGCACAATATGCTGTGTTCTTCATTGGTCTCTATCTGATTGCGCTTGGGACTGGTGGTATTAAACCATGTGTGTCTTCTTTTGGGGCAGACCAGTTTGATGATACTGATTCGCGGGAAAGGGTTAAGAAGGGATCGTTTTTCAACTGGTTTTACTTTTCTATCAACATAGGAGCCCTCATATCAAGCAGTTTTATTGTGTGGATTCAAGAAAATGCAGGCTGGGGTCTTGGATTTGGAATTCCTGCTTTATTTATGGGATTAGCTATCGGAAGCTTCTTTTTAGGCACACCCCTATATAGGTTTCAAAAACCAGGAGGAAGCCCTCTTACAAGAATGTGCCAGGTTGTGGCTGCATCTTTTCGGAAACGGAATCTTACTGTTCCTGAAGATAGTAGTCTCCTCTATGAGACACCAGACAAGAGCTCTGCAATTGAAGGAAGTCGGAAACTACAGCATAGCGATGAATTAAGGTGATTATTCCCTTACTTTGAGTTTACTGTTGTAATGTTCTCATTTCCGAGCTTTGGTCACACTGGCAAAAAACAAGGGGAGCATGTTCAATGAATAATAACATTTTCCTTTATATTCTTGTTAAAGTGCAACGCACCTACCTGCCAAATTCAAAGTTTAAGGGTTCCATTTGGCCAGTCAAAACTCAAAACCTCGTCTGTCCCATCTGACAAGGCCCGATAGGATTGGACCAAGTTAGCTACCTGTAGGTTTTTGTATCTATGATAACTTTCTCTCTATCTCTCTTAACCATAATTCTTTCTCATCTAACATCTATCTTCAAATTGCACTAAAGTCTCAGAATTTGGGTTGGGCCTAACTCATTCCTACAAAACTGGCTTGTAGGGTGATGATTGCCCCCACTTATAAACACAACACTGACCATATCTCTAAGCAATGTGGGACTAAATCCACTCCTTCAAAGCCAACACAATGAAGGTGTTGGGGGCTGCAACGAGGCAAGCCAAAGTGCCGCAATTAAGGCGACTAGGGGCGGTTTGCAATTAAAGCGGAAAGTCCAACATAAAGTTATTAAAGTTACTAAATAGTAAAGTTACCCAATCGTTTCCCGAGAGGATTGGATAACTAATAGTAATATCACCTTACTTTCTCTAGTGTTTGAAATTCATAAACAAATACCGAACATTATTTTTCCTTGCACTCTAACAGATGATTTTCGTATGACACTATTGAGCAATGACACCCTTACTATATAGCCCTCCTTGCATCTCTTTTTTTCTTCTCTATAATACTCTCAGTGCTTGGTACCGATATGCTGCCATCCCATCCATCATCAAACACCATATTTGTTATTATCATCAAACTTGGGATAGTGCTTAGAGAGAACATGCAGTTTGGTTTACACATTCTTATCCATTTTTTATGCAAGATCTTCATTAACTAAACTATCACAATCTTTGGGTTTTTCGGCTAATACCAGCAACATCTGTTTTAAAATGTCATGAGGGAACCTTAGATGGGATAAGAACCTTTAGATGGTATAAATGTCACTTGATCTATGATATTTTATCCACACACAATGTGTTAATTGCATTGCTTTTGAGATCAGCAATGGGGGGAGATTTCTTCATTGCACTTACATTTGCCAGTGTGCTGATGTGTACACATTTGATATGAAAACTGTAGTGTTATATTTGGTAAAATTCCAGACTAGGGCGCCCTCGCTCCACAATTGTGTCGTCTGGGCGGGATATAAGGGATTCGCCCAAGGGGTTCCTCGAACGTGGGAGACAAGTAAGAGGAAGTCACCACTGATCCCTAAAATATAGGTGGTCAATAACCTCCCCTAGTATGAGGGGAGTGGTTAAGACCACGTAAATTGAGAAAACCCCAAGTCCGAGAGATCCTTATAAATACATTACTCCTCAAGGGGATAAATGACATATTCTAAGTTATATACACTCTCCACTACTCAAAGAGCATCACGCTCCCTGCAACCATTACACCCTATTAACCTTATCGCCCGCCTGCAATCAAGCAGCGCCGGCCACATGTAGGATCTCTCACATCACGTGAGCTGGTCCCTAAAACAGCCTCAAAAAACCCACCGCACAGGGCTTCTCGCCTTCGTGGGCAAGCCCTCACTACCAAAACGTGTTATATATCTACAAAGGCCTCTGAGTCTCCTTGTCCTTGTAGAGGAAACATGCATACCTGTACTTTTTGACCAGTATAAAAGCATATATGTCCTGAATACTGGTTGCTTATCAAGTTATCGTTTCCCCTACTTTTGTTGCTTAACTTATCATGATTAGATATTTATGTTGAACATTTTAGATTTTTCATTCATCACTCAACTTTGCACATAATTTATCTATCTGGATTGTAAAAAATGACTTTACAAGCTTTACCCGTCGAATATAGATATCATCACGGGATGAACTTGCTATATTTAATTATTTTTCAAGACAGATGATAAAATATTAGATTGTTGTCAGGGTTTCTCTTTTGAGTAGGCTAATGGAAGACTCATTTTTTTTCTTGCTTCTCTTTTTCCTATTTGAAGGCTTTTTCCTTTTTGAAAGAATGTTAATTTCATGGATAGTTCTGTAGGATAGACTGCATGCAAACAATTTCCGTAGGTTGAGAAGTCCTTTGCTAAACTTAAAATATTTAGTTATTGTCCTAAGAATAATTTGATCTTTTGTGGATACTGGTTTAAGTATGATTACTTGCTTTAGAAGATTTCACACGCTCGTTAACTGAACGTTTTACTCTCGTTTGTTTTAATGAAGGTGTCTTGACAGAGCAGCTGTAATCTCTGATGATGAAAGGAAAAGTGGTGACTATTCTAATTTGTGGAGACTTTGCACTGTGACACAGGTGGAGGAATTAAAAATCTTGATCCGCATGTTTCCAGTTTGGGCTACTGGCATAGTTTTTTCTGCTGTCTACGCCCAGATGTCAACAATGTTTGTGGAACAAGGAACTATGATGGACACTAGCATTGGTTCTTTCAAAATACCAGCAGCTTCCCTCTCAACTTTTGATGTAATCAGTGTTATTTTCTGGGTCCCTGTCTATGACAGGTTTATAGTTCCCATTGCAAGGAAATTTACTGGCAAAGAAAGGGGATTTTCAGAGTTGCAAAGAATGGGAATTGGTCTTTTTATTTCAGTCCTGTGCATGTCAGCTGCTGCTATTGTCGAGATTAAGCGTCTGCAGCTTGCCAAAGAGCTTGACCTTGTTGATAAAGCTGTCCCCGTACCACTTACTATATTTTTGCAAATCCCCCAGTATTTCTTATTGGGAGCAGCAGAAGTATTCACATTTGTGGGGCAGCTTGAGTTCTTCTATGACCAATCTCCAGATGCTATGCGAAGTTTATGCAGTGCTCTGTCACTTCTGACTACTTCGCTCGGAAATTACTTGAGTTCATTCATTCTCACTGTGGTACTTTACTTCACTACACGAGGGGGAAATCCTGGATGGATTCCGGATAACTTGAACAAAGGTCATCTCGATTACTTTTTCTGGCTTTTAGCTGGACTCAGCTTCTTAAATATGTTTCTGTACATAGTTGCTGCCAAAAGATACAAGTCAAAGAAGGCTTCATAAGGTTTTTCAGGCACTTGTTAGTAGTGGAACCACGTTTTCACAATTCCTTCTGTCATTGTCGTGATTGATCTTTATGTAATATAATATGATATTATGCAATTGCGTTGTAAAGGAAAATATTTGTTATGCCTTGTTCAAAATAGTCCCTGCGGCAGTTTATGTTCACTCCCAAAATTGCAACTATGACACTTGTAACTTCTGATATCTAAAAGTTTGATCCCCTTTGATGTGATTTTTTGTTTATCGATACTGACTAAAATAGCCAGTACAAAAGTTAGGGGATTAATATAAACAAATAAGCACAGAAGCAAAAGAAAACAATTAACATTTCATTGATATTTCAAAGTAATAAATAATATGAGACAATAAAATATTCTATATATAAAACTTAATATGAGAGATAAAGAGTACAATATTAACATTTGAGAGGTACATGTAGATATTTTTTAATAATCCAAGGTGATCCACACATGAAGTCAGCTCACCTTACATAGCTTTACATATATATCTAAATATCTAATTTAGGTCTATCAAAGTTCACAATAATATTTTTGTACTTTTTAGAAGGAAAAATTGATAAATTATTGGGATCAATTTCAACACGTTCAATCATTAATAAGATGATGCTAATCTTAAATAAAATTTATTACTAATTTAAATTTTGAAAAGGTGAACACTTCAAATTATTACTCTCTTCGCTCTTTTATAATTGTCATTTTTAATTTTTTTAAAAGATAATCATTATTGTTATTTTTAAACAATAAATATCATTTTACCTATAATATTCTTAATTATTTATCACATGCATTTTAATTTTTTTTCTCTCTCTCTATAATAAATAATTAGGGGGTCATTTTAACAAGAGTGCAATTAATAAAGTAACACTGAACGGAGGGAGTAACCAATAATAAATAATTTTGTCAGCAATCATATTATTGTTGCAAGTTGTACGCATTCAATGAGTAATAGAGATTGAAGATGCTTTCTTCTCCATTATCCATATGACATAGTGGTTACTAACAGAGTGAAGAGGCATGGGTTCTGCCAACATTGCGGAACTGGAGCAGGGCTTTCTTCAGGTTCTCCTCTCCTTCCTTGCCATAATATTAATGTCAGTTAACTGCTTAGTTTTGTTTTGTGATTTTTCTTATTTGCTGTTATCAGAACTGAATTACTCCTTTTTTTTTTCTCTACTGATGCACTCCAGTTGTAACTGTTTTCATATTGTTAGTTGTGTTCTAAAATCAATTTGGCTGATTATCATAAAATGGCCAAGATCTGATGACTCTAGCTTTTTGAGCTGTCACTGATGTCAGCAGTTGGATGAAGACAATTTGTATTTTGCTTTGTATATGATTATTTATTTTGTTTCTTAAGGATGAAAGGAACAAACAATACACAGGAGATGGTTCGGTTGATTTTAGAGGAAAGCCTGCTATTAAGCATAACACTGGCAATTGGAGAGCTTGTCCATTTATTCTAGGTATGCCTTTTTTTACATCGCCTTAAGGTTTCATGTTTTGGATGATCCGTTTTTATTAGTATCATATTTATTTATGTATGTAAATGACAGCCAATGAATGTTGTGAACGTTTGGCTTTCTTTGGCATTGCGACAAACCTCGTTACCTATCTGACAACCAAACTACACGAAGGAAATGCCTCTGCTGCGAGAAATGTCAGCATCTGGCAAGGAACTTGTTATCTTACACCTCTTATTGGAGCTGTTCTGGCTGATGGTTACTGGGGACGATATTGGACAATTGCTGTTTTCTCTATGATTTATTTCCTTGTAATACACTTAACATACATTTCTTCTCCTAGTCATAATCGTCTCTACACATTTTACTATGTGATAATGATATGCCTGTATCTTACAGGGGATATGTATCTTGACAGTTTCTGCATCTGTTCCATCATTGAAGCCAGCTGATTGTTTGGGTTCTGTATGTCCTCCGGCTAGTCCCCTACAATATTATCCGCTCTACTTTGGTCTCTATGTAATTGCACTTGGGACTGGTGGTGTAAAAGCATGTGTGCTATCTTTTGGTGCAGATCAGTTTGATGACACTGATTCCAAGGAAAGAGCCAAGAAGGCTTCCTTTTTCAACTGGTATTACTTTTCTATCAACATAGGTGCCATTGTATCATGCAGCTTCATCGTGTGGGTTCAAGATAATTCAGGATGGGGTCTTGGATTTGGTATTCCTGCTTTATTTATGGGGTTATCCGTTGGAATTTTCTTTTCAGGAACCTCTCTATACAGATTTCAGAAGCCAATGGGTAGCCCTATTACAAGAGTGTGTCAGGTAGTATTGGCATCTGTCCGGAAGCAGAATTTGGTTGTTCCCGAGGATAGTAGTCTCCTGTATGAGATTCCGGACAAGATATCCGGAGTTGAAAGAAGTCACAAACTGATGCATCATGATGATCTGAGGTATTACTTTGAGCTTTGTTTTCTTATCGGCCAATATACCCAAAGGAGTATCTTTATATATGTTGAATTTCTATATATTATTGCTGTTGTTTATGTTTGGGGTCTAATTTTGCAACTATTTTGCTTTTGAGCTATAATATGTACTATTATAAAAGAAGACAAGTTAGTACTTTATTATTGCACACACACATACAGAGAAAACATCATATTCACATTTATTGCATGTCAACATTTTCTTTGTAAACCGTCATTATTGCACCCAGAAATCGTAGGCTAAAACTTGATGCTTTGACTTTTAAATTATTATTTTTTTTGCTTCCTGCTAATAATATTATTGTTAATAATGACAGAAGGATATACCTTAAAAAACTCCTTGTTTTTGTTTTTTCTTGATGTTTAAATAAAGGTATTTTGATAGAGCAGCTGTAGTGTCTGACTCAGAGAACAGAAGCGGTGAGTATTCTAATCCATGGAGGCTTTGCACCGTGACACAGGTGGAAGAATTGAAAATCTTGATTCGCGTGTTTCCAATTTGGGCTACTGGCATAGTTTTTTCTGCTGTCTATGCCCAGATGTCAACGTTGTTTGTAGAGCAAGGAACTATGATGGACACAAATATTGGTTCCTTCAAATTATCCCCAGCTTCCCTCTCAATCTTTGATATGGTAAGTGTTGTTTTGTGGGTCCCTGTCTACGACAGAATACTTGTGCCTATCGCAAGGAAATGTACAGGCAAGAAAAGGGGCCTTTCTGTGTTTCAAAGAATAGGAATTGGCCATTTTATTTCAGGGCTGTGCATGTTATCAGCTGCTATTGTGGAGATTAAGCGCCTGCAGCTTGCAAGAAAGCTCGACCTTGTTGATAAACCTGTTGCCGTACCCCTTAGTGTATTATGGCAAACACCTCAATATTTCTTATTAGGCGCATCAGAGGTATTCACTTTCATTGGGCAATTTGAGTTCTTCTACAACGAATCACCAGATGCTATGCGGACTTTATGTAGTTCACTGCCTCTCTTTAGTATTTCATTTGGGAATTACCTGAGCTCTTTCATTCTTACTATAGTAACTTACTTCACTACACAAGGTGGAAGGCTTGGATGGATTCCAGATAACTTGAACAACGGACATCTTGATTATTTTTTTCTCCTTTTATCTGGACTTGGCTTATTAAACTTGATGGTATTTATAATTGCTGCCAAAATGTACAAGCAGAAGAAGGTTTCTTGATATTTTTCAAGCATTTACTGCTCTTAGGAGGCAAAGCAAGCATGTACTGATATTTCCTTTGTTCATTGTTGATTTTGTTCTGTATGATAAACATGTATATGCTAATTGGGAATGGAGTTTGGGAAAGTGGATACTGGATAGTGTGAGTTTTTGTAACTTACCATGTTGTACATAACTAAAATAGAAGATCAGCCAAACCGCTGGCATTGAAAGGCAGATTCTTTTGAATAAAGTCAGCTTATAAGCTTATTCAAAGGCACGTTGATCAAGCAGGCAGGAAGTTATTCAACCATAATCACTTATGGTTCAATTTAGCTCATCAAAAAATCATAAGTAATTTTGAGACGATAAGTTGTGAATTTGAAACGATCAATCACAACAAGCTATCTTTAAAAACTAACTGTTAATTTCGTTGATAGTAAACATGTGTGGGATAAAGACTCTCTTTTTGTTTTAAATCTTCATTCAACAACTTTGATAAAGACTCTCTTCTACGTCAAAATACCTATTTATCCTTGTTTCATTCAAAACTCATTTAAGCACTCTAAAACAACCTCCAAATATCTACCATGCTTTGACCTCAACTTCAATAACTTGTTATTGTTACGAAAGTTTTCATTAGCTAATAATGAATGATCAATTAAATTGAAATAGTTTAAAATATATAACCTTCACATTTGGTTATGTGGCAGTTTCATTTATAATGTGACAAAGAAAATGTGGATCAAGTTTGAAAAATTATCTTCCATGTCATTTAAAAATATTATAAAACATTTTAATTTAAACAATTTAATTGAAAAACATTTTTAATTAAACAATTAAAGTGAAAAACATTATAAAACACAATGTTGTAGGTCTTCTTCCCAATTTGCACCTAGTAAACCCTAGAACCAGTGAAGTTCTTCTCTTTCCCCTAAAAACGATAGATTTCGTATCAATTTCACGCTTTAAGCTTCACACAAACATGTCCCAATATTCAACATCGAGTAATCGTACTATTTCTCGCTCCAATCATGTTGAATGCAAATGTGATATTCCATCTCCATTGATGACAGTTTGAGCATATTTGAATCTAGGACGTCATTTTTTTGGCTACGGGATGTACAAGGTATTAATTTCATTTGTAAAATCCATGAACAAGTTTATTTTGTGATTTCCATAAAATGTTTCATTGTTCTTATCTATTTCTAGATTCAGGGATATAAGAAGTGTAACCACTTCATCTGATATGACGAAGAGACATCTCAAAGAGTCAGGGAAGTAATATCTTCAATGCATTAAATTAAGAAAAGCTCAAACATAATGAAGCCATAATTGGAGAGGATCAATTGAAGTTGAAGATCACGTTTTTGAAGATGATGAACAAATTTACCATGAGAATAATATTACTTTTGTTAATTGAATTAATTGTATCAAATGTAATCAATTAGGGTTTAGGTTAAGTTGAATATGTTGATAATGTTAGGTTGATTATGCTAAGTTTGTATGTCAGGTATGTTATAATTATGTATATGAATGAGTTGATTATTTTAAGTTGAATGAAATGAATACAATTCTATGTAACCGATTATGTTGAGTTTATAAGCAATCTCAACAGTACATTGAATACAATTTAGCATTACATGTCTGCAAGTTTTTATGTGCAAGTTGGACAATAATAACTCTGCAACATGACCTTTAATTTCAGACCTGTAATTTTTAGCATTGCAATATGACCTGTAATTTTTAACATTGCAATATGATCTATAATTTTTAACATTTCAGACCTGTAATTTATAACTTGTAATATGTAATTTCAGACCTGTAATCAGTATAATTTTTGTACAATTCCAGAACAAAAATTTCAAAACACATTTAACCTTGACATTTCATAACTTTGTTCATGACAATTACACATTTGTTTATGACACTAAAATACCAAACCTACACAATTTATTCATGACAATTACGTACCAAAATACCAAAATATTACAGGTTTATTCATGATAGTTACTGTAACACCCTAATTTAACCCCGTGTAATTATAATTAAATCAGAATAATTTTAAAAATCAATCATAATCAGAATGTTACATTCTTCAAAAATATGCACGGCTGTCCGTAATATATAAACTATACATAACACCGTCATAGATTAACCAACGCAATACAACATAGTGTTCAACTTCAAAATTTATTAAGCAACAAAAAATGGTTCATAATTTAGAATGTAAATAAATTCATCCGAAAAATAAATCAACGCTTACTCAAATATCAAGGAGTTCTTAAGACTCCGACAATTAGTTAACACCAATAAAAAAAATGGAGTTCATCCCCCTAGTGTTACATATCAGAGCATGACGCTGACTCAAAATAATGACGAGTAACTTCCTCCACTGCGGATCACCTGCACGTTATCCACGTAGAGTTAATATTCAAACATAATGGGTGAGATATCATAACCATATAAAAGAAAAGCATAATAATAAACAGTTAACAATTTATTACGCATAGTCATGCATTCTTCATCTCACACCTTCACATCATGTTGCGACAATCATATAACATGTCAAATATATAACCATACAATCCAACAACACATGTCATCCACTGCGACATAACACACACATCATCTACACATTTCAACAACATAATAATAAGAATAATAATGCTATGAAATGAGACAGACTCACAGACTCAATGCATATGGTACCAACACGGTATAAACCCTCATCATTATTCCGAATAGGGCAGCAACATGACATGCACCCTCATTACAACACCAATACAGACCATCAACAAGGCATAAGCCCTCACCATGAATGCATACAACACTGACATACAACAATGTATTATGCATTTGATATTCCTATCCACTAATGCAACCCGCCAATACAAGCAATCATCATCATCATCATACATGCAACATACTATGCAATTTTATTCATACAATTTTGCATATCATCATCACACACAAGCACAACATCCATCATACGAAATACACAAAAGAAGCATAAGTATCCAACAAATAATCACCTAATGTATTCATAATTATTTTTATAGGATAGAAAATAATTTTATCTTTTCGTTGATCTAAACGCTGCGTCAAACGGACACCCGAGTCAAAAGTTATGAATTTTATAAGTTTTGAAAAAAAGTCTGTCAACTTTAAGAAATCGGTTTCCAAAATATTAAAAACAGGTTTCCACACTGCCAATAGCCAATTTTTAAAATTTTCATGCAGAAAATCGGTTTCCCCAATACTGAAAACCAGTTTCCTCGCCGTGACAATGAAAAATTATGCTATTTTTCCAGATACGGAAATCCATATTTTCAACCCATAAATCCCAATTTTCCAACAAAAACATTGTCTCATGATTTCATAAATTATGCACATACATTACTCATCATTCAAACTCATTTCACATCATCAATTAATCACAATACATCAATAATATCAATCACACAAAACAAAATTTTGAGAATACAAGAACACACAACTATGATAACCTAATCACTATCATAATCCATCATTATATAATCCGTTATAGAGTTAGAACTCCACCATTACCTTAAAGATTGACGATTTCCAACTTCTACAGCGAATTCACTTGCCCTAGCCGCAAGTCCACTCTTCTCCTCTTGTCTCTTTTCATGATCTTTTTCTCGTTCTATCTTCTCACTTCCTTATTTTACCAATATTAACCTCTAGACCCTTAATTCTTAATCTCAACTTTACCCTTATCCATTTAAATAATTATTTTAATTATAATTACATAATAATTCTTGTTATTCTAATAATAATAATAATAAAATAAAACACTAGAAATCCCTCACATCTCGTCAAAGCACAACAACACATCCTGAAATTCATTAAAATACACAAAAGTACCACATCGCATAATCAATCAATTAAAATAATTTAAAAGATAAAAGGGGCATTACAACTCTCCACCACTTAGAATATTTTTGTCCTAAAAAATAACCAGACGCGAATAACTCCAGATGCGACTCTCGCATCTTACACTCTAATTCCCACGTCGCGTTCTCTTCGACAGCTCCTCCCCAAACTACTTTCACAAGAGCAATTTCCTTGCTCCCCGACTTCTTTATTTCACGATCCTCGATCCTCACAAGTAAAGTTTCAATAGTAAGACTATCCCGCACTTATACATCATCCATCAAAATATCGTGAGACTGGTCTGAAATATACTTTCGAAGTTGTGACATGATCGGGACTTTATGAGTCTATCGGGATACTAACTGCAAGTATACAGTTTAGTCGTTCTAGTTTTAAATGGTTATCGAACCCACAAAGACCGAGGATCAATCGCATACGATCTAATGTTACAAATGTTTAACTAAGTGATGAATATTTAGTTTTAGGGGAAAAAGGTTTTAATTAAAAGTAATAGTAATAGTTGTACCGATATGTGATAGTCGGACTTCGGGAACTCGGTGAATCACTTGGCATATAAAGTATTTCAGTAAAAACGAATTGTTTAAAAACCTGAGACATACACTCTCGTGTTCATGAAATAAGTTATGCTACTAAACCTAGTGGATGCACTTTAAATTTAATAACACTTTCTGAAAACAACTCGAGTTTTAATTTGTTAAAACACTCTCGTGTATTTAAAAATTAATGTTTCTTTACCACTATCTGGGTTGAACCCCAGCTCTCGCATGCAGGTTCTTGCCTTAATTAATTTCCCACTCTCATAGCAGAATCGTGTTAAATATCCTTTCACTCTCGTGACAAGGATAGTTAAATTAAATATGGAAATTGAATACCAGAAATTATTTATAAAAGATTTTAGCCAAGTTATCACTGAATTCCTTCGGTGCTTAAGAGTCACATACCGGTACAAACAAAATTAGCCAGACATAATGTATTTAGCAAACATGCAACGTAAAAGTTCATGAAAATAATCAACATAACATATAAACAACAAAGATCGAATTGCATAAAAAACCTGTAATTTATATTGCCGTGGTAATCTTGAATTCGTACAGTAGCTTTTGCGATACAATTAATTGAAATATAGAACTAAGTGTGTGTTAATCCTTCGATGTGAAGAATTAACACTTTAGGGAACTGGAAAATTACAGAGGCTTGAAAGGAAAATGATGGTTCAAAAGCAAGAAAACAAAGTAAAGCAATGCATAAAGAAATTACAGTTCTGAAACAAATTCTCCGACCCCTTCAAAGTGAAGTCTTGAACATATGTATAGGCTCTCTCTTGTAACTGTCATGTTCCATTATTTCAGTACGTGCGTTAAATTCTCAACTGATGGAATGAGGTCGTGTGGACTTCGTGTGGGCTGCTTCGTGGCTGACTCCATAAACTGAGTTTTTAAGTGTTACGTTCGTAATGGAATTCATTACGTTCGTAATAGCTAGGACATTTGTTACGTTCGTAACGTGCTACGTTACGTTCGTAACAGTGTGCGCTAGGCGTTACGTTCGTAACACTAAGCGTTGCGCTCGTAACGTCATCTGGTGTGAGTTTCTTGGCAGAATGTCATTTTTCTTCTTTCTTCTTGCCATTTCTTAGCTTGTTTTGCTCCTTTTAGCTTATTTTCCATCTTATGCCTTGGAAAATATAATTTACCTGAAAAAAAAATAAAAATACCTTCGTGATGCATATTATTCGATAAAAACGTACAAATAACTCGTGTAAATTAGGCCTAAAAAGCGATACGTTTTCGTGTTATCAAACTCCCCTACACTTGAACCTTTGCTTGTCCTCAAGCAAAAAGATAAGGCGGTTTATAAAAACGAAGAATTAAACACACGCGTCGATGTTCGCAAACTAGCTAGTTTGTAATTTTTGATTAGGCCAAGAGATTTAGACGCAAAGGAGGTACGATGATGACATTAGAGTACTCCAATTGTGCAAACCGTTCCGAGTCATGTTGTTATAACACCAATCTACCCTTTAAACTAAATTTCACCCGTGTTCATTCAAGCGCAATCACATTAAGCCCTTTATCTCCACACGCACATAGCAAAGTAACCGGTTAGCGACTATGATCCGTTGATTCTTGGGGTTCTGGCACTTAGAAGTGGTCACCCCTTCTTTTTATAACTTAATTGTAAATTGCGGGGGATCGGTCCGTACTCCGCCCTACCAAGTTCAGTACCAGATACTTCTGAACCAATTTACAATAAGTTTTCTTTTATCTTGTGATAATTACATCCTTTGGGCTAAATGATCGAGTGAGGGTCACCTAACTTACTTTGGGCATTTCACGACAAAGATTGCTATTTTTTCATCATCTCTTTCGGATCATTCACTTATATTTATCAATTTCTTGCATAGTTTGTGTTTTGACGGTGCCGATTGCTAGATAAACTACTAGGGGCTAATTTAAAGTAAAATTCGCGGTTGGCGGTATAATAAGTACCCAAAATGGCATCGCATAAGGTGGAGTTCTAAAATGTAAAAACCGTAACTATTTTGTCAATTTTCCTCAAGTGGCCTAAACTGAATTGAGTATTAGGTTTTAGCTAGCCGTTTGGACACATCGCGTTGTGTGATAATCGTAAATTTTTCGTCATGGCTCAAGAATTGTAAAGTTTGGGGAAATCCAATAATGCACGAAAAAGAACTTAGCAATTAAGGACTTAATTGTACATGAAGTTATTTTATTGAAGGGAAAGTACAAGAAAGGAAAAACGATGCGAAAAATTAAATCTAATCTAGAAAGTGAAATAAAATGATAGAGTTTCCTCCCCCACACTTAAATCTAACATTGTCCTCAATGTTTCGAAATAAGGTAAAGGAGGTAAGGATGGGAGGAGATATCTTCATTCAGGCCCTCTCCCTCTGGCTCTTCCACGACCTCTTCTCTTCCCATCAAAGCCAGGCAATCCAAAATGGCGCAGGATCTCTTGAAAATCGTCCATGCGTACACTCAAACCACCCATTTCTGTCTTCAAAGTATCCATACGGGCCTCATACCTAGCTCCTTGTTCAATTTGTTGCTGCTGCATCTGTTGCATGAGTTGCATCATTGCAGTTTGCTGAGCTTGGATATCAGTGGCCTGTTGGGATTGGCGGGTAAGCTGAGCATGCATATCTGTCATCCTTTGGTTTTGATCCATCATTGCCTCATAAAGGTCTTCAATAGTCGGGCAACGAGGCCTTCTTCTGCGCCTAGTAGAAGTGCTTGGTATATCCTGTTGAGGTGTTGTCTGCTGCTGTGCATCCATTTCTTCTTCTACCTCATCAACAGGTTGAGGATTTTGATTCATCTGAGAAGCTAGGTCGGGTTCAGGGGCATTTAAATCATAAATCCACTTATCCATATTCGACACATTTGTGAGCAACCTATCCGGCATAATCACACTTGGAACAATCGTGTTCTTCACCATCAAATTATACCTGCCATCATCTCGGTTCCTAATCAAACGCATGTATTTGCAGTTATCCAAATCCATGAGAAGAGGCGGTAGAGCATCAAGAGTCTCCAGTTGGCTTTGCAAATTAAGCCCATGAGCTAATGTGGTTATCAGTCCTCCGATCAAAAATGGTTGCTGTCCCCTTGCACAAAGGGACTCAATATGACGTAGAAGGAACGGAGTAACATTTACCTTGGTTTTCCCAGCTAAGCAGCAATGAAGGAAAAATACCTCCTTTGAGTTGACTTTGTTGCTATTAGCTCGTCCAAAAATGGTGTTGGAGAGAATCTTGAAGTAGTACCTAGTGGTGGGGTTGTGAATGTGAGATGCCAGACACTCATCCCAATTTCCTGTCGAGTCATTGGTGATTTTCTTCCATAATTCGAACAAAACAACGGTCCAATATTCGGTAGCAGGGACCTTGTGGTGCACCGTCTCAGATTCGTCTTCCTTAATTGAAAATTTGAGTAGCTCCGTGATTCTTTCTTGGTCTAACGTATATTCGGTGTTGAACATACGGAAAGATGCGGTGCCTGTGAGGAACATGGCGTTATCACTCGGTGTTGAATACGAGAACGAACTAAGGAACTCGAGCGTCAGCTTAGGGTACGTCAGGTGATGTTGCGTGCATGCGAATGAGAGGCCAGAGAGACGGAGCAACCAATGCACTCCATCAAATATTCCCAATTTGTTGAAATAATCGTCGTCGGGATATCTCGTGGCCAAGACTCCCTTATGGTGAAACTTCAAATATTGCTCCCTTTGGTGTCCACCGTCTTGATTCCTAAAAACAATTCCAGCCATGTCAGCCTCTCTGTTCTCCATTGATAATTTGTTGACTGAAGCAAGGTTCTACTGTGAAAGTGGTAAGGGAGAGATTTTGCAGAGAGTGTTCGAATGGAATGGGATGAAACTATGTGAAGCTCTTTATAGGATGTAAATGTGGGTTGCTCTTAAATGGGAATGAATGCTCTTAATGCAGGAAGTTTGAAAAATGGGAATGATGGAGAATTTTGAACGTGAGTAAGTGCTAGGATTTACAGCGCGCGTTTAGAAGAATGAGAGGGGAAAGAAAAATGAAGCGATGCGCCTCTGTTTCTGTTTCGTAACAGAGAGGAGCCCCGTTACATTCGCAATGCAGGGGCATTACGTTCGTAACGCAAAAGGGACTATTACGTTCGTAACAGCGGTGTTGCGTTCGTAACACCTCTGTTTATGGGAAAATAACTTAGAATCAAACAGACTCAATTTTTCATATTCATTATCGTGCCATTCTCCTTATCATCATTAGCTGCACTTGTTATTATTAGGGAAGATAAAACACATAACAGCATAGTTGAATATAGTAACAGTAGTGTAAAGCAGCAATATTAGCACTAAACAGTAACAATAATAGCTCGTAATAGCAGAAAAAATAATGACAGTAAAACTGAAACTGATGATGAATAAATGAAATATTATTAACTAATAGGATTGTTTAGAATTTGAAACAGACAAAAACAGTAACAATTTGGAACAAACAATAACTAAATGCATGGAATAGAAAAAAAACTAAAACTAAGGTTCCTCCCTCACACTTAGACGAAACAGTGACCTCACTGTGTACATAAATGCAAGAAACGGAACACATTAACATAACTACGGCAACTCCTAGCCACGATGAGTAGAGAACAGATGTTGGTGAATGAAATCCAATTGTTCAGTTACCAAATCCATAAAACCATGGAGATCCTCACGTAAAGAGGTAAGCTCACCCCGCATGCCAGTTATTTCAGTATTCAAAGAGTCGAGTGTGACAACAGGTGGAGGTGTCTCAGGAACTGGGAAGGTAAACTCAATGGACACTACAGGCTGATCCCATGGGTCAGGAAATTGGTGGTATCTAGGTGGTGTTTCAGGATCAGATTCTTCAGCAGCTGGAGGGGTATTTGGGACTTCATAAATTTGAATAGTGGATGGAGTCGAAGGCGGTGTAGGAGGATGGTGGAGATTAAAAAGCCAATTTGCTCTGTTATGGACACTATTAATAGGATTTGGGAGTACAAACTGGTGAAGAGTTTCATGGTTAATCAACAACTCAAATTCATTCGGCCCAAGGTTTCCTATGAAGCTAGTGTTAAAGAAAAGCTCAATATTCATTGGCCTAATCCCACAGTGCGGATTTGTTCCTAACATAGGTCTTCGAAGTCCAATAACATTGGAGATTATAGTAACTAACCCACCTATGAGGATTGGTGCATTCTCTATTTGGATAATGCGCTCCATATTAGCAATCATGTAGGTGGCACCATTAACTGGACGATTCTGCGAAGCACAATACATGATGAAAAGCTCATCACGTGACACAACTGTAACATTATGCTCTTTTCCGAAGAGGGTGTGGGCAATGATTTTTTGGAAGTACCTAATAGCAGGGTTATGGATGGACTCCGAGTAAAGATCATTTGGCTCAAGATGGTTGTTTCCAGCAATACTACCCCAGAAGTAATCAAGGTCATGATCTAGCATTCGATCTTCTTGGGTCATGGTGAAAACATCAGGGCCATTAGGGAATCCTAACAGATTGGAAAACTCCCTATGATTGTAGAGGTAGTCCATATTAAACATTATGAAGGTGATCATCCTGCGGTTGAAACCTATCCCATGGTTTGGCAGATAGCTTAGTGTGCTCAAAAACTTAAGGGTCAGTTTACGGTAGGTACAATAGCGTCTCCGAATTGGAGCAACGTCCCAACCTATTTGGTTAAGCAGATACATAACGCTCTCACGAATGCCTAAGGCATTCATCACATGGTCGTCAACATAAATGGTTGGACGCATCTCTCGCTCAACTAGATCCTCAAAGCGCCTTCTCTGATGCCTACCTCTCAGGGTTATGTTCATGTAGTTCATACGTGCCATGGAGCTAACAAAATAAAGCTAATGAATTACCCTGAAAATATTTAATAAATGTATGAAAAACTAAGTTAGTATTTTCAGGTTAAAATGCTGAAGTTAATCAAAAGAAAAAGAAGTTCAAATAAAAAGAAATAAAGGATGCAACATAAAAATTGAAAGATTAAAACAAAGTTAAAAAATAAAAAGCATATCAAAACAACAAAAACAATTAAAAGTAAACATGGGTTGCCTCCCATGAAGTGCTTTTGTTTCATGTCGATGGCTCGACAGACAGTACCTATTCAGTTAGGTATCGGGGTAGGTGGCTCACTTAATTTCAGATAAGCCGAATAGTTTAGATTTTTGACGTTAAAATAATGCTTCAAACGCTGGCCATTGACTATAAATGGTTCTATGGAATTTCCTTTAATTTCTATCGCACCACTAGGGAAAACTTTATTAATTTCGAATGGTCCTGACCACCTGGAACGTAATTTACCCGGAAAGAGTTTCAGTCTAGAGTTGAATAGGAGTACAATGTCTCCTTCCTTAAATTCTTTCCTCGAGATACGCTTATCATGCCATTTTTTTGTTCTCTCCTTATAGATTCTAGCATTTTCATAAGCGTCTAAACACAATTCTTCTAATTCATGGATATCTAATATTCGTTTCTCGCCAGCAGCCGTGTAATTTAAGTTAAGAGTTTTAATAGCCCAATAAGCTTTATGTTCTAGTTCTATTGGCAAATGACAAGATTTTCCATAAAATAATTTAAACGGCGTTTTTCCTATAGGGGTTTTAAAAGCTGTCCTATATACCCAAAGAGCATCATTTAGCTTGGAGGACCAATCCTTTCTAGATGTGGCTACGGTTTTCTCAAGGATTTGTTTAATTTCCCTATTTGACAATTCCACTTGTCCACTTGTTTTAGGATGGTATGGTGTGGCCATGCGATGTTTAACGCCATATTTTGAAAGTAGTTTTTCGAAAATTCTAGAGATAAAATGGGAACCACCATCACTAATTACTAATCTTGGTATACCGAATCGTGGGAAGATAACATTCTTGAATAATTTAAGTACTACTCGTGTATCATTTGTGGGTGCAGCGACGACTTCAATCCATTTTGATACATAATCAACAACTACCAGTATATACTTATTTCCAAAGGATGCGGGAAACGGTCCCATGAAATCAATTCCCCATACATCGAAAATTTCAACTTCGAGAATCCCTTTTTGCGGCATTTCGTCACGTCTAGATATATTTCCTGTACGCTGACATCTATCGTAGTTCATAATTGCTATGTGGACGTCTTTCCATAAAGTGGGCCAAAAAAGACCAGCTTGTAGTATTTTTGCACAAGTTTTCGAAGTGCTAGCATGTCCACCATAAGGGGCGAAATGGAAATGAGAAATGACATCGTCCACTTCATCATTAGGAACACAGCAACGGTAGATACCATCGGCGCCTCTTTTAAAGAGTAGTGGTTCATCCCAAAAGTATTGTCTAAGATCATGGAAGAATTTCTTTTGTTGTTGGTACGTTAAATTGGGTGGTAGAACACCGACGGCTAAGTAGTTAACAAAATCAGCGTACCATGGTAATATGGTGTTGGTACAGATAGCTTCTACTACAACAGTTGTTAAATGTTCATCACATTGTTCTAAACTGTCGGTAGGAGCTGTCTCTAGTTGAGCAATAAGGCGTTCATATGGGAAATCATCATTTATGGGAACACTCTCGGTTTGGATTCCATCCAATCTTGATAAATGGTCTGCTACTACGTTTTCAGTTCCCCTTTTGTCTTTTATTTCCAAGTCAAACTCTTGTAGGAGTAAGATCCATCTGAGTATTCTTGGTTTGGCATCTTTCTTACTTAGCAAGTATCAGATCGCAGCATGATCCGTGTAAATAACAATTTTGGCGCCTACTAAGTAGGAACGAAATTTGTCCAACGCGAATACAACAGCTAACAGTTCCTTTTCCGTAGTGGCGTAATTCATTTGTGCGGGATCAAGTGTTCTGCTTGTGTAGTAAATAGCGTGAAGCTTTTTATCCTTGCGTTGTCCTAGGACTGCGCCTACAGCATAACCGCTCGTGTCGTAAATTATTTCAAATGGTTGGTTCCAATCAGGAGGTTGCATTATATGTGCTGAAATTAATGCTTCTTTAAGCGTCTCAAATGCGTTTAAGCATTTATAGTCGAAAATAAACTCAACGTCTTTCATCAATAGTTCAGTTAGTGGCTTAGTGATTTTAGAGAAATCTTTTATAAAACGTCGGTAAAAACCAGCGTGTCCTAGAAAACTTCTTATTTCTCTAACTGTTTTGGGTGGTTGAAGGTTTTCGATAATTTCGATTTTTGCTTTATCGACTTCAATCCCTCTGTTTGATACAATGTGACCCAACACAATTCCTTGTCTCACCATGAATGACATTTTTCCCAGTTGAGCACTAGGTTGACATTGACACAATGTTTTAGTACCAACTCAAGATTTGATAAACATCCGTCAAAAATTTCTCCACAGACAGAAAAATCGTCCATGAATACTTCCATAATTCCGTCCAAAAAGTCTGCGAAAATCGCCATCATGCATCGTTTAAAAGTTGCAGGTGCGTTACATAGTCCAAATGGCATTCTTCGATATGCAAAGGTACCATAGGGGCATGTGAACATAGTTTTCTCTTGATCATCAGGATGAATGGGAATTTGAAAGAATCCTGAGTATCCGTCAAGATAGCAGAAGTGGGAATGTTTAGCTAAGCGCTCGAGCATTTGATCTATGAATGGTAATGGGAAATGGTCCTTGCGCGTAGCTTTGTTTAGTTTTCTGTAATCGATACAAATTCTCCATCCTGTTTGGGTACGTTGTGCTACCGATTCGCCTTTTGTGTTTGTTATAACCGTAACACCTCCTTTCTTAGGTACTACGTGAACTGGACTGACCCAGTTGCTATCGGATATCGGGTATATGATGCATGCCTCTAGTAGTTTATGCACTTCTTTCTTTACGACTTCACTTAAAATAGGATTTATTCGTCTTTGATGTTCTCTAGAAGTCTTACAATCCTCTTCTAGCATAATGCGGTGCATACAGACAGAAGGACTTATTCCTTTTAGATCCGATATGTTATATCCCAACGCGGTTGGATACTTCCTTAACACATTAAGAAGTTTTCGGTTTCGATCTTCCCTAAGTTGGCATTGACTATAACTGGTCGTTCGAGCTCTTTATCTAAAAATTCATACCTTAGATCTTTAGGTAACGTTTTAAGTTATATACCAGTTTTCTTAGCAGTCGGGGTAGGATCGGGTGTTAAGGCGAAAAATTCGCTTAGGTTAGCATCGTGATATTCCTGTTTCCAGTCATCATCCTCGAAAATAGATGGTGTCTGAATTTTCAATATTCCAGAATAGGTGTCTTCTTGACTTTCTAGTTCTTTGACACATTCATCGATAATATCTAGGAAACATCATAAGTCGTCTATAGCAGGGGCTTTGAAGAATTGGGAAAGAATAAATTCTACTTTTTCTTCTCCTACCTCGAAGGTAAGCTTTCCTTTCTTAACATCGATAATGGCTCCTGCAGTGGCTAAGAATGGCCTTCCTAATATGATGGGAATATTTGAATCTTCCTTTATGTCCATTATTATAAAGTCAGTAGGTATATAAAATTGTCCTATTCGAACTGGAATGTTTTCTAGCATACCAACAGGGAATTTGACTAATCTGTCGGATAGTTGTAAGGACATCTTGGTAGGTCTCATGTCACCTGGTTTGAGCTTCTCGCAAATAGATAAGGGAATTATACTAACACTTGCTCCTAAATCTCATAGAGCTTTGTCTATGACAGATTTTCCAATTACACATGGTATAGAGAAACTACCAGGATCCTTTAGCTTTGGAGGCATGTTATCTTGAATTATGGCGCTACATTCGGCAGTTAGCATAACGGTTTCGTTTTCAACAATTTTTTTCTTATTAGACAGTATTTCCTTTAGGAATTTAGCATATGACAACATTTGAGTTATAGCTTCTATAAACGGAATAGTGACGTTTAGTTGTTTCAGAAGTTCTACGAATTTCTTAAATTGTCCCTCATTTTTGGATTTTGTAAGTCTTTGAGGGTATGGAATTGGTGGTTTATATGGCAGTGGAGGTACGTAAGGTTTATATTTTTCTAAAACCTCTCCGCTCTCGTTTGCGTCTTCCTCTACATTCTTAGATTGTTCCTTCGATTTCTCTGTTTCCTTTTTAGGTTTTTGATACATGGTCGGGTTTTGGAGTCTAGGATCTACCGGTCCATCAAGTGCTGTCCCACTTCATAATGTGATAGAATTAGCATGTCCTTTAGGATTGGGTTGTGGTTGTCCAGGAAATGTACTAGCAGGTGCGGCAGAACTAGCTTGGTGTTGTGCTACTTGGGAGATTTGGCTTTCTAACATTTTATTGTGATTTGCTAGGGCATCTACCTTATTGGCTAATTGCTTCAATTGTTCACCGGTGTGAACGTTTTGATTAAGGAATTCTTTGTTTTGTTGAGCTTGAGTAGCAATAAAGTTTTCCATTAGGATTTCAAGGTTAGACTTCCTAGGAATGTTAGGAACATTAGCAGCGGGTTTTTGATACCCTAGAGGTATAGCGGGTGCTTGGCCAGATGCATATAAAGCGTTATTATTCTTGTATGAGAAGTTAGGATGGTTTTTCCAACCAGGATTATAGGTATTAGCATAAGGATTAGCTTGAGCGTAATTCACCTGATCAACTGATATTCCTGCTAGGATTTGACATTCGGTTCCAACATGACCAGGAACTCCACAAACTTCGCAGTTTGGGGTTACGGCAGCCACGGTGGCTGCAGGAGGTAAGGTCAAGCTTTCTATCTTTTGGGTAAGAGCATCTACCTTAGCATTAAATTTATCTAGGTTACTAATCTCGTACATCCCACTTTTGGCTGGAGTTTTCTCCACAGGTGTTCTTTCTCCTCCCCACTGATAGTGGTTTTGAGCCATATTTTCAATGAGTTGGTTAGCTTCATCGTAAGGCTTGTCCATCAATGTACCACCTGCGGCGGCATCTTTAGAGAGTCTTGTGTTGTACAAGAGTCCATTGTAAAACGTATGGATAATCAGCCAGTCTTCTAATCCGTGATGTGGGCACATTCACATCATATCTTTGTAGCGTTCCCATACATCGAATAGCGATTCAGTATCCTTCTGCCTAAATCCGTTGATTTGAGCTCTTAATGCAGCAGTCTTGCTTGGGGGAAAGTATCATGCTAAGAATACAGTCTTAAGTCCTTCCCACGTAGTGACGTAATTTGATGGCAAGGATTGCAACCAAGCCCAAGCTCTATCTCTTAGCGAAAAAGGAAAAAGACGTAATCTTATTGCATCTTTACTAACACCATTTTCTATGACTGTGTCGGCAAATTGAACGAATTTCATAAGATGTTCATTTGGATCCTCGGTAGGATTTCCAGAGAATTGGCGTTGTTGGATAGTTGATATCAACGACGGTTTCAACTCAAAATCGTTTTGATTAATTGCTGGAGCAGCAATGCTATTGTGGGGTTCTTGTTGTGATGGAGCTGCGTACTCCTTCAGTGGACGGGTCCTTCGTTCTTCGGCCATGTCTATTTCTGGATTGGTTTCGGTTTCAGAGGAAGAATTAGAATCTGTTTCGGAATCAATCTTGATTTCGGGTTTCGGTAAAGGAATAGCGTGATTTAAACAATAATCCCTGACTGCACGTCTTACGGAAAGGATGCGTTCAGGTTCGTTTGTCGATTTGTCAAGAGGTTCGCCTTGTGAGCGAATCCTTGGCATACAATCGAAAAAGGTTTTCTGTTGCCTAGTCTAAACGTGCAACAGAAGAATCATACTTAATTGACTAATCAGTCCCCGACAACAGCGCCAAAAACTTGGTCGGGACTTTATGAGTCTATCGGGATACTAACTGCAACTATACAGTTTAGTTGTTCTAGTTTTAAATGATTATCGAACCCATAGAGACTGAGGATCAATCGCATACGATCTAATGTTACAAATGTTTAACTAAGTGATGAATATTTGGTTTTAGGGGAAAAAGGTTTTAATTAAAAGCAATAGTAATAGTTGTACCGATATGTGATAGTCGGACTTCGGGAACTCGGTGAATCACTTGGCATATAAAGTATTTCGGTAAAAACGAATTGTTTAAAAACCTGAGACATACACTCTCGTGTTCATGAAATAAGTTATGCTACTAAACCTAGTGGATGCACTTTAAATTTAATAACACTTTTTGAAAACAACTCGAGTTTAATTAATTTATTAAAACACTCTCGTGTATTTAAAAATTAATGTTTCGTTACCACTATCTGGGTCGAACCCTAGCTCTCGCATGCAGGTTCTTGCCTTAATTAATTTCCCACTCTCGTGGAAGAATCGTGTTAAATATCCTTTCACTCTCGTGACAAGGGTAGTTAAATTAAATATGGAAATTGGAAACCAGAAATTATTTATAAAAGATTTTAGCCAAGTTATCACCGAATTCCTTCGGTGCTTAAGAGTCACATACCGGTACAAACAAAATTAGCCATACATAATGTATTTAGCAAACATGCAACATAAAGTACAGTTCATGAAAATAATCAACATAGCATATAAACAACAAAGATAGAATTGCATAAAAAACCTGTAATTTATATTGCCGTGTGTGATACGGTGGGGGAACTGACTTGGGATTTTGCGTTTGTGTTCGCAAATGTTTCGGTTTAGCAAGAGTCGCCACCGACTTTTTATTTTATCCTAAGGAAAGGTCAAAAAGCACAGGAAAGACCTTTGAGATGTTTTCTTGGGTTCGAGGAGTAGATTATAGAAAGGGAAGGTATTAGCACCCTTTCTATCCATGGTTATCCATGGGCTCTTAGTTACTTGTTTAGATCACTTGCTTTGCTTTTCAATTGTTTGAAATGGTGCTTTGTGTGTGGTTTTGAAAAGATGTTTTGGAAAGAGGCCATCGTTGTGGCAACCTTTGTAATGATTCTTGTTTGAATGTATACAAAAGTGTTTTTGTCTTTTGAAAAGTTTCCAATGTTTGAAAGTAGGGTTTTGAAATTGTGTTGTGAAGTGTGTTTGAAAATAGCAAGGATGTTTTTGCAAGTTTTTGATCAAGTAACTAAGAGCTATCTACCCTATTTTACTCAAAGATCTTTCTTATGTTTTTAACCCTTTTAACAGTGTTGTTTCACCATTGTATTTGGTGAACAACCTTGTATTAGGATGTTAAACGGGACAGGCGCGGGTCATCGTATAGACCATGATAGCAATTGTGTCAAGTATTTTTTGCAATTTTCTTGAGGGACTTGATCATTTTGTTTAGGCAACTTAGATAACATCATCGAGGGACTATGATCTTTGTTTTGTTTTTGTTTTGCCAAAGTACTTAACATGCATACCATGGCCCATTTTTGAAGGCAACAAGTGGATTGCAACCCTAGGGGTGTAAGTGTGCATTGTGTTTGTTTTTTCATGCATCTTTGTCTTTGATTAGGTCAAACTATTTGTTGGTTTTGATTTTTGCATACAAACACTAATTCTCTAATCATGGCATAATTGAAAGCATTTAAGTGCGTAAAAATAAATCTAAGCTATTACAACTTTGATATAGGGAGGGGGGTACAAATTTGAATAGGGGATTATTTTGTAAGAAATTAAAACCCTAAATTATTACAACCAAATTGAATTTACAATACATAATATTTAAATGTACAATATTTAAATAAATAAGAATAAACAAATATTAAATAAAAATGTATTTATGCAAAAAATGTTTTTTATGTATGTAAAGTATTTTCAATGGAAAGAAATGTAAAGAATTAAATAAAATAAAAAAAGTTAATTTTATTTATTTTTAGGGTAAACCCTAGTTCTTTTAAGAAAATAACACTATATATTATTTATATACAAAAACATATTAATATGTACAAAAAATAAAAATATATTAAAAAAAGTGTTTTTTGGTATAAAATAATAATAAAAATAAAAATATAATATTTTTGTGTTTTTTGTTCTAATTATTTAGTATAATTTAGTATATATGTATATATGTGTATATATATATATATATATATATATATATATATATATATATATATATATATATATATATATATATATATATATATATATATATATATATATATATATATATATATATATATATATATATATATATATATATATATATATATATATATATATATATATATATATATATATATATATATATATATATATATATATATATATATATATATATATATATATATATATATATATATATATATATATTAAGTGTGTATAAAATAAAATAAAATATATTCAAGAAAATATTTTTAATGTGAATAAAAATAAGAAATGAAAATAAAAGTATATTTTTACATTATTTTCAAGTTTAAACAAAATAATATGTAAGTATATAAAATGTTTTAATACTAGCAATAATTAAAATAAATATCAAATAAATGTAATAATTATGAAAAATATTTTTTAAGCATTTTTTATGGTTGAAAATAAATAAACAAAGTCAGAAATGGAATTAAAATATAAAAATGACAAAATATAAAGGAAATGGGCCAGGGGGTGTATTTAGAAAAAGGAGGGTGTTAGAAGCAAGAAGCCAAGCCCAAGCCCATCAGCTTCATCTTCTTCCTTGTGACAACAGAAAAACGCGCGCCCTGTATCCATCTTTGAACATCCTGGAAACGTGACTTTTTGCCAAAACTCACAACATCAAACTTGTAGAGAATTTAAACACGAATCTAACCATATAAAGCATTAAATCTAACTCTCAAAGACCAGAGAGAATTTCTCTGACCCTAAAATCTAACCTAACTTTTTCAACATGTTCATGGATGAAATTCTCCTAGCACGATTAATATAAATGAAAACTGAGCATATGTATGGTTTCAGGGCAATGAGTACAACATCTTTTATTCACAAACCTAAGGCTAAATGTTCCTAAATAGAGAGATAGAAGTTCATGAAAAACCTGTTTCAGTTGAGTTCGAGTTGGACAATGCAACAACTTTCAGTGAGGCCTAAGGTTCTTTTAAGCTTGCTTGATGTTCCCTGAACCTTTCCCAATGCTTAGTTTGTTTTGAAATGGCCTGAATCAACCTCTAGAAGTCAACCTGCATAAGCTTGAAACAGAAATGGTGAACACTGTAAATTGAGTTACAGTTGGAAATGGAGGTTTGGAACAGCTTGAGTGAGTTGAATGGAAGGTATTGGAACTGATTGCAAGCAAAACGCACGAGTGGAATGTGATTTGGCTTGTGATTTACAGGGTCCCTAAAAACATGTCAACCAGCTCTTTATCCGACAATGGTGGCTGCACCCTTCCAGCCAGATCACGCCACTTCTGGGCATACTCTTTAAATCCCTCATTAGAAGCCATTCCCATACTTTGTAGCTGAGTACGAGTGGACGCTAAATCAGCATTGTATTGGTATTGCCGGTAGAAAGCAATAGCTATATCTTCCCAGTTATGAACCTCTGATCTCTCAAGTTGATAGAACCAGTCCAATTGTGTGCCTGATAAACTGTCTTGAAAAAAGTGTACCCAGAGGTCTTTATCAGATGAGTGGGGTTGGATCTTTCTGACATAGGATCTCAGATGCATCTTTGGGCAGGACAGACCGTCATACTTAGCAAATGTTGGTACTTTGAACTTGGGAGGAATAACGATCCCAACGATCAACCCTAGTTCTTCAAAATCTAAACCAGGTACCCTTTGAAACTCCATGGCTTCCAACCGATCCTCAAGATTTTTAAATTTAATATCCGCCGGGGGATATTACTATTCGGAGTAATCTTCGTCTTCTTCCTCTTCCTCTTCTTCAACTTCAACTTCAGATTCAAAAGGCATTGTAGTTCCTTTTCCTTTACCAGCCCCTTCATCAGACGTCGAGGGGAACTCGAGAACTTTTCTAGCATTGCTTTCAAACCTTCTTCCCATGATGACTACCCCAAGTCTTTTCTTATTTTTCTCTTTATCTTTCTCCAACAGTGCTTTAAGGTCCTCTTGACCCTTTGCTAAGGTCATGAGGAGTTGCTGAAATTGAGAATTCTGTGCTTGCAGATCCTTAACCGTCTGCTCCAAATCCATCTTGCTGAAATAAACAGCAGAAAGATAAGGAAACCTGGTGTGAAGACCTGTTTATGCATATGATGAATGGTATGTTATTCATGTAATGCATTCAAGGATTCAGAAATTCAAATTTGTTGCAAACAAAACGAACACACATCATATTAAGAAGAAATTGTTAGTACATAAGTGCCCCATGGGTAAAATATTATAAAATTCTTAATGTAAAAAGACATTGCGCATCCTCTTTGGTGCGATGTAAGTGTTGAGAGTCTCCTCCTTATGAAGTCAGCGGGTAAGCTCCAAAACCTTCTTCTCACTGGCGTAGAAGCTGGATTCAAAAGTATTCTGCTCTTCTTTGAGTTGGATCCAACTATTTTGTAATTCTTCCAATGATGTTGGCATGTCAGGATGTAGGAGGGTGTATGGAACCTCTCCTTCCATAACAGGCTCTTTGATCACGGGGAGAATGTGAGGATATGACATCATAAGATTCTGGGCGCGGGTTCGTACCCACTTGAGATAAGGCTCAAGGGGGATGGAATTCTTGTGCCCCAGTGTCTTACTATCCACTTTGTTGGGCATCCTCCAAGCTCTGATGAATCTTTGTCGAAGTCCTTGCGCATCGTTGTCGAAGTCAAAAACCAAGTCAGGAATCAACATGTCATGAGGGCCATCCCTCCGAGCATATCCAAATTGTCTTAGAGCTAAACAGGGATTGTAGGTAATGCCTCCCCTAATGCCAAGTAGTGGGACATTAGGGAATTAACCACCGCGATCAATGATGATGACATTATCTCTGGACCGAGAACACCAATGAACATCAGAATGTGTGAGGGTCATCAATCGTTGTGACCACCTTAAACCCTGCTCATTCTTCAAAATTGATTGTGGAAGGTGAGAAATAAACCACCTTGCTAGAAGAGGAGTACATCACATGAGAACACCTCTTTTCCTCATTGTTCGTGTGTAAAATGAGTGTAGGATATCCCCAAGCAATGTAGGTACAGGATTCCGGGATATGAAAATCTTGACAGCACTCACATCTATAAGTTGATCAGGATTTGGGAACAAGACCAACCCATAGATGAGAAGTGCTACAATCTCCTCAAAAGCTTGTAGATCTAGAGAATTCCAGCAGTCTTGTGCCTTCTCAAACAGAAATTTGCCAAGAAACCCTTGACACCACTTCTGGTTTCCCAATGACCTTTGATATCAGATGGTTGCAAGTGTAATGCTTGAGCAACATCTTCAGGCTTTGGTTCTTTTTCCGTACCGTTGTAGGGTAGTTGATGAAGAATAGGAATTCTCAGGAGTTGAGAAAATTCCTCCAAAGTAGGTACTAGTTGGTAATCAGGGAATGTGAAACAGTGGTGTAGGGGGTCAAAGAACTGGAAGAGAACTTTCACCATGTCTTCTTCAATGTTGGAGTTAACCAAATTGAGAAGTCTACCATGTCTTTCACTGAAGAGAGAGTTCTCTGGAATCCTGGAAGTAAGCTCCTTGAGTTGAGGAGGGATTCTTACAAGGTTGACTTGAATTGTTTTCCTACGAAGAGATTCCATGACCTACAAAACAAGAACAAAGATGAAGATCCAAACCCTTGAAATGGTTAATGGATGCATATGATGCTTTATGATGTTCATGATGTATGCACAAACACATGTACAAGCAAGTCACACAAAACCCTAGTTTCAGGCTTGCATGAGGTTTCATAGGTAAATACCCTCTTGAGTTTAGTTGGCTTAACCTGTCCTATAAATAGTAACCGGATTCTAAGGAGCTCAATATCACTGGATTATTTTCCATGTTCATTGTTTTGGTTTAGCCACTTAACTGGCGACCAAAATATTCCAAGAAAACAACCCTCAATGAGTGTAGTATCGATTATCTACCAACTTCGGACTGCACCAAAGTCGATCATCTCACTACCCTTAATAAAAGGCCAAGATGGTCAATTAAGGTTCTAAGAGTTCATTAGTGCTTCATGACATCACTCAGCGGCCCCGTATTCTCTTTGATTGACTCAAAGGCTACCGGTACTCACAAATATGTCGCACTAATATAGCTATTGCTTCAACCATGTCGGTATACCCCGCACAGTTTCCACAATGTCTTGATATTTACCTATGAATGTTTCCCAAAATCCGGGTGGAGGATTCAAACCCAAACAAGAGAACCAAATGTAAAGCAATCAAAGCAATCAAGATAAGCATGCAAAAGGTGATCTAAGCCCTAAGGTTACTCCACTTTTAAAGTTTTCCCTAGCAGAGTCTCCATTTCTGTGATACAGTGGGAGAACTGACTTGGGATTTTGCGTTTGTGTTCGCAAATGTTTCGGTTTAGCAAGAGTCGCCACCGACTTTTTATTTTATCCTAAGGAAAGGTCAAAAAGCACAGGAAAGACCTTTGAGATGTTTTCTTGGGTTCGGGGAGTAGATTATAGAAAGGTAAGGTATTAGCACCCTTTTCTATCCATGGTTATCCATGGGCTCTTAGTTACTTGTTTAAATCACTTACTTTGCTTTTCAATTGTTTGAAATGGTGATTTGTGTGTGGTTTTGAAAAGATGTTTTGAAAAGAGGCCATCGTTGTGGCAACCTTTGTAATGATTCTTGTTTGAATATATACAAAGGTGTTTTTGTCTTTTGAAAAGTTTCCAATGTTTGAAAGTAGGGTTTTGAAATTGTGTTTTGAAGTGTGTTTAAAAATAGCAAGGATGTTTTTGCAAGTTTTTGATCAAGTAACTAAGAGCTATCTACCCTATTTTACTCAAAGATCTTTCTTATGTTTTTAACCCTTTTAACAGTGTTGTTTCACCATTGCATTTGGTGAACAACCTTGTGTTAGGATGTTAAATGGGACAGGCGCAGGTCAACGTATAGACCATGATAGCAATTGTGTCAAGTATTTTTGACAATTTTCTTGAGGGACTTGATCATTTTGTTTAGGCAACTCAGATAACGTCATCGGGGGACTATGATCTTTGTTTTGTTTTTGTTTTGCCAAAGTACTTAACATGCATACCATGGCCCATTTTTGAAGGCAACAAGTGGATTGTAACCCTAGGGGTGTAAGTGTGCATTGCGTTTGTTTTTTCATGCATCTTTGTTTTTGATTAGGTCAAACTATTTGTTGGTTTTGATTTTTGCATACAAACCCTAATTCTCTAATCATGGCATAATTGAAAGTATTTAAGTGCGTAAAAATAAATCTAAGCTATTACAACTTTGATATAGGGAGGGGGTACAAATTTGAATAGGGGATTATTTTGTAAGAAATTAAAACCCTAAATTATTACAACCAAATTGAATTTACAATGCATTATATTTAAATGTGTAATATTTAAATAAATAAGAATAAACAAATATTAAATAAAAATGTATTTATGCAAAAAAGGTTTTTTATGTATGTAAAGTATTTTCAATGGAAAGAATTAAATAAAATAAAAAAAGTTAATTTTATTTATTTTTAAGGTAAACCCTAATTCTTTTAAGAAAATAACACTATATATTATTTATATACAAAAACATATTAATATGTAAAAAAAATAAAAATATATTAAAAAAAAAGTGTTTTTTGGTATAAAATAATAATAAAAATAAAAATGTAATATTTTTGTGTTTTTTGTTCTAATTATTTAGTAGAATATAGTATATATATATATATATATATATATATATATATATATATATATATATATATATATATATATATATATATATATATATATATATATATATATATATATATATATATATATATATATATATATATATATATATATATATATATATATATATATATATATATATATATATATATATATATATATATATATATATATATATATATATATATATATATATATATATATATATATATATATATATATATATATATATATATATATATATATATATATATATATATATATATATATATATTAAGTGTGTATAAAATAAAATAAAATATTTACAAAAATAAAATATATTCAAGAAAATATTTTTAATGTGAATAAAAATAAGAAATGAAAATAAAAGTATATTTTTACATTATTTTCAAGTTTAAAAAAAATAATATGTAAGTATATAAAATGTTTTAATACTAGCAATAATTAAAATAAATATCAAATAAATGTAAAAATTATGTAAAATATTTTTTTAGTATTTTTTATGGTTGGAAATAAATAAACAAAGTCAGAAATGGAATTAAAATATAAAAATGACAAAATATAAAGGAAATGGGCCAGGGGGTTGTATTTAGCAAAATGAGGGTGTTAGAAGCAAGAAGCCAAGCCCAAGCCCATCAGCTTCATCTTCTTCCTTTTGACAACAGAAAAATGCGCGCCCTGTATCCTTCTTTGAACATCCTGGAAACGTGATTTTTTTCCAAAACTCACAACATCAAACTTTTAGAGAATTTAAACACAAATCTAACCATATAAAGCATTAAATCTAACTCTCAAAGACCAGAGAGAATTTCTCTGGCCCTAAAATCTAACCTAACTTTTTCAACATGTTCATGGATGAAATTCTCCTAGCACGATTAATATAAATGAAAACTGAGCATATGTATGGTTTCAGAGCAATGAGTACAACATCTTTTATTCACAAACCTAAGGCTAAATGTTCCTAAATAGAGAGATATAAGTTCATGAAAAACCTGTTTCAGTTGAGTTCGAGTTGGATAATGCAACAACTTTCAGTGAGGCCTAAGGTTCTTTTGAGCTTGCTTGATGTTCCCTGAACCTTTCCCAATGCTTAGTTTGTTTTGAAATGACCTGAATCAACCTCTAGAAGTCAACCTGCATAAGCTTGAAACAGAAATGGTGAACACTGTAAATGGAGTTACAGTTGGCAATGGAGGTTTGGGACAACTTGAGTAAGTTGAATGGAAGGTATTGGAACTGATTGCAGGCAAAACGCACGAGTGGAATGTGATTTGGCTTGTGATTTGCAGGTCCTGCCCTGTTTTGCAAGAAAATGTGATTTTTGTGCACAAGGGGGTTTTAGAGGTGAAAGGATCGTGTTTCTGGCTTACAAGGATATGAAAAACTTGTTTGAAACCTTGGCTTTTGTTGATTTTATCAGATGTGTGAGTTCTTGACTTTTGGCACAATGACTTGTTTTGAAAGAAAAGTTTGAAGTGAAATGAGATAGGCCTGTACAGGCTATATCCAAGCATGCACAAGTTCCTTGTACCTTTGCCTGAGTTTATGGAACTTGTTTTCTGCAAGGAAAGAAGTCCAAGGCTCAAGAAAATGCAATTTGACATAAAGTTGCCTTTATGAAAATGGAAGTGCCATCTTTATGCCCAAAATGGAATTATTCAATGTGCCAAGCTCTAATGATCAGAATAACACCAATGTCCAATGTATTTGCAATCAATTTTTGAGTGTAAATTGGTTTAGAGGCCTGTAATTATGTACTAATCTAGTTTGGTCAGATTTTGCAAGTGGTATGAACATGTATTGGCCATGGTTACAAAGTGAGTTTTTGCCAACTTCAAGCATTCGATTCTCCCTAACCACAAAGGTGTTTGAGGAGTTCTTGGACAATTTGGAAAGCTTGAAACATGTACTATAATCCATATTTGAAATTTAACTTGAGAATACAAGTTGAACTATGTGAAAAATGGCCAAGAAGATGGGTCAAAATCCTGCCTAAACTAGGGCAAAATTTCTCTAAGTTAAAAGTTTTAGGGACCCTTGTTCCAAAAATCATAACTTGAGATCTAAGATTCTTTTAAGAAAACTTTGTGAATAAAAGTTGTAGACTTTGTGGAGTAATACAACTTTGATGTTGTAAGTTTTGTTTGAATCCATTTTCATCTTGGTGAAAATGTGGGACAGAGTTAGGAAAAATTAAGAAAATTTCATAACTTAGAAAATTTATAAGTTATGAAAATTTTCAAGTTCAAACCCTAATTTGCAATTTTGGATTTCTTGATGAACAAGTTTCCTAATTTGACATATCTTGATGAAAAATGACCCTTGGAACTTGATTTTGACCAAAAAGTCAAAGTTTGACTTTTCAGTGTACAGTCAAATTTTGATCAGTTGATTGAATAATTCATCTGCCAATCCTTTGCATTTGAGATCTTTTGAACTTGTTGAATGGGTCAAGATGATGTAATTGATTCCTTGATTCCATGGTTGAGCTTGATTTGCCATTGGCTAGGTCAAACAGTCAAAAATTGCCTTTGTACAGTCAAAACCCTAAAAATGACCATTTTGCCCTTTTGGTGATCTGATCAAATTTCTTGTGGAATTGTGATCCAAACTTGATCAAATAGTTCATATGAGTTCACAATTTTGATGTGGGTCAAAATTCATGAGGTTTGACTGTCAATTGGCCACAGTTGACTTTTCCCCAATACAGCTGATTTCTAGGTCAACTGTCCAATTGACTGGGCAAAAATTTGATTCAAGGCTTGAAACTTGGTATGGACAAACTTGTGAGTCCAACTCGAAGTATGAAAGTCAATTTGGGCATTTTAGGTAAAAATATCCTTGTGCAAACTCAAACCCTAATTTAGGTCAACAGTGCAAGGAGGTGTTTTGAGCAGGGCAAATCCTAGCTTGGTCTTGAGTTCCAAGGGTCTTGTGTTGATAAAATGAGAGGAAAATTTTTGGGGTACAACACCGTGGTAATCTTGAATTCGTACAGTAGCTTTTGCGATACAATTAATTGAAATATAGAACTAAGTATGTGTTAATCCTTCGATGTGAAGAATTAACACTTTAGGGAACTGGAAAATTACAGAGGCTTGAAAGGAAAATGATGGTTCAAAAGCAAGAAAACAAAGTGAAGCAATGCAGTAAGAAATTACGGTTCTGAAACAAATTCTCCGACCCCTTCAAAGTGAAGTCTTGAACATATGTATAGGCTCTCTCTTGTAACTGTCATGTTCCATTATTTCAGTACGTGCGTTAAATTCTCAACTGATGGAATGAGGTCGTGTGGACTTCGTGTGGGCTGCTTCGTGGCTGACTCCATAAACTGAGTTTTTAAGTGTTACGTTCATAATGGAATTCATTACGTTCGTAACAGCTAGACCCTTTGTTACGTTCGTAACGCGTTACGTTACGTTCGTAATAGTGTGCGCTAGGCGTCACGTTCGTAACACTAAGCGTTGCGCTCGTAACGTCATCTGGTGTGAGTTTCTTGGCAGAATGTCATTTTTCTGATTTCTTCTTGCCATTTCTTAGATTTTTTTCCTCCTTTTATCTTATTTGCCATCTTATGCCTTGGAAAATATAATTTACCTGAAAACAAATAAAAATACCTTCGTGATGCATATTATTCGATAAAAACGTTCAAATAACTCGTGTAAATTAGGCCTAAAAAACGATACATTTTCGTGTTATCATGACACATGGTACACATCATGAAAATTTGACAGATTAGGTGGCAAGACCACTCTATACGCAACAATCCCCACCTTCTCAAAAATTTGATACGTACCGATAAATCGAGGAGTAATCTTTCTCGATTTCAAAGCGCGTCCAACGCTGATCGCCAGAGTGACCCTCAAGAATACACGGTCTCCTTCTTGAAACTCAAGATCCTTCATTCTATTATCATGGTAACTCTTTTGTCTACTCAGTGAAGCTTTCATCTTATCCCAAATTAACTTCACTTTCTCTGTAGTATGCAAACAATTTCTGGTCCAAGTACTATGCTCTCACCATATTTATACCAACACAAAGGTGTTCTACACCTCCAACAATACAATGCCTCAAAATGTGCCATCCTAATAATAGAATGAAAATTGTTGTTATAATGAACTCAATCAGTGGAAGATAACAATCCCATGTACCTCTCTGCTCAAGAACACAAGCTCTCAACAAATCCTCCAATGACTGAATAGTCCTCTCCGTCTAACCATCCGTCTGTGGATGATACGCAAACCTCAATCTCAGCTTAGAGCCCAACTCATCATGCAAACTCTTCCAAAATCCAGAAGTAAATTTCGGATCTCTATTGGAGACAATACTTGACGGAACCCCATGAAGTTTCACAATCACGCGGATGTAAATCTCTGCCAACTTTGGTACATGAAAACTGATATTATTCTGAATGAAATGAGCTGATTTCGCCAGCCTATCAATGATCACCCAAATTGTATTATACCCTCTTAGAGTACTCGGAAACCCCATCACAAAATCCATAGATATACTATCCCACTTCCATTCTAGAACATCTAATGGTTTCAACAATCCTGTATGTTTCTGATGTTCGACCTTTGACTTCTGACAAGTCAAACACGTAAATACAAACCTTGCCACATCCTGTTTCAATCCAGACCACCAAAAAAACTTTTTCAAGTCTTGCTACATTTTAGTTTCACCTGGATGGATAATCAAATTGCTTTTATGATTTTCCTCCATAATCATCTTTTTCAACTCGGAATCGTCAGGAATACAAATTCTATTTGGAATCTCAACACACCTTGCACGTCTACTTTAAAATCACTATCCTGATCCTAATTACCCCAACCATCAAATCTACCAATTTTACATCCAACTTCTGAGCCTCTTTAATATTATTCAAGAAGTCACTGTTAATCTTCAACATCCCCAGCCTCATACTCTACCGTGTCAACTCACAGACTAAGCTCATGTCTCTGAACTGTTTAATCAATTCTAATTCTCTAACCATCATACCAGACATATGTATCGATTTCCTACTTAAAGCATCTTCCACAACATTAGCTTTACTTGGATGGTAATTTAAGCCGAAATCATAGTCCTTTAACAGTTCTAATCACCTTCGTTGCCTCATATTCAATTCCTTATGGTCAAACGAATACTGCAAACTTTTATGAACGCTAAACACTTCAAACATGGAGCCATAAAGGTAATGCCTCCAAATATTTAGCACAAACACCATTGCAGCTATTCCTAAGTCATGAGTAATGTAATACAATGGGAGAACTGACTTGGGTGTTTTTTGTTTTATCGCAATTGTTGCGGATAGCAAGAGTCACCACCGACTTTTCTTTTATCCAATAAAGGAAAGGGTGAAAAGAACAGGAAAGACCTTTTGAGAATTTTCTTGAGTTAGGGGGGTAAGTTATGAAAAGGGAAGGTGTTAGCATCCTTTTCATCCGTAGTTATCTACGGCCTCTTAGTTGCTAGCTCACTTTTGAGATGCTTTGCGAATGTGTTTGTTTGAAAGTATTTTTGAAATCTCCTTCGTTCTGGTGAACTTTGTAATGATTCTCATCTGTATAAGAATGTATACAAAGTGTTGACTTTTGAAAATATTTCATGAAAGTGTTGGTGTGTTGAAAGATGTTTGTTTTGAAATGTTTGTGAGCAAGCAATTACGAGCTGTGATGCGGTGGGAGAACTGACTAGAGGTTTTGTGTTTGTGTTCACAAATTTTGCGGTTAGCAAGAGTCGCCACCGAATTTTCTTTTATCCAAAAGGAAAGGTAAAAAAGCACAGGAAAGAACTTTGAGATGTTTTCTTGAGTTCGGGGGGTAGATTATGAAAAGGGAAGGTGCTAGCACCCTTTTCATCCATGGTTTTCCATGGGCTCTTAGTTACTTGTTCAGATCACTTGCTTTGCTTTGAAATTGTTTGAAATGGTGCTTTGTGTGGTTTTGAAAGTATTTTGAAAAGAGGTCATTCGTTTAGTAAATCTTTGTAATGATTCTCGTTCGTAAGAATGTATACAATGATGTTTGTCTTTTGAAAAATGTTTCAATGTTTTGTAAAATGTTTTGAAATGTATGTGTGTTTTTTTTGAAAATATCAAGGATTGTTTTGAAATGGGACAAGTAACTAGAAGCTATCTACCTACTCAAATGTCTTTCTTGTGCATTTTTATTCCTTTGACATTGTTGATTTACCATTGATTTGGTAAACAACCCTATCTTTGGATGTAAACGGGACGGGCGTGGGTCATTGTATGACCATGATAGCAATATTGCCAAGTATCTTAGCAAGTTTTGAGGGACCAAGATCATCTTTGTTTAGGCAACCTTTTGATAGCGTCATCGAGGGACTATGATCTTATTTTTGTTTTGTTTTGCCAAGATACTTCACATGCGTAACATGGCCATTTTGTTTTAGGCAACCAAGTGGGTGAAACCCTAAGGGTGTTTGCGTTCAATGTGTGTCATTTTTCATGCATTTGATTTGTCTTGTATTAGGTCTTGTCTATTTGTTTGATTTTTGGTCTTATCATGCAAAACCCTAATTTACTACACAAGTATATAAAGCGATAAATTGCGTAAATGTAAACTAAGCTATTACAACAAATATTATGGGAGGGGGAATACAAGTTTTTGAATGGGGATATTGCACAAAATAAACCCTAAAAATACTATTACAACTCAATTGAATATTGTGCGAAATAAATAAATATACAAATATTTAAATATGCAATGCAATGTATTTATGGAAAAAATGTTTTGCATTTGTTTAATGTATGAGAAAATAAATTAATTAACCCTAGAAAATAAGCAAAAATAATATTATTATTTTTGAAAGGGGGAAACCCTAATTTTTGATTAAAGAAAATATATGTTCTATTTTAATGTTTTGTTCATTTTTGTACAAGAAAGTAATAAATAAAATTATGTACAAATATTAAAAATTAAAATATGTATGAAAATAATATTTTATGTGTATAAATAATATAATAGAAATATTAAGTATTATTCAAATGTATTTACAAATTTTATAAGAAAATAGATTCTACTTATTAAAATAAAACTATTTTCTATGTAAAAAAAATAAAATTGCACAAAATTATTTAATTATTTTTTAGGTTTTTTAATGTTCAGAAAAAATGATTAAAAACAATAAACATGAAAATGTAAAGAAAAATGCAAAAAATATAAAACAAGAATCAAGGGGTGCAAATAGTGGTCAAGGGGGGGGGGTGCAAAAATCAAAACAGAAAGGCCCAGGTGCGCAAAGGCCCAGACAAGTCATCCCTGTCCTCCAGCTTCCTTCCTGCGCGTGCGTATATGCTCAAACCTGTATCTTACTATTGCTTGCATAAAAACAAAAACCCATAACATAAAACATGTAGCTTGTAATCTCACGATTCCAATGATATAAAATTTGTAACCTAACTCTCAAAGACCAGAGAAAATTTAATCAGCCCTAATTCGTGACCAAAATATTTCATGAACGTCAAGCTTTAAATTCTCACAGCATGGTTAATATAAATGACAAGTATGCATATGTACAGCTTCAACATGATTAGGGCTACATTTTTTCTTCACAAATCGTGGCTTGAGGATGCCTAAATAGAGAGATAAAGTTTTGAAAAATACCTCCTTCAACTGGATTTGGATATGACAATGTGGGTACTTTGAGTGAAGCCTGAGGATCGTGTGAGCTTCCTTGAAGTTTCTTCAAGCTATTCCAATACCTAACTTGATTTGTGGATGGCCAGAAGTCTCTGTAGAAGTTAAGCTGCAACCTCCATGTTTGAAAATAGAAATGGTTGAAACAGAGCCCACAAATGCAAGATGAATGCTTGGATAGCTTTGGTAGGATATGTGGAAGATGTTTCAAATGTTAAAGGGAAAAACGCACGAGCCAAAATGAAGTTGGCTAGAGTTTTGCAGCAACTGGATGTTTTTGGCAGAAAAATGAAGTTTATAAGTTTGGGAGAGTTTTTGATGCTATCAATTCATGTCCTTCATTGTGATAACTTTGTGAATATGTATAGAATGATACAAAGTCCACTCTTCCCTTGTTGTACAAGTTCTGACCTCTTTTGCAACTTTTCTTGCATTTTAAGAAAGGTGAAATGACTTATGCAAACATGCTTGTACTGCTTGCTTGTAAGCTGATAGGAGTTGGTACATATTGCTTAAGATCTGTGGAGATTGCTTGCCTCAAAGAAACAGGTCCAAGGCTCAAGAATGATAAAGTTGCAAAAGCTTGCCTTTATGAAAATGGCAATGTGCCCTTTATGCCATTAATGGAATTATCTCTTGTACAATGTTCCAAAAGCCAAAATAAAGCCTTTATCTTCTGAATTAGCATTAAATTATGGAGTGTAGAATGAGTTTAGGACCTGTAATGCAAGGTAAAAGCATCCAAAATCAGATTTGCAACTTGATACTTTGTGAAAATGGCATGAACAAAAGTGATAAAATGCCAATTTCTCTTCTTCGATTCTCCCTAGCCACAAATGATCTTAGAGAGTTCTCTGACATTTTGGAAAGCTTGCAACATTCTCTACAATCCATCTTTGAAATTCCTTTTGAGATACCTCTTGTAACTAGGTGAAAAATGTCCATGAAGTTGGGTCAAAACCCTGCCTAAATTAGGGCAAATTTTCACTAAGTTATTTAGTTCATGGACCCCTATTCACAAATTCACAACTTGAGATATAAACATCTTTTGAGAAAACTTTGTGAAGAAAAGTTGTAGATTTCATGGAGGACTACAACTTTCATGTTGGAAGTTTTCTATGAATCAAATTGCATTATGGTGAAAAAGTGGTGAAAAGTTGGGAAAAAATAAGAAAATTTTCATGCTTAGAAAAATTCTAAGTTATGAAAATTTTCAAATTCAAAACCCTAATTTTAAAAATTGGTTTTCTTGATCAACAAGTTTCATATTTTGACATATCTTGATGAATTGTGACCCTTGGAATTTGATTTTGACCAAAAAGTCAAAGTTTGACTTTTCAGTGTACAGTTGACTTTTGATCAGTTGACTGGAAAATTCATCTGTCAATCCAATGAACTTGAGATCTTTTGAACTATGTAATTAGGTCAAGATGATTCCATTGAGTCCTTGAAATCATGTTTGAACCCAATTGGTCATTGGCTAGGTTAAAAATCAGAAATTTCCCTTTCTTAGTCAAAAACCCTAATTTTGACCATTTTGCCCTTTTGATGATTTGATCAAATTTCTTGAGGAGTTGTGACCAAACTTGATCAAATGGTACATATGAGTATAAAATGTTGATGTGGATAAAAAATTATGAAGTTTGACTATAAATTGGCCATGGTTGACTTTTTCCCCAATACAGCTGATTTTTAGGTCAACTGTCCAATTGACTAGTAAAAAATGTGATTCAAGGCTTGAAACTTAACAAGAGCAATCTTAGGGGTCCAAAATGAAGTATGAAAGTCACATGAAGCATTGGTGGTCCAAAAATCCTTGTGAAACCTCAAACCCTAATTTTGTGGTATCAGTGCAAGATGAGATGTCTTGAGCTGACCAAACCCTAATCTTGTCTTGAGTCCAAGAAGTATTGTGAGAAAAATATTGATAAATGAGAGGGCAAATTTTAGGGTACAACAGCTGCCCCTGTTCAATCTTCTTGAACTTGAAGAGTTAGATTGGCGAGCTTTGCCGTTCGTGACTCGAAGGTAAAAGATGATTGGACACTAGAGTGCCCATAAATTTGCACTCGTCAAAGTGTAGTTGAGGGAATGGGCTTAAAGATGCCATTTAGAGAGATGATAGAATCTTGTTGGGGATGGGCTTATAGATGCCATCCAAGAATGTTTGCTGAGTTATAAATTGTAAGTCAGAAGAATAAGTATCAAAATGGTATCCGTGTCTGGAACGTATCTGAACTGTATCTGGAGACTTGAAAACTGAATGAGAAACATAATATCATCTGTGTCTGGAGCGTATCTGTACTGTATCAAGAGTGTGATTTCTGAATTTGAATAAGTATCAGAATGGCATCCGTATCTGGTGCGTGGCTGAAATGTATCTGAATCTGAATCTGAATAAGTGACAGAATGGCAACTGTGTCTGGAGCGTATCTGAACCTGAAACCTGATAGTTGAAATCCGAATGAGTAACAGAATGACTTCCGTATCTGGAGTGTATCCGTACTGTATCTGAGATCTGAATAAGGGCCAGAATGGCATCCGTGTCTAGAGCGTATCTGAACTTGAAATCTGAATGAGTAGCAGAATGACTTCCATTGTCTAGAGTGTATATGAACTTGAAATCTGAATGAGTAGCAGAATGACTTCCGTTGTCTGGAGTGTATCTGTACTGTATCTTGAAAGCTGAATCTGAATGAGTAACATAATGACTTCCGTGTCTGGAGTGTATCTATACTGTATCATGATTGCATATTGTTTAAACTGTAGCTATTAATCTCATCCTGAAAAGGGTAAAATGTTAGCTAAAATACAAAGTTATGTTGCATGAAATGTATGATGCAATATATGTGTTTTATCAATATTTATGATGTATGGATGTAATGTATGCGCATGTAAGTTGATTTGCTATATTGCTGAGGAAAATAAATCCTTAACTGTTGCCGGGGAAAATAAATCCTTGACTGCTGAGGATAAGAAATATTTGGCGACTGTTGGGGATGTAAGGATCCTTCATGACTTCTCTGGGGATATAGGGATCCTTCATGTCTTGGAGTATTGACAAAAATCCGCTGCGAGCAATGCCATATACCGTTTGAGTAATCTGCTTGGGAAATCCAGAGAACTTTGATGACTTCTACTGGGGATTACACAATGGGAATCTTTGTTCCACTGGGGAATAGAGAAAACTCGGATGACTTCTGCGGGGAATCAAGAATGAGAATCTTCATTCTGTTAAAAACTCTATGGGGAAGAAGGCTTACTGCTGGGGAGTAGGTCCAGGAGTTTGGGATGTCTACCACTCTACTGGGGAGTTATCCTAGACAAAAGTTAACTGTTACCTGGTTGATTTAGACAACTTGCTTGGGAATTTGGAGAAACTGAATGGTTTCCGCTGGGGATTGATAGTTTGAAAGTTTTGGCTCCACTAAGGATTGGGAGTTTGAAGTTTTAACTCTGATGGGGGTTAAGGGTTTGAAATTTTAGCTCCACTGGGGATCTAGATGATGTACTGTAGGGATTGCTCGTGGAATAGCCCAAAGACGTTTTCCTATCCTTTCAGCCTGTCAGTAATTGTTTTTTTTTCATCCTGTTTATTTGTAAACAGTAATTATGTTCAAATGCATATGTTCATCAATGAATTATAGGACGTTTTTGCAAATAAAAACACAAGTGTAAAGAAAAAGGCAAATAGTTTTCTGTACTTTGAAAGAGATATCTTTGTATTTACCTTGAATAAGTGTTTCGTACAAAGGAGACAGACATCCTAGTAAGAGGATGGTGTCATAAAAGTAAGAAAAATTTATACAAAGAAAGATAGCTATGTGTAAAAATCCATGGGGTTCCCATTCCGCTATAGCCTTCGTATCTCCGAATATCTTGTCTGTTCGTTGCTTCGTTCGAAGATGATTGAGTTGATCAGAAGCTCAGAGTTTGTCAGTGAAGAGATTGTCCTTAAAGTGATCCGACGAGACATAGTCATACGCTTTAATTCCCTAACTTTTGCCTGGACCGCCCTTTCGGGTTTTTAGTCCACCGGGAAACCCTTGCCCAAGTCGCCCTTTCGGGTTTTCAACTTGCCGGGTGTACAGATTTTTATTTTATCCCTAATTTTTGTCCGAACCTTTTTTGGTTCGCCGGGATGCCCTTGTTTTGCCTAGGTGTGTCAACCTAGCGGGTCTCTTATGCGTAGTATCTTTTGACTATGTCTGCGTTCGCAGGGTGTGGCAGATCGTCGCCGTCCATGGTGGTTAAGATCATTGCCCCACCAGAAAAGATGTTCTTGATTACAAATGGTCCTTTATAGGTAGGAGTCCATTTGCCCCTGGGATCACTTTGCGGAAAGATGATACGCTTGATTACCAGATCTCCAACTTAATATACCTGGCGTCTGACTTTCTTGTTGAAAGCCTTGATCATCCGTTTTTGATACGCCTGACCATGGCAAATAGCAGTAAGCCTCTTTTCGTCAATTAGGTTCGACTGATTAAGTCGGGTCTGAATCCAATCGTCTTCACTCAAACCTACATCTTTCATGATTCTCAAGGAGGGAATCTGAACCTCGATATGCAAGACAACCTCCATGCCATAAACCAAAGAATAGGGTGTTGCCCCAGTTGATGTGCGTGCTGTGGTACAGTACTTGTGAAGAGTAAACAGTAACATCTCATGCCAGTCCTTGTAGGTGACTGTCATCTTTTGTATGATCTTTTTGATATTTTTGTTAGCAGCTTCAACTGCACCATTCATCTTTGGCCGATAGGGGGATGAATTGTGATGTTGAATCTTGAACTGCTCGTATAAGGCGGTGATCATAATATTGTTAAGGTTTGTACCATTATCAGTGATAATCCTTTCGGGGATACCATACCGGCAAATAAGATTCTGCTTGATGAAGCGGGCCACAACATTCTTAGTCACAGATGTGAAGGAAGCTGCTTCGACCCATTTGGTGAAATAATCAATGGCCACTAGAATAAAGTGGTGTCCATTGGAGGATGTAGGCTTGATCTCTCCAATCATGTTGATTCCCCACATAGCGAAGGGCCAAGGAGCTGTTAAGACATTTAGAGGAACTGGAGGCACGTGCACCTTATCTGCATAGATTTGACACTTGTGGCAGGTCCATGAGTGTTGATAGCAGTCAACTTCCATGGTAGACCAGTAATAGCCTGCCCGTAGAATCTTCTTTGCCATTGTATGCCCGCTAGAGTGAGTGCTGAAGGTACCTTCATGCAATTCAGCCATGATCTTTTCAGCTTCAATCTTGTCCACACAACGGAGCAGAATAGAATCATGATTGCGCTTGTACAGGATGCCATTGCTTAGGAAGAATTTAGCTGAGAATCTCCTTAAGAACTTTTTGTCATTGACTGAAGCTCCTTCTGGGTATTCTGGAGCCTCGAGATACCTTTTGACTTCGTGGAACCATGGCTAGTCCACTACTTCCTCGATATTAATCTCGTGACAGTGTGCTGGTTCGTCCATCCGTTCAATGGAGATTTGGGGAGCCTCATTATCCCAATTAAGTTTAAACATAAATGACATTGTAGCTAAAGCATCTTCTAGCTGATTTTCTTCTCACGGGAAGTGCTCGAAGGTAATCTGCTCGAAATGTGGTAGCAATGTCAAAACATGTTCTTTGTAAGGGATGGGGTTTGGATGCTTAGTGTCCCACTCTCCTTTGATCTGACTGATGACCAAAGCTGAGTCCCCAAACACATCTAAGGATTTGATTCCCAAGTCTATGGCAACCTTGAGACCAAAGATGCATGCTTCATACTCTGCCATGTTGTTCATACAGTTGAAGCAAAGTCGGGCAGTGAAAGGAGTATGGCATCCTTCTGGAGATATAAGCACAACACCGATACCATTTCTAAGTGAATTGGATGCCTCATCAAAGTACAGAGTCCATCGGGATCCTTGTCCAGGTCCGTCATATGGTCTGATCTCTTTGCAGTTGTCCAATGTCATGATGTCTTCGTCAGGGAAGTCAAACTTCATGGATTGGTAATCTTCTACAGCTTGATGGGCCAGATGATCAGCTAGCACACTACCTTTTATAGCTTTTTGGGTCGTGTATTGTATGTCGTATTCTATTAGGATCATCTGCCATCTAGCTATCCTCCCAGACAAAGCAGGCTTCTCAAATATGTACTTTATCGGATCCATCTTAGATATCAGCAAAGTGGTATGAGTCAACATATACTGCCTTAGCCGGTGAGCAGCCCATACCAAAGCACGACAAGTTTTCTCGAGCAGTGAATATCTAGTTTCACAGTCGGTAAAATTTTTGCTAAGGTAATAAATGGCGTGCTCTTTTCGGCCAGACTCGTCATGCTGCCCCAGTATGCACCCCATTGAATTCTCTAAGACGGTCAGATACATGATTAGCGGTCTTCCTTCGACGGGTGGCATCAGGACAGGAGGTTCTAGCAAATACTCCTTGATTTTATCGAAAGCAACCTGACATTCGTCATTCCATCTGACTACTTGATCTTTCTTCAACAGCTTGAAGATTGGTTCACAAGTAGACGTTAGGTGAGAAATTAACCTGGCAATGTAGTTTAGGCGTCCCAAAAAACCTCTGACCTCCTTCTCAGTGCGAGGAGAAGGCATTTCTTGTATAACTTTGACTTTGGCAGGATCAACCTCGATGCCTTTGTTGCTGACGATGAAACCTAAGAGTTTACCGGACCGGACTCCGAATGTGCACTTGTTTTGATTCAATCTGAGCTTGTACTCCTTCAACCTGACAAACTGCTTTTGCAAGTGATCAAGGTGTTCTTCTTCAGTTTGTGATCGGGCTATCATGTCATCTACGTAGACCTCTATCTCATGATGTATCATATCATGAAACAATGTTATCATGGCGCGTTGATAGGTTGCCCCGACATTCTTCAGTCCGAATGGCATCACTTTGTAGCAGAGCGTACCCCACTGTGTTACAAAAGTAGTTTTCTCCATGTCCTCAGGTGCCATTTTGATCTGGTTATAGCCTGAGAATCCGTCCATGAAAGAAAATACTTTGTGCTGAGCTGTGTTGTCGACCATGATGTCGATGTGTGGAAGTGGAAAATCATCTTTAGGGCTGGCCCTGTTTAAATCTCTATAATCCATGCAAATTCTTACTTTGTCGTCCTTTTTAGGCACGGGAACAATGTTGGCCACCCATTGAGGATAAGAAGTAACAGCCAGAAACCCAGCATTGAACTATTTCATAACTTCTGCTTTGATCTTCTCTGACATGTCAGGTCTCATGCGGCGGACCTTTTGTTTCACTGGTGGACAGTCTTCTCTTGTGGGTAGACGGTGTACCACAATGTCTGTATCGAGTACCGACATGTCTTCGTATGACTAGGCAAAGATCTGAACATAATCATGCAATAGCTGAATTAGGCGCTCCTTGACACTCGACTCTAGATTGGCACCTATTTTGATTTACTTTTTATCATCCTCGGTACCCAAGTTGATTGTCTCTAACAGCTCCTCATGAGGCTGAATTGCTCGTTCCTCCTGCTGTAGCAATCTGGCCAATTCCCCTGGCACCTCACAATCTTCCTCACCTTCGTATTCGGCTTGGTAGATCAGATCTTTAGAGTCATTGAAGGCTATAGCAGTATCGTTACCCATGGGATCCGGAATGGAAGGGTACCTGCATTTGTGAGTGTGGGTGTGTGTAAGGGTATAGCCATCTTAAAACAAGAAATGTAAAAGAAAGACAATGAGCATAAAAGGTTTATATGTGAAAAAGCGTCCATGATTCATTGAATGACATATGTAGATGAAATAAAAACCCTTACAATTGGACCATTGTGCCTCGGGTAAGACATAAGGTTGAAAAAGTACGAATTGTTTGTGAATTATTACAGTCCAACAGAAATGTAAAAGATAAATTACTGCGATATGAAAGTTATCGGGATGAAGTCTTTGGCTTCCCAGTTGCAAAGTTCCCCGCCGACAGTAGGAAATATCCAATCTTCCAGGCTGCCATCCTCTTCATTGTCCTCTAGTGCATTAACCCCTTGGTGGCTGATCTTCACAGGTGGCCCTCTGGCACGGACGCGGTGCACAACCTTCTAACCAGTCAAAGTAAATCCCAAGCCAAACTTGTCTGATTTGTAAGGAATGTCTGGAAGCTGGCCCCAAATTGTACATCCTCTCTCTTCCACTACTGCCCTTGCATCCTTGAGAGATGACATCCGAGGTGGAGGTCTTGTGATCTTAGGAGTTGAGGATACCTCCTTGGTCGCCACTATTTCAGGAGAGACTTATTCAAAATGTTGGAAAGGGGTCTCTATGAACTCGCCATCTAACTCCACATAACGGAAGGAATTCAGATGACTAATCATATACTCCTCCTCCCCATGGACAGTTATGATCTTCCCTTGGACGGGGTACTTGAGCATCTGATGCAAAGTAGAGGTGACAACACTGACATTGTGGATACAAGGGCGTCCCAACAGACAGGAATAAGAAGGACGGATGTCCATCACATAGAATGTAGAGTTGAAAACCTGAGTTCCCACCTTGATTAGGATGTCCACCTCTCCATGGACCATCCGCTTCGAACCATCAAAAGCTCGCACCACTATGTTACTGGGTTTTAGAGTCATCCCCTCACAATCCAATCTATCAAGGGCTTTCTTTGGCAAGACGTTCAGAGATGATCCTGTATCAACCAAGACATGAGCTAGGGTTGTTCCTCTGCACTCCACTGAGACATGTAGTGCATCGTTATGTTTTCTCCCTCTGGGTGTCAAGTCAGCATAGGAGAAGCCCATGCCATTATCAGCTGTCAAACTGGCCACACAGTCCTAGAACTGGTCAGCAGATGTTTCTTGCGGCACGTGAGCTGTCTTCAGAAATTTGACCAAAGCTTTGGCATGTGCTTCAGAGCAAAGTAGCAGGGCTAGCATAGATATCTTGGAAGGGGTCTGCCCCAGTTGTTCAACCACATCATAATCACTCTTCTTAATGATCCTCAGGATTTCTTCTATCTCCTTCTTGGATGTTTCAGGAATAGCTAGTGATTGAGCCTTCGTCAGGACATACTCCTTTTGAATGTTCTTTCCTTTATTCTCAGCAGTGGAAACAGGGATAAGAATTGTATTGTCTTTGTCGGTAGGTACACTTGCAGGTACAATTACTGGTGTAGAGGTAATCTTCGGAACGGCCACGGGTCCAAAGAATGCTGTTGGAGGAGCAATCTCTGGAGAGAAGAACCTACCACTGCGGGTGATCTTGCTAGTTCCGACAATATTGCTAATGTCGGGACTGTCCTCTTCGGAGCTTTCTTCTTCTGCAGTCAGTTCAATCTGTTTAATACCATGGTAGTAGATTTCTCCACCATAGTTCCATGGTACTGTTTTATCTGAATTGTATGGGGTTGGCCCGGGCATTGTTATCTTAAGCGGAGCAGTCTTCAGAGCAGGTGTAATCTTAACCGGTCTTTTAGGGGCCCTGGAAGGATTGGCGTAGATGGTTATTATTGAAACTCCTTTCACTGGAACGGGTGAAACAGGAGCATTCTCAAACAAAATTTCTTGGTTATCCATCAGTTGCTGGATACCTTTCTTAAACAGAGGACAGTCAAATGGGGAGGATAGGCAAGTATGGCAGTCTTTGTCACAACCTGGGAAGATGCCAGCTTTCAAAAAGTTCAACTTGATGGTCAGGAGCGGAGTTAATAGTTCATCCATGATAGCAACAAACAAATCTTCTTCAATAGCGTTGGCATTGTGACCATGCCTCGGCATCAGAGCGCAAATAACATTCGGTTTCTTAGGCGCTTCAAACTCAACTTCCTTTGTGTCTATCAGATCTTGAATCTTGTTCTTCAGAGCCCAATAGTTGTTAGTGTCGTGCCCTGAACTTTCAAAATGGTACGCGCATTTGGAGTTGAGATGGTAATATGGAGAAGTAGTATTGGGATTTTTTGGTGCCTCTTTCAAAGTGGCCAGGTTCAACTTCAAGAGATGTGATAGAACTTGAGGTGGAGTCATGTTAATCTTGGTAAATTGCCGAACTGGCCTTTCTACCCTCTGCTGGTTATTTCTTGGCTGGTCTGATGCAGGCTTCAGAATCATAACGGCCCCCACTGTTGGTCGACGCTCGGTTCTTCCCTGATTCCTCTGAGAATACATAGCAGATACTTCCTTTCTTCCCGTGAAGGGTTTTTTCACAGCTGCGGAGGCAGACGCATCCTTTTGAATTTTCCCACTTCTTATACCAGCCTCCACTCTTTCGCCGGTTAAGATCAATTCTGTAAACCCTGCAGAAGAACTTCCAATCAGGTGATTGAAGAAAGGACCTGAAAGAGTTCCCAAGAACATGTCCACTAACTCCCTTTCAGATAAAGGTGGTTGCAACCTTCCGGCTAGATCCCTCCACTTTTGGGCGTAATCTTTAAAGCCTTCATTGGTAGCCATAGCCATACTCTGTAGCTGAGTACGGGTTGGTGCTAAGTCGGCGTTATATTGATACTGTTTATAGAAGGCTGCTGCTAGGTCTTCCCAATTGTGAACATCTGCCCTCTCCAACTGGTAGAACCAATCAAGTTGCGTTCCTGATAAACTATCTTGGAAAAAATGGACCCACAGGTCTTTGTCAGCAGAATATGGTTGAATCTTCCTGACATAGGATCTGAGGTTCATTTTAGGGCAAGACACCCCATCATACTTGGAAAACAGTGGCACCTTAAACTTTGGAGGGATTACAATTCCTGACACCAGCCCTAACTCCTCAAAATCTAGCCCTGGTACTCTCTGGATTTCCATAGCGCTGAGTCGCTATTCAAGGTGTTTGTATTTGTCATCAGCCGGAGGGTATTGTTGTTCAGAGTAGTCCTCCTCTTCCTCTTCTTCTTCTTCTTCTTCTTCTTCAGAATCTGATGGTACTGCCGTTCCTTTTCCTTTTCCTTCTTCAGATGTTGTTGGAAATTCTAAGGTTCGTCTGGCTTGTCCTTGAAATCTTCGGCCCATGATAACCACACCATTTGGCTTCTTCTTCTTTTTCTCTTTTTCTTTATCTAGCAGAGTCTTGAGCTCCTCCTACCCCTTGGCTAAGGTCAAGAGTAGCTATTGAAATTGTGAATTCTGAGCTTGCAAATCTTTGACCGTTTGTTCAAGATCTATCTTGCTGAAATAAACAGCAGAGAGATGAGGAAACTTGGTGTGAAGACCTGTTTATGCTTATGATGAATGATATGTATTCATGTAATTATTTCAAGGATTCAGAAATTCGAATTCATTTTAAACAAAAAGGAAACACACGTCATATTAATAAGATAGAATTTGTTAGTACATCAATTCCCCTTGGGCAAAATAATACAAAATCCTAAGGTAAAAAGATGTTGCGCATCCTCTTTGGTGCAATGTAGGTATTGAGATTATTCTCTTCGTGAAGTAGTTGAGTGAGTTCCAAAAACTTCTTCTCACTTGCGTAGAATTGGGCTTCGAAAGTATCGCGCTCTCCCTTGGTCTGTATCCAACTACTTTGTAGGTCTTCGAGTGATGTTGGCATGTCAGGATGTAGGATGGTGTATGGAACCTCTCCTTCCCTAACAGGCTCTATAATCACTGGGAGAATGGAGGGATAAGGCATCATAAGACTTTGAGCGCGGGTTCGTACCCACTTGAGGTAAGGCTCAAGAGGGATGGAATTCTTGTGTTCCAAGGTCTTACTATCCAGCTTGTTTGGCATCCTCCAAGCTCAGATGAATCTTTGACGGAGTCCTTGGTCGTCGTTGTCGTAGTTGAAAACCAATCCTTGAATCAGCATGTCATGTGGGACATCCCTTCGGGCATAAACAAACTGTCTTAGAGATAAGCAAGGGTTGTAGGTGATTCCTCCCCTAATGCCAAGTAGAGGGACATTAGGGAATTCCCCACAACGGTCAATGATGATAACATTCTCTTTGGATCAAGAACACCAATGAATATCTGAATGGTTAAGTGTCATTAACCTTTATGACCACCTCAAGCCTTGCTCATTCTTCAAGACTGATTGGGGAAGATGAGAAATAAACTAACTTGCTAGGAGAGGAGTACAACACATGAGAACACTTGTTTTCCTCATTGTACGAGTGCGAAAAGAGTGGAGGATATCCCCAAGCAATGTAGGCACCGGGTTGTGAGTCATGAAGATTTTGACAGTGCTTACATCTATAAGTTAGTCAGGATTAGGGAACAAGACCATCCCATATATGGGAAGAGCTACAATCTCCTCAAAAGCTTGCAAGTCTAGAGAATTCCAACAGCTTTTGGCCTTCTTAAACAGAAACTTTGACAAGAAGCCTTTGACACCACTTCTAGTTTCCCAATATGTTGTGACATCAGATGAGTGCAAGTGCAGGGCTTGAGAAATCTCTTCTGGCTTTGGATCTCTTTCCGTACCATTGAAAGGTAGTTGATTGAGAATAGGAATTCTCAGAAGTTGAGAAAATTCCTCCAAAGTGGGCACAAGTTGGTAATCAGGAAATGTGAAGCAATAATGTAAAGGGTCAAAGAACTGGAAGAGAACTTTCAGCCTATCCTCCTCTGTGTTGGAAGTGACCAAGTTGAGTAGACGACCATGCCTCTCGGTGAATGGAGAAATCTCAGGAATCCTTGAAGCTAGCTCATTGAGTTGTGGAGGAATTCTTACAAGGTTGATTTGGATAGTTTTCCTGCGAAGTGAATCCATAACCTACAAAACAAGAACAAAGATGAATCTCCAAAATCCTTGAAATGGTTAGTGGATGCATATGATTTTTATGATGTCCATGATGTTATGCACAAGTATATATGTACAAGAAAATCACACAAGTTCCTAATTTAGGCTTGCATGGGGTTTCATAGGTAAGTACCCTCTTGAAGTTTAGTTGGCTCAACCTGTCCTAGAAATAGAAACCGGGTTCTAAGGAGCTCAATATCATTGGATTGTTTCCTTGTTCATTGTTTCAGTTTAGCCTCTTTACTGGCTACCAGTACCCATAAATATGTCGCACTAACATAGCTATTACATAGACCATGTTGGTATACCCCACACAGTTTCCATAATGTATTGCTATTTACCTATAATGTTTCCCCAAATCCGGGTAGAGGATTAAAACCCAAACAATAGAATCAAAGTGTAAAGCATACAAGTCAAACAATTGTAAGCAAATAAATGTGATCTAAAACCCTAAGGTAACCCCACTTTTAGAATTTTCCCCAGCAGAGTCGCCAGTTCTATGATGCGGTGGGAGAACTGACTTCATATTTTGCGTTTGTGTTTGCAAATTGCAGTTAGCAAGAGTCGCCACTGACTTTTCTTTTATCCAAAAGGAAAGGTAAAAAAGCACAGAAAAGACCTTTGGGATGTTTTCTTGAGTTCGGGGGGTAGATTATGAAAAGGGAAGGTGCTAGCACCCTTTTCATCCATAGTTTTACATGGGCTCTTAGTTACTTGTTTAGATCACTTGCTTTGCTTTGAAATTGTTTTAAATGGTGCTTTGTGTGGTTTTGAAAGTATTTTGAAAAGAGGCCATTAGTTTAGGCATTCTTTGTAATGATTCTCGTTCGTAAGAATGTATACAAAGATGTTTGTCTTTTGAAAAATGTTTCAATGTTTTGTAAAATGTTTTGAAATGGAACAAGTAACTAGAAGCTATCTACCTACTCAAATGTCTTTCTTGTGCATTTTTATTCCTTTAACATTGTTGATTTACCATTGATTTGGTAAACAACCCTATCTTTGGATGTAAACGTGACGGCCGTGGGTCATCGTATGACCATGATAGCAATATTGCCAAGTATCTTAGCAAGTTTTGAGGGACCAAGATCATCTTTGTTTAGGCAACCTTTTGATAGCGTCATCGAGGGACTATGATCTTATTTTTGTTTTGTTTTTCCAAGATACTTCGCATGCGTAACATGGCCATTTTGTTTTAGGCAACCAAGTGGGTGAAACCCTAAGGGTGTTTGTATGCAATGTATGTCATTTTTCATGCATTTGATTTATCTTGTATTAGGTCTTGTCTATTTGTTTGATTTTTGGTCTTATCATGAAAAACCCTAATTTACTACACAAGTATATAAAGCGATAAATTGCGTAAATGTAAACTAAGTTATTACAATAAATATTATGGGAGGGGGGGTACAAGTTTTTGAATGGGGATATTGCACAAAATAAACCCTAAAAATACTATTACAACCCAATTGAATATTGTGCGAAATAAATAAATATACAAATATTTAAATATGCAATGCAATGTATTTATGGAAAAAATGTTTTGCATTTATTTAATGTATGAGAAAATAAATTAATTAACCCTAGAAAATAAGCAAAAATAATATTATTATTTTTGAAAGGGGGAAACCCTAATTTTTGATTAAAGAAAATATATGTTCTATTTTAATGTTTTGTTCATTTTTGTACAAGAAAGTAATAAATAAAATTATGTACAAAGATTAAAAATTAAAATATGTATGAAAATAATATTTTATGTGTATAAATAATATAATAAAAATATTAAGTATTATTTAAATGTATTTACAAATTTTATAAGAAAATAGATTCTACTTATTATAATAAAACTATTTTCTTTGTAAAAAATAAAATAAAATAAAAAATAAAATTGCACAAAATTATTTAATTATTTTTTAGGTTTTTTAATGTTCAGAAAAAATGATTAAAAGCAATAAACATAAAAATATAAAGAAAAATGCAAAAAATATAAAACAAGAATCAGGGGGTGCAGATAGTGGTCAGGGGGTGCAAAAATCAAAACAGAAAGGCCCAGGCGCGCCAAGGTCCAGACAAGTCATCCATGTCCTCCAGCTTCCTTCCTGCGTGCGCGTATATGCTCAAACCTGTATCTTGCTATTGCTTGCATAAAAACAAAAACCCATAACATAAAACATGTAGCTTGTAATCTCACGATTCCAATGATATAAAATTTGTAACCTAAATCTCAAAGATCAGAGAGAATTTAATCAGCCCTAATTCGTGACCAAAATATTTCATGAACTTCAAGCTTTAAATTCTCACAGCATGGTTAATATAAATGACAAGTATGCATATGTACAGCTTCAACATGATTAGGGTTACATTTTTTCTTCACAAATCGTGGCTTGAGGATGCCTAAATAGAGAGATAAAGTTTTGAAAAATACCTCCTTCAGCTGGATTTGGATATGACAATATGGGGACTTTGAGTAAGGCCTGAGGATCGTGTGAGCTTTCTTGAAGTTCCTTCAAGCTATTCCAATGCCTAACTTGCTTTGTGGATGGCCAGAAGTCTTTGTAGAAGTCAACCTGCAACCTCCAAGTTTGAAAATGGCAATGGCTGAAACAGAGCTTACAGATGCAGGATGAATGCTTGGATAGCTTTGGTAGGATATGTGGAAGATGTTTCAAATGTTAAATGGCAAAACGCACGAGCCAAAATGAAGTTGGCTAGAGTTTTGCAGCAACTGGATGTTTTTGGCAGAAAAATGAAGTTTTTGAGTTTGGGAGAGTTTTTTATGCTATCAATTTGTGTCCTTCATTGTGATAACTTTGTGAATATGTATAGAATGATACAAAGTCCACTCTTCCCTTGCTGTACAAGTTCTGACCTCTTTTGCAACTTTTCTTGCATTTTAAGAAAGGTGAAATGACTTATGTAACACCCCAGTTCTATTTATTTGGAATTATCTTAATAAGAGTTATTTTATTTGAAACCAATAAAATTATTTTATTTGGGTTAATATAAAATAAAAGGATTATTATTTATTTTATAAATAATTGTAGAAAAAAAAAATAAGGATTGAAGGTTATTGGGCTTATGATGTTATTGGTAAAAGAGGGGGTGCAAGTGAAGTAAAATGTTATTTGGGACTTATATGTCACTTTTGCTCACTTTCACGTAAAACTGAGATTTTGGGATTTTGGAACTCAGAGAACGTGTAAAGAAGAGAAAGGAGAAGAATGAGAAGATTGATCGAAGAAGTTGCAGGAACTGCAGATTATCCAAGGTAAGGGGTTGATCATTCTTTTACTATGAATAAGTTGTGATATATATTCTATATGAGTTAGGGATTTGTAGGGATGATGGATTCTTGATGCCATGGTTGTTGTGATGATGAAACATGAATGGAATTGATTTGTGTTTTGAGGTGGTATTGATCCTATTGTATGCCTTAGATCATTGCTATATGGTAGGAATTCGATTTTGATGGTTTTAGGATGTTTGGGGATGATTAGGAATGAGTTGGGGTGATTTTGGGAAGCATAAAAACGTGAAATATGATGTTGCAGAGTCATCAACACGGGCCGTGTTGATGCACACGGGCACCCGTGTTGATCTTCTGTGTTGATGCTCGGGTAGGTTTTTCCCAAAAATCGTTTCGGCCATAACTTTTGAACCGTAACTCCGATTTAGGCGCCGTTTGATGCGTTGGAAAGCTAGTGAAATTTTCTATATGATTATGAGGAATTAAGTAGCTTTAAGAGCTTATTTTAATAAGTGATTATTGGAGAAAGTGTTTATGTTTATAAGTGAATTTGATTGTTATGTATTTTAGTGAAGTGTTTGGAGATATTTGGGATTGGAGCTCTGAAGAACAACGAACAATCGCTCAAGAGTTCGAAGCTGCAATTTGATAAGGTAAGGGGGGCTACTACTCAATTTATATTTGCTTATGGGTTTAGATGCAATTGGTTGGGTAATCGTAGGATAACCCCATTTTCTCTGATGTTCTTAGTGATTGATAACTTTAGGGTCGAATTTCGTTAGGAAGGATTAGGTTCCCTAAAGGTTGTGAATCGATTAAGAAATTAATCCCTATTGTTGATTTAGATCGAAATTGTATGATCGTGAATTTACCTTAGGTGTTCTAGGGATAACCTTGATGTTGTTAGAATTTCCCTAAAGGACGGGTAATATGTAACTTAAGGTCAATTTTATAAAACTTGTTGTTGATGAAAGGATGTTTTGAGACAAAAATTCTGAGTTGTGTATGATCTGAAAAATAGGACCTTAAGTGAAATAATGCTGTCCTTAAGATTGGAAATTGACTAACGTAGAAGGGAATTGTGTTTCCAATTGATGTGTTGCTTTGAGTTATGCATAATTGATGTTGTTATGTACCGAAATGTGCGTTTTGGCTGGTATTTTTCGTGTTTGGCTGCTGTTCTGAGCTGCCGCAGGTACAGGAATTTCTGGGCTCGCGCTCATCAACACGGGCCGTGTGGATTCACACGGGCACCCGTGTTGATTCACTGTATTGTCAAAAAAATGTGTTTCCAGACACATTTCAACACGGGCCGTGTTGATTCACATGGGCACCCGTGTTGATCCCCTGTATTGATAAAATAATGCGTTTCTGGACACATTTCCACACGGGAAGTGTTGATTCACACGGGCACCCGTGTTAAACCTCCTGTGTTGGTTTCTGAATTTTGTTTTCTGTGCATGCTGTTATGTACGGGATTGATCCTGTTTTAATGTGCAGTGTTTGATATGTTTTGAATCTGCTGTTTACTGATTTCCTAGTGTTGATTGATGCTTGTATCGAATAACGTTTGAATGTTATGATACCAACACTACGTAGATTTTATTGTCATGCTTTTAGATGATGTTATCAAGCATGAATTATGATATAACTTGATATGATTGATGTTTAATAGTATGCTGAGTGATTACATGCTATCCATATCCTGTTATGATTGATGTTGTTGATGTTGCATGATATGTTGATTGATGTTAATAGTATGCTGAGTGTTACATACTTTACATATCATGTTGCATTTGTTAATTCCCATTGTGTGGAATTAACATAGTGGCCAATATACGTGTCCGCGATTTAATGGAACGTTGAGGTGGTAGCCGTGTCCGCGATATAATGGAACGGTGAGTTATCTGTGACCCGAGATTTAATGGGGCGGTAAAATGGTACCACATGCATGGGTGTGTTGCATTATATTGAATATAACATGAATGGATGATTTCCAATGTTGTATTTAATTGATTGTATGCATGTATTGCTGCTAAATTGTTAATGATGTTTGATGTTAATTATAAGTATGAAAAGTGATATATTATGAATATATGAATTGTAAAGATTTTTCGTAAACTATGAAACATGCTAACTGTTTGGGTGATGCTTATGGTTTTCTGAATTGATTGTTATGAACGTATAATCAAATGTATAGTTGAGATGCTCACCCTTACTGTTGAATATTTCAGATTGAGGAGCTTCGTTCAGGTGCTTGGCGAAGGCTTGTTGTTTCTAGTTTATTTCCGTTTAAGTATTGTCCGGGTCATGCTCTGATAGTTGTAACTCCGGGAACGTTTGTTTGTCGAGCTGCTTTAGTCAGACTCGTTTATTTCCTTATGTTTGTTATAATATGATGTTGATATTTTCCAGGTGTTAATCCCTGATGATTTTGAAAATATTATAACATTGGTTTTGTTAATTAAATTATTCCGCTGTGTAAACATGTATGAGTTGCTTCTATGTTATGCATGACAGGAACTTGTTTTTATTAAAAGAGAATTGTGACATCCTCGTTAATACATGTACTCTGAAATTATGATTTTAATTATTTGCGAAATTTTATTCGGGATTTAGAGGGTGTTACAACTTATGCAAACATGCTTGTACTGCTTGCTTGTGAGCTGATAGGAGTTGGTACATATTGCTTAAGATTTGTGGAGATTTCTTGCCTCAAAGAAATAGGTCCAAGGCTCAAGAATGATAAAGTTGCAAAAGCTTGCCTTTATGAAAATGGCAATGTGCCCTTTATGCCATTAATGGAATTATCTCTTGTACAATGTTCCAAAAGCCAAAATAAAGCCTTTATCTTCTGAATTAGCATTAAATTATGGAGTGTAGAATGAGTTTAGGACCTGTAATGCAAGGTACAAGCATCCAAAATCAGATTTGCAACTTGATACCTTGTGAAAATGGCATGAACTAAAGTGATAAAATGCCAATTTCTCTTCTTCGATTCTCCCTAGCCACAAATGATCTTGGAGAGTTCTTGGACATTTTGGAAAGCTTGAAACATGCTCTACAATCCATATTTGAAATGAATTTTAAGATACCTCTTGGAACTAGGTGAAAAATGTCCATGAAGTTGGGTCAAAAACCTGCCTAAATTAGGGCAAATTTTCACCAAGTTATTTAGTTCATGGACCCGTATTCACAAATTCATAACTTGAGATCCAAGAATCTTTTGAGAAAACTTTGTGAATAAAAGTTATAGATTTCATGGAGGACTACAACTTTCATGTTGGAAGTTTTCTTTGAATCAAATTTCATCATGGTGAAAAAGTGGTGAAAAGTTGTGAAAAAATAAGAAAATTTCCATGCTTAGAAAAATTCTAAGTTATGAAAATTTTCAAATTCAAAACCCTAATTTTCAAAATTGGTTTTCTTGGTCAACAAGTTTCATATTTTGACATATATTGATGAATTGTGACCCTTGGCATTTGATTTTAACCAAAAAGTCAAAGTTTGACTTTTCAGTGTACAGTTGACTTTTGATCAGTTGCCTGGAAAATTCATTTGTCAATCCAATGAACTTGAGATCTTTTGAACTATGTAATTAGGTCAAGATGATTGCATTGAGTCCTTGAAATCATGTTTGAACCCAATTGGTCATTGGCTAGGTTAAAAATCAGAAATTGCCCTTTCTCAGTCAAAAACCCTAATTTTGACCATTTTGCCCTTTTGATGATTTAATCAAATTTCTTGAGGTGTTGTGATCAAAACTTGATCAAATGGTACATAAGAGTCTAAAATGTTGATGTGGATAAAAAATTAGGAAGTTTGACTGTAAATTGGCCATGGTTTACTTTTTCCCCAATACATTTGATTTTTAGGTCAACTGTCCAATTGACTGGTCAAAAATGTGATTCAAGGCTTGAAACTTAACAAGAGCAATCTTAGGTGTCCAAAAATGAATTATGAAAGTCACATGAAGCATTGGTGGTCCAAAAATCCTTGTGCAAACTCAAACCCTAATTTTGGGGTATCAGTGCAAGATGAGATGTCTTGAGCTGACCAAACCCTAATCTTGTCTTGAGTCCAAGAAGTCTTGTGAGAAAAATCTTGATAAATGAGAGGGAAAATTTTGGGGTACAACACGAGCGTTCTACCTACTCAAAAAGTCTTTGTTCTTTTCCTCCTCCTTTAGATAGTGATATCTTACCATTAGTTAGTAAGAAATCATATCATTGGATATGAAGGGACATGTGTGGGTCATCGTACAGTCATATAACGCAACATTATAGGATACCTTAGGAATTTGTTGTAAGGGACTAAGATCGTTTACCGAGGGCAACATCAAGGGGTCATCGAGGGAATACGATCTTGTAATCGAGGGTCTTTGATAAAGTATCCAACATTCAAGGGACATGAATGTTTTAATCTAAGGCGACAAGTGTGGGTTAACCCTTGAGGTGCATGTGTGCAAACAGTTTTTTATTTAGGGCCCAAATAATTTTTTTTGTACAAATCAGAAAATAAAACAAAACAAAATAAAATATGATGGGCCTGCATGGTGTGAAGTAATCAGGAGGTGATGGTGAGTAAATGCATGTTGGCCCAGCTGTGTTTTGTGAGTAAAAGGAAAATCAAGGAAAAGTAAAAAAGGTAGCGTTGGGGCTCGAACTCAGGACTTTATAGACCAAAGCCTTACGCACGCACTCTCTGCCACTGGGGTGGCTGTTTCATCCGTTATTGAAACAACAAATAATAAATATAAAATAAACTCCTTCCTGAATGACAACTTCATCTTCTTCCTCGCGCCAACTCTGAACCAGATTTTTAAATTTCATGTCTTGCTTATTTCTCAACCATTTCAGAATTTGTAAACATCAAACTTGTTAGAAATTTCACCACGATTTCAAATATGTAAATAACTTAAATAATGGATCAAAGATAAGCACGAATTTATGTTGGTACCAAATCTGACCTAATTTTTTCAGAAAGTCTAGACTTAAAATTCTCCATGCCCAGGCAATATAAATGAATCGTAAGGACATGGTTAGTTTCAAGGCTATGATGTCTATATTTTATCTTTTAAAATGAAAGCCAAATGATACTTGTATGAAGAGATAGAAGTTCATAAAACTCACCTTGTAGATGGATATTGTGTTTTGAGTTTGAGCATACTTCAAGGTGTTATAATGATCTGGTTAGCTTCACTGAACCTCCAGGAAGCTATTTCAATAGTTACTTTGAGCTGAGAGTTCCTGAATCGTGCTGGAGAAGTCAAAGTGCAAGGTGCTATTTTTAAAAATGGAGGATGGTGATGGAGGTGTTACAGTTGGGTAAAAGGTGTTTGGTTAGGTTCTAAATGATATAAAGATGCTTTGTGATTGGTTTTGAGGAAGAACACATGAGTGGTTTGTGAGATGGATGTTAAAAATCAGAAATGGCACAGAAATGAGGTTTATGAGCAATTCTAAGTTTGAGGAAGTTTGAAGGAGTTTTCAGGCTAGCAAATTCGTGTCCTTGGCTTGTAGATTATGGCTCAATTTATAGGAAAATGTTTGGAAGCTTGGAGTGATCAGAATCACAAGATCACAAGTTATGGATTTTGGCTTGTTTTTGAAGCAAGCTTGGCAAACATCTTTCCAAGGCATGGTACAAAGCTATATAGAGTGGTTAGAAGCTTTAAACATGTTTATCTGACTTCGTATGTTGAGTGTGTGCATAACAAACAAGTTAGAGGCTCAAGGCAAGTTGGATTTGTGATTAAAGCAACTTTACAAGAATACCAATGTTACTTTGTGTCAAAAATGGATAAATCTCTTGGACAATGGCTCAAATGCTTGGATCAAAGTTCTACCAGTTGTGTAATAAATTAATTATGGAATGGATTGAAAGTTAGAATCCTTCAAAGTAAGATTATGCAGCATAGCTATGAGATTTGGCCAAGGGTTCCTCATCAAAATGACTTGTAATTCAAGAATGGATTCCCAACTTCTCGCCTTCGATTCTCTTAGCTCAAAAATGATGTCTTCAAGTTCTTGGACATTTTGGAAAGCTTGAAACATTGTATAAAACTTTCATGTTTTCCATTTTGGCTAAATCAAATTGTAACTAAGTGAAAAATGGCCAAGAAGTTGGGACAAAAATCTGCCTAAACTAGGTGAAAATTTCACTAAGTGTCTTAGAAAAAAAGCATGACTTCATGAGTTTATAATTCAAAATCCATGAACTTATAGGACTTGATAAGAAAAGAAAAGTTGTATATTTCACCAATATATATAACTTTCATGTTGAAAGTTTTCTTTGAATCATCTTGCATCTTGGTGAAAAATTGTCATGAAGTAGTGAATTATCATGGTTTAAATAACTAGGAATTTTTATAAGTTTTGAAAAATTTGACTTTTTCATGGACTTTTTGACTTTCTTGATTCTTGATGATCAAACTTCATATTTTTGAATGTTTTGATGAATCTTGATCTTTGAAATTCAATTTTGACCAAAAAGTCAAAGTTTGACTTTTGGTGTGTTAGTTGACTTTTTCAGCAGTTGACCAAATTTCAACTATCAATCATTTGATATTGAGAAATGTTTGAACCATGAAATTAGGTCAAGATATTTCCCTTGAATCCTTAAGATTATGCTTCAAGTCATTAGGTCAAAAGTCAAAACCCAGTCATTCTGAGTCAAAACCCTAATTTTGACCATTTTTCCCCTTTGATGATTTGAACACTTTTCTTGAGGAAATGTGATCCAAACTTGATCAATTGATAAATATAACTTTAAAATGTTGATATTGGTCAAAAATCTTGAAGTTTGACTGTAGGTTGACCACAATTGACTTTTTACCCAATACAATTGATTTTGAGTCATCTGATCAATTGACTGAGCAAAATTGTGATCCAAGACTTGAAACTTGGCATGAGTATTCTTGGAGGTCCATAATGAACCATTAAAGTCAATTGAGCCATTAGAATTCCAATTTTCCTTGTGAAAAAAACCCTAATTTAGAGTCTCAGTGCTTAGGAGGTGATTTGACCTAGTCAACACTTGTACAAGCTTGAGCCATTGAAGTTTTTTATGAGAAATATCTTGAGAAAAGAGAGGGAAAATTTTGGGGTACAACAACTGCCCCTGTTCAATCTTCTTAAACTTGAAGAGTTAGATTGGCATGTTCGCCATTCGCGACTTGAAGGTGGAAGATGATTGAACACTAGAATGCCCAGAAATTTGCACTCGCTAGTGTACTAAGTAATGCTGTTGATTGATTGTGTCAGGAATGGGCTTAAAGATGCCATTTGTAGAGGTAATGAAGAGTTGTCAGAGATGGGCTTGTAGATGCCATCCAAAGATAATTGCTTGACTTTAACTGGGAGAAGTGTCAGGATAAATCTTTGGTAGATTTAAACTGAACCAGAAAAGTGTCTACCATAGAAAAACCAGGATAAATCATTGGTAGATTTAAACTGAAACACCAGAGGTCTTTTTGTCTTTAACTGAAAGAAGTATCAGAACTTAAACTGAGCCGAAGAAATTCTTTATATTCCTAACTGAAAGAAGTATCAAAACTTAATCTGAGTTGGAGAAAAGTCTACTGAAAGAGGTATTCGAACTTAATCTGATCCAACATATGCCTATGTTCGAAAGCAGTATCATAAATTAATCTGAGCCAGAGGAGGTATTTATATCTTTAACCGAACGAAGTATCAAAACTTAATTTGAGCCGGAGAAAGAACTACTGAAAGAAGTATCAGAACTTAATCTGAGCCGGAGAAAAGTCTACTGAAAGAGGTATCAGAACTTAATCTGAGTCGGAGAAAGATCTACTGAAAGAGGTATCAGAACTTAATCTGAGCCAGCAGAAAATCTTGATGTCATTAACCGAACAAAGTATCAGAACTTAATCTGAGCCGGAGAAAGATCTACTGAAAGAGGTATCATAACTTAATCTGAGCCAACAGAAAATCTTGATGTCTTTAATTGAAATAAGTATCAAAACTTAATCTGAGTCAGAGAAAGATCTACTGAAAGAAGTATCAGAACTTAATCCGAGCCAGTAGAAAATCTTGATATCTTTAACCGAACAAAGTATCAGAACTTAATCTGAGTCAGAGAAAGATCTACTGAAAGAAGTATCAGAACTTAATCTGAGCCAACAGAAAATATTGATATCTTTAATTGAATGAAGTATTAGAACTTAATCTGAGTCGGAGAAAGATCTACTGAAAGAAGTATCTGAACTTAATCTGAGCCAGCAGAAAATCTTGATGTCTTTAACCGAACAACGTATCAGAACTTAATCCGAGTCGGAGAAAGATCTACTGAAAGAAGTATCAGAACTTAATCTGAGCTAGCAGAAAATCTTGATGTCTTTAACTGAACAAAGTATCAGAACTTAATCTAAGTCGGAGAAAGATTTACTGAAAGAGGTATCAGAACTTAATCTGAGCCAGTAGAAAATATGTGTTTGTCTTTTGATTGATCTTTCCTGAAAAAGATAAAAAATTAGTTGCATGCAGATGCATTCATTGCGTAATGATGTTCTCAAAATAAATGAGATTATACTATATGCATTTTGTCATGTATATGCTAGGATGTATGAAGGTGAAATGTTATTGAAGTGTATCTTTGTTTGGGAAAATAAATCCCTGACTATTATTGTTGATGAAGAGTATGTGTATCTCCAATATTTGTCTAGAATACTTCCGCTGGGAATTCCTACTTGCTGTTTGAGGAAAATCTACAGGGGATGTTTGATTTCTGCTTGGGGAGTAGAGTTTAGAAACCTTGGTTGTCCATTGCTCTACTGGGGAATTTAATTCTTATATGCCCCGACTAGGGATAAAAAAGATGATTAAACTTCCGATTTATCTGGGGAGGATGAAATTAACTGTTATTTGGTTGGATTCCAGGTTTTACAGTAACTCTCTGGGGATACTATCAACTCTACGGGGGAAGAGGAGTTTTGTCAATGATTTGTAGTAGTCTGAAGAATAGACTTAAGCTGGGGGATTGTAGTCTATTGGGGAAATAAATCCCGTTGAGGAAAGTATTCTGGCGACCTTACTGGGGAAATGAATTCGTCTGGGGAAGAACTTTTGCAAGGTTTCTTTTCCAGTTTTGGAAGACCAAACTCGGCCGGGGAAGAGAATTTATAGGAGACATGCTGATTGGAATTCCGAAAGGAGATTGTGGAGAATGTACGAATTTACTCTGTGGGGATTTATGGATAACATGAGTGTTATCCTGGCTCCTGAAGTAAGTACTTATTCCTGTTCTTATGTTCATATGCATATGTTCATTCAATTTTAGTCATTGGACATTTTTGCAATCAAAACAAAAAAAATAAAAAGTTTGCACTTCAAAGTATATTTGTATTGATAATTTTCCTATAAACAGGTGATTTTTGTACAAAGAGACAGAAATCCTAGTAAGAGGAAATCACCGTGAAATGAAAAGAATACAAAGTGAAAATAAAATTTATAACCATGTGGAAGTGATCTCATTGAGTTCTAACTCTGCCATTTCCCCTATGTCTTTGAACATCATCCTTTACCGTCGGAAGAAGCTGATTGAACTGATCTTGTACCCTTTGAACTTTTGACCTTGGTAATAAAGCTGGATGTAGTGATCCAATGAGACATAGTCGTACGCTTTAATCCCTAACTTTTTCCTGGACCGCCTTTTCAGGTTTTTAGTCCACCAGGATACCCTTTTTTGCCCAAGTCGCCCTTTCAGGCTTTCAACTTTTCGGGTGTATAATCTTTCGTACATATCCCTAATTTTTGGCTGAACTCTTTTAGTTCGCTGAGATGCCCTTATTTTTTCCTAGGTATGTCAACCTAGCGGGTCATTATTTATGCGTAGTATTTTTTGACTATGTCCGTGTTCAAAGGGTGCGGGAAATCTTCATCGTCCATAGTGGTTAACATCATGGCACTGCCCGAGAATACTTTCTTGATAACAAATGGCCCTTCGTAGATGGGATTCCATTTACCCCTGGGATCGCCTTGTGGCAAAATGATGTGTTTTGTTACCAATTCGCCATCCTGCTATATTCGATGCTTGATCTTCTTGTTGAATACCTTGATCATACGCTTTTGATACATTTGACCATGACAGACAGCAACCAGTCTCTTTTCATGGATCAAATTAAACTGATCCAATCTAGTATGAACCCATTCGTCCTCGCCTAAGTTTGCTTCTTTCATAATCCTTAAGGAAGGAATATGAACATCGACAGGCAAGACGACTTCCATGACATAGACTAAAGAGAATGGGGTTGCCCCAGTTGATGTTCGCGGAGAGGTACGATATCCATGGGGGGAAAACGGTAGCATCTCATGCTAGTATTTGTAGGTTACCTACCATCTTTTGCATAATCTTCTTTATATTTTTGTTGGCAGCTTCTACTGTGCCGTTCATCTTAGATCAGTATGGAGAAGAGTTGTGATGCTTGATTTTGAACTACGTGAAGAGTTCAGTGATCATAGCATTGTTGAGGTTGGTTCCGTTGTCAGTGATAATCCTTTTAGGGATGCCATATCGGAAAACAAGGTTATGTTTGATAAACCGGGCTACAATGTTCTTGGTAACTGAGGCAAATGAAGTCACTTCGACCCATTTGGTGAAGTAATCAACGGCGACGAGGATGAAACGATGTCCATTAGAGGAAGTGGACTTGATTTCTCTGATCATATTGATGCCCCACATTGCAAATGGCCACGGAGAAATCATGATGTTTAAAGGTATTGGAGGCACATGAACCTTATCAGCATAAATATGGCACTTATGGCAAGTCCTCGAGTGGTGGTGACAATCAGTTTCCATGATCGACCAATAATACCCAACCCTCAGAATCTTCTTGGCCATAGTGTGTCCACTGGAATGAGTTCCGAGGATACCTTCATGTATATGTTCCACGATCTTCTATGCTTCCTTCTTGTCCATACAACAGAGCAGCGTTGAATCATGGTTGCGTTTGTAAAAAATCTCATTACTTAGGAAGAACTTGGCTGAGAACCTCCGCAGGAATTTCTTGTCGTTGATTGAAGCTTCCTCAGGATATTCTTGTGCTTCAAGGCACCTTTTCACTTTGTGGTACCAAGACTTTTCCTCATCAGTTTCAGTCTCATAACAGTGCACCAGTTCGTCAAATCTTTCGATAGTTATTCTAGGAGCCTCGTTGTCCCAATTGACCTTGAACATAGATAACATCATTGCTAAGGCATCTGCCAACTGTTTTTCTTCCTTGGGATATGTTCAAAGGTAACCTCCTCAAAGTATGGGATCAAAGTTAGCACAAGATCTTTGTAGGGAATCAGATTTGGATGTTTGGTATCCCACTCTCCTTTGGCTTGACTGATCACCAGAGTTGAATCTCCATATACATTTAATAACTTGATTCTTAAGTCAATGGCAACCTTCAGAACCAAAATGCATGCTTCATACTCGGCCATGTTGTTTGTATAGTCAAAGCAGAGTCTGGCAGTAAAAGGTGTATGACAACCTTCAGGGGAAATAATCACAACACCAATTTCGTTAACCAATGCATTGTAAGTGACATCAAAAACCATAGTCTATCGGGATCCTTGTTCCGGTCCTTCATACGATCCAAGCTTTTCACAGTCGGTTATCAGTATGATATTCTCATCCGGGAATTCAAAGTTCATAGATTGGTAGCCATCAACAGCTTGATGCGCCAAATGATCTACCAACACACTTCCCTTGATTTCTTTTTATGTAGTGTATTGGATATCATATTAAGTCAAGATCATTTTCCATCTAGCTATTCGTCTGGAGAGAGCTGGCTTCTTAAAGATGTACTTGATGGGATCCATCTTAGAAATCAATATAGTAGTATGAGTCAACATATACCATCTTAGTCGGAGAGAAGCCCATGCCAAAGCGCAACAAGTTTTCTCGAGCAGTGAATATCTTGTTTCATAGTTGGTAAACTTTTTGCTAAGGTAGTATATTGCATGCTCTTTTCGACCAGACTCGTCATGTTGGCCCAACACAAACCCCATTGAATTCTCTAACACAATCAAGTACATGATCAGAGGTCTTCCTTCAACGTGAGGCATTAGGATTGGAGGTTGTTGTACCCAAAAATTTTCCCTCTCATTTCTCAAGATATTTCCTACAAAGATCTTCAATGCCTCAAGTTTGTGCAAGTATCAACTAGGTCAAACAATTTCCTCAACACCGATACCTCAAATTAGGGTTTGAGTTTGTACAAAGGTTGTGGGATTCATAATGTTTCAATTGACTTTCATGGATCATTATGGAACCTCAGGATTATTTTTGTCAAGTTTCAAGTCTTGGATCATAATTTTCCAAGAAAGTCATTCAAAGTACCAAAAGGGCAAAATGGGCGAAATTAGGGTTTTTACTGAAAATGACCGAACTTTGATTTTTGACCTAATACCTGGGTTATTGGTTGGAAGTATGATCTCAAGGATCCCATCAACACAGATGAGGACATGATGAAGGTGCTCTTTCAGTTCTTTGACCCCTTACACCATTGCTTCACATTTCTCGACTATCAACTTGTGCCTACTTTGGAAGAATTCTCCCGAATCTTGAGAATTCCAATTCTCAATCAACTACCTTTCAACGGTACGGAAAGAGACTCAAATCTAGAAGAGATTGCTCAAGCTCTACACTTGCACTCCTCTGATGTCACAACTCATTGGGAAACAAGGAGTGGTGTCAAAGGTTTCTTAGCAAAGTTCTTGTTCAAGAAAGCCCAAAACTGTTGGAATTCCTTGGATTTGCAAGACTTCGAGGAAATTGTGGCTCTCCTCATCTATGGGATGGTTTTGTTTCAAAATCCTGACCAACTCATAGATGTGAACGCCGTCAAAATCTTCATATATCATAACCCGGTGCCTATATTGCTAGGGGATATCCTACACTTTTTTCACACTCGCACAATGAGGAAAAGAGGTGTCCTTATGTGTTTCACTCCTCTCTTGGAAAGATGGTTAATTTCACATCTTCCCCAATCTTTATTAAATAATGAGAAAGGTTCAAGGTGCTCACAAAGGTTGATGACGCTAAAGCATTCATACATTCATTGGTGATCCCGATCCATAGAGAATGTTACTATTGTCGACCATTGTGGGGAATTTCCTAATGTCCCTTTACTTGGCATTAGGGGAGGAATCACCTACAACCCATGCTTAGCTTTAAGACAGTTTGGTTATGCTCGAAGGGATGGTCCGCACGAGATGCTGATTTAGGGTTTGGTATTTGACTACGACAACGACGATCAAGGTCTTCGCCAAAGATTTATCCGAGCTTGGAGGATGTTAAACAAGGTAGATAGCAAGACTTTGGGGCACAACAATTCCATCCCTCTTGAGCCTTACCTCAAATGGGTATGAACTCGTGCTCAGAGTCTTATGATGCCTTATCCCTCCATTCTCCCGGTAATCATTGAGCCTGTCATGGAGGGAGATGTTCCATATACTATCCTACATCCTGACATGCCTACCTCTCTTGAAGACCTACAAAAGGATTAGATACAACTCAAGGGGTAGCGAGACACCTTCGAAGCCCAATTCTAAGTTAAGTTCATTACTTTATGACATCTTGTCACTACAATTAAAAATAGTTCAAGATGTTACAAATAATTCAAGTTATTACAAAGTGGCATTTTTGCAAGTTTACAAATCCTAAACTTTGTATTGCTTAGAATTTTTCCTTTGACTTAAAACCTTGCCACAATGATTTGTCTTAGATACAATATACATAAATTGCTCCACAAACCAAACTTGTTTCATGCTGCAAACTATGTTGTCCAAGTTATTGCTAAACAAAAAATATGCTACTTCAATACATTGCCGCAACACTCCAAAACCTTGCTCAATTTCTGTCCTACAAAACCTTGTGCTATGTTGCACCATAAACATGTCATAAAACCTGTGTATGCTGCCCTATACAATCCCAAATCTGTCCAGAAAACCAGTCCAAAACTGCTCTATGCAGTCTGCTCCAACCTGCATCATAACAGCCATAAAATTGCACCAAAATGGCAAAAGAAAATTGTGTGGAAAAAGTATCAAAGCAGTAGGAAAAAACAGTTCAAAATAACTTATTTTGTTTCCCTCCTAAACCTCAGTCAAGGGACTACAAAGGGGTTGTTTAATAAGACATAGGGGATTTTTTCTGAGAAAAGAGGAGAGAAGAGAAAAAACAGAACTTTTGTTAAACTCTGCTCATTCATAAAACCCAACTCATTCGTAAAACTCAGTTCATCCATAAAACTCTGTTCATCTTCAACTCTGTTTTCACTCACCAAAATAGAAAAGATCCTCAACCCACTATTATACAACCTTGTAAACTCTCCCATAAACCCTCTAAACACTTCATATCACATAGATATTGCTCAAGCTCAAGAACAGTTTCTGTAGTGCTCTTATTCTCAACTTCTAAAGAAAAGATAGTACTACATAAACTTGGTTGTTTGGAGTTGGTTCAACAACCTTCAACACAAAGGGAAGTCTAGCAGCTTCCTGGAGTTTCATTAAGGTCCACGCAACATCTTGAAGGGTTTCAGACTTAAAACCTAAAGTGCAGTTGCACGGAAAGTCATCTTAACCTTGCATTTTCCATACATCATTTTTGGTTTATTTCTGAAGATAAGATTGAGTAATCACTACTCTTGAAGTTAATCATTTCCTTGTTGTTCATTTTTTATCATTTATATATTAAAAACAGACGGATACATGCAAAAGAATGGTGATAGAGGAAAAAAACTGTAACATGGGTCGACACATACCCACATGGGTTGACTCATTCTAAGTGAAAAAGTAGGGTATGAGTCAACACATGGTCGTATGCATCGACTCATACTGCTATCCAGGGCCTAAAATAGAAAGATGGAAGGTGCATGAGTCAACACAAAACGCGTATGTGTCGACACAAGAAGGAAATGAGTCGACACATCCCATTATGCATCGACTCATACTGAGTTGATTTAGTTTGGCAGGGGCAAGGAGAATTATGTGTCGATGCATAACAACATGTGACGACACATAATAGTTCAAAATGCAGTTTTTCCTTCTTTTTAACACTGTTTCTGTATTATATATATATATATATATATATATATATATATATATATATATATATATATATATATATATATATATATATATATATATATATATATATATATATATATATATATATATATATATATATATATATATATATATATATATATACTCCATTACTGTCCACTTATTCGATATGGTTGTAATAATTAGACACCTATTTCATCCCCATTTTCAAACTGTATCCCCATCCCCCTAATGATGTAATAGCGTAGGATTTTAATTTCCGCAAGTTTACCGCTTTTTATATAATTGCTAGTAAGATAGGGTATGGGTGCCAAGATAAAAACAACAAATAGATAACCCCTAATCAAAGACTAAATGCATGCAAATCAAACACACTATCCACACATGCACCCTTAGGGTAATTCCACTTGTTGCCTCAAAAAAACAGTCATGTCCCTCGAATATGGGACGCTTTAGCAAAGACCCTTCGATAAAAAAGATTGTAGTCCCTCGATGTCCCTCGATGTTTCCTTCGATAAAACGATCTAGTCCCTTATGAAAATTGCTAAAGCGTCTCACAAGTTGCCTTCGATGACTGTACGATTGAATCGCGCCCGTCCCTTCACATCCAATGATGGGGCGTCTTACCAAATTAATGGTAAGATAACAACATCTAAAAGAGAAGAAAAAAATGTTTAATACCTTTTGAGTAGGTAGGATGCTCTTAGTTGCTCGCTTGCTCACAAACATTTTATACACCAACACTTCACTTTGGAATATATTTCAAAAGACAAAACACTTTGTACGCGTTCTTATAGAGACGAGGACCATTACAAAGACATTCCTTTTTTAAAATACTTTTAAAACCCACATCACAAACACACTTTCAAACAAAAAGAGAATGATCTAGCAAGCAACTAAGAGCCCATAGATAACTACGGATGAAAAGGGTTATAACACCTTCCCTTTTGATAACCTACCCCCCGAACTCAAGAAAATATATCGAAAGGTCTTTCCTATTATTTTCAACCTTTCCTCATTGGATAAAAGAAAATTCGGTGGTGACTCTTGCTATCCGCACAATTTCGATCAAACGCAAACACCCAAGTCAGTTCTCCCACCGCGTTATGGAGGTTCTTGTAAGTACTCATTGATCTTGTCAAAAGTTGTTTGATAATCGTCATTCCATCTAACTATTTGATCTTTCTTCAGCAGTTTGAAGATTGGCTCACAAGTAACAGTTAAGTGAGAGATGAATCAGGCAATATAGTTGAGTCGACCTAAGAAACCCATGACCTCCTTCTCAGTACAGGGAGCTGACATTTCTTGTATGGCTTTGACTTTTGCAGGATCGACTTCAATACCTTTTCCACTGACGACGAACCCTAGAAGTTTTCCTGACCTTACCCCGAAGGTGCATTTGTTGGGATTCAACCTTAACTTGTATTTCTTCAACCTTTCAAATAGTTTGTGTAAATGACCTAGGTGTTCTTCCTCGGTTTGCGATCTTGCAATCATGTCATCAACATAGACTTCTATCTCATGCTGAATCATGTCATGAAATAGAGCTACCATAGTCCGTTGATAAGTTGTGCCTGCATTCTTCAAACCAATAGGCATGACCTTATAATAGAAGGTGCCCTAATGTGTGAAAAAATGGTTTTCTCCATGTCTTCAGGCGCCAGTTTAATTTAGTTGTATCCAGAGAAGCCATCCATGAAGGAGAATACTTTATGTTGAGCAGTGTTATCAACCAAGACATCAATATATGGTAGTGGGAAATCATCTTTGGGGCTTGCCCTATTTAAATCCATGTAGTATACGCACATATGGACTTTACCGTCTTTCTTTGGCACTGAGACCACATTTGCAACCCATTGGGGGTACGACATCACTGCCAAGAAACCTGCATTGAAGTCTTTCATTACCCCAGCCTTGATCTTCTCAAACATATCTGGGCGCATGCGACGAACATTTTTCTTAACCGGAGGACAACCTTCCTTCATTGGTAGACGATGAACTACAATATTAGTATCAAGCCCTATCATATCTTCGTATGACCAAGCGAACACCTCAACATAGTTGTGCAACATCTGAACCAATCTGCCCTTGACACTGCCTTCTAGGTTAGTGCCAATCTTGAATTCCTTCTTATCTGCTTCAGTACCCAAATTTATCACTTCAACTGGTTCTTCGTGCGGTTGAATGGCCTTTTCCTCTTGTCTCAGGAGTCTGGCGAGTTCTTCAGGTATCTCACAATCTTCTTCACCTTCGTCTCAGGCTTGGTAGATTGGATTTTCAAAGTCATAGATGGTGTTCTGGACTGGGCCCGACAGGCCCAATAGCATTGCTAGGGCCCAATCCAAATGGACTTGCTGAGGACCACGCCGACCAAAGGGTCACAGTCGTGCCCGACGTGCTCCCTGAGGTTACTTGCTCGACCTCTACATCTCCAGCTCGACATCCTGCTGTCCAGCTCGACATCACCTCGAGCACCCCAACTAGGGCAGACTCAGTCCACTGCACTCCCAACGAGACCCCGAAAAGACCGCGTCTCCGTCCGCCCGCACTTCACGCAGAACATCCAGGAGGGGGACCACGTGCGGGTCCCCACTACGCACGTAGAACCTGGCAGTTCCTCCATTGGGCCAAACCTGCCCGGCCCAAGGGAGGAACCTTGGCCCAGTGCTGGGGGCTATAAATACCCTCTGTTTCCAGAGGGTCAGGTATTCATCATTCTACCATACTTACTATTGCCTGCTCGTACTTCTACTTACTTCAGCATCGGAGTGTCTTGCAGGTACCCCCCACCTTGTTCAAAAGTTTCAGCTCGGAGCCAGCCGTGACGGTCCAAGTCTGATCAGGTTAGATCAGTGGCGCCGTCTGTGGGAAACTAGCTTCCCCGTCTTACAAACAACTCAAAAGACCAAAGCTCAAAATTCAACTACCTGTCATGGCTGATCCAGCTCGTGATGAGCAGAACGTCCGTGTCGCCGACACCAATAATGGCACGGCGGACAAAAACGGACATCTCGACAACGCCGGCAATCCCGGCCACAACACCATTCCTGCAACAATCGTCCCCGGAACTTCCTCGTACAGGGACGGGGCCACAGCATCATCCTCCTCGCTCCCACCACCACTTGAGGACGACTCGGCGGCCCTCGCTCACTACAGAGCCGTCCGGTTTCAGGAAGTCCCCGTCCCCTCCGGGGCGGATGCCACCACACAAGCGCTGTTCGCAGCAATTAACCAAACGAACTATCTCATCTTCGCCCAAGGAGAGAGATTAAAGGCGCTTGAAGACGAGAGAAGACCCTCGAGGAGGCATCGGAGACCATATACTCCCCCTCCTCGAGTGACTGAAGCTCGACACCCTTCTTCCCCGCGGAGACACTATAGGGAAAACTCCAGAAGCCCCTCTCCCCGGCCAAAGCAGAGGCGACCCTATTTGGAGAGAGAGCCCGTCATCCCTGCCGGAGAGCCCAGTCGCGACCCGGTAAGGCACGACAAGAGACACGCCGGAGACGGGCGTGTAACACTCAACCAACAAGCATCACGCTCGAGGGAGACTCAGCACGACCACCGTGCCAGACAATATTACAGGTCCCCATCTCTGTCTCCGGAGAGGAGCGACGAGGACGACCCCCGCGGTCCCCTGTCGCAGGCCATCATGGATGCACCCATCCCCCCGGGCATGGAGAAGCCCCCACATCTGAAGGAGTATGACGGAGTTGCGGACCCGGTCGACCACATTGACGGGTTCGAGGCCATGCTCCATTATCATAATGTCGGGGGGTTCATCAAATGCCGTCTTTTCCCCACGACTCTCAGGAAGGCGGCCATGGACTGGTACAAAGGGCTCGCCCCGGGCTCAATCACCTCGTGGCGAAACCTGAAGAACCAGTTCATCAGTTCCTTCACCGCTTCTCGACGCCATCCAAAGACCGAGGCGGCGCTCGAGGCCATCATCCAAAGACAGGATGAGACCTTGAGGGAGTTCATCAACCGCTTCAACCGAGAAGCGATACAGGTCCCCTGCACGGACCACATGAAGAGATATCTGCTGGAGAGGGGGCTCCTCCCCGGCACAGAATTCAGAAAAGCCGTGGGAATCGAGCCACCCAGGTCTTTCGACGCCCTCCTCGATAAAGCTCGAGCATACATGGATTACGAGGAGAGGGAAACTGCCAACAGGGCCCGAGACTCCAGGGCTCGGGGTCCCAACAACAGCAGCAGCTCACGCCAAGAGGCTCCTCCCCGACGAACCGAGGAGAAAAGGAAAGAAGACCGACCCCGGGAAGTCCGGGAACAAAGGGGCCCCTCGGGCCGTTTCACCGAGTACACTCCGCTCACAGCTTCCCGCAAGTGTATTTTGGCGGAGTGTGCCAGCACAGACTTCAAGGACGACGGCGTCAAGCGTCCCCGACCTGCTCCCGCCAAGCCAGGGGCGGACAAAAATAAATATTGTCAATACCATAGGAGTCATGGTCATCTGACAGAGGACTGCGTCCACCTCAAGGACGCCATTGAAACCCTCATCAAAGGAGGGAGGCTCGCGCAGTACAGGCGAAACGAAGCTCCTCGTCGTGACGCCCATGAAGCCAAGGAGCCGGAAGAAGACGCCCGACCATCAGACGAGTCGGTGCCTATCCAGACCGCCTTCTCGGTGACTAGGCCCGAGGACTTCGACATTCCCGAGCACCTGCAGGAACCGCTGACAACGCATAGCAGGTGGGAATACTTTCCCTCCGCCATGGTCATTAATGGGGGCGGGTTCAACGACCTCACCATCAATTCAGCTAAGAGGAAGTTGGACGAGCTGGTCGACGCGGCTCCCCCGCAAACAGTAACGTTCGAAAGGGTGAAGGGCAGGTCAGAGCCCATCACCTTCTACCTAGAAGAGCTCCCCGGCAGAGCCCCGAACGCGGTCATCCCCTTACTGATAAGGGCAAGAATGGCTAATTTCGACGTGCATCGCATCCTGGTCGACGAGGGGAGTTCCGTTGATGTGATGTACAGCCAACTTTTCAGAACCCTACAGCTGGACGACTCACATCTCTCTCCGTATGTCAGGCCGGATCTACAAGGCTTCAACGGCTCGACTTCCAAACCTTGGGGTTATGTCGAGCTCCTGGTTACGTTCGGCGAAGGAACGGCTACGAGACAAGTTAAAGTCCATTTCCTCGTCATTGACTGCCCGTCTCTGTACAATTGCATCTTGGGGAGACCGACACTGGCAGAGCTAACAGCGGTGCCCTCGACCGTCCATCTGAAGATGAAGTTCTACACCAGGAGGGCACGGGTAGCCACCATCCAAGGAGACCTAGCTGCTGCCCGTAGGTGCTTCAACGCCGCTTCTAAGGGACGGGATACCATCGACATAGGGACCAGACCCGCCAAAAGGACAAAACAGGAGCCCGACAGGAAAGCATCCCCCGAGGAAGAAGTCCAGAAAGCTCCACCAAAGGTCGATTCCATAGCCCTGGACACCCACTTCGATCAGGACGAGCCATCCAGCAGCGAGCAAATCCCACTCCGACCAATACCGGACGAGGATTTTGAACTTGTTCCCCTCGGCACAGACCCGACCAAGGGAGTGAAGATTGGCAAAGACCTCCCCGACTTGGCCAGGAAGCAAATCAAGGCCTGTCTGTGTGAGAATGCTGATCTCTTCGCCTGGAGCGCTGCGGAGATGCCCGGACTCGACCCTGAGGTTGCCTGTCACCACCTCGCCATTGATCCAACCGCTAAGGCCGTAGTACAACGTAGGCGTAGGCAGTCTCCAGAAAAAACGGAGGCTGCTGAAAAAGCTGTAAAAGACCTCCTAGAGGCAAATTTTATTTCTGAAGCCCGGTATTCCACCTGGCTGTCAAATGTTGTACTCGTGAAAAAGAATAATGGAAAATGGAGAATGTGTGTTGATTATACTGATCTCAACCGGGCTTGCCCGAAAGATGCCTTTCCCTTGCCTAACATAGATATACTGGTCGACAACTCGGCCGGCTACAAAACTTTGTCGTTCATGGACGCATATTCGGGCTATAACCAAATCCCAATGGCCCTGGGCGACAAACACTGCACGGCATTCATGACCAGCTCGGGCAACTATTACTACAACGTAATGCCCTTCGGACTGAAAAATGCCGGAGCAACTTACCAACGCATGATGAACAGAGTTTTCAACAAACAGATCGGTGACATGCTCGAGGTATATATGGACGACATGATCGTCAAATCCCGAGCAGACACCGACCATGCAGCTCATCTCAAGACAGTCTTTGCCCAAGCAAGGCAATGTAAAATGAGGTTCAACCCCGAGAAATGTACGTTCGGGGTTAAGGCAGGAAAATTCCTTGGATTCTATCTAACAGAATGGGGAATCAAAGCCATCCCCGACAAATGCCGGGCATTCTCTGACCTCCCAACACCGACGTCGAAGAAGTCGATACAAATCATGAACGGCATGCTCACGTCGCTGTCCCGCTTCATCGCGAAATCCGCTCAGCACGCCCTCCCCTTCTTCAAACTCCTTCAAAAGGAAGCAGCCTTCGAATGGAATGAGGAATGCGAGCAGGCACTACGCCACCTAAAGCAAAGTCTGTCTCAGCCGCCCGTGCTATCTCGACCAGACGACGGGGAACCGCTGTACTTGTACTTGGCCGTTTCGAACGAAGCCATCAGCGCAGCTCTTGTCCGCGAGACCCCCGACGGGCAGAAACCCGTCTACTTCATGAGCAAGGCCTTACAGGGGCCCGAAAGCAGATACCAGCAGATAGAAAAGGTTGCTCTGGCCCTCAGCAACGTGGCGAGGAGGCTCAGACACTACTTTCTGGCCCACACCATCATCGTGCGAACCGACCAACCGGTGAGGCAACTCCTGGGTCGGCCAGATATGGCGGGCAGAATGCTAAAGTGGTCCTTGGAACTCTCCGAATTCGACATTCAGTACGAAAGCAGGAAAGCCCTGAAAGCACAGGCCTTGGCCGACTTTGTCGTGGAAATGACCACTCACGACCCTTCCCCAGGGAAAGAACACAAGTGGACCATCTTCGTCGACGGAGCATCCAGCTCGTCCGGAAGCGGCGCAGGAATCCTCCTGTAAAACGAAGAAGGCATAGTAATCGAGCATGTTAGAACAATGTTTGAATCTACTACCCTATATTTAAGTTTTGATGATAACAAAGTGAAAAGATATAGTATTTATAAGTGTCATGAATGAACTATCTGCTGCCTAAAATTATTATGTTCTGACTTGCAGATAAGCTGATTGAAACAAGCAAGATCACATCTATTCAGCATCAGAAATTGATTTCATACACCAGCATCAGAAGTTGCTAGATCAGAACATCAAGATCAGATGATCAACTCACGTACATGCTGAAGCTTGATGAACAAGACTGCGCTCAAACACTCTGATATAGAAACACAATAGTTCATCAGCAGCGAAGCAGAATCAGAATGAGCCAAGCCAGAACGTGCATTGAAGAAGCAACGGTACTGTGCATTGAACGCTAATTAATTCCAACGGCCTCATTCCAGACAAGATCTGCTCAAAAAGGAAAGCTTGTTATTAGCATTGAATCAAGAATATTGCATTCAACGTTCATCATCTCAAGTGCTATATAAACAAGGCTTTGAAGATTATAATGGCTAATGCTCTCCAAATCTCTACACGCACAAAGCTGAACCATAATCTTCGTCTACCAGTTTTGCTAAACCACAAACTCTGATATTCCATTACTGTTTAGCAATCTAGTTTCTAAGCTTCATTTTGTGTATACATCACAGTTGTGATAAAGTTTTGTAGAAAACATCCACACACATTGTTTTATCTCTTTGTAAGAAAGTGTTGCCTTGACAAACCGGGTTGTGGTTTGAATCAAGAAGGCTTTAGCAGTTGTTAAAGCAGTCTGTAATATTCAGTTGAATATAGTGGATTAAGACCTCGTTGGAGAGAGGCGAAATCACCTTGACGGGTGGACTGGAGTAGTTTGAGATCAAACGAACCAGGATAAAAATATCTTGTCAATTGCTTTAGATTTTCAGTTTTACAATTCAACCCCCCCTTCTTGTGTTTTTCACCACTTCAATTGGCATCAGAGCGCCTGGTTCTGAGCTAAAACACTTAACCGTGTCAGTACAAGATCCAACGTCAGAAAAACACAATGGCAGGAAACAATTCTCACTTCAGCAATGACAATAATGAGGACAGAGACAGATTCAGTGGCAAACCTCCAGTCTTTGATGGAGAAAACTTTGATTACTGGAAAGACAGAATTGAAAGCTTCTTTCTAGCACATGATGCTGATCTGTGGGATATGGTGACAGATGGATACACGCACCCTGTGAATGCAAGTGGTCAGAAGATTGATAGAAAATCAATGACTGATCAACAAAAGCGTGACTTCAAGAATCACCATAAGGCCAGAACCATCCTCCTCAGTGCCATCTCCTATACTGAGTATGAAAAGATCTCCAACAGAGACACAACAAAGAACATCTTTGATTCTCTCAGAATGACGCATGAGGGCAACGTTCAAGTCAAAGAAACAAAAGCTCTGGCGCTCATTCAGAAGTATGAGGCGTTCAAAATGGAAGAATCTGAATCCATTGAAACTATGTTCTCTAGATTCCAGATTCTGGTAGCTGGTCTCAAAGTTCTGGACAAAGGATACTCTACTGCTGACCATGTCAAGAAAATAATCAGAAGTTTACCCAAGCAGTGGAGGCCTATGGTTACTGCTCTGAAGCTAGCTAAAGATCTCAACAAAATCACTCTGGAGGAACTTATAAGCTCCCTCAGAAGTCATGAGATAGAGCTAGAAGCTGATGAGCCTCAGAAGCAAGGTAAGCCTTTAGCATTAAAATCTAACAAAAAATTTGAGTCTAAAGTTTTGCAGGCAGTTGAAGAAACATCTGATGGATCCTCATCAGAAGAAGACGAACTTTCCCTTCTCTCCAGAAGAGTAAATCAACTGTGGAAGCAAAGACAAAGGAAGTTCAGGAATCCCAGAAGATCTGATCAGAACGAGTCTTCTTCCAGATACAGAAGGACAGATTCTTCCTCTGGATACAGAAGATCTGAAGGCTCCTCCAGTAGCAAGAAGCCAAATACCAAAGACATCATCTGCTATGAGTGCAATGAGCAAGGACACTACAAGAGTGACTGCCCAAAGCTTCAGAGGGAAAAGCCCAAAAAGAAGTTTGGAAGAGAGAAGAAGAAAAGTCTCATGGCCACATGGGATGACTCTGACTCGTCTGAAGCTGACTCAGAATCAGATGATGAAAGGGCAAACATAGCTCTCATGGCAAACATTTCAGAAGATAGTGAAGCTCCTGAATCAGACTCAGAATCAGACACATAAGAGGTATTTCCTAACTTCGCTGTTAACTTTACAAAGGCTGAACTTGCTGAAAGCCTTAATGAGATTCTGGAACGTTATCAGCAGATTAGAGCTAAATTCAGAGACCTGAAAAGGAATCTTGAATCTGACTCTAATAAGTCTGAGAGTCTCAAATTGGAAAATTCTGAGCTGAGAGATAAGATTTCAAAATTAGAAAACACTTTACAAAACTCTCAGAAGGAACCAATTTCTGAAACTCCCAGCAACGCTGATGAGATCATCAAGGAGTATGATCACAGTTTCCAGAAGTTCTTAGCTAAAAGCATAGATAGAAGCAGAATGGCTTCAATGATCTATGGAGTTAGCAGAAACGGCAGGAAAGGAATAGGATACCAAGGTAAGGTTCCTACACCAAAGAATGTCATGGACTTAACCATTAAACACACTCCTCTAAATTCACACTTTGTGTATGGTCACACACATGATATAAAATATACTAGCAGTAAGCACTCTGTGAAACCAAAATTCAACCAGAGTTTTGGTAAAACTAACAAATCAGGACCCAAGAAAATCTGGGTACCTAAGGATAAAATAATACATGTTGCAGATATCTTTAGCAGCAAGTCAGAAACACCAGTCATGGTACCTGGACTCTGGCTGCTCACGACACATGACGGGAAGAAGGCATATGTTCCAAAGCCTGGAACTTAAGCCTGGAGGCCACGTTGGCTTTGGAGGCAATCAGAGGGGAAAGATAATTGGCTCTGGAACTGTAGGTAATGGAAATCTTCCCTCTATTAATAATGTTCTGCTAGTAGATGGATTGATGCATAATCTGTTATCCATAAGTCAATTAAGTGATAACGGTTATGATATAATCTTTAATCAAAAATCATGTAAAGCTGTTAGTCAGAAAGATGGGACTATCCTGTTTAATGGTAAGAGGAAAAACAACATTTACAAAATCAAACTTTCTGAACTAAAGAGTCAGAATGTAAAATGTCTTCTGTCTGTTAACAACGAGCAGTGGATCTGGCACAGAAGATTGGGGCATGTTAGTATGAGAAGAATATCTCAGATTAACAAACTCAATCTGGTCAGAGGACTTCCTAATTTGAAGTTCAATTCAGATGCTCTGTGTGAAGCATGTCAGAAAGGCAAATTTGCAAAACCTTCTTTTAAATCCAAAAATGTTGTTTCCACCTTTAAGCCATTAGAACTTCTGCACATTGACTTATTTGGACCAGTTAAAACTGCTTCAGTCAGTGGTAAGAAGTATGGGTTAGTAATCGTAGATGACTATAGCAGATGGACATGGGTAAAGTTCTTAAGACACAAGGACGAGTCACATTCTGTGTTTGTTACCTTCTGTAACCAAGTTCAGAATGAAAAAGATCTTAGAATCGTTAAAGTCAGAAGTGATCATGGTGGAGAATTTGAAAATAAAGATTTTGAGTCATTCTTTAATGACAAAGGCATTCTGCATGATTTCTCGTGTCCTAGAACTCCCCAACAAAATGGAGTTGTAGAACGAAAGAACAAAACATTGCAAGAAATGGCCAGAACCATGATCAATGAGACAAACGTTGCTAAGACTTTTTGGGCAGAGGCAATAAACACAGCGTGTTACATTCAGAATAGAATCTCAATAAGACCTATTCTGGAAAAGACTCCATATGAATTGTGGAAGAACAGAAAGCCCAACATTTCATATTTTCATCCATTTGGATGTACTTGCTTTATATTAAATACAAAGAACTATTTGAACAAGTTTGACTCTAAGGCACAGAAGTGTATTATGTTAGGATACTCTGAACGCTCAAGAGGGTACAAAGTATACAATACAGAAACACAGATTGTGGAAGAATCAATCAGTGTTCGTTTTGATGATAAGCTTGACTCTGAAAAGTCAAAGCAGAATGAAACTTTTGCAGGTATAGAAATTGAATTTGCAGGTTCTGAAGACAAGTCATCAGAAGCTCTCAACACAGCCATTCCTTCAACGTCTGAAAGGAGCACTGCTAGAAATCCTACAACAACTGCTGATCAACCTCAGAAGAGATTGCCCAGAAGCAGCTTGGATCACCCAGAAGAGACTATCCTAGGAAGAAAGGAAGATCCAATCAGAACAAGAGCAAGCTTCAGAAACTCTGAAGAAACTCTTATGGGACTTGTGTCTCTGATTGAACCTTCTTCTATTGATGAAGCACTTCTGGATAATGACTGGATTCTGGCAATGCAAGAAGAGCTGAATCAATTCACCAGAAACGACGTATGGGATCTCGTTCCCAGACCAAAAGGATTCAACGTCATTGGAACAAGATGGGTGTTCAGAAACAAGCTAAATGAACAAGGTGAAGTCATCAGAAACAAGGCACGACTGGTTGCACAAGGTTATAGTCAGCAAGAGGGGATAGACTATACAGAAACCTTTGCCCCAGTCGCCAGGTTAGAATCTATCAGACTTTTAACTTCATTTGCTGTTAATAGAGGCATCACTCTGTATCAGATGGATGTCAAAAGTGCATTCTTAAATGGTTATATAGAAGAAGAAGTTTATGTTCACCAACCCCCAGGTTTTGAAAATACAAAACATCCAGAACATGTTTTCAAACTAAAGAAGTCACTGTATGGTCTGAAACAAGCTCCCAGAGCTTGGTATGAAAGGCTAAGTAACTTTCTTCTTGAAAATGAATTCACCAGAGGGAAAGTGGACACTACTCTATTCTGTAAAACAGTTAAGAGTGACATATTAGTCTGTCAAATTTATGTTGATGATATTATTTTTGGTTCTACTAATCCTTCTCTTGGAAGAAAATTTGCTAAGTGTATGCAGGCAGAATTTGAGATGAGCCTCATGGGGGAACTGAAATTCTTTCTAGGAATTCAGATCAATCAAACTCCAGAAGGAACTTACATTCATCAGAGCAAATACATCAGAGATCTTCTGAAGAAATTTGACCTCTCAGAATGTAAGCCATCAAAGATTCCAATGCATCCCACGTGCATTCTGGAAAGAGAAGAGGTAAGCAAAAGTGTAGAACAGAAAGTCTACAGAGGTATGATTGGTTCTCTCCTCTATCTGACTGCTTCAAGACCTGACATATTATTCAGTGTTTGTATCTATGCTAGATTCCAATCAGATCCTAGAGAATCTCACTTAACAGCTGTTAAGCGAATTTTCAAGTATCTGAAAGGTACTACTAATCTGGGTTTGTTTTATAGAAAATCTAGTGATTACAGCTTAGTAGGCTACTGTGATGCTGATTTTGCTGGAGACAGAGTGGAACGTAAAAGTACTTCTGGAAGCTGCCACTTTCTGGGAGAAAATCTGATCTCTTGGTCCAGCAAAAGGCAATCAACAATTGCTCTGTCAACAGCAGAAGCTGAGTACATAGCAGCAGCAGGATGTAGCACACAAATGCTCTGGATGAAAAGTCAGCTTGAAGACTTCCAGATTTTTGAGAGTAACATTCCTATACTTTGTGATAATACTTCTGCAATTTGCTTAAGTAAGAATCCTATTTTACATTCTAGGGCTAAGCATATAGAAATAAAGCATCACTTCATTAGGGACTATATTCAGAAAGGTATTTTGAACTTAAAATTTATAGATACAGACCATCAATGGGCTGATATCTTTACTAAACCCCTTTCAGAAGATAGGTTTAATTTCATTCTGAAACATCTCAGCATGAAAGTATGCCCAGAATGAAAATGTTTTAATTCCATATATTTATCTTCAGAATGTAATTATTTTACTGTGAACTTCTGATCAATCTCCTTTCAGAAAGATAGAACATGCAGATTGTATCAGATGCAAGTCTAAAGATCTGAGAGTCTAATCTCAAAGACAGACGTGCTGATCACTACATCAAACAAGTGTCATCCAATCATCAGCATATCTCTGAAGCAGAACGCGTGCACGCTTCTTAGAAGGCAAAGTGCTGATTGGGTACATTGAGACACATGTCTGGTAACCGTTTTTAAGTATCTTTCTCAAATCCCCCAAAATCAGCAAGCATTTAATGAAAAGTAATCATGCTTTTAAATGGCAATCATGATTTTTCTCTCTCTTAAAAACGTTTATCTTTTCAAAATAATTTTGAAAACTCTATTTAAGCACATTAATTTCTCATTCTTATTCCTTACGCTTTCTCATTAACACTCAAGCATTTTCTGCATATTTCTGAGTTCATCCCTTGCAAACCTTTTTTCTTCAATTCATTCTCAAAACCCTTTTTAGTGTGAACAATGACATTCGTCTACAGCAGCGGATGGATGAAAACGATCAGAAGATGAAAGCAAGAATGGATGTGCAGGACAGCAAGATTGACACTGTTGTCAGCATGGTTCATAAGCAAAATGAAACTTCTGAAAAGATTCAAGCGATGCTGGAGCGCCTGTTCACACGCTTGCCTCCTCAACCTTAAATCTTTTTTCATGCATGACCTTTTTCATATTTTCTTGATTTTCTGATGTACTGTTTTGACTATGTTTTGTAATATTTTCTTGCTCTGATTCTGAACTATCCTAATATAATTAGTTTTTCTGATCTTAATTGTTTTAGCACATCACCAACACTTTTTGATTGCTGACAAAAAGGGGGAGAACAAGAATGATATTTAAATCAATAACGGCTAACTAGACAGAAATTCTCAAACATTCTAACTTTATTACTTGAAATGTTTTTTTTCTGTTTTGTTTAAAGTCTACAGGCACAAGGAAGCTCCTGGACACTCTGAAGACTAGAAACTCTGATCAATGTTGCTCTGATCAATATGAAGTTCTGATCGTCCTAATACTCTGATCCAAAGCAAAGCTCTGAAGCTCTGCTCTGACACAAAGCTTCTGATAAGTCAAAGACTCTGATAATCTGATGTTCAAAGAAAGAAAAAGATCTGATCCTGAAGAACACGTATAATCAAAGGGAAGTAATAAACTCAGGGGGAGTATTTCCTTACTCCTTATTCTTTTACTTCTTATTCTGATACATATTCTAGATACCTTTTCACGTTATTTTAATTTAAAATATCTAGTTTTTGTCATCATCAAAAAGGGGGAGATTGTTAGAACAATGTTTGAATCTACTACCCTATATTTAAGTTTTAATGATAACAAAGTGAAAAGATATAGTATTTATAAGTGTCATGAATGAACTATCTGCTGCCTAAAATTATTATGTTCTGACTTGCAGATAAGCTGATTGAAACAAGCAAGATCACATCTATTCAGCATCAGAAATTGATTTCATACACCAGCATCAGAAGTTGCTAGATCAGAACATCAAGATCAGATGATCAACTCACGTACATGCTGAAGCTTGATGAACAAGACTGCGCTCAAACACTCTGATATAGAAACACAATAGTTCATCAGCAGCGAAGCAGAATCAGAATGAGCCAAGCCAGAACGTGCATTGAAGAAGCAACGGTACTGTGCATTGAACGCTAATTAATTCCAACAGCCTCATTCCAGACAAGATCTGCTCAAAAAGGAAAGCTTATTATTAGCATTGAATCAAGAATATTGCATTCAACGTTCATCATCTCAAGTGCTATATAAACAAGGCTTTGAAGATTATAATGGCTAATGCTCTCCAAATCTCTACACGCACAAAGCTGAACCATAATCTTCGTCTACCAGTTTTGCTAAACCACAAACTCTGATATTCCATTACTGTTTAGCAATCTAGTTTCTAAGCTTCATTTTGTGTATACATCACAGTTGTGATAAAGTTTTGTAGAAAACATCCACACACATTGTTTTATCTCTTTGTAAGAAAGTGTTGCCTTGACAAACCGGGTTGTGGTTTGAATCAAGAAGGCTTTAGCAGTTGTTAAAGCAGTCTGTAATATTCAGTTGAATATAGTGGATTAAGACCTCGTTGGAGAGAGGCGAAATCACCTTGACGGGTGGACTGGAGTAGTTTGAGATCAAACGAACCAGGATAAAAATATCTTGTCAATTGCTTTAGATTTTCAGTTTTACAATTCAACCCCCCCTTCTTGTGTTTTTCACCACTTCAGAGCACTCCTTAGCTCTCTCCTTCCCGACGTCAAACAACCAGGCAGAATACGAAGCCTTGCTCGCAGGACTGAGACTGGCCGAGGACCTGGGAGCCCGCGAGGTACAGATCTACACCGACTCCCAGCTCGTCGCCTCTCAAGTACAAGGGAGCTACCAGGCCAAAAACGACAACCTCATCGAGTATTTGAACTTAGTCAAAAAATACATGACAAAGTTCGTACGAGCAGAAATTTCACATGTTCCCCGCGAGCAAAACACGAGGGCGGACATATTGTCCAAACTCGCGAGCACACGAAAGAAGGGCGGGAACAAATCCGTCATCCAGGAATCTCTAGCGCGTCCAAGTATCGAACGACCCTCGACTACAGTCGAGATCCATGCCATCGGGGATGCGACGTCCTGGATGACACCGGTTTATAATTTCCTGACAAAAGGCGAACTCCCATCGAACCAGGCCGAAGCTACCGTCACCAAGCGACGAGCATGTTCCTACGTGGTTCTCGAGCAGAAACTGTACCGAAGAGGATTCTCCATCCCCCTCCTGAAATGCATCGACGAGTCCACAGTCCCCGAAGTACTGCGGGAGATACACGAAGGGATCAACGCCCAGCACATGGGCGGTAAATCCTTAGCAAGGAAAGCCCTTCGAGCGGGATACTACTGGCCGATGATGCAGCAGGATGCCAAGGAACACGTCAAGAAATGTGATAAGTGCCAGAAACATGGGGACATGCACCTCGCCCCTCCGTACGAGCTGAGCATACTGTCGTCCCCATGGCCATTCACCTGGTGGGGTAAGGACATCCTCGAGCCCTTCGTGCAAGGAACCTATCAGAACAAATTTCTCATCGTCGTCGTGGATTACTTCACGAAATGGATCGAGGCCAAGGCCCTCGCAAAGATCACCTCGCACAATATCCTCCATTTCTACAAAAGAAACATCCTCGCCAGATTCGGAATTCCGCGGGCCTTGGTGACCGACAACGGTACCCAGTTCACCGACCACGGGTTCCAAGACTTCGTCACCAAACTAGGAACAAAACAACATTTCACGTCGGTCGAGCACCCTCAAACCAACGGGCAAGCCGAAGCCGCGAACAGAGTCATCCTCCGAGGAACTTCACAGCGTCCTATGGGCATACCGCACCACGCCTCACTCAACAACGGGCGAGACGCCATTTCGACTGACATATGGCACCGAGGCCGTCATCCCGGTCGAAATCATGGAACCATCCAGACGGACCGAGAACCCCCTCGACGAAGAAATGAACGACGAGGCGCTAAGGGACGAACTCGACCTAGTCAAGGAAATCCGATCGGGTGCAGCCCTGCGCGAAGCCACCCTAAAACAACGAGTGGCTCTACGCCACAACGACAAGGTCATCAAGCACGAGTTCGAAATCGGCAGCCTGGTATTACGTAGGAACCAGAAGGATTCCCGCGAAGGGAAGCTGGCCGCGAACTGGGAAGGACCTTATCGCGTCCACGACACCACTGGTACCGGGGCGTACTATCTCGAGCAATTAGACGGAGAGCCATTACCACGACCCTGGAATGCTGCTAAGATAAAGCAGTACTATAGCTAAAAACTACCAACACCTAGAAACCTCGACCATCGGCACCCGCGCCCGGTCGACGAGGAAAAACGTCCGACTCCGTATAGAGGCTGAGGTACAAGCCCGACATATGGCTAAATCGCACAACATCGCTCAACAAACGAGACCAATCGATAGTTCCCGACGTGGACAACTACACCGAGCACCACCGTCGTAGTACCTGTAAGGAAGAACACCCAGCTCGCGATGGGTAGTTCACACCAAGGGCGAATAGTCCCTACCGGGCTTCGCGCCCGACCGAGCAACTTCGCTCCATATGCCCGACAAGTCGTCAAGAATGACAAGCCATCTAAAAGGGTCAAAGGGAAGTCTCTCCCCTCTAGTGCAACACTTAGGTGACTCTGGCCAGCGAAAGAAGGTCGGGCACGTATACAAACGAAAGGCGGGCAAACTCGCCTGCTAAATCACAGCCACTTACGGGCACTCCTCGGGCCCATAACTTAGGCTAAATTTTATGCAAAAATATAAGATTTCAAGCACGGGCAAACGATCAAATGTAAAACAGCATTCATTCAAAAAAAATGCCCGAAGGCAACAAGGCAAATAAGTATAAACCGACCAAGAAGGCCGACGATGTTCATAGAGTACAACCGACGGGCACGCAGGCCTAAAAAATACAAATATCAAAGGCACGCAGGCCCGCTATCCTACAATCAGGCTTCCTCGGAACCATCGTTGTCGACAACTGGAGAGTCGGGCGGGGGCACGATCGCGCCATCCACGATCTGATGTGCGTAGCCCGTCCCCTCAGTGACCAAACCAGGGTTTAACAAGGAAAGCTGGCCGACTGCGGAGTCGAACCCCTCCTCAGAGCACCAACGCAATCTGCTTCCAGTAGCCGGATATGGGCGACCAGCTCCGATCGACTCTTCAAAGCCGCTATGTCCTCTGGCTCGTCCTCAGCAGGAAGCATGGCGACTTTCATGTCCTCGATCTGTTGGGTCAGGCGCCCGATGTCGGTCTCCAGACGATCCCTGTCCGCGCCGAGAAGCTCTCCCTCCTCGGCTAGCTTCCCCGAATTTTCTTTCTCCAGGACCAGCATCTCTCTCTCAGCGGCCAGTAGCGAGGCCTGCTCGCGGAACATCTCCTCGGAGCGTTCCAGAGCAGTCCTTAACTTCCGCGAGCTCGAGGTGAGAGTCGCTTTCTCCTGCTCAAGTTCTTCAATACGGATAGGATCCCCCCTTCCTCGGATAACACCAGGGCCATTTCGGCCATTTTCACCAGCCCGGCCATGCTGGCGGCCAGGTGCCTCTTCCGATCCTCCTTACTCATCCTCTTGATAGTCTCAGCCTCGTCGGCAACCACGGACAGATGGAATCTCTCGAAGAAACCCTCCTCTTTGAAGTAAGGGGGGAACCCGAAAGACCTGACGGCGCTGGTGTCCTCGCTGACCGCCGGACCGCTTTCCACCTGAGTCCTCTTTCTTTGTATCAGGTCGGCATGTGGCTCGACCTCTTGAACCTCTGGGATCTCGTCTGACGCGGCCCCCGAGCTGGGCGACGAATCCATCCTCACCACCTGAGGAGCGCCCGGACTATGTGGTGGGCCCATCCTCGTTGCCTGGGGAGCCTTCACGACCCTCCTACCCCGCTTCTGGTCGCAAGACAGCTTCAAGAGTCTTTCCTGTCGCCCGACCATCGAACCTGCACAAAATAAAAGACGGGTTAGTGTCGAGCAAGTTCATAAATAAATGACGAGCAAAAGAAATTTAAGCAATAAACGACCTAGCAGACGAGCAGCCTGTCTGAACGACTGACACTCCATGAGTGCCTTAGTATCGATCGGCCGGGACTCAAATGTCGGATAACCCTCCTCATCCAAGACATCTTCCCCCTCCCTCGTGGCCCACCGGGCAGGGTGGAAGCTGTCGACGAACCGACAAAGAGTGGCGTACGCCTTCTCGTCCTCCGAACACATGTCGCCCGCAGCGGTATGATAGTATCCAGTCCCGTGCTCGTAATGCCTGAACATCCAATGCACATGGAACTTGGCTGTGCGGGCCATCACGGGATACCCATCGTTGTCTAAAACCGCCTCCCCGTCATCGTCGCTTATGGGCGCCTCCTCCTCGTACAGGGATTCTAAAGCAGACGTGGTAACTGGCCTCACGACATACCACTTGTCTTTAAAACCCCTTACGGAGTCCATGTACATCTTGAATAGTCTCCTCGACTGTTTTAAGGAGACCCAGCTGTTCTTCCCTCCTCGGGACTGGCGCTGGAGATGAAAAATTCTGAAGAAGAGAGGTATCGTCGCCCCAATCCTCAGAAAGTGACATGTCAGCTCAAACGCCCGGATAAAGGCGAGTGAGTTCGGGTGCAGCTGCGACGGGGCCAGCCCCAGATGGGCGAAGACCCCGGTCTGAAAGTCACTGAAGGGCAGCTGCAGCCCAAGATCTTTGAACGCGATCTCGTACATTGGGAAACTATACTCGGGGTACACCGAGCAGATCCGGGCATTGGAGGTCGGTCGCGTAACAACAAAATTCTTTTGAAAATCAGGCTGACCGTGGCCCGCCTCAAGGACACCGTATGGCTTTCGGTCACGCCGGCTATATATCGACGCGATTCCTCAGGGCTCGGCGCCCACCCAATCCAACAGAGGGTCGTCGACAGTATCAATCAAACTCACCGCCTCATCGGCACTTTGTTCCTCATGTTCGGGGCGTCCAGAGGAGCACGGCTCGTCCGCCATGGTTACCTGCAGAGCACGGGAAACCAGTCAATTGGGGCACGAAACCATACGCTCGACATAGCGGACCAGATGTAGTGTACGACAAACCACGTCGTTCCATGCACGACCACAAAAGTTAGTTTGCAACAAGAAAGCAGTCGCCTCCCCGACGTCCAGATAACTCGATGGGCCCTTCTCCAAACCGCCTGAGCAAACCGACAACGCGGCCACTCTCCAACATGCCGACCCAAGGTATGAACATGGCGAGCAACATCATGAAACCTACGGCCAGAACCATGAACATACTGGGCACGATCATGAATCAGGCGCCCTGGATCATGAAGACCCCGGGCAGCGCTGCAGATTATTACCTAAACTATGTATCTACCGGCCACGAGCATGTGTTTGCCGGTCCTAAGCATGAATATGTCGAGCTAAACATGAGTTTACCGGGCTAGTCCCACGCGCACAGTCCCTAAAACGTCTACAACGCTGAAAGTCATGCATTACAACAGGAAAATAAAGAAGATAAGTCACTTACTTGGAATCAAGAAGTGGATTCGGCTACGGAGGAAAAGAATCTGTAACGGAGATCGCAGCTATGAAAAATCTGGAAGAACAGCAGCAGTAGGAGCGCAAAGAGTAGAAACACGTTATGGGGCCCAAGGATCCTATTTATAGTGATGACGTGGAATACCAAACGTCACCTCGGGCAACCACGGAGTTTCTCTCCTCGACGCACTGCTCCCAACGCAATGATGACCCTATCATCATAGGGTGGCGGCACAGTTCCCGAAAGCTACCTCGTGTGCTCGACAGACACGCGCCGGTGAGGATCCTTCGAGCATCCACCGTGAAAGATTTGTCTCCGAGCACGACACGGAGAGGCCCTCGAGGACCTGCATCTCTGACCCGGGCGCGAGACCCCGAAGCGGGAACGACCTGAGATCAAGCCATGGCTCCTAACAAAGGAACCATGACTTGGGGGGCTCCTGTTCTGGACTGGGCCCGACATGCCCAATAGCATTGCTAGGGCCCAATCCAAACGGACTTGCTGAGGACCACGCCGACCAAAGGGTCACAGTCGTGCCTGACGTGCTCCCTGAGGTTACTTGCTCGACCTCTACATCTCCAGCTCGACATCCTGCTGTCCAGCTCGACATCACCTCGAGCACCCCAACTAGGGCAGACTCAGTCCACTGCACTCCCAACGAGACCCCGAAAAGACCGCGTCTCCGTCCGCCCGCACTTCACGCAGAACATCCAGGAGGGGGACCACGTGCGGGTCCCCACTACGCACGTAGAACCTGGCAGTTCCTCCATTGGGCCAAACCTGCCCGACCCAAGGGAGGAACCTTGGCCCAGCGCTGGGGGCTATAAATACCCTATGTTTCCAGAGGGTCAGGTATTCATCATTCTACCCATCCTTACTATTGCCTGCTCGTGCTTCTACTTACTTCAGCATCGGAGTGTCTTGCAGGTACCCCCCCACCTCGTTCAAAACTTTCAGCTCGGAGCCAGCCGTGACGGTCCAAGTTTGATCAGGTTAGATCAGATGGCAATAACAGAATTATTGTCAATGAGATCCGGAGTGGATGTGGATATGCAAATGTGTATGTGTGCAAGTAAGGTCACATGGCTATTTGAAAATGTAGTAAAGAAAAAGAAAGATAAAGAGCGCAAAGTTTGAATGCAAAATAGTCAAATGTTTTTCATTAAAATGAACATATGGGATATGCAAATGACAAATCCTTAACAAATGGACCATTGTGCCCCGGGTAAGGCACGTGGTTTAAAGTAAGTGTTTTAATGGAAATAACATACAAATTTCTCAAAGTAATAAAAACAGGAAATGGCAATTACTCTTGGCTGAAGGAAATTGAGATGAAGTCCTTAGCCTGCCAGTTGTTGAGTCCTCCATCAGTAGTCGGGTAGATCAAGTCGTCCCAGTCACTGTCACTGTCAGAGTCTCTAAGAGTATTAACTTCATTGTTACTAATTCATTATTATCAATCAGGTCTTGGATTTTGTTCTTCAACGCTCAACAGTTGTTGGTGTCATGTCCGGGACTGTTCGAATGGTAGGTGTGATCGGTGGAAATAGAACTGACTGTTTTTTAGCTGGTTTCGCGAAATATCGCGGTAAGCAAGAGTCGCCACCGTCTTTTATGTTCTCCAACATGGAAAGGACAAAAGCGCAGCAAAATTCCTTATTCGAGATATTTCTCGGTTCGGGAGGTAGATTTATAGAAAGGGAAGGTGTTAGCACCCTTTCTATCTGTGGTTATCCACGGGCTCTTAGGTACTTGCTCTTATGTTTTCAAAATTTGTTTGCTTTTCAAGTGTGTGTGGGTTTGAAAAAAAGTTTCGTTTGAAAACTTCTGAGTAACTCTTGTATCAGTCCTCAAGAGTGTATGAAGTGTTTTGTTTGAAAACTTTTTGAAAGTGTAGTGTGAAAAGATGTTTTTGTTTGTTTGAAAAGAGCAAGTACCCACGAGAATCTACCTACTTTAAGGAATTAGGCTGTGTAAGAGTCCTTTAGATAGTGCTATCCCACCATTGAGAGATAGGTAGCACCATCGTTGGAGGTGTTCGGGTCAATTCGATTATGAGGGACAGTGTGGTCACCGAAGCAATGGTAGGACATCTTAGAAGTAACCCTAATGTCCTAGATCCTTTGTATCCGAGGCAACCGTTTCGAGGCAACTGGATCTTTTAGACAGAAGGGCGACCTCTAAGACACCCTATACTTGATGACCACGTTCGAGGCAACCAGTGAGGCATACCCTAGGAGTGGCATGTGCTTTGTGTGTTGTTTTTTAGTTAAGGTTATCTTGTACATGTTATTTGTGAGCTACGGATTGATTTTATTTACATACATTCTTTCATGCATTTTTTTAACAGTTAGGAGTGCGGAAAATAAATTGCGGAAATGTAAATCTAACTATTACAAGGCGTGGGTCTATACATCGCCAAAAACAAAAACCCGTTTTGAAAATAAAGTGCGAGAAATTAAATAAAGCGGTAAAATTCCTATTTAAATATTACATATCTGGAGACAGTTACATAAATAATCAAAATAAATAAATGCGCACGAGAATTAAATTGGAACGTCATGAAGGTTTTGACCCTTTTTTGAATAAGAATTGAATTTTGTTTTTTTTTGTAATTAATGAAACTAAAATTAATAACTAATTAATTAATTAATTAAGAAAATATTTTTTATGTTTTTATGTTTTAATGAAATAAAATAAAAAAATAATTAAAAATGTCAAAAGAAAAGCCTAAGTCTACATTATTTTATTTATTGTAAAAGGTATTAAAGTTAACTAATTAAACTAATTTAATTTAATTTACATTTATTTACAAAATAAAGGAGTGAAATTAATAAATACAAATATTAGTTTTTTTTTTATTTTTATGGGAAAAGTTAGTTTATGAGGTAATTAAATAATAATAATGGTTAATAATTAATAAAATGGAAATTATAAAAGAAAAGAAAATAAAAAGAGAAAAAAGAAAGAAAATAAGAACCCAGGGGGTGTTGGACCCTTAGGGAGGTGAATCAGGAATTTAGGCCCATTGTCTCAAGCCTTTTTTACTTTTGAATCGTCCAGAGGCGCGTTGACCAGGGAGCATGGTGTGGAGCACCCTTTGGCCTTTGGATTGATCTTTTGAGACACTTGGCGCGCATCTGTATGAGGCCTATGGTGGAACGCGTCTAGGAAGCTGCATGGGAATTTGTTAGAAAAAATAATATTGAGACTTGGGGGACCTGGGAAAACTTACAGCGCGGTATGATGGACCTTAGGACGTGGCAAGGGTTGCTTTAGCTTCAGAGTATGGCAAAGAAGAGAGTCACGTTCTCCTTTTGGCCTGAAAATGCTTGCAACACTCCTTTTGATCTCACACTTTTTTTGACACTTTTTGGATTTTGCTCTGGCCGTTTGTGCACACTCTAGGTCGTGAATGAGGCTTTGTTACACTTGCATATGTAGTAATGAATGAGAATAGGTCACATTATGAGCTAATGATCCCTTGCAATTAAGTTTTTGGATTCTTCATAACCACCATTAAAGAAACATTCCAAGTTTGTTCAAATTTTGAATTTTTATGCATAAAATGGCCCTAGCACGAAATTGGTAGGTTTTTCATGACACATAAAAGTCATTCAAATCAAAAGATGTTATTTAATTAATTTTTTTGATTTTATTTGAATTTTATGGATTTAAAATGAATTAAATCAAATAAAATTAAATAAAAATAGAAAAATTAATGTTTAATCTTGAAATTGATCATGGGACACGTGGGTGGCATGACAAGGCTGAATAAAGTGGAAAAAAGTGGGCCCTTTTGTCAAAAATTGAAGTTTCAAGGATAATTGACTTTTGCCATTTCACAAAAATTGCCCAACTTCTCCAATGCATATCTTGCTCAATTTGGATCATATGGACATGTTCTTGGACATTTTGGAAAGGTCTTGAAGTCCTCTAACCAATGCCTTTGGTCCCATGTCATTTTGATTTACCAATCTTAAGTTATGGTCTTTGATTTAAAATGCCTTTTTGTTGACTTTTGAAAATGACCTATAATGTTGAAATTGATAACTTTTTGTGAGAGCATTTCTTGGACTTGGAGTGAGAATATGAGTTGTAGGAAATGTCATCCCCTTCAAAATGAGCATTGGATGGGATTTTTCTGATGAACCATGAAAAAGTTATGCATTGGTCAAGTTACAATTGACTTTTCAGCTGTCCAAAAATGGAAACTTCTGCATCTTGATGATTTTTGAGCCATGCTTGTGGAATCATGATCAAGACTTGATCAAATGATGATTGTGGCTTCAAAATAAGATGTTGACCAAAAATTTTGACTTTTGACTGCCAAATGACCATTTTACCCCTATAGTTGATTGTGAAGCAATTAGGGCTTTTGACTGTGCAACTTGACCTTGTGAGCCTCGAAACTTGGCATATAGATGCTTGACAATGTGTATGAGCATATGGGACTTGATTGAGCCCTTGAAAACCTCAACTTACTTGCAAGAACCAAAATCCTAATTTTGACTGGCTTAAGAGGATGGTTTGACTGTGCAACCCTTGAGTAGACTTGAGCAAATTTAGATGATGCTTTGTCAAAACTTTGAAGAATATGGGAGGGCAAATTTTGGGGTACAACAGTTACCCCTGTTCAATCTTCTTAGACCTGAGGATGTAGATTGGCTTGTGTGCCTTTTGTGATCCGAGGGTGGAAGATGATTGAACACTAGAGTGCCCAGAAATTTGCACTCGCATAGTAGAATGTCAGCAAGGTGATGGCAGGAATGGGCTTACAGATGCCATTTGGAGAGATGATGGATAGGAGGATGGGCTTATAGATGCCATCTGGATGTGACAGGACCTTGTCGGGAATGGGCTTATAGATGCCATTTGGAAAGATGGTATGGGAGGATGGGCTTATAGATGCCATCAGGAGGTGTAATTTTGTAAGTTGAAAGAGGGAACCTGTGTAGGGTTGCCTGATGTTGAGCTCGTTTAAAGCTGCATCTTGGAAAGAAGGACACCTGTGTAGGGTTGACTGATGATGAGATCGTGTAAAACTGTATCTTTGAAGGAAGGAAACATGTGTAGGGTTTACTAATAATGAGTCCGTATAAGACTGCATCTGAAATGGAGAAGGAACCTATGTAGGGTTAGTTTGATGACGAGTCCGTGTAAAACCGCATCTAGAGCTGAGAAGGAAACTTGTGTAGGGTTTATTGATGACGAGTCCGTGTAAAACTACGTCTGGAGTTTGAGAAGGGAACCTGTGTGGGGTTACTTTGATGATGAGCCCGTGTAAAACTGCTTCCTGGAAGAAGTAAAACCTGGGTAGGGTTTCTGATGACGAGTCCGTGTAAAACTGCATCTTTGGGAAGAGAGAACCTGTGTAGGGTTTCTTCGGGATAAGTTCGTGTAAAACTTCTGGAGGAACCAGGGTAAGGTTACTTTGGGATAAGTCCGTGTAAGACTTCTGGAGGAAGAAAAGGAACCGGTGTAGGGTTACTGCAGGATAAGTTCGTGTAAAACTTCTTGATGAACCGGGGTAAGGTCATCTTGAGATAAGTCCGTGTAAGACTTCTGGAGGAACCGGGGTAAGGTTACTACAGGATAAGTTCGTGTAAAACTTCTTGATGAACCGGGGTAAGGTCATCTTGAGATAAGTCCGTGTAAGACTTCTGGAGGAACCGGGGTAAGGTTATTGCAGGATAAGTTCGTGTAAAACTTCTGGATGAACCGGGGTAAGGTCATCTTGAGATAAGTCCGTGTAAGACTTCTGGAGGAACCGGTGTAGGGTTGCCTAAGGATGAGTCCGTGTAAAACTACATCTGAAGTAAAAGGAACCGGTGTAGGGTTTCCCGTTGATGAGTCCATGTAAAACTTCATCTAAGACTGAGAAGGAACCGGTGTAGGGTTGCCTAAGGATGAGTCCGTGTAAAACTACATCTGAAGTAGAAGGAACCGGTGTAGGGTTGCTTCATGATGATCAAGTAGATAATTGTCCTGTCTGGTTTCAGGTATTAACCCATGATCAGTCGTCCACAGAATTTTCCTGACTCGTTACAGGTGTTGATCTAGAACTGCAAAGGTAGATGGTAATCATCTTTTAATCGACTTTTTCCTGAAAAGGTAGAAGTGTTAACTATATGCAGTGTCATGATGCATGAATTGCATGATTTTAAGATGTTCTCAAGAATAAGTGAGATCGTGTCGTATGATGCGTATGCATGCCATAATGTATGAAGATGTGATATTTATGAATGTATTCTCGTCTGGGAAAATAAATCCTTGACGAATGTCGGGAAGTTAAATCCTGGGCTGATGTTGAAGAGTAGAGTTCTTCGTTTCCGCTGGGGATAATGGTTGCAAGAATAAATCGGTAGGAGAAGATGACTTTGTTGGGGAATAAACTTGTTGGAGAGATTACTCTGCGGGGAATACTCTGTGGGAAGAGATACTTCGCTGAGGTTTTGATGAGAACTCCGCTGGGGATTCCGTTGATAAGTTTGTTGGGGACTTTGATGAACTCTGCTGGGGGGGATAGGGAGAACTTCGCCGGGGACGATCTTTCTGTGGTAATTAGCTAAGGATAACCCAGTTATAAGCTCTGGTGAGGAATAACCTTCTGAATAAAGCCGGGGAGATGCGTTCGTACTCTGCAGGGGATAAGCTTCCAGAATCTACTGGGGATAAGCTTCCATAATCTACTGGGGAGATGGTTCAACTCTCCTGGGGAAACTTCTGAGACTGCACTGGGGAAGTGCCTCCGCTGAGGTGTTTGTATTCCGACGGGGAACAATCTTATATTAAGACTGTCGGGGATGCTTACTTAGGAACATCTGTATACTCCACTGGGGAATATTGAGATCTTCTGGGGATACCCAATTTCCTTAAGGCTGACAGTAACCTAACTCTGCTTGGGGAGAGTGTCGTTGACTTGCTGGAGATACTGTGCCTTTTCAGGGCTGACGGGAGACCAACTTTGCTCGGGGGAGAGTATTGCTGAATCTTATCTTACTCTGCGGGGAGTGAAGGTATCTTGGTCACGTTCTTCAGCTGAACCTACCTTAGTACCTTGGTGGACAGAGAAACTAGATCGCTTAGACAACTCATATTGCCCCTGTTTCTGTGGGAGAAGATACCTGTGGAGGCGCTTGATGACTGCCGGTTGACAAATCTTCTTTTGGTAGGCAAGTGACGAGATGACGGAACATAGTCGTATGCTTTTGATCCCTAACTTTTGCCTGGACCGCCCTTTCGGGTTTTCAGTCCACCGGGATACCCATTTTTGCCCAAGCCGCCTTTTCAGGTTTTCGACTTGCCGGGTGTACAGATTTTTTCATTTTCATCCCTTATTTTTGCCCGAACCCTTTTGGTTTGCCGGGAAGCCCTTGTTTTTGCCTAGGTGTGTCAACCTAGCGGGTCTTTGATTATGCGCAGTATTTTTTCGACTATGTCCGTGCTCTCAGGATGTAGGGAGGTGCCCCTGTCAGTAGTGTTGCGTTGCCCTACTACCAGAAGATCTTCGTTTGATCTTCCAATGCCCCAAGTGATCCAGATGGAGATTTGCCCCAAGCTGGTTGGCCTTTTGAGAGATTCTCCGAATCTTGACTTAACTGCCCTAGATGACGGACAATGATCGTGCCGTGCCCCTTGATTGGAAGTGTTTCTTCCATTTGAGATGACCTTTTTGTTGGGAAGATTCTTGTTTACTGGATATTCTTCGTGCGAACTTCTATGCTGTTCAAACAAATATGCAAGCAATGTTATATTAAAAATGCAAAGCTTATGTCTGTCTTGAAGTTTTCTTGAAAATGCATTTTTTCATAAAAACAAGTAAAAAAATTTTGTAAACTGTGATGTCAACTCAAGATTTTACGGCGAGCCTTAAGGAGTCAGGATACCTTTGTAACAGTATGCTTTCGAACTAACCCATGCTTCAGCTAGGACTTTTAAGGGTTATAGCGTGGCCTGGTTCACGGTTTAAGAAACAAAAGATAAAGGCTCAAAATTTATTTGTACCCACCCGTTCTTCGTGATGTTCTTCAAACCTAAACTCAACTGATCATGCGTTAGACCTTGTTTGAGTCTTTGCTCTGATGTTCCAATGATGGTTCGGATACTGATAGTTTATTTTGAATAGGCAGTCATTTCTTTTTTTGTTGAGGGTTTGTAGGACCTCTTTCTTTTTGATTTCGTTATCCCTGTCTTTTGCCTGAACTGTTTTTTTTTCGTATTACAGTCAGCGGGATGCCCCAGTTTGTGTAAGTCTCCTTTATAGGTTTTGACTTAATGGGCTTTTATTTTTGGGAGATAATGGCTTCCTGTCTTTATGATTATTCGGAACCATCACTGTCTTTGATTTTGACAGGACTCCTTTGGTGCCATTCGTTGTGCACTTGGAACAACTGAGAAGACTACCCTGCCCCAGGTTATGATTAAGGGTTTTAATTTTCGAAAAGAAAAACTCCTACTTCTTTGGCTCAAAGGGGTTGACGAGGGATTATCTTCCTTATAACTCCGGTGTTTAGGAATTGAAACAATGCCTGTACCTCATCAGTGGGGTCTGTTTAAAAGCATACTATAGATTGTGGTATCGTTTTCGTCATCCTCCCTCAAGAGGCCTAGAATTATTAACCGAGCGTTGATCATCACACCAAAATATGAAAGCAATTTGCAATATAGTGAATACGAAATAATTACTTCAAAACAGACATGTGTAATGCATTAATGAAATAACAACATTTGATATGAATAAAATGTTTAAACAATCAAAGAAAAATACAACTTGAACATTCGAATGAACAAAAGTTTCTTAGTTTAAACTAGTCATCTCAGATGGAAGATTCTCAGCAGAAGATGTTCATTTTACCACCCGGCATGAACTCTAGCACCCTTCCGTCGATCAAGTCTTGAGTCTTGTTCCTCAGGCTCCAACAGTCGTCAGTGTCATGTCCAGGGCTGTCAGAATGGTAGGCACACCTTTCATCAGGATTATATTTTAGGGAGGTTATGTTGAGAGTCTTAGGAGGATCCTTTAAAGCAATTAGCTTGACCTCCAACAAGCGTCTCAGTATCAGTGATAATGGTATACCAGTCTTCGAGAAATGTCTTCCAGACGTATTTCGCTTACGCCGATTACCCTGTTGATGCTGGTGAGGTTGATGTTGGGCTTGTGACCCTGAAGCAAACTGAGGAGCTTTTCCCCGGTCTTCTTGCCCCACAGGTGGTTGAATGATGGCTTGCTCTTCAACCTTAGATGTTTGCCCCAGTTGGTTATCCTGAAGCAGTTGGTTGACGAGAACCCTGAGCTCTCCTTGTTTTTGAGATAAGTCTTGGACAAGAGCCATTTGCCCCAGCATCTGGGTTCTCATTGTATCTACCTCAGCTTGTAGACGTTTCAGCCGTTCGTCCCTATCGTCTTCAGGACTGTTCTTGACCAAAGTCCCCATGAGGAGTGTTCTCAGCTCTTCCTGCCCCTTGGATAGGTTTAGGAGGATTGACTTGAACCGAGTCTCTTGATCATAAAGATCCTGATTGTCTTGTTGGGAAGCCATTGCTGAAATAAACAGCGAAGAAGGTAAGTGACCTGTCAAAAGGGTACCTGCAATGCAATGATATGTATGTATGCATGCGATGTTTTCAAGGATCTCGCGGGGTAAACAGAGAAACTTGTTAGAATTTGAATTTGGGTAGCTTGATTGAAGGAACTTCGTGTTAGTGAGAGTCCTTCTTCAAGAGTCAAGGCTCACCATATCGAGTGGGTCATAGCCCCTGACTCAAGTTATCACCCTTGGCTAGAGGAAAATAAATCCCCTTTGCCCCTTGCTAGACATTTTGATTCATCATGACCTGCATCACAAACCCTAGAGATCCTTGAAATGGGTTAGTCCTTATGCAGGATGTATGCAATGGTATGATGGCATGATGTTATGCTATGCGTGGAGTAATGTAGGTAAACCCTGTTATGAGTCCAGATTAAGGACTGTAAACAAAACCTGCAAGAAACTCAAGTGTCAGATAACAAGCATGCAAGTAGTCAAGTTTGAAGGCACACAAGTCACACAAGACAACCCTTAGAGTTCAGGCCAGCATGAAGTTTGGGGTACTACCCTCTTGAAGTTGGTGGGCTCAAAAAACCTGTCCTATCAAAAGTAACAGGGTTCTAAGGAGCTCAATATCATTGGGTTGTTTTCTGTGTTCATTGTTTTGATTTAGCCACTGAACTGGCGATCAAAATATTCCAGGAAAACAACCCTCAATGAGTGTAGTATCGAGTATCAACCAACTTCGGACTGCACCAAAGTCAGTCATCTCACTACCCTAAAGAGGCCAGGATGGTCAAGTAAGGTTCCTAAGGTCAGTTGATGCTTCACGACACCACGCGGCGGCCCCGTACTCTCCTTGACTTGACTCAAGGGTTACCGGTACTCACCAAAGTGCCACATCAACATATCAAACTACTTCAACCGTGTCGGTATACCCCGCACAGTTCCCTCACAGTTTGTTGCTACCTTCTAAAAGGTATCCCCCAGATCTGGGTTAGGATCTATGAAACTCCCAAAACAGGCCCACAATATTAAATCAAGCAAAGCAAGCAATTGAAAACATGATGATGAACTATTCCTAAGGTACACCCCACTTATTAATATCCCCAGCAGAGTCGCCAGTTCTGTGATCAGTGGAAATAGAACTGACTGTTTTTTAAGCTGGTTTCGCGAAATGTCGTGGTAAGCAAGAGTCGCCACCGTCTTTTATGTTCTCCAACATGGAAAGGACAAAAGCACAACAAAATTCCTTATTCGAGAATGTTTCTCGGTTCGGAAGGTAGATTTATAGAAAGGGAAGGTGTTAGCACCCTTTCTATCTGTGGTTATCCACGGGCTCTTAGGTACTTGCTGTGATACGGTGGGAGAACTGACTAGGGTTTTGCGTTTGTTTTCGCAAATGTTTTGGTTGAGCAAGAGTCGCCACTGACTTTTTATTTTATCCTAAGGAAAGGTTTAAAAAGCACAGCAAAAACCTTTGAGATTTTTCTTGGGTTCGGGGAGTAGATTATAGAAAGGGAAGGTATTAGCACCCTTTCTATCCATGGTTATCCATGGGCTCTTAGGTACTTGCTTAGATCAACTTGCCTTGGTTTTCAATTGTTTGAAATGGTGCTTGGTGTGTGGTTTTGAAAATGTTTTGAAAAGATGCCTTGTATAGGCTACCCTTGTAACAATTCTTTACTCGAATGTTTTACAAAAGGTGTTTTGTCTTTTGAAAAGATGTTTCAAGGTTTTTGAAAGTTTGTTTTGAAAGTGTTTGTGAAGCGTGATTTGAAAATGGGCAAGTGTTTTCTTTGCAAATTGGCAAGTACTTAAGAGTTATCTACCCTAAAGTTTTCTCAAAGATTTTTGTTATGTTTTAAACCTTTTGACAATTTTGTTCCACCATTGCATTTGGTGGACAATCTTGTATTATGAGGTGAAAGGGACAGGCGCGGGTCATTGTTTAGACCATAATTGCAACAGTGTTAAATATCTTTGGGCAATTTTTTCTTTGAAAGGGATTTGATCATTTTAGGCAACTTTTTTGAAAGCGTCATCGAGGGACTTATGATCATTTGATTGTTTGTTTTACCCAAAGAAACCTAACATGCAATATGGCCCAATTATTTGAAGGCAACAAAGTGGAATACCCTAGGGGTGCAAGTGTGATATGTGTTGTTCATTTTCATGCTTGATTATCTTGAAATTAGGTCAGACTATTTTGTTCGTTTTATTCGCATACAAACCCTAATTCTAGCATGGCATGTTTAGAAAGCATTAAAGTGCGAAATTTAAATTCCTACACTATTACAACACAATAAAATGGGGAGGGGGTACAAATGTTCAAATGGGGGGATATTTAGACAAGAAATTAAATCTAGCTATTACATCATTTTCTTTGAATATTTACAACACAAATAATTGCATAATTAAATGGAAATGAAATAAATATGCAAAATGTAAAAAGAATTTTTATGTGTATATAAAAAAGGTATTATTTATGTTAACTAAAAAAGAAATAAAAAGGTATTATTTTTGGAATATTTTCATATTTAGGGCAAAACCCTAATTTTAATCAAAAGGGTATTAATTATGTAATATATATAATATTTACTATTTATATACAAAGAATAAAATAAAAATGAAGTCTAATTGTGAAAAATGTATTTTTAATTTTAAATATTAATAAAATAAAATATGTATATTTTTGGTATTTTATTCTAAGTATACTAATGTATAAATATTCATTTATAATATTTACAAAATATGTATTATATATACTAATTAATAATATTTAATATTTAATAAAAAAATTATTTTTTCTATAAAGTGTTTTTAGAAAGTAGAACAAAATAAAAGTGTATAAAAAAATGTATTTTGCACTATTTTAGTATTTTAAATAAAAAGTATATGTATTTATTTATTTATGTAGAAACTAAAAGAAAAATCAAATAAATACCTAATAAATTCAAAAATAGTGAGAAAAAATATTTTTATATTTTTAATACCATGAGAAAAAATAAATGAGTCAATTAAAAAAAGAAAAAAATCAAAAAACATTAAAAATAAACCAAATGGGCTTGGGGGGTATGAAAATGGAAATAGGGTGTGAAAAGAAAAGACCACACAGGCCCAGCCCATGTGGCTTCTTCTTCAACCTTCAGACAGAAACTGTCCAAAACGCGCGTCTGTTTCTTCCAGTTCAAACATCCTGATTCTTTGATCTTTTGCATAAACTTTCAACACAAAAAATGTTAAGCATGAAACCACGATTCCAAATATATAAAGAACATCTCCTAACTCTCTGAAATGAGAGAGAATTTTAACAATCCTAAATCCTGACCTAAGTTTTCTGCCATTTTCAAACCTTAAATTCTCACAGCTCAAGCAAAAGAAATGAAAAGTAAAAGCATGTACAGGTTCAGTGGCATGAGTAGAACATTGCTTATTCACAAACTTAGAGCTAATGATGCCTAATAAGAGAGATAGAAGTTCACCAAAATACCTGTTCAGTTGAAGTTCTATCTGGCAGTGGGGGAGCTTTCAGTGCAAGATAATGGTTGGTATAGCTTCCTTGAGGTGTGGTGATGCTGTTCCAATATTTACTTTGCCTTGAGACACCTTGAATTGAGCTGTAGAACTTCAACTGCAAAATGAAAAAGTGAAAATGGTGGAACTTGTTAGAGGAATTACAGGTCGTGTTTCAAGTCATGGTTAGCTTGCATAGATGCTAGGGAATGTGTGTGAACTGGTTTGGGCAAGAAAGCTTGAGAGAAATGGGAGATGGCACTCAAACTACAGGCCTTGCCCTGTTTTTGCAGTTTGAAGGTGATTCTGAGATTGGGAGTGGATGAGGGATGTTAGGGTCGTGTGCTAGCTTGGTTGTGATGTCTTGGATGTGTTTTACAAGTTTGCTTAAGTGTTTGTAAGCTGATATGAGAGTTGTCTTGAACAATGCAAGGTTTCTTAACACTTAAGCAAAAAAGGTCAAGTTGGTGTTTAGGCAGCTAGAGGCCCCTATAACATGCTGCATAACTCAGTCTTGATCAGTGTGATTAATCCCTAAACTTGTGCCAAAGAGATCTTAAATGTACTTCTTGGATTTTCAATTGGACATAAAGCTACCTTTTGCAAAAATGGAAGAAATGCTTTATCCATTTTGGGATTAATCCTTTAGGCAATGCTTGAACTCATGAAACAAGGCCTTGGCACAAAGGTTTGGCATTAAATTTATGAGTGTAATTGAGATAAAAGGCCATTAATCAAGTGGCATGCTGAGTTTTGAAAATGCATAGTGATATGAACATGTAACTTGGCTTAATCAAAAGTGAGTTTTTGCTATATTGTGAAATTCGATTCTCCCTAACCATGAGGTTGTTTGAGAAGTTCTTGGACATTTTGGAAATCTTGGAATGTGTACTACAATCCATCTTTGAAATGCAAATTGAAATTCCAAGTGGAAGTTTATGGAAAATGGCCTTGAAGTTGGGTAGAAAACCTTGTCAAAATAGGTTAAAATTTCACTAAGTTAAGAATGGTTTAGTGCCCTTATTCAAAAATTTGTAACTTGAGATACAAGCCTTATTTGGGAAAACTTTGTGAATCAAAGTTGTAGATTATGCAACAAGCTACAACTTTCATGTTTTGACTTTTGTTTGAATCCAAATGGATCTTGGTGAGAAAGTGGGGCAAAGTTGGGAAAAAATTAGGGTTTTTCATAACTTAGAAAAATTCTAAGTTATGAAAAATTCTAATTTCTAACCCTAATTTGCATTTTGTGATTTCTTGATGAACAAGTTTCATGATTTGGCATGTTTTGATGAAAAATGAATCTTGACTCTTGATTTTGACCAAAAAGTCAAAGTTTGACTTTTCAGTGTACAGTCAAAATTGATCAATTGACTGGGAAATTCAACTGTCAATCTTGTGTACTTGGGATCTTTTGAGTTTGTTGAGCATGTCAAGATAATTCCATGGGGTCCTTGAGTCCATATGTGAGCTTGGTTTGCCATTGGTTGGGTCAAACAGTCAAAAATTTCCTTTGTGCAGTCAAAACCCTAAAAATGACCATTTTGCCCTTTTAGTGATCTGATCAAATTTCTTGTGGAATTGTGATCCAAACTTGATAAAATGGTCCATATGAGTCCATAATGTTGATGTGGGTCAATTTCCATGAGGTTTGACTGTCAATTGGCCACAGTTGACTTTTTTCCCCAATACAGTTGATTTCTAGGTCAACTGTCCAATTGACTGGGCAAAACTTGAAATCAAGACTTGAAACTTGATGTGGATAAACTTAGGAGTCCAATATGAAGCAAGAAAGTCATCTTAGGCATTTTAGGTCAAAACATCTTTGTGCAAACACAAACCCTAATTTGGGTCAACAGTGCAAGGAGAAGTCTTGAGCAGATGAAACCCTAACTGGATCTTGAGCTTCAAGGGCTTTGTGGTGAGAAATCAATGAGAAATGGGAGGGCAAATTTTGGGGTACAACAGTTGCCCCTGTTCAATCTTCTTGAATCCGAAGAGTTAGATTGGCAAGCTTGCCTTTCGTGACTCGAGGGTAAAAGGAGATTGGACACTAGAGTGCCCGAAAATTTGCACTCGTCAAAGCAATGAATGCGGGAATGGGCTTAGAGATTGCCATTTGGAGATGGGCTTAGAGATGCCATCTTGAGAGGTGACAGAAACTTGTCAGGGATGGGCTTAAAGATGCCATCTGGAATGAGTATCAGGAAGGCGTCCATGCTTCGGACCCTCTTCGAACTGGGGGTCTGAATAAGCAATAGATTGGCATCCGTTGTTGGGAGGAATCCGTAAACTGTTTTCAGAAATCTTGAAGTTGAATAAGCAATAGAGCAGCATCCGTTGTTGGGAAGCGTCCGTAAGTTGTTTTCAGAAGTTGCATCTGAACAAGTGATAGATTAACATCCGTTGTTGGGAAGAATCCATAGACTGTTTTCAGAAGTCTTGAGAAGAAAATGAACAAGCGATAGGTTAACATCCGTTGTTGGAGAACCCGTAAACTGTTTTCAGAAATCTTGAAGTTGAATAAGCAATAGAGCAGCATCCGTTGTTGGGAAGCGTCCGTAAGCTGTTTTTCAAAGGTGAGAAGAGTCTGAATAAGCGATAGGTTAACATCCGTTACTTGGAGAACCCGTAAACTGTTTTCAGAAATCTTAAAGTTGAATAAGCAATAGAGCAGCATCCATTGTTGGGAAGCGTCCGTAAGCTGTTTTCAAAAGTTGCATCTGAACAAGCGAGAGATTAACATCCGTTGTTGGGAAGAATCCATAAACTGTTTTCAGAAGTCTTGAAAAGAATCTGAACAAGCGATAGGTTAACATCCGTTACTTGGAGAACCCGTAAACTGTTTTCAGAAATCTTGAAGTTGAATAGGAACCGGTGTAGGGTTGCTTGATGATGAGTCCGTGTAAAACTGCATCTGAAACTGTTAAGGATAACTTTTTATTCTTATCCTGAAAAGGACAAAATGTTAGCTAAACACAAAATTATGTTGCATGAAATGTATGATGCAATATACGTTATATCAATGTTTATGATATGAATATAATGAATGCGCATGTAAGCTGATGAGCTGTCCTGCTGAGGATAAATGAATCCTGGATGGCTGAAGATAAAAGCATCCTGACTGTTGTCGGGAAGAATAATTCCTTGGCCGTTACTGGGGAATAAGGAGCTTAGGCGGTATACCAAACCTCTGGGGAATTCCTGATGACTTCTATTGGGGAGTACCAATCTAGTAGGCTCATGCTGGGGATGCAAGAATGAGAATCTTCAGTTTGGCGGGGAGCATCTCTGGTGACCTTACTGGGGAACTCAAGATGTGTTCTCCTAAAACTCTGTAGGGAGAAGGTCCATTAGTCTGGCTTTGCTGGGGAGTGATAACTTGAAACCTTAACTCGGCTGGGGATACTGGAACTTAAACTCTGAGGGGAATTGAATTCCGGAGGATCCTCTGGCCGGGGAATTGTAAAGATAAGTTACGTTGGGGAATCTTGATGAACTCCACTGGGGATAGGAAGAATTTTGGCGAGTGCGATCTTCCGTGATTGTTAGCTGAGGATAACCCAGTTATAAGCCCTTGTGAGGAATAACTTTGAATAAAACTCGGGAGAGACGTCCGTACTCCGTAGGGGAAAAGCTTCCAGAATCTACTGGGGATTTCCTTTGAAGGGGTATCAAGATATCCAATTGTACCTTTGACTGATCAGTAATCCTCTTTCTTGGTTCATAAGGAAATGATTATGTTCAAATGCATATGCCTATTTAACAAAACATTGGACATTTCTCAAAATAAAACAAACAGTGCAAGAGAAAAGAAAAGGAAATGACACAAATTTCCGGGAAAAGTATTTGTATTGATTTTCTATGAGTATATTTGTACAAAGGAGACAATCATCCTAGTAAGAGGATTTTGTCGTAAATATTTGAAAGATTTATACAAAATAAGGATGGCTATGTGAAATAATTCCCTGGGATTCCATTCCGTTATAGCTTTCACAACTCTGAATATCTGTCCATTCACTGCTTCGCTTGATGATGACTGGATTGATCAGAAGCCTGGTACCGGTTGGTGAAGAGATTGTCTTTGAAGTGATCCGACGAGACATAGTCATACGCTTTAATTCCCTAACTTTTGCCTGAATCGCCCTTTCGGGTTTTCGATCCACCGAGAAACCCCTTTTTGCCCAAGCCGCCCTTTCGAGTTTTCAACTTGCCGGGTGTACAGATTTTTTTGTTTTTATCCCTAATTTTTGCCTGAACCGCCCTTTCGGGTTTTCGATCCACCGGGATGCCCATTTTTGCCCAAGCCGCCCTTTCGGGTTTTCGACTCGTCGGGTTATTTTATGCGTAGTATCTTTTGACTATGTCTGCGTTCGCAGGGTGCGGCAAATCGTCGCCGTCCATGGTGGTCAGAATCATTGCACCACCAGAAAATATGCTCTTGATCACAAATGGTCCTTCATATGTAGGAGTCCATTTGCCCCTGGGATCACTTTGCGGCAAGATAATCCGCTTGATTACGAGATCTCCGACTTGATACACTTGACGTCTAACTTTATTATTGAAGGCCTTGATCATCCGCTTTTGATACGTCTGACCGTGGCATATAGCAGCGAGTCGCTTTTCGTTGATCAGATTGAGTTGATCAAGTCGGGTCTGCATCCAATCATCTTCGTTCAAACCTGCATCCTTCATAATCCTTAGAGAAGGGATCTGGACTTCCATAGGCAGAACAACTTCCATGCCATAGACCAAAGAAAATGGGGTTGCCCCAGTTGAAGTACGTGTCGTCGTACGGTATCCATGTAGAGCAAACGGTAACATCTCATGCCAGTCTTTGTAAGTGACTGTCATTTTCTGAATGATCTTCTTAATGTTTTTGTTCGCAACTTCAACAACACCGTTCATCTTCGACCGATAGGGAGATGAATTGTGATGATAAATCTTGAACTGTTCGCACAATGCAGTGATCATCGTGTTATTCAGATTCGTACCGTTGTCTGTGATGATCCTGTCTGGAACACCATACCGACATATAAGATTTTGCTTGATGAAGCGGGCAACCACATTTTTAGTAACAGAGGCGAACAAAACTGCTTCGACCCATTTGGTGAAATATTCAATGGCAACCAGGATGAAGCGATGTCCGTTGGAAGCCGTGGGCTTGATCTCTCCAATCATATCAATGCCCCACATTGCAAAGGGCCACGGAGCAGTCAGGATGTTGAGAGGAACCGGAGGGATATGAACTTTGTCAGCATAGACTTGACACTTGTGGCAAGTACGGGAATGTTGATGGCAGTCAGCTTCCATGGTAGACCAGTAATAGCCTGCCCTTAGGATCTTCTTGGCCATTGTATGCCCGCTACAGTGAGTGCCAAATGTGCCGCTGTGTATGTCAGTCATAATTAACTCCGCTTCAGCTTTGTCTACACATCGGAGTAATACACAATCATGGCTTCGTTTGTAAAGGATGCTGTTGCTCAGGAAGAACTTAGCAGCGAATTTCCTTAAGAACTTCTTGTCATTCACGGAAGCTCCTTCGGGATAATCTCTAGTCTCGAGATACCTTTTGATTTCATGGAACCAAGGTTGTTCCACTACTTCTTCGGCATTAATCTCGTGACAATGTGCAGGTTCATCCATTCGCTCGATGGTGATTTGGGGAGCCTCGTTATCCCAGTTGAGTTTAAACATGGAGGACATTGTGGCTAGAGCATCTGCTAGCTGATTCTCTTCTCGCGGGAAATGCTCGAAGGTAATTTGCTCGAAATGAGGCAACAATGTCAGGACATGTTCTATGTATGGGATAAGATTAGGATGCTTGGTATCCCACTCTCCTTTGATTTGACTGATAACCAAAGCCAAGTCCCCAAATACGATCAAAGATTTGATCCCCAAGTCTATAGCAGCCTTGAGACCAAAGATGCAAGCTTCATACTCAGCCATGTTGTTTATGCAGCTGAAGCAAAGTCGGGCCGTGAAAGGTGTGTGACAACCTTCCGGAGAAATGAGTACCGCGCCGATACCGTTTCCAAGTGCATTTGACGCACCATCAAAGTACAAGGTCCATCGGGATCCCTTGTCAGGTCCGTCATATGGTCCGTTACCTTCAATGTTGTCCAAATTCATGATGTCCTCGTCTGGGAAATCAAATCTCATGGGTTGATAATCTTCGATAGCCTGATGAGCCATATGGTCAGCTAGTACACTCCCTTTTATAGCTTTTTGGGTGGTGTACTGGATGTCATATTCAGTTAAGATCATTTGCCATCTTGCTATCCTTCCAGATAAAGCGGGCTTTTCGAAGATATACTTGATAGGATCCATTTTGGAAATCAACAAGGTAGTATGAGTCAACATATACTGTCTTAGTCGGCGAGCAGCCCATACCAAAGCGCAGCAAGTTTTCTCGAGCAGTGAGTAGCGAGTCTCACAGTCGATAAATTTGCTAAGGTAATAAATAGCATGCTCTTTTCGACCAGACTCGTCATGCTGGCCCAAAACACACCCCATTGAGTTATCCAAGACGGTCAAATACATGATCAATGGTCTTCCTTCGACGGGTGGCATCAGAATAGGAGGTTCTAGCAAATACTCCTTGATTCTATCAAAAGCAGCTTGACAATCGTCGTTCCACTCGACTACCTGATCCTTTTTCAAGAGTTTGAAAATTGGCTCACAGGTAGAAGTCAAATGTGAGATGAATCTGGCAATATAGTTCAAGCGCCCCAAGAATCCTCTAACCTTCTTCTCAGTACGGGGAGCAGGCATCTCTTGTATTGCTTTTACTTTTGCCGGATCGACTTCAATGCCTTTATTGCTTACGATGAATCCCAGGAGTTTACCAGACCTAACTCCAAAAATGCATTTACTTGGATTCAGCCTGAGCTTGTATTCTTTTAACCTGGCAAACAGCTTCTCCAGATGTTCAAGGTGCTCTTCCTCTGTTTGTGACCGAGCTATCATATCGTCTACGTAAACTTCAATCTCATGATGTATCATATCATGAAATAAAGCTACCATGGCGTGTTGATAGGTCGCCCCTGCGTTCTTCAGCCCGAACGGCATCACCTTGTAACAGAAAGTGCCCCATTGTGTGACGAAAGTAGTTTTCTCCATGTCCTCGGGGGCCATTTTGATTTGATTGTAGCCCGAGAATCCATCCATGAAGGAAAACCATTTGTGCTGAGCTGTATTGTCGATTAAAATGTCAATGTGAGGTAGCGGGAAATCATCTTTGGGGCTGGCCCTATTCAAATCCTGGTAGTCCACACACATCCTGACTTTTCCATCTTTCTTAGGTACTGGCACAATGTTAGCGACCCATTGAGGATAGGACGTAACAGCCAGAAAGCCAGCATCGAATTGCTTCATTACTTCTGCTTTGATCTTTTCGGACATGTCAGGCCTCATTCGGCGAACTTTTTGCTTGATCGGGGGACAATCTTCTCTTGTGGGGAGACGGTGAACCACGATGTCCGTGTCTAAACCCGGCATGTCTTCATAAGACCAAGCGAAGATTTCAACATACTCATTCAACAACTGTATCAGGCTTTCCTTGACATTCGGTTTCAAATTGGCACCCACTTGCACCTCCTTCCGGTCTTCCTCGGTCCCTAAGTTGACAGTTTCTAGTGACTCTTCATGCGGTAAGATGGCCCTTTCCTCTTGTTGCAGAAGTCTGGCTAGTTCCCCGGGTACTTCACAACCTTCGTCATCTTCATACTCGGCTAGATTGACCAGATCCTCAGAGTTATTGAAAGATATAGCAGAATAGTCACCCATGGAATCCGGAGTGGATGGGTACCTGCATTGGTGAGTGTGGGTGTGTGTAAGGGATAGCCATCCTTAAACAAAAAATGCAAAAGGAAAGAAAATGAACACAAGCAGTTTATCAAATGAAAAACGTCCAATGAATCATTAAACATGGCATATGGATATGAAAAATAATCAAAACCCTTACAAGTGGACCTTCATGCCCCGGGCAAGGCAGGAGGTGAAAAGATAGTGTACGGATTGTTTCAAAGCAAATATTACAGACCAAATAAGAAATGTTTAACAGATAAATTACTGATGAATAAAAGTGATGGGGACAAAGTCTTTTGCCTCCCAATTGCTCAATCCTCCTTTGACGATTGGATAAATCCATTCTTCAATGTTGCTTTCTTTGTCTTCATCCTCCAAAGCGTTGATTCCGTAGGGAGAAATTTTGACTGGCGCCCTTTCAATCTTCGAACGGCGCATAGCTTTCTGGCCAGCGGCTGTGAACCCTAATCCAAACTTGTCAGTCTTATGCGGAATGTCAGGTAACTGCCCCCATGCTGAATTCTTCCCTTCCTTTATTGCGGCCCTTGCGTCCTCCAGAGATGCCATCCTGGCCATCTGCCTCGGTGTCTCAGCTGCCAACTTTGCTACTGCTATTTCAGGAAGGACTTCTTCGAAATGTTGAAACGGTGTCTCAATGAACTCTCCTTCAACCTCCACATACCGGAAAGAATTTAAGTGGCTAATCATGTACTCTTCTTCGCCATGGACAGTGATGATCTTTCCCTTGACAGGATACTTCAACATCTGATGTAAGGAGGAGGTGACCGCCCCAGCATGGTGTATCCAAGGTCTACCCAGCAGGCAAGAGTATGATGGACGGATGTCCATCACATGGAAAGTGGATTTAAACACCTCAGTGCCTATCTTGATGGGAATTTCAACCTCTCCATGGACCATTCTCTTTGAACCATCGAAAGCTCTGACAACAATATCACTTGGCTTCAATTCTAACCCCTCACAATCTAGTCGGTCCAAGGCCTTCTTAGGCAAAATATTCAGCGACGAACCAGTGTCGACCAAGACTTGCGCGAGAGTAGTTCCGCGACACTCGATTGAAATGTGCAGAGCATCATTGTGATTTCTTCCTTTAGGAGTTAGGTCGGCATCGGAAAACCCTAACCCGTTGTCCGCAGTCAGGCTAGCCACGCAATTCTGAAATTGATCCGCAGAGGTTTCTTGGGGCACATGAGCTGCCTTCAGAAACTTTATCAGAGCTTTAGCGTGCGCTTCCGAGCAAAGTAGCAGTGCTAGCATGGAGATCTTAGAGGGGGTTTGCCCCAGCTGTTCTACCACATCGTAATCACTTCTTTTGATTATCCTCAAAATCTCATCCATTTCCTTCTTGGAGGTTTCTGGGATTACCAAGGGTTGAGCCCTCGTCCTGACGGGCTCATCTTGGATTCCCTTACCTTTGTCAGCAGCGGTAGGAGAGATGGTACTAGGAAAAACAACATCTTCAATCAAAGGAGTTCTAGCAGAAATATTTATTGGTGCAGGGGCGACCTTGTCAGCTGATGAGGGTCCAAAGACTGCTCTTGGAGGGGAAATCTCTGGAGAAAATATTCTCCCGCTCCTGGTGATTTTGCTAGTGCCTGCAATGTTACTAATGTTGGCTTCATCATCATCCGAACTTTCTTCAATTACTTCGATTTGCTTGATACCATGGTAGTAGACGTCACCGCCATAGTTCTAAGGTATCGACTTCTCAGAAACATAGGGAACAGGCCCTGGCATCGTTATCTTCAAAGGAACAGATTTCGCAGCTGGTGTAATCTTAACAGGCTTTTTGACGGCCTTGGAAAGATTGGCGTGAATGGTTTTGATTGAGACTTCTTCAGTATGAACTGGAACAGCAGAAACTTTTTCAAACAAAATTTATCGACTATCCATAAGGCCTTGGATGCCTTTCTTCAATAACGGACAATCAAACGGCAGAGAGTAACAACAATAGCAGTCTTCTTTACATCCCGGGAAGATCCTGACTCTTAACAGGTTCAACTTAATGGTTAGCAGTGGAGTAGTCAGATCACTGACATTAGCAACATACAAATCTTCTTCAACGGCATTGACATTTCGGCCGTGCTTCGGCATGGGTGCAGATATCACATTAGGCTTCTCTGGAGCGTCAAACTCCACCTCCTTAGCCTCTATCAGGTCTTGGATTTTATGCTTGAGTGCCCAACAATCATTGGTGTCGTGCCCAACACTGTCTGAATGGTAGGCGCATTTAGCATTAGCATGATAATATGGAGAGGACGTATTCACATTCTTTGGCGCCTCCTTGATGGTGGAAAGATTCAACTTCAACAGATGGGGAAGCACTTGCGCTGGAGTCATGTTAATACGGGTGAACTGCCGTTGTGGCCGTTCCACTCGTTGTTGATTTGGTCTGGACTGGTTATAGCGAGGCTGCTCACTTGGAGTGTTTTGAATCATTACGGCCCCCACAGTTGGCCGACGCTCCATCTTCCCTGCTCTTCTCTGAGAATATACCATAGCTGTCTCCTTCTTAAAAGGCTTCTTCTCAACACTTGGAGCAACACCCTTCTGAATCTTTCCTGACTTGATGCCATCTTCTATTCTTTCGCCTGTTAAGATCAAATCGGTAAACCCCGCGGAAGAGTTACCAATTAGATGATTGAAAAATGGCCCAGATAAGGTCCCAAGAAACATATCAATGAGTTCACGGTCGGTTAAAGGAGGCTACACCCTGCCAGCCAAATCCCTCCATTTTTGTGCATATTCTTTGAATCCCTCGCTTGTTCCTAGTGACATACCCTGAAGTTAGGTACGAGTAGGAGCAAGATAAGAATTATACTGGTATTGTTTGTAGAAAGCGGTGGCCAAATCTTCCCAATTTCTGACACTAGTTCCTTCTAGCTGATAAAACCACTCCAACTGAGCTCCCGAAAGGCTGTCTTGAAAGAAATGAATCCAGAGGTTTTTATCTGCCGTATAGGGTTGAATCTTTATCACGTAGGACCTGAGATGCATTTTGGGGCAAGACAGCCTATCATACCTCACAAACACTGGCACTTTGAATTTTGGGGGAATCACAATCCCGGCAACCAAGCCCAAGTCTTCAAAATCCAAACCCGGTACTCTTTGTAATTCCATGGCGGCCAATCGGTCTTCTAAACCCTTGTATTTATCATCAGTTGGAGGGTATTGCTGATCAGAATAATCTTCATCCTCTTCAACCTCTTCCTCTTCCGCATCAGACTCGGAAGGCACCGCCGCTCCATCTCTCTTACTGGTTCCTTCATCAGAAGTAGGAGGAAACTCAAGCACTCTTCGAGCTTCTCCGTCAAATCTTCTCCCCAAAGTAGCCACCCCAATCCTCTTTTTCTTCTTTTTCACTGGGTCTTTATTCCCCAATTGAGTCTTGATATCTTCCTGACCCTTAGCCAAGGTCATCAGGAGTTGTTGGAACTGTGCATTTTGAGCTTGTAGGTCTTTGACTGTTTGCTCGAGATCCATCCTACTGAAATAAACAGCAGACAGATAAGGAAACCTGGAGTGAGACCTGCTTATGCACATGATGAATGGTATGCTTATGTATGCAATGCATTCAAGGATTTAGAACATTCAAAATTGTTTCAGACAAAGAAGAACGCACGTCATATTAATAAGAAGAAATTTGTTAGTACATAAATGCCCCATGGGCCAAATATTACAAAATAACTCCTTAAGGCAAAAAGACATTGCGCATCCTCTTTGGTGCGATGTAGGTGTTGAGGGCCTCTTGCTCATGGAGTCGGCAGGTAAGCTCTAGAACCTTCTTTTCACTGGCGTAGAAGCTAGCTTCAAAAGTATTTCGTTCCTCTTTGAGCTGAATCCAACTTTTCTGCATTTCCTCCCACGATGTAGGCATGTCTGGATGTAGGATGGTGTAGGGAACCTCTCCTTCATTGACGGGCTCTTTAATCACTAGGAGTACATGAGGATAAGGCATCATTAGACTTTGGGCTCGGGCTCGTACCCACTTGAGATAGGGCTCAAGAGGGATGGAGTTCTTGTGTCCCAGAGTCTTTCTATCAACCTTGTTGAGTTTTCCCCAAGCTCTGATGAATCTTTGGCGAAGTCCTTGCGCATCGTTGTCGAAGTCAAAAACTAGGTCAAGAATCAACATGTCATGAGGTCCATCCCTCCGTGCATATCCAAATTGCCTCAAAGCTAGGGAAGGGTTGTAGGTGATGCCTCCTCTAATTCCAAGTAAAGGAACATTAGGAAATTCTCCACAACGATCGACAATGATGACATTTTCTCTGGACCGAGAACACCAATGCACATCAGAATGAGTAAGAGTCATCAACCGTTGGGACCACCTCGAGCCTTGGTCATTCTTTAGGACAGATTGTGGAAGGTGCGAAATAAACCACCTTGCAAGGAGAGGAGTACAGCACATGAGAACACCCCTCTTTCTCATTGTTCGTGTGTAAAATGAGTGAAGGATGTCCCCAAGCAATGTTGGTATTGGATTTCTGGACAAGAAGATTTTGACGGCGTTGACGTCTACCAATTGGTCAGGATTTGGGAACAAGACCAACCCATAGATAAAGAGTGCCACAATCTCTTCAAAGGCTTGTAGGTCCAATGAATTCCAACATTCTTGTGCCTTCTCAAACAAGAATTTTGCTAAGAATCCTTTAACACCGCTTCTGGTTTCCCAATGCCCCTTGATGTCGGATGGTTGTATATGTAATGCTCGAGCAACATCTTCTGGCTTTGGTTCCTTTTCCGTACCGTTGAATGGTAGTTGATTAAGGATAGGAATTCTCAGGAGTTGAGAAAACTCCTCCAAAGTGGGTACCAACTGATAATCGGGGAAAGTGAAACAGTGGTGAAGAGGGTCAAAGAACTGGAATAACACTTTCATCATGTCTTCTTCAATGTTTGTGTTGACTAGGCTGAGCAGTCTACCATGTCTTTCACTGAAGGATGAATTTTCCGGAATTCTTGAGGTGAGCTCCTTGAGTTGAGGAGAGATTCTCACAAGGTTGACTTGAATGGTATTTCTGCGAGGAATTTCCATGTCCTACAAAACAAGAACAAAGATGAAGATCCAAACCCTTGAAATGGTTAGTGAATGCATATGATGTTTTATGATGTTTATGATGTATGCACAAGACATATGTACAAGCAAATCACACCAAACCCTAGTTTCAGGCTTGCATGGGGTTTCATAGGTAAGTACCCTCTTGAGTGTAGTTGGCTTAAAAAACCTGTCCTATAAATAGTAACCGGGTTCTAAGGAGCTCAATATCACGGGATTGTTTTCATTGTTCATTGTTTTGGTTTAGCCACTTAACTAGCGACCAAAATATTCCAAGAAAACAACCCTCAATGAGTGTAGTATCGAGTATCTACCAACTTCGGACTGCACCAAAGCCGGTCATCTCACTACCCCTAATAAAAGGCCAAGATGGTCAAGTAAGGTTCTAGGTCATTAGTGCTTAGTGACATCACTCAGCGGCCCCGTACTCTCCTTGATTGAACTCAAGGGTTACCGGTACTCACAAATATGTCGCACTAATATAGCTATTGCTTCGACCGTGTCGGTATACCCTGCACAGTTTCCACAACGTATTGCTATCTATGAATGTTTCCCCAAATCCGGGTGTAGGATTGTAAACCCAAACAATAGGGCCAAGATATAAAGCAAACAATTCAAACAATTTGTCATGCAAGAGGGTGATCTAAGCCCTAAGGTTACTCCACTTTTAAAAAATCCTCAGTAGAGTCGCCAGTTCTGTGATACGGTGGGAGAACTGACTAGGGTTTTGCGTTTGTTTTCGCAAATGTTTCGGTTGAGCAAGAGTCGCCACCGACTTTTTATTTTATCCTAAGGAAAGGTTTAAAAAGCACAGCAAAAACCTTTGAGATTTTTCTTGGGTTCGGGGAGTAGATTATAGAAAGGGAAGGTATTAGCACCCTTTCTATCCATGGTTATCCATGGGCTCTTAGGTACTTGCTTAGATCAACTTGCCTTGGTTTTCAATTGTTTGAAATGGTGCTTGGTGTGTGGTTTTGAAAATGTTTTGAAAAGATGCCTTGTATAGGCTACCCTTGTAACAATTCTTTACTCGAATGTTTTACAAAAGGTGTTTTGTCTTTTGAAAAGATGTTTCAAGGTTTTTGAAAGTTTGTTTTGAAAGTGTTTGTGAAGCGTGATTTGAAAATGGGCAAGTGTTTTCTTTGCAAATTGGCAAGTACTTAAGAGTTATCTACCCTAAAGTTTTCTCAAAGATTTCTGTTATGTTTTAAAACTTTTGACAATTTTGTTCCACCATTGCATTTGGTGGACAATCTTGTATTATGAGGTGAAAGGGACAGGCGCGGGTCATTGTTTAGACCATAATTGCAACAGTGTTAAATATCTTTGGGCAATTTTTTCTTTGAAAGAGATTTGATCATTTTAGGTAACTTTTTTGAAAGCGTCATCGAGGGACTTATGATCATTTGATTGTTTGTTTTACCCAAAGAAACCTAACATGCAATATGGCCCAATTATTTGAAGGCAACAAAGTGGAATACCCTAGGGGTGCAAGTGTGATATGTGTTGTTCATTTTCATGCTTGATTATCTTGAAATTAGGTCAGACTATTTTGTTCGTTTTATTCGCATACAAACCCTAATTCTAGCATGGCATGTTTAGAAAGCATTAAAGTGCGAAATTTAAATTCCTACACTATTACAACACAATAAAATGGGGAGGGGGGTACAAATGTTCAAATGGGGGGATATTTAGACAAGAAATTAAATCTAGCTATTACATCATTTTCTTTGAATATTTACAACACAAATAATTGCATAATTAAATGGAAATGAAATAAATATGCAAAATGTAAAAAGAATTTTTATGTGTATATAAAAAAGGTATTATTTATGTTAACTAAAAAAGAAATAAAAAGGTATTATTTTTGAAATATTTTCATATTTAGGGCAAAACCCTAATTTTAATCAAAAGGGTATTAATTATGTAATATATATAATATTTACTATTTATATACAAAGAATAAAATAAAAATGAAGTCTAATTGTGAAAAATGTATTTTTAATTTTAAATATTAATAAAATAAAATATGTATATTTTTGGTATTTTATTCTAAGTATACTAATGTATAAATATTCATTTATAATATTTACAAAATATGTATTATATATACTAATTAATAATATTTAATATTTAATAAAAAAATTATTTTTTCTATAAAATATTTTTAGAAAGTAGAACAAAATAAAAGTGTATAAAAAAATGTATTTTGCACTATTTTAGTATTTTAAATAAAAAGTATATGTATTTATTTATTTATGTACAAACTAAAAGAAAAATCAAATAAATACCTAATAAATTCAAAAATAGTGAGAAAAAATATTTTTATATTTTTAATACCATGAGAAAAAATAAATGAGTCAATTAAAAAAAGAAAAAAATCAAAAAACATTAAAAATAAACCAAATGGGCTTGGGGGGTATGAAAATGGAAATAGGGTGTGAAAAGAAAAGACCACACAGGCCCAACCCATGTGGCTTCTTCTTCAACCTTCAGACAGAAACTATCCAAAACGCACGCCTGTTTCTTCCAGTTCAAACATCCTGATTCTTTGATCTTTTGCACAAACTTTCAACACAAAAAATGTTAAGCATGAAACCACGATTCCAAATATATAAAGAACATCTCCTAACTCTCAGAAATGAGAGAGAATTTTAACAATCCTAAATCCTGACCTAAGTTTTCTGCCATTTTCAAACCTTAAATTCTCACAGCTCAAGCAAAAGAAATGAAAAGTAAAAGCATGTACAGGTTCAGTGGCATGAGTAGAACATTGCTTATTCACAAACTTAGAGCTAATGATGCATAATAAGAGAGATAGAAGTTCACCAAAATACCTGTTCAGTTGAAGTTCTATCTGGCAGTGGGGGAGCTTTCAGTGCAAGATAATGGTTGGTATAGCTTCCTTGAGGTGTGGTGATGCTGTTCCAATATTTACTTTGCCTTGAGACACCTTGAATTGAGCTGTAGAACTTCAACTGCAAAATGAAAAAGTGAAAATGGTGGAACTTGTTAGAGGAATTACAGGCCGTGTTTCAAGTCATGGTTAGCTTGCATAGATGCTAGGGAATGTGTGTGAACTGGTTTGGGCAAGAAAGCTTGAGAGAAATGGGAGATGGCACTCAAACTGCAGGCCTTGCCCTGTTTTTGCAGTTTGAAGGTGATTCTGAGATTGGGAGTGGATGAGGGATGTTAGGGTCGTGTGCTAGCTTGGTTGTGATGTCTTGGATGTGTTTTACAAGTTTGCTTAAGTGTTTGTAAGCTGATATGAGAGTTGTCTTGAACAATGCAAGGTTTCTTAACACTTAAGCAAAAAAGGTCAAGTTGGTGTTTAGGCAGCTAGAGGCCCCCAAAACATGCTGCATAACTCAGTCTTGATTAGTGTGATTAATCCCTAAACTTGTGCCAAAGAGATCTTAACTGTACTTCTTGGATTTTCAATTGGACATAAAGCTACCTTTTGCAAAAATGGAAGAAATGCTTTATCCATTTTGGGATTAATCCTTTAGGCAATGCTTGAACTCATGAAACAAGGCCTTGGCACAAAGGTTTGGCATTAAATTTATGAGTGTAATTGAGATAAAAGGCCTGTAATCAAGTGGCATGCTGAGTTTTGAAAATGCATAATGTTATGAACATGTAACTTGGCTTAATCAAAAGTGAGTTTTTGCTATATTGTGAAATTCGATTCTCCATAACCATGAGGTTGTTTGAGAAGTTCTTGGACATTTTGGAAAGCTTGGAATGTGTACTACAATCCATCTTTGAAATGAAAATTGAAATTCCAATTGGAAGTTTATGGAAAATGGCCTTGAAGTTCGGTAGAAAACCTTGTCAAAATAGGTTAAAATTTCACTAAGTTAAGAATGGTTTAGTGCCCTTATTCAAAAATTTGTAACTTGAGATACAAGCCTTATTTAGGAAAACTTTGTGAATCAAAGTTTTAGATTATGCAACAAGCTACAACTTTCATGTTTTGACTTTTGTTTGAATCCAAATGGATCTTGGTGAGAAAGTGGGGCAAAGTTGGGAAAAAATTAGGGTTTTTCATAACTTAGAAAAATTCTAAGTTATGAAAAATTCTAATTTCTAACCCTAATTTGCATTTTGTGATTTCTTGATGAACAAGTTTCATGATTTGGCATGTTTTGATGAAAAATGAATCTTGACTCTTGATTTTGACCAAAAAGTCAAAGTTTGACTTTTCAGTGTACAGTCAAAATTGATCAATTGACTGGGAAATTCAACTGTCAATCTTGTGTACTTGAGATCTTTTGAGTTTGTTGAGCATGTCAAGATAATTCCATGGGGTCCTTGAGTCCATATTTGAGCTTGGTTTTCCATTGGTTGGGTCAAACAGTCAAAAATTTCCTTTGTGCAGTCAAAACCCTAAAAATGACCATTTTGCCCTTTTAGTGATCTGATCAAATTTCTTGTGGAATTATGATCCAAACTTGATCAAATGGTCCATATGAGTCCATAATGTTGATGTGGGTCAATTTCCATGAGGTTTGACTGTCAATTGGCCACAGTTGACTTTTTTCCCCAATACAGTTGATTTCTAGGTCAACTGTCCAATTGACTGGGCAAAACTTGAAATCAAGACTTGAAACTTGATGTGGATAAACTTAGGAGTCCAATATGAAGCAAGAAAGTCATCTTAGGCATTTTAGGTCAAAACATCTTTGTGCAAACACAAACCCTAATTTGGGTCAACAGTGCAAGGAGAAGTCTTGAGCAGATGAAACCCTAACTGGATCTTGAGCTTCAAGGGATTTGTGGTGAGAAATCAATGAGAAATGGGAGGGCAAATTTTGGGGTACAACATTTGCTCTATGTTTTCAAAATTTGTTTGCTTTTCAAGTGTGTGTGGGTTTTGAAAAAGTTTCATTTGAAAAATTTCTAAGTAACTCTTGTATCTGTCCTCAAGAGTGTATGAAAAATTTGTTTGAAAACTTTTAGAAAGTGTGAGTGCGAAAAGTTGTTTTGTTTGTTTGAAAAGAGCAAGTACTTAAGAGAAATCTACCTACTCTAAGGAATTAGGCTGTGTAAGAGTCCTTTAGACAGTGATATCCCACCATTGAAAGGTAGGTAGCACCGTCGTTGGAGGTGTTTGGGTCAATTCGATTAAGGGACATGTGTGGTCACCTAAAGCAATGGTAGGACACCTTAGTGGTAACCCTAATGTCCTAGATCCTTTTATCCGAGGCAACCGTTTCGAGGCAACTGGATCTTTAGACAAAGGGCAACCTCTAAGACACCCTATACTTGATGACCACGTTCGAGGCAACCAGCGCGGCGTACCCTAGGAGTGTCATGTGCTTTGTGTGTTGTTTTTCAGTTAATGTTTTGTACATGTTATTTGTGAGCTACGGGTTGATTTTATTTGTCATACATTCTTTCATGCATTTTTTAACAGTTAGGAGTGCGGAAAAATAAATTGCGGAAAAATAAATTCTAACTATTACAAGGTGCGGGTCTATACATCGCAAAAAAACAAAAACCCGTTTTGGAAAATAAAGTGCGAGAATTTAAAAGAAAGCGATAAAGTTCTAATTATTACACTTCCTGAGCAGATACAAAAATATAAAATATTGAATTAAAATAAACTGCGTGCGAAAGAATAGAATCGGGACGTCATGAGGGTGTTGACCCCTTTTTTAAGAAAGAATTGAATTTTTGTCCTTTTTGTAATTAATGAAATTAAAACTAATAACTAATTAATTAATTAATTAAAAAAATGTTTTTTGTGTTTTTTGTGTTTTTAATGAAATAAAATTAAAAAAGAAATTAAAAGTTGAAAGTTCTAATTCTAAATTAATTTTACTTATTAAAAATGTTGAAATTGTTCTAATTACACAACTAATTAATTAATATTAAAATTTATTTACAAAATAAGTTAATAAATAATAAAATGTTTTTTTTTTGGTTTTATTGAATTTTATGGGAAAAAATTAGTTTGTTAGGTTAATTAACAATAATGATAATAATTAAAAAAAGAAAATAAAAAGAAAAGGAAAATAGCAAAAAAAAAAAAGAAATAGAAACCAATGGGGGTGTTGATGGCCCAATGGAGGTGTGAAGCCTGGAAATTGCTGGCCCATTAACCAGCCTTGTTGACTTTTGGAGATTGCCTGGAGCACGTTGACTGGAGAATATAGTGTTCATCACTTTTTGGCCCTCGGATTGATGATCATGGCCACTTGGCATGTGGAACGCTGAAGGTTCATGGTGAAACGCACTGGGCATCCTGCACACAAACACATAAGAAAAAATGATATGGAATTTTAGGGGACCTGGGAAGAACTTACAGCGCGGTATGATGGATCTTAGGACGTGGCAATGGTTGCTTTAGCTTCAAGGGATGGCAAAGAAGAGAGTCACGTTCTCCTTTTGGCCTGAAAATGCTTGCAATACTCCTTTTGATCTCACACTTTTTTTGACACTTTTTGGATTTTGCTCTGGCCGTTTTAGGGGTGCTTAGGTTGTGAATGAAGTTTGTCACACTTGCATATGTAGTAATGAATGAGAATAAGTCACATTATGAGCCAATGATCCCTTGCAATTAAGTTTTTGGATTCTTCATAACCACCATTAAAGATCATTCCAAGTTTGTTCAAATTTTGAATTTTTATGCATAAAATGGCCCTAGCACGAAATTTGTAGGTTGTTCATGACACATAAAAGTCATTCAAATCAAAAGATGTTATTTAATTAATTTTTGATTTTATTTGAATTTTATGGATTTAAAATGAATTAAATCAAATAAAATTAAATAAAAATAGAAAAATTAATGTTTAATCTTGAAATTGATCATGGGACACGTGGGTGGCATGACAAGGCTGAATCAAGTGGAAAAAGTGGGCCCTTTTGTCAAAAAATTGAAGTTTCAAGGATAATTGACTTTTGCCATTTCATAAAAATTTCCCAACTTCTCCAATGCATATCTTGCTCAATTTTGATCATATGAACATGTTCTTGGACATTTTGGAAAGGTCTTGAATTCTTCTAACCAATGACTTTGGTCCCATGTCATTTTTATTTACCAATCTCAAGTTATGGTCTTTGACTTAAAATGCCTTTTTGTTGACTTTTGAAAATGACCTATAATGTTGAAATTGATAACTTTTTGTGAGAGAATTTGTTGGACTTGGAATGTGAAGATGAGTTGTAGGAAATGTCATCCCCTTCAAAATGAGCATTGGATGGGATTTTTCTGATGAACCATGAAAAAGTTATGCCTTGGTCAAGTTACAGTTGACTTTTTCAACTGTCCAAAAATGGAAACTTTTGCATCTTGATGATTTTTGAGCCATGCTTGTGGAATCATGATCAAGACTTTATCAAATGATGATTGTGGCTTCAAAATAAGATGTTGACCAAAAATTTTGACTTTTGACTGCCAAATGACCATTTTGCCCCTGCAGTTGATTGTGAAGCCATTAGGGCTTTTGACTGTGCAACTTGACCTTGTGAGCCTTGAAACTTGACATGTGGATGCTTGACAATGTGTATAGGCATATCTGACTTGATTGAGCCCTTGAAAACATCAACTTCTTTGCAAGAACCAAAACCCTAATTTGACTGGCTTAAGAGGGTGTTTGAACTGTGCAACCCTTGAGTAGACTTGAGCAAATTGAGATGATGCTTGTCAAAACTTTGAAGAATATGGGAGGGCAAATTTTGGGGTACAACAGTTGCCCATGTTCAATCTTCTTAGACCTGAGGATGTCCGTTCACCAGTTCTGTGATCGGTGGAAATAAAACTGATTGTTTTTTAGCTGGTTTCGCGAAATGTCGCGGTAAGCAAGAGTCGCCATCGTCTTTTATGTTCTCCAACATGGAAAGGACAAAAGCACAGCAAAATTCCTTATTCGAGATATTTCTCGGTTCGGGAGGTAGATTTATAGAAAGGGAAGGTGTTAGCACCCTTTCTATCCGTGGTTATCCACGGGCTCTTAGGTACTTGCTCTTATGTTTTCAAAATTTGTTTGCTTTTCAAGTGTGTGTGGGTTTGAAAAAAAGTTTCATTTGAAAACTTCTGAGTAACTCTTGTATCAGTCCTCAAGAGTGTATGAAGTGTTTTGTTTGAAAACTTTTTGAAAGTGTAGTGTGAAAAGATGTTTTTGTTTGTTTGAAAAGAGCAAGTACCCACGAGAATCTACCTACTCTAAGGAATTAGGTTGTGTAAGAATCCTTTAGATAGTGCTATCCCACCATTGAGAGATAGGTAGCACCATCGTTGGAGGTGTTCGGGTCAATTCGATTATGAGGGACAGTGTGGTCACCGAAGCAATGGTAGGACATCTTAGAAGTAACCCTAATGTCCTAGATCCTTTGTATCTGAGGCAACCGTTTCGAGGCAACTGGATCTTTTAGACAGAAGGGCGACCTCTAAGACACCCTATACTTGATGACCACGTTCGAGGCAACCAGTGAGGCGTAACCTAGGAGTGGCATGTGCTTTGTGTGTTGTTTTTCAGTTAAGGTTATCTTGTACATGTTATTTGTGAGCTACGGATTGATTTTATTTACATACATTCTTTCATGCATTTTTTTAACAGTTAGGAGTGCGGAAAATAAATTGCAGAAATGTAAATCTAACTATTACAAGGCGCGGGTCTATACATCGCCAAAAACAAAAACCCATTTTGAAAATAAAGTGCGAGAAATTAAATAAAGCGGTAAAATTCCTATTTAACTATTACATATCTGGAGACAATTACACAAATAATCAAAATAAATAAATGCGCACGAGAATTAAATTGGAACGTCATGAAGGTTTTGACCCTTTTTTGAATAAGAATTGAATTTTGTCTTTTTTTGTAATTAATGAAACTAAAATTAATAACTAATTAATTAATTAATTAAGAAAATATTTTTTATGTTTTTATGTTTTAATGAAATAAAATAAAAAAATAATTAAAAATGTCAAAAGAAAAGCCTAAGTCTACATTATTTTATTTATTGTAAAAGGTATTAAAGTTAACTAATTAAACTAATTTAATTTAATTTACATTTATTTACAAAATAAAGGAGTGAAATTAATAAATACTAATATTAGTTTTTTTTATTTTTATGGGAAAAGTTAGTTTATGAGGTAATTAAATAATAATAATGGTTAATAATTAATAAAAGGGAAATTATAAAAGAAAAGAAAATAAAAAGAGAAAAAAGAAAGAAAATAAGAACCCAGGGGGTGTTGGACCCTTAGGGAGGGGAATCAGGAATTTAGGCCCATTGTCTCAAGCCTTTTTGACTTTTGAATCGTCCAGAGGCGCGTTGACCAGGGAGCATGGTGTGGATCACCCTTTGGCCTTTGGATTGATCTTTTGAGACACTTGGCGCGCATCTGTATGAGGCCTATGGTGGAACGCGTCTAGGAAGCTGCATGGGAATTTGTTAGAAAAAATAATATTGAGACTTGGGGGGACCTGGGAAAACTTACAGCGCGGTATGATGGACCTTAGGACGTGGCAAGGGTTGCTTTAGCTTCAGAGTATGGCAAAGAAGAGAGTCACGTTCTCCTTTTGGCTTGAAAATGCTTGCAACACTCCTTTTGATCTCACACTTTTTTTGATACTTTTTGGATTTTTCTCTGGCCGTTTGTGCACACTCTAGGTCGTGAATGAGGCTTAGTTACACTTGCATATGTAGTAATGAATGAGAATAGGTCACATTATGAGCTAATGATCCCTTGCAATTAAGTTTTTGGATTCTTCATAACCACCATTAAAGAAACATTCCAAGTTTGTTCAAATTTTGAATTTTTATGCATAAAATGGCCCTAGCACAAAATTGGTAGGTTGTTCATGACACATAAAAGTCATTCAAATCAAAAGATGTTATTTAATTAATTTTTTTGATTTTATTTGAATTTTATGGATTTAAAATGAATTAAATCAAATAAAATTAAATAAAAATAGAAAAATTAATGTTTAATCTTGAAATTGATCATGGGACACGTGGGTGGCATGACAAGGCTGAATCAAGTGGAAAAAAGTGGGGCCTTTTGTCAAAAATTGAAGTTTCAAGGATAGTTGACTTTTGCCATTTCACAAAAATTTCCCAACTTCTCCAATGCATATCTTGCTCAATTTTGATCATATGGACATGTTCGTGGACGTTTTGGAAAGGTATTGAAGTCCTCTAACCAATGCCTTTGGTCCCATGTCATTTTGATTTACCAATCTCAAGTTATGGTCTTTGACTTAAAATGCCTTTTTGTTGACTTTTGAAAATGACCTATAATGTTGAAATTGATAACTTTTTGTGAGAGCATTTCTTGGACTTGGAGTGTGAAGATGAGTTGTAGGAAATTTCATCCCCTTCAAAATGAGCATTGGATGGGATTTTTCTGATGAACCATGAAAAAGTTATGCATTGGTCAAGTTACAGTTGACTTTTCAGCTGTCCAAAAATGGAAACTTCTGCATCTTGATGATTTTTGAGCCATGCTTGTGGAATCATGATCAAGACTTGATCAAATGATGATTGTGGCTTCAAAATAAGATGTTGACCAAAATTTTTGACTTTTGACTGCCAAATGACCATTTTACCCCTACAGTTGATTGTGAAGCAATTAGGGCTTTTGACTGTGCAACTTGACCTTGTGAGCCTCGAAACTTGGCATATAGATGCTTGACAATGTGTATGAGCATATGGGACTTGATTGAGCCCTTGAAAACCTCAACTTACTTGCAAGAACCAAAACCCTAATTTTGACTGGCTTAGGAGGATGGTTTGACTGTGCAACCCTTGAGTAGACTTGAGCAAATTTAGATGATGCTTTGTCAAAACTTTGAAGAATATGGGAGGGCAAATTTTGGGGTACAACAGTAGGCGCATCTTTCATTGTGATTGTATTTTGGTGAGGACGTATTAGGATTTTGTGGAGGATCCCTTAATGGAATGAGCTCGGCTTTCAGTAAATGTTTTAATGTTTGTGGTAAGGACATACCAATATTGGTGTATTGTCTTAGCGGAGCATTCGACCTTTGCTGATTAACTTGTTGTTGTGGTTGTTGGGTAGAAGTTGTATTAGAAATTAATATTGCACTCACCGACTGATGACGGTCCTTCTTAGCATGACTCCTTTTCCCATACACAACATTAGTTTCCTTTTTGCTAGTAAATGGTTTTTTCACAGTATTAGAGGTGGAGGTCATGGGTATTGTGATACGGTGGTAGAACCGACTGTTTAATGTTGGTTTGCGTTTTTTGTCTGCAAATGTCGTGGTAAGCAAGAGTCGCCACTGACTTTTCTTTTATCCAACAAATGAAAGACTGAAAAGAACAGAAAAAAGACCTTTCGAGAGTTTTCTGAGTAAGGGGGTAGATTATGGAAAGGGAAGGTGTTAGCACCCTTTCCATCCGTAGTTTTCTACGGGCTCTTAGATGCTAGCTCATGTTTTGAAAATTGCTTGTGCTTTGTGTATTTTGAAAATTGTTTTGAAAATGACTTAGTGCCGCAATTTGCTTTGTGATAACACTTGTATCAGTCCTCAAGAGTGTTGACAAGGTGAATGTTTTTTAAAGTGTTTTTGAAAATATTTTTGTGTAGGTGCAAAAAGTTGTTTTGAGGAAGCATCTAAGAACTTATCTACTTATACTTGAAAAGGTCGTTATTTTCCTCCTAACCTTTAGACGGTGCTATCCTACTATTAGTGAGTAGGTAGCCCTATCGTTGGATGTGTGAGGGACAATGACGGGCCATCGTTATGGTCATAGAAGGCAACATATAGGGATACCTTAGCAGTTCGAAGGGACTGTCATCATATATTCATAGGCAACATAGAGGGACAAGATCATTTCTCGTAGGCAACTCGAGGGACATTAAGGGACTATGATCTTTATGATGACTTTATTCGAGGGTCTTTGCTAAGATATCCCTACGTTCGAGGGACATGACCATTGTTTTTCCGAAGGCAACAAGTGAGGTTATCCTAGAGGTGCGAGTGTGCAAATGATTCAGTTCGGTTATTTATCTTGAAATTAGGGTTTTCTATCGTTCATTTTTATCTTTTCATACAATCCTATTAATCCAAGCATTGCATAAGATATAGTAGCAGAAGGTAAAGGCGAAAATGTAAACCTAAGCTATCACAGAGCTTTGGGACAGTTACATAATAATGAAGCGTGCGGAAAAGAAATCTTAAAACTATTACATCCCGGAAGCAATTACATGATAATGATGAAAAAAAAAGTAGGAAAAATAAAGCTACGTTATTACAGTTGAACGCGCCCTACACACTTTATCTAGGAAAATAAAAATAAAATGAAAATAGCAAAGAAAATGTTTTGGTGATTTTTTTATGAAAAATGATTTATGATAATTAATTAAATAAACCTAAAATACCTAATTAATTTTAATCAATAAAAAATGTTAATTTTGAAAAAAGTTAATTAAAATACCTAAATCTAATTAGTTTTAATTAATAATAAAAAAAGGTTAATTTTGAAAAAAGTTAATTAAAAAAAACCTAAAAACCTAATTAATTTTAATTAAAAAAGGTTAATTTTGAAAAAAAAAGTTAATTAAAAAACCTAAAACCTAATTAAATTTAATTTAAAAAAAAGGTTAATTTTGAAAAAAAAGGTTAATTAAAAAAACCTAAAACCTAATTAATTTTAATTAAAGAAAAAAGTTTAAAAAGAATAGTTTATATGTAATGATTAACAAGAAATAATTAAGTTTGCCAAAAAATAGATAGGGGAAGAAACATCAATTAAAAATAGGATTAGAAAATACAAATAATGCAAATGTCAGGGGTGAATGAAAATAGGTAAAAGGATAAATAAAAAGAAAGAAAACCAAAACCAATAGGGGTGGGTGTTGAACCCACGCCCTTAACCTTCTCAAGATGTTTGTCTTGCCATGTATTAGTGGTTGTTCTGTTTTAGCCTCAGTATTTTATAATAACCCTGCATGAGACCCTGTCTAAATATGCAGTGTTGAATCTCATTAACACATTAAATAAATTACTATATCATAAAATACAAATAAAGCAAATATATAAAATTTTGTAATGTTAAAACCGATATGGCATGTATGAATGTTTCTACACCCTTTTGATCATGGAGATCAAATCAGCCTTACCCTTACTGGAGAAGTAGTGAAATGGGGGTTTGTATGTAGTGAGATTGAGGTTTGTAACAAGGATTTTAAGGTTCTTGAAGGAATTTGATATTTTCACAGGGTTGTGGTAAATGTTTTTTTCCCGTGTTTGTTGTGTGAAAAGAATGAGATTATATAATGGAAATTAGATAAAAAAATATGGGCTTTGAATGTGCAATTGGGCCTCCAATAACCACAAGCAATAATGCAGATTTTTATTCACTTGAGTCTGTCATGTTCCAAGATAAATCGTGTTGTACCCCAAAATTTGCCCTCCCATTTCCTCAACATTTTCTCATCACAAGACCTTTGAAGATCAAGATCCAGTTAGGGTTTCCCCTACTCAAGACTTCTCCTTGCACTGTGGACTCAAATTAGGGTTGGTGTTTGCCTAAGGATGTTTTGACCTAAAATGCCTAAGATGACTTTCATGCTTCATGTTGGACTCCCAAGTTTACCCATGCAAAGTTTCAAGTCTTGATTCCAAGTTTTGCCCAGTCAATTGGACAGTTGACCTAGAAATCAGCTGTATTGGGGAAAAAGTCAACTGTGGCCAATTGACAGTCAAACCTCATGAAATTTGATCCACATCAACATTATGAACTCATATGAACCATTTGATCAAGTTTGGATCACAATTCCCCAAGAAATTTGATCAGATCATCAAAAGGGCAAAATGGTCATTTTTAGGGTTTTGACTGCACAAAGGCAATTTTTGACTGTTTGACCTAGCCAATGGCAAATAAAGCTCACCTATAGACTCAAGGACCCCATTAATTTATCTTGACACATTCATCAAGCTCAAAAGATCCCAAGTACACAAGGTTGACAGTTGAATTTCCCAGTCAATTGATCAATTTTGACTGTATACTGAAAAGTCAAACTTTGACTTTTTGGTCAAAATCAAGAGTCAAGATTCATTTTTCATCAAAACATGCCAAATCATGAAACTTGTTCACCAAGAAATCACAAAATGCAAATTAGGGTTAGAAAAGGGAATTTTTCATAACTTAGAATTTTTCTAAGTTATGAGAAACCCTAATTTTTTCCCAACTTTGCCCCATCTTTTCACCATGATCCATTTGGATTCAAACAAAAGTCAAAACATGAAAGTTGTAGCTTGTTGCATAATCTACAACTTTGGTTCACAAAGTTTTCTCATTTGAAGCTTGTATCTCAAGTTATAATTTTTTGAATAAGGGCACTAAACCATCTTTTAACTTAGTGAAATTTGACCTATTTTGACAAGGTTTTCTACCCTACTTCAAGGCCACTTTTCATACCCTTCCACTTGGAATTTTGATTTGCATTTCAAAGATGGATTGTAGTACACATTCCAAGATTTCCAAAATGTCCAAGAACTCATCAAACAACCTCATAACTTGAGAGATTCGAATTTCACAAGTTGGCAAAAATCCACTTTTGTTCTTCATCCAAACATGTTCACAAACTTGCAAATTTGAATTCAGTTTGCTTTATGCTTAATTACATGTCCTTGAACCATTCCATACTCAATAATTTAATGCATATTCAATGAGTTGAGGCCATGTTCTTTGTGTTCTAACATTGCATAGTGGATTAATCCTAAACTAGATAAAGTGCTTTATCCATTTTTGTAAAAAGCTAGCTTTATGTCAATTTGAAATCCAAGCAAGTACAAGCAAAATCCTCTTGGCACAAGATTATGGACAAGTTGCTCTGATCAAGAGAAGATTATGCAGCAGGATTAGAGGCCCCTACTGACCTAAAAACAAAAGTGACCATTGCTTGCTTCATTTTCAAGTAACATTGCATAACTTATCACATATCTCATCTCAACTTAGGAACAGAAGAGAGAAGTGATAAAACACATTCCATAGACCACATCCAAGCTTTTGCACGAGTCTTGAACATCTAAAGCACCCTCCATCTCAAAGTCACCTTGAAACTGCTCAAAACAGGGGAGCCCCTGCAGTTTGAGTGCAAACTCCCAATCCCTTCGAGCATTTTGATCCAAACCTTTTCCTCTACCTTCCCTACAATATATACAAGCTAACCATGTCCTAAAATCAGACCTGTAACACCTCCAAGCCACTTCACCATTTTTAATTTTTTGTTTTGCAGTTGGAGTTCACTAGCTCGATTCAGGGAGTTTCAAGACAAAGTAGGAATTGGAAAAGCATCCTTACACTTCAAGGAAGCTGTACAAGTCATCATTTCACTCTGAAACATCCTCCATTGCCAAGCTCGATTCCAACTGAACAGGTACATTCATGGAGTTCTATCTCTCTTATTAGGCATTGTTAGCTTTAGGTTCTTGAAGAAAACATGTCACAATCATAGCCCTGAACATGCTCATATGTTTAGATTTCATTTATATTCCGTGTGCTTAGAGAATTTCATGTCTGAACATTGATGAAAAGTTAGGTCAGAAATGGGGGGGAGAGAAATTCTCCCTCATCTTAGAGAGATAGGTCCTGTTCTTTATATGGTTGAAACTGTCTCTTAATGCTCTACACTTTTCATGTTATGAGTTTTGCTTGAAAGTCCAGGAATCCAGAGATAAAAAACGCGTGTTTTTGCTTGAAGAAGGCTGTACAGAGGTTGAAGAAGAAGTGATCTGGGCTGGGCCTGGATTTATTTTCTTTTCACACCCCATTTCCATGTTTACACCCCCTGAGCCCATTTGCTTCATTTTTGACTCTTTTTGACTTTTTCTTTTTTGGTTGACTTTGTTTATATTTGCTCATGACATTAAAAAATTAAAAATATTTTTTTCATCATCTTTTGCATTTATTGCATATTTATTTATTTATTTTCTTTGTTTGTACATAAGTATATATAGACTATTATTAGAATAAATATAAAAATAATGTAAATACAATTTTTATTTTTATTTACTTTCTGAAAATATTTCACACAAAAAAATACTCTTTTATTTATTTTATTAAAATATTAAATAAATACTTATTTTTTGTATAATACATATTTAGGGTTTAATATATATATATATATATATATGTGATTATTAATATCTTTAAGATAAAAATATAAAAATACTTGATTTTTTTTATTTTATCAATATTTGATATAAAAATACCTTTTTCCATAATACATTTCATTTTATTTTATTTTTATAAATAATGAATAAATAGTTGTATTAAATTAGAAAATAATACCTTTTTCTTTAAAATTAGGGTTTTACCCTAAGTTCAAAATACTCCAAAAATAATACATTTTTTTATTTTCTTTTCTCTTTTACATAAATAATATTTTTTCATACATATACAAAACATTTTTGTGCATCTTGCATCTTTATCTAATTTTTGTACATTATTTAAATTGCAAATATTCAAAATGATGTAATAATTTAGATTTAAATTCTTGTCAATATCCCCATTTGAACATTTGTACCCCCCTTCCCATATTTGGTTTTGTAATAGCTTAGTAATTTTAATTTCGCACTTTATTGCTTTCTAATGATAACATGTTAGAATTAGGGTTTGTATGCGAAAAAACGATAAAAAATAGTTTGACCTAATACAAGATAAACAAGCATGAAAATGGCCACACAAATCACACTTGCACCCCCTAGGGTATTCCACTTGTTGCCTTCAAATAATTGGGCCATATTGCATGTTAAACTTCTTTGGGCAAAGCAAACAATTTGAATGATCATAGTCCCTCGACAAAACTTTTCAAAAAAAAAACAAACAAAAACAAATGATCAAGTCCCTTAGAGAAATTGCTCAAAGACATTTGACGCCGTTGCAATTATGGTCTAAACGATGACCCGCGCCTGTCCCTTTCGCATCCTAACACAAGGTTGCCCACCAAATACAATGGTGGAGCAAACTTGTTAAAAGGGTTAAAGTATAGCAATGATCTTTTGAGAAATTTAGGAGTAGATAACCTCTTAGTTACTTGAATCAACTTGCAAAACAAAACACTTGCCTAATTTCAAAATCACACATCACTACACTTTCAAAACAACTTTCAAAAACAAATGAAAACTTTTTCAAAAGACATACATCTTTGTATACATCCCCACATGGATCATTACAAAGGTTACCACCACATTGGCCTCTTTTCAAAACATTTTTCAAACCCACACACTCAAGCACCATTTAAAACAATTGAAAACAAAAGGCAAGTGATCTAAGCAAGTAACTAAGAGCCCATGGATAACCATGGATAGAAAGGGTGCTAATACCTTCCCTTTCTATAATCTACTCCCCGAACCCAAGAAAACATCTCAAAAGGTTTTTGCTGTGCTTTTTAACCTTTCCTTAGGATAAAATAAAAAGTCGGTGGCGACTCTTGCTAACCGCAACATTTGCGAATACAAACGCAAAACCTCAAGTCAGTTCTCCCACCGTATCACAGAACTGGCGACTCTGCTGGGGATAATTCTAAAAGTGGAGTAACCTTAGGGTTTAGATCACCTTTGTTTTCAATTGTTTGCTTTGTTTGCTTTTATATTTGTGGGCTTTGCATCGGAGTTTCATAGATCCTAACCCGAATCTGGGATGTACCCTTTTTAGGTAGCATAATCTGTGAGGGACCTGTCCGGCGTAGACCGACATGGGTGAAGCAGTGGCTACGTTGGTGTGGCATCTTAGTCTGTACCTATATCCCTTGTGTTGTAACGGGGAGAATATAGGTCTTCTAAGGGGTCATTAAACACCAACCAACCTTAGAACCCTAAATTGACCAACTTGGCTATTAGGACAGTAGCAGTATGCTACACTCATTGAGGCTAAACTCTCGAGATGGTTCTGGCCGCGAGAAAAGATTGCGATGCTGGAGTTATGACCGATTGAGGGTAGCCAATGATTTGAGATCCTCTAGAACCCGGTTACTTTTGATAGGACAGGTTTTAACCGACAAAACCAAAAGAGGGTAATACCTGAAACTCATGCTGGCCTGAAACCTAAGGGTGTCTTGTGTGACTTGTGTGCCTTATTTGCCTATGTGAATACTTGTGATGTGCTTCATCATAGCATCATGCCATCATACCATTGCATGCATCCTGTCTAAAAGGCTAACCCATTTCAAAGACAAAAGAGGTTTCATCTTTGCTCTGTTTTGTAGGACATTATGATGCCTGTGCGAAGGAATACTATCCGGTTCAACTTTGTTCGTTCACCTGAGTTGCTTGATGAGTTGGTTAGCAGAATTCCAAATACCACTTCCTTCATTCAGAGGCATGGTTCTCTTCTCAGTTTAGTCACTGCAAAATGGGACCAACAACTGATAAGTGTTCTGACCCAGTTTTATGACCCTCTGCATCACTGTTTCACCTTCCAAGACTTCCAGCTGGTTCCTACCCTGGAAGAATTTTCTTATTTGCTTGGGATTCCTGTCTTGGAACAAACTCCCTTCACTGGTTTGGAAAAGACTCCTAGGCCTGAAGAGATTGCTGCAATTCTCCCCTTGACCAAAGAAGAGGTATTGTCCAACTGGGAAACTAGAAATGGGATCAAGGGCTTTTTGGTCAAATTTCTGGTTGGCAAGGCTAATGATTTTTGGAATGACTTGGACTTCAAGGCATATGAGGATATTCTAGCTCTTTTGATCTATGGTCTGGTGCTGTTTCCCAACCCTGACACCTTTATCAGTACCCATGTCATAAGGATCTTCATGTCTCGGAATCCGGTACCCACTCTTTTGGGTGATGTTCTACAACAACTCTATGCTCGTACTGCTCGAAAACGGGGAACTCCGTGGTTTTGTACTCCTTTGCTAGTAAGGTGGTTTATTTCGCACCTTCCTAAGTTCGTACTGAAGAATGAAGAAGGAAAAGGTTGGGCTCGGAGGTTAATGTCTCTCACTGATAACGACATCACCTGGACTCTCAGAGGTTTGGATGAGGTAGCTGTTATCGACCGTTGCGGAGAATACCCTAATGTCCCGTTGATTGGTATCCAAGGAGGAATCTCTTACAATCCGTGTTTAGCTCTCCGTCAGTTTGGAAGAGCCAGAGGAGATGGGCCTCATGAGATGCTGATTCCTCACTTCCATTTTGAGTTTCAGGCAGACAGTGACAAACTACGCCAGGGATTCATTAGAGCTTGGGACAGAATTCACAAAGCTGACCCACATGAGTTAGGACCAAGGACTTCTCTGCCAATGAAGCCCTATTGCAAATGGGTCCGCATCCGTGCTCAGAAGTTAGGTATGCCCTACGAAGCTGTTAGACCTCTCATTCTTGAGTCTCCTGTCGAAAATGGGATTCCTCCAACTGTCCTCCCTCCTCAGATACCCACTGATTTTGATACAATGAAGAGATCTTGGGCACAGCTAAAGGAAGAACGGGATTTCTATCGGGAGAAGTTCAACGAGCAGGAAAGAAAGATCCAGAGGCTGACTAAGCAATTGGAGGAAGAACGGGTCCTGAACAACTACATCAGCACTGAAAAGAGGAGGCCATGGGAGCATTGATGAGCTTTGGTGTTTCCTTTTGTAGATTTATTTCCTTTTCAGTATTTTTCATTCCTGTAATGCCTAAGGGCAAATTGTTGAACAATTGAAATTTTAATCTAATGAAGTGTGTTTCCCTTTCTGTCTACGAAGTTGAATCTTGTTTGTCTTTGAAAACATAAAGCATACACATTCCATTGCACCATATGCATAGCAGGTACCCTATTTCACAGGTTGCTTAATTTTTCTTCGCTGTTTGTGTGAACAGTCATCATGAATCCAGACTCCTCCAGTGAGCAAGCAATCAAGGCCCTTCAGGCCCAAAGTGCGCAGTTTCAAGAAATGGTCCTAAGCCTAGCCCAAGGTCAGCAAGAGTTGAAGACTCTACTCCTGAAGAAGAAGAAGAAAAAGAGGACTGCATTGTTCAACACCGGACGCAGATTTGGGAACACACTCCACAATGAAGCTGATCCAACCACTTCTTCTGCTGAGAAAAACAGTCCCCAAGGGGGAGGAGCTCCTAGTCCCGCAGTCTCCGACAACGAGACGGACTATAACGACGAACAATACCCACCTGCTGCTGACAGATACAAGCAATTGGAGGACCGCTTGAGCGCCATGGAAATTCAGAACGTGCCAGGACTGGATTTCAGAGATTTGGGGTTATCTTCTGGGGTAGTCATTCCACACAAGTTTAAGGCGCCTGCCTTCGCCAAGTACGATGGGGTCTCCTGCCCAAAGCTGCATCTGAGGTCGTACGTAAGAAAAATCCAACCTTACACGGCGGATAAGAATCTCTGGATTCACTTCTTCCAAGATAGCCTCTCGGGGTCACAGCTTGAATGGTTCTACCAATTGGATGGAACTAGCATCCGACACTGGGAGGATTTGGCAACCGCATTCTACAGACAATACCAATACAATTCTGATCTCGCTCCTACGCGTACCCAACTTCAGGGTATGTCTCTAGGAACGGGTGAAGGGTTCAAAGAGTACGCTCAAAAATGGAGAGATTTGGCTGGCAGGGTGCAGCCTCCATTAACTGATCGAGAGCTGGTTGATATGTTTCTGGGGACGTTGTCTGGTCCGTTTTTCAATCATTTGGTTGGTAACTCCTCCGCTGGATTTACAGATTTGATATTAACGGGAGAAAGAATTGAAGCTGGCATCAGGTCAGGCAAGATACAGAAGGCTGCCTCTACAAGTGCTGAGAAGAGGCCGTTTAAGAAAGAAGCAAGTGTCGTCTATGGTCCTAGAAGACAAGTCAAGCCCGAAAGTCGCCAAGCCGTCAATGCTTTGGTCATCTCCAAACCTGTTGCTGCTCCTCAGCAGTACAATCAACAAAGAAGCGAAAGGCCCAAGAGGCAGTATACCCGACTGAGTATGACATTATCTCAAATTTTACCCCAAATGTTATCCACCAACCTGGTGACCCTCAAAGAAGCTCCTAAGGTCGTCAACACCGCGTCTCCTAAGTATAACCCAAATGCCCGGTGTGCTTATCATTCTGATAGCCCCGGGCACACTACTGATGATTGCTGGGCCTTGAGAAACAAAGTGCAAGATCTGATCGACGCAAAGGAAATTCAGCTTGAAGCGCCAGAAAGACCAAATGTTGTAACGGCTCCTATTCCCCAGCATAGGGTGAATGCCATTAAGGAAGAAACGTATGCTGTTTCAATAGATGAAGTTGTTACCCCTCTGAAGACTGTTAAGAAGAACCTACTGCAGGCCGGTTTATTTCCGGGATGCGGTGAAGGTTGCCTGTTCTGTGCTATTTCCCTATCCGGTTGTCCCTTGCTGAGGTTAGGCATCCAAGGCCTAATGGATAGCAAGGAAATTCTATTCAAAAAGACTGCTGTTCAATTGGTTCCGATGAAAGAAGTTTCTGTGATTACCATCTTCAAAAATCCAATCAAGGCTCCCCCGAAGAAGCCTATTCAAATCATGACAGTTGCGCCTGTGATCATTACTGTTCCGGGGCCCCTCTCCTACGTGTCTGATAAAGCTGTCCCCTGGCATTATGGGGCAGACGTGTATGTAAATGGAATCAAACAAGAATTCGATGCTAGTCCCAGTATCTGCGATATCACTGGTCCAGCCAAGGTCACCCGCAGTGGCAGGCTCTTCTCGCCTGACATTGCACCGCCCGCTATTCGAAAACCCCTCCTCATAAAACCTACAAGTTTACCCAGTCCTGTTACTGATCAAGTTGTCTCCCCTGCTGCCGAGTCATCAAATGCTCGGGGCAAAGGGATTGAAGAAGAGCCTGCCCGGATGGAGGCACCAATACCCATAAATGCTGAGGCCTCCCGACAAGAAATGGAGGAGATTCTGAAAATAATAAAGAAAAGTGATTTTAATGTTGTCGAGCAGTTGGGGCATACACCCTCCAAGATCTCCCTACTCTCCTTATTGCTATGCTCCGAGGCCCATGCTAAGGCCTTGATCTCATTTCTCAAGACGGCCCATGTGCCGCAGGAGACGTCTGCAGTCCAGTTCACTGATTGCATAGCGAATCTAACGGCGGACAATGGCTTGGGATTTTCAGATGCTGACCTGACCGCGAAAGGGAGAGACCACAATGATGCCATGCATGTCTCTATTGAATGCAGGGGCACTACTCTGGCACATGTATTGGTGGATACTGGTTCTTCCTTGAATGTTCTACCGAAAAAGGCTTTAGACCGTCTGGATTATGAAGGCCTGGAGTTGAAACCCAGTAATATCATCGTCAGGGCCTTTGACGGTTCCAAAAGGATGGTTCATGGAGAGGTTAACATCCCTATTCGTGTGGGCTCTCAAGTGTTTGACTCTACCTTTTACGTGATGGATATACGTCCATCGTACTCTTGTCTGTTGGGTCGACCTTGGATCCATAAAGCTGGGGCAGTGACCTCCACCTTGCACCAGAAGCTGAAGTATCCCGTCAGGGGGAAGATCGTCACTGTGCAAGGAGAAGAGGAGTATATGGTGAGCCATTTGAATTCCTTCAGGTACATCGAGATGGACGGGGAGTTTATTGAAACCCCCTTCCAGCATTTCGAGGAGGTGCACCCAATTTCAGCAGCTGCAGAGACAATGGCCGAAGAGAATGATTCCTTGAAGATGGCTTCCCTAAGGGATGCCCGGGCTGTGGTTCAGAAAGGCAATTGTGCACACTGGGGTCAGCTTCCTGACTTCACTCAGAAGAACGACAAGTTTGGGCTAGGCTTTACTGCAGAGGCTCAGAAGGCGGTACGCAAAGAGAAGATCGGAAAGGCTCCGGTGTTTATTTCCAGCTCAAGGGTGAATGCTATCGAGGAGGATGTAGAGGAAGCTGAGTTTGACAGTTGGATCTACCCGACTACCAGCAACGGACCTAGCAACTGGACGGCAAAGGATTTTACCCCTATCACATTTGTCACGCAGTAATTGATTTCTTTTAATTTCCGATTTGTAACAAACAATATGTTAAAACTTTGTTGGCTCGGTGTCCTACCCGGGGCATCGTAGCTCCATTTGTGAGGGCTTTTGTATGACATTTTCATATATCATCAATCAAAACATTGGACGTTTGTTGCATTTCAAATCTTTTGCTCTTTTCCTTTTGTGTTATATATATTGCGAAACAGCTATATTTACACACACTCACTTATACAGATTTCAATCCACTCTGGATCTCACTGGTAACAGCTCTGCTACCGCCAGTTATGACTTCGAAAATCCGATCAACTTGGCCGAAGACGAAGGTGAAGATGATTGCGAAGTGCCTGGTGAACTCGCAAGACTGCTACTCCAGGAAGAGAGGGTTATTCAACCACATGAAGAGCCTGTGGAGACAATTAACTTGGGTACTGAGGCAGATAGGAAAGAGGTCAAGATTGGTGCCAATCTAGAGCTCAGCGTGAAGCAACGATTGATCCAGATGCTACAAGACTACATGGAGATTTTTTCTTGGTCCTATGAAGATATGCCTGGTTTGGATGCCGACATTGTAGTTCACCATCTTCCAACCAAGGAAGATTGCCCTCCGGTAAAGCAAAAAGTTCGACGGATGCGTCCAGAGATGTCTGAAAAGATCAAGGCCGAGGTTATGAAGCAGTTTGATGCCGGGTTCCTTGCAGTGACTTCTTACCCCCAGTGGGTTGCCAATGTGGTGCCAGTACCAAAGAAAGACGGTAAAGTCAGAATGTGTGTCGACTACAGGGATTTGAACAGGGCCAGCCCCAAGGATGACTTCCCCCTACCTCACATTGATGTCCTTGTCGACAATACAGCTCAACACAAGGTGTTCTCCTTCATGGATGGTTTTTCAGGGTATAATCAGATCAAGATGGCTCCGGAAGATATGGAGAAGACTACCTTTGTGACTCAGTGGGGCACCTTCTGTTATAAGGTCATGCCATTCGGATTGAAAAATGCTGGGGCAACCTATCAACGTGCCATGGTTGCTTTATTTCATGATATGATCCATCATGAGATTGAAGTATACGTTGATGACATGATAGCGAGGTCTCAAACTGAGGAGGAGCACCTTGACCATCTGAGGAAGTTGTTTGATCGACTCAAGTTATACAAGCTGAGGTTGAATCCCAACAAATGCACCTTTGGGGTGAGGTCCGGAAAATTGCTAGGTTTCATTGTAAGTGATAAAGGTATCCAGGTGGACCCTGCCAAGGTTAAAGCTATTCAAGAGATGCCGACTCCAAAAACAGAGAAAGAAGTCAGAGGTTTCCTAGGACGACTGAATTACATTGCTCGATTCATCTCGCATCTGACTGCTACTTGTGAGCCAATCTTCAAATTGCTGAAGAAAGATCAAGTAGTACGCTGGAATGATGAATGTCAGGCCGCCTTTGAAAGGATAAAGGAATATCTCCAAGAGCCACCCATTCTTATGCCACCGGTGGAAGGAAGACCTCTGATACTATACTTGACAGTGCTTGATAATTCAATGGGGTGTGTACTGGGGCAGCATGACGAGTCTGGCCGAAAAGAGCACGCTATTTATTACTTGAGCAAAAAGTTTACCGACTGTGAGTCTCGTTACTCACTGCTTGAGAAAACTTGCTGCGCTCTTGTATGGGCTGCTCGCCGGCTGAGACAGTATATGCTGACTCACACTACCTTATTGATTTCAAAGATGGATCCCATCAAGTACATATTTGAAAAGCCCGCTCTGTCTGGAAGAATAGTGAGATGGCAAATGATCTTGACAGAATATGATATCCAGTATACAACTCAGAAAGCAATTAAGGGAAGTGTACTGGCCGATCATTTGGCACACCAACCTGTGGACGATTACCAATCATTGAACTTTGATTTTCCGGATGAAGATATCATGGTGGTAACTGACTGTGAAGTACCTGGACCGGATGAAGGACCTGAGGAAGGATCCCGATGGTCTATGCATTTTGATGGAGCCTCCAATGCTTTGGGTAACGGCGTCGGCGCTGTAATCATATCTCCCAAAGGAACTCATACTCCCCTCACCGCCCGATTATGTTTCAGCTGCACCAATAATATGGCAGAATATGAGGCATGTATCATGGGTTTACAAGCTGCAATCGACTTAAGGATAAAATTCCTAAGTGTCTTCGGAGATTCCGCTCTCGTGATCAATCAGATCAAAGGCGAGTGGGATACGAAACACCCGAATCTTATTCCTTACAAGGAGTATGTGTCGACCTTGCTCCCTCACTTTGAAGAGATAACTTTTGAGCATTTCCCCAGAGAGGAGAATCAGCTAGCGGACGCACTAGCCACGATGTCTTCAATGTTCAAAGTTAAATGGGACAATGAGGCTCCCCGAATCATAATCTGGAAGTTGGATGAACCGGCATACTGCTGCGAGCTCGAGGCTGAGAAGGCGACTGAAAAACCCTGGTATCACGAGGTGAAGAGGTATTTGGAAGCTCAGGAATACCCGGAAGGTGCATCTGTCAATGACAAGAAGTTCATGAGGAGGTTTGCTGCAAAATTCTTCCTCAGCAACGACATTCTCTACAAACGGAATCATGATTCGACCCTGCTACGTTGTGTGGATAAGGCTGAAGCGGAGAAAATCATGATGGAACTGCATGAAGGTACATTTGGAACACATTCCAGTGGACACGCCATGGCTAAGAAAATCCTTCGGGCAGGGTATTTCTGGTCCACAATGGAAGCCGATTGTTACCAACACTCCCGAACTTGTCATAAGTGCCAGATCTATGCTGACAAGGTGCATATCCCTCCAGTTCCTTTGAATGTCCTAACGGCACCTTGGCCCTTCGCAATGTGGGGCATCGATATGATCGGTGAGATCCGACCAACGGCATCCAACGGGCATCGCTTCATCTTGGTGGCAATCGACTACTTCACAAAGTGGGTTGAGGCAGCTTCCTATGCCACAGTGACCAAGAGCGTCGTGGCACGCTTCATCCGGCATAATCTGATCTGTCGGTACGGCGTCCCAGAAAGAATCATTACGGACAATGGTACCAATCTCAATAACAAAATGATCACTGAACTCTGTGAACAATTCAAGATACGGCACCACAATTCTTCCCCCTACCGGCCGAAGATGAATGGGGCTGTAGAGGCAGCCAATAAAAATATCAAGAAAATTGTGCAGAAGATGACAGTGACCTATAAAGATTGGCACGAGATGTTACCGTTCGCTCTTCATGGGTACCGCACCTCAGCAAGGACATCAACCGGGGCAACTCCCTTCTCCTTGGTCTATGGCATGGAGGCAGTCTTGCCAATCGAAATCCAGATACCCTCTCTCCGGATAATGAAGGATGCAGACTTGAATGAAGATGATTGGATCCAGACTCGACTTGATCAATTAAATCTGATTGACGAAAAGAGGCTCACTGCTATCTGTCATGGTCAAACGTATCAAAAACGGATGATCAGGGCATTTAACAAGAAAGTCAGACCGCAAGAGTATCAAGTTGGGGACCTGGTAATCAAACGCATCATCCTTCCTCAAAGTGATCCCAGGGGCAAATGGACCCCTACATATGAAGGGCCATTTGTGGTTAAGCGTGTGTTCTCAGGAGGAGCCATGATCCTAACCACCATGGATGGTGACGACCTTCCTCACCCCGCCAATGCAGACATAGTGAAAAAATACTACGCATAAATAAAAGACCCGCTAGGTTGACATACCTAGGCAAAAATAAGGGCTTCCCGGCGAACCAAAAGGGTTCGGGCAAAAATAAGGGATGAAATGAATAAAAAAATCTGTACACCCGGCAAGTCGAAAACCTGAAAGGGCGGCTTGGGCAAAAATGGGTATCCCGGTGGACTGAAAACCCGAAAGGGCGGTCCAGGCAAAAGTTAGGGATAAAAACGTAACACTATGTCTCATTGGATCACTTCGCATCCGGAATTCGGCATCAACTATCTGGCTCCAGATTTCGGCATTGACCAATCAGCTTCATCTTCAACTAGGTAGCAAAGCGATGAGACGTTCGAAAACATAAAGGCAATAGCAGAGTTGGAACCCAGTGGGATTGTTCACATAGCTGTTTTGTTTTCTTTTTCAAATTGTAAACTCTATACTATTTGGCGATGTCCTCTTACTAGGATGTCAGCCTCTTGTACAAAAACGCCTATTCACAGGCAAAGTTTAAATCAATACAAATTCACTTGTCCATACAAATTACCATTGTTTTCTTTTTTTGTTTTGTCTTGCGAAGAACGTCCAATATTCATTTTTGATATATGCATTTGACATTAAATTGCTGATTCATAAATGTTTGCATATGAAACAAGAGATTAATTACAGGTGACATCAAAGACAGGGGTAATGTGGAGTTGTCTATTGCAGTCTGGTTGTTTTGTCCGCCAAGGCACCAAGGTAGGTTCAACTGAAAATTGTGGCCAAATCATCTCAATTCCCCGCAGAGTAAAACAGGACGCGACAATACTTTCCCCAAGCGGAGTTGATTCCCCGTCGATCCCGAAAAGGCACAACATTCCCCGGCAGGTCTTAAAGCTCATCCCCAGTAGATTCTGCAAGCTTATCCCCTGCGAAGAACGGACGTCTCGCCCGAGTTTTATTTAGAGTTATTTCCTCACAAGGACTTATAACTGGGTTATCCTCAGCTAAAAGCCACGGAAGACCGCTCTCGGCAAAATTCCTTCAATCCCCAGCGAAATCTATCTTTGGTATTCCCAAGCAGAGTTTATCTTCGGAGTTCCCCAGCGGAGTTTATCATCATTATCCTCAGCGGAATCCATCGTTAAAGTCCTCAGCAGGCCTCTCATCAAAACTTCGGCCAAATATCTCTTCCACAGAGCAATTCTCCGGCCGTTCGTCAAGGATTTATTTTCCCCAAAACGAAATTACATTCATAAACATTTTATATTTTCATACATCTTGCTTACATACATGATGAAACGCATACAACATCTCATGTTGAGTATCATGACAATATGCATATCATACATCATGACATTGCATACAACTTACGATTTTTGCCTTTTCAGGAAAAAGACAATCCCAAAAACAACTACCTTCAACTGTCACAATTCCGGATCCGATACCTGTATCTAGCCAGGGCACATCTGAGAGTGATCAGTTTCCAGACTCGACTCCTGTATCTAGCCAGGGCACGTCTGAAGAGTTCGAAGATTCGATTCTTGTATCCAGCCAGGGCACATCTATCAACTACAACAGCTCCAGATTCAATTCCTGTATCCAGCCAGGGCATATCTGTTGACCACGTTTCCAGACTCGACTCCTGTATCTAGCCAGGGCACGTCTGAAGAGTTCGAAGATTCGATTCCTGTATCCGGCCAGGGCACATCTATTAAACGACTATTTCCAGATTCGACTCCTGTATCCAGCCAGGGCATATCTGTGAGCAACCGATTGTAGACTCAATACCTGTATCCAGCCAGGGCATATCTGCATCAGGAGGCTGAGGATCAAACACCTGTAACAAGCCAGGAAAACATCTGTCTTTCTCAAATACACAAGTTTCTCGCAAAGGAATCTCTTATGCGACCGACACTTCCAAATGGCATCTATAAGCCCATTCCCGACAAGGTTCTGTCACGTCCCCAGATGGCATCTATAAGCCCATCTCCCTATCCACCATCTCTCCAAATGGCATCTATAAGTCCATTCCTGACATCACATTGCTGATACCTCAACATGCGAGTGCAAATTTCCGGGCACTCTAGTGTCCAATCTTCTTTTACCCTCGAGTCGCGAAAGGCAAACTTTCCAATCTAACTCTCCAGGTTCAAGAAGATTGAACAGGGGCAACTGTTGTACCCCAAAATTTGCCCTCCCATTTCCTCAACATTTTCTCATCACAAGACCTTTGAAGATCAAGATCCAGTTAGGGTTTCCCCTGCTCAAGACTTCTCCTTGCACTGTGGACTCAAATTAGGGTTGGTGTTTGCCTAAGGATGTTTTGACCTAAAATGCCTAAGATGACTTTCATGCTTCATGTTGGACTCCCAAGTTTACCCATGCAAAGTTTCAAGTCTTGATTCCAAGTTTTGCCCAGTCAATTGGACAGTTGACCTAGAAATCAGCTGTATTGGGGAAAAAGTCAACTGTGGCCAATTGACAGTCAAACCTCATGAAATTTGATCCACATCAACATTATGAACTCATATGAACCATTTGATCAAGTTTGGATCACAATTCCCCAAGAAATTTGATCAGATCATCAAAAGGGCAAAATGGTCATTTTTAGGGTTTTGACTGCACAAAGGCAATTTTTGACTGTTTGACCTAGCCAATGGCAAATCAAGCTCACCTATGGACTCAAGGACCCCATGAATTTATCTTGACACATTCATCAAGCTCAAAAGATCCCAAGTACACAAGGTTGACAGTTGAATTTCCCAGTCAATTGATCAATTTTGACTGTATACTGAAAAGTCAAACTTTGACTTTTTGGTCAAAATCAAGAGTCAAGATTCATTTTTCATCAAAACATGCCAAATCATGAAACTTGTTCACCAAGAAATCACAAAATGCAAATTAGGGTTAGAAAAGGGAATTTTTCATAACTTAGAATTTTTCTAAGTTATGAGAAACCCTAATTTTTTCCCAACTTTGCCCCATCTTTTCACCATGATCCATTTGGATTCAAACAAAAGTCAAAACATGAAAGTTGTAGCTTGTTGCATAATCTACAACTTTGGTTCACAAAGTTTTCTCATTTGAAGCTTGTATCTCAAGTTATAATTTTTTGAATAAGGGCACTAAACCATCTTTTAACTTAGTGAAATTTGACCTATTTTGACAAGGTTTTCTACCCTACTTCAAGGCCACTTTTCATACCCTTCCACTTGGAATTTTGATTTGCATTTCAAAGATGGATTGTAGTACACATTCCAAGCTTTCCAAAATGTCCAAGAACTCATCAAACAACCTCATAACTTGAGAGATTCGAATTTCACAAGTTGGCAAAAATCCACTTTTGTTCTTCATCCAAACATGTTCACAAACTTGCAAATTTGAATTCAGTTTGCTTTATGCTTAATTACAGGTCCTTGAACCATTCCATACTCAATAATTTAATGCATATTCAATGAGTTGAGGCCATGTTCTTTGTGTTCTAACATTGCATAGTGGATTAATCCTAAACTAGATAAAGTGCTTTATCCATTTTTGTAAAAAGCTAGCTTTATGTCAATTTGAAATCCAAGCAAGTACAAGAAAAATCCTCTTGGCACAAGATTATGGACAAGTTGCTCTGATCAAGAGAAGATTATGCAGCAGGATTAGAGGCCCCTACTGACCTAAAAACAAAAGTGACCATTGCTTGCTTCATTTTCAAGTAACATTGCATAACTTATCACATATCTCATCTCAGCTTAGGAACAGAAGAGAGAAGTGATAAAACACATTCCATAGACCACATCCAAGCTTTTGCACGAGTCCTGAACATCTAAAGCACCCTCCATCTCAAAGTCACCTTGAAACTGCTCAAAACAGGGGAGCCCCTGCAGTTTGAGTGCAAACTCCCAATCCCTTCGAGCATTTTGATCCAAACCTTTTCCTCTACCTTCCCTACAATATATACAAGCTAACCATGTCCTAAAATCAGACCTGTAACACCTCCAAGCCACTTCACCATTTTTAATTTTCTGTTTTGCAGTTGGAGTTCACTAGCTTGATTCAGGGAGTTTCAAGACAAAGTAGGAATTGGAAAAGCATCCTTACACTTCAAGGAAGCTGTACAAGTCATCATTTCACTCTGAAACATCCTCCATTGCCAAGCTCAATTCCATCTGAACAGGTACATTCATGGAGTTCTATCTCTCTTATTAGGCATTGTTAGCTTTAGGTTCTTGAAGAAAACATGTCACAATCATAGCCCTGAACATGCTCATATGTTTAGATTTCATTTATATTTCGTGTGCTTAGAGAATTTCATGTCTGAACATTGATGAAAAGTTAGGTCAGAAATGGGGGGGAGAGAAATTCTCCCTCATCTTAGAGAGATAGGTCCTGTTCTTTATATGGTTGAAACCGTCTCTTAATGCTCTACACTTTTCATGTTATGAGTTTTGCTTGAAAGTCCAGGAATCCAGAGATAAAAAACGCGTGTTTTTGCTTGAAGAAGGCTGTACAGAGGTTGAAGAAGAAGTGATCTGGGCTGGGCCTGGATTTATTTTCTTTTCACACCCCATTTCCATGTTTACACCCCCTGAGCCCATTTGCTTCATTTTTGACTCTTTTTGACTTTTTCTTTTTTGGTTGACTTTGTTTATATTTGCTCATGACATTAAAAAATTAAAAATATTTTTTTCATCATCTTTTGCATTTATTGCATATTTATTTATTTATTTTCTTTGTTTGTACATAAGTATATATAGACTATTATTAGAATAAATATAAAAATAATGTAAATACAATTTTTATTTTTATTTACTTTCTGAAAATATTTCACACAAAAAAATACTCTTTTATTTATTTTATTAAAATATTAAATAAATACTTATTTTTTGTATAATACATATTTAGGGTTTAATATATATATATATATATATATATATATATATATATATATATATATATATATATATATATATATATATATATATATATATATATATATATATATATATATATATATATATATGTGTGTGATTACTAATATCTTTAAGATAAAAATATAAAAATACTTGATTTTTTTTATTTTATCAATATTTGATATAAAAATACCTTTTTCCATAATACATTTCATTTTATTTTATTTTTATAAATAATGAATAAATAGTTGTATTAAATTAGAAAATAATACCTTTTTCTTTAAAATTAGTGTTTTACCCTAAGTTCAAAATACTCCAAAAATAATACATTTTTTTATTTTCTTTTCTCTTTTACATAAATAATATTTTTTCATACATATACAAAACATTTTTGTGCATCTTGCATCTTTATCTAATTTTTGTACATTATTTAAATTGCAAATATTCAAAATGATGTAATAATTTAGATTTAAATTCTTGTCAATATCCCCATTTGAACATTTGTACCCCCCTTCCCATATTTGGTTTTGTAATAGCTTAGTAATTTTAATTTCGCACTTTATTGCTTTCTAATGATAACATGTTAGAATTAGGGTTTGTATGCGAAAAAACGATAAAAAATAGTTTGACCTAATACAAGATAAACAAGCATGAAAATGGCCACACAAATCACACTTGCACCCCCTAGGGTATTCCACTTGTTGCCTTCAAATAATTGGGCCATATTGCATGTTAAACTTCTTTGGGCAAAGCAAACAATTTGAATGATCATAGTCCCTCGACAAAACTTTTCAAAAAAAAAAACAAACAAAAACAAATGATCAAGTCCCTTAGAGAAATTGCTCAAAGACATTTGACGCCGTTGCAATTATGGTCTAAACGATGACCCGCGCCTGTCCCTTTCGCATCCTAACACAAGGTTGCCCACCAAATACAATGGTGGAGCAAACTTGTTAAAAGGGTTAAAGTATAGCAATGATCTTTTGAGAAATTTAGGAGTAGATAACCTCTTAGTTACTTGAATCAACTTGCAAAACAAAACACTTGCCTAATTTCAAAATCACACATCACTACACTTTCAAAACAACTTTCAAAAACAAATGAAAACTTTTTCAAAAGACATACATCTTTGTATACATCCCCACATGGATCATTACAAAGGTTACCACCACATTGGCCTCTTTTCAAAACATTTTTCAAACCCACACACTCAAGCACCATTTAAAACAATTGAAAACAAAAGGCAAGTGATCTAAGCAAGTAACTAAGAGCCCATGGATAACCATGGATAGAAAGGGTGCTAATACCTTCCCTTTCTATAATCTACTCCCCGAACCCAAGAAAACATCTCAAAAGGTTTTTGCTGTGCTTTTTAACCTTTCCTTAGGATAAAATAAAAAGTCGGTGGCGACTCTTGCTAACCGCAACATTTGCGAATACAAACGCAAAACCTCAAGTCAGTTCTCCCACCGTATCACAAATCGCATGAGCTTAAGTGCAATTTTTGAAGTTAAAATTTGAAAACAAAATGCAGCCGACATCGAGAACTAACTCCTGTCCAAAAATAGGCTCAATTGGATAAGCGGTGAATTCTTTATGAATTTTTGAAGTTTTGCCTCGGACAAACTTATTTTGGGCTCCAGTGTCAACTCTGACACATTCTTCAATAAAAACTGGTATTGATTAGAGTAGAAACCGGTCTCGTCTTTTGAAGCAAAGTTGTAGATCTCTGAGTCAGTGACCTTGTGTAAAAAGATGGGCCCGATTCGATAAAAATTGACCGAGTTATGAATTTATGAAGTTTTTACCCAGATGAAATAATATTCAGCATTCAGGATTTTCGGCATGTCACGTGCACTCTGAGCAAAAAAAGAAGGCCTTTTGGATATCGTTTGAACTCGATACCTCCTGTGAAAACGTAGCCAACTCAATTTTTGAAATTTTGGCACCGGAACCAGCTTAATACGATGAAAATCGAGCAAGTTATGATTTTCTGAACATGACGCAAATAAACTTCTATCACAAATTTTATGTATAAAAAGACTTGATAAATCCTCATTTTTGAAGACCTTCTAATCGAAATTGGCTTCCATCCGTGAGAGATGAAAACGTAGATGACGTCAAGAAGAAATTTTGGCCACCAGAACGGGTTCAAAACGAGTCACGATCTTCAAGTTATGAATTTTTTAGTGTGTAAAAACTACACTTTCAGCACACTTTTCACCATATTTCTTCGAGAAAAATCACACATTCGAAGACCATCTTTAAAGAATTGGCTCTCGAGCCGAACCTGAATTTGAGAATATGTTATCAAGGATATCTTAGCGAAAGAACACCTGAATATGACGCGCCGGGTTAGACTTGTGAATTTTTGAACCCCGAATCGCTGCAAAACGATGAACTGATATTCAGCACAAAAAATACTCTGAGAACATCCATTGGCGAAATAAACGTCACTTGTAACCTGACAAAACTTTCTAAATATACCTTGATCCCATAACCATAGAACCAATGATATGCGTGTATGTAATAATGAAATGTAAGCCAAAAAGGTCGAAATAAAGAGGGTAAATTTTAGGGTACAACAGCTGCCCATGTTCAATCTTCTTAAACCTGAAGATGTAAATTGGCTGGTATGTCTTTCGTGATCTGAAGGTGGAAGATGATTAAACACTAGAGTACCCAGAAATTTGCACTCGTATGAAATGATATTTGACTGTGTATATAATATCGGGAATGGACTTATAGATGTCATTTGGAGAAGATGATGAAAGTTCATCGGAGATGAGCTTAAAGATGCCATCCGGAGAGTCGTCGGAGAGTCATCGGTGATGGGCTTAAAGATGCCATTTAGAACCATGTTGATTTCATGATACATTCCTTCGCTGAGAATTCCTACGCCTATTTTTGGGGAGGACTCCGCTGAGGAATGTTGGTCTTTGTTCGGGAAATAGAACTTAGGAGCTTCAGTTGTCCATTACTCTACTGGGGAGTCATCTCTTGATTGAAGAGATGGAAGTGCACTGCTATCTGGTCGGGATCTAGGTTTTAGAGTGGCTTGCTGAGGATAATAAGGCTAACTGTTATCATGTCATGCTCCAGGCGTCACAACGACTTATTGGGGAATATGAAATCGACCGTATCTGGTCGGGTCCAGGTTTTACAGTGTTGTGAACTGTTGTCTGGAGATAAAAGGGAAGGAGCTTGGATAGTAGGGCTATGAGAAGGAACTTGGATAGTAGGGTTACTTTGAAATGAAAGCCTGGATAGTAGGGCTATGAGAAGGAATCTGGATATTAGGGTTACTTCGAAATGAAAGCCTGGATAGTAGGGCTATGAGAAGGAACCTGGGTAGTAGGGTTACTTCAAAATGAAAGCCTGGATGATAGGGCTGTGAGAAGGAACCTGAGTAGTAGGGTTACTTCGAAATGAAAGCCTGGATAGTAGGTCTATGAGAAGGAACCTGGATAGTAGAGTTACTTCGAAATGAAATCCTGGATAGTAGGACTGTAAGAAGGAACCTGGATAGTAGGGTTACTTTAAAATGAAATCTTGGATAGTAGGGCTGTGAGAAGGAACCTGGATAGTAGGGTTACTTCGAAATGAAAGCCTGGGTGGTAGGGCTGCCTCATTTGATCACGTAGATTAGTTGACCCGTTTGGTTTTGGGAACTGATTTTCCATTAGTTGTCTGCAGATATGACATGTATAGCTTCATGGATTGAACTGTTGGAATTGTTGTTGATAACCATATTTCCTGAAAAGGTACAAGATTAATTATATGTGATGCATGAAATGCATTGTGTGATGATATTATCAAAATAAATGAGATAATGTTGTATGCAATATGTATGCGCACGTCATGATGTATGAACATGAAATGCTATTGTGACATATCCGAGTCTGGGAAAATAAATCCCCGACTACTGCTGAAGAGTGCTGGAAATTGAATTCCTGTCTGTTGTAGAAAATTGGTTCTTCTACTTCTGCTGAGGATGGTGAACTGAGATGACTATGCCGTGAATTTACTCCTTTCTATTTGTGAATATTCTACCGGGGAGAGACTCTACTTGAGAATAACTCCGCGGGAGAATTACTCTGTTTGAGAGAGGAGATGCTTTGCTAGAAGGTTTTTCCGATTCGGAGAAATAAACTCCTTGGGGGATGAACTTCCGTAGCTGGAGAAATAAACTCTGTTGGGGATTGAGCTTCCACATTCAGAGAAATAAACTTTTCTCGAGAGGATGTTCCGCAGTCGGAGAGATAAACTCTGATCGGGAGAAAGCTTTATAAACTGTTTACAATTATAAAAGCTCAGCTGGGGAATATAGATATCGGCTCTCTGAAGGAACTTTGTTGGGGAAAGTAGTTCCTGTTTGGGGAAGCCGATTTCAAAGCTTTGATGGCCTCTGCTCTATGGGGAGTGTAGACGTCAAGGGGTCGCATGTTGAGGATACGTCGATGACTTTGCATCAAGACGTTTTTGACCCTGTACCTTTGGAGAAAGTACCCGTGGAGGCTTTGTGGATAGATCTATGTGTTGAAATAAGTGTCAGAATGACATCCGTCTCGGGATCGTACCTGAACTGTTTCTAGAAGATAATCTGCAGTGAGTGTCAGGATGACATCCGTCCTTGGATCGTACCTGAACCATTTCTAAATGAGAATCTGGAGTAAGTGTCAGGATGACATCCGTCTTTGGATAGTACCTGAACTGTTTCTAGATGATAATCTGCTTTATTCAGAATGTTTCCGTTGGGGAAGGGAAACTCTATAATCCGCTTGGGGAATCCCGATAAGCTTGGCGACTTCACTAAGGTGTTTTTGTTGGAGCAGTAATTCGGAGATTTTTCTCTTCCAAGGGTATGAGAACACCTGACATCAATAGGTTGTAAGATGAGAATATGGAGGTGACCTGGTAGTAGAATGCCCCTGTCTCGATACCTGTTGTAGAAAATAACAACCGGGGATTTTGTAAATGGTTTGACTATTATCCCAACTCTTGGAGTCCTTTGTGAATACAGATCAGGGTAATAAGCCTTCTACCGATTAGACAAGTGACGAGATGACGGGACGTAGTCGTACACTTTAATCCCTAACTTTTTCCTGGACTGTCTTTTCAGATTTTCAGTCCACCGGGATACCCTTTTTTGCTCAAGCCGCCTTTTCAGGTTTTAGACTTGCCGGGTGTACATATTTTGTCTTTATCCCTAATTTTGCCCGAACCCTTTTGGTTCTCCGGGATGCCCTTATATTTTCCTAGGCCAGTCAACCTAGCGGGTCTTTGTTCATGCGTAGTGTTTTCTGACTATGTCCATGTTCACTGGGTACAGAGAATTGTCATTGTTCATAGTAGTAAGTGTTTCCACACTGCCAGAAGATATTTGTTTGATCGTACAGGATTCGTTGATGGAATCCATGTTCAATGCCCCAAGTGATTCAGATGGAGGTCTGCCCCTAGCTATTTGGAATCTTTGAGAGATTCCTTGAATCTTGACTTGACTGCCCCGGATGACGGACAATGATCATGTCATGTCCCTTGGTTGGAAGTGTCTTTCCACTTGAGGTGATCCTTTTCATTGAGAAGGTTTTGTTCACTAGATATTCGTCATGCATATTTCTCAGCTGTTGAACAAATAGTCATATGCAAACAATGGTATTTTAAGAATGCAAAGCTTATGACTGTCTTGAAATATTTTTTTTTTAAAATTCATTTTTTAGTAAAACAAATTTTTGTAAACATGTGATGTCAACTCAGGATTTAGTAAACAAATTTTTTAGTGAACCCTATAGGAGTCAGAATACCTTTTGAACAATATGCTTTCGAACTAACCCATGCTTCATCTAGGACTTTTAAGGGTTATAACGTGGCCTGGTTCACGGTTCAAGAAACAAAGGATAAAGGCTCAAGTTTTATTTGTACCCACCCATTCTTCGTGATGTTCTTCAGTCCTATGCTCAGTTAATCGTGCATTTAGATCCCAATTGAGTCCTGGAATCTTTGCTCTGATACTTGATGATGGTTCAGAAATTGAACGTTTGTTTAAGAAGGCAGTCATTTTTGTAATCTTTTTTTTGTCGAGGATTTGTAGGAACCTTTTTTTTTTGTTTTCATTATCCATATCTTTTGCCTGAACTGTTTCTTTTGTGATTACAGTCAGCGGGATGCCCCAATTTTTTTCGTAAGTCTCCTTCATAGGTTTTGACTTAACGGGCTTTTATTTTGAGAGATAATGACTGCCTATTTTTAATGATTATGCGGAACCATCACCATCTTCTGATTTGGAAGAACGTCTTCAATTGTGTACGAAGCGGAAGATTATGACTGGATGCGCACCTGAATTAACTGAGAAACTACCCTGCCCCAGGTTATGATTAAAGGGTTTTAATTTGTGTGAAAAGAAAAACTCCTACTTCTTTGGCTCAAAGGGATTGACTAGGGATTATCTTCCTTATAACTCCACTATTTAAGATTTGAAACAATGCATGTACATCGTTAGCGGGGTCTGTTTAAAAGCATATTGTAGAGATCGTGGTGTCATTTTCATCACCCTCCCTCTAAAGGATTACAACTCTTGATCGAGAGTTGAATATCACAAAAAGGAAAGCAATTTAAATATAGTGAATACAAATGAATTGATTCAAAACAGACATATGCAATGCATTGATAAGGTAACAAAGTTTGACATGAATAAATGTTCGAACAATCAAAAGAAAATTACAAATTGAAAATTCTAATGAACGAAAATCCTTCTTGTCTGAAACTTTGTCACTTCAAATGGTATGTCTTTGAGGGATGACAGAAGAATTCAGCCTGACCATCTTTTGTAAACTCCAACACCCCTTCATCAATCAAGTTTTGAACTTTATATTTCAACCTCCAACAGTCGTCAGTATCCTGCCCCGAGCTGTTGGAGTGGTATGCACATCTTGCATCAGGATTGTAGTTAGGGGAAGAAGTCTTGGGATTCAGATGAGGTCCTATCAACATAATCATATTCATCCTCAACAGGTGTTGCAAAGCTTGAGACAACGACATGTTGAGTTTGGTAAACTGCCTTTTGGGTATATCCGGCTTATTCTGATTAACCTGTTATTTTTGGAGAGGTTGTTGTTGGACCCGTGATGTGGTAGAAATTTGGAAAAGTCCACTCTTCACCAAACCAGCCTCTTGTCTTCTCGGAAGTTAATCAATGACTTGGTCCCCAACCTCGACTGTTTGCTTTATACGACTGCAGCCGTCTTGATGAAGTTTCTTGATAATGGCTCTCAGCTCTTCTTGTCCCCGGGATAGGCCTTGGATAAGATCCCTCTGCCCCAATATCTGGGTTCTCATTGTTTTAACTTCAGCTTATAGTTGTTCCAACCATTCGTCTTTATTGTCTTCAAAATTTTTCTTGGCCAGGTTCACAGTGAGGAGTGTTTTCAACTCTTCTTGCCCCTTGGATAGGTTTAGGAACATTTCCATGAACTGAGCTTCTTGAGTTTGGAGATCTTTGTTGTCTTTTTTGAGAGCCATTGTTGAAATAAACAACGAAGAAGATGAGAAACCTGTATTCGAGACTACCTATTATGCAATGACATGTATGATATGCAACGGTTTTCAAGGATCTCGCGGGGTAAACAAAAAAATGTTAGGCGTTGAACTTTACATCTTTGATCGAAGCACTTCGTATCGTTGGAGGTCCTTCTACAATATTCAAGCTCACCATATCAAGTGGGTCATATCCACTGACTCAAGTTATCGTATTTTGATCTTTTGACGACATTGGCTAGAGGAAAATAAATCCCCTTACCCCTCGCTAGATGTCTGGTTCATCGTAACCTGCATCACAGGCCCTCAAGATCCTTGAAATGGTTAGTATGACATACCATGTTATGATGCTATGATGTGTATGCTATGCATCAAGCAAAAATGCATGGTAAGAAACCAATTTATTGAATTTATACAAACAAGGTCCTGCAAGAAATACAAACAAAGCCTTGCAATGAGTTCAAATTATTAGGCAAAGAAAGCAAACAAGTCACACAAGTAGCCTTAGGTTTAGGCTTGCATGGATTCCATAGGTAAGTACCCTCTTAAAGTTTAGTTGGTTTCAAACCTGTCTTAGAAAAGTATCCGGATTCTAAGGGATCTCAATATCACTGATCATCCTTTATCGGGCATTGTTTCAGCTCAGGCAATCTTTTCTTGCGGCCGAAATATCCTAAAAGTCTGATCTCAATGAGTGTAGCATCGAGTATCAACCAATCCTCAGCTTTATACCGAGGCTGTCTATCTCACTACTTTCTAATGGCCAAGTTTGTTCAACTAAAGTTCTAAGGTCTGTTAGTGCTTCACGATACCATGCGGCGACCCCGTATTCTCCTCGTTTCAGCATGAAGGATACTGGTACCAACCAAAGTGTCACACCAATATAGCCATCGCTTAAACTATATCGGTCTATGATGTACAATCTCCATGATCTATTGCTGTTTACCTAAAAAGTGTCCCCAGATCCGGGTGTAGGATCTTCAATAATACCCAAGCAAAAACCCTTAAAGATAAAGCAGGCAAAACAAATAAAAAAGCAATTTAAAATGACCTAGATCCTAAGGTAAACCCAACTTTATTAATTTTTCCCAGCAGAGTCTCCAGTTCTGTGATATGGTGGCAGAACTGACTGTTTAGTGCTGGTTTGCATTTTTTGTTCGCAAATGTCGTGTAAGCAAGAGTCGCAGTCGACTTTTCTTTTATCCAACAAAGGAAAGAGTCAAAAGAACAAAAAAAAGACCTTTCGAGAGTTTTCTGAGTAAGGGGGTAGATTATGGAAAGGGAAGGTGTTAGCACCATTTCCATCTGTAGTTTTCTACGGGCTCTTAGATGCTAGCTCATGTTTTGAAATTTTTTTTGAAAATGCCTTAGTGCCGCAATTCTCTTTGTGATAACTCTTGTATCAGTCCTCAAGAGTGTCGACATGGCGAATGTTTTTGAAAATATTTTTGTGTAGGTGCAAAGAGTTGTTTTGAACAAGCATCTAAGAACTTATCTACTTATACTTGAAAAGGTCGTTCTTTTCCTCCTAACCTTTAGACGGTGCTATCCTACTATTAGTGAGTAGGTAGCCCTATCGTTGGATGTGTGAGGGATAATGGCGGGTCATCGTTATGGTCATAGAAGGCAACATATAGGGATACCTTAGTAGTTCGAAGGGACTGTCATCATATATTCGTAGGCAACATCGAGGGACAAGATCATTTTTCGTAGGCAACTCGAGGGACATTGAGGGACTATGATCTTTATGATGACTTTAATCGAGGGTCTTTGCTAAGATATCCCTACGTTCGAGGGACATGACCATTGTTTTTCCAAAGGCAACAAGTGAGGTTACCCTAGAGGTGCGAGTGTGTAAATGATTCAGTTCGATTACTTATCTTGAAATTAGGGTTTTCTATCGTTCATTTTTATCTTTCATACAATCCTATTAATCTAAGCATTGCATAAAATATAGTAGCAGAAGGTAAAGGCGGAAATGTAAACCTAAGCTATTACAGAGCTTTGGGGCAGTTACATAATAGTGAAGAGTGCGGAAAAGAAATCTTAAAACTATTACATCTCGGAAGCAATTACATGATAATGATGGGAAAAAAAGTGAGAAAAATAAAGCTATGCTATTACAGTTGAACGCGCCCTATACACTTTATCTAGGAAAATAAAAATAAAATGAAAATAGCAAAGAACAATAAAAAAATGTTAATTTTGAAAAAAGTTAATTAAAATACCTAAATCCTAATTAGTTTTAATTAATAATAAAAAAAGGTTAATTTTGAAAAAGTTAATTAAAAAAAACCTAAAAACCTAATTAATTTTAATTAAAAAAAGGTTAATTTTGAAAAAAAAGGTTAATAGAAAAACCTAAAACCTAATTAAATTTAATTAAAAAAAAGGTTAATTTTGAAAAAAAAGGTTAATTAAAAAAAACCTAAAGCCTAATTAATTTTAATTAAAGAAAAAAGTTTAAAAAAAAGTTTATGTGTAATGATTAACAAGAAATAATTAAGTTTGCCAAAAATAGATAGGGGAAGAAACATCAATGAAAAATAGGGTTAGAAAATACAAATAATGCAAATGTCATGGGTGAGTGTTGAACCAAAAATTAATTTAAAACCTAAAATAAAATTTAAAAAATCTAAAATTAATTATTCGAGTTTATTATGAAAAACCAAAGCTTTGTGAAAAATGTTAGCTTTTGTGAAAAAAGTTTTAAACAGAAATAATAAAAATAGGTAAAAGGATAAATAAAAAGGAAGAAAACCAAAACCAATAGGGGTGGGTCTTAAACCCACGCTCTTAACCTTCTCAGGATGTCTGCCTCGCCGTATATTGGTGGTTGTTCTGTTTTGGCCTCAGCGTTTTGTAATAATCTTGTATGGGACCCTGTCTAAATCTGCAGTGTTGAATCTCATGAACACATTAAATAAATTACTATATCATGAAATACAAAAAAAGCAAATATATTAAATTTTGTAATGTTAAAATCGATATGGCATGTATGAATGCTTCTATACTCTTTTGATCATGGAGATCAAACCAGTCTTACCCTTACTGGAGAAGTAGTGAGACGGGGGTTTGTATGTAGTGAGATGGAGGTTTGTAACAAGGATTTTAAGGTTTTTAGGATTCTTGAAGGAATTTGATATTTTGACAGGGTTGTGGAAAATGTTTTTTTTCCGTGTTGATTATGTGAAAAGAATGAGATTATATAATGGAAATTAGAGAAAAATATGGGTTTTGAACGTGCAATTGGGCCTCCAATAACCACAAGCAATAGTGCATAATTTTATTCACTTGAGTCTGTCACATTCCAGGCTAAATCGCAGGGGCTTAAGTGCAATTTTTGAAGTTGAAATATGAAAACAAAATATATCCGACACCGAGAACTAACTCCTGTCAGAAAATAGGCTCAATCATATAAATGGTGAATTAGTTATGAATTTTTGAAGTTTCACCTCAGACAAACTTATTTTGGGCTCCAGTGTCAACTCTGACACATTCTTCAACAAAAAACTGGTATTGATCGGAGCAGAACCTGGTCTCGACTTTTGAAGCAAAGTTGTAAATCTCTGAGTCAGTAACCTTGTGTAAAATGATGGCCCCGATCCGATAAAAATTGACTGAGTTATGAATTTTCGAAGTTTCGACCCAGATGAAATAATATTCAGCATTCAGGATTTTTGATGCGTCACGCGCACTCTGAGCAAAAAACGAAGGCCTTTTGGATATCGTTTGAACTCGATACCTCCCGTGAAAATGTAGCCAACTCAATCTATGAAATTTTTGCGCCGGAACCAGCTTAATACGATGAAAATCGACCAAGTTATGATTTTCTGAACATGACGCAAATAAACTTCTGTCACAAATTTTCTGTATAAAAATACTTGATAAATCCGCATTTTTGAAGACCTTCTGATCGAAATTGGCTTCCAGCCCTGAGAGATGAAAACATAGATGACATCAAGACGAAATTTTAGCCATCATAACGAGTTCAAAACGAGTCACGATCTTCAAGTTATGAATTTTTTAGTGCGTAAAAACTACACTTTCAGCATACTTTTTCACCATATTTCTTCGAGAAAAATCGCACATTCGGAGACCTTCTTTAAAGAATTGGCTCTCAAGCTGAACCTGAATTTGAGAATATGTTATCAGGGATATCTTGGCGAAAGAACACCTGAATATGATGCACCGGGTTGGACTTATGAATCTTTGAATCCCGAATTACTGCGAAATGGAGAACCGATCTTCAGCATGAAAAATACTCTGAGAACATCCATTATCGAAATAAACGTCACTTGTAACCTGCCGAAGCTTGCTAAATATACCTTGATCCCATAATCATAGAACCAATGATATGCATGTATTTAATAATGAAATGTAAGCCAAAAAGGTCGAAATAAAGAGGGTAAGTTTTGGGGTACAACAATTATCTTCCCGCTTTTAATCCCACTTTCGACCCTTCACCGGTCAAGATCAATTCATTAAATTCGGTTGATGAACTTCCAATCAGTAAGTTAAAGAAAGGACCACTCAGTGTTCCCATAAACATGTCTACCAATTCTCTATCAGTTAAAGGTGGCTGCACCCTACCAGCCAAGTCTATCCATTTTTTAGCGTATTTCTTGAAGCCCTCATTTGAGCCCATGGTCATGCATTGCAATTGCACCCGAGTTGGCGCAAGATCAGCGTTATATTGATATTGGCGATAAAAGGCAGCAGCCAAATCCTCCCAGGTATGGATATTGGTCCCTTCCAATTGTTAAAACCACTTCAACTGCGTTCCAGATAGACTTTCTTGAAAAAAGTGCACCCATAGTTTCCCATCGACGGTATGAGGCTGTATCTTACAGACATAAGATCTTAGATGAAGCTTCAGACAGGAGATCCCATCATACTTGGAAAAAACAGGGATCTTGAATTTGCGAGGGATGACTATCCCAAGTACCAAACCCAAGTCTCCAAAGTCCAAGCCAGACACAACTTGGATCTCTACAGCCTTTAGTGTGTCTTCTAGTTGCTTGTATTTGTCGTCAATCGATGGGTATTATTCATCAGAATAATCCTCGTCTTTAGAGATTTGATTGTTTCCGCCCCCAGCACGGGTGCTTCTAGCATCTTCATTTTTATTACCCTCCTCCTCGGAGGAGTCCTCTTCAATTTGAACTTGTCGGACAGGGCCTTTGAGCCTCTTCCTAATGTTGATTACAACTTTCTTCTTGGTCTTCTTCTTCGTGACAAGAAGCGCCACCATTTATTGCTGACCCTTTGCTAAGTTGAGCAGAGTATCTTGAAACTGAGAGTGTTGAGTTTGCAAGTCCTTTACAGTTTGCTCGAGATCCATTTTATACTGAAATAAACAGTAGAAAGATCAGGAAACCTGTGTCGAAAAACCTGCTTATGATATGATGCATGTTATGCAGATGCAATGTTTTCAAGGATTTTAAGGAATTTAAATTTGCTAGACAAAGAGAAGACAACGAACATTAATTGCATTAATGAGTTCAAGAATTACAAATTCCTCTTGGGCTTACAAAATAAGGAAGACAAAATAAAATTTTAAAACAAAAGACTCAAGTCTCCAATGGGCGCATCTCTTTGGTGCAATGTAGGCATTCAGGCTTTGCTCTTCGTGAAGTTGCCTTGTAAGCTCAAACACTTTCTTCTCGTTTGCATAAAATCGAGCTTCAAAGGTGTCTCGTTCCCCCTTGAATTGAATCCACGATCTCTGCACTTCCTCGAAGTCAGTAGGCATGTCAGGATGGAGAATAGTATAAGGAATGTCTCCCTCAGCAACAAGCTCCATAATCACGGGTAAGATGGCTAGGTATGGCATCATGAGACTTCGAGCACGATTTCATACCCATTTGAGGTAAGGCTCAAGAGGGATGAAATTTTTATGCCCCAAAATCCTGCTATCAGCCTTGTTTACCATTCCCCAAACTCGTACAAACCGTTGATGATAACCCTAGACTTCGTCCTCATAGTCGAATACCAAACCCTGGATGAGCGCATCATGGGGACCATCTCTTTATGCATATCCAAACTATCGTAATGCAAGAGAAGGGTTATAAGTAATACCTCCTTTAATGCCCAATAGTGGAACATTAGGGAACTCTCCATAACGGTCAGTGATGGTAACATCTTCTAGGGATCGGGGATACCAATATATATCTGAATGAGAGAACGACATTACCCTTTGAGACCACGTCAAGCTTTATTCATTCTTCAATATTGATCGAGGTAGGTGTGAAATAAACCATCTAGATAGCAATGTAATGTAACACAAAATATTCCCTCTCTTCTTCATGGTTCGAGTGTGAAGACAATGTAGGATGTCTCCAAGCAGAGTAGGCACGGAGTTACGAGAAAGAAAAACCTTGACGGAATTCACATCTATGAGTTGGTCCAGATTTTGGAATAAAACCAAACCATAGATTAGAAGGGTCAAGACATCTTCAAAAACTTGAAAATCCATATCTTCCCAAAACAGTCGAGCCCTCTCTAACAGAAACTTGGCTAGAAAACCCTTGACTCCACTCCTTGTTTCCCAATTTGCTACAATGTCGGATCTCTTCAAATGCAAGGCTTTGGAAATAACTTCATGCTTTGGAGTTTCCTCTAAACTGGTGAATGGTATTTGATTAAGCACATACACTCCTAGTAGTTGAGAGAATTCTTCCAATGTACGGATCAATTGGTAATCGAGAAAGGTGAAGCAATGATGCATAGGATCAAAGAACTAAAAGAGCACACACATCATTTCTTCTTGAAAGCTTGAGGTATCCAAACCGAGAAGTCGACCATATCTTTTGGTGAAGGGAGAATCTTTAGGAACCCTTGATGCTAACTCTTGGAGTTGAGGAGGCACTTTCACAAAGCTGATTCAGGTGGTATTTCTATGAGTGAAAGCCATGTCCTACGAAACAGAACAAAGATAAATTCCTAAATCCTTGAAATGGTTAATGAGAATGCTATGGTATAATGTTATGATGTTTATGATATCATGAATAATTAATCACAAACAAAGAACACAATGAACTTAGGTTTAGGCTTGCATGGGTTTCATAGACAAGTACCCTATTGAAGTTTAGTTGGTTCAACCTGTCCTAAAAGAAGTAAGCAACCGGGTTCTAAGGAATCTCAATATCATTGATCTTTCTTTATCGGGAATTGTCTCAGCATAATCAATCTTTTCTTGCAGCCTAAATATCCCGAAAGTCCGATCTCAATGAGTGTAGTATCGAGTATCAACCAATCTTTAGTTTTCCACCAAAGTTGGCTATCTCACTACTTCCTAATGGCCAAGTTGTTCAACTAAAGGTTTTACGGTCAGTTAGTGCTTCATGATACCACACATCGGCCTCGTATTCTCTTTGATTCAACATAAAGGATACTGATACCAACAAATATATCACACTAATGTAGCCATCACTTTAACCATATCGATCTATGACATACAGTATCCACGATCTATTTCTACTTACCTAATAATGCTCCCAAATCCGGGTAGAGGATCTATTCAAAACCCAAACAACCCTTTTAAGAGTAAAGCAAGCAATTCAAATAATGAAAGCATTTAAATGTGAACTAATCCCTAAGATAACCCCACTTTTAAGTTGTTCCCTGGAAGAGTCACCAGTTCTGTAATACGGTGGAAGAACTAACTTGGGTGTTTTGCATTTTATCGCAATTGTTGCGGATAGCAAGAGTCGCCACCGATATTTCTTTTATCCAATAAAGGAAAGGGTGAAAAGAACAGAAAAGACCTTTTGAGAATTTTCTTGAGTTAGGGGGGTAAGTTATGAAAAGGGAAGGTGTTAGCATCCTTTTCATCCGTAGTTAACTATGGGCTCTTAGTTGTTAGCTCACTTTTGAAATGCTTTATGAATGTGTTTGTTTGAAAGTATTTTTGAAAAGTGTCTTCGTTCAGGCAAACTTTGTAATGATTCTCGTCTCTATAAGAATGTATACAAAGTGTTAACTTTTAAAAATATTTCATGAAAGTGTTGGTGTTTTGAAAGATGTTTGTTTTGAAATGTTTGTGAGGAAGCAACTACGAGCGTTCTACCTACTCAAAAAGTCTTTGTTCTTTTCCTCCTCCTTTAGATAGTGTTATCTTACCATTAGTTAGTAAGAAATCATATCGTTGGATATGAAGGGACATGTGTGGGTTATCGTACAATCATAGAAGGCAACATTGTAGGATACCTTAGCAATTTGTCGTAAGGCACTAAGATCATTTACCGAGGGCAACATCGAAGGGTCATCGAGGGACTACGATCTTGTAATCGAGGGTCTTTTCTAAAGTATCCCACGTTCGAGGGACATAACTGTTTTAATCTAAGGCGACAAGTGTGGGTTAACCCTAGAGGTGCATGTGTGCAAAGTATTTTTTTATTTTCATGCATTTGTCTTGAATTTAGGGTTGTCTATTTATTTGTTTTAAGTCTTACCATACAAACCCTAATTACTAGTAATAATATGGAAAGCGATAAATTGCGGAAATTAAAAGTCCTACACTATTATAATACTTTTGGGAATGGGGGTACAAATTTACAAATGGGGATGACAAGTAAAAATAAACCCTATTTACTATTACAAGGCTTTGACAATTATAACGAGAAATAAAAAAATGTACAAAAAGTGTAAAGATAATGAAAAGATAATTATTTTTATTTGAGTTTGTAATACGGTGGGAGAAATGACTTGGGATGTTTTGCGTTTATCGCAATTGTTGCGGTTAGCAAGAGTCGCCACCAACTTTTCTTTTATCCAAATAAAGGAAAGGGTGAAAAGAACAAGAAAGACCTTTGAGATTATTTCTTGAGTTCGGGGGGTAGATTATGAAAAGGGAAGGTGTTAGCATCCTTTTCATTCATAGTTATCTATAGGCTCTTAGTTGCTTGCTAGATCACTTGCTTTGTTTGAAAATATGCTTTGTGGTGGTTTTGAAAGTATTTTTGAAAAGGAGCCTTCGTTTAGGCGAACTTTGTAATGGTTCTCGTTTTGTAAGAACGTATACAAAGTGTTGGACTTTTGAAAATGTTTCATGTTTTGAAAGTGTTTGGTGTGTGTTTGTTTTGAAAGTGAGCAAGCAACTAAGAACGTTTCTACCTACTCAAAAGTCTTTTTTTTGTTTATTTCTCTCTTCCTTTGATATTGCTATCTCACCATTGATTGGTAAGAAGCCTTATCTTTGGATGTAAAAGGGACGGGCGTGGGTTATCGTATAGTCATGAATAGCAATGTTGTGAGATATCTTAGCATTTCTCTCGAGGGACTAAGATCACTTGTAAGGCAACATTTGAACCATCATCGAGGGACTATGATCTTGTATTTTTTATTGTTTTCGCTAAGACATCCCACATGCATAACATGACCATTTTTTAGGCAACAAGTCGAGTTAACCTTAGGGGTGCATGTGTGAATAGTGTGTTTGATTAACATGCATTTAATCTTTGATTAGGGTTATCTACTTGTTGATTTTTATCTTTCCATACAAATCCTGATTACTAGCATTTATATGAAAGCGATAAATTGCGGAAAGTGAATATTCTACTCTATTACAATCATTTGGGGATAGGGTATATAAATTTACAAATGGGGGATGAAAGCAATGAAGTTCTAATTATACTATTACAACTATATTGAATATTGCAAGATAAAATGTGCAAGAATATAAAAGCAATGTGAAAGGAAAAGAAGTTCTCTGTCAGTTAGTGGTGGTTGGACCCTACGAGCAAGATCCCTCCATTTTTGTGCGTACTATTTAAACCCCTCATTAGTACCCATTGTCATACCTTGAAGTTGGACACTGGTTGGTGCCAAATCGACATTATATTGATATTAATGATAAAAAGCAGTGGCTAGATCTTCCCATGTGTGGATACGAGAACCCTCCAATTGATAGAACCATTCTAGTTGAGTCCCAGCCAGACTCTCTTGGAAGAAATGGATCCAGAGCTTTTTGTCGGTAGTGTGCGGCTGCATCTTGCGCACGTAAGACCTTAAATGAAGTTTCGAGCAGGAAACCCCGTCATACTTGGCAAATACCGATATTTTTAACTTATGGGGAATGACGACCCCGAGTACTAAGCCTAACTCACCAAAATCTAAACCAGGTACGGCTTGTATTTCAACATCCTTTAGTCTATCCTCCAACTGCTTGTATTTATCCTCAGCCGGAGGATATTTCTCATCAAAGTAATCTTCGTATTCGGAAGCTTCATTATTGGCACCCCAACACAGGTGCTCCTTGCCTCTTCGTCTTGATTTTCGTCCTCCTCAGACGACTCTTCGACTATCTGTACCTGACAAACCAGACCTTTGAACCTCTTACCCATGTTGATGAAGGCCTTCTTTTTGGTTTTCTTCTTGGCTACTAGCATAGTCATCAACTCTTGTTTCCCCTTAACCAGGGTCAGCAAGGTCTCTTGGAACTTGGAATTATGCGCTTGCAAGTCCTTCACTGTTTGTTCGATATCCATCTTACTGAAATAAACAGTAGGAAGATAAGGAAACCTGTTGTGGAAAACATGTTTATGTTATGATGCAAGAAAACGCATATGCAAATGATTTCAAGGACTTAGAAGATTTAAATTTGTTTAGACAAAAAGAACAAACATCAATTGCATTAATAAGTTCAAATTGATTACAAACATGCCTCTTGGGCTTACAATGGAGGAAATAAATACAAAATAAACTCCTAAGACAAAAAGGTTGAGCGCATCCTCTTCAGCATAATGTAGGCGTTCAAACTTAGCTCTTCATGAAGCTGTATCGTAAGCTCCAAAACCTTCTTTTCACTTGCGTAGAACTGGGTTTTGAAGGTGTATCGCTCTTCCTTTAGCTGAATCCAAGCTCTTTGAAAATCTTCAAGAGAAGTAGGCATGTTAGGATAAAGGACAGTATACAGAACACCTCCTTCGGCAATAGGCTCCATGATGATAGGTAGGATGGCTTCATAAGGAATCATGAGGTTTTGGGCGCAATTTCGCACCCACTTGAGATAAGGCCCCAAAGGAATGGAGTTCTTATGCCCCAACGTCTTTCTATCAACCTTGTTAACCATGCCCCAAGCTCGTATGAATCTCTGACGATAACCTTGGACATCGCTCTCATAGTCAAATGCAATTCCTTGGACAAGTGCATCATGAGGGCCATCCCTCCTAGCATACCCAAACTGTCGCAAAGCCAAACAAGTATTATAGGTTATACCTCCCCTAATTCCAAGTAGAGGGAAATTAGGGAATTCTCCACAACGGTCAATAATAGTAAGGTCCTCCATAGATCGAGCACACCAATAAATATCAAAATGTGTTAGTGACATTAATCTTTGAGACCGTGTCAAGCCTTGCCCATTCTTCAATGTTGGTCGAGGTAGGTGAGAAATAAACCATCTAGATATTAATGGAATGAAACACAAAATATTTCCCCTTCTCTTCATGGTGCAAGTGTGGAAACAATGTAGAATGTCTCCAAACAAAGTAGCTATGGGATTACGAGAGAGAAAAAACTTGATGGCATTAACATCCATGAGTTGGTCCGAATTGAGAAATAGAACCAAACCATAGATTAGAAGGGCCAATACATCCTCAAAAGCTTGAAAATCCAAATCTTCCCAGAACAACGAGCCTTCTCCAACAGAAACTTGGCTAAGAAACCCTTAACTCCACTTCTTGTCTCCCAATTTTCTACAATGTCAGATCTCTTCAAATGCAGAGCTTTAGCAATAACTTCAGGTTTTGGAGTATCTTCTAAATCGGTGAATGGTATTTGATCAAGCACATGCACTCCTAATAATTGAGAGAATTCCTCTAATGTAGGCACCAATTGGTAGTCGGGAAAGGTGAAACAATGATGCATAGGATCAACGAATTGGAAAAGCACACACATAATTTCTTCTTAGAAGTTTTAGGTAGCCAAGTTGAGAAGTTGACCATATTTCTTAGTGAAAGGAGAATCTCCAGAAACTCTTGATGCTAACCCTTGAATTTAAGGATGCACTTTCACGAAGTTGACTCAGATGGTATTCCTACGAGTGGAAGTCATGACCTACAAAACAGAACAAATATAAATTCATAAATCCTTAAAATGGTTAGTGAGAATGCTTTATGATGTTATAATGTTTATGATGACATGAGTAATAATCACAAACAAAGCACACAAAAACATTAGGTTTAGGCTTGCATGGGTTTCATAGGTAAGTACCCTTTTAAAGTTTAGTTGGTTCAACCTGTCCTAGAAAGTAATCAGGTTATAGGGAATCTCAATATCACTAATCTTTCTTCATTGGGCATTGTTTTAGCACAATCAATCTTTTCTTGCGGCTAAAATATTCAAAAAGTCTGATCTCAATGAGCGTAGTATTGAGTATCAACCAATTTTCATCTTTCCACCAAAATTGACTATCTCACTACTTCCTAATGGCCAAGTTGTTCAATTAAAGGTTCTAAGGTTCGTTAGTGCTTCATGACATCACTCAGCGGCCCCGTATTCTCCTTAATTCTCCATAAGGGATACCGGTACCCACAAATATGTCACACTAACATAGCTATTGTCTCAACCATATCAGTATACACCGTACAGTCTCCATAATCTTTGCTATTTACCTAATGGTGTTCCCAGACCCGGGTAGAGGATCAATACAAACCCAAACAAGGACCCATAAAATGTAAAGCAAACAAATCAAACAATGAAAGCAATTTAAAGGTGATATAGCTCTAAGGTAACCCCACTTTTTAAGGTAGTCCCCAACAGAGTCTCCAATTCTGTAATATGGTAGGAGAATTGACTTGGGTGTTTTGCGTTTGAGCGCAATTATTGTGGATAGCAAGAGTCGCCACCGACTTTTCTTTTATCCAATAAGGAAAGGGTGAAAGGAACATGAAAGATCTTTGAGATGTTTTCTTGAGTTTAGGGGGTAGATTATGAAAAGGGAAGGTGTTAGCACCCTTTTCATCCATAGTTATCTATGGGCTCTTAGTTGCTTGCTAGATCACTTGAAAATTGCTTTGTTTGAAATGTGTTTGTGGTGGATTTTGAAAGTATTTATGAAAAGCGCCTTCGTTTAGGAAACTTTGTAATGATTCTCGTCTCTATAAGAATGCATACAAAATGTTGGACTTTTGAAAATATTTCATGTTTTGAAAGTGTTTGGTGTGTTTAAAAAAAGATGTTTGTTTTTTGAAGATGGATTGTAACCAAGCAACTAAGAACGTTCTACCTATTCAAAAGTTTTTTGTTCATTTCTCTCTTCCTTTGATATTATTATCTCACCATTGATTGGTAAGTAACCCTATCTTTGGATGTAAAGGGACGGACATGGATCATCGTATAGTCATGGATAGAAATGTTGTGAGATATCTTAGCATTTCTCTTAAGGGACTAAGATCATTTGTAAGGCAACATTCATAGGTCATTGTATTTTGATTTGTTTTGGCTAAGATGTCTCACATGCATACATGACCATTTGTTTAAGGAAACAAGTGGAGTTAAACCTTGAGGTGAAAAGTATGCAAGTGTTTTGATCTCATGCATTATTTTATCTTGAATTAGGGTTTTCTTGTGTTGATTTTATCTTTCCATACAAACCCTAATTTATTAGCATTTATATGAAAGCCATAAATTTTGAAAAGTAAATATTCTACGCTATTAAATCATTTGGAGACGGGGTATACATATTTACAAATGGGGATTGCAAGAATTTAAATTCTAATTATCTATTACAACTATATTGAATATTTACAAGAATTAGATGTATAAGAATGAGTGAATGTATAAGGATATAAATGGAATAGGAAATGGATTTTGTTTTGGATTTTGTTAAGACCATAATTAACTAAAGGAAAAATAATTAATTAAAAATGAGAAAATAAACTTAAATTAAATAAAGAAACATTTTTAGGTTTTTTTGAGAAAAAGATTTTAATATTAATTAAATGGTGTGGAAAAAAAAGAAATTAATTAATTAAAATAGAAACCTAAAATTTTAAGTTGATTTTAATTAAAAAAGAAAATAAGTAAATTAAAACCCTAATCTAATTATTAATTGACTAAAAAAATAAATTAAATTAAATTGTAATAAAAACATTTTTGGTGTTTTTGTTGTCTTGAAAAATAAAATAAGTATATAATAAACATAATATTTTTGTCCTTTTTTATTAATAAACATAAATATTATCATAATATTAATGATAATAAATAAAAGGAAAAATAAAATAAAATAAAATAAATAAAGAAGGTCGGGGGGTAAAAATCAGGTTTGAGGTGTTTATTAGAATTAAAAGTGTTTTTGGTACTAGGCCTGGCCCAAGAGGAGTTTTTTTGTAAGTCAGAAAAATAAAAATAAAAAGGTTGGGTTGTGTTGTTATAAGTAATCAGGGGGTCATAATGAAGTAAAAAGAAAGGCCTGATGCCTCAAAGGCCCAGTGCGCATGTATGGAAGCAAAAAAAGAAAGAAAAGAGTGAAAAATTGTGAAAAGTGGCAGCGCTGGGGCTTGAACCCACGCCCTCAACATAATACACACGCAACCTTACCACTAGGGTGGCTATACATCCGGTGTATAAAACAAAACCATAAATATATAATACAAAACACTTCCATGTCCTGAACTTCATCTTCAACCTTACGCCAGCCAAACCACCTATATCTTGCTCATTTCTCAACGAAAATTAAAATTGAAAACATGAAAGTTGTTCCATTTTTTCTCAAGATTCCAGAAATGTAAACCACTTAAACTATAAATCAAAGATAAAAAAGAATTTTGTTGGCCCTAATCTGAACCCTAATTTTTCCCGAAATTTCAATCTCAAAATTCTCCCTACTCAATCAAAATAAATGAAAACTATGGACATGTACAGTTTCAGGGCAATGATATCTACATTTTGTCTTTGAAAATGGAAGCCTAACAATGCCTAAATGAAGAGATGAAAGTTCAGAAAAATACCTCAAAAACTGGAAATCATGAAATGAGTTTGAGCTTGTTTTAAGTGATGGTAATGATTAAGTTAGCTTCTTCAAGTCTCCAGGGAGCTAATGCAATGCTTAGCTTAAGCTATGGATGGCTGGAATGGTGTGGAGAAATTAATATGCAATGCACTGTTTTTGAAAATGGAGGTTGGTGAAGATGGTGTTACAGTTTGAAAACAGGGGTTAGGATAGCTTCTATATGTGTATTAGAAGCTTTGTGGATGGTTTGACCAAGAAATGCATGAGGGAATTTGGAGATTGGATTCAAAAATCAGAAATGATAAGTTTTTGTGCTTGTGTTGCAATTTCTGGTTTTGGGGAGTTTGAGGGAGTTTTCGGGCTTGTAAAGTCGTGTCTTAGCTCATAAATAGTGTCTCTATTTATAAGCAAAAGGTTTGGAGTGCTTAAGTTGATCTGAATTCAAAATCCATGTTTAAACTCAACATGTGATTTTCTTGACAAAACAAGTTTTCATGCCTTGTACTTTTTTTCATGGGGTTGTTAACCACTTTAAACACAATGCCTCAGAGTGCAATTAGAGCAAACAAGTTAGGAGCTCAAGAAGCTGACTTTGTGCATAAAGCTTGCTTTACAAGAATGGATATGTTACTTTCTTCCCAAAATGGCAAATTGATTTGGATAAAGCTTGAATCAATTGGATAATGTCTTAACTAGTTGTGTAAACCATTAATTATGGAGTGAAACACCAGTTTAATTCCTGCAAAGCAAATTTATGCAACATGGGCTTGAGATTTGAGTTCTTGCATATCACAAAATGACCTATAATTCAAGAATGAAACCCTAACTTCATATCTTCGATTCTCTTAGCTCAAGCATGATCTCAATGAGTTCTTGGACATTTTGGAAAGCTTGTAACATCCCCATGTTCGACATTTTTGAAAATTTAATTTATAACTAGGTGAAAAATTGCCATAAAGTTAGGTCAAAAATCTCCCTAACTAGGGCAAAATTTCACTAAGTGTTTTTAGTTTCATGAACATGTCTTTATAAATTAGTAACTTGAAATCCAAGCATTTTTAGAACTTGTCTTGTCATACAAAATTTTAGACCTACAACTTTCATGTTGAAAGTTTTTCTTGAATCATCTTGCATCATGGTGAAAATTTGGCACAAAGTTATGAAAAAAAGTAATTTTTCCAACACTTAGAAAAATTTCTAAGTCTTGGAAATTTTGACTTTTCAAAATGAAATTTGATTTTTTTTTATTTCTTGATGAACAAACTTCATATTTTTACATGTCTTGATAAAATATGATTTTTGAAACTTGATTTTGATTAAAAAAGTCCAAGTTTGACTTTTCAGTGTATCAGTTGACTTTCCATCAGTTGACTGAATTTCAACTATCAATCAATTGACATTTGGAAGTGTTTTGAACCATACCATTAGGTTAAAAATTATACATTTGAATCCTTTATATCATGTCTTAAACCAATAAGTCATGTATTTGGTCAACAGTCAAAAATTAAGCTTCTTCAGTCAAAACCCTAATTTTGACCATTTGCCCTTTTGGTGATCTGGTCAAATTTCTTGAGGAATTATGATCCAAACTTGATCAATTGACATATATGAGTTTAAAATGTTGATATGGATAAAAAATTATGAAATTTGACTGTAAATTGACCATATTTTACTTTTTCCCCATACAATTGATTTTAGGTCAACTGATCAATTGACTGAGCAAAAATGTGATCCAAAGCTTGAAACTTGACATGAGCAAAATTGGGAGTCCAAAATGATCCATGAAAGTCATATGAAGCATTAAAAGTCCAATTATCCTTTTACAAACTCAAACCCTAATTTTGAGTCATCAATGCTCGAGGAAGTGTCTTGAGCTGATCAAACCTTGTGTAGTCTTGAATCAATGGAGATCTTTTGAGAGAATTCTTGAGAAATTGAGTGGGAAAATTTTGGGGTACAACAGGAATGAAAGAAAATAAATCCTAATTACTATTACAACCATATTGAATACTGAATAACAATACAAATATGTAAAGATAATGTAAAGAAAAAGGAAAATTGTTTTAAATTTTTTTTATGTATTGACACATGAGCTTATGCATTGATACAAAAAATTTGTATGCATTGGCTCATATATGTTTCGTATTGGCTCATATCTATTTCGTATTGGCTCATATCTGTTTCATATTGGCTCATATATGTTTCGTATCGGCTCATATCTGTTTCATATTGACACATACACTTATGCATAGACACATATCATTTCTTGAGTTTGAACAACTTCTATATGATGTATGTGGAGTGTTTGGATGGTTTTTTTGGACAAAACTTACAAGGTGTGAGAGGTTCAAAGACTCGGACTTCAAAGCTCAAGAGTGGAGCTTTTGTGGACAGTTATGGCTTTTTGAGAGTATGAGATTTTGAGGGCTTGTCTACCCAACAAAAACTTATGGCCCTTGGTTTGCAAATGGCCTCTCTATTTATAGAGGAGGTTTGAGAGAGTGAGAGAGTTTTTTTTACAAGCTGTCAAAACTCTGGTTTAGTTAAGATGAAACAACCAAGTCATTATGAAAATTGGTATTCCAATGCATGGTACAAGCATGGTCTGAAGTTTCTAGAGGCTTTTAGGCATGTTGTTTCTTGCTTTGACATTGTGTATGTGCAGAGAAAACAATTGAGAGGCTCAAGGAGTTGACAATTGCATAAAGCATGCTTTATGTGAATGGCAATGGTGCCTTTGTGCCATAAATGGAATGATGCAATGGACAATACTTGAATCACTTGGGTAATGGTTCAATCAATTGTGTAAACCTCTAATTATGGATAGATTTGCAAGTCACAAGGCCTGCAAAGTAAGATTATGCAGCACAACATGCAAATTGGATTATTTGTTCTTCAACAAAATGACTTGTAGTTCAAGAATGGATGCCCAACTTCAGGCCCTTGAATCTCCTAGCTCAAGTATGACAAATTCATGCTGTTGGATGTTTTGGAAAGCTTGAAACACCCTCTACAACTTTCACGTTGGATATTTCGATAAAATCATCTTGGAACTATGTGAAAAAATGCCAAGAAGTTGGGATAAAATCCTGACCAAAATCTGTTGAAAATTTCTCTAAGTGTTTATACAAAAAATTCCCTGACTTCATGAATTTATAACTCAAAATCCAAGCACTTCTAGGACTTCATCTTGCATCTTGGTGAAAGAATGACATGAAGTAATGAAATTATCATGTATAAAAAACACTTAGAAAAATTTCTAAGTCTTGAAAAGTTTGACTTTTCACATTCACTTTTGACTTTCTTTACTTCTTGATGATCAAGCTTGATATTCTTGAATGTCTTGATGAATTTTGATCTTTGAAACTCAAATTTGGTCAAAAAGTCAAAGTTTGACTTTTCAGTGTACAGTTGACTTGTTCATTAGTTGACCAAATTTCATCTGTCAATCTAATGATCTTGAGAAATGAATTGATATATGCAATTAGGTCAAAATGATGCATTTGAATCTTTAGGACCATGTTTAAACCAGTAGATTGTATATTAGGTCAAAAGTCAGTGATCAGTCATTCTCAGTCAAAACCCTAATTTGTGGTCTTAGTGTTTCGAAGGTGATTTTGTTTGGTCAATTTCTTGAGAATCCTTGAGCATTAGAAATCTTTTGTGAAACGTCTTGAAAAAAAAGAGAGGGAAAACTTTGGGGTACAACAATTAGAAATAAATAAGAGAGAAAGAAAATAAACAAGCAATCATTATGGTTCCTTCTATAAATTAGGAGTAGTCCATTCCCCTTGCACTTCCAAGAGATTTCCACTATAACCAAATTTTATTATAAATTTATCAAGCACACAAGCAAGAGACTTCCAATTTCCAAACACATAACTAAGGGACTTAAGTGCTCAAGCACAAAGGCAAGCAACTTTTGATTGCTCAAGCACACATGAAAGAGACTTCAATGCTTAAGCACACAAGCAAGAGACTTCCAAATGCTCAAGCAGACAAGCAAAAGACTTTCCACAATCTATCTAGCAGATAAATGATAGTGATAGAGTGATAATTACACTTGATATACAATCAGAGGTGTAAAAAGAATACAACACAGAAAACTCTAAGACTTAAGAACTTCTAAGAATGTATAATTGGTAAGAAGTTCTATAAGTTAACTTGTGCTCTTTGTTTTGATAGAGTGACTTCTCTTTTCTTGTCAATGTGCAGTGTTGTCTTATTTATCCAAATCTCTAGCTCCTTTTATAGAGATCCATGAAAGAGTCGTTAGAGAGAACTTCTAGCAAAAGAAAGTCTTTGAGAGAAGAATCAACACACCCGTTCCAAAGCTTCCTGATATGGTTAATGTCGTTGCAATTCCATTTAAAACTCCTTTACAATAAAAAGAATTATCAGTTGTCAATCTTCAGGCTTTTAAAAATTTATGCTAAGTCTTCATGTGATCAGAACATGACAAATTGACCTCAGAGTCTGATAGTTCCCTGTTCGGAATTCCTTGGTTCTTGAGCTTTGAGTGGCTTCAGGTTCTAGTCCTTCAGAGTCCGGGTCTTAGCTTTTTATCCTTTAGACTCTAAGTCTTGAGAGGTTAACTTTGATCTTCAAAAGTTGACCTAGTAAGAGTCTGAGATCTTCAGGTTCTGATAATCAGAATATGGCTTGATCATAAGTTAATTATTTAGAGTTTAATATTCAGAATCTAGCTATTTAGAGATTCTCTTTGAATGTTCAGTGCAATATCATAATTGGACTTTAATCAATATATTAATCTTTGTATCTGCACAACTTGAGTACATATTAGTCTACCTAATTGTTCTTTAAATACTTTGTTATAATCAAAACCTAAGGGATATGGAATAAACCATGTTTGTTCCAACACTGTTAACACATAGCTTGTGTTCTCAATTTTTTCCCGAAGCGTCTTATCTTTAATATCATGCATGGAGTTTTTGCAATATGTCTAATGCAGTAGACATACGCAATAGGAGGATCTTTCCAACCATTATCAAGGTTATTGTATGCATTCTCAATATATAGATGTATGTCTGAAATCAAACATAGGCTGGGTTGCTTGAGAAAAATATTTTTGCCTTGTAATTCTATTTAAACTTAGTAATATTAGTATTTTGTTTTTTCTTTCCAATTTTATTTTTAATTAATTATAACTTTAATTTTTTTAAAATACTGATGCACTATGGTACCAAAGGGTTTTGACGCCTCCTCTTAGGCTACCAAACCATGTGCCACTCCCATCGGCATGATAGTTGTGCATGCGCCATAGGGTCTGGCGCGTATGTGCTAATTTGAGTGTATGTACAAGTAGCATTAACACATCCTCTTAATTATGAACTTTTTTGTTTGAAACATGGATACTTTGATAAATAATGTGGAACGTTGATTATTAAGGTAATAAATTTGAATAACTTGTTTATTTGAAAAAAATTCATGAAACAGTCTCTGAGTATTCTATTATTTATTTTGAAAATTATTTTAATTTATCTTTAATATATTATTAGTAAATAATATTTTGCTAACAACTAGTAATTTTTAATATGAGTGTGCCAAATTAACATAATGAAAAATTAATTTGAAATGAAGTTAACAGGTGGGTACAAATTACATTGTGTCATCAAATCCTTTGTAGTTATTCCAATAAAATTGAGTATCTATAATATAATAAAAGTTATTGTTATGAAAATCACTAAATTTCCCTTTCTTCTTATTTAGCCATATCATTAAATTGGGGTCAAAATTTATCATTTTTTTATTTTACACAACCAAATGCCACGTCTGGTTACTTCCCAATGAAATAATCTTTAAATTTGATTAAAAATGCATCAAATTCCGAAATACTTGGTATGCGATTATAATGGTTTTGAAATCAAATAGCTTTGTTACAAAGTAAGTCGTGTTCTAAAGTACACCAGTTGTCACTTTTCCCAAACACATGTCATTTCCTATTCTTACTGTACGGAAAATACTGTAATGCCTTTCACATGTACACGCTACCCTATTTCATCTATTGCTTTTTCTTTTCATTTTTTTCCTATTCAACTTTACACCCTTCAACCTTTTATTTTTGTCTCTGTCTTCTCATTCTTCAACTCTCAATCTCTACTTCACTGAGCCAACCCCAAATCCACAACAGTATGAAACAATTAGGATTCCACTTCAAGATGACAAGACCTTTTAAGCTTGTGAAGAACATCAATGATACCAAGGAACTGTGGAAGATAGTGGCCAAAATCCATCAAACATGGATTGTTCTCTCCAAGAGTAAAGAACACTTGGAGATGATACTGGTTGATAAAGAAGTAATTTTTTTTAAGAATCAACTTACTTTGAGATGCAATTTTTTTTGTTTTTAGGGTTTTTTTTTTCCTTCTGATTCTCGATTCATTGCAATTCTCGGTTCATTAGGTTAAGCTACAACTTTAATGTTATGTTTGAAAGAAATATCTTAGAAGGATAAGTTTCCTTTATATGATTTTACATGTCACATAAGAAGAATAAACTTCAACTGAAAGTTTGTTGTTTGCATGTCTATGTTTGAATATCCTATCCAACACTTTCATTTTTACATATCTATGTTTCTTTGCCGCCAACCGATGCACATTTTTTTCCTTTCAAGGATCTGATATACATTGTAAAGTTCCTACTGCGTTTAAACAAACTTATGATTCTATTTTAACATCAATAACACTTATACAATATCAAACTTTCAAGTTTCCTTGAATGATCTATTGTTCAAGCCTTATGAACACAAGTATTAATTGACTTTCACTGGTGGCACGTCTGTAAGTGACAAAAACAAACATGATATACCTCCTAAACCCCTCAATTTCACACCTTTTGCTGATATTCTAGCTGAAAAATGGTAGAGGGATATTTTAATAGGTATGAACATATATGTTTTATTTTTTCTATTTTTTTCATTTTGAGTTCACTCAGTTTATGCAATGATTTAAAATAACATTATTTTAAATCTTTTCTGGTTTCCCCAGACGTCACATGAATGGTTATAACATTGGTTATTGTTGTACCCCAAAATTCACCTTATTCTTTTCAACCTAATTGGCTTAAGTTTCTCTAACATACTACTCATGCATATTATTGATGCTATGGTTATGGGATCATCTTACCTCTCTTTTGGTTTTCTTCAAGCATTAGAAGATAATGATTTAACAGTCAATGTAAGGAGGATGAAATATCCTTAATTTCATGTACACTCAAGCTATAAAGGCTTGTCATGCCTCAACGCATCTCAATTTGCCCACCACCTCATCAGATGATTGAAGTTTGCAAGGTTTGAAGTGAATCACATTCTCCTATCCTTTGGTCCTTAAGCTAAGTTTTTTTTAGTATTAAAGGGTGTGACACCTTCATGGGAAAGAATGTTGAAGCATTATTATCACCTCATCATATAAGGCATCTTTGATCTAGATTTCTCCAAAATACCCAGAGGAATTAGGTTTTTGAAGTGGTACATTCATCTCGTATATATTTTAGTTGAAATTAGGGTTTTTGATAAAATCAATTTATTTCTGATTCTTTGGGAAAAACTTGATTCCATGGTCTTTTACATGTCCCTAAGTGCCTTAGTGTAAAAGACTGGTCATCAATTTTAATTAGAATAGTTTCAATTGGCTAGATGATCAGTGGATTTATTGAATTGGGGAAAAGTCAATTATGCAGTCTAAAAGTCAACTCCTGACTTTTTATGGTCAAAATTGTGTCATGAAAGTCAAACATGGTCAATGGTTGGGATTTGTCCAAGTGGAATCACAAAAATCAAGAAAATTAATAAAGTTAACCAAAGTTGACTTTTTGGGACTTAGAAATTTTTCTAAGAGTAAAGAGATTTTTGTGTTGATTTCATCATCTTCCAAACCATGTATCTCATTCATGTGTGGATGGAAATTTAAAATTCATGATCATTATAAAGAAGGAGTTTCCTATTTCATCTTTGTCCCTGAAGGCCCATCTCCAAAAGCCCATAGATTTTGAGTTATGAGGCTTGAAAGATGAGTTTCCATTAATATTTGATCATTCAATACTTAGAGAAAATTCCGCGTCTTTGGTCGGCTTCAAGGATACAACTTCATGAGAATTTTACTTGGTGATTAAGGTCTCATTTCAATTTCATTTCGACATTAAAATTTCTCTACTATCTATGCTCTTTCCCATGGTACCAAGATTACTCCATTTGGTTCACTATTGAAGATGTCGGAAGGTCTAGAAGTTGAGAACATGAAGTGAGTGAATGGTTGTCCACAATTAGAGAAATTGATGACATTTCAATAAGATGCAACATCATGATTTCAAGCACATTTTAAGGAAAGCCACACGCTTCATTCCAAGAAGTGTTCAATGTAACACCCCAATTTGTTTATTAGTTTTTTTATTATTAATTATTATATAATATAGTCATTAATTTAATTGTGTGATTTTTCTAATATATGTGTTATATGTGTATTGGATTATTGGATGTGATAATAACAAATGAATAATTGGGACTTATGTGTTACATTAGTGTGAGTGTGTGAGATAATCCCATTAGAGTAAAACAATAGTTAGTATGTGTTTTGTAAAATAAAGAGAAAATAGATCTAAAGAGAGAAGTTGTCAAAACAAGAGAAGAGAAGAAAGAGGAAAAGAGGAGAAAAGAGAAAGGAAGAAGAGAGAACCCTAGATGAACTACATCCAAGGTAAGAGTTAGTTTTTACTTGATTATGGGAGTATGTAATGGGTAGAAAACATGATTATAAATTTATACTTTTAATTTCTAGGTTTTGAAAATTGTTTGGGGTTTTGATGAGAAATCTTGATGTGAGTTTTTTCATGAATTGTTTCTCTTTTTCAATTGAAATTAATTGATGAATTTATGTTATGTATGCACTCAAGTTGATGAAATTGGTGTTAGAGAATGCGTAATAATATTATGTGATATGTGAGTATGAATTGATGTATAGAGAACTATGATTTTGATATCAAATGTGGAGTTTTGGGGTTGAAAGAAAGTGATTTTCATGTTTAAAACAGTTGAAAAACTGCTTCTGGGCAATGGAAATCTATTACCCCTTTTTGGGAAATCGATTTCTAGTTTGAAAATGGAGAAAATTGGCCTCTAGAAGTGAGGAATCAATTTCCCATTTTGGGATAATCGATTTCTTGAAGCTAACACCAATTTTTTCAAAACATCAAAAGTTCATAACTTTGGAACCATAACTCTGTTTAAGTCCCTGTTTGAAGTGTTAGAAAGCTAGCACGATATTCTTTTCAATAAAAATAGTTTTGTTGATAGTAGGTGATTTAATCATTATATGGTTGTGTAAAATGTCTTGTATATGTGTTATGCATATTGATGATTGGTGTTGGATTGTAAGACATTATGATATTACTTGCTTTATGCTCTTGGGAGGTATTAAATTGATGAATATTATGAAAGTGAACTCTATGTGAATAATTGGTGATATATGTATGTTTGTGAAATAGTGAGATAATTCAAATATGGTGAATTATGAGATATACGTGTATGATTAAGATTTGGATATGGTCTTAATTGCATATAATTGTTGATATGGCACATGCATCATTTGTTGTCAAGAGGAAATGTTTGCTAGTTTTTGAGAGATCTAATAACTTTTCCCAAACCTAGAGGATGGGTTTGAAAGCTTAGAGGACAAGCTTTTTGGTGGTTATCTGTCTTGGAGATTGACCCAATTTAAATGTAAAAACCGTGTAAGGATAACAATTGGTACCACATGCATCTTGCATCATATTGAGTTGAATTTGAGTCACTTGTGTCGATGTGAAATGTTGAATTAGTGTACAATATGTGATATTGATGTGAATGTTACATTTTGTGGTATTTGTAATTGATTATCATTTGAATTATGGATTGTTGAGCAATGTTGTATATGTAAACATGTGAATTAGATTGGATATACATGAATATGTGAAGTGTGATAAATTCAATTGATGTATGTATGCTATGCATTATTTATTATTATATATTTCTATAATGATGTGAATTCTCACCCTTATGTTGGAATGATGTTTTATACGATATCGCTCAGGCACCGAAGGTAGTGGTGCTTCTTGTAAGGATTAGTTAGAGTACCTAGTTCTTTGTTATCCGTATTTAGGTAGTGATTCATGCTTTGGTTATATAACACGGGGAAACGTTTAAACTCATATTGTTTTAAGAGATGTTTAGTATACTCTCTTTTATTTTATATTGTATTTGAGATTATGTGATGATTGGCCCTTAGCGCCTAATGTTTTAATACATTATTTCTATTATGAGATTCAATTATTAGTATCATTTTGAAAATAGAATTATTCCGCTGTGATATGCTTATGTGTTAGTATATGGAACATGATTTTAAATGTTTGTTATGAGCATGACTAGTGTATTTGTGTTGGTTTTTAAATACATGTGATGCCCTCTTTTGATATGAATGACAATTTTACTATGATTATACTATATTATTGCACGGGGGTTTAGAGGGTGTTACATTCAACATAGAACTTGTTCACACAATCTTCCTCTTCATTTCTGATCTTGACATCTTAGCTTGAGGATGCCTACAAATTGAATTATTATGCATAGAAGAGAGGCACATGGACACGGGCTACTCAATGGCACCGGTTGGCCAATAATGCATTGCAAGGCATTTTATTGTGCATGATGGCAACACATGTTGCAGTACACGCATGATCTCTCTCCTATTGCTCAATAAAGCCAAACCAAAGTTGGTTATGCATGTTACATGGTGCCAACTTACCACAAATAAAAATAGGAATCATATTAAACTTGCTGGCTAAGTTGGTGGTATCCATACCTTAAGCTATCGTACCTCTCCATCACTGAATCAAAATCACAACAACAACAACATTCCTTACTCCTTAAGATCCATGAGCCTCACTATCCTATTTTCTCATTTTTCACAAGAATTGAACAAGATTGAGACTGATTGCATGACACACGCCTAAAAATAGCCTCGACTATATATTCAAGCTATCACATATCGTTAAGGTTCTGTTATGTTTTTAGTTACAAACCTCTAAGATGGAAGTATATGTTGACACACACCACTTACTTAATATCCAAGATGGATCTGATAAAGTACATCTTTGAAAATCCAACTCTCACAAGAAGGGTAGCTCGTTGGCAAATGATTTTGACTGAATACGGCATCCAGTATACTACCTAGAAATCCATTAAAGATAGTGTGTTGGCAGATTATCTTGATCATCAAGCTGTGGATGATTATCAACCTATGAGATTTGAATTCCCATACGAAGATATCATGTATACCAGGGATTGTGATATTCATGGCCCATAAGAAGGACCCGAACCAGGATCACGATGGACACTCGTGTTCGATGGTGCCTCAAATGTTATGGGGAATGATGTTGGAGTTATCATTACTTCTCCTACAGGTTTTCATATTCCTTTCACATCTAGAATTTGTTTTAACTATAAAAGTAACATGGTTGAGTATGAAACTTGTATATATGGGATTGAAGTTGCAATTTATTTTCAAATTAAGTTTTTGAAAGTTTATGCAGATTCGACTCTCGTGATTAGCCAAATCAATGGAGATTGGGAAACTCGTCACAAAAATTTGATTCCCTATAAAGAACATGTTATGAATTTGATTCCATACTTCAAAGAGATCACGTTTGTTCATATCTCAAGGGATGAAAATAACCTAGCAGATGCTTTGGCTACTTTGTCATCTATGTTTAAAGTAAAGTGGGCTAATGATGCACCCTCAATCATTATCATAAGGTTAGACGAGCCAACATTTTGCTATGAAGCTGAGGTGGAATTAGATGGTAATCTGTGGTGTCATGAGATCAAGAGGTACCTTGAGACTCAAGAGTATCCCGAAGACACATTTGTTACAGATAAGAAGTTCTTGAGGAGGTTTTCAGCCAAGTTTTTCCTCAGTAATGGTATGTTATACAGAAGAAATCATGATGGTATGTTGCTCAGATGCATGGACAAGAACGAAGCAACAAATATCATCAAAGAGATGCATGAAGGTTCCTTTGGGACTCATTCTAGTGGACATACCATAACTAAAAATATTTTGAGAGCTGGTTACTATTGGTCCACCATGGAAAATAATTGTTACAAACATGCTAGAATCTGTTACAAGTGCCAGATGTATGCTGATAAAGTGCATGTGCCTCCTGTTCCTTTGAACGTCTTGAACTCTCCCTGGCCTTTTGCAATGTGGGATATTGATATGATTGGTCGTATTGAGCTGAATTATTCCAACAGTCATCATTTCATTATGGTTTCCATTGATTACTTCACCAAGTGGGTCGAAGCTGTATTGTATGAGAATATCACCAAGCAAGTGGTTGCTCGTTTTATCAAGCATAATATAATTTGTCATTATGGGATTCCTGTAAAGATCATTACTGATAATGGATCTAATATTAATAACAAGATGATGAAGGAGTTATGTGAGACCTTCAAGATTAAACATCATAATTCTTCTTCGTATCGTTTGAAGATGAATTGAAATGTTGAAGTAGCTAACAAGAACATCAAGAAGATTGTGCAAAATATGGTGGTGACCTATAGAGATTGGAATGATATGTTTCCTTTCACTTTGCATGGCTATCGTACTTTGGTACACACTTCGACTGGGGCAACCCCTTTCTCACTTGTCTATGGAACGAAAGTAGTTTTACCTGTGGAAGTTGAGATACCTTCGTTAAGGATTATGAAAGATATTGAGCTTGATGAAGCTGAATGGGTACATAATCGGTTGGATCAGTTGAACCTCATTGACAAGAAGAGATTGGCTGCTATTTGTCATGGTCAAGTGTGACCAAAGAAGACGAGAAGGGAATTTGACAAGAGAGTGCATCCTTAGAGCTATAAAGTTGGTGAACTTGTATTGAAAAGGATAATTCTTCCTCAAGGAGGTCCTATGGGCAAGTGGACTCCAATTTATGAAGGACCATTTGTTGTAAACAAAGTATTCTCTGGCGGAGCCATGATGCTTACAACAATGGATGGTGAATGTAATACGGTGGGAGAACTGACTTTTTGGTTTAAGCCAAATGTGTCGATAGCTAGAGTCGCCACTGACTTTTATTTTATCCAATATTTAGGAAAGGTGAAAAGAACAGGAAAGACTTTTGATAGATTTTGAGTTCGGGGAGGTGGGGGTGAGGGTGGGTAAGATATGAAAAGGGAAGGTATTATCACCCTTCTCATCTGTAGTTATCTACGGGCTCTTAATTACTTAGCAGACTTTTGAAAACTTGCTTTGTGTGTGATTTGTTTGAAAATATTTTGAAATTTCCAATGTAAGGATGACTTTGTAATGATTCTTGCATCAGTCCTCAAGAATGTATACAAAGTGTTATTTTTGAAAATATTTGTTTAAAAGTGTAGTCTGAAAAAAGTTTTGAGAAAAGTTGTGAGCAAGAAATTAAGATTTTCTTACCCACTAAAGTCTTTCTTATTCTTTTCCTTCTCCTTTAGAGATAGTACTATCCATACCATTAGTTGGTAGGTAGCCTTATCTATTGGATGTGAAGGGACATGTGTATGGTCATCTAAGGCAACAAGTAAGGATACTTTAGCAATTGTATTGAAGGGACTATCATCATTTTGTAGGAAACTCGAAGGGACTAGTTCATTTTGTAGGTAGCTCGAAGGATCATCGAGGGATTATGATCTTTATTCGAAAGGGACATGATGATTTAATCGAGGGTCTTTTGCTAAAGTATCCCCATTTTCGAGGGATGTGACCAATATTCGTAAGGCAATAAGAGAGGTTACCCTAAAGGTGCAAGTGTGAAGAGTGTTTTGATTCAGTTATTTTATCTTGAAATTAGGGTTCTCTAGGTTGTTTTTAGTCTTACCATACAAACCCTAGTTACTAGTCATAGCATAAAAATATAATGCAGAATATAAAATGTGGAAATTTAAACCTAAGCTATTATATCATGTGAGCAGTTACATAATAGGAAAAATGCAAAAAAAGTAAATCTATGCTATTACATAGGGAATACGTCCTATACATTTGATCAAGGAAAATTAAATAAGAAATAAGAAAAAAGAAAAAAGAACAAAGAATGTAGAAATGTTTTTTTGTGATTTTGTAGAAAATAATTTAAATGATAATAATTAAATAAACCTAAATTATAATTGATTTTAATATTTAAGAAAAAACATTTGAATTAATTAATTATTATATCCAGAAAATTAAATATTAGTTGAAAAACCTAATCCTAATTTATTAGTAAAAAGGTTAATTTGATGATTAATTAAAAGAAATTAGGTTTAGGGTTAGAAAAATCAAGGAAATTAGGTTAAACAAAAAAGGGTAAAACTGCATGGGGTGGGTGTTGAACCCACGCCATCTAGCTTCACGCGCTGCACTGCTTGCCACTAGGCCAAGCGCTCGTTTGTGTTTGGAAATAGAACTGAATGATAATATATAAAACCTGCACGAATTTGGAAAAAATAGCAAAAAATATTGCAAAAGGCAGAGATCAAACACACGCCCTTAACATTATATGCCTGCGCCTTGACCAAGGGTGCTACGCTCTCATCTAGTTACATATTACAAACAAATAAATATGATATAAAACAGGTGGACCGCAGAGGCGCCGGAGCCCTAGCTCCGGTCGTCTTCTCCGATGAGCTCTTTTTGTAACCTACAAAAATAGCGCACATTAATAAACAAAAGGACCCTACCCCCATAAATCGGCCCTTGTGTATCCAATGGTGGCCTTAGTTTTTTCTAATTCATCTTGCACAAAGAGATACGAACAAAACAATGTAAAACAGTTCAAACATGGTGATGTACGATTTTGGCATCATGGGCTTCATGCAAGGGATCAGACATGTGCTATTTTACCTCAAGAACGCCTTAGAATCGTTAATTTCAATCAAAACATCATATAAATTAAGACATGAATTTCACAAAAATGCAAAATCAGTGATACATGTAATGCATGTTTTAGGCATCTTTGATCATCAAGAATGATCCCAACTTACTCTATGGTATCTCAGGAATCGATTTAAGTGGATGGTTGGTCTTGAGGATGGTTATATGATGGATTTCAAGTTTACCCTAGTTATTGCAAATTTCAATCTCCAACACCTTGTTTCTTGCACAACTTTTTCGTCCTCTCTTTGTTTGAATATGCAGTGTGTTGTACCCCAAAATTTGCCCTCCCATTTCTCATTGATTTCTCCTCACAAAGCTCTTGAAGCTCAAGATCCAGTTAGGGTTTCATCTGCTCAAGACTCCTCCTTGCACTGCTAACCCCAAATTAGGGTTTGTGTTTGCACAAAGATGTTTTGACCTAAAATGCCCAAGATGACTTTCTTGCTTCATATTGACCTCCTAAGTTTATCCATACCAAGTTTCAAGTCCTGATTCCAAATTTTGCCCAGTCAATTGGACAGTTGACCTATAAATCAACTGTATTGGGGAAAAAGTCAACTGTGGCCAATTGACAGTCAAATCTCATGAAATTTGATCCACATCAACATTATGAACTCATATGAACCATTTGATCAAGTTTGGATCACAATTCCACAAGAAATTTGATCAGATCACTAAAAGGGTAAAATGGTCATTTTTAGGGTTTTGACTGTACAGAGGCAATTTTTGACTGTTTGACCTAGCCAATGGCAAACCAAGCTCACATAGGGACTCAAGGACCCCATGGAATTATCTTGACATGCTCAACAAGTTCAAAAGATCCCAAGTACACAAGATTGACAGTTGAATTTCGCACTTTATACGCTTTCCTAAAAGTCAAGATAACCATAAAAGTGATCAATTGACTGGGAAATTCAACTGTCAATCTTGTGTACTTGGGATCTTTTGAACTTGTTGAGCATGTCAAGATAATTCCATGGGGTCCTTGAGTCCCTATGTGAGCTTGGTTTGCCATTGGCTAGGTCAAACAGTCAAAAATTGCCTCTGTACAGTCAAAACCCTAAAAATGACCATTTTACCCTTTTAGTGATCTGATCAAATTTCTTGTGGAATTGTGATCCAAACTTGATCAAATGGTTCATATGAGTTCATAATGTTGATGTGGATCAAATTTCATGAGATTTGACTGTCAATTGGCCACAGTTGACTTTTTCCCCAATACAGTTGATTTCTAGGTCAACTGTCCAATTGACTGGGCAAAATTTGGAATCAGGACTTGAAACTTGGTATGGATAAACTTAGGAGGTCAATATGAAGCAAGAAAGTCATCTTGGGCATTTTAGGTCAAAACATCTTTGTGCAAACACAAACCCTAATTTGGGGTTAGCAGTGCAAGGAGGAGTCTTGAGCAGATGAAACCCTAACTGGATCTTGAGCTTCAAGAGCTTTGTGAGGAGAAATCAATGAGAAATGGGAGGAAAAATTTTGGGGTACAACAGTTGCCCCTGTTAAATCTTCTTGGACCTGAAGAGTTAGATTGGCAAGCTTGCCTTTCGTGACTCGAGGGTAAAAGGAGATTGGACACTAGAGTGCCCGGAAATTTGCACTCATCAAAGCACTGGATGCGGGAATGGGCTTAGAGATGCCATTTGGAGATGGGCTTAACGATGCCATCTGGGAGAGTGATAGAAACTTGTCGGGGATGGGTGTGATACGGTGGGAGAACTGACTAGTGTTTTGCGTTCGTATTCGCACTTGTGCGGTCGAGCAAGAGTCGCCACCGACTTTTTATTTTATCCTAAAGGAAAGGTTAAAAAAGCACAGCAAAAACCTTTTGAGATATTTCATGGGTTCGGGGGGTAAATTATGAAAAGGGAAGGTGTTAGCACCCTTTTCATCCATGGTTATCCATGGGCTCTTAGTTGCTTGGTTTTTTAGATCACTTGCTTTGTTTTTCGATTGCTTTAAAAATGGTGTGTGTGTGGGTGCTTTTTGAAAATGTTTTGGAAAAAAGATGCCTTGTCTTAGGCTAACCTTGTAATAATTCTTTACTCGAATGTTTTACAAAGGCGTGTATCTTTTCGAAAAGATGTTTCAAAATGTTTTTGAGAGTTTGTTTGAAAGTGTTGTGGATTGTGGTTTTTGAAAAGAAGGCAAGTGTTTTTGCAAGTTTGATCTCAAGTAACTAAGAGTTTTGTCTACCCTATTGTACTCAAAGGTTTTTGTTATGTTTTAACCCCTTTTAACAATTTGTTCCACCATTGAAATTGGTGGACAATCTTGCGTTTAGGAAGTTTATTCGGGACGGGCGCGGGTCATCGTATGGACCATGAATGCAATGGTGCCAAGTGTCTTTGGCAATTTGTTTTGAAGGGACTATGATCATTTCGTTTAGGCAACATTCGAAAGCGTCATCGAGGGACTTATGATCATTTGATTTTGATTCGCCAAAGATACTCGACGTGCAAGCATGGCCCTTTTTGGAAGGCAACATGTGGGATTACCCTAGGGGGTGCAAGTGTGATTGTGTATTGATTACATGTATTTGTCTTGTATTAGGTTATCTAGCGTTCGATTTTATGTACATACAAACCCTAGGTCTAACCATGGTATAATTGGAAAACTGTAAATTGCGGAATGTAAAATCTACGCTATTACAAAGTAGTATCAGGGAGTGGGGGTATAAATGTACAAGGGGATGAGACTTATAGTACCCAAATAAATTACAACCAAATCGAAGTCGCAATCAAATGTAAATATCGAATATACAAATATAAGATAAAAATGTATATAAGGCAATGTATTGTGTAAGTGTACAAGTGTATATGTATATGAATATGTGTAATTATGTACAAGAGAAAAAAGAGAGTGTTTTGATTTGAATGTTCAAGTTTTTAATTAGATGTATTATGGTCAAATGTTTGTGAATTTCAATATTAGAAAAATGTATATATTGTTATGTACAAAAGTAAATTAATTAAAAGAATAAAAAAGTATTTTCAATTTTTAATTACATGATATGTACAAATGTATTTTAATTAAAACAAGTTTCCAAGTTAATTATATGATAAAAATGATATGTATTATTTTATATACAACTATATTTTAATGTGTATTAAGAAATATTTTCAAGTTAATTATGTATAAAAAGTATCTTATTATTTCTTTGTGAATATTTAAGGAATGTAAAATAATATATTGGTCCATTAAAAAATGATTTTTGAAAAAGAAAAAAAAAAGAGTTTATGTAATATATAAAAAGGTTAGTGTGTATTATATATGAAAGAATGATTAATTGTAAGATAATAGTAAAATGTTAATTTGCATTGTTTAGGAGATAAATGGGCTTTAGGGAGCTTCAGAACGTGTTAAGCCCATGTTAATCTTGAACGAAATTAGGGTTAGGTTTTGTTAGTCAAGTGAGACGAAAACGTAGGGTTAGCAGCGGCACCGTGCGTTCGTCTTCTCCGATCAAGCTTCCTGAGCAAATCAACTCCGGCCACCAACGCTACCCTCAGACCTCTCTTCCCTCCACTGACATGAGCCCAGCGTCCTTGATTTAAGGTTCGTTCCAATGTTTTATGTTCTTATCTCTTTTCCCTTTTTTACGAATTGCATGTTTTTGATTTGAGTTCTTACTTGGTCTTTTGTTATTGTGAGGTGAAGGAGAAGAGGTAGAAAGCCCGTTACCTGACCTTGGAGAAGGAGGAGAGAGGAGGGGAGCTGTGGCGCTTAGGAGGCCGGAGATTCGGTGATGGAGCTTTGAGCTTGCTTTGCTTTTGATGTCGTTCGTGGTATTTTCGTTCTTTTGATATATTAGGGTTTTGATGATGATATGTGCTGAGGAATCCTTCTTAAAATTCACTTTTTTTTATCTTCTTCTTCCACTATGTGTTGCCCTTGGGAATTTGTATGTTGCCTCGAACATTTGCTTTGAATACTTTAGAACATTGCTGCCTTGGTATCTTTATCTCTTCCACTTTCGTCCCTTTGAATTGTTGAATGCTTTCTTGAACGATTTGCCTACGTTGTGGCCTATGATGCCCTGAACACGCTTCTTATTGTTGCCTTGAGTGTGGGTTGGAATATGATGCTTGTTTGACTGCCCTATTGCCTCTCCTGTGTTGCCTAATTTAACATGTTTTTTCTCGCCCCATGATGAATCCAAGATTCTGAGGGCTTGAAGGCTTGATGCCCTTTTTGGAGCTTTGAAGCTTTGAAAGGCCTTAAGCTTATCTTTTACAATGGCTGGCTTGAGTATGCTTGAGGGATTATGTGTTTGGTTATGCTTGACAGGCGTTGGTATGGTTTTAGTACTTGTATCAGGTTTGAGAGTAGTGGTGCTTTTTTTTGGATTAGGCAGGTTATGTATCAGCAGGTTTTGGTACTGGTATATTGCTTATCAGGTTTTTGATGTTCAGGCTTGAGACTTGGCAATAGGGGTGGTGATTCTGGTTATGGTTGGTTTTTGAATGGGATATGTTTTGTGACTGATACTTGGCTTGAGGTTTTTTGACAGGGATTTTTGGTAGTTTAGGCTCTTATGGTTTGTATCTTTAAGCGTAGGCAGGTTCTTGGAGCATTAGCAGGTTTGATGCCTATGCTTCAGGTTTGAATTTGTATGTTTTATGCAGGTTTTTAGGATGGGTATGAGGTTATGGCCGATGCTGGTTTAGTTCTGAGTTCCCCTTCTGAGATGTGTTATGTTGTGTGTTATATCTCATCAGGCTTTTAGTTTGTATATTTTCTTCTCTCCTTGAACTGTCTACTGAACTGTCTTGGCTTGTGGATTTGTATATCTTTTTTTCTGTCTTGCTGTCTATGCCTCAGACCTGAACTCTGCCTATGCTCTTTATCTCTCTTTTTCTCACTTTTCAGTACAGTTTAAAGATTATTATATGATTTCTTTGTACTGTTTCTGAAGGGGCCCTATTTTGATGGGAAATGATGATTAAGTTTTCTTGCATAACACATTTTCTGCATCTCTTTCTCCAGCTTTGACAGTTTGTGTGCTTTTTCTTTTCCTTGATATCTTGGCCAAATCTTTTCATGACAGCTTGGGTACTTGTGACAGTAAATGTACTTTTGAAATCTTTGATATCTTTGGCATTTTGACAGTAACTTGCCTTTTGCTTTGGATAGAAAGTTGAGATTGGATTTTTTCAGTTTAGTTGGAAGTTTGCAGTTTGAACTTTGGAACTTATACTTTTGACATTTGCATTTCATGAATAAAAAATAGAATTCTTCCCTCTTTGTGAACCGGGAGAAATCCCGTGATTTGCAGAGAGGGTCAACTGATCCCAGTCAGTGGCCCCTAATGATGAGCAATATTTTCTCTGTCTCTTTTAACTGCCTTCTGACTTTTCTTCTCTTTTTACAGATAAAACAATGGAGCATCGGAGCGGAGTGAAGAGTGAAGAATATTAGAAAATAGGATAGTTTTTTTATTCTATGTAATATTTTAAATCAATGTATATTATTGTTCATAATTTTAAATTATAAACAACAATTTGTACAAATAATTCAAATATCAATAAAAGTCTAAATTATCCAATTAATTCTAATTTTCTTTATTGTTTATTTATTTATTTAAAATTCTTAGAATTAAAACAATTGAAAAATAAATTTCAATCATTCAATTTTTTAGAATAATAAATAACTTAAATAATAACAATATTGATCAATTAAACCTGTCTCTTCCGATATCCAAAGCAAAGCAGCAGTCAACCAAACTGAACTGACCAAGCGCATTCCTTCTTCACTGATTTGCCATAAACACTGATTCTTTGCCACTACTGTAAATCCAAACTGCACACCTTCTTTGACTGGCCCAAACAAACTGAATTCAAACCACTGTTTCTTTCACTGATTTATGAATAATGCAAATTCAACCCGAATCTCGGAATAAACTGCAAAGTGTTGTAGAATTTTAATCTTTCTGAGAATATGCCCATAAAACCTTAACTCCTGATTAAATGCCAAATAGCGTTCGCTTGATCAAAATTGAGCCAAAATTCATCAAAACCCTAAGCCAACTGTATGAAATAATCCAAGGCTCTGAAAATCAGTAAAAACCCTAATTTTGCTTGACTGTCAAGAAAAGTCCGTTTGTCCGATTCTTGAGCCAGTTTGAAAAGTCAGGAAATGTTTGAAGCCGAGATTTCTTGGGGAAAAATGCGAGGGCAAATTTTGGGGTACAACAGTTGCCCCTGTTCAATCTTCTTTGACCTGAAGAGTTAGATTGGCAAGTTTGCCTTTCGCGACTTGAAGGTAAAAGGAGATTGGACACTAATGTGCCCAGAAAATTTGCACTCGTCGATCCGATGGTGGATGTGAATGGGCTTAAAGATGCCATTTGGTGATGGGCTTAAAGATGCCATCTGGTGCGGTAGAATTTTGTCGGGGGATGGACTTAGAGATGCCATCTGAGAATGGGCTTACAGATGCCATTCGGCGACTGCTGGTAGGAGGATGGGCTTATAGATGCCATCTGGTGATGTTGAAGTGTATGACAATGGTGAGTGGATAAGTGTCGGAAAGGCATCCCTGTTTTGGAACATCTCTGAATTGGGGGTCTGAACAAGCAACAGACTGACGTCCATGTCTGGAGAATCTGTAAACCATCTGGGATTGAATAAGCAATAGAGCAGTATCCGTTGTTGGGACATGTCCGTAAACTATTTTCAAAAATTGAGAAGAGTCTGAATCAGTTGGTAGATTGACATCCGTTGTAGGGAAGAATCCGTAAACTGTTTTCAAAAGTTGAGAAGAGTCTGAACAAGTTGGTAGATTGACTTCCGTTGTAGGGAAGAATCCGTAAACTGTTGTCAGAAGTCTTGAAGTTGAAGAGGAACCGGTGTAGGGTTTCTTGATGATGCGTCTGAATGAATCTGGAATAAGTATCAGAATGTCGCCGTGTCCGGGTCACATCTGAACTATTTCTGGATGAATCCTGGGAGTTGATCTGTGTCTGTCGACTGATCTTACCTGAAAAGGCAAAGGGTTAGTTGTATGCAATGTTATGATGCATGATGCAATGCATGTGACATTAATGTTTATGATATGAATGTAATGAATGCGCATGTAGGCTGATGAGCTAATCTTGCCGAGGATACATGAATCCGAGATGGCTGAAGATAAAAGCATCTTGACTGCTGTCGGGGAAAATAAATCCTTGGCTGTCGCTGGGGAAGAGAATTCCTGATGACCTCTACTGGGGAGTTCCAACTAGTAGACTCATGCTGGGGAGGTCAGATTTGAGAATCGTCAGCTTGATGGGAAGTAACTCTGGAGACTTCACTGGGGAACTCAAGATTTGTCCTTCCAAAACTCTGTGGGGAGAAGGTTTAAAAGTCTGACTCCGCTGGGGATTGTCCACTTGAAGCTCTTGATTTGCTGGGGATACTGAAGCTTAAACTCTGAGGGGAATTGAATTCCGGGGGATTCCCTGGCTGGGGATTTGCAAAGATAAGTTACTGCTGGGGAATTTTGATGAACTCCGCTGGGGATAGGGAGAATTCTGGCGAGTGCGATCTTCCGTGGTTGTTAGCTTGAGAAGAATCTGAACAAGCGATAGGTTAACATCCGTTTACTTGGAGAACCCGTGAACTATTTTCAGAAATCTTGAAGTTGAATTAGCAATGGAGCCGCATCCGTTGTTGGGAAGCGTCCGTAAACTAAATTCAAAGGTTGCATCTGAACAAGCTGATGGATTAACATCCGTTACTTGGGAAGAATCCATGAACTGTTTTCAGAAGTCTTGAGAAGAATCTGAACAAGTGATAGGTTAACATCCGTTTACTTGGAGAACCCGTGAACTATTTTCAGAAATCTTGAAATTGAATTAGCAATAGAGCCGCATCCGTTGTTGGGAAGCGTCCGTAAACTAAATTCAAAGGTTGCATCTGAACAAGCTGATAGATTAACATCCGTTACTTGGGAAGAATCCATGAACTGTTTTCAGAAGTCTTGAGAAGAATCTGAACAAGTGATAGGTTAACATCCGTTTACTTGGAGAACCCGTGAACTATTTTCAGAAATCTTGAAATTGAATTAGCAATAGAGCCGCATCCGTTGTTGGGAAGCGTCCGTAAACTAAATTCAAAGGTTGCATCTGAACAAGCTGATAGATTAACATCCGTTACTTGGGAAGAATCCATGAACTGTTTTCAGAAGTCTTGAGAAGAATCTGAACAAGTGATAGGTTAACATCCGTTTACTTGGAGAACCCGTGAACTATTTTCAGAAATCTTGAAGTTGAATTAGCAATAGAGCCGCATCCGTTGTTGGAAAGCGTCCGTAAACTAAATTCAAAGGTTGCATCTGAACAAGCTGATAGATTAACATCCGTTACTTGGGAAGAATCCATGAACTGTTTTCAGAAGTCTTGAGAAGAATCTGAACAAGTGATAGGTTAACATCCGTTTACTTGGAGAACCCGTGAACTATTTTCAGAAATCTTGAAGGGGAACCGGTGTAGGGTTTCCTGACGATGGGCTTGTGTAAAACTGCAACGGGTTTTGAACACTTTTGACATTCGAATGCCCCAAGTGGTGATGTAGATAAATTCCTGGCTGATTACAGGCGTTGGTCTACAATCGGTCGTTCACAGATGTTTCCTGGGTTGTTGCAGGTGTTGATCTGGAATTCTTCAGACATGCCCTGGCTGGACACATGAATCGAATCTGGAAATGTAATAGTTGATAGATATGCCCTGGCTGGATACAGGAATCGAATCTTCAAACTCTTCAGACGTGCCCTGGCTAGATACAGGAATCGAGTCTGGAAATGTGGTCAACAGATATGCCCTGGCTGGATACAGGAGTCGAATATGGAATTGTGATAGTTGATAGACATGCCCTGGCTGGATACAGGAATCGAATCTTCAAACTCTTCAGACGTGCCCTGGCTAGATACAGGAATCGAGTCTGGAAATGTAATGATTGATTTGTTGAACACTTTTGACATTCGAATGCCCCAAGTGGTGATGAAGGAATCTTGAATCAGATTACTCTGCATATTGAGAGATTTCTTGCAATCTTGACTGGACTGCCCCAGGTTAACTGAACTTTGAAAGATCTGTTGGACCTTGACTGGACTGCCCCAGGTTAACTGAAATGTGACATGTCATGCCCCTTGTTGATAGGGGATTTGATGGAAGTGTTATCCTCTTGAAGTGATTTTGACTTGCTGAGAGAGTTTTCGTTCCTCCGAACATTCGCTGTATGAATTTCTTCGCTGTCAAATAAAAGGGTCAAATGCAGACAGTGATATTCGAATAATGCAAAGTTTATGTTTGTCTCGAAGTTTTCGTTTTGAAAAAAAAAATATGTTTTTAGCAGAAAACTTTTCACAAGACAAATTAACACAAGATTTAGAGCAAAGCCCTACAGGAGTCAGGATACCTTTTGTAACAGTATGCTTTCGAACTAACCCATGCTTCAATTAGGACTTTTGGAGGGTTGTAATGTGGCCTGGTTCACGGTTTAAGAAACAAAGGATAAAGGCTCAAAGTATATTTGTACCCACACGCTCTTCGTGATGTTCTTCAACCTAAGCTCAGTTAACTGTGCGTCGCACTCTATCTTGAGTTTGGAACGACTTTTGGGCGATGGTTCATCAGTTTGAATTTGGGAGACAGTCATTATCTCTTTTTTTCTTTTTTAACACTTTTCGTGTTGTTGAGGGTTTTGTAATGACCTCACTATTTTGATTTTGATTTGTTATCCCTAACTTTCTTAAACCTCCTTTATAGGTTTTGGCTCGGTGGGCTTTTCTCTTTTGAGAGATTGACTGTCTATGTGATAGGGAACCACCCCGGTCTTTTGATTCCAAAGGAACGCTTTCCTTTTTGACGTCGTTCGTTGTGTTACGAACTGGGAGTTTGCGACTTCAATGCGCGTTTTCTTTTGAATTAACTGAGATACTACCCTGCCCCGGGTTTATATCAAAGGTTTCGATTGTTTAGAACAGGAAACTCCTACTTCTTTGGCCCGAAGGGGTCGACTAGGGATTAACTTCCTTATAACTCCAGTGTTTGGGAATTGAAAGAAATGCCTGTACATCATCAGCACGGTCTGTTCAAAAGCATACTGTATAAGATTATGGTATTGTTTCGTCATCCTCCCTCTAAAGGCTTGCAGCTTTTTATCAAGAGTCAAATATCATAAAGAAAAGCATAAGAGTAGTGAAACGAATGGATGAATTCAAGACAAACATATGCAATGCATTAATGAAAACAGAGTTTAACATCAACAGATAATTGTTTGACAGCAAAAGAAATTACAACTTTGAAAATTCAAAAAGAAGCAAAAGTCTTTCAGCTTCGAGCCTCGTCACTTCAAGCGGAGAACCCTTTAACGGAAGATCTTCATCTCGCCGTCTGGCATGAATTCCAGCACCCCAATGTCAATCAGATCTTGAATCTTGTTCTTCAAGGCCCAACAGTCGTTGGTACTGTGTCCCGGGCTGCAGGAGTGGTAAACACAGAATGCGTCGGGATTAAAGTGAGGAGAGGAGATATTGAGCTTCTGAGGAGGGTCCTTTACAGTAAGCAAATTGACCTCCAACAGGCGCTTCAGTATGAAGAATGATGGTATCTCAGTCTCCGTAAACTGTCTTCCCGACTTTTCTTGCTTACGCCGATTGCCCCGTTGACGCTGGCGAGGTTGTTGATGGGATTGTGACCCTGAAGCTAGCAAAGGAGCTTTCCCCTTGTCTTCTTGAGTGGATGGAGGCTGAGCGGTGACTTGCTCTTCGACCTCAGATGTTTGCCCCAGTTGGTTGTTTGGAAGCAGTTGGCGGACAAGAACTCTGAGTTCCTCTTGTCTTTGAGATAGGTCTTGGATGAGAGCCATCTGGCCCACCAACTGTCCCATCATTTGAGTCCTCAGTGTTGTCAGATCAAACTGCAGCTCCGCAATCTGATCACTCCTGGCATTGTTGGAATTCCCCAGGCCTTTGGTGAGGAGAGCTTTCATCTCTTCTTGCCCCAGAGACAAGTTCAGGAACATCTCCTGCAGTTGAGCAGTCTGGTCTTGGATGTCTTTGACAGACCTTTCTAGAGCCATCTCTTGCTGAAATAAACAGCAGGAGAGTAAGGAAACCTGAAAAAGAAAAGATTGTCAAAATGAAATGCATGATATGTGGATGCATGCTTTCAAGGATCTCTTAGGATAAACACAAGAAAATGTTAGAGGTTGAACTATGCTCTTGGATTGGAGATCTCTGCACCGGTGGACGTCCTTCCACGAGAATCAAGCTCACCATGTCGAGTAGGTCATAGCCACTGATTCAAGTTGTTGTTCTTGAACTTTTGATTGGAGAACTTTGTGTCGGTGGATGTCTTTCCACTAGAATCAAGCTCACCATGTCGAGTGGGTCATAGCCACTGATTCAAGTTGTTGTTCTTGAACTTTTGATTGGAGAACTTTGTGTCGGTGGATGTCTTTCCACTAGAATCAAGCTCACCATGTCGAGTGGGTCATAGCCACTGATTCAAGTTGTTGCACTTGAACTTTGACTGGACTGGTTAGAGGAGAAACCTCTTGCCCCTTGACAGACGTCTGGTTCAACGTAACCCTGCATCAACAGGACCCTCGAGATCCTTGAAATGGTTATTGAAAATGCTAAAATGCTATGGTATGATGCTATGATGTCATGTTCATGTATGCACAAGCAAGTAAGTGTATATACCGGCAAACAATATTCACACAAAGCACACAAAGCCTTAGGTTTAGGCTTGCATGAGGTTCAGGTACTACCCTCTTTCAGTTTGTTGGTTAAAACCTGTCCTACCAAAAGTAACCGGGTTCTAGGGGTCCCAACGTCACTGGATTGCTTTCATTGTTCATCGTTTCGATTTAGCCACTGAACTGGCGACCGAAATATTCCAGGAAAGCAACCCTCAATTGAGTGTAGTATCGAGTATCAACCAACCTCGGACTGCACCAAAGTCAGTTATCTCACTACCCTAAAAAGGCCAAGATGGTTCAATTAAGGTTCCTAAGGTCAGTTGATGCTTCGCGACACCACGCGGCGTCCCCGTACTCTCCTTGACTGAACTCAAGGGTTACCGGTACACACTAAAGTGCCATATCAACGTAGCAGACTGCTTCAACCATGTCGGTATACCCCACACAGTTCCCTCACAGCCTTGTTGCTACCTAAAAAGGTTTCCCCAGATCCGGGTTAGGATCTATAAAACTCTGATACAAGGCCCACAAATGTAAAGCAAACAAAGCAATCACTTGAAAGTAAAGGTGATATAAACCCTAAGGTAACCCTACTTTTAGAATTCTCCCCAGCAGAGTCGCCAGTTCTGTGATACGGTGGGAGAACTGACTAGTGTTTTGCGTTCGTATTCGCACTTGTGCGGTCGAGCAAGAGTCGCCACCGACTTTTTATTTTATCCTAAAGGAAAGGTTAAAAAAGCACAGCAAAAACCTTTTGAGATATTTCATGGGTTCGGGGGGTAAATTATGAAAAGGGAAGGTGTTAGCACCCTTTTCATCCATGGTTATCCATGGGCTCTTAGTTGCTTGGTTTTTTAGATCACTTGCTTTGTTTTTCGATTGCTTTAAAAATGGTGTGTGTGTGGGTGCTTTTTGAAAATGTTTTGGAAAAAAGATGCCTTGTCTTAGGCTAACCTTGTAATAATTCTTTACTCGAATGTTTTACAAAGGCGTGTATCTTTTCGAAAAGATGTTTCAAAATGTTTTTGAGAGTTTGTTTGAAAGTGTTGTGGATTGTGGTTTTTGAAAAGAAGGCAAGTGTTTTTGCAAGTTTGATCTCAAGTAACTAAGAGTTTTGTCTACCCTATTGTACTCAAAGGTTTTTGTTATGTTTTAACCCCTTTTAACAATTTGTTCCACCATTGAAATTGGTGGACAATCTTGCGTTTAGGAAGTTTATTCGGGACATGCGCGGGTCATCGTATGGACCATGAATGCAATGGTGCCAAGTGTCTTTGGCAATTTGTTTTGAAGGGACTATGATCATTTCGTTTAGGCAACATTCGAAAGCATCATCGAGGGACTTATGATCATTTGATTTTGATTCGCCAAAGATACTCGACGTGCAAGCATGGCCCTTTTTGGAAGGCAACATGTGGGATTACCCTAGGGGGTGCAAGTTTGATTGTGTATTGATTACATGTATTTGTCTTGTATTAGGTTATCTAGCGTTCGATTTTATGTACATACAAACCCTAGGTCTAACCATGGTATAATTGGAAAACTGTAAATTGCGGAATGTAAAATCTACGCTATTACAAAGTAGTATCAGGGAGTGGGGGTATAAATGTACAAGGGGATGAGACTTATAGTACCCAAATAAATTACAACCAAATCGAAGTCGCAATCAAATGTAAATATCGAATATACAAATATAAGATAAAAATGTATATAAGGTAATGTATTGTGTAAGTGTACAAGTGTATATGTATATGAATATGTGTAATTATGTACAAGAGAAAAAAGAGAGTGTTTTGATTTGAATGTTCAAGTTTTTAATTAGATGTATTATGGTCAAATGTTTGTGAATTTCAATATTAGAAAAATGTATATATTGTTATGTACAAAAGTAAATTAATTAAAAGAATAAAAAAGTATTTTCAATTTTTAATTACATGATATGTACAAATGTATTTTAATTAAAACAAGTTTCCAAGTTAATTATATGATAAAAATGATATGTATTATTTTATATACAACTATATTTTAATGTGTATTAAGAAATATTTTCAAGTTAATTATGTATAAAAAGTATCTTATTATTTCTTTGTGAATATTTAAGGAATGTAAAATAATATATTGGTCCATTAAAAAATGATTTTTGAAAAAGAAAAAAAAAAGAGTTTATGTAATATATAAAAAGGTTAGTGTGTATTATATATGAAAGAATGATTAATTGTAAGATAATAGTAAAATGTTAATTTGCATTGTTTAGGAGATAAATGGGCTTTAGGGAGCTTCAGAACGTGTTAAGCCCATGTTAATCTTGAACGAAATTAGGGTTAGGTTTTGTTAGTCAAGTGAGACGAAAATGTAGGGTTAGCAGCGGCGCCGTGCGTTCGTCTTCTCCGATCAAGCTTCCTGAGCAAATCAACTCCGGCCACCAACGCTACCCTCAGACCTCTCTTCCCTCCACTGACATGAGCCCAGCGTCCTTGATTTAAGGTTCGTTCCAATGTTTTATGTTCTTATCTCTTTTCCCTTTTTTACGAATTGCATGTTTTTGATTTGAGTTCTTACTTGGTCTTTTGTTATTGTGAGGTGAAGGAGAAGAGGTAGAAAGCCCGTTACCTGACCTTGGAGAAGGAGGAGAGAGGAGGGGAGCTGTGGCGCTTAGGAGGCCGGAGATTCGGTGATGGAGCTTTGAGCTTGCTTTGCTTTTGATGTCGTTCGTGGTATTTTCGTTCTTTTGATATATTAGGGTTTTGATGATGATATGTGCTGAGGAATCCTTCTTAAAATTCACTTTTTTTTTATCTTCTTCTTCCACTATGTGTTGCCCTTGGGAATTTGTATGTTGCCTCGAACATTTGCTTTGAATACTTTAGAACATTGCTGCCTTGGTATCTTTATCTCTTCCACTTTCGTCCCTTTGAATTGTTGAATGCTTTCTTGAACGATTTTCCTACGTTGTGGCCTATGATGCCCTGAACACGCTTCTTATTGTTGCCTTGAGTGTGGGTTGGAATATGATGCTTGTTTGACTGCCCTATTGCCTCTCCTGTGTTGCCTAATTTAACATGTTTTTTCTCGCCCCATGATGAATCCAAGATTCTGAGGGCTTGAAGGCTTGATGCCCTTTTTGGAGCTTTGAAGCTTTGAAAGGCCTTAAGCTTATCTTTTACAATGGCTGGCTTGAGTATGCTTGAGGGATTATGTGTTTGGTTATGCTTGACAGGCGTTGGTATGGTTTTAGTACTGTATCAGGTTTGAGAGTAGTGGTGCTTTTTTTTGGATTAGGCAGGTTATGTATCAGCAGGTTTTGGTACTGGTATATTGCTTATCAGGTTTTTGATGTTCAGGCTTGAGACTTGGCAATAGGGGTGGTGATTCTGGTTATGGTTGGTTTTTGAATGGGCTATGTTTTGTGACTGATACTTGGCTTGAGGTTTTTTGACAGGGATTTTTGGTAGTTTAGGCTCTTATGGTTTGTATCTTTAAGCGTAGGCAGGTTCTTGGAGCATTAGCAGGTTTGATGCCTATGCTTCAGGTTTGAATTTGTATGTTTTATGCAGGTTTTTAGGATGGGTATGAGGTTATGGCCGATGCTGGTTTAGTTCTGAGTTCCCCTTCTGAGATGTGTTATGTTGTGTGTTATATCTCATCAGGCTTTTAGTTTGTATATTTTCTTCTCTCCTTGAACTGTCTACTGAACTGTCTTGGCTTGTGGATTTGTATATCTTTTTTTCTGTCTTGCTGTCTATGCCTCAGACCTGAACTCTGCCTATGCTCTTTATCTCTCTTTTTCTCACTTTTCAGTACAGTTTAAAGATTATTATATGATTTCTTTGTACTGTTTCTGAAGGGGCCCTATTTTGATGGGAAATGATGATTAAGTTTTCTTGCATAACACATTTTCTGCATCTCTTTCTCCAGCTTTGACAGTTTGTGTGCTTTTTCTTTTCCTTGATATCTTGGCCAAATCTTTTCATGACAGCTTGGGTACTTGTGACAGTAAATGTACTTTTGAAATCTTTGATATCTTTGGCATTTTGACAGTAACTTGCCTTTTGCTTTGGATAGAAAGTTGAGATTGGATTTTTTCAGTTTAGTTGGAAGTTTGCAGTTTGAATTTTGGAACTTATACTTTTGACATTTGCATTTCATGAATAAAAAATAGAATTCTTCCCTCTTTGTGAACCGGGAGAAATCCCGTGATTTGCAGAGAGGGTCAACTGATCCCAGTCAGTGGCCCCTAATGATGAGCAATATTTTCTCTGTCTCTTTTAACTGCCTTCTGACTTTTCTTCTCTTTTTGCAGATAAAACAATGGAGCATCGGAGCGGAGTGAAGAGTGAAGAATATTAGAAAATAGGATAGTTTTTTTATTCTATGTAATATTTTAAATCAATGTATATTATTGTTCATAATTTTAAATTATAAACAACAATTTGTACAAATAATTCAAATATCAATAAAAGTCTAAATTATCCAATTAATTCTAATTTTCTTTATTGTTTATTTATTTATTTAAAATTCTTAGAATTAAAACAATTGAAAAATAAATTTCAATCATTCAATTTTTTAGAATAATAAATAACTTAAATAATAACAATATTGATCAATTAAACCTGTCTCTTCCGATATCCAAAGCAAAGCAGCAGTCAACCAAACTGAACTGACCAAGCGCATTCCTTCTTCACTGATTTGCCATAAACACTGATTCTTTGCCACTACTGTAAATCCAAACTGCACACCTTCTTTGACTGGCCCAAACAAACTGAATTCAAACCACTGTTTCTTTCACTGATTTATGAATAATGCAAATTCAACCCGAATCTCGGAATAAACTGCAAAGTGTTGTAGAATTTTAATCTTTCTGAGAATATGCCCATAAAACCTTAACTCCTGATTAAATGACAAATAGCGTTCGCTTGATCAAAATTGAGCCAAAATTCATCAAAACCCTAAGCCAACTGTATGAAATAATCCAAGGCTCTGAAAATCAGTAAAAACCCTAATTTTGCTTGACTGTCAAGAAAAGTCCGTTTGTCCGATTCTTGAGCCAGTTTGAAAAGTCAGGAAATGTTTGAAGCCGAGATTTCTTGGGGAAAAATGCGAGGGCAAATTTTGGGGTACAACAATGGGCTTAAAGATGCCATCTGGAAGGGAACATTAGGAAAGTGTCCAAGCTTTGGACCATTTCTGGATTGGGGGTCTGAACAAGCAATAGGTTGACATCCGTTGTTGGGAGGAACCTGCAAGCTGTTTTCAGGAAGTTGCATCTAAACAAGTTGATAGATTAACATCCGTTACTTGGGAAGAATCCATGAACTGTTTTCAGAAGTCTGGAAGAAGAAACTGAACAAGTGACAGGTTAACATCCGTTTACTTGGAGAACCCGTGAACTGTTTTCAGAAATCTTGAGATTGAATCAGCAATAGAGCAACATCCGTTGTTGGGAAGCTTCCGTAAACTGTCTTTAAAAAGTTGCATCTGAACAAGTTGATAGATTAACATCCGTTACTTGGGAAGAATCCATGAACTGTTTTCAGAAGTCTTGAGAAGAATCTGAACAAGTGATAGGTTAACATCCGTTTACTTGGAGAACCCGTGAACTGTTTTTAGAAATCTTGAGATTGAATCAGCAATAGAGCAGCATCCGTTGTTGGGAAGCTTCCGTAAACTGTCTTTAAAAAGTTGCATCTGAACAAGTTGATAGATTAACATCCGTTACTTGGGAAGAATCCATGAACTGTTTTCAGAAGTCTTGAGAAGAATCTGAACAAGTGATAGGTTAACATCCGTTTACTTGGAGAACCCGTGAACTGTTTTCAGAAATCTTGAGATTTGAATGATTTTAGTCTGTCGACTGATCTTACCTGAAAAGGCAAAGAGTTAGTTGTATGCAATGCTATGATGCATGATACAATGTATATTTTGTGTTATGAATGTAAATGGATGTGCATGTAAGCTGGAGAGTTGTCTTGCACAGGATAGATGAATCCGGGATAGCGGGAGATAGAAGTATCCTGACTGCTGCCGGGGAAGATAAGTCCTGGGTCGTTGCTGGGGAACCTGGAGCTTGGGTTGTATACCAATCTTCTGGGGAATTCCTGAAGTCTTCTACTGGAGAGTACCAAACTAGTAGACTTAATGCTGGGGAGGCCAGATTGAGAATCTTCAGCTTGGAGAGAAGTATCTCTGGAGATTTTACTGGGGAACTCAAGATTTTCTTCCTAAAACTCTGTGGGGAGAAGGTTTGAAAGTCTGACTCCGCTGGGGGTTGTCCATTTGAAGCTTTTGATCTGCTGGGGATACTGAGGCTTAAACTCTGAGGGAAAATGATTTCCGGAAGATTCTCTGGCTGGGGATTTGCAAAGATAAACTCCTCCGGGGATAGTATTGATAAGTTATTGTTGGGGGAATTTTGAGGAACTCCGCTGGGGAATTTTGAGGAACTCCGCTGGGGATAAGCTTCGAGAGTCTGCTGGAGATAGACCTCAGGGTTTGCCAGGGATGTGGATTACAGATTTTGAGGGATTTCCTTTGAAAGGGTGTCAAAATATCCGTTTGTACTTTCATCCTATCAGTAATCCTTTTCTTAGGTTCAATTAGGAAGTGATCATGTTTCAAATGCATATGCCTATTTAACAAAACATTGGACGTTTCTCAAAATAAAACAAATAGTGCAAGAGAAAAAGAAAAAGGGAAATGACACAAATTTTGGGAAGAGTATTTGTATTGATTTTCTTTGGGTATATTTGTACAAAGGAGACAATCATCCTAGTAAGAGGATCTTGTCGTAAATATTTGAAAAATTTATACAAAACAAAGATGGCTATGTGAAATAATTCCATGGGATTCCATTCTGCTGTAGCTTTCACAACTCCGAACATCTGTCCATTCAATGCTTCGTTTGACGATGGCTGGATTGATCAGAATCCTGGAACCGGTTGATGAAGAGGCTGTCTTCGAAGTGATCTGACGAGACATATTCATACGCTTTAATTCCCTAACTTTTGCCTGAATCGCCCTTTCGGGTTTTCGATCCACCGGGAAACCCCTTTTTGCCCAAGCCGCCCTTTCGGGTTTTCGACTTGCCGGGTGTACTGATTTTTTTTGTTTTTATCCCTAATTTTTGCCTGAACTGCCCTTTCGGGTTTTCGGTTCACCGGGATGCCCATTTTTGCCCAAGCCGCCCTTTCGGGTTTTCGACTTGTCGGGTTATTTTATGCGTAGTATCTTTTGACTATGTCTGCGTTCGCAGGGTGCGGCAAATCGTCGCCGTCCATGGTGGTCAGAATCATCGCACCACCAGAAAATATGCTTTTGATCTCAAATGGTCCTTCATATGTAGGAGTCCATTTGCCCCTGGGATCACTTTGCGGCAAGATAATCCGCTTGACTACTAAATCTCCGACTTGATACACTTGACGTCTGACTTTCTTATTGAAGGCCTTGATCATCCGTTTTTGATACGTCTGACCATGACATATAGCCGCAAGTCGCTTTTCGTCGATCAGATTGAGTTGATCAAGTCGGGTCTGCATCCAATCATCTTCATTCAAACCTGCATCCTTCATAATTCTTAGAGACGGGATCTGAACTTCCATAGGCAAAACAGCTTCCATGCCATAAACCAAAGAAAATGGGGTTGCCCCAGTTGAAGTACGTATCGTCGTACGGTATCCATGCAGCGCAAACGGTAACATCTCATGCCAGTCTTTGTAAGTGACTGTCATTTTCTGAATAATCTTTTTAATGTTTTTGTTCGCAGCTTCAACAGCACCGTTCATCTTCGGCCGATAGGGAGATGAATTGTGATGATAAATCTTGAACTGTTCGCATAATGCAGTGATCATTGTATTATTCAGATTTGTACCGTTGTCTGTGATGATCCTGTCGGGAACACCATACCGACATATGAGATTATGTTTGATAAAGCGGGCAACCACATTTTTGGTGACAGAGGCGAAGGAAGCTGCTTCGACCCATTTAGTGAAGTAGTCAATGGCAACCAGGATGAAGCGATGTCCGTTGGAAGCCGTGGGTTTGATCTCTCCAATCATATCAATGCCCCACATTGCAAAGGGCCATGGAGCAGTCAGGACGTTGAGGGGAACCGGAGGGATATGAACTTTGTCAGCATAGACTTGACACTTGTGACAAGTACGGGAATGTTGATGGCAGTCAGCCTCCATGGTAGACCAGTAATAGCCTGCCCTTAGGATCTTCTTAGCCATTGTATGCCCGCTCAAGTGAGTGCCAAATGGGCCACTGTGTATATCAGTCATGATCAATTCTGCTTCAGCCTTATCCACATATCGGAGTAATACACAATCATGGCTTCGTTTGTAAAGGATGACGTTGCTCAGGAAGAACTTAGCAGCGAATTTCCTTAAGAACTTCTTGTCATTCACGGAAGCTCCTTCAGGATAATCTTGGGTCTCGAGATACCTTTTGATTTCATGGAACCAAGGTTGTTCCACTACTTCTTCGGTATTAATCTCATGACAATGCGCGGGTTCATCCATTCGCTCGATGGTGATTTGGGGAGCCTCGTTATCCCAGTTGAGTTTAAACATGGAGGACATTGTGGCTAGAGCATCTGCTAGCTGATTCTCTTCTCGCGGAAAGTGCTCGAAGGTAATTTGCTCGAAGTGAGGCAACAATGTCATAACATGTTCTTTGTATGGAATAAGATTAGGATGTTTGGTATCCCAATCTCCTTTGATCTGGCTGATGACCAAAGCCGAGTCCCCGAATACGATCAAAGATTTGATCCCCAAGTCTATAGCAGCCTTGAGACCAAAGATGCAGGCTTCATATTCAGCCATATTGTTTGTGCAGCTGAAGCAAAGTCGGGCCGTGAAAGGAGTGTGGCATCCTTCCGGAGAAATGAGTACTGCTCCAATGCCGTTTCCGAGTGCATTTGAAGCACCATCAAAGTACAGGGTCCATCGGGATCCCTTTTCGGGTCCGTCATACGGTCCGTCACCTTTAATGTTGTCCAAATTCATGATGTCCTCGTCGGGGAAATCAAATCTCATGGGTTGATAGTCTTCGATAGCCTGATGAGCCAGATGGTCAGCTAATACACTCCCTTTTATAGCTTTTTGGGTGGTGTACTGGATGTCATACTCGGTCAAGATCATTTGCCATCTGGCTATCCTTCCAGATAAAGCGGGCTTTTCGAAGATATATTTGATAGGGTTCATTTTGGATATCAACAAGGTAGTATGGGTCAGCATATACTGTCTTAGTCGGCGAGCAGCCCATACCAAAGCGCAGCAAGTTTTCTCGAGCAGTGAGTAGCGAGTCTCACAGTCGGTAAACTTTTTGCTAAGGTAATAAATAGCATGCTCTTTTCGACCAGACTCGTCATGCTGGCCCAAAACACACCCCATTGAGTTATCCAAGATGGTCAAATACATGATCAATGGTCTTCCTTCAACGGGTGGCATCAGAATAGGAGGTTCTAGCAAATACTCCTTGATTCTATCAAAAGCAGCTTGGCAGTCGTCGTTCCATTCAACTACCTGATCTTTTTTCAAGAGTTTGAAAATTGGCTCACAGGTAGAAGTCAGATGCGAAATGAATCTGGCAATATAATTTATGCGCCCCAAGAAACCTCTAACTTCCTTTTCAGTACGGGGAGCAGGCATCTCTTGTATTGCTTTTACTTTTGCCGGATCGACTTCAATGCCTTTGTTGCTTACAATGAATCCCAGGAGTTTACCAGACCTAACTCCAAAAGTGCATTTGCTTGGATTCAGCCTTAACTTGTATTCTTTCAATCTGGTAAACAGCTTTTCCAGATGTTCAAGGTGCTCTTCCTCTGTTTGTGACCAAGCTATCATATCGTCTACGTAAACTTCAATCTCATGATGTATCATGTCATGAAATAGAGCTATCATGGCGCGTTGATAAGTTGCCCCGGCGTTCTTCAGCCCGAACGACATCACTTTGTAATAGAAAGTGCCCCATTGTGTGACAAAAGTTGTTTTCTCCATATCCTCGGGAGCCATCTTGATTTGATTGTAGCCCGAGAATCCGTCCATGAAGGAAAACACCTTATGCTGAGCTGTATTGTCGATCAAGATGTCAATATGAGGTAGCGGGAAATCATCCTTAGGGCTGGCCCTATTCAAATCCCGGTAGTCCACACACATTCTGACTTTGCCATCCTTCTTAGGCACTGGCACAATGTTAGCGACCCATTGAGGATAGGACGTAACAGCCAGAAAGCCAACATTGAACTGCTTCATTACTTCTGCTTTGATTTTTTCAGACATGTCAGGCCTCATTCGACGAACTTTTTGCTTGATCGGTGGACAGTCTTCTCTTGTGGGGAGACGGTGAACCACGATGTCGGTGTCTAGACCTGGCATGTCTTCATAGGACCAAGCAAAGATTTCAACATACTCATTCAGTAACTGTACCAAGCGTTCCTTAACTTCTGGTTCCAGGTTGGCACCCACTTGCACCTCCTTCCGATTCTCCCTGGTTCCCAAGTTGTCAGTTTCCAATGGCTCTTCATGCGGTAAGATGGCCCTTTCCTCTTGTTGCAGAAGTCTGGCTAGTTCCCCTGGTACTTCACAACCTTCGTCATCTTCATACTCGGCTAGATTGACCAGGTCTTCAGAGTTATTGAAAGATACAGCAGAATAGTCACCCATGGAATCCGGAGTGGATGGGTACCTGCATTGGTGAGTGTGGGTGTGTGTAAGGGATAGCCATCCTTAAACAAAAAATGCAAAAGGAAAGAAAATGAACACAAGCAGTTTATCAAATGAAAAACGTCCAATGAATCATTAAACATGGCATATGAATATGAAAAATAGTCAAAACCCTTACAAGTGGACCTACATGCCCCGGGTAAGGCAGGAGGCGAAAAGATAGTGTACGGATTGTTTGAAAGTAAAATATTACAGACCAAATAGGAAATGTTTGATAGATAAATTACTGAGGAATAAAAGTAATGGGGACAAAGTCCTTAGCCTCCCAATTGTTCAACCCTCCTTTGACAGTTGGATGAATCCATTCTTCAAAGTTGCTTTCTTTGTCTTCATCTTCCAGGGCGTTGATTTGGTAAGGAGAAATTTTGACTGGCGCTCTCTCAATCTTTGACCGGCGCATAGCTTTCTGGCCAGCGGTGGTGAAACCTAATCCAAGCTTATCAACCTTATGCGGAAAATCGGGTAACTGCCCCCACGCTGAATTCTTCCCTTCTTTAACTGCAGCCCTTGCATCCTCCAGAGATGCCATCCTAGCCATCTGTCTCGGTGTCTCAGCTGCCAACTTCGCCATTGCTATCTCAGGAAGCACTTCTTCGAAATGTTGAAATGGTGTCTCAATGAACTCCCCTTCAACCTCCACATATCGGAAAGAATTTAAATGGATAATCATATACTCTTCTTCGCCGTGGACCGTAATGATCTTTCCCTTTACAGGATATTTCAGCATCTGGTGCAAAGAGGAGGTGACTGCCCCAGCGTGGTGTATCCAAGGTCTACCTAGCAGGCAGGAATATGATGGACGGATGCCCATTACATAGAAAGTGGATTTAAACACCTCAGTACCTATTTTAACAGGAATTTCGACTTCTCCATGGACCATCCTCTTCGACCCATCAAAAGCTCTGACGACAATATCACTAGGCTTCAATTCCAAACCTTCGCAATCTAGCCGGTCCAAGGCCTTCTTAGGCAAAACATTCAGCGATGAACCGGTATCAACCAAAACATGTGCAAGGGTGGTTCCGCGACACTCGATTGAAATATGCAACGCATCATTGTGATTTCGGCCTTTAGGGGTCAGGTCGGCATCAGAAAAACCTAATCCATTGTCTGCAGTCAGACTAGCCACGCAATGTTGAAATTGATCTGCAGAGGTTTCCTGGGGCACATGAGCTGCCTTTAGAAACTTAATCAAAGCTTGAGCGTGCGCTTCTGAGCAAAGCAATAGTGCCAGCATGGAGATCTTGGAGGGGGTTTGCCCCAACTGTTCCACCACATCATAATCACTTCTCTTGATTATCCTCAAAATCTCGTCCATTTCTTTTTTGGAGGCTTCTGGAATCACCAAAGGTTGAGCCCTCGTCCTGACGGGCTCTTCTTGTATTCCCTTTCCTTTATCGGCAATGGTAGGAGAGACAGTACTAGGAACGAGAATTTCTTCAATCAAAGGAGTTCTAGCGGAGAGTTTTACTGGTGCAGGGATGACTTCTTTAGCTGACGAGGGTCCAAAGACTGCTCTTGGAGGAGCAATCTCTGGAGAAAATATTCTCCCGCTCCTGGTGATTTTGCTGGTGCCCGCAATGTTACTAATGCTGGCTTCTTCATCATCTGAATTTTCTTCAATTATCTCAACTTGCTTGATACCATGGTAGTAGATGTCACCACCATAGTTCCAAGGTATCGACTTCTCAGAAACATAGGGAACAGGCCCCGACATTGTTATCTTCAAAGGTATAGACTTTGCAGCTGGTGTAATCTTAACTGGCTTTTTGACGGCCTCGGAAAGATTGGCGTGAATGGTTATGATTGAGACATTTTCAACATGAACCGGAACAGCAGGAACTTTTTCGAACAAAATTTGTCGGCTATCCATAAGGCCTTGGATGCCTTTCTTCAATAGCGGACAATCAAACGGCAGAGAGTGGCAACAGTAGCAGTCTTCTTTACATCCCGGGAAGATCCCGGCCCTTAACAAATTCAACTTAATGATTAACAGTGGAGTAGTCAGATCACTAACGTCAGCAACATACAAATCCTCTTCAATGGCATTGACATTCCGACCGTGCTTTGGCATAGGTGCAGATATCACATTGGGTTTCTCTGGAGCGTCAAACTCTACCTCCTTAGCCTCTATCAGGTCCTGGATCTTATGCTTGAGTGCCCAACAATCATTGGTGTCGTGTCCAACACTGTCTGAATGATAGGCGCACTTAGCATTGGCATGATAATGCGGAGAGGATGTATTTACATTCTTTGGCGCCTCCTTGATAGTGGCAAGATTCAATTTCAACAGATGGGGAAGCACCTGCGCTGGAGTCATATTAATACGGGTGAACTGCCGTTGTGGCCTTTCCACCCGTTGCTGATTTGGTCTGGATTGGTTGTAGTGAGGCTGCTCACTCTGAGTGTTTTGAATCATTACGGCCCCCACAGTCGGCCGACGCTCCATCTTCCCTGCTCTTCTTTGAGAATATACCATAGCTGTCTCCTTCTTAAACGGCTTCTTCTCAACACTTGCAGCGACACCCTTCTGAATCTTTCCTGACTTGATGCCAGCCTCGATTCTTTCGCCCGTTAAGATCAAATCGGTAAACCCTGCGGAAGAGTTACCAATTAAATGATTGAAAAATGGCCCAGATAGGGTCCCAAGAAACATATCAACGAGCTCACGATCGGATAAAGGAGGCTGCACCCTGCCAGCCAAGTCCCTCCATTTTTGTGCGTATTCCTTGAATCCCTCACTCGTTCCTAGCGACATACCCTGAAGTTGGGTACGGGTAGGAGCAAGATCAGAATTATACTGGTATTGTTTATAGAAAGCGGTGGCCAAATCTTCCCAATTTCTGACACTGGTTCCTTCTAACTGATAAAACCATTCCAACTGAGCTCCCAACAGGCTGTCTTGAAAGAAATGAATCCAGAGATTCTTATCTGCTGTATAGGGTTGAATCTTTCTCACATAGGACCTGAGATGCATTTTGGGGCAGGACAGCCCGTCATACCTTACAAACACTGGCACCTTGAATTTTGGGGGAATCACAATTCCGGCGACCAAGCCCATGTCTTCAAAATCCAAACCCGGTACCCTTTGCAATTCCATAGCAGCCAATCTGTCTTCTAAACCCTTGTACTTATCATCAGCTGGAGGATACTGCTGGTCAGAATAATCTTCATCCTCTTCAACCTCTTCCTCCTCTGCATCAGACTCGGAAGGCACCGCAACTCGATCTCTTTTACTAGTCCCTTCATCAGAAGTAGGAGGAAATTCAAGCACCCTCCGAGCTTCTCTGTCAAATCTTCTCCCCAAAGTAGCCACTCCGACCCTCTTTTTCTTCTTCACTGGGTCTCTACTCTCCAGATGAGCCTTGATATCCTCTTGACTCTTGACCAAGGTCATCAAGAGTTGCTGGAACTGTGCATTCTGGGCTTGTAGGTCTTTAACTGTTTGCTCGAGATCCATCCTACTGAAATAAACAGCAGATAGATAAGGAAACCTGGAGTGAGACCTGCTTATGCACATGATGAATGGTATGCTGATGTATGCAATGTATTCAAGGATTTAGGACATTCAAAATTGTTTCAGACAAAGAAGAACGCACGTCATATTAATAAGAAGAAATTTGTTAGTACATAAATGCCCCATGGGCCAAATATTACAACATAAACTTCTCAAGGCAGAAAGACATTGCGCATCCTCTTTGGTGCGATGTAGGTATTGAGGGCCTCTTGTTCGTGGAGTCGGCGGGTAAGCTCTAGAACCTTCTTTTCACTGGCGTAGTAGCTAGCTCCAAAAGTGTTCCGTTCCTCCTTGAGCTGAATCCAACTTTTCTGCATTTCCTCCCACGATGTAGGCATGTCTGGATGCAGGATGGTGTAGGGAACCTCTCCTTCATTGACGGGCTCTTTAATCACTGGGAGTACATGAGGATAAGGCATCATTAGACTTTGGGCTCGGGCTCGTACCCACTTGAGATAGGGCTCAAGAGGGATGGAGTTCTTGTGTCCCAGAGTCTTGCTATCAACCTTGTTGAGTTTTCCCCAAGCTCTGATGAATCTTTGGCGAAGTCCTTGCGCATCGTTGTCGAAGTCAAAAACTAGGCTAGGAATCAACATGTCATGAGGGCCATCCCTCCGTGCATATCCAAATTGTCTCAAAGCTAGGCAAGGATTGTAGGTGATACCTCCTCTGATTCCAAGCAAAGGAACATTAGGAAACTCTCCGCAACGATCGACAATGATGACATTTTCTCTGGATCGAGAACACCAATGTACATCAGAATGAGTAAGAGTCATCAATCGTTGGGACCACCTTGTACCTTGGTCATTCTTCAGGACAGATTGTGGAAGGTGCGAAATAAACCACCTTGCAAGGAGAGGAGTACAGCACATGAGAACACCCCTCTTTCTCATTGTTCGTGTGTAAAATGAGTGAAGGATGTCCCCAACCAATGTTGGTATTGGGTTTCTGGACAAGAAGATTTTGACAGCGTTGACATCTACCAATTGGTCAGAATTTGGGAACAAGACCAACCCATAGATAAGGAGTGCCACAATCTCTTCAAAGGCTTGTAGGTCCAATGAATTCCAACATTCTTGTGCCTTCTCAAACAAGAACTTTGCTAGGAATCCTTTGAAGCCGCTTCTGGTTTCCCAATGCCCCTTGATTTCAGATGGTTGTAGATGTAGTGCTCGAGCAACATCTTCAGGCTTTGGTTCCTTCTCCGTACCGTTGAAGGGTAGTTGATTAAGGATAGGGATTCTTAGGAGTTGAGAAAACTCCTCCAAAGTGGGAACCAACTGATAATCAGGGAAAGTGAAGCAATGGTGAAAAGGGTCAAAGAACTGGAATAGCACTTTTATCATGTCTTCTTCAATGTTGGTGTTGACTAGGCTGAGCAGTCTACCATGTCTTTCACTGAAGGATGAATTTTCCGGAATTCTTGAAGTGATCTCCTTGAGTTGAGGAGAGATTCTCACAAGGTTGACTTGGATGGTATTTCTGCGAGGTATTTCCATGACCTACAAAACAAGAACAATGATGAAGATCCAAACCCTTGAAATGGTTAGTGAATGCATATGATGCTCTATAATGTTTATGATGTATGCACAAGACATATGTACAAGCAAATCACACCAAACCCTAGTTTCAGGCTTGCATGGGGTTTCATAGGTAAGTACCCTCTTGAGTGTAGTTGGCTTAAAAACCTGTCCTATAAATAGTAACCGGGTTCTAAGGAGCTCAATATCACTGGATTGTTTTCATTGTTCATTGTTTTGGTTTAGCCACTTAACTAGCGACCAAAATATTCCAAGAAAACAACCCTCAATGAGTGTAGTATCGAGTATCTACCAACTTCGGACTGCACCAAAGCCGGTCATCTCACTACCCCTAATAAAAGGCCAAGATGGTCAAGTAAGGTTCTAGGTCATTAGTGCTTAGTGACATCACTCAGCGGCCCCGTACTCTCCTTGATTGAACTCAAGGGTTACCGGTACTCACAAATATGTCGCACTAATATAGCTATTGCTTAGACCGTGTCGGTATACCCCGCACAGTTTCCACAACGTATTTCTATCTATGAATGTTTCCCAAAATCCGGGTGGAGGATTATAAACCCAAACAATAGAGCCCAAGTATAAAGCAAGCAAATCAAACAATTAGTCATGCAAGAGGGTGATCTAAGCCCTAAGGTTATTCCACTTAAAAAAACTCTCCAGCAGAGTCGCCAGTTCTGTGATACGGTGGGAGAACTGACTATGGTTTTGCGTTTGTTTTCGCAAATGTTTCGGTTGAGCAAGAGTCGCCACCGACTTTTTATTTTATCCTAAGGAAAGGTTTAAAAAGCACAGCAAAAAACCTTTGAGATTTTTCTTGGGTTCGGGGAATAGATTATAGAAGGGGAAGGTATTAGCACCCCTTCTATCCATGGTTATCCATGGGCTCTTAGGTACTTGCTTTAGATCAACTTGCCTTAGTTTTCAATTGTTTGAAATGGTGCTTTGTGTGTGGTTTTGAAAATGTTTTGAAAAGATGCCTTGTGCTAGGCTAACCTTGTAACAATTCTTTACTCGAATGTTTTACAAAAGGTGTTTTATCTTTTAAAAAGATGTTTCAAGGGTTTGAAAAGTTGATTTTGAAAGTGTTTGTGAAGTGGGTTTGGAAATTAGGCAAGTGTTTTCTTTGCAAATTGACAAGTACTTAAGAGTTTATCTACCCTAAAGCTTTCTCAAAGATTTTTGTCATGTTTTAAGCCCTTTTGACAAATTTGTTCCACCATTGCATTTGGTGGACAATCTTGTCTTAGGAGGGCTTAAAACATGACAAAAATCTTTGAGAAAGCTTTAGGGTAGATAAACTCTTAAGTACTTGTCAATTTGCAAAGAAAACACTTGCCTAATTTCCAAACCCACTTCACAAACACTTTCAAAATCAACTTTTCAAACCCTTGAAACATCTTTTTAAAAGATAAAACACCTTTTGTAAAACATTCGAGTAAAGAATTGTTACAAGGTTAGCCTAGCACAAGGCATCTTTTCAAAACATTTTCAAAACCACACACAAAGCACCATTTCAAACAATTGAAAACTAAGGCAAGTTGATCTAAAGCAAGTACCTAAGAGCCCATGGATAACCATGGATAGAAGGGGTGCTAATACCTTCCCCTTCTATAATCTATTCCCCGAACCCAAGAAAAATCTCAAAGGTTTTTTGCTGTGCTTTTTAAACCTTTCCTTAGGATAAAATAAAAAGTCGGTGGCGACTCTTGCTCAACCGAAACATTTGCGAAAACAAACGCAAAACCATAGTCAGTTCTCCCACCGTATCACACAGTGTATACATAGTGGAAGAGATTAGGTCAAAATATGGGTTTGGACATCATGTAAAACCTATCTTTGATTTTGTTTGAAAATAGGTTGAAATCTTACAAAACATGAAGATTTTTTTCACAAATAAGTTCACATGATTTTTGCATGATCTTGGGCCCCCAATCAAAATCAAATCTCAAGCCTTTTATGCTTTGTACTTTATTTGATTTAATTTTGAATGTAATTGAATAAAATCAAAAATAAAATAAATAAAGATAAAAAATAAATGAATTGACTTAGGAGTATCTTATGAGGTCAATAACACATTTGGACGTTAAAAGATAAACCCATTAGCCCAAAAATTCAAATTTGTTTAATTTGGATTTCATGCATTTTCTCAAAATTGTCCAACTTGCACAAATCATATATCATCAATGTTTATCATATGACGGTGATCTTGGACTTTTTATAAACCTCAAGATGTCCCCTACAATCTTCAAGTTGGTAACTCTTTCATTTGAATACTTTATCTTGATGTAAATTGCTTTGACAAAAAGTGTCTTTTTGTTGACTTTTAAAATGACCTGTAATGTTTTGGCCCATATCTCTCAAATGAAGCATTTTTTGGCCTTGAGCTTAGTGAGAAAAAGTTGTATAGAATTGAATTTCCTTCAAATGAGCTTTGGGTGGGAGATTTGTGATGAAGTATGTGAAATTTATGCTTGGTCAAAATTCAGTTGACTTCTCTTTAAGAAAACCCTAATTTAGTAACTTTTGACTTTTGATAAATATTGAGTTTTCTTGGTGAATCATGATCAAACCTTGATCAAATGATGAATTTGACTTCAAAATGTTGATGTTGACCAAAAATCTTGAAGTTTGAATGTAAATTGGTCAAAGTTGACTTTTTGCCCAACATATTTGATTTTCAATCATCTGACTAATTGACTGAGTAAACTTGTGTTGCAAGGCTTGAAATTTGGCATGAAGATACTTTGATACATATGAGAAACCATGAAATCCACATGAGGCATTAGATGTCCAATTTTCCTTGAGAGAATCAAAACCCTAGTTGTAGGCCAACTGCTTAGGAGGAGGGTTTGTCTGATCAATCCTTGAGTAGTCTTGAGCAATTGAGAATCCTAGGAGCATGAGGAGGTATCTTGAATCAATTTGTCTTGAAAAATGGGAGGAAAATTTTGATGGTACAACGGTGAAGACTTCCCACTCCATGTGAATGCAGACGTAGTCAAAAAATACTTCACATAAAAAGACCGACTAATTCGACTACTTAGGAAAAATCGGGCATCCCGGCGAACCACAAAAAAATGAATAAAAAGGTTTAGGCAAAATAGGGATAAAAAAGTAGAAATGAAAATAATGAAATAATAAGTACACCTGCTAAGTTGAAAACCCGAAAGGGCGGCTTAGGCAAAAAAAGAGTATCCCGGTGGATTGAAAACCTGAAAGGGAGATCCATGCAAAAGTTAGGGATTTAAAGCGAAAGGCCATGCCTAGTGTCGGATCTTCGATTTCATCTTACTACTACATTTCATCACCCTGCATGGTAGGAATCAATCGAGTCATCTTCTTGAGAAAGCAAAGTGATGAGAGCTTCAGGGTCATAAGAGTTATAGTAGAATCAGAACTCGATGGAAATTCGTTTTCACATTGCCATTCTTGTATTACACTTTTGTTTTTGCTTGTGCAATTACCTATTCCTAGGAATTACTTCTCAATGTAAATGCCTATTTATAGGCCAACTTTCAATCAATAAAAAGTTTATATTCATTCAAAAGCTTGCTGTTTAGTTTTACTTTACTGTTTTGTTTTCAAAAACGTCTGATACTTTTTTATAAGCATTGCATTTGAAAATTTTGAGGCATTACATAACATGATTAGAAATAATGGATATTTGCTCTCAAGTTTTGTGTGACCTGGTTGGTAGAAAAAGTTGTCATACTATACCTGGGGCACATTGGTGTGATTTTTTTTGTAGGAACCGTTGTTCGCTCGCATATGTATAGCATACCATCACTAAAGCAAGTTTTATCCAAATGGTTATAAGGGTGAAATCCTTGATTTGTTTCCCCAACAACATTTAAGTTTCTACTTCTCCCCAGTGAGTCTCCCCGAGCATAAAGTTTAAGGTAAACAAAATATCATTATTCTCAAGATATTTGAAGTTTTCTTCTCCCCAACGGGTCGCCAAGTAGAGAATCCTTGTCTAGTAAGTTTTTGATTGATGAGACTTCTTGGTAGAGAATCTTCATTTCCCAGCAGATGTGTGTATTAAGATGTGCTCATTAGAGGAATGTGTATTCCCTGAAGCAGAGTTTCATCCACAGCTGGAAACTTCTTCTTATTCCCCAGCCAAGAGTTCGAATTGAGAATTTTCTTATTCCATGACAGAGTTGCTTCATCAAGATCTCTTATTCAAGATTTCTCGTTTTCCCAGCGGAGTTGCTTTATTGAGATCTCTTATTCACGATTTCTCATATCCTCAGAAGAGTTTATTGGCTGAGAATTCTTATTTAAGGATTCATCCTTTCCCCATTAGATTTGGCCCTGGTTGAGGATTTCTCATATACCTAGAAGTGTCTACTATTATGATTGCTTATTCAAGGATTCTCATATCCCCGGTAAGGTTCATTCTTGTAAAGATCATCCTTAGTCCCCAATGGATTTGTTCAATCAATAATTCTTATTATATCTCCGGCAAAAAGCATGTTTTGAGGTTTCTTACGCAAAGAATCCTCATCCCCAGCAGGAGGTTGACAATTTATTCTCCAAGAAGTCAGAGGTGGATTTTTATTCCCTGCAGGTCCAATGGTTATCGATATCTCCCCAGCAACGTCCAATCTCCATTGTCATCCCCTCTCAGAATTTGAATTTCTCCCAAAGAGTTTGCAATTTATTTTTGCAACTCCCTTCAGAGTTTGTAGCCCGTGGTTACCGCTTACTCAATTCATTATCCCCCACCGAGTTTCAGTTTCGCAAGAGCCTCTCTCCAGCAGTTCCTTGTATCTTCTGATGTTTCCCCGATAAAATCATGCATCATTACATTGTATCCTCGGATGTGTAGTGTTTCTATTCATTTTGGAACATATACTCCATAGGAAAATAATTCAAACATTCATAGAAGCATAAGCCAATTTTGTTTCTTTTATTCCCAGTGGAATTATCCAGTTGGGTGTCCCCAAAGAGTTTAACCTCCAGATATCCATATGGAATTCAATGATCATACTTCTCGGGTTTAGTGTCTAGTAACCCTCTTGGTTCGTTTCAAATATCTATTGGTGTACCTTTCGAATCTAGCTCTGTACTGGTATTCATTTTAAGTCTAGTGTCTACTAGTACTAATGGGTCAAGTATCTACTTGTTACCTTTGTTTGTGATCCAATTCATCCCTAGTGCATCCTTCTTAAGTCTGGTATCTACTAGTCTTCTTGAGTTGAATCCGCTATTCATCTCACTATATCTCTTAACCCTTGGTCAGATTCAATATCTACTAGTTCTCCTCGGTCGAGATCAGTAGGTGTTCTTGAGGTTCGTGTACTTTCTTGTCACCTTGCTTCAGATCCAATATCTATTGGTATCCTATTGAGTACTTTTTTTGGTCTAGTATCTACTAGTTCCTCTTAGGTCTAGTATCTACTCGTTACCTTATTTTGTGCACCAATTATTCCTTGTCACATTCTTTATAATGCTCTTTTAGGTCGACTATCTACTTGTTACCCTTGCCCGATCCCCAACATTTGCCTAATGTTCTAATGGTTAGGTTCGATTGTCTACTATCCCTTTTTGATCGAGACAAGTATCTACTTCCATGCCCTTTTGGATCCAATATCCATTGGTATCTTTAGAGTCTAGTAAATACTAGTCTTTTTGGGTTGAGTTTCTACTCGTTACTTCTTGGCATATCTCCTTCTAGAGTCCTGTATCTACTGGTCCTCTTGGGTCAAATCTATTTTCTATTGGCATACCTTTTAAAATCCAATTTCTATTGGCACACACCTTTCAAATCCAGCATCTACTAGTCACTATTTGGTAAGATGTATTATATACTAATCTTTCCCTCCTTCACCCAATTTGTTTGACATCATCATTTCAGAAATATCAAACATACAGTTACCAATGTTGCTACACTTTGCTTTATCCATAGCGTAAATTTTTTGTTCTTTTAGTATTCAATCCTCTTCCACCTTGAATGTTCAAAAGTTGTTGCTCTATCTCACCCTCAAGTTTAAGATGATTGAATAGGGGCACCTATTTCACCCCAAAATGTATCCTCTTCTTTTCAACCCTAATTGGCTTATGTTTCTCTAGCATACACATTCATTGGTGCAATGGTTATGGGATCAGGGTAACTCTCTTTTGGTTTTCTTCAAGCATTATAAGAGAATGATTTGATAGTAAATTTAAGGAGGGTGAGATATCCTCAATTTCATGTACACTCAAGCTATAAAGGCTTCTCATTCCTCAACACATCTCAATATGTCCACCTCTTCATCAGATGATTGAAGTTTGCAAGGTTTGAAGTGAATCACATTCCCCTATCCTTTGGTCCTTAAGCTAGGGTTTTTAGTATTAAATGGTGTGACAACTTCATGGGCAAGAATGTTAAAGCATCATAATCATCTCATCATATAAGGCATCATGCAAGCCAAACATGGTCAATGGTTGGGATTTGTCCAAGTGGAATCACAAAAATCAAGAAAATCAATAAAGTTGACCAAAGTTGACTTTTTGGGACTTAGAAATTTTTCTAAGAGTAAAGAGATTTTTGTTTTCATTTCATCATCTTCCAAACCATGTATATCATTCATGTGTGTATGGAAATTTGCAAATTAATTATCATTAGAAAGTGGGAGTTTCCTATTTCATCTTTTTCCCTGAAGGTCCACCTCCAAAAAGCCCATAGATTTTGAGTTATGAGGCTTGAAAGATGAGTATCCATTAATATGTGATCATTCAATACTTATAGAAAATTTGTTGTCTTTGGTCATCTTTAAGGATACAAATTCGTGAGAATTTTACTTGGTGATTAAGGTCTTATTTCAATTTCATTTCAACATCGAAATTGCTCTACTATCCATGCTATTTCCCATGGTCCCAAGATTACTCTATTTGGTTTACTATTGAAGATGTTGGAAGGTGTGATATGGTGGGAGAACTGACTTGAGGTTTTGCGTTTGTTTTCGCAAATGTTTTGGTTGAGCAAGAGTCGCCACCGACTTTTTATTTTATCCTAAGGAAAGGTTAAAAAGCTCAGCAAAAACCTTTGAGATGTTTTATTGGGTTCAGGGAGTAGATTATAGAAAGGGAAGGTATTAGCACCCTTTCTATCCATGGTTATCCATGGGCTCTTAGTTACTTGCTTAGATCAACTTGTCTTTATTTTCATTTGTTTGAAATGGTGCTTTCAATTGTTTGAAATGGTGCTTTGTGTGTGTTTGAAAAATGTTTTGAAAAGAGGTCAATGTGGTGGCAACCTTTGTAATGATCCATGTTGGGATGTATACAAAAGTGTATGTCTTTTGAAAAGTTTTCCATGTTTTTGAAAGTTGTTGTGAAAGTGTATTGTGAAGTGTGGTTTTGAAAAATAGGCAAGTGTTTTTGTTTTGCAAGTTGGCAAGTAACCAAGAGCTATCTACCCTAAATTTCTCAAAGATCTTTGCTATGTTTTAACCCTTTTAACAATTTTGTTCCACCATTGTATTTGGTGGACAATCTTGTGTTAGGATGTGAACGGGACAGGTGTGGGTCATCGTTTAGACCATGATTGCAATGGTGCCAAGTATCTTTGGGCAATTTTTCCTTTAAGGGACTTGATCATTTTTTAAGCAACTTTTGAAAGCGTCATCGAGGGACTATGATCATTTGAATTTGTTTTGTTTTACCAAAGATACCTAACATGCAACATGGCCCATTATTGAAGGCAACAAGTGGAGTACCCTAGGGGTGCAAGTGTGACTAGTGTTGTCCATTTTCATGCTTGTTTATCTTGAATTTAGGTCAAACTATTTATTGTTTTTGATTTGCATACAAAACCCTAATTCTATCATGGCATATTTAGAAAGCTTTTAAATACGGAATTTAAAGGTCCTAAATTATTACAACACAAATTATGGGATGGGGGGTACAAGTGTTCAAATGGGGATGAGACTTCATAGGAGAGTAGTGTCCAATATTTACAACCAAATCGAATTGCACAAATGTAAATATAAAGATGTATAAGAATAAAGCAATATGTATGTGAAAGTATTTTTGTGTAAGTGTATGTTTTATTCACAAGTAAAATACAAATAAAATAAATAAAAAGAATTAATTTGGATATTTTCAAATTTAGGGCAAAAAACCCTAATTTTGCTAAATAAAAGGTATTTATTATTTAATATATATTATATCCAAATTATATACAAAAAATAAATAAAAGAGAAATATATTTGTCAAAAAGGTATTTTTGATGTTAAATATTAATAAAAATAAAAAATGTATATTTTTTGTATTTTTATCCTAAATATCCTAATAAATATATAAGTATTTATATTATTTACTAAATATATTAAATATGTATAAAAATAAAATATTTAATATTTACAAAAAAAGTATATATTTTTTTTATAAAATGTTTTCAAAAGGTAAAATAAAATAAAATCAGAAAATAAAAGTGTTTGTATTATTTTTTGTATTTTTAAATAAAAGGTATTATGTATTTATTTACATATAAAACTAAATGAAACCAAATAAATATCAAATAAAATGCAAAAAATATGAGAAAAATATTTTTAATATTTTTTATGTTTTAATAAAAAATAACAAATCAGAATCAAAAAGAAAAAGTTAAAAATGACAAATAAAACTCAAAATGGGCCAGGGGGGTGCATGTGTAAAACAGTGGTGCAAAAAGGAAAAAGGTCAGGCCCAGCCCAGAAGAACTTTGTCTTCAACCTCTGGACAAACAAACAGAGCAAACGCGTGCTTCCTGCTATCTCATGATTCCTGTACTTTCAAGCAAAACTCATAACACCAAAAATGTAGAGCATCATGTCACGAGTTCATACATATAAAAAACTTGATCTAACTCTCAAATGAGAGAGAATTTCTTCTCCCCCAATTTCTGACCTAAGTTTTTGTCAATGTTCAGGTCTTAAATTCTCTCAGCATATGCAATATAAATGGAAAGTGAGGATATGAGTGGCTTCAGGGACATGAGTATGACACTTTTCATTCATAAACTTAAAGCTAACTCTTCCTAGATTGAGAGATAAAAGTCCATGAACTTACCTGTTCAGCTTGGATCGTGTCTGGCAATGGAGGTACTTTCAGTGCAATGTGAGGACTTGTACAACTTGCTTGAAGGTCAGGGATGCTTCTCCAACCTTTAGCTTGCTTTGAAACCAAATGAATTAAGCTATGGAAGTCAACCTGCAAAACAGAAAAAGTGAAAATGGTGAAGTTGGTTAGAGGTGTTACAGGTCGTGTCCAATGCTTGGGATAGTTTGTATAGGTGGTATGGAGTGTGTATGAATTGGTTTTGGCCAAGGCGCACGAATGGATTGAGTTATGGACCTCAAACTGCAGGGATGCCCTGTTTTTGTGCAGTACAATGGTGTTTTGAGGTTTAGGGAGGTATGGAAGGTAGTTAGCTCATGCCTTAGCTCAGGTTTGATGTTTGGAATGTGTTCAACAAGTTTGTCTAGGCTTGTGGTTGCAGTAATGTGAGTTGTTGTAAGTTATGCAATGTTTCTTCTCATGTAAGCAAAGTTTGTCAACTTGGTTTCTAGACTTATGCAGGCCCCCTAAACATGCTGCCTCAATCCCTCTTGATCAGTGTGTTATGTCCATGAATCCTGTGTCCAAAGACATGGCCTTGCACTTCTTGATTTGCAAACTTGACATAAAGCCATACTTTACAAAAATGGATAAAGTGCTTTTTCTAATTAAGGCTTAATTCTTCATACAATGACCAAATGCACTAAATAATGCCTTGGCACAATGGATTGGCATTTAATTATTGAGTAAGAAAAGGATTAGAGCCTGTAACTAGCTTGCTCATGCTGATTTGAAAAATTGCAAAGTGTATGAACATGAAGATGACTTATGAACAAAGTGACTTTTGCCTATATTGCCAAATTCGATTCTCCCTAACCACAAGGGTGTTTGATGAGTTCTTGGACATTTTGGAAAGCTTGGAATGTGTAATACAATCCATCTTTGTAATGCAAATTGAAATTCCAAGTGGAAGCATGTGAAAAGTGGCCATGAAGTTAGGCAAAAATCCTGCCTAGAATAGGTCAAAATTTTTCTAAGTTTAAAAATGTTTTGCACCCTTGTTCCAAAAATCATAACTTGAGCTACAAGCTTCTTTTGAGAAAACTTTGTGAATCAAAGTTGTATATTTTGCAATGGACTATAACTTTCATGTTTTGACTTTTGTTTGAATCCAAATGTATCTTGATGAAAAAAAGGGACAAAGTTAGGAAAAAATTAGGGATTTTCATAACTTAGAAAAATTCTAAGTTATGAAAATTCTTCATTTCAAACCCTAATTTGCAATTCTTGATTTCTTGATGAAAAAGTTTCATATTTTGACATGTCTTGATGAAAAATGAATCTTGACACTTGATTTTGACCAAAAAGTCAAAGTTTGACTTTTCAGTATACAGTCAAATTTGGCTCAGTTGACTGGAAAATTCATCTGTCAATCTTGTGCATTTGGGATCTTTTGAACTTGTTGAACATGTCAAGACAATTCCATTGGGTCCTTGAGTCCATATGTGAGCTTGGTTTGCCATTGTCTAGGTTAAACAGTCAAAAATTGCCTTTGTGCAGTCAAAACCCTAAAAATGACCATTTTGCCCTTTTGGTGATCTGATCAAATTTCTTGTGGAACTGTGATCCAAACTTGACCAAATGGTTCATATGAGTTCATAATGTTGATGTGGGTCAAATTTCATGAGGTTTGACTGCCAATTGACCACAGTTGACTTTTTCCCCAATACAGCTGATTTCTAGGTCAACTGTCCAATTGGCTGGGCAAAGATTGGAATCAAGGCTTGAAACTTGGTATGGATAAACTTGTGAGTCCAACATGAAGCATGAAAGTCACTTTGGGACTTTTATGTCAAAACATCTTTGTGCAAACTCAAACCCTAATTTGGGTCAACAGTGCAAGGAGAAGTCTTGAGCAGAGCAAACCCTAACTTGATCTTGAGCTCCAAGGGTCTTGTGATGAGAAAATGTTGAGGAAATGGGAGGGAAAATTTTGGGGTACAACAGAAGGTCTAGAAGTTGAGAACATGAAGTGAGTGAATGGTTGACCACACTTAGAGAAATTGCTGATGTTTCAATCAGATGCAACATCATGATTTCAGGGACATTTTAAGGCATTCCACAAGCTTCATTTCAAGAAGTGTTTAACATAGAATTTGTTCACTCAATCTTCCTCTTATTTTTTGATCTTGACATCTTAGCTTTAGGATGCCTAAAAATTGAATTATTGAGCATAAAAGAGAGGCATATGGACACATGCTACTCAATGGCACCAGTTGGCGAATAATGCATTGCATGACATTTTATTGTGCTTGATGATAACACATGCTACAGTACCCATATGATCTCTCTCCTATTGCTCAATAAAGACAAACCAAAGTTGGTTATGCATGTTACATGGTGCCAGCTTACCACAAATGAAAATAGGCATCATATTAAACTTGTTGGCTAAGTTGGTCGTGTCCATACTTAAAGATATCACATCTCATTGAGACTCGGTTATGTTTTCAGATACAAACCTCTAACAAACTCTCCCTTTCATCTCATCATTGATGATTATTTCTACTCTCTCTCCCAAATCTTAGATCATGGAAGCCGCATTCAGAGGCTATTTTCAGTGAGATAAATGTTGAGACTAAGCTATTGGATTGACGTGACTCGCACAGATCAAATAAAAATCACCATCGCGCTTTATTATTTCCGAAGGAATGGGAAAAGAGTGAATAACCCAATAAGAGGGGGAGAGAATCTAATTTTGGGGGTTAGTTATTCAAAGGGAAGGTATTAGCACCCTAAACATCTACGGTACTCCACAGGAACCTCTTTGAAAATCTGTGTATTTTGGATATAAATGTTGTATAAAAAATAGACGGTGGAGATGAGAAAAGAAACATTTTTACAATTTTTTCACCCACCACGATTACGAACTTTTTGTGCCTACGTACCACCTTCCATGAAATAGGGGATCAGGGTACTCGTAGTTCACCTTTAAAGGATTTAAAACACAAGTGTGTTGGTTAATTTTAAAAGACGAGAAATCATCGTCTTATCCGAGTGGAAAACATACTTACTACCCAAGATTATGAGAAAGGAGAATTTGTATCATCTCAAAGTGGAGGATATATCTTGGATTTTAAAATCAACAAAGCCTCACTCAACACCCAAGTGGAAAATATCTCACTTCACTACATATTGTAGAAGTATAGTAGCTCGCATCACTACAAGGATTGACAAAAGTCTAACCTTTTGAGAAAAAGTTTTAAAGTAAAAAGACAAAATGGAAAAATGGTTTGAATGGGATTGGTTGAATTTTACTCTTCTCACAAAAATGTCAAAGTATTATTAAGTTGGTTAAAGTTTGATTAAGAAAATATTTTGAAAATTCATGGACCTAAGTCCAAGTTTATTGTGAAAGCGGTTCGAGTTTAGAAAACAAGAATAGTTTTGAAAAGGAGGGAGAAGATTTTTTGAAATTAAAGAAGATGGGAGGAGATGAAGGGACTATCCTAAAGCATAAGGTAAAAGCTAGGAAAAAGAATCGTCTAACCAACAAGAAGCTAAGATTTGACACAATGAGTCAATGTAGAATTCCCATCCTTTGGATTGAAACCAAACAAGAAAAGATAATAAAACTCTTAAGGAAACCAAACTTCAAATGCATTAGGTATTCACAAAAATTGGGCAGAGTAACGGCTGTATACAAATGAATTCCCAATCATAGACAAAGCATATAATAAGAATAACCTGCACACAAAGAAAACAAACAACCTAATGTCTTGGGGTAAACCCCAAGAACTCCAGACAAAATAACAATAGAATTCAAAAGGTATTAAGGTAGGTCAAAGTCTCTAATCCTAAGTCCAAGAAGTCCATACTCCAAAATGCCAAGGATAGTAACCAAATAGTCCAAGCAACCTTAAAGTTTTTTATTGTTCAAGTTGATTATTAGGTATCTTCAAAAAGAGAATGAAAGCTCAAGTGATCAAAATAAATATGACATAAAGATAAATGCTCAAGTGAGAAAAGATGAAAATAGCATGAAATGTAAATGCTAAAGTAAATGTGCTTAAAGTAAAAGCATGAATTAGAGCATAAAAAATAAAGTCAATTGTTAGAAATTAGAGGTTAGTTGAATGACCGTCTTGAAGCTTGCATTTGAAAACTCATTAGAATATTGATAAAATAAAAGCCTCTCAATAACAAGTTTCATTTGCTTTTTGTCAATTATATTATTCATTTCAAGATCTCAAGGCAACAATAAATGATCAAAAATGTTTGAACTTAGTCCAAAATTTATGATGATTCATTAGAGGATTGATAAGATCAAAGCCTCCTAACAATGAACCTCAAGGTTATTAGATCAAAGGTTTCAAATTAAACATACTTCGGCTTGCAAACATATGTTTGGGCCATGAATGATTATTTCTTGAATCGGGACAAAATTTAGCGCTATGTTAAGAAATTATAAGTGGACTTATATATATAAGTCGCACCTATTCTGAGGTTGGTCAATAGCAATCTATGTGCCATATGTTTAGAGAGATGATAGGTAGATCATCCTCTAACAACATATAGCATAATAAAGAGAAGGGGATAAGATGAAGAGGGAGGGGATATAGAAATTAGGGTTTCAAGTATCATCAACATCATTCATCAATTTTGGTGGATTTGGTTTCTCAACCTATCAACACCCAAGATCCAATGAGGTTGAAGAATTCGTCACCAAATAAAGTCCAAATCAGAACCAAAATAAAATAAATAAAACAATAATAACAATAATAATTAAATAAACAATGTTAAAATGGTTAATAAAAGGAGAATAATTGATTAAATACTCAAAGTGTATTAAAATATCAAATAAAAATCTCAAAAAATAAAGTTAAAGGTCAAACATGAACTAATAAAGGTTGACAAAAAAATTTAGAATTTTTTAAAGTCAGAAACTATTTTTTTTTAAATAAAAGAAATAAGTAAAACAAACTAAAAATGGTTAAAAATATTAAAATCAGAAATAAAAATAAAGCAAGGTTATCCAAAATTGCCAAAAAGACCAAAGAACCTTTCCATAATTTTTCAGAATTTTAAAATTAAGAAAAATATATTTTAATCAATTAAAACAATTCAATTAAAGTGAAAAATTATAATAAATATCAATCCATAAAATAAAATTGTGAAAAATTAAAAATCAGAAAGAGAAAAATCCAAAATATTTTTAACATTTTTTTCAGGTTTTTTGAGTTAGAAATGAATATTTTATGATTTTTTGAAGTTTAAATCAATTAAAATACAAGAATCAGAAAATAAAAATAAAACAAAAAGATATAGACCATTGGATGAATGTCAAAATGCGTTAGTAATTAGATCCAAGGGATCTGGCGCGCTGTGCATATCATGGTCTTTATTGAATAAAACATTGGATCCATTATTAAATCAGATTTTGAAGAGAAAAAAAGTGGCGCCTTATCATTGGTTGAGAGATGACAAGTCGGTCATCTTCAACCTCCAGCCACGCGAATTGCAGATCTCTCATACTGTAAAATCAGGAGCTCAGACCTATTGCATTCGCTTTGTCTCATCAAGACAAAGACAATTGTACCCTCGTGAAAAATTTAATAAAGGTGTAACTCAATCGATTTGCAAAAAACCAGAAGGAAAAAGTTGGATAAGGATTTGAAAATTCATGGCCAAAACTCATTTCCAGTTGAAAACAAATGATGCGACTAGTATCAGAATGAAGAGAGCTTCATGTGGTAACAAATTTTGAGAGAATTGATGAAGGAATCTACCTATTGAAGTTCAAATTCAAAAATCTGAAACTTGACTTGGCTAGCACGATTTAGGATGTTATAGGGCTTGGTTCTTCTTCTGTTAGCTTCAATGAAGTTCAAGGATGAAGAATTAACAAATAAAATGGATTGAAGAAATCTGTAAAACCAAATTCGAAGTTGCAGAAATATGGGTTAGGGAGAGAGTTTGGCAGGGTGATTCTGGCTATTCAAGCTTGATAAAATGAGTGCAATATGTCCCTATATTTATAGAAGAGTGAATGGTGAAAATAATGGGAAGCAAAAGTGAAGTTTGGAAGGAAAACGAAGGAGGCTCGAAAGTGAGAAAAGTGTGACTTGATTTTGCTCAAAACTCGGCTAATTCTTGCATTTTGATCCTTAATTCAACTTTGGTAACTTGGTTAAGCATGTTTAGAATAAAAAGTGTGCTAAATTGATGATTAGAAGCCATATTATGAATTTCAAATTCTGACTTTGCAGAAAACTTCAGTTTCAAGGTACCATCTTTGAATCCATGGTGTTCACAGCTCAAGGGGTCTTAGGGCATGATTATTGAAACATTTGAAAGATATGGTCATAAAATTTACAATTTATAAAGAGTTATATCAATTGTATGCTTGAGATAAAAGTTGTGATGAGTCAAAGTTGAGAAAAAGATGCTGACTTTTCATACTTAGAAAAATTCTAAGTTTTTCTTCAAAAGTGACCTATAATGTTTTGAGTTAAACCAAGGCTTTCCTCCAAAGTTGAGCTTTGATCATTGATTCTAGCTTGAATTAGACTTCCCAAAGAGCATTTTGAAACTTGAATCACTTAAAAATACCAAGTATTGAAAAAGTTATGGCCTTGTAAAATTGGTGAAAATTCATGAGGTGACCTATAATCTTTTGCATTCTTAGGGTATCCTCCACCCATTTTTAAGTCTTGTACATTAAAGAAGAGTTTAATTTCACATCCTTAAGACGATTATGGAAAAATAAAGGGCTCAAGGAGATAAAAATTGACCAATTTATGATCTTTTGAAGTCACATAAGGGAATTTGATGGCCTATCTAGAGGACTTGTAATCTTTCTCAACCACTAGGCATCTTCCACATAAAATTTTCTTGAAACTTTTGAAGTGATTTGTTGATAACCCTTTTAAGAGAAGAATATATTTGGAATAACTCAAAAATATCAAAATATGAACAAGATATAGCCCTTAAAAGTTCAAAACCCTAGCTCCTCAAGCACCAAAATGCCTTGGAAACCCTTTTCTCTTTTGACAAACTTTCTTGCACAATTACTTTTGACATGTGAATAGAAGTTGTTGAGGATGATAATAAGAAACCATAGCAATAAAAACCACTTCCAAATATTAAGAATTGAGAGAGTTATGTACTTGTGATCAAGAAATCAATAACTTTCCCAATTATTTCAAACTTCTTCAATCAATCCTTGCATCTTTTGACTTCCTTTGACAAATTGAGGCATGATGAATCATATTATACCTTTGTCATGATATTACTTTAAAGTAATCTCGATGTTTAATCTTGAATCTTAATGAGTTTTTGTTGAAGAAGTCATGGACACAAATTCATGCACCTATGAATCCTTCTGATAAGATGTGTTGTGCCTTCACCTATAGTATCATCAATTAGAGCAAACATTTATTTTATTTGTTAGTTAAAAGTTAATCAACACAAGTTAAATATGACCATAATATACAAATCAAGGTGCTTGGTGATTCCTCATGGGCAATCCTAAAGATAGGGAGAAGAACCAAAACCCTAGTGTGATCTTGATATGAGATGATAGAGGGATCTTAGGGGCAAAAATTGGGGTACAACAGTTGCCCTTATTTAAGTGTCTTCTATCCGGGGATACGAAGGTTAAAATCTTTGTGTCGACGCGATTGAAGATACTTAAATATAAAATAAGCCCTAGTTTTGGCCCTAAGATGCCATGCAATGCTTATGATTATGCATGCAAACAAATAGATCCAAAGGAGAAATAGGACACCACTGGGGAAACAGAAAATAAAATAAAGGATCAAAGGAAAAAATTTGACCAGGAAAATAAATCACTAGTGAACAGAAGACTCGAATCTATTGGGGTAAAGCCCAAGGAGGAGATAAAGCAACATCAACTCAAATAGTGAGGAGAGAAAGTAAAAGATAAGAGTGATCGACAGATAATTGAAAATTATCCACTCACTGAGAAGATAGCAAAAAAAGGTAATGTCGACCCACAGGGGGGAGAAATGGTAGGATAATACCAGTAAATACCAATATTAAGGTAGGCCACAAATCACCAGTATCAGTACTTATGACTTGAAACAAATGAACTTCTTCAGAGCAAAATGAGTCTCAACGACGAACTGTCTCCTATAATGAAAAGACTACCATTCATTGGAGTAAACAAATCTCAACAATAAACTATATCCCATAATGATGAGACTACCATCCATTGGAGTAAACAAATCTCAACAACGAACTATCTCCCATAATGATGAGACAACCATCCGTTGGAGTACAAAAATCTCAACAACAAACTATCTCCTGTAATGACGAGATTACCATCCATCGGAGTAAACAATTCTCAATAATGAACTATCTCCCATAATAACGAGACTACCATCCATTGGAGTAAACAAATCTCAACAATGAACTATCTCCCATAATGATGAGACTACCATCCATTGGAGTAAAAAATCTCAATAACGAACTATCTCCCATAATGACGAGACTACCATCCATTGTAGTAAACAAATCTCAACAACGAACTATCTCCCACAATGACAAGACTACGATCCATTGGAGTAAACAAATCTCAACAATGGACTATCTCCCATAATGACGAGACTGCCATCCATTGGAGTAAACAAATCTCAACAACGAATTATCTCCCATAATGACGAGACTACCATTTGTTGGAGTAAACAAATATCAACAACGAACTATCTCCCATAATGACGAGACTACCATCCATTGGAGTAAACAAATCTCAACAATGAACTATCTTCTATAATGATGAGACTACCATCCATTGGAGTAAACAAATCTCAACAATGAACTATCTCCCATAATGACGAGACTACCATCCATTGGAGTAAACAAATCTCAACAAAGAACTATCTCCCATAATGATGAGACTACCATCCATTGGAGTAAACAAATCTCAACAACGAATTATCTCCCATAATGAAGAGACTACCATCCATTGGAGTAAACAAATCTCAACAACGAATTATCTCCCATAATAAAGAGACTACCATCCATTGGAGTAAACAAATCTCAATAATGAATTATCTCCCATAATGACGAGACTACCATTTGTTGGAGTAAATAAATCTCAACAACGAATTATCTCCCATAATGACGAGACTACCATTCGTTGGAGTACAAAAATCTCAACAACAAACTATCTCCCATAATGACGAGACTACCATCCATTGGAGTACAAAAATGAATCTTCACTAGGAACTAATAGACTTATTGGGGAAGAACAGGTTGCTCAAATAAAGAGACCTGCCACTTGTTGTTATGAGAAGGAAGTGCAACAATGCTGCTGGGAAATTAATCTTGGCTTCTTTGGGGAAGTTGCAGTATAGTCTTGCTGAGGAGATAAAGTCTTCTCGTGCAAAATAAATGCACATTTTCAAACCAGGGCTCAAAGCCAGACAATGAGTTGAATAGGAAGACTGAAGTAAAACTCTTCCACGATGAAACAACCGGTTGAAAATCATCAAACAATGAAGTCGCCAGCAAACATGTTATATCCCACATGAAGGGAAAGGTAAACATAGAGAAAACCTGATATGGGAGAAATCACGGTCTTGTGACCAAGAGATCGGGTAAGGGAGTCTGTTACGCGAGGGGAAGGTATTAGCACCCCACACGCCTGTAGTACTCTACTATATCCACTCTTGTTATCTATCTTATGGGTGTGTCTAATTTATGCTTATTGTTTATTGCTTAAGAAGAATGCATGCAGAAGAATGAGAAAAGAATGTAGGGAAAATAAATTTGTACTCGCTTGGGCCCTACCCCAATGCCTACGTATCCTTTTTGAGGATTCAGAGTTACCGTAATTCAGCTTACATGTTTTTGTTTGTTTTGTGTTTTTATGAACAATGTTAATTCTGCCTTCTGTCGTAGCTCGACCTTTGGAGACTCACGCGTTGGCACAAAAGTAAATTAATCATGTCCTTACTGAAGATGGTTTCGAGTTACGCCCTCGAGGAAAGATGACACATTTGATTAGTTTGTGTTTTGTTACCTTGAAAAAGGGTTTAGGTATGATTAGCATGTTTTATGGTTTGCTAAGGAAAAAGTTTTAGTTTTAAATGCAAGGATGCAAAAGGGGGGAAGAAAAGAGTCTAAGGGAGACTATCCTATTTCTAAACCTAATGTTATCATGCAATGGTGGCCCTACGTCAAGGGAGAAAGGGAAATCTCTACCTAATGTTAGCATACATGGTTTTCAACCTAAGGTCTAACTTGCATCTGAAAGGAACAAGCACATCCTAAGGGAACATGGTGTAGAAAGAAAATAAGCAAACAAGCTCGAAAGAGCACACACATGAATTAGTAAAGAAAAGAAGCCAAATGCTTTAGCCAAGGGGAGCGTATCACCCGAGACAAACAAGCGGGAGTAGGATGTAAAACAAAATTGTGATGCCCAAAGCAACTGAACACCTAACCAAGATATAGGAGATCGAGGTAGGCAAAAAAAGACAATATGTACGATCACGGAGTGTCAACATCGGCCAATGCGATCTCCTGACAAAGCGTGGGGGTTCGATTGTGGAACCCTTCCCCACTTGAAGACTCGATAACAAGATCAAGCACAACTCTGAAGCTTCATGGTGTGTCATGAGCTAAGGATGACACAAACAAAATTGTGGGGGTTGATTGCAAACCCACCCCGCTCGCCTCCTTTTGAGGACTTCAATAAGGGATGAGGGAATAATGCGGGCACAAATATAAACACACCTTCAAAATACCTACACAAAGGTAGGGTTTTAAATAACCCTCACACAAATAGCACACAATAGCAAACAATGCGGAATTTCCCTAAACGGGTCTTTAAATAAACAAGAGGGGTTTATGACATGATCAACAATGGAGACCCTCGTCATACATCTCTACCCTACTTATCATGGCATCAGAAAGCAGTAAATCCCTACTTATCATGATCCCTAGAAAAGCAATAAAGTGCATAGAAATATACAATTAGTAGCGGTGACTACCACAAGCAAGCAAATCGTCGAAAGCAGGCGAAGGCAATGGAGAAGCAGGGAGTACGCGCCGAGCAAGCTTCACCAAGAACAAACAAAGTCAGAAACAATATCCAACTAAGATAAAAGCAAATGTGTGTTGTGAATGCAACGCACAATCAGAAGTTCCTACACAAAGCATCATAAAATATCACATGTATCAGGACAACATATAATATGATATGAATTTCTCAAGACGATGAGAAATAAGGCGTGTTGCAACGGAAGCGAGCATAAGCCATATGCTTCGATCATATAATAACCTGTTATGTTACATGATTGAAAACACCAAAATTTACCTTGCACAATGAACAAACACATCAAAAATAACAAGGCACAACAGTATGAAAATATGAATAAAAAAATAAAAGAAATAGTATTTTTTATTAGTTTTTTATGTGCAGAAAATTCTATCGAAAACTGAAGAATTTATTCCTAAAATCAACTAAAAAGTTTTAACAAGTTTTATTGATTTTATAATTTTTGTCACAAAAAAATATAGAAAAGTTAAGGGAAAGTCTTAAACCTAACAAAGAAATGGAGGTATTAAGGGGTGTCTGCCTGAAATAGAGAGTGTGGTGAAGAAACAGTATGAGGTATTTAATCCCAAGCAGCAGGAGTCCATGAGATTTCTGGTTCAATGGCCTCCAGTATGTCAAAAAAATTTAATGCGCGTAGCAAAAAAATACTTTGGTCCATATCTAGCTCTTGTTTCAGCATTATGCTCAAAAACACAAAACAATATTTAGAGTGGTCAATTCGGCCCAGGAAGAGTTCACTCCAACATCACCATCAAACATTTATTCCTTATTATTTTGACTATAATTCAATTTAAAAAAAACAACATGTATTGAGCTAGAGGTGTAGAAGCATCGTTTCATGTTGTTAGGGTTAAAAGTGTGTGACGTTACAGCTTCTCAAGAAGGTATGATCTTCTTCCATATTTCATCATGAATGGTGCCACAACCACCGTCTCTGTTTGACCTTCGCCCCTTAGCCTCTTATTTGTCCACCGTGGCCCAACGTTCCTTTATCTATCTTAATCCAAACCCCAATTTGTTTCCTTTCAATTTCCTCTAATCTGCCTATATCTACTGCAAAATAGGGAAACCCTAGAAATATCTGGAACATAATTAAATGATGATTATGAAAGACTTCGATGCAAACTCTTGGGGAAGAAGCTTAACAGGTCCTAAGCTACATCTTGATGTCAAAAAATCACGAAAATATGAAGCATCAGAGAAAATTCAGTGCTTACCTTCAACGTTTTTAGAGATGTGAAAAAAGCGAATATCAGAGGAGATGCTTTGGCACGGATTACAGGTATAAATCCTTCCTATTATTCTTCTTTTGCGACTGCCTCCTTGACTGCGTTTTTATGCGACTGAGTGTTGCATCGGCACGATGCGAATATTAGCGTGTAAGAAGCAGATAACTCGTTGTTGTTGATGCAACAGAAGAGTGAAGCGGGGTTATAGATTGTTGATGCTTTAAGAGATGATGATGCAAAATTATAGATGAAGATGGTGATGATTGAAGGTTTGAGATTAAAGTTGTAGAGAAGATGAAGGTCAGTGATGAATGATGGAGCGTGAATGCAGAGAGAGTTGAGAGAGAGATCAGAGAGATTTTTTTAGAACTTTGGTGATTCTTCTCTGATTCCAGACAGAAGAAATTGAGGGAGACTTCTATGATATCCCCTGAAGTTTGTTACAGGTAAGTCCATCTCAGCCCTTGGCCTCTGAATTTCTGTTATAGATTGACAGAGGAGATTAAAACTGATAGGAGTTAGTTATGAATCATGTTTTTCTGTTATTGGTTGAGTTGGTAAACAATTATGCCATTGGTTAGAGTTTTTATTTTTTGTTATAGCTGAGAAGTTCTGTTAGGATGGAAATTGTTAGTTAGTAGAAGTTAGAGGGAGTTAGCTAGGCAGTTAGGATTCTGTTAGGAGAGTGAGAGTTAGTTATACGGTGAAATTATCTTGTAAATTAGTTGGTTTTTGTTAATTCTGCTAAACAGTCGGGTGAGCTGGAAAAATCAGTTAGGAAGTTAGAAAGATGACACGTTAACTGGTTAGGAAGTTTTTTGTTAACAATTAGGAATCAGTTGAAATTCTACTTAGTTTTCTTACGGTTAGAGTTGGAAAACAATTAGGAAATTAGTTAGAAAATGGTTAGGGGGTTGTTGTACCCCAAAATTTTCCCTCTCTTTTCTCAAGACATTTATCACAAGATCTTCAAATAACACAAGCTTGCACAAGCATTGACTAGGTCAAACCATCTCCTCAACACTGATACCTCAAATTAGGGTTTGAGTTTGCACAAGGACAATTGGACTTCTAATACTTCAAATGACTTTCATGGATCATTATGGACCGTCAAGATTTCTCATGTCAAGTTTCAAGTCTTGAATCACAAAATTGCACAGTCAATTGATTAGATGACCTAAAATTAGCTATATTGGGTAAAAGTCAATTATGGTCAACCCAGAGTCAAACTTCAATGTTTTGGACCAATATCAACATTTTGAAGTCATATGTATCAATTGATCAAGTTTGGATCATAATTCCCTAAGAAAATTGTTCAAATCACCAAAAGGGCAAAATGGTCAACATTAGGGTTTTGACTCTATTTGACTGATCAAGGGTTTTTGACCTAATACATGATCTAAAGGCTTGAAGAAAAATATATATGATTCAAATACAATATTTTGATCTAATTTCATGACTCAAAACATTTCTCAAGATCAATTGATTGATAGTTGAAATTCAGCCAACTGATGAAAAGTCAACAAATACACCAAAAGTCAAACTTTGACCTTTTGATCAAAATTGAGTTTCAAAGATCACATTTCATAAAGAAATTCAAAAATATGAAACTTGATCATCAAGAAATCAAGAAAGTCTAAATTCATTCTGAAAAGTCAAAGTTTTCAAGACTTGGAAAATTTTCTAAGTGTTTTAAGTCTTATTTTTTCATGACTTCATGCCAACTTTGCACCAAGATACAAGGTGATTCAAAGAAAACTTCCAACATGAAAGTTGTAGATCTTGACGAGATCTACAAATTTTATTTATTGATCAAGTCCTATAAATTCTTGTATTTTAAGCTATGAATTCACAAAGTCATGCACTTTTTCTTAAAACACTTAGTGAAAATTTGACCTAGTTTAGGTAGATTTTTTACCTAACTTCATGGCAATTTTTCACATAGTTCCAAATTGATTCTTCAAAAATGGCCAACATTAAATTTGTATAGGATGTTAAAATCTTTCCAAAATGTCAAAAAAATCATTGAGATCATTCTTGAGCTAAGAGAATCGAAGAGATGAAGTTAGGGTTTCAAACTTGAATTACAAGTCAATTTTGTAATGAACACTTGACCAAATCCATATCCATGCTGCATAATCTTATATTTTCAGTCCTCAAACTTGTGTTTCACTCCATAATTAATGGTTTACACAACTGATAGAGCCATTTTTCAAGCATTTGAGCCCTTATCTAATGCATCATTCCATTTTTGGAAGAAAGTAACCATTGTCATTCTTGAAAAGCAAGCTTTATGCAAAGTAAATTTGTCTTGAGCATTGCACTTATTCTTTATGCACAAGCATTCTCTACACAATCATAACAAGCATGTTTAAAGTTTCTAGCCACCCTACCTTTCCTTGAAACCATGTTTGTCCAAACATTCTTCAAAAACAAGTCAAAATCCATAACATGTGATTTTGAACTTCTGACTTCTACAAGCTTCCAAACTCTTTGCCTATAAATTGAACCTTCATTTGCAAGCATAAACACGATTTTGTAAGCCTTCAAAATCCCTGAAACACTCCCAAACTTAAAACTGTGCAAAAATCACCATTGTTGTCATTTCTGGCCAAGAAACTTGAAACACAAAATCCACTCGTGCGTTTCTTTGCCAAACCCTCCACAAAGCTTCTATACCTCAAATATAACTCAACCAAACACCTATTACATTTCTGTGACATCATCTTATCAATCTTCCATAACCAAATATAGAGGTTTTCATCTTGACTTCTCTAGGATATTTCAACCATTCTCAACTTAAGCTAAGTATTGCATTAGCTTCCTAGGGACTCAAGGAAGCTAACCTGTGTAAAATCAAGCTTCTCAAATGAACTTTTGTTCTGATGAAGGAAAATCATGATTGACAAAGAAGGCAAAGATTTATGGTCAAGCTCAAAGCATCTATGGACAAAGTCTTTAGTTCAAAGCTCTTAGCAACTTTCAAGGTATAATGATAATATTTACTTTGATCTTAAGATATATATGCTAAATGGTGAATAAGAAATGTTTTATAAATCATTACTCAAGTTTTTCAAAGTTAAAATTCATTTTTCACTTGAGTGCAATCGATTTACATTGCTTGTGCAATTGATTTCATGCTTAAAATTTTCAAAATGTTTGCTTCTATTTCTCAGTGCAATCGACTTACATTGCTCGTGCAATCGATTGCACTCAATCAAATTTTGCTACTGACTTCACATGCAATCGATTTACACTCTAGTGCAATCGATTGCACACTTAAAACTTTTGAAAATATAGTTGTTGAAACCCCGTGCAATCGATTTACACAAAGGGTGCAATCGATTGCATGTTGCACGATTTTGAAAAATAACAGCTTTGCACATGTTTGTTCATAATACCTTTTCATTGAAACTTTTCACTCAATCTTGGAAATTGTTCATGATGCATTTACAGAACTTTATGATGTTTCAAAAAGTTTCTATGAACATATAAATATTCATTTTCAAAATCATTTTCAACACCTCTTTCAAATATATTTTCTGAATTTTTCAAAATACAAACTCAAGCTTTTCTTCACTTTCATACATAAGTTTTCTGCACACTTTCATACATTGTTAAACAGAAAACTTTGAGCATTTATATCTTGAGTCATTATACAATATTATCATTGGAAGAGAAGATCATTCATTGTTAAATCACTCTAAGTGATCAATACTACTCAACTCACTCAAAATCAAATATTGATAGATACTTACTTATTTTTCCATGATGTTGGAAATAAGTTTAAGTGGTTTTATAAATCTTGTCTTTCCAGGATTGTTGGATACAAGTATAGTCACTTTGAGAGGATTGTTATCATTGTTGACATAGTTAAAATCCAAGAGGATTGTTCTTGCTCCAATAGGATTATTCTTGGCTTTTTGGTAGTTCTTGTTTAAGTTTGCCACTGAAATTCTGGCTGCAGATACTCAATGTCACGTTCAATGTTATGACACCGTATCTGACTTTCTATAAGACAGTAAATACAAAAACAGTAAAGAACACAGTCAATTGTTTACCCAGTTCAGTGTGCAACAACACCTACTCTGGGGGCTACCAAGCCAGGGAGGAAATCCACTATAAGAGATATTAATTCAGGAATAAACCAACCAGTTTATCTCCTTCACTTAAGACCTACCCAATGCAACTTCAATCTAAGTACAACTTAAACCTGAGTTCCTACTCACTCCCCCTCAATCACAGCAGTGATACATAAAACAATTTGACTAATGAATTGATGAAGACACTCTTCAAAACATACACTTGATTATGCTTCACAACTTTTTAATCAAGCAACACAAACACTCTTGCTTCACAGCTTTGAGTGATACACAAACCTAACTTGACTTTGCTTCATAACTTTAGTCAAGAGACATACAAACACTCTTGCTTCAAAGCTTTGAGTGATACACAACCCTTATAATTAAAACCTATTCCAAGTCACTTATCACAATGATAATTGCTTGGATTACAATAGTTAAAACTATACAGCTTCTAAATGATCTTCTGTCAAAAAGGGATGAATTCCAAACAGCATCCCTGTTGAATATATAGCAACTGCTTCTTCAGTTAGGGTTTCCACAAAAAGCTAGGGTTAATTCCGTTTGATCTTAAGACTTGGTCACAGGACTTTATCAACCAGGTTAGGGTTGAGCTAGGTTAACCCCAAGTCCACGACATTTTCTGTTCTGGAAAGACTGAGTCATAATCCTGAAAAAACTCAGAATTACCCAAACTGCATAACTGTTAGTTCAGAACAGGATGTCTTAACATTTGTTATGACATCTGAGAACCTGTCTACTGATTTAGGTAAATGTGATCTTTTTGCAAAATGCTCAGATACACACTTATAAACATCAGTACCTGTATGACAATATTTTTCTGCAAAGGTACCTAATAAATCTGTACCTAATAAACTAGAATGTTATGACATCAGTCATGACATTCATACACCTGGTTTTACCAAAAATGCATGCCAATACCTAAACAACTACAAACTCCCCCTTTGGCAGATTTTTGGCTAAAACCCCTAAGCAATCAGAGATAGATAACAGCAGAATAAATATGACTGCAGAAAAATAGAATGTCTAATAAAGTACCAAAATATATCTCCCCCTCTTTAGCCACAAATGGGCCAAAGAAACATGTTCTTAAAGATTATACAGTCATCCAGAAAAAGTAATGAGAGCAGAACTAAAAACTGAACACACTTCCAAACTCTACCAGGGACCAGTAGCAACACCACCAATCAGCAACTCCACCAACCTTTAAGCACTGTCATCAGACTCAGAGGAGCTAGTTTCTTCAGTATTGAGATGACCTTCAGCTTCTACACCCTATTCCCTTCTGTTTCCTTCAGCTTCCTCCTTTTCTAACCTGGCAATTAGGTTTTCTAGGGTCTTTTTCCTAGCTTCCAGTTCTTTGCAGGTCTCTTTTAATACAGCTATAACATCAGATGTTTTGGATTGGGTCTTCACAGACGATGTCTCAGCTGATGTTATGACAATATCAGGAGCATGAGATCCCTGAAACAGTTTGTAGTGCAACCCAAGGGCAGGAGCTCTTTTGCAAGCAGTATCTCTTGCCACCAGGATATCAGGGTATTGTGCAAGGATAATTCCACAAAGGAGGGAGGGAAAGGCAATTGGTCCTTTGACAGCATAACTACCAGCATGTTTTAAAGTTTGTTCAAAAATATACCTGCCATAGTTAAAAGCAGTCTTGGTTCCCACAGCATAAATAAATCTCCCCAATCCTGTGGAGATAGTTGATTTATAGTTTGTAGGGACCCAGTTGGCTGCACCAATCTTGTGCAGGATGGCAAATTTCATGCTAAGTTTGCTGGCATTCAGCTTGCCTTTCAAGGGCCAACACTTCACTTGCCTTGTTGTGATGGTTTGACAAACTTCATTGTCAGTGACTTCCAGATCAGGACAATCCTCATTTGATCTTCCAAGAAATTTGTTAATTTCTGATGGAGAGAAATTAACCCTTCTTCCTCTAACAAAAACACTTTCAAAGTCAGCTGACCTTCCATCAGCACAATCATTAGACAAGTTAACTATGAACTCCTTGACCAGATTTTCATAACACTTGGTAAATTTTATCACTGTCTTCATCAGTCCAGCATTCTTGATCAGGTCCATGATGTCCTTGCACTCCATGGCATCATTGTTGAGTTCTCTTTCTAAAGTTATTCTCTTCAAGCAAACATACTTCCATCTGTTTGCATTGTCAGGATGGTGGAAAGAGATGTTGTCTGTTGGGACTTCAGGAACTCTAGCAATTTTGCTGGAGGGCAGTTTCCTTCTGATAGGAATTTCTTCAGCATCAATCTCAAACTCTGATTCCTCATCAGAATCAGAAGATTCAGGTTCTTTTCTCTTCTTTGTAATTGGTTGTCTACCAGTATACACCTGGGCTTTCACCTTCCCTTTGGACTGACCAGTTTTCACAGATTCTACCCCAGCCTTGCCTTCAGTCTTGGATTTCTTAACAGCAGGTTTATCTTTGGACATACATTTTGCATCATTCTGATTGCCCTTTCTTTTCATCATTCTCCTAGCTATGCTAGGGTTTACATTGGCAATCAGATCATTGTCTGAGTATTCCTCATCCACATCAATGATAGGTGGATCAACAGTCTTTTCTGAAGGGTTCTGAATGTTGTCATTTTGTGTCATAACATTCTCAGAGACATCTACATTCTCAGAGACATCCACATTTGGGCTTCCTGATTGATTTAAAGGGACAGAAATCCCCGGTACAGGTTGGTTTCCGCTTAGTATACTAGTAACAAGCCTAGCAATAGCTTGATGAACTTGAACTGATCCTTCTCTATTTGGTACAGAAGAAGAAGGATGAGAAGGATTACCAGAGGCAGCAGCTTGAGCTCTTCCTGCATGTCTAGTTCTCAGCTTTTTGACTTTGGCGGGGTCAGTTGCCATCTCTCTGAGAGGAGTGATCTCAAGAACTTCAGATTCTATGCATGTGGTGATTGCTCGAGAGTCTTGGTCAGATGATGAAGATGAAGAGGTCACCTTGGTTGAAGATGATGTTTGAGACATTTTGATTGACTTAGAGCACCAGTAGCAATTTGAGAAAAAACTTTGATTGAGAGAAGGGAACAGGTTGCAAAGTCGAGAGAGGTAGGAGGCAAAAGAGAGTCTTTTCAACTTCTTAAAGATTTTGAAAGAATTAGGAAAACATATGATTAACCCACTAAAAATAGACTTAACAAAATTAACTCCTTCAACCCTTGTTTTAAGCAAAATTAATTGCTATAATTTCTCATGTTGGAAAATACCCAACCTGCCCCTCAAGTTTTCAAGTTTATTTCCAACAAGAGCCTTGGTAGAAGAATCAGCCAGCTGAAGCTTAATGATACCATGTTCCAGTTTAATTGACTTCTTCTCTACAAAGTCAATGTGCTTGGTCCTGCTATGCTGAATAGGGTTCATGGAAATGACTGTATTCAGATTGTCACAATACAATGTCACAACATCTTGTGGGACATTATACTCAATGAGCATCTGTTCTGTCCAGATATTTTAAGAACAGTTACTACTAGCTGCAACCATTTCAGCACAGAGTTGGGAAGGCATTCTTTTGACATGAATCATGGTTTTGGTTGATTCTTGAATGATCTTATTTTTCTTTTTGTCAACTCCATTTTGATGGTGAGTTATAGGAGAAGAGACTTCACGACTCATTTCTTCTGGGAAACAGAATTTATTAGACTTGTTGTTTCCAAAATCCTTGTCATGATTACTTCTGGTTCTGACAACACATCCTTCTTCAAGTTTATTCACCACATCATAGACATGTTCCTTTTTACCAAGCCTTTCAATTTTAAGTTCACCACAAACCCTTCTTTTATCAATCTGTAGTCTTGGAGTCCTTCTGACTGCTTCCATAGAGATAGCTCTTTTCATTCTTCTTAGATGAAGATGACCAAGCTTATGGTGCCACAGTTTCATCTCTTTTTCTTCTTTGGTAATTGGACACATAGTGGAGTTATTAGTGTTCTCAGGCTGCCACAAGTAACAGTTATCTTTGGATCTGATTCCTTTCATTACAACTTCTAGTTTTTCATTAATTACTAGACATTCAGATTTTGAGAAGTTGACCTTGAATCCTAGATCACACAATTGACTGATACTAATGAGATTAGCATTCAGCCCTTTTACCAGCAGTACTTCACTCAGACTTGGAACTCCAGGGCAGTCCAAATTACCAACTCCTTTGATTTCACCTTCAGCACCATCTCCAAAGGTCACATAACTAGTGTTGTGAGGTTTAACATGATTGAGAATGTTCTTTATTCCAGTCATGTGTTTAGAACATCCACTGTCAAAGTACCAGCCTTCCTTTGCAGACACTCTCAGGGAAGTGTGGGCTATCAGGGCAGTAGCCTTTTTCTTCCATTGAGGAGTATGTGGTACCCTTTTTGACTTAGGTTTAAAACCTGAGTTTTGATTAGGGTATCCATGCAATTTGAAGCAGAAGGGCTTTATGTGTCCATACCTTCCACAATGATGACATCTCCATCTTTGGTACTTTTTCTTCATATATTTCTGTTTCTGATGTTGAGAGTTGTGTTGAGACATCTGCTTTGACATTTGTTTAACAGGCCTGATCTTCTTGTCTGTACTAGATTTCTTGGCTTCCACAAATCCTAGTCCAGATTTGTTTCCCACATTTTGTCCAACTTGAAGAATCTCTTCCAATTTGTCTGTTCCATTAGTCAGCATCTTGACAGATTTGGTCATTTGGATCAGTTGTGAGTTCAGCAATTGAACTTCCCCTTCTAGATGACTTATAGTTTCAAGATCTGCCCTTTTTTCAGCCTCTAGCTTTATGATGAGTTTTGATTGTTTCTCATTCTGCACACAGACTTCAGCACTTCTGATACACAATTTCTTGTAGGTATCAGCCAGTTCTTCAAATGTCACTTCTTCATCACTAGTGTCACTTTCATAGGTACAAACACCAGTTAGCAGTAACTAGTTTGGCAGATTCTTCTTCAGAATTACTTTCTGAATCACGGTCAGACCAAGTAACAGTCATTCCTTTCTTTTGTTTCTTAAGAAAGGTAGGACATTCAGCTCGAATATGCCCATATCCTTCACAGCCATGGCATTGAATTCCTCTGCCTTGATTTCCCTTCTCTTCTGACCTTGGTCTTCTGCTGGAACTGTCAATGTCAGAGGGAATGTTATGAACATTAGACCTTGACTTTGGATCTATTCTTTTGATGAGTTTGTTGAACTGTCTTCCAAGCATGGCTATAGCTTCTGAAATATTTTCTTCTTCATCCTCCTTGTTTTCAACATCAGTGTTGGATACAAGTGTTATGCTCTTGTTCTTCTTGTCACCATTTTCAGTGATCCCCATCTCAAAAGTCTGAAGAGACCCAATTAGTTCATCCACTTTCAACTTGCTGATGTCCTGGGCTTCCTCTATGGCAGTTACCTTCATAGCAAATCTTTTAGGCAAGGATCTGAGAATCTTTCTCACCAATTTTTCTTCTGACATCTTTTCTCCCAGTGCTCCTGAGGTGTTGGCAATCTCCAAGATGTTCATGTGAAACTCATGAATGGTTTCATCTTCCATCATTTTTAGATTCTCAAACTTGGTAGTCAACATCTGAAGCCTTGACATTTTCACTTTGGAAGTGCCCTCATGAGTAGTTTTGAGAGTGTCCCAAACTTCCTTGGCCAATTCATATTGATGTACTAGTCTGAAAATGTTTCTATCAATTCCATTGAACAAGGCATTTAAAGCTTTGGAATTTCCCAGGGCTAACTCATCTTCTTCTTTACTCCAATCTTCCTCAGGCTTCAAACTGATTGTCCCATCTTTCTCAATTATGGTGGGATGGATCCATCCTTTGTCAGTAGCTCTCCAAGCCTTTTTGTCCAGAGATTTTAAGAAGGAAATCATACGAGGTTTCCAGTAGTCATAATTTGTTCCATCTAGAATGGGAGGTCTATTTCCAAAAACTCCTTCTTTGTCCATAGTGCCAGAAAGTGATATCTCTAGATCTCACCCAGTAATACAGGCAGGGTGCCTGCTCTGATGCCAATTGAAATTCTGGCTGCAGATACTTAATGTCACGTTCAATGTTATGACACCGTATCTGACTTTCTATATGACAGTAAATACAAAAACAGTAAAGAACACAGTCAATTGTTTACCCAGTTCAGTGTGTAACAACACCTACTCTGGGGGCTACCAAGCCAGGGAGGAAATCCACTATAAGAGATATTAATTCAGGAATAAACCAACCAGTTTATCTCCTTCACTTAAGACCTACCCAATGCAACTTCAATCTAAGTACAACTTAAACCTGAGTTCCTACTCACTCCCCCTCAATCACAACAGTGATACATAAAACAATTTGACTAATGAATTGATGAAGACACTCTTCAAAACATACACTTGATTATGCTTCACAGCTTTTTAATCAAGCAACACAAACACTCTTGCTTTACAGCTTTGAGTGATACACAAACCTAACTTGACTTTGCTTCACAACTTTAGTCAAGAGACATACAAACACTCTTGCTTCAAAGCTTTGAGTGATACACAACCCTTACAATTAAAACCTATTCCAAGTCACTTATCACAATGATAATTGCTTGGATTATAATAGTTAAAACTATACAGCTTCTAAATGATCTTCTGTCAAAAAGGGATGAATTCCAAACAGCAGCCCTGTTGAATATATAGCAGCTGCTTCTTCAGTTAGGGTTTCCACAAAAAGCTAGGGTTAATTCCGTTTGACCTTAAGACTTGGTCACAGGACTTTATCAACCAGGTTAGGGTTGATCTAGGTTAACCCCAAGTCCACGACATTTTCTGTTCTGGAAAGACTGAGTCATAATCCTGAAAAAACTCAGAATTACCCAAACTGCATAACTGTTAGTTCAGAACAGGATGTCTTAACATTTGTTATGACATCTGAGAACCTGTCTACTGATTTAGGTAAATGTGATCTTTTTGCAAAATGCTCAGATACACACTTATAAACATCAGTACCTGTATGACAATATTTTTCTGCAAAGGTACTTAATAAATCTGTACCTAATAAACTAGAATGTTATGACATCAGTCATGAAATTCATACACCTGGTTTTACCAAAAATGCATGCCAATACCTAAACAACTACAGCCACAATAAGGAAATCTCTTTCATGTTGAAAGAGGACTGGAGTACTCTCGGACTGTGAGGGGAACCAGGATATAACGCTCGTGTCTCTTTATTTTTCTACACTTTACTCTTTCCTAAACTCACCATTAACCAGAAAAATAATATCCATCATCACTAATACCAGAATTTTTTAAAGTACCTAATTCACCCCCCCCCCCCCCCCTCTTAGGCGCACTTTGTACTTACAACCTGATCACTGCAGCACCTTGAATCAAGCTCATTTGCAAAACACGAATTCCATTTTTGAGGTAAGTTTTATGAATTTCTATCTCTTCATACAAGCATCATTTGATTATGATTTGTGAAGATAAAATATACATATCATAGCCCTGAAACTGACCATGTCCTTGGAATTTATTTATATTGCCTGAGTAGTGTGAATTTTAGTCTTGAACTTTCTGAAATATTTAGGTCAAAATTTGGTACCAATAAAATTCGTGTTCATCTTTGAGAGTTAGGTTAATTAGTTTTCATATTTGGAATCATGGTGAAATTTCTAACAAGTTTGATGTTTGCACTGTTTAGAATGATTGAGAAATGAGCAAGTTACAAAATTCAAAAATGTTGTTCATGGAAGCTGGCGCGGGGAAGAAGATGACACAGGCCTAGGATGGGTTTTCAAATATACATTTATGGTTTTATTTTAATAAACGGATGTATAGTCACCCTAGTGGTGGAGGGCGCATGTATAAGGCCTTACTATGCTTGGTCATGGGTTCGAGCCAAGCATGGGACATTTTGTCTTTTTTTTTTTGTAATTTCCTTTCCCATTCTCACTCATAAGTGCGCATTGAGCCCTGGATATTTGGGCTTTTGTTTTTTTTTCCTGATCAATACCCCCCTGTTATTTATCACACGCAACCCACTTGTTTTTTTTATTCTAATTACAAAACAAAAACAGGCTTTTGGGCCTAACAAAAATATGTTTCTTCTATTAAACCGCCCAAATCATTTTCACACCCTCCTGAACTTTAATTTTATATTTTATCTTATCTTATTTTCTTTTTTTTATTATTATTAATATTATTATTCTTATTATTTTTATTAATAAAAAATACCAAAAATATTTTATATTTATTATTTAAAATATTTAGTATTTTTTATTTTATTTCTTTTAAAGAAAAGGACTAAAAACATTTTCTTAACAATTTCCTTTTTTTAATTTAATTTTTATTAGGCTTTAATTTTCTTTTCTAATTTAATTAACTTAGAATTTAGGAATTTTAATTAATCTCTTTCATTAGGTTTAATTAGGTTAACTTTAAAACCTTTTTCTTAAAAAAAAAACCTAAAAAATTCTTTCTTAACTAATCTAATTTCTTTTTCTATTTAATTTAGATTTGGTTCTTATTTAATCCACTTAGACATAATTAATTATTTTCTCTCTTTGTTAGTTTAATTAGGATAATATTAAGCCCTTTTATAGAAAAACTCTAACAAAAATAATTTGCTTTCCTTGTACATTATCATACATTTCTTGTACATTTTATTCTTGCAATATTCAATATGATTATAATAGTAAATTAGGTTTTATTTACTTGATTCCCCCATTTGTAAATCATACCCCCATCCCCAAAATGATGTAATAGCGCAGAATTTTACATTACTGCAATTTATCGCTTTCAATATAAATGGATTGTTCAATTTATCGCAATTTATAGTGAAAATCCAAGAGGATTGTTCTTGGCTTTTTGGTAGTTCTTATTTAAATTTGCCACAATAAGGAAATCTCTTTCATGTTGAAAGGGGACTGGAGTACTCTCAGACGGTAAGGGGAACCAGGATATATCGCTCGTGTCTCTTTATTTTTCTGCACTTTACTCTTTCCTAAACTCACCATTAACTAGAAAAATAATATCCATCATCACTAAAACCAGAATTTTTTAAAGTACCTAATTCACCCCCACCCCCCCTCTTAGGCGCACTTCGTACTTACAATTGGCATCAGAGCAGGTTATAGGTAACCTGTTCCTAAAAGATCCAGAATGGCTTCTGCAAATTAAAATCCCGTTTTCAGAGATGGTGGTAGTAACAATAAGCCTCCTCTATTTTGTGGTGAATATTTTGACTTCTAGAAAATACGCATGAAGGCACATCTAGAAGCACAAAGAAAAGAAATATGGGATGCCGTCGAGAATGGTTCATTTATCCCTATAACGATAATCAATGGTGCTGGCTCATCAAAGCCTAAAACTGCATGGGAAGATGATGATAAGAAGAAAGTTCTCTATGATAAAAAGGCAATAAACCTTCTTCAAGGTGCATTTAGCATGGATGAATTCTTCTGCGTCTCGGCATGCAAGACAGCAAAAGAAATATGGGATACCTTGGTACAAACTCATGAACGAACGGTTGAAGTAAAAATATCAATACTAAATACCCTAAGTCAAGAATACGAATTATTTCGAATGCAGCCCGGAGAAACCATTCTTGACCTACAAAAGAGATTTGTGCACTTGACAAATCATCTAAATGATCTTGGTAAGACTTTGACGAATGATGAAATAAATCCGAAAGTACTTAGGTCCTTAACTAGGGAATGGCAACCAAAGGTAACGACAATTTCAGAAAAGAAAATTCTCTCCTCCATGACATCCGCAACATTGTTTAGAAAACTTCAAGAATATGAAACGGAACTCGGAAGACTTGAAAAACATGAAAATCAAGAGAAGAAATCCAAGAATATTGCTTTGAAGATAGATTCCAAGGAAGTTGAAAAGGAAGACAAACTGGAAGAAGATGAAAATTTCATGCTTCTTGTTAAAAGGCTTGGTAAGTTCTTTGGTAGAAATGACAAACCCTTTTCTAATTCAAAAGGAAAGAAACAATTTAAGAAAAAGGAAGCTTCCATATCAACACAAGAAGTCACATGTTATGAATGTGGTAAGCAAGGTCATATCAAGCCAGATTGTCCAAAGCTCTCTAAGAAAGGTGGCTTCAAAATCAAAAATATATTCAAGAATAAAAAGGCCTATGTTGCATGGGAGGATAATGAAATAAGTTCCTCATCCGGTTCCGATAGTGATGAAAGTGCAAATCTAGAATTGATGGCCTTACACCATTCCGATGATGAAGACAATGAGGTTAGTAATGAATTTTCTCTTTTTGATAGTGATGCACAAGGCGCTATAGATGAACTATTGAATGAATGCAAAATTTTGTATAAAACTATTTCATCACAAAAGAAACAAATTTCATCCTTAGAAGAAAAATGTAAATCTATGGAAAAAGATTTCAAAGAAGAAAAAAAAATCAAGTGATGAACAAAAACAGAATTTTGTATGCAAAAATTGTGAATCACTCTCTTTCCAAATTGTCCAATTAAAAAGGGTCATTGAAAGATATGAAAAAGGCCAAATTGGATTGGAAGATGTTCTTAGCCAACAAAGATACTCCAATGATAAAAGTGGACTTGGATATTCAATTTTTTCAAAACCAAGTTCTAATAAAACTATCTTTGTTAAGGCTAGTGATCAATCATCCAAAGAGAAAGTGAACAAACCTAAAATAGTTCATCACTATCCTAAAAAGAAAACATTTCCTAAGAAGAAATCTTATCCTTCTAGATATAGAAGTAACTTTGAACCTACTTGTTTTTATTGTGGCATTAAAGGTCATACACCTAATGCTTGCTATGTTAGAAACTTTAGTATGGCAAGTGGACATTATGCGTGGGTAAAGAAAGGAACTAATTATGAAGGACCCAAAGCAACTTGGGTACCTAACAAAGCCTAATTTGTTATGCAGGTATGCTTGAAGACCACATGCAATCTTTGGTATCTTGATAGTGGTTGTTCAAAGCATATCACGGAAGACATAAACCAATTTTAAAATCTAGTGATAAAGGCCAAGGGTTTTGTCACTATGGAGAAATAATAAGGGAAGAATTCTTGGCAAAGGCAAAGTTGGTGATCCACCTTTCAAATCCATTGAAGATGTTCTTTATGTTGAAGGACTAAAGCACAATCTTCTTAGTATTAGCCAACTTTGTGACAAAGGCTTCAAGATCAAGTTCACCAAGGATGAATGCTTGATAGAAGTCAAAGTCACACATGAGGTTATACTTAAAGGTAAAAGAATCAACAATATATTCATGATTTCCCTTGATGATCCATCTTTGAAGGTAAAATGTCTCATGGCAAACAACGATGATTCATGGTTGTGGCACTAAAGAATTGCTCATATTCACATGGAACACTTGAATAAACTAATCAAGCATGATCTTGTCATTGGGTTGCGTAAGAGAAATTTAGTCAAAGATAGACTCTGCGATGCTTGTCAAAAGGGGAAACAAACAAAATCAACTTTCAAATCTAAGAATGTGGTGTCTACTACAAGGCCACTATAATTGTTACATATGGACTTATTTGGTCCATCAAGAACAAGAAGTTTCGGAGGTAATGTATATGCTTTGGTTATTGTTGAAGATTTCTCTAGATATACTTGGACATTCTTTTTAGTGCTGAAAAGTGATGCATTCAAGGCGTTCAAGAAGTATGCTAAATAAATTCAAAATGAGAACTCTAACAATTGCCTCCATAAGAAGTGATCCTGGCGGAGAATTTTAAAATGCTCTATTTGAAGAATTTTGTGGAGAACATGGAATATCTCACAACTTCTCGGCACCAAGGACTCCTCAACAAAATGGAGTGGTGGAAATAAAGAATAGGTCTCTTGTGGAACTTGCTAGAACAATGCTTAGCGATTCAAATCTTCCAAAATACTTTTGGGCGGATGCGGTAAGCACGACATGTTTTGTTAGAAATAGAGTTAACATAAGACCAATCTTGAAGAAAATTCCATATGAACTATTCAAAGGGAGGAAACCAAACATTGCTTTCTTTCACATTTTCGGATGCAAATGCTTTGTCTTAATAAAACGACAAAGATAACCTTGGTAAGTTTGATGAAAAATCTGATGAAGGTATTTTTCTTGGCTACTCTCTTTCTAGTAAAGCATATAGAATCTACACCAAAAGAACTTTAACAATTGAAGAATCAATGCATGTATCTTTTGATGAATCTAACCCCTCCAAGGAGGATAATATTGTTTGTGATAATGATGATGATGAAATACTAGAAGGTCCTCAAGAAAATTCTTCCAAAGATCAACCAATTCAACACGAAGAATCACCCCAATAAGAATCAAATCTCAATGATCTACCAAAATAATGGAGAACTCATAGAGATCATCCTATCGATAAATTAATTGCTGATCTAAGTCAAGGTGTGACAACAAGATTAAATCTCAAAGATGCTTGCCTAAACATGGCGTTTGTCTCTCAAATTGAACCTTCCAAAGTTGATGAAGCCTTAGGCGATGACCAATGGATTATCGCTATGCAAGAAGAATTAAATCAATTTGAAAGAAATCAAGTTTGGAAACTTGTCCCTAGGCCAAGCAACAAACACATTATTGGTACAAGATGGGTGTTGAAAAACAAACTTGACGAAAATGGAATAATTGTTCGGAACAAAGCAAGGTTGGTAGCACAAGGCTATAATCAAGAAGAAGGAATAAATTTTGAAGAAACTTTCGCTCTGGTTGCAAGGTTAGAAGCTATTCGTCTCTTACTTGCCTATTCTTGCTCATTAAATTTTCAGCTTTTCCAAATGGATGTCAAAAGCGCATTCTTGAATGGATATATCACTGAAGAAGTCTATGTTAAGCAACCCCCGGGGTTCAAAGATTTCAAGAATCCATCTCATGTATTTAAATTGAGAAAAGCTCTATATGGATTGAAACAAGCACCAAGGGCATGGTATGATTGTTTAAGAAACTTCTTATGCAAAAAAGGTTTTGAAAAGGGCAAAGTTGACAAGACTCTGTTTATCAAGAAAATCAAAGATGACACTTTGCTAGCTCAAGTCTATGTTGATGATATCATTTTCGGTTCTTCAAATCAAGAAATATGTGAAGAATTTTCAGCAATGATGCAAGGAGAATTTGGAATGTCCATGATGGGTAAAATGAACTATTTTCTTGGACTTCAAATCAATCAATTAAAAGATGGCATCTTCATCAACCAATCCAAATATTGCAAGGAACTCTTGAAAAGATTTGACATGGATAACTGTAAGGCAATGTCTACACCAATGGGTTCCGGTTCATATATTGATCAAGATGAATTAGGTGTTTCCATCGACATTACAAATTATCGAGGTATGATTGGCTCCTTATTGTATTTGATGGCAAGTCGTCCTAACATAATGTTTAGTGTTTGTCTCTGTGCTCGCTTTCAAGCAAATCCAAAGGAACCTCATCTCACGGAAGTAAAGAGGATCATGAAGTATCTCAAAGGAACAACAAATGTCGGATTATAGTATCCTAAAGGTAGTGTTTGCAACTTAGTTGGTTATTCTAACGCGGATTATGCATGTTGTAAAACTGATAGAAAAAGCACAAGTGGTACTTGTCACATCCTTGGAAATGCATTAGTATCATGGGCCTACAAGAAACAAGCATGTGTTGCTCTTAGCACAGCCGAAGCAGAATATATTGCAACGGGTAGTAGTTGCGCTCAAATTTTGTGGCTCAAACAACAACTTTGTGACTACGGACTCGATCTAGGATGATTTCCTCTACGGTGCGACAATACAAGTGTAATAAACATTACGAAGAATCCAGTCATGCATTCAAGAACCAAACACATAGACATACGACATCATTTCCTTCGTGATCATGTTCTTCAAGGAGATGTCGAGGTAACCTTTGTAGATACTCATAATTAGCTTGCCGATATCTTCACTAAACCTTTGGCAAGAGAACCGTTCTACAAGATTCTACGAGAGCTTGGCATACTTGACCAACACGGTATATAAGGTGCCTTTTATCCTTGTTATAATTTTATATGTTTTTAAACATGCTATATGTGAATATATGTTAAGTGGTGTTTAAAATTAAGAAAAAAATGTTTTTGGGCACTTTTGGTTGATGTAAATCGATTGCACAAATAGTGTAAATTGATTGCTCACTGAGTATTTTTATTTCTGACCTTTCTGTTTCAAGTGCAAATCGATTGCACCATAAGTGTAAATCAATTGCACTCTGTGCATTTCAGTTTTATTTTGATACTGTTTTATGTGCAAATCGATTGCACCTGTATGCAAATCGATTGCGCCTACTGTAACTTGCTTTTATGACAAAAAATTTGTTTGGACAGAATTCCTATCTCTCTCTCTCTCTCTCTCTCTCTCTCTCTCTCTCTCATATTCCCAAGCCAAATAAACTTTAATACAACCCACTCATTCCTATCTACTCAAATCATATCCAAATTTCAGCTCTCAAACACCTTTCTCTCTCAAAAAACCTAAAATCCTCAAAACCCTAAATATCTTACCCATGGCTTCAAGACAAAAAAGAAAGGTTCCAACTTCAGAAAAAGGGAAGAAAAAGGTTGATTCATCCTATAATCTATTACTTTCATCTCTCACCGAAGAACAATAAGCCAGATTCACAAAGGACTTTCAAATGAAAATAGTGTCCAATCCTAAATATGGTATGCTATCATCCTTTCCCCAAGAATGCTTCTCTTTTCAAAATGATTTAGCTGCTTATGGTCTAGAACCATTAATTTCATCGTTTGGTCATATTATCTGGATTTGGTAAGAGTGTTTTTCAGCAATCTAACTCCCCAAAAAGGCAAAATGGTGACATATGTGCTTGGTATTCGTATCTCTCTAACTCCTGAGGTTGTTGGTGAGATTCTTCATATTCCCTACACTGGAAGTTCCATGTACGACCCTGAAAACGAGGCATGGGATGTGTTTTACCCCAAAATTTGCCCTCCCATTTCCTCAACATTTTCTCATCACAAGACCCTTGAAGATCAAGATCCAGTTAGGGTTTCCTTTGCTCAAGACTTCTCCTTGCACTGTTGACCCAAATTAAGGTTTGTGTTTGCACAAAGATATTTTGACCTAAAAAGCCTAAGATGACTTTCATGCTTCATTCTGGACTCCCAAGTTTATCCATACCAAGTTTCAAGTCTTGATTCCAAATTTTGTCCAGTCAATTGGACAGTTGACCTAGAAATCAACTGTATTGGGGAAAAAGTCAACTGTGGCCAATTGACAGTCAAATATCATGAAAATTGACCCACATCAACATTGTGAACTCACATGGACCATTTGATCAAGATTGGATCACAATTCCACAAGAAATTTGATCAGATCATCAAAAGGGCAAAATGGTCATTTTTAGGGTTTTTGACTGCACAAAGGCAATTTTTGATTGTTTGACCTAGCCAATGGCAAACCAAGCTCACATATGGACTCAAGGACCCCATGGAATTATCTTGACATGCTCAACAAGTTCAAAAGATCCCAAATACACAAGATTGACAGTTGAATTTCCCAGTCAATTGATCAATTTTGACTGTATGCTGAAAAGTCAAACTTTGACTTTTTGGTCAAAATCAAGGGTCAAGATTCATTTTTCATCAAAACATGCCAAATCATGAAACTTGTTCATCAAGAAAGTTAGAAATGCAAATTAGGGTTTGAAATGAAGATTTTTCATAACTTAGAATTTTTCTAAGTTATGAAAAACCCTAATTTTTTCCTAACTTTGCCCTACTTTCTCACCAAGATTCATTTGGATTCAATCAAAAGTCAAAACATGAAAGTTGTAGACTATTGCATAATCTACAACTTTGATTCATAAAGTTTTCCCAAAAGAGGCTTGTATCTCAAGTTACAATTTTTGGAACAAGGGTACCAAACCTTTCTTAACTTAGAGAAAATTTGACATATTTTAGGCAAGTTTTTTACCTAACTTCAAGACCATTTTTCATACACTTCCACTTGGAATTTCAATTTGCATTTCAAAGATGGATTATAGTACACATTTCAAGCTTTCCAAAATGTCCAAGAACTTCTCAAACACCCTTGTGGTTAGGGAGAATCGAATTTGGAAATATGGGCAAAAGTCACTTTGTTCATGGCCAATTTCATGTTCATAACACTATGCATTTTCAAACTCAGCTTGCACAACTTGATTACAGGCCTTTTATCTCATCCACACTCAATAATTTAATGCAAAACCTTTGTGTCCTAGCATTATCTTGTTCATTAAACCATTACACAAGAGATTAACCTTAAAATGGAAAAAGCATTTTAGCCATTTTTGAAAAGATTGCTTTATGTCAAGTTCACATATCTTTGAAGTACAAAGATATCTCTGAGGCACAAGTTGTTAGACATATCCCACTTATCAAGACAAGGCTTTGCAGCATGTTTAGGGGGGCCTGCATAAGCTTGTAAAAGAGACTTGGCATTTTGACTTAAGAAGAAAGCAACATTGCATAACATCAACCAACTCTCATATCAGTTAACCAAGGCTTAGAAAAAGTTATCAAGCACATTCTAAACATTCATCCTAAGCTGAAGCACGACCCTAAGATCCCCAATACCTCCCCATTCCCAGAATCACCTTCAAACTACTCAAAACAGGGCATCCCTGCAGTTTGAGTTCCCTAGCTCAAACCTTCCATGCTTTCTTGCTAAAAACACATCAAACACATTCCCTAACATCCCTTGAAGCTAATCAAAACCTCAAACACGACCTGTAACACTCCCAGGCAACATCACCATTTTCATTTTCTTGTTTTGCAGCTGAAGTTTTCTAGCACTATTCAAAAGGTTTCAAGACAAAGTAAAGCTTGGAATAGCATCCCTGGACATCAAGGAAGCTGTACCAATCATCACCTTGCATTGAGGACACCTCCATCATCAGATACAACTTCAACTGAACAGGTAAGTTCATGAACACGAATCTCTCTATCCAGGCATTGTTAGCTTTAGGTTTGTGAAGAAAATATGTCACATTCATAGCCCTGAACATGCCCATGTAGTTAGTTTTCATTTATGTTACGTGTGTCATGAGAATTTGATGTCTGAACATTGATAAAAAATTAGGTTAAGATTTGGGAATGGAGAAATTCTCTCTCATTTTTTAGAGTTAGATCAAGTTTTAAGTATGTATGGATTCGTTGTTTGATGCTGAACATTTTTGATGTTCTGAGTTTTCATTGAAAAGCCAGGAATCAGGATGTTTGAATCAGTGAACAAGGCGCGCGTTTTTTGACATTTTTCTGGCAAGAGGTTGAAGAAGGGTTTTCTGGGCTGGGCCTTGTTTCATATTTCTGTTTACACCACTTCTTTGCTTTCACACCCCCTAGGCCCATTTTGTTTATTTTTATGACTTTTTGACTTTTTCTTTTTTGGCTTGACTTATTTATTTTTCCTCATAATATAAAAAATATAAAAATAATTTTTTGCACCATTTTCCTATTTATTAGGTATTTTTTTGTTTAGATTAGTTTTTGTATAGAAATAAATAAATAGATATACTTTTACTTAAAATACTAAAAAAATAGTGCAAACACATTTATTTTCCATTTTTATTTTATTTTGTCTTCTGAAAATATTTTATATAAAATATACCTTTTTTATAAATATTAAATATTATTATTTTTGTATATATAATATATTTAGTAAATAATACAAATATTTATATATATATTAGTATATTTAGGTTAAAATGCAAAATACATACACTTTTTATTTTTATTAATATTTAAATATAAAAATGCCTTTTTGACAAATATACTTCATTTTTATTTTATTTTTGTATATAATAAATAAATATTGTACATGTAAATAATTAATACATTTTATTTAATAAAATTAGGGTTTTGCCCTAAACATAAAAAATCCAAAAATAATTCTTTTTTTATTTTGTTTATTTGACACACAAAAATACTTCTTTTTCATACACATAAAAACATTTTTGCATCTTGCATATTTATTCTTATTTCATTTAATTTGTGCAATTAAATATCTTGTAAATAATTCAATATTGATGTAATAGTCTAGGTTTAAATTCCTTGTCAAAACCCCCATTTGAACATTTGTACCCCCCTTCCCATATATTGTGTTGTAATAGCTTAGTAAATTTATTTTTCGCACTTTATTGCTTTCTAATTATACCATGTTAGAATTAGGGTTTGTATGCGAAAAACAACAAAATAGTGTGACCTAATTTCAAGATAAACAAGCATGAAAATGGACAACACTAATCACACTTGCACCCCTAGGGTATTCCACTTGTTGCCTTCAATAAATGGGCCATATTGCATGTTAGGTCTCTTTGGGCAAAACAAAACAATCAAACGATCATAGTCCCTCGATGACGCTTTCAAAAGTTGCCTAAACAAATGATCAAGTCCCTTAAAGAAAATTGCCCAGAGATACTTGGCACCATTGCAATTATGGTCTAAACGATGACCCGCGTCCGTCCCTTTCACATCCTAACATAAGATTGTCCACCAAATGCAATGGTGGAACAAACTTGTTAAAAGGGTTAAAACATAGAAATAATCTTTGAGAAATTTAGGAGTAGATGACCTCATAGTTACTTGAATCAAACTTGCAAAAACAAAACACTTGCCTATTTTCTAAAACCACACATCACTACACTTTCAAAACAACTTTCAAAAACAAATGAAAACCTTTTCAAAAGACATACACCTTTGTATACATCCCAACATGGATCATTACAAAGGTTGCCACCACATTGGCTTCTTTTCAAAACATTTTCAAACCCACACACACAAGAGTACCATTTCAAATAATTGAGACAAAAGGCAAGTTGATCTAAGCAAGTAACTAAGAGCCCATGGATAACCATGGATAGAAAGGGTGCTAATACCTTCCCTTTCTATAATCTACTCCACGAACCCAAGAAAACATCTCAAAGGTTTTTGCTGTGCTTTTTAAACCTTTCCTTAGGATAAAATAAAAAGTCGGTTGCGACTCTTGCTCAACCGAAACATTTGCGAAAACAAACGCAAAACCATAGTCAGTTCTCCCACCGTATCACAGAACTGGCGACTCTGCTGGGGACTAAATTAAAAGTGGAGTAACCTTAGGGCTTAGATCACCCTTGTTTTCAATTGTTTACCTTGTTTGCTTTTATATTTGTGGGCTTTGCATCAGAGTTTCATAGATCCTAACCCGGATCTGGGGAATACCTTTTTTAGGTAGCATAATCTGTGAGGGACCTATCCGGCGTAGACCGACATGGGTGAAGCAGTGGCTATGTTGGTGTGGCACCTTGGTCTGTACCTATATCCCTTGTGTTGCAACAAGGAGAATATGGGTCTTCTAAGGAGTCATTAAACACCAACCGACCTTAGAACCTTAAATTGACCAAACTTGGCCATTAGGACAGTAGCAGTATGCTACACTCATTGAGGCTAAACTCTCGCGATGGTTCTGGCCGCAAGAAAAGATTGTGATGCTGGAGTTATGACCGATTGAGGGTAGTCAATGATTTGAGATCCTCTAGAACCCGGTTACTTTTGATAGGACAGGTTTTAACCAAAAAAACCAAAAGAGGGTAATACCTAAACTTCATGCTGGCCTGAAACCTAAGGGTTGTCTTGTGTGACTTGTGTGCCTTATCATGCTTGCCTGTGTGAATACTTGTGGTGTGCTTCATCATAGCATCATGCCATCATACCATTGCATGCATTCTGTATAAAGGACTAACCCATTTCAAAGACAAAAAAGTCTCATCTTTGCTCTGTTTTGTAGGACATCATGATGCCCGTGCGTAGGAATACTGTCCGGCTCAACTTTGTTCAACCACCAACTTTGCTCAAGGATTTGGTTGGTAGGATTCCAAACACTTCTTCCTTCATCAACAGGCATGGTTCTCTCCTTGGCTTGATCACTGCAAAATGGGACCAACAACTGATAAGTGTCCTGGCCCAGTTTTATGACCCCCTGTATCATTGTTTCACCTTTCAAGACTTCCAGCTGGTCCCTACCCTGGAAGAATTCTCTTATTTTCTTGGTATCCCTGTCTTGGAGCAAACTCCATTCACTGGTTTGGAAAAGACTCATAGGCCTGAAGAGGTTGCTGCAATTCTCCCCTTGACCAAAGAAGAGGTATTGGCTAACTGGGAAACTAGAAGTGGAGTTAAGGGCTTTTTGGTCAAATTTCTGGTTGGCAAAGTTAATGATTTCTGGAATGACTTGGACTTCAAGGCGTACGAAGATATTCTGGCTCTTTTAATCTATGGCCTGGTACTGTTTCCCAATCCTGACACCTTTATCAGTATCTATGCCATAAGGATCTTCATGTCTCGGAATCCTGTACCCACTCTTTTGGGTGATATCCTGCGACAACTCTATGCTCGTACTGCCCGAAAACGGGGAACTCCATGGTGTTGTGCTCCTTTGCTAGTGAGGTGGTTTATGTCGCACCTTCCTAAGTTCGTGCTGAAGAATGAAGAAGGAAAGGGTTGTGCTCATAGGCTAATGTCTCTCACTGATAATGACATCACTTGGACTCTCAGAGGTTTGGATGAGGTAGCTGTTATTGATCGTTGCGGAGAATACCCTAATGTTCCGTTGATTGGTATCCAAGGAGGAATCTCTTATAATCCATGTTTAGCTCTCCGCCAGTTTGGAAGAGCCAGAAAAGTAGGGCCTCATGAAATGTTGGTTCCTCACTTCCATTTTGAGTTTCAGGCAGACACTGACAAACTACGCCATGGATTCCTTAAGGCTTGGGACAGAATTCACAAAGCTGACCCACATGAGTTGGGACCAAAGACTTCTCTACCAATGGAACCCTATTGCAGATGGGTCCGCATCTGTGCTCAAAAGTTAGGTATGCTGTACGAAGCTGTCAGACCTATCATTCTTGAATCTCCTGATAAAGATGGGGTTCCTCCAACTGTCCTCCCTCCTCAGATACCCACTGATTTTGACACAATGAAGAGATCTTGGGCGCAGCTAAAGGAAGAACGGGATTTTTATCGGGAAAAGTTCAACGAGCAGGAACGGAAGATCCAGAGGCTGACTAAGCAATTGGAGGAGGAGCGGGTCCTGAATAACTACATCCACACTGAGAAGAGGAGGCCATGGGAGCACTGATGGGCTTTGGATATTTCTTTTTACAGCTTTTATTTCCTTTTCAGTATTTTTCATTCCTGTAATGCCTAAGGGCAAGTTGTTGAACAATTTAAAATTTGAATCTAATGAAGTGTGTTTCCCTTTTGTCTACAAAGTTGAATCTTGTTTGTCTTTGAAAACATAAAACATACGCATCTCATTGCACCATATGCATAGCAGGTACCCCTTTCCACAGGTTGCTTAATTTTCTTCGCTGTTTATTTGAACAGTCATCATGAATCCAGACTCATCCAGTGAGCAAGCAATCAAGGCCCTTCAGGCCCAAAGTGCCCAGATTCAAGAAATGGTCCTGAGCCTGGCCCAAGGTCAGCAAGAGTTGAAGACTCTACTCCTGAAGAAGAAGAAGAAGAAGAGGACTGCGTTATTCAATACCGGACGCAGGTTTGGGAACACACTCCATAACGAGGCTGATCCAACTACTTCTTCTGCTGAGAAAGACAGTCCCCAAGGGGGAGGAGCTCCTAGTCCTGCAGTCTCTGACAACGAGCCGGACTACAATGACGAACAATACCCACCTGTTGCTGACAGATACAAGCAATTAGAAGACCGCTTGAGTGCCATGGAGATTCAGAATGTGCCGGGGCTGGATTTCGGAGATTTGGGGTTATCTTCTGGGGTAGTAATCCCACACAAGTTTAAGGCGCCCGCCTTTGCCAAATACGACGGGGCTTCCTGTCCAAAGCTGCATCTAAGGTCGTACGTAAGGAAGATTCAACCTTACACGGCAGATAAGAACCTTTGGATTCACTTCTTCCAAGATAGCCTTTCGGGGTCACAGCTTGAGTGGTTCTATCAACTAGATGGAACTAGTATCCGACATTGGGAAGATTTGGCAACCGCATTTTACAGACAATATCAATACAATTCTGATCTCGCTCCTACGCGTACCCAACTTCAGGGTATGTCTCTAGGAACGGGCGAAGGGTTCAAAGAATATGCACAAAAATGGAGAGATTTGGCTGGAAGGGTGCAGCCTCCTTTGACTGATCGTGAGCTGGTTGATATGTTTCTAGGGACTTTGTCTGGTCCATTTTTCAATCATTTGGTTGGTAACTCCTCCGCTGGGTTTACGGATTTGATTCTGACGAGAGAAAGAATAGAAGCTGGCATCAGGTCAGGAAAGATACAAAAAGCTGCCTCCCCAAGTACTGAGAAGAGGCCTTTCAAGAAAGAAGCAAGTGTCGTCTATGGTCCTAGAAGACAAGTCAAGCCAGAAAGTCGCCAAGCCGTAAATGCTTTGGTCATTTCAAAACCTGTTGTTGCTCCTCAGCAGTATAATCAACAAAGAGGTGAAAGGCCCAAGAGGCAGTATACTAGGCTGAGTATGACCTTGTCACAAATCTTACCGCAACTGTTATCAACCAACTTGGTGACCATCAAAGAGGCTCCGAAGGTCGTGAATACTGCATCTCCTAAGTAAAACCCAAATGCCCGTTGTGCTTATCATTCCGATAGCCCCGGGCATACTACTGATGATTGCTGGGCCTTGAGAAATAAGGTGCAAGACCTTATCGACGCGAAGGAAATTCAGTTTGAGGTGCCTGAGAGGCCAAATGTTGTAACTGCTCCTATGCCCCAGCATAGAGTAAATGCCATCGAGGAAGATTTGTATGCTATTTCGGTGAATGATGTTGCTACCCCTCTTCTGACTGTTAAAAGGAACTTACTACTAGCCGGTTTATTTCCGAGTTGTAGCAAGGGTTGCCTCCTGTGTGTTGTTATCCCTACCGGTTGTCTGCTGCTGAAATCAGGCATCCAAAGCCTGATGGATAGCAAAGAAATTTTGTTCAAGAAAACTGCTGTTCCATTTGTTTCCGCTGAAGAAGTATCTGTCGTCACAATTTACAATCCTACCAAAGCTCCCCCCAGGAAGCCAGTCCAAATTATGTCTGTTGCACCCATTACTATTACTGTTCTGGGGCCTCTCCCCTATAAGTCTGATAAAGCTGTCCCATGGCATTATGGGGCCGACGTGTATGTGCTTGGAGTGAAGCAGGAGTTCAACACCGGTACCAGTATCAGTAACATCACTGGTCCCACCAAGATTACTCGCAGTGGCAGGCTCTTCTCGCCTGACATTGCACCGCCAGTTATCCGAAAACCTCTCATCATCACACCCGTAAGTGTGCATGTTCCAATTCAAGTTCCTGTGTCTACTACTGCCGCCGAGTCCTCTGATGCTCGGGGCAAAGAAGTTGCTACCGATTTGCCTTCCAGGACGGAGGCACCAAAAAAGACTGCTGTTGAAGCCTCCCAACAAGAGATGGAGGAAATCCTTAAAATCATTAAAAAGAGTGACTTCAATGTTGTTGAACAGTTGGGGCATACCCCCTCCAAAATCTCTATGCTATCATTGCTGCTATGCTCCGAGGCCCATGCAAAGGCCCTGATTTCATTTCTGAAAACGGCACATGTGCCGCAAGAGACCTCCGCGGATCAATTCACTGACTGTGTGGCTAATTTGACAACTGACAATGGTTTGGGGTTCTCGGATGCTGACCTCACCGCCAAAGGGAAAAATCACAATGATGCCCTGCATGTTTCCATAGAATGCAGGGGCACTACTCTCGCACACGTGTTGGTGGATACCGGTTCTTCCCTGAATGTTTTGCCCAAGAAGGCATTGGATCGCTTGGATTGTGAGGGTCTGGAATTGAAACCTAGTAACATCATTGTTAGAGCCTTCGACGGTTCTAAGAGGATGGTGCACGGTGAAGTAGACATTCCTATTCGTGTGGGTTCCCAAGTCTTCGACTCAATGTTCTATGTAATGGATATTCGTCCATCTTATTCCTGCTTGTTGGGTCGACCCTGGATTCACAAAGCTGGGGCAGTAACATCCACTCTACACCAAAAGCTCAAATACCCTGTCAAATGGAAGATTGTTACTGTGCAGGGTGAGGAGGAATACATGGTTAGTCATTTGAATTCATTCTGGTATATCGAGATGGACGGGGAGTTTATTGAAACCCCCTTTCAGCATTTTGAGGAGGTACCTCCAACTTTGGCATCAGCTGAAACAGTGGTTGAAGAAGACTTTCCGTTGAAAATGGCGTCCTTGAAGGATGCCCGGGCTGTAATCGAGAAAGGCAAATGTGCAAACTGGGGTCAGCTTCCTGACTTCACTCAAAAGAATGACAAGTTTGGGCTGGGCTTTACTGCATAGGCTCAGAGGGTTGTGCGCAAGGAAAAGATCAGAAAGGCTCCGGTGTTTATCTCCAACCCAAGGGTGAATGCTATCGAGGAGGACGTAGAGGAAGCAGAGTTTGACAGTTGGATCTATCCAACCACCAGCAACGGACCAAGCAACTGGACGGCAAAGGATTTTACACCTATCACATTTGTCACGCAGTAATTAACTCTTTTGATTTTCAATTTGTAACAAACAATATGTTGAAACTTTTATTGGCTCGGTGTCCTACCCGGGGCATCGTAGCTCCATTTGTGAGGGCTTTTTGTATGACATTTCCATATATCATCAATCAAAACATTGGACGTTTGTTGCATTTCAAATCTTGTGCTCTTTTTCTTTCTGTGTTATATATTGCAAAACAGCTATATTTACACACACTCACTTATACAGGTTTCAATCCATTCTGGATCTCACTGGTAACAGCTCTGCTACCACCAGTTATGACTTCGAGAATCCGATCAACTTGGCCGAAGACGAAGGTGAAGATGATTGCGAAGTGCCTGGTGAACTCGCAAGACTGCTACTCCAAGAAGAGAGGGCCATTCAGCCGCATGAAGAGCCGGTGGAAACAGTTAACCTGGGTACTGAGACAGATAGGAAAGAGGTCAAGATTGGTGCCAATCTAGAGCTCAGCGTGAAGCAACGATTGATCCAAATGCTACATGATTACATGGAGATATTTGCTTGGTCCTATAAAGACATGCCTGGTTTGGATGCCGACATTGTAGTTCATCACCTGCCAACCAAGGAAGACTGCCCTCCGGTAAAGCAAAAGGTCCGCCGTATGCGCCCAGAGATGTCCGAAAAGATCAAGGCTGAGGTTATGAAGCAATTCGACGCCGGGTTTCTAGCAGTAACTTCTTACCCTCAATGGGTTGCCAACGTGGTGCCAGTGCCGAAAAAGGATGGTAAAGTCAGAATGTGCATCGACTACAGGGATTTGAACAGGGCAAGCCCCAAGGATGATTTTCCTCTACCTCACATCGACGTTCTTGTCGACAATACTGCTCAACACAAGGTGTTCTCCTTCATGGATGGTTTTTCAGGATATAATCAGATCAAGATGGCTCCGGAGGATATGGAAAAGACTACCTTTGTGACTCAGTGGGGCACCTTCTGCTACAAGGTCATGTCGTTCGGGTTGAAAAATGCTGGGGTAACCTACCAACGTGCCATGGTTGCTTTATTTCATGATATGATCCATCATGAGATTGAGGTATACGTGGATGACATGATTGCAAGGTCTCAAACTGAGGAGGAACACCTTGACCATCTGCGGAAGCTGTTTGACCGATTAAAGTTATATAAGCTGAGGTTGAATCCCAACAAATGCACCTTCGGGGTGAGGTCCGGAAAATTGCTAGGTTTCATTGTAAGCGATAAGGGTATTCAGGTGGACCCTGCCAAGGTAAAAGCCATACAAGAGATGCCAGCTCCCAAGACGGAGAAAGAAGTCAGAGGCTTTCTGGGACGACTGAATTACATTGCCCGATTCATCTCACATCTAACTGCTACCTGTGAGCCAATCTTCAAATTACTGAAGAAAGATCAAGTAGTACGTTGGAACGATGAATGTCAGGCCGCTTTTGAAAAGATAAAAGAGTATCTCCAAGAGCCACCCATTCTTATGCCACCAGTGGAAGGGAGACCTCTGATACTATACCTGACAGTACTTGACAACTCAATGGGGTGTGTGCTGGGGCAGCATGACGAGTCTGGCCGAAAAGAGCACGCTATTTATTACCTGAGCAAAAAGTTTACCGGCTGTGAGACTCGTTACTCACTTCTCGAGAAAACTTGCTGTGCTCTGGTATGGGCTGCTCGCTGGCTGAGACAGTATATGCTGACTCACACCACTTTGTTGATTTCAAAGATGGATCCCATCAAGTACATATTCGAAAAGCCTGCTCTGTCTGGAAGAATAGCGAGATGGCAAATGATCTTGACAGAATATGATATCCAGTATACAACTCAAAAAGCAATCAAAGGAAGTGTACTGGCAGATCATTTGGCACACCAACCTGTGGACGATTACCAATCATTGAACTTTGATTTTCCGGACGAAGATATCATGGTGGTAACTGACTGTGAAGTACCTGGACCAGATGAAGGACCTGAGGAAGGATCCCGATGGTCTATGCATTTTGACGGAGCCTCCAATGCTTTGGGTAACGGCGTCGGCGCTGTAATTATATCTCCCAAAGGAACTCATACTCCACTCACCGCCCGATTGTGTTTCAACTGCACCAACAACATGGCGGAGTATGAGGCATGTATCATGGGTTTTCAAGCCGCAATCGATTTAAGGATCAAGTATCTAAGTGTCTTCAGAGATTCTGCTCTCGTGATCAATCAGATCAAAGGCGAGTGGGATATGAAACACCCAAATCTTATTCCTTACAAGGAGTATGTGTTGACCTTGCTTCCCCACTTTGAAGAGATAACTTTTGGACACTTCCCAAGAGAGGAGAATCAGCTAGCGGACGCACTAGCGACGATATCTTCAATGTTCAAAGTTAAATGGGACAATGAGGCTCCCCAGATCATTATCTGGAAGTTGGACGAACCGGCATATTGCTGCGATCTTGAGGCCGAAAAGGTGACTGAAAAACCCTAGTATCATGAGGTGAAAAGGTACTTGGAAGCTCAGGAATACCCTGAAGGTGCATCTGTCAATGACAAGAAGTTCATGAGGAGGTTTGCTGCAAAATTCTTCCTCAGCAACATCATTCTCTACAAACGGAATCATGATTCAACTCTACTGCGTTGTGTGGATAAGGCTGAAGCAGAGAAGATCATGATAGAATTGCATGAAGGTACATTCGGAACACATTCCAGTGGACACACCATGGCAAAGAAAATCCTTAGGGCAGGATATTTCTGGTCCACAATGGAAGCCGATTGTTACCAACATTCTCGGACTTGTCATAAATGCCAGATCTATGCTGATAAGGTGCACATCCCTCCGGTTCCTCTGAACGTCCTGACGGCACCTTGGCCTTTTGCAATGTGGGGCATTGATATGATCGGTGAGATCCGACCGACGGCATCCAACGAGCATCGCTTCATCTTGGTAGCAATCGATTACTTCACGAAGTGGGTTGAGGCAGCTTCCTACGCAACGGTAACCAAGAGCGTCGTGGCACATTTCATCCGGCATAATCTGATCTGTCGGTACGGCGTTCCGGAAAGAATCATTACGGACAACGGTACCAATCTCAATAACAAAATGATCATTGAGCTCTGCAAATAATTCAAGATACAGCACCACAACTCTTCTCCCTACCGGCCGAAGATGAATGGGGCTGTAGAGGCAGCTAATAAGAATATCAAGAAAATTGTGCAGAAGATGACAGTGACCTATAAAGATTGGCACGAGATGTTACCGTTCGCTCTTCATGGGTACCGTACCTCAGCAAGGACGTCAACCGGGGCAACTCCTTTGTCCTTGGTCTATGGCATGGAGGCAGTCTTACCAATTGAAGTCCAGATACCCTCTCTCCGGATAATGAAGGATGCAGACTTGAGTGAAGATGACTGGATCCAGACTCGACTTGATCAATTAAACCTGATTGACGAAAAGAGACTCACCGCTATCTGTCATGGTCAGACGTACCAAAAACGGATGATCAGGGCATTTAACAAGAAAGTCAGACCACAAGAGTATCAAGTTGGGGACCTGGTAATCAAACGCATCATCCTTCCTCAAAGTGATCCCCGGGGTAAGTGGACCCCTACGTACGAAGGGCCATTTATGGTTAAACATGTGTTCTCAGGAGGAGCCATGATTCCGACCACCATGGATGGTGACGACCTTCCTCACCCCGCCAATGCAGACATAGTAAAAAGATACTACGCATGAATAAAAGACCCGCTAGGTTGACATACCTAGGCAAAAAATAAGGGCTTCCCAGCGAACCAAAAGGGTTCGGGCAAAAATAAGGGATGAAATGAAAAAAATCTGTACACCCGGCAAGTCGAAAACCTGAAAAGGCGGCTTGGGCAAAAATGGGTATCCTGGTGGACTGAAAACTCGAAAGGGCGGTCCTGGCAAAAGTTAGGGATAAAGCGTAACACTAAGTCTCATTGGATCACCTTGCATCCAGAATTCAGCATCAACTATCTGGCTCAGACTTCGGCATCGACCAATCAACTTCATCTTCAACTAAGCAGCAAAGTGATGAGACGCTTGAAGACATAAAGGCGATAGCAGAGTTGGAACCCAGTGGGAATATTGTACACATAGCTGTTCTGTTTCCTTTTCAAAATTGTAAATTCTATGTTATTCGGCGGCATTCTCTTACTAGGATGTCAGCCTCTTGTACAAAAACGCCTATTCACAGGCAAATTTCAAAATCAATACAAATTCATTTTCCCATACAAATTGCCAATTGTTTTTCCTTTTTCTGTTTTGTCTTGCGAAGAACGTCCAATGTTCATTTTTGATATATGCATTTGACATTAAATTGCTAATTCATAAATACTTGCATATGAAACAAAAGACTAATTACAGGTGACATCAGAAACAGGGGCAATATAGAGCTGTCTAATACAGTCTGGTTGCTTTGTCCGCCAAGGTACCAAGGTAGATTCAACTGAAAGATGCGATCAAGTTCTCTCAACTCCCCACAGAGTAAGACAAGATAGCAACATTCCCCGGCAGAATATCAATACCCCAGTGCAATTCCAAAAGTTTCCCCAGGAAAGTGAAATCCATATCCCCAGCAGTTCTTGAAGCTTATCCCCAGTAGATTCTGGAAGCTTATCCCCTGCAGAGTACGGACGTCTCTCCCGAGCTTTATTCAAAGTTATTCCTCACAAGGGCTTATAACTGGGTTATCCTCAGCTAATTGCCACGGAAGATCGCCCTCGGCAAAGTTCTTCCTATCCCCCAGCGGAGTTCATCAAAATTCCCCAACATAACTTATCAACACCATCCCCAGCGGAGTTTATCATCATTATCCCCAGCGGAGTCCATCATTGAAATCCTCAGTGAAGCTCTCGTCAAACTTCAGCAAAGTATCTCTTCCACAGAGCAATTCCCCGCAGAGTGATCTCTCCAACAAGTTTTATTCCTCAATGGAGTCATCTTCTCCTACCAGTGTATTCTTGCAACCATCCTCCCCATCGGAAGCGAAGAGCTCTACTCTTCAATATCAGCCCAGGATTCAACTTCCCGGCCGGTCGTCAAGGATTTATTTTCTTAGATGAAAATACATTCATAAACATTTCACATTTCATACATCTTGCTTACATACATGATAAAGTACATACAACACTATCTCATGTTGAACATCATAACATCATGCATTTCATACATCATGACATTGCATACAACTGATGTTTTTTTGCCTTTTCAGGGAAAAAGACAATCCCAAAGACAACTACCTTCAACTGTCACAGTTCCAGATTCGATACCTGTATCTAGCCAGGGCACATCTGTGAGTGATCAGTTTCCAGACTCGATTCCTATATCTAGCCAGGGCACGTCTGAAGAGTTCGAAGATTCGACTCCTGTATCCAGCCAGGGCATATCTATCAACTATCATAATTCCAGATTCGACTCCTGTATCCAGCCAGGGCATATCTGTTGACCATATTTCCAGACTCGATTCCTGTATCTAGCCAGGGCACGTCTGAAGATTTCCAGATTCGATTCCTGTATCCAGCCAGGGCATATCTGTTGACGACTATTTCCGGATTCGATTCCTGTATCCAGCCAGGGCACATCTGTGAGCAACCGATTGTAGATTCGACACCTGTATCTAGCCAGGGCATATCTGCATGAGGAGATTGAAGATCAAACACCTGTAACAAGCCAAGAAAACATCTATCTTTCTCAAATACACAAGTTCTCGCTAAGGAATCTCTTATGCGATCAACACTTCCAAATGGCATCTATAAGCCCATTCCCGACAAGGTTCTGTCACATCTCCAGATGGAATCTATAAGCCCATCTCCCTATCCACCATCTCTCCAAATGGCATCTATAAGCCCATTCCCGACATCACATTGCTGATACTCCAACATGCGAGTGCAAATTTCCGGGCACTCTAGTGTCCAATCTCCTTTTACCCTCGAGTCACGAAAGGCAAACTTGCCAATCTAACTCTTCAGGTTCAAGAAGATTGAACAGGGGAAACTGTTGTACCCCAAAATTTTCCCTCCCATTTCCTCAACATTTTCTCATCACAAGACCCTTGAAGATCAAGATCCAGTTAGGGTTTCCTCTGCTCAAGACTTCTCCTTGCACTGTTGACCCAAATTAGGGTTTGTGTTTGCACAAAGATATTTTGACCTAAAAAGCCTAAGATGACTTTCATGCTTCATGCTGGACTTCCAAGTTTATCCATACCAAGTTTCAAGTCTTGATTCCAAATTTTGCCCAGTCAATTGGACAGTTGACCTAGAAATCAACTGTATTGGGGAAAAAGTCAACTGTGGCCAATTGACAGTCAAATCTCATGAAAATTGACCCACAACAACATTGTGAACTCACATGGACCATTTGATCAAGTTTAGATCACAATTCCACAAGAAATTTGATCAGATCATCAAAAGGGCAAAATGGTCATTTTTAGGGTTTTTGACTGCACAAAGGCAATTTTGGACTGTTTGACCTAGCCAATGGCAAACCAAGCTCACATATGGACTCAAGGACCCCATGGAATTATCTTGACATGCTCAACAAGTTCAAAAGATCCCAAATACACAAGATTGACAGTTGAATTTCCCAGTCAATTGATCAATTTTGATTTTATGCTGAAAAGTCAAACTTTGACTTTTTGGTCAAAATCAAGGGTCAAGATTCATTTTTCATCAAAACATGCCAAATCATGAAACTTGTTCATCAAGAAAGTTAGAAATGCAAATTAGGGTTTGAAATGAAGATTTTTCATAACTTAGAATTTTTCTAAGTTATGAAAAACCCTAATTTTTTCCTAACTTTGCCCTACTTTCTCACCAAGATTCATTTGGATTCAATCAAAAGTCAAAACATGAAAGTTGTAGACTATTGCATAATCTACAACTTTGATTCACAAAGTTTTCCCAAAAGAGGCTTGTATCTCAAGTTACAATATTTGGAACAAGGGTACCAAACCATTCTTAACTTAGAGAAAATTTGACCTATTTTAGGCAAGTTTTTTACCTAACTTCAAGACCATTTTTCATACACTTCCACTTGGAATTTCAATTTTCATTTCAAATATGGATTGTAGTACACATTCCAATCTTTCCAAAATTTCCAAGAACTTCTCAAACACCCTTGTGGTTAGGGAGAATCGAATTTGGCAATATGGGCAAAAGTCACTTTGTTCATGGCCAATTTCATGTTCATAACACTATGCATTTTCAAACTCAGCTTGCACAACTTGATTACAGGCCTTTTATCTCATCCACACTCAATAATTTAATGCAAAACCTTTGTGTCCTAGCATTATATTGTTCATTAAACCATTACACAAGAGATTAACCTTAAAATGGAAAAAGCATTTTAGCCATTTTTGAAAAGATTGCTTTATGTCAAGTTCACATATCTTTGAAGTACAAAGAGATCTCTGAGGCACAAGTTGTTAGACATATCCCACTGATCAAGACAAGGCTTTGCAGCATGTTTAGGGGGCCTGCATAAGCTTGTAAAAGAGACTTGGAATTTTGACTTAAGAAGAAAGCAACATTGCATAACATCAACCAACTCTCATATCAGTTAACCAAGGCTTATAAAAAGTTATCAAGCACATTCTAAACATTCATCCTAAGCTGAAGCACGACCCTAAGATCCCCAATACCTCCCCATTCCCAGAATCACCTTCAAACTGCTCAAAACAGGGCATCCCTGCAGTTTGAGTTCCCTAGCTCAAACCTTCCATGCTTTCTTGCTAAAAACACATCAAACACATTCCCTAACATCCCTTGAAGCTAATCAAAACCTCAAACACGACCTGTAACACTCCCAAGAAACATCACCATTTTCATTTTCTTGTTTTGCAGCTGAAGTTCTCTAGCACGATTCAAAAGGTTTCAAGACAAAGTAAAGCTTGGAATAGCATCCCTGGACATCAAGGAAGCTGTACCAATCATCACCTTGCATTGAGGACACCTCCATCATCATATACAACTTCAACTGAACAGGTAAGTTCATGAACACGAATCTCTCTATCCAGGCATTGTTAGCTTTAGGTTTGTGAAGAAAATATGTCACATTCATAGCCCTGAACATGCCCATGTAGTTAGTTTTCATTTATGTTACGTGTGTCATGAGAATTTGATGTCTGAACATTGATAAAAAATTAGGTTAAGATTTGGGAATGGAGAAATTCTCTCTCATTTTTGAGAGTTAGATCAAGTTTTAAGTATGTATGGATTCGTTGTTTGATGCTGAACATTTTTGATGTTATGAGTTTTCATTGAAAAGCCAGGAATCAGGATGTTTGAATCAGTGAACAAGGCGCGCGTTTTTTGACATTTTTCTGGCCAGAGGTTGAAGAAGGGTTTTCTGGGCTGGGCCTTGTTTCATATTTCTGTTTACACCACTTCTTTGCTTTCACACCCCCTAGGCCCATTTTGTTTATTTTTATGACTTTTTGACTTTTTCTTTTTTGGCTTGACTTATTTATTTTTCCTCATAATATAAATAATATAAAAATAATTTTTTGCACCATTTTCCTATTTATTAGGTATTTTTTTGTTTAGATTAGTTTTTGTATAGAAATAAATAAATAGATATACTTTTACTTAAAATACTAAAAAAATAGTGCCAACACATTTATTTTCCATTTTTATTTTATTTTGTCTTCTGAAAATATTTTATATAAAATATACCTTTTTTATAAATATTAAATATTATTATTTTTGTATATATAATATATTTAGTAAATAATACAAATATTTATATATATATATATATATATATATATATATATATATATATATATATATATATATATATATATATATATATATATATATATATATATATATATATATATATATATATATATATATATATATATATATATATATATATATATATATATATATATATATATATATATATATATATATATATATATATATATATATATATATATATATATATATATATATATATATATATATATATATATATATATATATATATATATATATATTAGTATATTTAGGTTAAAATGCAAAATACATACACTTTTTATTTTTATTAATATTTAAATATAAAAATGCCTTTTTGACAAATATACTTCATTTTTATTTTATTTTTGTATATAATAAATAAATATTGTACATGTAAATAATTAATACATTTTATTTAATAAAATTAGGGTTTTGCCCTAAACATAAAAAATCCAAAAATAATTCTTTTTTTATTTTGTTTATTTGACACACAAAAATACTTCTTTTTCATACACATAAAAATTTTTTTGCATCTTGCATATTTATTCTTATTTCATTTAATTTGTGCAATTAAATATCTTGTAAATAATTCAATATTGATGTAATAGTCTAGGTTTAAATTCCTTGTCAAAACCCCCATTTGAACATTTGTACCCCCCCTTCCCATATATTGTGTTGTAATAGCTTAGTAAATTTATTTTTCACACTTTATTGCTTTCTAATTATACCATGTTAGAATTAGGGTTTGTATGCGAAAAACACAAAATAGTGTGACCTAATTTCAAGATAAACAAGCATGAAAATAGACAACACTAATCACACTTGCACCCCTAGGGTATTCCACTTGTTGCCTTCAATAAATGGGCCATATTGCATGTTAGGTCTCTTTGGGCAAAACAAAACAATCAAACGATCATAGTCCCTCGATGACGCTTTCAAAAGTTGCCTAAACAAATGATCAAGTCCCTTAAAGAAAATTGCCCAAAGATACTTGGCACCATTGCAATTATGGTCTAAACGATGACCCGTGCCCGTCCCTTTCACATCCTAACATAAGATTGTCCACCAAATGCAATAGTGGAACAAACTTGTTAAAAGGGTTAAAACATAGCAATAATCTTTGAGAAATTTAGGAGTAGATGACCTCCTAGTTACTTGAATCAAACTTGCAAAAACAAAACACTTGCCTATTTTCTAAAACCACACATCACTACACTTTCAAAACAACTTTCAAAAACAAATGAAAACCTTTTCAAAAGACATACACCTTTGTATACATCCCAACATGGATCATTACAAAGGTTGCCACCACATTGGCTTCTTTTCAAAACATTTTCAAACCCACACACACAAGAGTACCATTTCAAATAATTGAGACAAAAGGCAAGTTGATCTAAGCAAGTAACTAAGAGCCCATGGATAACCATGGATAAAAAGGGTGTTAATACCTTCCCTTTCTATAATCTACTCCCCGAACCCAAGAAAACATCTCAAAGGTTTTTGCTGTGCTTTTTAAACCTTTCCTTAGGATAAAATAAAAAGTCGGTGGCGACTCTTGCTCAACCGAAACATTTGCGAAAACAAACGCAAAACAATAGTCAGTTCTCCCACTGTATCACAGGATGACTACCGGAAGAAGGATTTCTATTACAACATTGGGAGATTAAGTGAAGCTGAATTCCGCTCCAAGCGGATTCGTGGTCTAGGCGGAGTAATTCCATCCAAGGACTCCTGGAGTGCAGGTAACTTTTATATAGACGATCGACTATTTCATTACTTTATGGTCTATATCATGTTTCCAAGAGCTGGAAACCACTGCACTGTGACCGACCTGGAAATGCAGTTGATTTATGCAAGAAAGAAAGGAATAAGTGTTAACTGGGCAAGACTCATAATGGTGCACATGCTAAGAGTCAATGCAAAATCGAAATTTCTTCCATATGCTTATTTTGTTACTTTAATTATGGATGAATTTAGAGTGGATTTTGCTGGGTTTGAGAAAGTCAATATGGATCCAAATCTGCCTAAAATTTCCATCAAGAATGTTGACTCAAGAATGGGCGTGCATTATAATCCGGAAACAAAAACTATCACTTACATTGGTGAAGATGTGGTTGGTGATTAAGGGAACGGTCAAGAAGTCGAAGGTGGTAAAGTTGTACCTCCTCCACCTACTGCTCCCTCTGGACCAAGCAATCAAGAACTTATGGATTTCATGTCTCAACAATTTGCTTCCATGAACACCAACATCAACAACCAATGGAATGCGATCAATGATTCTACAACAACCCGGATTAATGACTTCCGCACAAATGTGAATCAACAATTTTCTTACCTTTACTCTCATCTTCACATTCCACCATATGATCCCAGTAATCCAGCTGCAGCTCCACAACATTACACAGAACCTCCTCATCAACAACAATTTTCGAATCAAGGCTCTTGGTCCTATAACAACCGAGACATGCATCAACCTTAAAGTTTTGGCCAACTCTATTTTCTGTTATGTCCTTGTCTTGATATTTTATGTTTTGTTTGTTAAATTTCTGTGTAATCGTTAGACAATTTGTGTTGCATGTTTAATTAAATTTTTCTCGATATATTGCTTTATTAGTGTGTTTTTTTTGCATCTTTCCCTTCTTTTTGATAATGTCAAAGGGGGAGAAAGATGTGGTACTTTATGCTTGTATATTTCGTTGTCTTAAAAAAAATTTAAGGTACTCTCCAACCAAGATGAACAAATATAAAGGATTCCAACCTTCTCATACATAGGGGGAGTTGTGCATCTTAGGGGGAGAAGCTCTTTCCGGAAAGTACAACGCATAAAGCAAGATTGTTTGCATCATCAAAAACGGGGAGAATGTAAAATCAAGCTTATCAAATGAACTTTTGTTTTGATGAAGAAAAACCATGACTGACAAAGAAGGCAAAGATTTATGATCAAGCTCAAAGCATCTATGGACAAAGTCTTCAGTTCAAAGCTCTTAGCAACTTTCAAGGTATAATGATAATACTTACTTTGATCTTAAGATATAGATGCTCAATGGTGAATAAGAAATGTTTTATAAATCATTACTCAAGTTTTTCAAAGTTAAAATTAATTTTTCACTTGAGTGCAATCAATTTACATTGCTTGTGCAATCAATTGCATGCTTAAAATTTTCAAAATGTTTGCTTCTGTTTCTCAGTGCAATCGATTTACATTACTCGTGCAATCGATTGCACTCAATCAAATTTTGCTACTGACTTCACCTGCAATCGATTTACACTTTTGTTCAATCGATTGCACACTTAAAACTTTTGAAAATATAGCTATTGAAACCCCGTGCAGTCGATTTACACAAAGGGTGCAATTGATTTCATGTTGCACGATTTTGAAAAACAACAGCTTTGCACATGCTTGTTCATAATACCTTTTCATTGAAACTTTTCACTCAATCTTGGAAATTGTTCATGATGCATTTACAGAACTTTATGATGTTTTAAAAAGATGCTATGAACATATAAATATTAATTTTCAAAATCATTTTCAACACCTCTTCCAAATATATTTTCTGAATATTTCAAAATACAAACTCAAGCTTTTCTTCACTTTCATACATAAGTTTCTGCACACTTTCATACATTGTTAAACAGAAAACTTTGAGCATTTATATCTTGAGTCATTATACAATATTATCATTGGAAGAGAATATCATTCATTGTTAAATCACTCTAAGTGATCAATACTACTCAACTTACTCAAAATCAAATATTGATAGATACTTACTTATTTTTCCAAGATTGTTGGAAATAAGTTTAAGTGGTTTTATAAATCTTGTCTTTCCAGGATTGTTGGATACAAGTGTAGTCACTTTGAGAGGATTGTTCTCATTGTTGACATAGTTAAAATCCAAGAGGATTGTTCTTGGATTTTTGGTAGCTCTTGTTTAATTTTGCCACAATAAGGAAATCTCTTTCATGTTGAAAGGGGACTGCAGTACTCTCGGACTGTGAGGGGAACCAGGATATAACGCTCATGTCTCTTTATTTTTCTGAACTTTACTCTTTCCTAAACTCACCATTAACCAGAAAAATAATATCCATCATCACTAATACCAGAATTTTTTAAAGTACCTAATTTACCCCCCCCCCCCCCCCCCCTCCTCCTCTTGGGAGCACTTCGTACTTACAACCTGATCACTGTAGCACCTTGAATCAAGCTCATTTGCAAAAGAAGAATTCCATTTTTTAGGTAAGTTTTCTAAATTTCTATCTGTTCGTACAAGCATAATTTGATTCTTATTTCTGAAGATAGAATGTAGATATCATAGCCTTGAAACTGACCATGTCCTTGGAATTCATTTATATTGCCCGAGTAGTGTGAATTTTAGTCTTGAACTTTCTAAAATATTTAGGTCAAAATTTGGTACCAATAAAATTCGTGTTCATCTTTGAGAGTTAGGTTAATTAGTTTTCATATTTGGAATTGTGGCAAAATTTCTAACAAGTTTGATGTTTGCACTGTTGAGAATGGTTGAGAAATGAGCAAGTTACAGAATTCAAAAATGTTGTTCATGGAAGTTGGCACGAGGAAGAAGATGACACATGTCTAGGATGGGTTTTCAAATATATATTTATGGTTTTGTTTTAATAAATGGATGTATAGCCACCCCAGTGGTAGAGCACGTGTGTATAAGGCCTTACTATGCTTGGTCATGGGTTCGAGCCAAGCATTGGACATTTTGTCTTTTTTTTTTGTAATTTCCTTTCCCTTTCTCACTCACGAGCACGCATTGGGCCCTGGATCTTTGGGATTTTGTTTTTTCTGATCAATACCCCCCTTTTATTTATCACGCGCAACCCACTTGTTTTTTTTTATTCTGATTACAAAACAAAAACAGGCTTTTGGGCTTAACAAAAATTGGTTTCTTCTATTAAACCACCCAAATCATTTTAACACCCTCCTGACCTTTAATTTTATATTTTATTTTCTTTTCTTTTTTATTATTATTATTAATATTATTATTCTTATTATTTTTATTAATAAAAAATACCAAAAATATTTTATATTTATTATTTATAATATTTAGTATTTTTTATTTTATTTCTTTTAAAGCAAAGGACTAAAAACATTTTCTTAACAATTTCCTTTTTTTAATTTAATTTAGATTAGACTTTAATTTTATTTTCTAATTTAATTTAGATTAGACTTTAATTTTATTTTCTAATTTAATTAACTTAGAATTTAGGAATTTTAATTAATCTCTTTCATTAGGTTTAATTAGGTTAACTTTAAAACTTTTTTCTTTAAAAAAACCTAAAAAAATTCTTTCTTAACTATTCTAATTTGTTTTTCTATTTAATTTAGATTTAGTTATTATTTAATCCACTTAGACATAATTAATTATTTTCTCTCTTAGTTTAATTAGGATAATATTAAGCCCTTTATACAAAAACTCTAGCAAAAACAATTTTCTTTCTTTGTACATTATCATACATTTCTTGTACATTTTATTCTTGCAATATTTAATATAGTTGTAATAGTAAATTAGGTTTTATTTACTTGCTTCCCCCATTTTTAAACCATACCCCCATCCCCAAAATGATGTAATAGCATAGAATTTTACATTACTGCAATTTATCGCTTTCAATATAAATGCTAGTAATTTGGGTTTGTATGACAAGACATAAAATCAACAAATAGAAAACCCTAATTCAAGACAAAAATCCATTAAAATAAATACTTTGCACACTCTCACCTCTAGGGTTGACCTCACTTGTTGTCTAAGATAAAAATAATCATGTTATGCAAACGTGGGATACTCTAGCAAAAAACAATCAAATACAAGATCATAGTCCCTCGATGACCCTTCAAATGTTGCCTTCATAAATGATCTTAGACCCTTACCAAATTGATAAGGTGTCCTACAATGTTGCTTTCTATGACTATACAATGACTCATGCCCATCCCTTCACATCCAATGATAGGGCTTCTTACCTATCAATGGTAAGATAGCAATATCTAAAGGAGGAGGAAAAGAGCTAAGACTTTTTGAGTAGGTAGAACATTCGTAGTTGCTTGCTCACAACCATTTTAAAAACATCTTTAAAATCACATCAACACTTTCAAAATGAAATATTTTCAAAAAGTCAACACTTTGTATGCATTCTTATAGAGACTAGAGTCATTACAAAGTTATCCTAAACGAAGGCACTTTTCAAAAATACTTTCAAAAACAATCACAAACACATTTCAAACAAAGCATTTCAAAAGTGAGCTAGCAACTAAGAGCCCGTAGATAACTACGGATGAAAAGGGTGCTAACACCTTCCCTTTTCATAACCTACCCCCCGAACTCAAGAAAATTCTCAAAAGGTCTTTCCTGTTCTTTTCACCCTTTCATTTATTGGATAAAAGAAAAGTCGGTGGCGGCTCTTGCTATCTGTAATATTTGCAATAAAATGCAAAACACTCAAGTCAGTTCTCCCACCGTATTACAGTGGTTGTTAGAGGAAACTAGAATTCATTTAGAATTCTGTTTCTGTTTTCTGTTATCTGAGTTTTTGTTGAAGTCTGTTAGGGCTTCGCTAGAAACAGTTAGTTGTAAAAATGAAATTATGTTAAACTGTTAGAGGTTGGGAAGTTGGTTAGAAAGTTCTGTTAGGATTTTCTGTTAAGCAGTCTGAACTGTTATCTATTTCAGATTTTCTCTGACTTAATTCTTTTCTTTTTATTTGTGTAGAATCTTTGAATAGGCCGTGGAGACACAGTAGTGGTATTAGTATGAACTGGTCCTTGTTTTTTGTGTAGGGCTGTAATTGTTGTAAAGGCAAGCTGATGTTAAGCAATGGCCTATTAAAGATGGAAGATGAACAAAAGGCATCATGTTCTTTACTTCGAGCATGAGAGAATAAGCAAGAAGACATATGAAGCAAGGCTGCTACTTGAAATTTGGTTATGGCATGGATTAGAACATGAACAGTCTTGGAGAAAGTGAAGATGGGAGCATAAACCTTTTAGGATAGGTTTTTTGTTTTGTGTAAATTTCCCTTTGTAATATACTTGTGATGTAATAAAAGAAACTTAAAGCTTAATGACCATGTAATCTTGTAATCTTTGAAATTCAATGATAAATTCCAATCCAAAGCAAAATTATCTTTCAAATTGTGTGTTTATTCCTTTGATTTCGTATTGTATAAGGAATGATGAGGATTTTTGACAATGAATGAGGGAATTGGAAATTGCTTGAAACCTAAGTAAAATTTGATGAACTTGTATGATTGTAATTGAAGGAACATTGATGAAATCTGGATGGCATGGTTGAATCTCCCTGAAATAATATTGAATGAAGATTACCTTCTCAGATTCCATGAAAATGCTTATAAACTTTGCCTAGCGTTCGAACGAAACTATGAATAATGTTGTCCAATTAATTTCCATGTGCACTTTATCATTCCGTTTTAATTTTGAACAAGTATTATATAAGATGATAACCAACATGAAAATTGATAAGGGTTTTTGCCAAAGTTTCGACAATATCCATTCCAATCTTGCATAGTCCTATAGTACACCATGTCCTCCTCATATCTGATTCTCTCGACAAATCCAAGCATAGAGAAATAAACTCTACTCCATGATCCAAGAATTCCTTGATGAAGATAAGCCTTGCATGAAGTCGAATAAGAAGTCTGTAGTGACCATATGGTTAAAATCCGATTCAAGACCAGGAAGACTTCAATAGATCAAAGCTTGTATGAAATACACACCTCAAACCATGTGAACCCTAACTTTATCCTTAACCTTGATCCCAAGCCAAATATATTGATCAATGATGCATGATGCGTAAAATGACCTAATGGAAGTTATATACATGAGGAAAGCACGAGATGCATAAACCATATACAAAATAAAAGGGTAGGACAGATTTGGGGTATTACACATGAGGGATAACTCAATAGGGAAATTTAATGAATATACATTTTCTGCTTAAGGTTGACACTCTATTGGAGAGAGGGTAACATAACTCTTCAAAATAGGGTAATATGCCAACAAAATACTAATGAATGCAAATGAGCAATGAATTTTAAATTCAGCTATGCATGGTGTATGTATGAATGTATGAATGTTTTCATGTATATGCTGACAACACAGACGTACATTACTGGAAATAACCAGACAGAATCAGCTTGGGTAAAGTCAACACTCAGATAAATCAAATCCAAGAGGAAAGTTTCATAAGAAAGTAAGCACCAATTGAGGAAATAAATTCATATTTCACGGCTTAACTCCTCTAGGAAGAAACACGATCTGAAATATAATCAAGTCAAAACAATGAATCAAAACAGATATAGGGATATAACATTCTCCTTCAGGCTTCACCGGGGAATATCACACAGACTTCAATGGGGAAAAAATGTTTCAACGTCTAGATTTCCACTGGAAATTATAATACTGACTTTTCTAAGGAAGCTGAAAACCACATGGTCGAGACTTCAACTGGGGATCTTATGCCGACCTCATTGGGGAGGACAATACCACATTGTCAAGGGGGACCCAAAACATAACTTTCAAAACCAAGAGCAATGATTACATAAACTTTTCTGGGGAGAAATAATGAAACCATACAGGGATAACAACTTTCAAAGAGAAACATTATCTCAGCTTTACTTGGGGATTTAAGAAGTCAAACAATACAACAAGAAATCAAAATTATGGGGATTTTAAATCAAACCCGACACTTGGCGGGAGAAAACCCAAAAAGTTGCCAACTATTTCAACACTTATTAGAAAGGAAACTTCCCTTGCCTAGTTGCCTTATCGAGGATTTAAAATAGAGGCTTCAGACCATGCAAAACCCGAAATCAAAATAATCAACCCGGAGAAAACTAGATCAAGACTGGGGATAATAGGACCATAAATCTAGCACCACGTCAAACATCAATTGGTATCATCACCAACTATTTGAGAACATAAAGAGATCATGTGAATATTAGCAAGAGAAACCTAAGAGAACCTTCCTGAGGAAAATATACTTTCCAAAATTTCAGAGTTTGTCCCTCTTTGGAATCACCATTTTTGTTTTTCTTGAGTCATAAAATCTAAAGCAAAAGTAATTTGTAAATTATTTTCAAAAACAATTTTGCTGTTAAATACCTTTGTTTTTAAAATTACTATCAATAATAAATGGAGTCTTTGTAAGAAAAATAAAATAATAATTACAAAGAATTGGATAAAATCTCAAACTTTATTAATAGAATGGTAGTATGCGAATGGCAAGACTCCATAGATGATTACGAAGTTTGGAAAATGGTAATACATTGGAAAAGATACATTGAAATACAATGACCACTATTATTTCTAACAACTTTGAATTCCTGAGCATCGACTTCGGTTGAAGTGTGGTGAGGATCCGAGAAGATTGTTGCTTCAATGATCCAGTCTTGTCTAATGCAGTTACTTACCAGGAAATCCCTATCTTTTGCCTAGATTGCTCTTGCGAGTTTTCAACCTACCGGGAAAATTTATTCTGTTTATGTCTCTTCTTTTTGCCTAGACAGCCCTTTCGATTTTTCAGCCTACCGAGATGCTCCTTTTTGCCTAAGCCGCCCTTTCGGGTTTTCATCTTAGCGAGTTGTTCTTTTTTCTCTTTTATGCGAAGTATTTCTTGACTACATCAGCATTTATAGGACGTGGGAACTCCTCGCCATCCATAGTTTCAAGAATCAATGCATCGCCAGAGAAGGCTTTCTTGATAACATATGGGCCTTCAACATTGGGAGTCCACTTGCCCCTAGAATCAGCGTTAAAATACATGATCTTACTGAGCACGAAGTCGCCTTCTCTGAATTCACGAGGCTTGACCTTCTTATCAAAAGCTTTCTTCATTCTCTTCAGGTATAATTGACCATGATACAAGGCCACCATTATCTTATCTTCAATCAAATCCAACTGTTCAAACCTGTTCTGGACCCATTCATCCTCTGACAACTTGGTTTCCATTATCACACGTAAAAAGGGAATCTCGACCTCAACGGGGAGCACAACTTCTACACCATACACAATAGAGAACGAGGTTGCCCTGTTTAAGTGCGGGAGGATGTACGGTACCCGTGCAAAGCAAGAGGGAGCATCTCATGCAAATATTTATAAGTAACAATCGTTTTCTGGATGATCTTCTGGATGTTTTTATTACCTCCTGAACAACCACATTCATCTTTGGCCTGTAGGGAGATGAATTGTGATGGAAAATCTTGAATTCTTCACAAAGTTATGTCATCATCTTGTTATTCAGATTCAAGCATTGTCGGTGATAATCCTACTTGGCATAACATACCGACATATAAGATTGTTCTTGATGAAGTGTACTAGCACCTGCTTAGTAACATTAGCATATGAAACTGCTTCCACCCATTTGGTGAAGTAGTCTATTGCCACCAAGATGAAACGGTGTCCATTCGATGCCTTAGGTTCAATCATTCCAATCATGTCAATCCCCCACATAGATAAAGGCCATGGGGAAGAAATAACATTGAGAAGTGTCGGAGGCACGTGAATTTTGTCAGCATAAATATGGCACTTATGGCACTTCTTTGCAAAATTGTAACAGTTAAATTCCATTGCCAGCCAATAATAACCTGCGCTAAGCATCTTCTTTTCCATCAAATGTCCATTGGCATGGTTACCAAAGGAAACTTCATGGATATCATGCACCAACATGTCTGCCTCGTATCTATCCACATATCTGAGCAAGACCATGTCATAATTTATTTTGTATAGCACATCTTCATTGAGGAAAAAGTTGTCTGTCAACCTTCTCAATGTCTTTCTATCTTTGTTTGACGCATCAGTCGGGTATTCCTGAGTTTGGAGAAAATGCTTGATATCATAATACCATGGTTTTTCATCTGGCGTTCCCTCTGCCACAAACACATGAGCCGGTCTATCCAAATGTCGCACTGTGATACGAGGCACATCATTCCAAGTATTCACTTGATACATAGAAGCCAGAATGGCCAAAGCATCCGCCATCTGATTTTCATCTCTGGGAATATGATGGAATTCAACTTTATTAAAGAAAGGTAATAATCTTCTAGCGTAGTCTTTGTAGGGAATCAAGCCAGGGTGACGAGTATCCCATTCTCCTTTAATCTGATTTATTACCAAAGTTGAATCGCCATATACATCTAGAATTTTCATTCTGAGATCTATAGCCTCCTTGAGACCCATGATACAAGCTTCATATTCCGCCATATTATTGTATAATCAAATGCTAATCTTGTAGTAAAAGGAATATGCGATCCATGAGGAGTGATAATCACAACACCAATTCCTTTCCCATAAGCATTTACAACTCCATCAAACACCATACCCCACTAGGATTCAGGATCAGGACCTTCCCCAGGAAAAGGTTCATCACAATCTTTTATCTTCAAAAACATCACATCCTCATCAGGGAAATCATATTTAACAGACTGATAATCAACAACCGGTTGGTGAGCAAGATACTCTGCCAACACACTACTTTTTATAGCCTTTTGAGTATGGTATTCAATATCATATTCAAACAACAGCATCTTCCATCTAGCAATTCTTCCAGTAAGAGCATGCTTTTCAAAAATTTACTTAATTGGGTCCATTTTGGAAATCAACCAAGTAGTATGATTCAACATATATTGCCGCAACCGCTTTGCCGCCCAGGCTAGAGCATAACATGTTTTTTCCAACATAGAATATTGTGACTCACAGACAGTAAACTTATTGCTGAGATAATAAATGGCATATTCCTTCTTCCCTGTTTCATCTTGTTATCCCAAAATACAACCCATAGAATTATCTAACACTGTCAGATACATAATCAATGGTCTTCCTTCAACAGGCGGGAGCAAGATAGGAGGTTCAAGCAGATACTCTTTAATACTTTCAAATGCCCTTTGGCAATCATCTGTCCACACACAACCTTGATCTTTCTTTAACAACTTAAAGATTGGTTCACACGTTGCAGTCATATGGGAAATAAATCTGGAAATGTAATTCAAACGCCAGAGGAAGCCTCTAACTTGATTTTTAGTTTTGGCACTGGCATTTATGATACGGTGGCAGAACCGACTATTATAATGGTTTGCATTTTGTATTTGCAAATGTCGCGATAAGTAAGAGTCGCCACCGACTTTTATTTTATCCAACAAAGGAAAGGGTGAAAAGAACAGAAAAGGACCTTTTTCGAGATTTTCTGAGTAAGGGGGATAGATTATGGAAAGGGAAGGTGTTAGTACCCTTTCCATCTGTGGTTTTCCATGGGCTCTTAGGTACTTGCTCATTTTTTGAAACTGTTTTCGTGTTTGTGCGTTTTGAAAGGATTTGTTTGCTTTATGATAATCTTGTATCAGTCCTCAAGAGTGTGATAAAGCGTTTTTTAAAAGAATTTTGAAAATGTGTAAGTGTAAAAAAGAATCAGATTTGAGCAAGTACTTAAGAATTGTCTACCTACTCGAAAAAGGGTGTTCTTTTCCTCTTTTCCTTTAGATAGTTCTATCCTACTATTAGTGAGTAGGTATCCCTATTATCGGATGTTGAGGGGCTACCGAAAGGGACGTTTATGGTCATTGGAGGCAACATGTAAGGGTACCTTAGCACTTCGAAGGGACTGTCATCATGTAGGCAACATCGAGGGACAAGATCATTTCTTGTAGGCAACTCGGGGGACATTAAGAGACCATGATCTTTATGATGACTTTTAAACTGAGGGTCTTTGCTAAGATATCCCTACGTTCGAGGGACATGACCATTTTCGAAGGCAACCAAAGTGGGAAGTACCCTAAGGGTGCAAGTGTGCAACAGTGTACTTTTTTCAGATATTTTATCTTGAGGTTAGTGACCTAATGATTGATTGATTAATTCTTGTCATGCACGCCTAATTTACTAACAATTTATATACAAGCATATAAGAAATATAAAGGCGGGAAATAAAGTTCCTACGGCTATTAAAAGGCTTTGGTGTAGTTACATAAATAATGATTGAAAAGTAAAGTGCGAAAATTAAAAATCCTAATTTAGCTATTACAAACCAGGCACGGTTACATAATAAAAAATAATCGTATGACAAATAACGCGCAAAAATTTAAAACAGGAATAAATTTGAAACCCTAAAAATCTAATTGCTTTTTAAAAATATTTTTTTGGTATTTTATGAAGAAAAAAAATTGAGATTTAACCTAATTTCTAACTAATTTTAAATTAAAGAAAATAAATTAAAGTTAATTAAATTAATTTGCAAAAAAATAAATTTTTCTTAAAAAAAACTCTAAGTCCTATTTTTTATGATTTTCTGATTTTATGATTTAAAAAAAATGAATAAACAAATAATATAAACTAAAATAAAAAAATAATAAAGAAATTAAAAAAAAGGGCCTGGGGGTGAGAAACCCAAAGATAGGGGTATGCTGCTGAATTTGCCAAGGCCCAAATCTTGTTGGCTCACAGTTGCACTGTATCTGATGTTGTTTTGTTAGGGAGGTATATGATGAACACTCAGATATAGAGCGTTGGATCTAATGTTGTGATGATCTGATGGTGATGATCTGACGACACATGGTATGCGCGCTTGTCTTTGGAACATTGGATCTGCAAGAATAATTCAGGAAAAAATTATGCAAGAGGCAAGGATCGAACCTCTGCCCTTGCCCATAACAAATCCTTAAGCCTGCTGCCTCTACCGTTGGGACGGTGATACTTCCTGTTGTACCTCAAAATTTTCCCTCTCATTTATCAAGTATTTTCTTACAAGATCTCCTTTGGTTCAAGACTGCACAAAGGTTGATCAGCTCAAGGCACCTCCTTAAGCACTGATGACTGAAATTAGGTTTGAGATTTAACAAGGATAATTTAACTTTTAATACCTCATATGACTTTCATGGATCATTATGGACCCTTAAGATTGCTCATGTCAAGTTTCAAGTCTTGGATCACATTTTTGCTCAATCAATTGATCAATTGACCTAAAAATCAGCTATATTGGGGAAAATGTCAACTGTGGTCAATTTATAGTCAAAATTCATAATTTTTATCCGTATCAACATTATGAACTCATATATGTCATTTGATCAGATCATCAAAAGGGAAAAATGGTCAAAATTAGGGTTTTTACTAGGAAAGGACAATTTTTGATTTTTGACCTAGCAGATGGTTATTTGGTTTGAGACATGATCTCAAGGATTCAATTTCATAATTTTTACCTAATTGCATGACTCAACATTTCTCAAGGTCATTTGATTGATAGTTAATTTTCAGTCAACTGATCAAAAGTCAAATGTACACTGAAAAGTCAAACTTTGACTTTTTGGTCAAACTCAAGTGTCAAAGATCACAATTCATCAAAAGATGTCAAAATATGAAACTTTTTCATCAAGAAAATCAAAAAGTCAAGATTTTATTTTGAAAAGTCAAAGTTTCCAAACTTGGAAATTTTTCTAAGTGTTGAAAACTTCATATTTTTTCACAACTTTGAGCCAATTTTTCACCATGATGCAAGTTGATTCAAAGGAAACTTTCAACATGAAAGTTGTAGATCTCAATGATATCTAAGACATTTCTTTACACAAATTCTCATAGAAATGCATGGATTTCAAGTTATGATTTTGTGAATACATGTTCATGAAACTTGGAAGCTTAGTGAAATTTTTCCCTAGTTTAGGCAGGATTTTGACCTAACTTCATGGCAATTTTTCACATATTTCCAAGGGGAATTTTCAAAAGTGATTCAAAGAGGGGTTTTAGATCACATTATAAGCTTTCTAAAATGTCCAAGAAATCCTTGATATCATGTTTGAGCAAGGATAATCGAAGGCATGAAGTTGGCATTTCATTCTTGAATTATAGGTCATTTTCATGATGAACAAGAATTCAAATCCAAGCTAGGCTGCACAATCTTTGCTTTGCAGGCCTCAAAATTGCTTGGCACTCCATAATTAATGTTTGGCATAACTGTTAGAGGATTTAATCCAAGCATTCAATGTAAGTTCAGATGCGCCTAAGAGGGGGGTGAATTAGGTTCTTTAAAACTTTTTCTGAATTGTATGAATATTTTTGCACGAGTTTCTTTTCTTTATTTTTCTGATAAGTGATGAAAGCAGTAAATGCGAAAAGTAAAGAACACAGAGATGTATCCTGGTTCCCCTCACAGTCCGAGAGTACTCCAGTCCCCTTTCAACATGAAAGAGATTTCCTTATAGTTGGTAATTTGTACAAAGACTACCAAACAACTAAGAACAATCCTCTTGGACCAAGAACAATCCTCTTGGATTTTCACTAAGACCACAAAGAGAACAATCCTCCCTAAGTGTCTTTCTTGTTTCCAACAATCCTGAAAACAAGGATACAATAGTTTGTTTGATTTGTATAAGAGTTTGAATAATGAAAGAGCAATGTCAATAACTTGATTGATATTTTCTATTCAATATGAAATTTAAGATGGAATACTCTTCTAAGTGCTCAAGAACAATTTTCAGTATGCATATGAAAATGATGAACAGAAATCTTGAGTATAAAGAGTATGATCAAAAGAATAGAAATTAATAGTTGTTAGTGATTGTTGTTGTATTTTCAAAATTCTAAATAAAAATAATTTATAGTGTAGTAATACCTCTTCAATGAATCATAGCAATGTTTAAACCATTTTTACTGGAAAAAAGTATTTGAAAAGATACAAAGATTGCCATGAAAAGGTGTTACAAAAAGTTGCTGGAAAAATGAAAATTTTCAAAATCTGAAGCACAACAACCGGTTGCACTAAAGCAACAACCGATTGCTGTAAAAGCAACATTTAAAAAATTTGAAAAATATAACTATGACAACCGATTGTCATTGAGGAGCAATCGGTTGCTCATAGGCCAACGTTCAAAAAATTTGAAAATAAAACACATGACAATCGATTGCTGCTAGATGACAATCGATTATTGTCAAAACAAAACATTTTGTTTTTTTTACTGCAACCGATTGTCCTAATATGACAATCGATTGCTTGTGTACAAAAATTGAAAAAACATTATTTTTTAAATATTTTAAGCAATTTAAAACATCCTTCTTCAATCAAACATAGTATATACTCAAAATATTATTTTAATAAAGTAAATGCATGATTAAAAATAGTTTTGAGCACTAAGAGAATAAGGTCAAAAATTTCATATACCTAAAGCCATAAGTCTTGAAAAGTTGATCTTGATCAATTAATCTTGCTTGAGATAAATCTTCTATCTTGATCCATTCATTTTTGCATGCTAGCTTGTCTTCATCAAAACATTTGGAAAGCTTGATTTCACAGTCTCCCCTTTTTTGATGATGACAACCATTGCTTGAAGTTTGGAGTGCATCTTGGTTTTCTCTAATAAAGTTGTTTAAAAACTCCCCCTAAGTCAAAGACTCCCCCTTGATCTATTGCATGAGGGTTTTGAAGATTGCTTGCTTGCTACAATTTGGGTTAGAGAAACACAAAAGAAACTACAAAGTCTTCTCCCCTTTGTCATTAGCAAAAAGGAATGGGAAAGAAGATCATATAAAATTTTTGCACATAGAAATAACATAGCATAAATAAAGTTTGCATACATAGATATAACAGAAACAAAGTGCAAAAAACGAAAGGGATCACAATACATGAAGTGTCTTAAACGAAACAAAAAAAACGACATAAAACATAAGAACATAAAGTACTAAGAAATATAATAACTTTAAAAATAATCATCCATGCCTTCAACAAAGTCTTCATCATCTTGATCTTCACCATCATTGCCTTCATTGGTTTGAGGTTGAATGAAAGGGTAATGATAGGGTTGAACTTCATAAAGAGGGACATTTGTATGGGCATAGAGATGAGCAAATTGAGTGTTCATGTTGTTGTTCATATATTGAAGGTAGTCAAAAACTTGATTGAAAGAGTTTTCCATTGGTTGTGGAGGTTGGTTTTGAAGTGGTTGTTCTTGTGGAGGTTGGTTTTGTGGAGGAGTATGAATGTATGTGATAGTTTTATTAATCGGATCAAATTTGACACCGGTTTTGGTATTACATACTTTCTTCGGAGTGATTTCATGTTTGGGGTTAGTCATAGGCACCATGTATTCACCATACAAGGGAACATTGAACTTCTCAAACATAAGGGTAAGCCAGGAGCCATAAGGAAGAGCAGAAGCATTTTCATTATATAGTGCCAAATGATGTAGAATCACATAAGACCAGTTGATTTGAATCCCATTCTTCATCGCATACAGAATCTGCATCTCACAATCATTGACATTGGAAATGTTTGAGAACTTTGGCATAACCACATATGCCAAAAAGTAGTAGATTAAATGATCATCAATAGCGAGAATTCCTGCAGACCAAGAGTTCCTCTTCGGAGTTCCACCAATAAGCCTTTGCCTTTTCTGAATAAAATCACGCTCGGGAATTCTTGTAATTCCATAGTAGAAGTCTCTTTTGCTGTAGCTAGGCAGATTTGCATTTGAGAGAAGTTTAATGCAAGCACCATCATGTGGAATACCCAAAGCTTCACCAAAATTCTGCAATGTGAGTTCTATAGGAACCCCTTTAATATTTGAGATCATGCATCCTCTACTAATGGTTAGATTGCTGTAGAAAATCCTAACCAAAGTGGGGTAGATGGGTCCATTAACACCAATTAACTTGTATATCCCTTGAGATCTAAATAATGCTGGAAAACTGAAGCATTCGGAATAGAAGTTGTCAAGATTACCGAACCTTGGTAGAAGAACCGTCTTCTTCTGAAAGTGAGACACAAATCTTTCCCTTTGGATTCTTGATGGAATGAGTTTTGAGACATCATCCCCTTGAGATGAGGAAGAAGTTTTTCCCTTGCCTTTCTTTGATGTTGACATGGTGAGGAATGAGATAATTGGAAGGGGAAAGGGTATTTGGTGTTTTTAGAGTTTCTTGAGACAAAAGAGGATATATGAAGTTTTTAGGTTTTAGATGGGCTTTTATAGATAGATAGGCATTCAATGGATAGGTAAGGCATTTGTGATCGGTGGATCTGGAACTGACTGTTTAACGCTGGTTCGCGAAATGTCGCGGAAGCAAGAGTCGCCACCGTCTTTTATTTTCTCCAAATGGAAAGGACAAAAGCACAGAAAAATTCCTTAAAGAGATTGCTCTCGGTTCGGAAGGTAGATTATAGAAAGGGAAGGTGTTAGCACCCTTTCTATCCATGGTTATCCATGGGCTCTTAGATACTTGCTCATTTGTGTTTTCAAAAATGGTTTGTTTGCTTTTCAATGTGGGTTTTAAAAAGTTTCTTTGAAAATTCCAGTTCGACTCTTGTATCGGTCCTCAAGAGTGTTTGAAAAATTGCTTTCGAAAGCTTTTTGAAAATGTGTTGGTGTGAAAAGTATTTTTGATTTGTTTTGAAATTAGAGCAAGTATCTAGAGTTGTCTACCTACCCTAAGGAATTCGTCTGTGTAAATGTCCTTTAAAGTAGTGCCATCCCACCATTGAGAGGTAGGTAGCACCACCGTTGGAGGTGTTCGGGTCAATTCGAGGGTTCGGGACCTGGTGATCACCAGAGCAATGGGAAGACACCTTAGAAGCTACCCTCATGCCAGGTTCCCGGATCATGAGGACTTACTTAAGACATCCTCTACTCGACGATCACCTTTCGAGGCAAGGCAACAGTGAGGCGTACCCTAGGGGTGGTGTGTGCGATTTGTGTGTCGTTTTCATTTGTATTTGTCTTGTCATGTTATCGGTGTTCTACGCTTGTTTTTATTTGGACATTCATTCTTGCATGCTTTTTGTTAACAGTTAAAAATTGCGAGGAAAAGTAAAGATCTAAGCTATTACAAATGGCGCGGGTCCACATCGCCAAAATTAACCAGGACCCGATTTGACGGAAAATAAATAAAGTAAAAGTGCGAGAAGTAATTACAAGGCTTCGGGAGAGGTACATAATTATTTGAGAAAAATAAAATAAATATGCGAAATTAAACAATTAAGAACGTGGGCGTTGGACCCTTTTGCAAAAATTAAAATTACATGAATTAATTAATTAATTAAAGTTAAAAGAAAGACTTGTTTTTGGTATTTTTATGTATTTTAAGATTTAATAGAAAAAGAATTAATCAAAGTACGACGCAAACCCTAATTCTAGTTATTTTTAATTTATTAAGAAGTATGTTGAATTTTAACCTAATTTAAACCTAAGTTATTTTCATGCCAATTTAATTACAAAAGTAAATAAAATAAATAAATATTATTATAAGAAAGAAAAGTTAAAAAGGAATAAAAACATTAATTAAACCTAATTCTATGTGTGATACGGTGGGAGAACTGACTAGTGTTTTGCGTTCGTATTCGCACTTGTGCGGTTGAGGAAGAGTCGCCACCGACTTTTTATTTTATCCTAAAGGAAAGGTTAAAAAAGCACAGCAAAAACCTTTTGAGATATTTCGTGGGTTCGGGGGGTAGATTATGAAAAGGGAAGGTATTAGCACCCTTTTCATCCATGGTTATCCATGGGCTCTTAGGTACTTGCTTAGATCAATTTTGCCTTGGTTTTCAATCGTATGAAATGGTGCTTTGTGTATTGTTTTGAAAATGTTTTGAAAAGATGCCTTGTGCTAGGCTAACCTTGTAACAATTCTTTACTCGAATGTTTTACAAAAGGTGTTTTATCTTTTAAAAAGATGTTTCAAGGGTTTGAAAAGTTTGATTTTTGAAAGTGTTTGTGAAGTGGGTTTTGAAATTAGGCAAGTGTTTTCTTTGCAAATTGACAAGTACTTAAGAGTTTATCTACCCTAAAGCTTTCTCAAAGATTTTTGTCATGTTTTAAACCCTTTTGACAATTTTGTTCTACCATTGAAATTGGTAGGCAATCTTGCATTTAGGAAGTTTATTCGGGACGGGCGCGGGTCATCGTATGGACCATGAATGCAATGATGCCAAGTGTCTTTGGCAATTTGTTTTGAAGGGACTATGATCATTCCGTTTAGGCAACACTTTGAGGGACTTGTGATCATTTGATTTTGTTTTGCCAAAGATACTCGACGTGCAAACATGGCCCATTTTGGAAGGCAACATGTGGGATTACCCTAGGGGGTGCAAGTGTGATTTGTGTATTGATTACATGTATTTGTCTTGTATTAGGTTATCTAGCGTTTGATTTTATGTACATGCAAACCCTAGGTCTAACCATGGTATAATTGGAAAACTGTAAATTACGGAATGTAAAATCTACGCTATTACAAAATAGTGTCCGGGAGTGGGGGTATAAATGTACAAGGGGATGAGACTTATAGTACCCAATAAGTTACAACCAAATCGAATGCGCAATCAAAATGTAAATATCCAATATGCAAATATAAGATAAAATGTGTGTAGGGCAATGTATTGTGTAAGTGTACAAGTGTATATGTATATGAGTCGTGTAATTATGTACAGGCGCGAATTGTGGAATTGAAACGTATTAGGGTTTTTGACCTAGATACATGTTTTAATCTTGTATTTTAGATTTATATGTTAATTATGTACAAAAGGAAAAATGTTTTAATTAAATGGTAGATTCAAATTTAAATTGTATTATGCATGAAAAAGAAAGTATTTTAATCAAATATTTATGAGCTTAATATTAGAGAAATGTATTTAAGTTATTATGTACAAATGTATATGTTAATTAAAAAGTTTCAATTTAATTATGTATATAAAAAAATGTATAATATGTACAAAATTAATGTTTTAAAATGTATGTACAAATATATTTTAAATGAAAGAGTAAATAAATAAATGGAAATAATTATTTTCAAACTTAATATATGAGGTAAAGATGTATTTTAATTAGGTTAGTATTTTACAAAAAAAAAGTAAATATTGCTTATAAAATAAAAGAAAGGGTTAATATTATATATAAAAGAAAAGGTTAAATGAATATTGTTGATGAAATAAAACAGGGTTAGTGTTTGATGGGCTTTGGGGAAGTGAGGACGGGTCAGGCCCAAGCTTGGTCTTGAACGAAATTTAGGGTTCGCGTTTGTTTTTGACAGTCAGAGCGAAGGTTAGGGTTTGAGCGGCGCCGTTTGTGCATTCGTCTTCTCCGATCATCAATTTCCTGAACGCTTTCTCCGGCCACCAGCGCTACTCCTGTAGCCTTTCTTCCCTTCACTGACATGAGCCCAGCGTCCTTGATTTAAGGTTTGATTTCCACACTTTATGTTTTTTTTCGTGAACGATACGCATTTCTTTGATTTGAGTTCTTACTATTTCTTTTCATTATGAGATGAAGGAGAAGAGAAGTGGGAAAAGATTGGCTACCTTCTTTTTGGGAGATGGAGGAGAGGCGGGGGAGTGACGCTTAGGAGGCCGGAGATTCGGTGATGGAGCTTTGAGCTTGCTTTGCTTTTGATGCTTTCCTGGTATTTTTGTTCTTTTAATATATTAGGGCTTTTGATGATGATGTATACTGAGAAGCCCTCTTTAATTCACCTCTTTATCTTCTTCTTTCCTATTGTGATGCCTTTGGGAATTTGTATGCTTCTCCTTTCGTGCTGCCTTTGCTTCTGTTTGTCTTGAATATTTTGGAACAGTTGTTGCCTTGGACTGGATGCCTTTCTGAGATTTATTGCCCTATGATGCTTGTACTGAGGGCTCGTGGGTTGCCTCACCTGTATTGCCTTGAATCTTTATGTTTGCGAGTTTGTTGACAGTATGGTGTTTTGGTGATTGAACAGGGTGTTGGTAATGTGTGATTCTGGACAGTAGTGGTGGCTTTAGACTTTTTGAGTTTTGTATCTTTCTCTTCCTTGGTATTGCTATGTTGAACTGAGTTTGTATATATCTCTTCTCTTTTTACCTTCACTTGCTTTGTATTGGCTTATGGGTTTGCGTATTGAGGCAGAGTTGATGAGTTCATGGTTGTGGCATTGGTTAGATAGTGTTTTGTGTGGATTAATGCAGGTTGATGGCAGCTCTGGTTAGGCTTGGCTTAACAGAGTTTTTGGTTTGCAGTGGTTCTGGACAGTAGGCAGGTTGTATGTTTGCTTGGCTGTTCAGGTTTGATAGTTTTTGGTTATGACAGGGTATGAGTTTTTTTTTCTATTCTTGAACTGTATTATGTTTGTTCTGGTTTTTTGGATGGGCTTGAGGCATCAGGTTATGGTGGTGCTGGTATGAAGTTTTAGATGCTTTCTGATAACTTGTGTATATTTAGACAGGTATGAGCTTATGGCCTATCTTGGTTTAGTTCTGAGTTATAGAGGTGATATTGGTGCTTGGCTGAATCAGTATTTTGTCTTTTTTCTATTGGTCTTTGGCGCCCAACCTTATTTCAAACTTTGGTCTTCTCTTTGATCCACGCTTGCTGGGTAGTTTGACAAAATTTCTTGGCATCTTTTCCATTTTTGGTAACTGTCCATGCTGTGTAGTTTTGAACAATGCTGAATTGTGTCTTCTTTTTTGTATATCTTTTCTGCTGTCCTACTGTCTATGCCTAACCTGAACTCTGCCTATGCTCTTTATCTCTCTTTTTCCTCTCCAAAGTACAGTTTTAGAGTTATTATATGATTTTTATTGTACTATGGTTCTGAAGGGGCCCCCTCTCATGCTGGGAAATGATGAAAAGGATCAAATTGCTTGCATATACTTCTCTGCATTCTTATTCTGCTTTTGACAGCTTTGCTACACTTTTTGCATTTCTTTGATATCTTGGGATTTTGACTTTGCAGCAAGTGTACTTTTGGGTAATCCTTAGGCATTTTGACAGCAACTTCCCTTTTTGCTTTGGATAGAAAGTTGGAATTGGATTTTTTCAGTTTAGTTTGAATTGGAAATTGAGATTCTATGCAGCTTGAATTTTTAGAAATTATGCATTTGACATTTGCATTTCATGAACAAAAAAAATCTTCCCTCTCTGTGAACCGGGAGAAATCCCGTGATTTGCAGAGAGGGTCAACTGATCCCAGTCAGTGGCCCCTAATGATGAGCGAATTTTTTTAACAGTCTTTTCCAATTTCAATTGCTTTCTGACTTCCTCTTTCTTTTTGCAGATAAAAAATATGGAGCACCGGCATGAAGTGGAGAATGAAGAATTTAGAAATAGGATAGAATTTTTATTTTCAGTTTAATTCTTGTACATTATTATTATTTAAATACTTTGTAATAAATATTAGTATCCAAATAATAACAATTGTAACAATTATTAAATGTGAAATAAAAATTCATTTGATATTTAATTTTCTTTCAATTCCTTTTCTTTAATTGTTCATTTGTTATTTATAGTTCCTTAAAATAAAATAAAATGAAGGTTTAAACTTCAAATATTTTAATTCTTAGAATCATAAATAATCAACTAAACCTTCAATGATCAAAATAAATGAATTCGACATATCCATTATTCAAAGTAACGCACAGTCGAACACAAAAACTTAATCGGATGCAATCCTTTTTTTTTTCACTGATTCTTTTGCCAAGCACTGTAATTCCACATTGCACACATCCCTTTTGACTAGTGAATTCCAACCAAATGCCTCATTTACTGATTAAATCAAGATAACGCGAATTTTAACCCGAATCTCGGAATAAACTGCAAAGTGCGGTAGAATTTAAATTCTTCTGAGAATATGCCCATAAAACCTTAATTTCTGATTAAATGCTAGATAACGCTTGCCTGATCAAAATTGAACCAAAAATCATCCCAACCCTAAGCCAACTGTATGAGACAGATCAGAGCTCTGAACATCAGTAAAAACCCTAATTTTGCTTGACTGTCAAGAAAAGTACGTTTGTCCGATTCTTGCGCCAGTTTGAAAAGTCAGGAAGTGTCTGAAGCTGAGATTGTTTGTAGCAAAATGCGAGGGCAAATTTTGGGGTACAACAGTTGCCCCTGTTCAATCTTCTTGGACCTGAAGAGTTATATTGGCAAGTTTGCCTTTCGCGACTTGAAGGTAAAAGGAGATTGGACACTAGAGTGCCCGGAAATTTGCACTCATCAAAGCACTGGATGCGGGAATGGGCTTAGAGATGCCATTTGGAGATGGGCTTAACGATGCCATCTAGGAGAGTGACAGAAACTTGTCGGGGATGGGCTTACAGATGCCATCTGGAAGGGAACATTAGGAAAGTGTCCGAGCTTTGGACCATTTCTGAACTGGGGGTCTGAACAAGCAATAGGTTGACATCCGTTGTTGGGAGGAACCTGCAAGCTATTTTCAGGAAGTCGCATCTAAATAAGTTGATAGATTAACATCCGTTACTTGGGAAGAATCCATGAACCGCTTTCGGAAGTCTGGAAGAAGAAACTGAACAAGTGATAGGTTAACATCCGTTTACTTGGAGAACCCGTGAACTGTTTTCAGAAATCTTGAAGTTGAATCAGCAATAGAGCAGCATCCGTTGTTGGGAAGCTTCCGTAAACTGAATTCAAAGGTGCATCTGAACAAGCTGATAGATTAACATCCGTTACTTGGGAAGAATCCATGAACTGTTTTCAGAAGTCTTGAGAAGAATCTGAACAAGTGATAGTTTAACATCCGTTTACTTGGAGAACCCGTGAACTGTTTTCAGAAATCTTGAAGTTAAATCAGTAATAGAGCAGCATTCGTTGTTGGGAAGCTTCTGTAAACTGAATTCAAAGGTGCATCTGAACAAGCTGATAGATTAACATCCGTTACTTGGGAAGAATCCATGAACTGTTTTCAGAAATCTTGAAGTTGAATCAGTAATAGAGCAGCATCCGTTGTTGGGAAGCTTCTGTAAACTGAATTCAAAGGTGCATCTGAACAAGCTGATAGATTAACATCCGTTACTTGGGAAGAATCCATGAACTGTTTTCAGAAATCTTGAAGTTGAATCAGTAATAGAGCAGCATCCGTTGTTGGGAAGCTTCTGTAAACTGAATTCAAAGGTGCATCTGAACAAGCTGATAGATTAATATCCGTTACTTGGGAAGAATCCATGAACTGTTTTCAGAAATCTTGAAGTTGAATCAGTAATAGAGCAGCATCCGTTGTTGGGAAGCTTCTGTAAACTGAATTCAAAGGTGCATCTGAACAAGCTGATAGATTAACATCCGTTACTTGGGAAGAATCCATGAACTGTTTTCAGAAGTCTTGGGAAGAATCTGAACAAGTGATAGGTTAACATCCGTTTACTTGGAGAACCCGTGAACTGTTTTCAGGAATCTTGGGATTGAATGATTTTAGTCTGTCGACTGATCTTACCTGAAAAAGGCAAAGAGTTAGTTGGATGCAATGCTATGATGCATGATACAATGTATATCATGGTTTTATGAATGTAAATGGATGTGCATGTAAGCTGGAGAGCTGTCTTGCATAGGATAGATGAATCCGGGACATCGGAAGATAGAAGTATCTTGACTGCTGCCGGGGAAAATAAGTCCTGGGTCGTTGCCGGGGAACCTGGAGCTTGGATTGTATACCAATCTTCTGGGGAATTTCCTGAAGTCTTCTACTGGGGAGTACCAAACTAGTGGACTTAACGCTGAGGAGGCCAGATTGAGAATCTTCAGCTGGGAGAGAAGTATCTCTGGAGATTTCACTGGGGAATTCAAGATTTTTCTTCTAAAAACTCTGTGGGGAGAAGATTGAGGAGTCTGACTCCGCTGGGGATTGTCCATTTGAAGCTTTTGATCTGCTGGGGATATTGAAGCTTAAACTCTGAGGAAAAATGATTTCTGGAAGATTCTTGGGTTGGGGATTTGCAAAGATAAACTCCTCCGGGGATAGTATTGATAAGTTATTGTTGGGGGAATTTTGAGGAACTCCGCTGGGGATGGGAAGAATTCTGGCGAGCGTGACCTCCCCTGATAGTTAGCTGAGGATAACCCAGTTATAAGCCTTTGTGAGAATAACTTTGAATAAAACTTGGAAGGGACGTCCGTACTCTGCGGGGAATACCTTTCAGAACCTTACTGGGGATAAGCTCCGAGGGTCTGCTGGAGATAGACCTCAAGGTTTGTCAGGGACGTGGATTACAGATCTCGAGGGATTTCCTTTGAAAGGGTGTCAAAATATCCGTTTGTACTTTTATCCTATCAGTAATCCTTTTTCTTAGGTTCAATTAGGAAGTGATCATGTTTCAAATGCATATGCCTATTTAACAAAACATTGGACGTTTCTCAAAATAAAACAAATAGCGCAAGAGAAAAAGAAAAAGGGAAATGACACAAATTTTGGGAAGAGTATTTGTATTGATTTTCTTTGGTGTATATTTGTACAAAGGAGACAATCATCCCAGTAAGAGGACCTTGTCGTAAATATTTGAAAAATTTATACAAAACAAAGATGGCTATGTGAAATAATTCCATGGGATGCCATTTTGCTGTAGCTTTCACAACTCTGAACCTCTGTCCATTCAATGCTTCATTTGACTATGGCTGGATTGATCAGAAACCTGGAACCGGTTGATGAAGAGATCGTCTTTTGAAGTGATCCGACGAGACATAGTCATACGCTTTAATTCCCTAATTTTTGCCTGAATCGCCCTTTCGGGTTTTCGATCCACCGGGAAACCCCTTTTTGCCCAAGCCGCCCTTTCGGGTTTTCGACTTGCTGGGTGTACGATTTTTTTGTTTTTATCCCTAATTTTTGCCTGAACCGCCCTTTCGGGTTTTCGGCTCACCGGGATACCCATTTTTGCCCAAGCCGCCCTTTCGGGTTTTCGACTTGTCGGGTTATTTTATGCGTAGTATCTTTTGACTATGTCTGCGTTCGCAGGGTGTGGCAAATCGTCGCCATCCATGGTGGTCAGAATCATTGCCCCACCAGAAAATATGCTCTTGATCACAAATGGTCCTTCGTATGTAGGAGTCCATTTGCCCCTGGGATCACTTTGCGGCAAGATAATCCGCTTGACTACTAGATATCCGACTTGATACACTTGACGTCTGACTTTCTTATTGAAGGCCTTGATCATTCGTTTTTGATACGTCTGACCGTGGCATATAGCAGCAAGTCGCTTTTCGTCGATCAGATTGAGTTGATCAAGTCGGGTCTGCATCCAATCATCTTCGTTCAAACCTGCGTCCTTCATAATCCTTAGAGATGGGATTTGAACTTCCATAGGAAAAACAGCTTCCATGCCATAAACCAAAGAAAATGGGGTTGCCCCAGTTGAGGTACGTATCGTCGTACGGTATCCATGCAGCGCAAATGGTAACATCTCATGCCAGTCTTTGTAAGTGACTGTCATTTTCTGAATAATCTTCTTGATATTTTTGTTCGCAGCTTCAACAGCACCGTTCATCTTCGGCCGATAGGGAGATGAATTGTGATGATAAATCTTGAACTGTTCGCATAATCCAGTAATCATCGTGTTATTCAGATTTGTACCGTTGTCTGTGATAATCCTGTCTGGAACACCATACCGACATATGAGGTTATGTTTGATAAAGCGGGCAACCACATTTTTGGTGACAGAGGCGAAGGAAGCTGCTTCGACCCATTTAGTGAAGTAGTCAATGGCAACCAGGATGAAGCGATGTCCGTTGGAAGCCGTGGGTTTGATCTCTCCAATCATATCAATGCCCCACATTGCAAAGGGCCATGGAGCAGTCAGGATGTTGAGGGGAACCGGAGGGATATGAACTTTGTCAGCATAGACTTGACACTTGTGACAAGTACGGGAATGTTGATGGCAATCAGCCTCCATGGTAGACCAATAATAGCCTGCCCTTAGGATCTTCTTAGCCATTGTATGCCCGCTTAGGTGAGTGCCAAATGTGCCGCTGTGTATATCAGTCATGATTAACTCTGCTTCAGCCTTATCAACACATCGGAGTAATACACAATCATGGCTTCGTTTGTAAAGGATGCCGTTGCTCAGGAAGAATTTAGCAGCGAATTTCCTTAAGAACTTCTTGTCATTCACGGAAGCTCCTTCAGGATAATCTTGGGTCTCGAGATACCTTTTGATTTCACGGAACCAAGGTTGTTCCACTACTTCTTTGGTATTAATCTCGTGACAATGCGCGGGTTCATCCATTCGCTTGATGGAGATTTGGGGAGCCTCGTTATCCTAGTTGAGTTTAAACATAGAGGACATTGTGGCTAGAGCATCTGCTAGCTGATTCTCTTCTCGCGGAAAGTGCTCGAAGGTAATTTGCTCGAAATGAGGCAACAATGTCAGAACATGTTCTTTGTATGGAATAAGATTAGGATGCTTGGTATCCCAGTCTCCTTTGATTTGGCTAATGACCAAAGCCGAGTCCCCGAATACGATCAACGATTTGATCCCCAAGTCTATAGCAGCCTTGAGACCAAAGATGCAGGCTTCATACTCCGCCATATTATTTGTGCAGTTGAAACAAAGTCGGGCCGTGAAAGGAGTGTGGCATCCTTCCGGAGAAATGAGTACTGCGCCAATGCCATTTCCGAGTGCATTTGAAGCACCATCAAAGTACAGGGTCCATCGGGATCCCTTTTCGGGTCCGTCATACGGTCTGTCGCCTTTAATGTTGTCCAAACTCATGATGTCCTCGTCTGGGAAATCAAATCTCATGGGCTGATAGTCTTCGATAGCCTGATGAGCCAGATGGTCAGCTAATACACTCCCCTTTATAGCTTTTTGGGTGGTGTACTGGATGTCATACTCGGTCAAGATCATTTGCCATCTGGCTATCCTTCCAGATAAAGCGGGCTTTTCGAAGATATATTTGATAGGGTCCATTTTGGATATCAACAAAGTAGTATGAGTCAACATATACTGTCTTAGTCGGCGAGCAGCCCATACCAAAGCGCAGCAAGTTTTCTCGAGCAGCGAGTAGCGAGTCTCACAGTCGGTAAACTTTTTGCTAAGGTAATAAATAGCATGCTCTTTTCGACCAGACTCGTCATGCTGGCCCAAAACACACCCCATTGAGTTATCCAAGACGGTCAAATACATGATCAATGGTCTTCCTTCGACGGGTGGCATCAGAATAGGAGGTTCTAGCAAATATTCCTTGATTCTATCAAAAGCAGCTTGGCAGTCGTCGTTCCATTCAACTACCTGATCTTTCTTCAATAGTTTGAAAATTGGCTCACAGGTAGAAGTCAGATGTGAAATGAATCTGGCAATATAGTTTATGCGCCCTAAGAAACCTCTAACTTCCTTTTCAGTACGGGGAGCAGGCATCTCTTGTATTGCTTTTACTTTTGCCGGATCGACTTCAATGCCCTTGTTGCTCACAATGAATCCCAGGAGTTTACCAGACCTAACTCCAAAAGTGCACTTACTCGGATTCAGCCTGAGCTTGTATTCTTTCAATCTGGCAAACAGCTTTTCCAGATGTTCAAGGTGTTCTTTCTCTGTTTGTGACCGAGCTATCATATCGTCTACGTAAACTTCAATCTCATGATGTATCATGTCATGAAATAGAGCTACCATGGCGCGTTGATAAGTTGCCCCTGCGTTCTTCAGCCCGAACGGCATCACTTTGTAACAGAAAGTGCCCCATTGCGTGACAAAAGTTGTTTTCTCCATGTCCTCGGGGGCCATTTTGATTTGATTGTAGCCCGAGAATCCGTCCATGAAAGAAAACACCTTATGCTGAGCTGTATTGTCAATCAGGATGTCAATATGAGGTAGCGGAAAATCATCCTTAGGGCTGGCCCTATTCAAATCCCTGTAGTCCACACACATTCTGACTTTGCCATCCTTCTTAGGTACTGGCACAATATTAGCGACCCATTGAGGATAGGACGTAACAGCCAGAAAGCCAGCATTGAACTGCTTCATCACTTCTGCTTTGATTTTTTCGGACATGTCAGGCCTCATTCAGCGAACTTTTTGCTTGATCGGTGGACAGTCTTCTCTTGTGGGGAGACGGTGAACCACGATGTCGGTGTCTAGGCCCGGCATGTCTTCATAGGACCAAGCGAAGATTTCGACATACTCATTCAGTAACTGTACCAAGCGTTCCTTGACTTCTGGCTCCAGGTTGGCACCCACTTGCACCTCCTTCCGACTCTCCTCGGTTCCTAAGTTAATAGTTTCCAACGGTTCTTCATGCGGTAAGATGGCCCTTTCCTCTTGTTGCAGGAGTCTGGCTAGTTCCCCGGGTACTTCACAACCTTCGTCATCTTCATACTCGGCTAGATTGACCAGGTCTTCCGAGTTGTTGAAAGATACAGCAGAATAGTCACCCATGGAATCCGGAGTGGATGGGTACCTGCATTGGTGAGTGGTGGGTGTGTGTAAGGGATAGCCATCCTTAAACAACAACAAAAAAATGCAAAAGGAAAGAAAATGAACACAAGCAGTTTATCAAATGAAAAACGTCCAATGAATCATTAAACATGGCATATGAATATGAAAGATAGTCAAAACCCTTACAAGTGGACCTACATGCCCCGGGTAAGGCAGGAGGTGGAAAGATAGTGTACGGATTGTTTGAAAGTAAAATATTACAGACCAAATAGAAAATGTTTGATAGATAAATTACTGAGGAATAAAAGTGACAGGGACAAAGTCTTTAGCCTCCCAATTGCTCAACCCTCCTCTGACAGTCGGATGAATCCACTCTTCAAAGTTGCTTTCTTTGTCTTCATCTTCCAGGGCGTTGATTCGGTAAGGAGAAATCTTGACTGGCGCTCTCTCAATCTTTGACCGGCGCATAGCTTTCTGGCCAGCGGTGGTGAAACCTAATCCAAGCTTATCGACCTTACACGGAAAATCGGGTAACTGCCCCCACGTTGAATTCTTTCCTTCCTTAACTGCAGCCCTTGCATCCTCCAGAGATGCCATCCTGGCCATCTGTCTTGGTGTCTCAGCTGCCAACTTCGCCACTGCTATCTCGGGAAATACTTCTTCGAAATGTTGAAACGGTGTCTCAATGAACTCCCCTTCGACCTCCACATACCGGAAAGAATTTAAATGGCTAATCATGTACTCTTCCTCGCCGTGGACAGTAATGATCTTTCCCTTTACAGGATATTTCAGCATCTGGTGCAAGGAGGAGGTGACTGCCCCAGCATGGTGTATCCAAGGTCTATCCAGCAGGCAGGAGTATGATGGACGGATGTCTATTACATAGAAAGTGGATTTGAACACCTCGGTACCTATCTTGACAGGAATTTCAACTTCTCCATGGACCATTCTTTTCGACCCATCGAAAGCTCTGACGACAATATCACTCGGCTTCAATTCCAACCCTTCGCAATCTAGCCGGTCCAAGGCCTTCTTAGGCAAAACATTCAGCGATGAACCGGTATCAACCAAAACATGCGCAAGGGTGGTTCCGCGACACTCGATTGAAATATGCAACGCATCATTGTGATTCCGGCCTTTAGGGGTCAGGTCGGCATCAGAAAAGCCTAATCCATTGTCTGCAGTCAGACTAGCCACGCAATGTTGAAATTGATCTGCAGAGGTTTCTTGGGGCACATGAGCTGCCTTTAGAAACTTAATCAAAGCTTGAGCGGGCGCTTCTGAGCAAAGCAACAGTGCCAGAATGGAGATCTTGGAGGGGGTTTGCCCCAACTGCTCCACCACATCGTAATCACTTTTCTTGATTATCCTCAAAATTTCGTCCATTTCTTTCTTGGAGGCTTCCGGAATCACCAAAGGTTGAGCCCTCGTCTTGACGGGCTCATCTTGTATTCCTTTTCCTTTATCGGCAATGGTAGGAGAGACAGCACTAGGAACGAAAATTTCTTCGATCAAAGGAGTTCTGGCAGAGAGCTTTACTGGTGCAGGGATGACTTCTTTAGCTGATGAGGGTCCAAAGACTGCTTTTGGAGGAGCAATCTCTGGAGAAAATATCCTCCCACTCCTGGTGATTTTGCTGGTGCCCGCAATGTTACTAATGCTGGCTTCATCATCATCTGAATCTTCTTCAATTATTTCAACTTGCTTGATACCATGGTAGTAGATGTCACCACCATAGTTCCAAGGTATCGACTTCTCGGAGACATAGGGAACAGGCCCCGGCATTGTTATCTTCAAAGGTATAGACTTTGCAGCTGGCGTAATCTTAACTGGCTTTTTGACGGCCTCGGAAAGATTGGCGTGAATGGTTATGATTGAGACATTTTCAACATGAACTGGAACAGCAGGAACTTTTTCGAACAAAATTTGTCGGCTATCCATGAGGCCTTGGATGCCTTCCTTTAATAGCGGACAATCAAACGGCAGAGAGTGGCAACAGTAAATAAATAAATATTATTATAAGAAAGAAAAGTTAAAAAGGAATAAAAACATTAATTAAACCTAATTCTATGTTTTTTATATTTTATTATGAAAAGAATTAAAATTGCAACCTAATTTAAAACTAAATTTATTTACATGCATTTATTTACAAGAAAATATTAAAATAAAAATATTTATTATGTTTTTTATCTTTTCTGATTTTTAGGCATTTTTATATTTTGTAGAAATAACTAATTAATTTAAACAAATAAAGAAAATAAAATAATAATTGAAAAAATAAAATATAAGAAGAATATGGAAGATTGCAAACCAGGGGGGTAGTAGTCCCAAATTAGGAGGTTTTAATCAGCAATTTGAGCCCAACTTTGCAAGGCCTGGTTGACTTTTGCATGACACGTACATGTGTGTTGACTAGGGTTTTCTGGGTTCCTCAATCCTGAGCCCTTGATCTGATTCCATGGGACGCGTGGTTGGCTTGATGATGAGGGAATATGATGGTTTTCAATGTTGAGCCTGCACCGAATTACTGAACACAAAATAATATGAAGAAGGTCAAGACCTGGGGTTCGAACCCAGGTCACTAGCATCACCAGTCAACACCTGTACCACTGAGCCACTTCAAACGCTTTTGATATATAATAGTTAACAAATATTATAAAAAGAAAGAAAAGTCTGTGGTTTGAAAACGCGCGAAACTTAAACCTCCCAATCAGTGCCGGCCAGCACATCATCTTCTTCATGTCCCTGAAATACAAACAATATAGGCAACGGTTTTCATAGCGTCTTCTTAGGCCAGTTTTCAGAAAATAGCGATTAGCTCTTAAGCATTCATAAATTGGGCGCGATGGGTGTTTCCTCTTCGTCTGAACGTGCTGGTTTGAATGGTGGTGGTTAGGGGTTTAAATTTTTCCTCGTTTCAAAGTCCCCAATTTAGAACTCTGTAAACCCTAGAAAACAGTCATGGCGAAATCGTATATACAGCATAAAAACGCAATTAAATGCATTGGTTAGTTTCAGGACAAGATAATAAACATGAATCCATGAATAAAATGCTGTAAAAATGCTTAGATTGGAGAATACGATTATGCAATTTTCATGAGATATCTCAGGTTCTGTATACCAATTCCTTGGGCTTTGATGAGTGTTTGTGATTGGAATGTGTTCAGGGGACCTTGAGGAAGCTATTGAAACAAGTCTTGTGCTTTGAATCGACCTAAAAAGTGTTTTTCAGATTTGAGTTCTTTAGAGAAAAATTCAAGTTTGCAATGGAGTATTCTGAGCAGCTGCGCCTCTAGCATGATTAGGTTTATGATCAGGCATATGTAGTGAACAAATTAGGTCAAGAAAAGTAGCACAAATCCAATGCATTCATGGCTTTTGAAAATTTGATTCTTAAGGATCTTTTTAAATCTTTTTCCATGTGTTCTTTGTTCTCAATCATGCTAATCAACCCAAATCTTTCCATATTGGTACAAGCACGAAATCTTGAGGCTAAAACATGTACAAAAAGATTTTTTAGGTTAAGGTAAATATTTTTCATATATTTAAATGATTTAAATGAATTAATATAAATAACAATTCAAATAAATAAATAAAAAATGAGAAAATACTTCCCTTTGGGCCAAGTGGTCGTGCACATGCTTGGAATGATGAATTATGGAAGAAAAATGGGCCCATTAGCAATTTTAGGTCATTTGGATCAATGTTGACTTTTCAAAAATATCCAAAAATTTCCCAACTTCCACAAGGCATAACTTGCTCAATTTTTAAGCTTTTCTCATGTTCTTGGACATTTTGGAAAGGACTTTGAGTCCTCTAACCAATGCCTTTGGTCCCATGTCATTTTGATTTACCAATCTCAAGTTATGGCCTTTGACTTAAAGTCCCTTTTTGTTGACTTTTGAAAATGACCTATAATGTTGAAATTGATAACTTTTTGTGAGAGCATTTCTTGGACTTGAAGTATGAAGATGAGTTGTAGGAAATGTCTTTCTCTTCAAAATGAGCTTTGGATGGAATTTTGCTGATAATCCATGTGAAAGTTATGCCCTGGTCAATTTCAGTTGACTTTTTCAACTGTCCAAATAAGGAAACTTTTGCATCTTGATGATTTCTGAGCCAAACTTTGAGAATCATGATCAAGCATTGATCAAATGATGTTTGTGGCTTCAAAATTATATGTTGACCAAAAATTTGAACTTTTGACTGTCAAATGACCATTTTGCCCCTACAGTTGACTGTAGTGCAATTAGGGTTTTGACTGTGCAATTTTGAGCTGAATGCCTTGAAACTTGATATGAGGATACTTGACCATATTTGTAAGCATGTGAGACTTGATTGGGCCCTTGAAAACTTCCTTTTCTTGATCAGACTCAAGACCCTAATCTTGACTGTATAGGAGACCCTTGAACTGTGCAACCCTTGGGGAATTTTGTGACTTGGCTTGGCAATTTCTTGAAGAATATGGGAGGGCAAATTTTGGGGTACAACAGTTGCCCCTGTTCAATCTTCTTAGACCTGAGGATGCAGATTGGCTGACGTGCCTTTTGTAATCCGAGGGTAGAAGATGATTGGACACTAGAGTGCCCAGAAATTTGCGCTCACATAGTGGCAGTATGGTGGGAATGGGCTTATAGATGCCATTTAGAGGTTGCCGGATAGGATGATGGGCTTATAGATGCCATCTGGATGTTGATCGCGTAAGAGATTCCTTGGCGAGAACCTGCATACCTGCAAAACAGAAAATGAGTACCTGACACGTTGCAGGAGCTGATTTTTAGATGCTTGGTATAGATATGTCCTGACTGGTTGCAGGAGCTGGGTCTGGAGCTTCGAAAGATGATGAATGAACTATGGATGGTTACTACTTCAACGGGACGGTGAGAGAACCTTGGACGATTACTACCCCAACAGGAACGCTGAGAGAATCTTGGGTGTCTTCTACTGGGATAAGAATCAGGGAGATCTTAGGGTCGATCTGACTGAACCAGAAAAGGCCTTTGACTGGGTAAGAATCAGGAAAATCTTAGGGTCGATTTAACTGAACCGGACAAGGTCTTGAAATCTTCAACTGGACAAGAATCAGGGAGATCTTAGGGTCGATCTGACTGAACCAGAGAAGGCCTTTGACTGGATAAGCATCAGGAAAATCTTAGGGTCGATTTAACTGAACCGGACAAGGTCTTGGAATATCTTCAACTGGATAAGCATCAGGGAGATCTTAGGGTCGATCTGACTGAACCAGAGAAGGCCTTTGACTGGATAAGCATCAGGAAAATCTTTGGGTCGATTTAACTGAACCGGACGAGGTCTTGGAATATCTTCAACTGGATAAGCATCAGGGAGATCTTAGGGTCGATCTGACTGAACCAGAGAAGGCCTTTGACTGGATAAGCATCAGGAAAATCTTAGGGTCGATTTAACTGAACCGGACAAGGTCTTGGAATATCTTCAACTGGATAAGCATCAGGGAGATCTTAGGGTCGATCTGACTGAACCAGAGAAGGCCTTTGACTGGATAAGCATCAGGAAAATCTTAGGGTCGATTTAACTGAACCGGACAAGGTCTTGGAATATCTTCAACTGGATAAGCATCAGGGAGATCTTAGGGTCGATCTGACTGAACCAGAGAAGGCCTTTGACTGGATAAGCATCAGGAAAATCTTAGGGTCGATTTAACTGAACCGGACAAGGTCTTGGAATATCTTCAACTGGATAAGCATCAGGGAGATCTTAGGGTCGATCTGACTGAACCAGAGAAGGCCTTTGACTGGATAAGCATCAGGAAAATCTTAGGGTCGATTTAACTGAACCGGACAAGGTCTTGCAGTATCTTCAACTGGATAAGGATCAGGGAGATCTTAGGGTCGATCTGACTGAACCAGAGAAGGCCTTTGACTGGATAAGAATCAGGAAAATCTTAGGGTCGATTTAACTGAACCGGACAAGGTCTTGGAATATCTTCAACTGGATAAGCATCAGGGAGATCTTAGGGTCGATCTGACTGAACCAGAGAAGGCCTTTGATTGGATAAGAATCAGGAAAATCTTAGGGTCGATTTAACTGAACCGGACAAGGTCTTAAAATGTGATTGAGAATTTAACTGCATCTTTCCTGAAAGGTAGAGGTCAGTCATATGTTATGCATGATATGAACCAAGCAATGATGTTCTCAACATAAATGAGATTTGTATGATATGATGCGTCTATGCATGCTATAATGATGTATGTGATGTTTTATGGATGTATGTTTTCGTCTAGGAAAGTAAATCCTTGACGGGTGCCGGGAAGTCACTCCTGGGCTGATATTGAAGAATAAGCTTTTACTTCCGCTGGGGATGACAGTTGCAAGAATACTAGTAGGAGAAGATAACTCCGTTGGGGACTAAACTTGGCGAATGAATAATTCTGCGGGGAGAAAAGATACTCTAGCGACCATGCTGGGAAGCAATACTCTGTGGGAAGAGGGATGCCTTGCTGAGTGTAGATAATAATTTGCTGGGGATACCCTTGTTGTATAGGAAGTGTTGATGGACTTCGCTGGGGTAAGAAGACTTCGTCGAGGACGCTCTTTCCGTGGTTTTTGGCTGAGGACAACCCAGTTATATCCTATTAAAGAAATAACTCTTTAAATCAAGCCGGACGACGTGTTCGTGTTCTGCGAGGGGGTAAGCTTCCAGAATCTACTAGGGATAAGCTTATTGCCTGGGGATATGAATTCCATCTTTCCTGGGGACACTGAATTGGACTGGACTCTTGGGGAAGTTTTGATATGCTGGGGAAGTGATTCCTTTGAATGCTGGTATGTTGCCGGGGAACAATCTTTAGGCCGAGACTACCGGGGATGCTTGTTAAGAATATATGCTGCTGAGGAAGTATTGAGATCTACGGGAGGATACTCAATTTCCTTGAGATTTATCAACTCTGCTTGGATAAGAATGTATTGACCTGCTGATTTACTCTCTGGGGAATTAATACGTACTAGTCATATTCTTTAGCCGAACCTACCTTGGTACCTTGGAGGATAGAACAATTAAATTGTTTAGACAACTCTTTATTGCCCCTGTTTCTAGTGTCACCTGTAATTAATCCTTTGTTTCGTATGCAAATATTTATGAGTTAGCAAGTTATTGTCAATGCATATATCACAAATTGAACCTTGGACGCTCTTCGCAAAACAAAACAGAAAAAGAAAACACTTGGCACGTTTAATTGAAAATATATTTGTATTGATTTTGAATGGCCTGTGAATAGGCATTTTGTGTACAAGAGGCTGACGTCCTAGTAAGAGGAACACCGCCGAATAAGAGAGTTTATACGAATTTTGTACAAAAGAAAATAAAACAGTTGTGTGAAATGAATGATCCCACTGGGTTTCAACTCTGCTATTGCCTTTATAACTCCGAACGTCTCATCACTTGATGACCTTGGTTGAAGGTGAAGCTGACTGATCGATGCCGTCTGAACTTGATGTAGATACCGGATTCTGGATGCAAAGTGATCAATGAGACATAGTATTACGCTTTTATCCCTAATTTTTGCCTGGACCGCCCTTTCGGGTTTTCAGTCCACCGGGATACCCATTTTTGCCCAAGCCGCCTTTTCAGGTTTTCGACTTGCCGGGTGTACAGATTTTTTCATTTCATCCCTTCATTTTGCCCGAACCCTTTTGGTTCGACGGGAAGCCCTAATTTTTGCCTAGGCATGTCAGCCTAGCGGGTCTTTTTTATGCGCAGTATCTTTTTACTATGTCTGCATTGGCGGGATGAGGAAGGTCGTCACCATCCATATTGGTTAATATCATGGCTCCTCCTGAGAACACATGCTTAACCACAAATGGCCCTTCGTACGTAGGGGTCCATTTGCCCCTTGGATCACTCTGAGGAAGGATGATTCGCTTGATTACCAGATCCCCAACTTGATATTCCTGTGGTCTGACCTTTTTGTTAAATGCCCTGATCATCCGTTTCTGATACGTCTGACCATGACAGATAGCAGCAAGTCTCTTTTCATCAATGAGGTTGAGTTGATCAAGTCGTGTCTGGATCCAATCCTCTTCGTTCAGATTTGCATCCTTCATTATCCGGAGAGAGGGAATTTGTACTTCTATCGGTAAGACTGCCTCCATGCCATAAACCAGAGAGAAAGGAGTTGCCCCGGTTGACGTCCTAGCTGAGGTACGGTACCCATGCAGAGCGAACGGTAACATCTCGTGCCAATCTTTATAAGTCACTGTCATTTTCTGCACGATTTTCTTGATGTTCTTATTTGCTGCTTCTACAGCCCCATTCATCTTCGGTCTGTAAGGAGAAGAATTGTGGTGCTGTATTTTGAACTGTTCGCAGAGTTCAGCGATCATCTTGTTGTTCAGATTGGTACCGTTGTCTGTAATAATCCGCTCAGGGACGCCGTACCGACGGATCAGGTTGTGTCGAATGAACCGTGCCACCACAGTCTTGGTTACCGTAGCATAGGATGCTGCCTCAACCCACTTCGTAAAATAATCAATCGCCACTAGGATGAAGTGATGCCCATTGGATGCCGTAGGTTTGATCTCACCGATCATGTCTATGCCCCACATTGCAAACGGCCAAGGCGCAGTCAGAACATTCAGGGGAACCGGAGGAACATGCACCTTGTCTGCATAAATCTGGCACTTGTGGCATGTCCTGGAATGTTGGTAACAGTCGGCTTCCATTGTGGACCAGTAATATCCTGCCCGTAGGATCTTCTTAGCCATAGTATGTCCACTGGAATGTGTACCAAAGGTCCCTTCATGTAGCTCTTCCATGATTCTTTCTGCTTCAGTCTTATCCACACAACGCAGTAAGGTTGAATCATGGTTTCGCTTGTACAAGATGCCGTTGCTAAGGAAGAATTTGGCTGCAAACCTCCTCAGGAATTTCTTATCATTGACAGATGCACCTTCAGGGTACTCCTGGGCTTCCAGATATCTTTTTACTTCATGGTACCAAGGCTTCTCAGTCACCAATTCAGTCTCGAGATCACAACAGTATGCCGGTTCGTCCAGTTTCCAGATGATGATCCGGGGAGCCTCATTATCCCATTTGACCTTGAACATTGAAGACATTGTAGCTAACGCGTCCGCTAACTGATTCTCTTCTCTTGGAAAGTGTTCAAAGGTTATCTCTGTGAAGTGGGGAATCAGGGTCAACACACATTCTCTGTAAGGGATCAGGTTTGGATGTTTCGTATCCCACTCCCCTTTGATCTGATTGATCACAAGAGCGGAATCTCCGAAGACACTTAGAAATTTGATCCTTAGGTCAATCGCAGCTTGAAGACCCATGATACACGCCTCATACTCCGCCATGTTGTTGGTACAGTTGAAACATAGCCGGGCAGTGAGTGGAGTATGAGTACCTTGAGGAGATATGATGATGGCGCCGATACCATTACCCAAAGCATTGGAGGCTCCGTCAAAGTGCATAGACCATCGGGATCCTGGTTCAGGTCCTTCATCCGGTCCAGGTACTTCACAATCTGTTACTATCATGATGCTTTCATCCGGAAACTCGAAGTTCATTGATTGATAATCATCTACGGCCTGATGTGCCAAGTGGTCTGCCAATACACTCCCCTTGATGGCTTTCTGGGTTGTGTACTGAATGTCGTATTCCGTCAAGATCATTTTCCATCTTGCAATTCTCCCAGACAGAGCAGGTTTTTCGAATATGTACTTTATAGGATCCATTTTTGAGATCAACAAGGTAGTGTGAGTCAGCATATACTGTCTCAGCCGGCGAGCAGCCCATACCAAAGCGCAGCAAGTTTTCTCAAGCAGTGAGTATCGGGTCTCACAGTCGGTAAACTTTTTGCTAAGGTAATAAATGGCATGCTCTTTTCGGCCAGACTCGTCATGCTGCCCCAGCACACACCCCATTGAATTGTCAAGCACTGTCAGGTATAATATCAGAGGTCTCCCTGCAACCGGTGGCATAAGGATAGGTGGTTCTTAGAGATACTCTTTGATTCTGTCGAAAGCAGCCTGACATTCATCGTTCCAACGTACTACCTGATCTTTCTTCAGCAGCTTGAAGATTGGCTCACAGGTAGCAGTCAGATGTGAGATGAATCGAGCGATGTAATTCAGGCGTCCTAAAAAGCCTCTGACTTCCTTCTCTGTCCTGGGAACTGGCATTTCTTGAATAGCTTTGACCTTAGCAGGGTCCACTTGAATACCTTTGTCACTGACCACGAAGCCTAGCAACTTTCCAGATCTTACCCCGAAGGTGCACTTGTTCGGGTTCAATCTCAGCTTGTATAGTTTCAACCGATCAAACAACTTCTGCAGATGATTTAGATGTTCTTCCTCAGTCTGGGACCTAGCGATCATGTCGTCAACATACACTTCTATCTCATGATGGATCATACCATGAAATAAAGCAACCATGGCACGCTGGTAGGTTGCCCCAGCGTTCTTTAATCCAAATGGCATGACCTTGTAACAGAAGGTGCCCCACTGAGTAACAAATGTAGTCTTTTCCATGTCTTCATGTGCCATCTTGATCTGATTGTAACCTGAAAAGCCATCCATGAAAGAGAATACCTTGTGCTGGGCTGTATTATCAACAAGGACATCAATGTGAGGTAAAGGAAAGTCATCCTTGGGGCTAGCCCTGTTCAGATCCCTGTAATCGACACACATCCTGACCTTACCGTCCTTCTTAGGTACCGGCACCACATTAGCAACCCACTGGGGGTAAGAAGTCACTGCAAGAAACCCGGCATCAAATTGTTTCATGACCTCGGCTTTAATCTTCTCAGACATCTCTGGACGCATCCGACGGACCTTTTGCTTAACTGGAGGGCAGTCTTCCTTAGTTGGCAAGTGATGGACCACAATATCGGTATCCAATTCGGGCATGTCCTCGTAGGACCAGGCAAATATCTCCATATAATCATGCAACATTTGAGTCAACCGTTGCTTCACGCTGAGCTCTAGGTTGGCACCAATCTTTACCTCTTTCCTGTCTGCCTCTGTACCCAAGTTTATTGTTTCCACTGGTTCTTCATGGGGTTGAATTGCCCTCTCTTCCTGAAGTAACAGTCTTGCAAGCTCGCCAGGCACTTCGCAATCATCTTCACCTTCGTCTTCGGCTAAGTTGATCGGATTTTCGAAGTCATAATTGGCAGTAGCAGAGTTGTTATCAGTGAGATCCAGGGTGGATTGCAACCTGTATGAGTGAGTGTGTGTGTAAATACAGCTGTTTTGAAATATATGTAAAGGAAAGAAAGACAGAAAAGGAGCACAATTTTTGTAATGCGAAAATACGTCCAAGATTTTCATTCATGATATATGAAATGACAGTTTGTATGCCCTCACAAATAGAACCACGGTGCCTCGGGTAAGACACCGGGCCATAGAGTTTATCATTGTTTATTACAAAATAACAAAACATAGGAATTCATTACTCAGTAACAAGAGAAACAGATAAGTTGTCCTTCGCACTCCAATTGTTGAGTCCACTGTCGGTTGCCGGGTAGATCCAGCTATCAAACTCAGCTTCATCAACTTCATCCTCGTCTCCAATAGCATTCACTCCATGAGCAGGCAGGGGAGCTGTCACTACATTAGGCTTCTCAGATGCCTCAAACTGTACCTCCTTAGCGTCGATGAGGTCTTGCAGCTTATTCTTTAACGCCCAACAGTCATCAGTAGAATGCCCCGGGCTATCTGAATGGTAGGCACAACGAGCATTCGGGTTGTACTTGGGGGATGCAGTATTTGGAAACTTCGGTGCCTCCCTGACAGTCACTAAATTGGTTGAGAGCAACTGTGGCAGGACCTGCGACAAAGTCATGCTTAAGCGGGTGAATTCTCTCCGGGGTCTTTCAACCTTTTGAGGATTAGTTGGCCGAGGAGCGGCAGCAGGCTTAGCAATCATTACCGCACTGACAGATTGGCGGTGCTCATGTCTCTCTGATTTCCTGGAACCATATACGGCACTAGACTCCTTCTTGAAGGGTTTCTTCTCAGAACTAGATGATGCACCCTTCGGAATTTTTCCAGACTTTAACCCAGCTTCAATCCTCTCTCCAGTCAAGATTAGATCAGTGAACCCTGCAGACGAATTCCCGATGAGATGGTTGAAAAATGGCCCAGATAGGGTCCCCAAGAACATGTCCACCAACTCCCGATCAGTTAACGGTGGCTGCACCCTACCAGCCAGATCTCTCCACTTCTGAGTGTACTCCTTAAAACCTTCGCTTGCACCTAACGACATACCCTGGAGTTGGGTACGTGTGGGGGCAAGGTCGGCATTATATTGATACTGCTTGTAGAAAGCAGTAGCCAACTCCTCCCAGTTACGAACCTTGGTCCCATCCAGCTGATAGAACCATTCGAGATGAGTCCCTGAAAGACTCTCCTGGAAGAAGTGGATCCATAAATTCTTATCCGCGGAGTACGGTTGAATTTTCCGAACATAGGACCTTAGATGCAGCTTGGGACAAGATGCCCCGTCATACTTAGAGAAGGATAGTGCTTTGAATTTGTGAGGGATGATCACACCAGTTGACAAACCCAGATCTCCGAAATCCAGCCCAGGTCCCTGTTGAACCTCCATAGCTTTCAACCTATCCTCCAGTTGCTTGTATCTGTCTTCGGCAGGAGGGTACTGCTCTTCATCAAAATCAGTCTCGTTGTCGGAGACTACCGGACTAGGAACCCTTGCTTCTGCCTGAGGAGAATTCTTGTCAACAGAAGAACCCGCCTCTTCCTGTTGCAGAGTATTGTTAAACCTTCGGCCCGAGTTGAACAGAACAGTTCTTCTCTTCTTCTTCTTATCCTTCTTCAGGAGCATAGCCTTCAGTTCTTCTTGGCCTTGAGCCAGACCCTTGATTAATTCCTGGAACTGCGCATTCTGCGCCTGAAGAGCCTTGATCGATGTCTCAGTTGATGCAGAGTTGGTATTCATGATGCTGAAATAAACAGCGAAGAACTGTAAGCAACCTGAAAAGGGGAAAAACCTGCTATGCACATGATGTATGAAATGTGTATGATTTATGTTTTCAAAGACAATCGGGAGTCAACTTTGTAAACAAAAAGGAACACACTTCATTAGATTTAACTTTGCAATTGAAATTATTCAACAAGTTTCCCTTAGGCGTTACATGAAGAGAAATACTGAAAAGGAAAATAAAATTGCAAAAGCACATCTGGAGCTCCTTATTGATCCCATGGTCTCCTCTTCTCAGTACGGATGTAGGCATTCAGAGCTCTCTCATTCTCCAACTGTTTTGTCAACTTCTGGATCTTTGATTCCTGCTCGTTGAACTTTTCCCGGTAAGAATCCCGCTCTTCTCGCAGTTGCGACCAAGATCTCTTCAATGTCTCATAATCAGTAGGTATCTGAGGAGGAAGTACAGTTGGAGGAACACCATCTTTATCAGGACACTCAAGAATGACGGGTCTGACAGCTTCATACGGCATACCTAACTTCTGAGCACGGATGCGAACCCATTTGTAGTAGGCTTCCATAGGTAAAGAAGTCTTTGGCCCTAACTCTTGTGGGTCAGCTTTATGAACTTTGTCCCAAGCCTTGATGAACCTACGACGCAGCTCGTCACTATCCACCTGAAATTCAAAACTGATGTGAGGCACCAACATCTCATGGGGGCCTACTCTTCTTGCTCTTCCAAACTGACGGAGTGCTAGACATGGATTGTAAGAGATTCCCCGCATCGATCAATAATAGCTATCTCATCCAAACCTCTGCAAGTCCAAATGATGTCTTTATCGGTGAGAGACATTAACCTATGAGCCCAACCTCTTCCTTCTTGGTTCTTTAGTATGAACTTAGGGAGGTACGAAATAAACCACCTCACCAACAAAGGGATACAACACCATAGGGTTCCTCGTCTTCGGGTAGTACGGGCATGAAGTTGTTGCAAGATGTCACCCAAGAGAGTGGGCACAGGATTCTGAGACATAAAGATCCTTACGGCAGTGACATTGATGAAGTTGTCAGGATTAGGAAACAGGACTAACCCATAGATTAGGAGAGCCAAGATGTCTTCATATGCCCTAAAGTCCAGGTCATTCCAGAAATTGTTAGCTTTACCAATCAGAAACTTGGCCAAGAAACCCTTAACTCCGCTTCTAGTCACCCAGTTGTCTGTTACCTCTTGATGGGTCAAAGGAAGAGCTGCAGCAACATCCTCAAGCCTGAGGGTCCTTTCCCAACCAGTAAAGGGAGTCTGATCCAAGATAGGGATACCAAGCAAATCAGAGAACTCTTCCAGGGTAGGGACCAGCTGGAAGTCTTGAAAGGTGAAGCACTGGTACAGAGGGTCATAGAACTGGGTCAGAACACTCATCAACTGCTGATCCCGCTTTGCAGTGACTAAACTGAGAAGGGAACCATGCCTCTGAATGAAGGAAGTGGTATTTGGAATTCTGCTAACCAACTCATCAAGCAACTCAGGTGAACGAACAAAGTTGAACCGGATAGTATTCCTTCGCACAGGCATCATAATGTCCTACAAAACAGAGCAAAAATGAAACCCTCTTGTCTTTGAAATGGTCAGTCCTTATGCAGGATGCATGCAATGCTCATGATGCTATGATGTTATGATAAAGCACACCACATACAGATACAAAGGCAAACATGGTAAGGCACACAAGTCACACAAGGCAAGCCCCTAAAGTTTAGGCCAGCATGAGGTCTAGGTACTACCCTCTTTCAGTTTGTTGGTTCATACCTGTCCTAATCAAAAGTAACCGGGTTCTTAGAGGATCCCAATATCATTGACTACCCTCAATCGGTCATAACTCCAGCATCGCAATCTTTTCTTGCGGCCAGAACCATCACGAGAGTTTAGCCTCAATGGGCGTAGCATACTGCTACAATTCTAAAGGCCAAGCTGTGTCAATTAAGGTTCTAAGGTTGTTGGTGCTTAATGACTCCTTATAAGACCCATATTCTCCTCGTTGCAACACAAGGGATATCGGTACAGACCAAGGTGCCACACCAACGTAGCCACTGTTTCACTCGTGTCGGTCTACGCCGGACAGGTCCCTCACAGCTTATGCTACCTAAACAGGGTATCCCCAGATCCGGGTTAGGATCTATGTATCTCCGATGCAACCCACAATAGTAAATCAAGCAAATCAATACAAGTGAAAACACAGTTATGAACTAGCCCTAAGGTACACCTCACTTTAAGTTTGGTCCCCAGCAGAGTCGCCAGTTCTGTGATCGGTGGATCTGGAACTGACTGTTTAACGCTGGTTCGCGAAATGTCGCGGAAGCAAGAGTCGCCACCGTCTTTTATTTTCTCCAAATGGAAAGGACAAAAGCACGGAAAAATTCCTTAAAGAGATTGCTCTCGGTTCGGAAGGTAGATTATAGAAAGGGAAGGTGTTAGCACCCTTTCTATCCATGGTTATCCATGGGCTCTTAGATACTTGCTCATTTGTGTTTTCAAAAATGGTTTGTTTGCTTTTCAATGTGGGTTTTAAAAAGTTTCTTTGAAAATTCCAGTTCGACTCTTGTATCGGTCCTCAAGAGTGTTTGAAAAATTGCTTTCGAAAGCTTTTTGAAAATGTGTTGGTGTGAAAAGTATTTTTGATTTGTTTTGAAATTAGAGCAAGTATCTAGAGTTGTCTACCTACCCTAAGGAATTCGTCTGTGTAAATGTCCTTTAAAGTAGTGCCATCCCACCATTGAGAGGTAGGTAGCACCACCGTTGGAGGTGTTCGGGTCAATTCGAGGGTTCGGGACCTGGTGATCACCAGAGCAATGGGAAGACACCTTAGAAGCTACCCTCATGCCAGGTTCCCGGATCATGAGGACTTACTTAAGACATCCTCTACTCGACGATCACCTTTCGAGGCAAGGCAACAGTGAGGCGTACCCTAGGGGTGGTGTGTGCGATTTGTGTGTCGTTTTCATTTGTATTTGTCTTGTCATGTTATCGGTGTTCTACGCTTGTTTTTATTTGGACATTCATTCTTGCATGCTTTTTGTTAACAGTTAAAAATTGCGAGGAAAAGTAAAGATCTAAGCTATTACAAATGGCGCGGGTCCACATCGCCAAAATTAACCAGGACCCAATTTGACGGAAAATAAATAAAGTAAAAGTGCGAGAAGTAATTACAAGGCTTCGGGAGAGGTACATAATTATTTGAGCAAAATAAAATAAATATGCGAAATTAAACAATTAAGAACGTGGGCGTTGGACCCTTTTGCAAAAATTAAAATTACATGAATTAATTAATTAATTAAAGTTAAAAGAAAGACTTGTTTTTGGTATTTTTATGTATTTTAAGATTTAATAGAAAAAGAATTAATCAAAGTACGACGCAAACCCTAATTCTAGTTATTTTTAATTTATTAAGAAGTATGTTGAATTTTAACCTAATTTAAACCTAAGTTATTTTCATGCCAATTTAATTACAAAAGTAAATAAAATAAATAAATATTATTAAAAGAAAGAAAAGTTAAAAAGGAATAAAAACATTAATTAAACCTAATTCTATGTTTTTTATATTTTATTATGAAAAGAATTAAAATTGCAACCTAATTTAAAACTAAATTTATTTACATGCATTTATTTACAAGAAAATATTAAAATAAAAATATTTATTATGTTTTTTATCTTTTCTGATTTTTAGGCATTTTTATATTTTGTAGAAATAACTAATTAATTTAAACAAATAAAGAAAATAAAATAATAATTGAAAAAATAAAATATAAGAAGAATATGGAAGATTGCAAACCAGGGGGGTAGTAGTCCCAAATTAGGAGGTTTTAATCAGCAATTTGAGCCCAACTTTGCAAGGCCTGGTTGACTTTTGCATGACACGTACATGTGCGTTGACTAGGGTTTTCTGGGTTCCTCAATCCTGAGCCCTTGATCTGATTCCATGGGACGCGTGGTTGGCTTGATGATGAGGGAATATGATGGTTTTCAATGTTGAGCCTGCACCGAATTACTGAACACAAAATAATATGAAGAAGGTCAAGACCTGGGGTTCGAACCCAGGTCACTAGCATCACCAGTCAACACCTGTACCACTGAGCCACTTCAAACGCTTTTGATATATAATAGTTAACAAATATTATAAAAAGAAAGAAAAGTCTGTGGTTTGAAAACGCGCGAAACTTAAACCTCCCAATCAGTGCCGGCCAGCACATCATCTTCTTCATGTCCCTGAAATACAAACAATATAGGCAACGGTTTTCATAGCGTCTTCTTAGGCCAGTTTTCAGAAAATAGCGATTAGCTCTTAAGCATTCATAAATTGGGCGCGATGGGTGTTTCCTCTTCGTCTGAACGTGCTGGTTTGAATGGTGGTGGTTAGGGGTTTAAATTTTTCCTCGTTTCAAAGTCCCCAATTTAGAACTCTGTAAACCCTAGAAAACAGTCATGGCGAAATCGTATATACAGCATAAAAACGCAATTAAATGCATTGGTTAGTTTCAGGACAAGATAATAAACATGAATCCATGAATAAAATGCTGTAAAAATGCTTAGATTGGAGAATACGATTATGCAATTTTCATGAGATATCTCAGGTTCTGTATACCAATTCCTTGGGCTTTGATGAGTGTTTGTGATTGGAATGTGTTCAGGGGACCTTGAGGAAGCTATTGAAACAAGTCTTGTGCTTTGAATCGACCTAAAAAGTGTTTTTCAGATTTGAGTTCTTTAGAGAAAAATTCAAGTTTGCAATGGAGTATTCTGAGCAGCTGCGCCTCTAGCATGATTAGGTTTATGATCAGGCATATGTAGTGAACAAATTAGGTCAAGAAAAGTAGCACAAATCCAATGCATTCATGGCTTTTGAAAATTTGATTCTTAAGGATCTTTTTAAATCTTTTTCCATGTGTTCTTTGTTCTCAATCATGCTAATCAACCCAAATCTTTCCATATTGGTACAAGCACGAAATCTTGAGGCTAAAACATGTACAAAAAGATTTTTTAGGTTAAGGTAAATATTTTTCATATATTTAAATGATTTAAATGAATTAATATAAATAACAATTCAAATAAATAAATAAAAAATGAGAAAATACTTCCCTTTGGGCCAAGTGGTCGTGCACATGCTTGGAATGATGAATTATGGAAGAAAAATGGGCCCATTAGCAATTTTAGGTCATTTGGATCAATGTTGACTTTTCAAAAATATCCAAAAATTTCCCAACTTCCACAAGGCATAACTTGCTCAATTTTTAAGCTTTTCTCATGTTCTTGGACATTTTGGAAAGGTCTTTGAGTCCTATAACCAATGACTTTGGTCCCATGTCATTTTGATTTACCAATCTCAAGTTATGGCCTTTGACTTAAAGTCCCTTTTTGTTGACTTTTGAAAATGACCTATAATGTTGAAATTGATAACTTTTTGTGAGAGCATTTCTTGGACTTGAAGTATGAAGATGAGTTGTAGGAAATGTCTTTCTCTTCAAAATGAGCTTTGGATGGAATTTTTCTGATAATCCATATGAAAGTTATGCCCTGGTCAATTTCAGTTGACTTTTTCAGCTGTCCAAATAAGGAAACTTTTGCATCTTGATGATTTCTGAGCCAAACTTTGAGAATCATGATCAAGCATTGATCAAATGATGTTTGTGGCTTCAAAATGATATGTTGACCAAAAATTTGAACTTTTGACTGTCAAATGACCATTTTGCCCCTACAGTTGACTGTAGTGCAATTAGGGTTTTGACTGTGCAATTTTGAGCTGAATGCCTTGAAACTTGATATGAGGATACTTGACCATATTTGTAAGCATGTGAGACTTGATTGGGCCCTTGAAAACTTCCTTTTCTTGATCAGACTCAAGACCCTAATCTTGACTGTATAGGAGACCCTTGAACTGTGCAACCCTTGGGGAATTTTGTGACTTGGCTTGGCAATTTCTTGAAGAATATGGGAGGGCAAATTTTGGGGTACAACAGCATTCAATGGTTTAGTCAAAACAATAAAGACTTGTAGCATAGAGATTCTTGAGTGTGTGACTATCCAAAAATTGTGTCATAGGAAAAGACTAAGCATTAAAAAGTTGTTGACCAAAAACACTTAAAACATTCAAAAAGAGAATAAAAATTTGGTATAAAATAAATAATAGTAATGGCAATGGAAGAGAAAAAATAAAATAGAGTGTAACTGGAAAGAGAAAAAAATTCAAAATTTTGAACTGTGCAATCGATTGTTGTTTGATGACAACCGATTGCACCCTTTGAAAATTTAAGCAGGGGCGAAAAACTTGTGAGAGCAACCGGTTGTCGTGGAGTGACAACCGATTGTTGTGAAAACAGAAACTAAATTTTTTTAGCAACAACCGATTGTCACTCTATGACAACCGATTGTCATTAGTGAAAAAGTGAAAAATACTTAATTTTTGGGGATTTCATGGTCATATATCAAAAAATTTAGTAATAAAAACATGGATCATGATATATTACCATAAAGTTAAGATTAAGATCATAGCCATGTACCTTAATTAGATAATGTCATTTTCGTCCAAGATACCTAGCTCTCTTCGGATCTTGAAGAATGGTTCTCTTGCCAACGGTTTAGTGAAGATATCTGCTAGTTGATTATGCGTATCCACGAAGGTGACTTCGACATCTCCTTGAAGTACATGATCACGAAGAAAGTGATGTCGAATGTCGATATGCTTTGTTCTAGAATGCATCACAGGATTTTTTGTAATGTTGATTTCACTTGTGTTGTCGCATCGAAGTGGAATGCATCCAAGGTCGAGTCCGTAGTCACAGAGTTGTTGCTTGAGCCATAGAATTTGTGCACAACAACTACCCGCTGCAATGTATTCCGCCTCGGCCGTACTAAGAGCCACACAAGCTTGTTTCTTGCATGCCCAAGAGACTAATGCATTTCCCAAAATGTGACAAGTGCCACTTGTGCTTTTTCTATCTGTTTTACATCCTGCATAATCAGCGTCAGAATAACCAATTAAATTGCATATATTACCTTTTGGGTACCATAGGCAGACATTGGTTGTTCCTTTGAGATATTTCATGATTCTTTTTACCGCCATAAGGTGAGATTCCTTCGGGTTTGCTTGAAATCATGCACACAGACATACACTGAACATGATGTCAGGACGACTTGCCGTCAAGTATAACAGTGAGCCAATCATGCCTCGATATTTAGTAATATCAATGGAAATACCGGATTCATCTTGATCAACATAAGTATCGGAGCCCATTGGCGTGTGCATTGATTTGCAATTATCCATATCAAACTTTTTCAAAAATTCCTTGCAATATTTTGATTGATTGATGAAGATACCATCTTTCAGTTGCTTAATTTGCAATCCAAGGAAATAGTTCATCTTGCCCATCATAGACACCTCAAATTCTCCTTGCATCATCAACGAGAATTCTTCACACAAATCTTGGTTAGTTGAACCAAATATAATATCATCGACGTAGACTTGTACTAATAAATTGTTACCTTTGATCTTCTTTATGAACAAGGTCTTATCCACTTTACCTTTCTCGAAACCTTTTTCGCATAATAATGTACTGAGTCTGTCATACCATGCTCTAGGTGCTTGTTTTAAGCCATAAAGAGCTTTTCTCAACTTAAAGACATGTGAAGGATTCTTGAAGTCTTCAAAGCCCGGGGGTTGTTTGACATAGACTTCTCCATTGATGTAGCCATTTAAGAATGCGCTTTTGACGTCCATTTGGTAAAGCTGGAAATTCAATGAACAAACGTAAGCAAGTAAAACACGGATAGCTTCTAACCTTGCAACCGGAGCGAAAGTTTCTTCAAAGTCAATTCCCTCTTCTTGGTTGTATCTTGGGCTACCAATCTTGCTTTGTTTCGAACAATTATACCGTTCTCATCAAGTTTGTTTTTGAACACCCATCTGGTACCTATGATGTGTTTGTCACTTGGTCTAGGAACAAGTTCCCAAACTTGATTTCTCTCGAACTGATTTAATTCTTCTTGCATAGCAATCATCCATTGGTCGTCTCCTAATGCGTCGTCGACTTTGGAAGGTTCGATTTGAGAAACGAACACCATGTTCAAGCAAGCATCTTTGAGGTTAAATCTTGTTGAAACGCCTTGACTGATGTCACCGATGATTTTATCAATAGGGTGATCTCTATGGGTTCTCCATTCCTTAGGTAGATCATTGACATTTGATTCTTCCGGAATTTGTTCTTCTTGTTGTTCCAATTTATTCTCATTGTTGGTCTTGGAGCCATCTTCTTAAGGAATATCTAAAATCTCATCATCATCATTTAAAACAAAAGTATCCTCCTCGGAGGGGTTAGATTCATCAAATGATACGTGCATAGATTCCTCAATAGTTAAAGTTCTTTTATTGTAAATACGATAAGCTTTACTAGATAAGGAGTATCCAAGAAAAATACCTTCATCTGATTTTTCATCAAACTTACCAAGGTTGTCTTTGTCGTTGTTAAGGACAAAACATTTGCATCCAAAGACATGAAGGAATGAAATATTTAGTTTCCTTCCTCGAAAGAGTTCATACGGAGTCTTCTTCAAGATAGGTCGAATGTTAACTCTATTGCTTACAAAGCATGTTATGCTTACAACATCTGCCCAAAAGTATTTTGGAAGGTTTGAATCACTAAGCATTGTCCTTGCAAGTTCAATAAGAGACCTATTATTCCTTTCTACAACTCCATTCTGTTGAGGAGTCCTTGGTGCTGAGAAATTATGTGATATTCCATGTTCTTCACAGAAATCTTCAAAGGAGGAATTCTGGAATTCTCCACCATGGTCGCTTCTTATGGAGGCAATAGATAGTGACTTCTCATTTTGAATTTGCTTTGCATATTTCTTGAACGCATTGAATGCATCATTTTTCTGCACTAAAAAGAGTGTCCAAGTATATCTAGAAAAGTCATCAACAATAACTAGAGCGTATACATTACCTCTGAAGCTCCTCGTTCTAGAAGGGCCAAACAAGTCCATATGAAGCAATTGCAGTGGCCTAGTAGTGGACACCACATTCTTGGATTTGAAAGTTGATTTTGTTTGCTTTCCCTTTTGACATTCATCGCAAAGTCTATCTTTGATGAACTTTATCTTAGGCAGTCCAACAACAAGGTCATACTTAATCAATTTGTTTAAATGCTCCATATGAATATGAGCGATTCTTTTGTGCCATAGCCATGAGTCGTTGTTGTTTTCCATGAGACATTTAACCTTCAAAGACAAATCGTTAAGGGAAATCATAAAAATATTATTTACTCTTTTACCTTTAAGTTTAGCCTCATGTGTGACTTCATCTTCTATCAAACATTCATCTTTAGTGAACTTGATCTTGAAAACTTTGTCACATAGTTGGCTAATACTTAGAAGATTGTGCTTTAGTCCTTCGACATAAAGAACATCTTCAATTGATGTGAAAGGTGGACCACCAACTTTTCCTATGCCAAGAATCTTTCCTTTGTTGTTATCTCCATACGTCACATAACCCTTGGCCTTAAGCGTTAGATGTGAAAATTTGTCGATATCTCCCGTCATATGCTTGGAACAACCACTATCGAGATACCATAGATTTGAAGTGGTCGTCAAGCTTACCTACAAAACAATATTAGGTTTTGTTAGGTACCCAAGTTGCTTTGGGTCCTTCATAATTAGTTCCTTTCTTAACCCACACATAATGCCCATTTGCCATGCCAAAGTTTCTAACATAACAAGCATTAGGTGTGTGTCCTTGAATACCATAATAAAAACACGTAGGTTCAAATTTACTTATATATCTAGAAGGATAAGATTTCTTCTTAGAGGGTATTTTCTTTTTAGGATAGTGATGAACTATTTTGGGAGTGATTTCTTTCTCTTTGGTTGGTTGATTGCTAGCCTTGACAAAGATGGTTTTGTTGGTACTTGGTTTTGAAAATTTTGAGTATCCAATACCACTTTTGTCATTTGAGTATCTTTGTTGACTAAGAACACCTTCCAATCCAATTTGTCCTTTTTCATACCTTTCAATAACCCTTTTCAATTGGACGATTTGGAAAGAGAGAGATTCACACTTTGTGCATACAAAATTCTGTTTTTCATCTTTGAGATCTTTTTCAATAGATCCACATTTTTCTTCCAACGATGAAATTTGTTTCTTTTTTGATGAGATAGTTTTGTACAGAATTTTGCATTCATTTAACAGTTCATTTATAGCACCTTGTGCATCACTATCAAAAAGAGAGAATACGTTACTAACCTCATCATCTTCGCTTTCGGAGTGGTGTGATGCCATTAATGCAAGATTGGCACTTTCGTCGCTATCGGAGTCGGATGACGAACTTAGTTCAACATCTTCCCATGCAACATATGCTTTCTTATCTTTTGATTCCTTCTTGCCTTTGTAGCCACTTTTCTTTGAAAGTTTTGGACAGTCCGGTTTGATGTGACCTTGTTTACCATATTCATAGCAAGTAACTTCTTGTGTTGATGAGGATCCTTCCTTCTTCTTGAAGTGTTTCTTCTTCTTTGAGTGCGAGAAGGCTTTGTCATTTTTACCAAAGAATTTTCCAAGTCTTCTAACGAGAAGCATGAAGTTTTCATCTTCATCATGATTATCTTTCTTTTCGTCTTCCTTGGAGTCAATCTTCAAGGCAATGTTCTTAGACTTCTTTTCTTGATTTTCACGCTTTTCCAATCTACCAAGTTCTATCTCGTATTCTTGAAGTTTCCCGAACAAAGTTGCGGATGTCATAGTAGTGAGACTCTTCTTTTCTGAGATTGTTGTTACTTTTGGTTGCCATTCTCTAGTCAAGGATCTGAGCACTTTTAGGTTCAATTCATCACTAGTCAATGTTTTGCCAAGTGCCCTTAGATGATTTGTTAGATGCACAAATCTCTTTTGTAAATCAAGAATGGATTCTCCGGGTTGCATGCGGAACAATTCATATTCTTGACTTAAAGTATTAAGTATCGATCTCTTAACATCAGTTGTTCTTTCATGTGTTTTTACCAGTGTATCCCAAATTTCTTTTGCCGTTGTGCATGCTGAGACACGGAAGAATTCATCCATACTAAGTGAGCTTTGAAGGAGGTTTATTGCCTTTTTGTCATACAAGACCTTTTTCTTATCATCATCATCCCATGTAGTTTTAGGCTTTGATGAACCAACACCGTTTACTACAGTTACCGGAACAAAAGGCCCATTTTGGACAGCATCCCATATTTCTTCTCCTTGTGCTTCTAGATGAGCCTTCATACGGATCTTCCAGAAATCAAAATATTCACCATAGAATAGAGGAGGCTTGTTGCTACTGCCACCGTCTCTGAACATAGAATTGTTGTTTGCGGAAGCCATTCTGGATCTAGTAGGAACAGGTTACCTATAACCTGCTCTGATACCAATTGTAAGTTCAGATGCGCCTAAGAGGGGGTGAATTAGGTTCTTTAAAACTTTTTCTGAATTGTATGAATATTTTTGCACGAGTTTCTTTTCTTTCTTTTTCTGATAAGTGATGAAAGCAGTAAATGCGAAAAGTAAAGAACACTAAGATGTATCCTGGTTCCCCTCCCAGTCCGAGAGTACTTCCGTCCCCTTTCAACATGAAAGAGATTTCCTTATAGTTGGTAATTTGTACAAAGACTACCAAACAACCAAGAACAATCCTCTTGGACCAAGAACAATCCTCTTGGATTTTCACTAAGACCACAAAGAGAACAATCCTCCCTAAGTGTCTTTCTTGTTTCCAACAATCCTGAAAACAAGGATACAATAGTTTGTTTGATTTGTATAAGAGTTTGAATAATGAAAGAGCAATGTCAATCACTTGATTGATATTTTCTATTAAATATGAAATTTAAGATGAAATACTCTTCTAAGTGCTCAAGAACAATTTTCAGTATGCATATGAAAATGATGAACATAAATCTTGAGTATAGAGAGTATGATCAAAAGAATAGAAAGTAATAGTTGTTAGTGATTGTTGTTGTATTTTCAAAATTCTAAATAAAAATAATTTATAGTGTAGTAATACCTCTTCAATGAATCATAGCAATGTTTAAACCATTTTTACTGGAAAAAAGTATTTGAAAAGATATAAAGATTACCATGAAAAGGTGTTACAAAAAGTTGCTGGAAAAATGAAAATTTTCAAAATCTAAAGCACAACAACCGGTTTCACTAAAGCAACAACCGATTACTGTAAAAGCAATGTTTAAAAATTTTGAAAAATATAACTATGACAACCGATTGTCATTGAGGAGCAATCGGTTGCTCATAGGCCAACGTTCAAAAAATTTGAAAACAAAACACATGACAATAGATTGCTGCTAGATGACAATCGATTGTTGTCAAAACAGAACCTTTTGTTTTTTTGACTGCAACCGATTGTCCTAGCATGACAATCGATTGCTTGTGTATAAAAATTGAAAAAACATTATTTTTTAAATATTTTAAGCAATTTAAAACATCCTTCTTCAATCATACATAGTATATACTCAAAATATTATTTTAATAAAGTAAATGCATGATTAAAAATAGTTTTGAGCACTAAGAGCATAAGATCAAAAATTTCATATACCTAAAGCCATAAGTCTTGAAAAGTTGATCTTGACCAATGAATCTTGCTTGAGATAAATCTTCTATCTTGATCCATTCATTTTTGCATGCTATCTTGTCTTCATCAAAACATTTGGAAAGCTTTATTTCACATTCAATGCATTGCCCATGCTTAATACCATTTCAGGAAGAAAGTGCACATTGCCATTTTGGAAAAGTAGCTTTTGTGCATAAAATCAGTTCTTGAGCTTTGCAATTGTTTTCTTCTAATCACACACAACCAATAACCCAAAATAAACTCGTCTAAAGCCTCTTGGAACTCAGGCCATGCTTGTACTATGCCTTGAAACCATATTCCTACTTTTCTTCAAAATCAAGTAACATAGCCATAAGTCTATATCTTGCACTTCTGACCCACTAAGGTGCAAGAACCTTTTCCTTACTTATGCACAAGTTGTTTGCATCAAAACACACGAATACACAAGCTCCAAAACACACCAAAACTCAGAACTGCATCACAAATCACCATTGTTGCATATTCTGACCAAGAAATTCAAACTTTCGTTTCACTCGTGCGTTTCTTGGCCTTTTGCTTTCAAAAGCTTCCAAGCATCATACATAAGCCATCCTTATCCATGTTACACGACTATAACACCATCTTCACCCATTTCCAAGTTCAATAACAAAGCATCATAGTTGGACTTCTCCAGACCATTCCAGCCACCTTCAGCTCAAGCCAGTCATTGCATTAGCTTCCTAAAGGTCCAAGGAAGCTAACCTCATCATCACCATCACTTGAAACAGGCTCAAACTCATTTTACGATTTCCAGTTTTGAGGTATTTTTCTTGAACTTCTATCTCATTATTTAAGCATTGCTAGGCTGGTATTTGTGAAGATAGAATGTAGATATCATTGCCTTGAAACTATACATGTCTATATATTTCATTTATGTTGCTTAAACATGGAGAATTTTGAGTTTGAACTTGCTGAAACATTTAGGTCAGAATTTGGTACTTTCATAAATTCATCCTTATCTTTGAATGCTAGCTTAAATTAGTTACATGGTTGGATTCTTGGTGGAAAAATACACAAGTTTCATGTTTACATTTTTGAAAATGGTTGAAGAATGAGCATGTTATCGATCCTTTAGCTGGAGATTGAAGATGAAGTACAGTCAGGGCAAGTTTTATGTTATGTATTTATTTTTGTGCTAATGTTAACGGATGTATAGCCATCCCAGTGGTAAGGCAGCGCGCTGGTAACCAAGAGGGCATGTGTTCAACACCCAGCGCGCTACCTTTTTTCCATTTTTCACATTTTCATTCTTTTTGTCACAAACACACGCCTGGGCCCCTCCAACTTGGGCCTGGTCATTTTTTTTCTTTTACTAATTCCCTGCCTTGCTTCAGCACCCCCTGGTCATTTATTTCTTTATTTTATTTTATTTTTATCTTTTAGTTTATTTCACTTTCATATTTTCATTTTATTATTTTTATTATTAATATTATTATTATTATTATTGATAAAAAAATCCAAAAATATTTATTTTATTATTTTACACTCATTTATATTTTATTTCTCTTTATAAAAATTAAAAAGAACAAAAACAATTTTCTTAGTAAATTAAATTCTCTTTTTTTTTATGAATTAATATTTCGGCTTAGGATTAATGACTACATTATTTTCTTTTCTTAATTAAAATTAATTTAGAACTTAGGTATTTTAATTAATTAATTTTGCTATTATTTTTATTATTCAAAGCCTTTTCATGAAAAACCCTAAAAAATCATTTTTAACTTATTATTCTTTGTTAATTAATTTAGGTTCTAATCTTATTTAATTTCCATTAATTATTTTCTTAATTAGGTCAAGATTAAAACCCTTTCATAAAAATCCAAACAAAATCATTTCTTTTCCCATTTACATTCTTGCAAATTTCATTTTTTAGTTTTGTACAATATTCAATATGGTTGTAATAATTATTTAGATTTAATTTTCTTAAAATTTCCCCATTTGTAAATTTGTACACCCCTCCCCTATTGATGTAATAGCTTAGTATTTTTATTTTCTGCAATTTAATGTTTTATATATAAATGCTAGTAAATTAGGGTTTGTATGGAAAGATAAAATCAATGCTTAGAAAACCCTAATTCAAAGACAAAACGATGCATGTAAATCAATACACTTGCACACTTACACCCTTAGGGTAAATCCACTTGTTGCCTTATGAAAATGGCCATATTATGCATGTGGGGTATCTTAGCAAAAGCAATCAAAAAAATACAAGATCATAGTCCCTCGATGACGCTATCAAAGTTGCCTTTCAAAAATGATCTTAGTCCCTTAAATAAAATGCTAAGATATCTTACAACGTTGCTAATCATGGCTATACAATGACCCATGCCCGTCCCTTTTACATCCAAAGATAGGGTTTCTTACCAAATCAATGGTAAGATAACAATGTCAAAGGAAAGAGGAAATAAACATGAAAGACTTTTGAGTAGGTAGAATGTTCCTAGTTGCTTGCTCATTTTCAAACCAAAACATCCTTGCTATTTTCAAAACAAACACCAACACTTTCAAAACATCTTTCAAACTTGAAACATTTTTCAAAAGATCAACACTTTATATACATTCTTATGAACGAGAATCATTACAAAGTTTGCCTAAACGATGACGCCTTTTCAAAATACTTTACAAAAACCACACAAAGCATATTTTCAAACAAAAGCAAGTGATCTAGCAAGTAACTAAGAGCCCATAGATAAATACGGATGAAAAGGGTGCTAATACTTTCCCTTTTCATAATCTACCCCTCGAACTCAAGAAAATAGCTCAAAGGTGTTTCCTGTTCTTTTCAACCTTTCCTTTTGGATAAAAGAAAAGTCGGTGGTGACTCTTGCTAACCGCAACATTTGCGATCAAACGCAAAACAACCAAGTCAATTCTCCCACCGCGTTACACTTTCATTAACCTAACCACAACCAATTGATTAAATATTAAAACTGGTCCTACATGTTGACTTTAAAACACACGCGCCAAAAGTGGGGCCCTGATATTTGAAACGAACCAATCACAGAATCCTAATATGCCTTGCAAAGTCCTTGGCTTGCCAAACCACCCTGGATGGTGGTTCCGGTCATCTTCTTCGTTTGGAAAAAAAATCCAAACCTGCGAATTTTAATTAAAACAAACATAAAACAACCCTACTCGACTAATTAGGCCCTTGCGAATCTGATGGTGGGGTTTGTCTTAACTGAAATCCCTGTATCATTGAAAATGAAGCTTAACTGAAGTTTTTCCCTAACAATGGAAAACCTTCATCCTTGCGTTAGATCTCACATATAATGGTTCTAGACAGTTACAAATATTATCATGAACACATGTATGTACAAATAATTCATTTATATTGCAAGATCAAAAGGTTTAAATTCACGAAAGTATACCAGACCGATGACACTTGAAGAAGAGATTCTGGGCACAGTCTGGCTTGAGTAATGGTTGAAACAAGTTCCTGGGAACCTCACGGTAATAATGGAACACCTGGAATAGATTAAGGATGGTTAGATCATGTGATACAATTTTCACCTCTATTTGATAAAATTTGGAATTTGCTAGGGTTTGTGGAGACAACTTTCACGTGTTCTTTTGGTCTAGGGTTGATGTACTTATGTAGTAAATCATTTTAGGTTTACAATTGTAGAAAAAGATCCATGCTTTGATGAGAAATATCTTCTTTCCAAATATTTGATTTTTGGCTTGTTTTGGAACAAATCCAATCTTTCTTTCCCTCCATGATTTCCTTTGATTTTCCAGCATATTTTATCCTTTATTTGATGAGAAAAAGATCCCAAATCAAATCTTACATAATTTCCATTATTTCTTTATTTAACTTTGACTTTTAATGAATAAAAATTCCAAATAAATAATAAAAATAATGAAATAATGTATGAGTGATCTCAGAGGTCGTGGGCCATGTTAGAAACGAGTTTCAAGCATGAAAACATGGGCCCATTTGGAAAAAATTCAAGTTAGGTCAACATTGGCTTCATGCACATTTCCAAAAATTGGTCAACTTTAGAAATGCATATCTCTCTCATTCTTGACCCTAAGAGGGTGTTCTTGGACTTTTTGGATAGCTTTTTATGTCCACTAAACAACCTTTTTGGTTTCATTTCAATTGGATATTCCATGTTCATGTAAGGAGCTTTGACCCAAAAGGTGTTTTTGTTGACTTTTTGAAAGGACCTATAATGTCTGAGCTTGTATCTTTCCAATGGTGCATTTATTGAACTTGAGGTCTAAAGAGAAGTTGTAGGGAATTTGATTATCTTCAAAATGAGAAAGTTATGCTTGGTCAAAGTTTGGTTGACTTTTCCTATAGAAACCCTAATTTTCCATTTTTTTTACTTTTGATGATTGAGGAGAATTTCTTGAGGAATCATGATCAATCCTTGATCAAATGATGGATATCACTTCAAAATGTTGATGTTGACCAAAAATCTTGAAGTTTGACTGTATGTGGGCCACAGTTGACTTTTGACCTAGTATAGTTGATTTCCAGGCATTTGAGCAATTGACTGAGCAAACTTGTTGTATAAGGCATAAAATTTGGCATGGATGATCTTGAAGACATATTATGACAATGGAGAACATTTTGGATCCTTGGGACTCACACATCTTGCTTAAAATTGAAACCCTAGTTGAGGTTCATTGCCTTTAGGGGGAGAACTTGTCTGGTCAATTCTTAGTCCTCCTAGGGCAAGTTGGGGACCTCTAGAGGCATGTATTGAGTGAAATGAGAGGGAAAATTTTGGGGTACAACAGTTGACCCTGTTCAATATTCTTAAACCTGAGGATGTAGATTGGTCGGTCTGCATTTCGTGATCTGAAGGTGGAAGATGATTAAACACTAGAGTGCCCAGAAATTTGCACTCGTCTGAAATGATACTTGACTGTGTAGATAATATCAGGAATGTGCTTATAGATTCCATTTTGATAATATGACGGAAGATCGTCGAAGTTGGGCTTAAAGATTCCATCCAGAGAATATGACGGAGAGTCGTCGGAGATGGGCTTAAAGATGCCATCTAGAAAAATGTTAATTTCATGAGATATTCCTTTGTGGGAATTCTTATTCCTGTTGTTGAGGAGGACTCCTTTGAGGAATGTTGGTCTTTGTTTGGGAAATAGAGTTTAGGAGCTTCAGTTGTCCATTACTCTATTGGTGATTCATCTCTTGATTAAAGAGACAGAAGTGAACTGCTATCTGGTCGGGATCCAGGCTTCACAATGACTTGATGAGGATAATAAGGCTGACTGCTATCTGGTCGTATTCTAGGCTTCACATTGACTTACTGGGGAAATGTGAACTTAACTACTATCTGGTTGGACTCCAGGATTTGCAGTTTCTTTAACTGGAATAGAAATCAGCAAAATCTTAGTGTCGATTTAATTGAACCAAAGAAAGGTCCTGAGTTGTCTTCAACTGGAATAGAAATCGAGAAAATCTTAGTATCGATTTAGTTGAACCAGAGGAAGGTCTTGAATTAACTTTGACTGGAATGGAAATCAGAAAAATCTTAGTGTCCATTTTACTGAACCAAACGAAAGTCTCGGAATATCTTCAACTAGAATAGAAATCAGAGAGATCTTAGTGTCAATCTAACTGAACCAGAGAAAGGTCTTGAATTAACTTTGACTGGAATGGAAATCATAAAATTCTTAATATCGATTCAACTGAACCAGACAAAATTCTTAGAATATCTTCAACTAGAATAGAAATCAGAGAAATCTTAGTGTCGATCTAACTGAACCAGAGAAGGTCTTGAATTAACTTCGATTGGAATGGAAATCAGAAGAATCTTAGTATCGATTCAACTGAACCAGACAAAAGTCTTAGAATATCTTCAACTAGAATAGAAATCAGAGAGATCTTAGTGTCGATCTAACTGAACCAGAGAAGGTCTTGAATTAACTTCGACTGCAATGGAAATCAGAAAAATATTAGTATCGATTCAACTGAACCAGACAAAAGTCTTGGAATATCTTCAACTGGAATAGAAATCAGAGAGATCTTAGTGTCGATCTAACTGAACCAGAGAAGGTCTTGAATTAACTTCGACTGGAATGGAAATCAGAAGAATCCTAGTATCGATTCAACTGAACCAGACAAAAGTCTTGGAATATCTTCAACTGGAATAGAAATCAGAGAGATCTTAGTGTCTATCTAACTAAACCAAAGAAGGTCTTGAATTAACTTCAACTGGAATGGAAATCAGAAGAATCTTAGTATCGATTCAACTGAACCAGACAAAAGTCTTGGAATATCTTCAACTGGAATAGAAATCAGAGAGATCTTAGTGCCAGTCTAACTGAACCAGAGAAGGTCTTGTGAGGACATCTTTCTGAAGAAAATGCTGAAATAGCCCTTCGTTAGACGTAGCTTTTGAGAAGACTACCAGGTTACGTAAGTAGTCAATGGTGGTTATTGATTTGATCTTTCCTGAAAACGGTAAAGAGTTAGTCGTATGCAATGTCATGATGTATGAAATTCATTATGATAATGTTCTCAAAATAAATTAGATTATGTTGTATATGATGTGTATGTCCATGCCATGATGTATGAATATGGGATGTTATTGCGATATTTCTTAGTCTGGGAAAGTAAATCCCGGACTTCTATTGAAGAGTATTGGGAAACTGAATCCTTCATTTCCGCTGGGGATGATGAGTGGAGATGATTTGCTGGGGATTTCCCCTTCCTGCTTGAGAATATTCTGCCGGGGATTGACTCTGTGGAGAGAGATAATGCTTTTTTGGAAGGTTTTTCCGATATAGAGAAATAAACTATGTTGGGGAATAAACTTCCACAGTTAGAGAAATGAACTCTACCCGGGAGGAGGTTTTATAAACTGTTTAAGATTATAAAACTCGGCTGGGGAAAACAGATTTCAGCTCTCTGAAGGAACTTGGCTGGAGGAAGTAATTCCTGCTTGGGGAAGAAGAGATCAAAACTTTGGTTGTTTTTATTCTATGTGGAACATAGATGTCACGGGGTCGTATGTAATGGCGAATTCATCCCAAACTGTCTCTTCCCCTGTACCATGCTGGAAAGAGTAACTGTCGGGACTACAAATGGCTTTTCTAGACTTTTCCCCGTTTCTTAAAGTTATTAGTAACTGTCTTTATGTTTCTTACGCAAGTATTTGTAAACAGTGATCATATTCAAATGCATATGTCAAAAATAATCACTGGACATTTTTTCAAAACAAAACAGAAAAATAAAAACAAATAGTTTTGTACTTTCAAAGAAATGATTTGTATTGATTTCTGAAGTTTTCCTATAACAAGCATTTTGTACAAAGAGACAGACGTTCTAGTAGGAGAACACCGTCGTAAAAATGAAAACTACACAAAATAGTGTACAAAGAGAAAACAACTATGTGTAATAATCCCATTGAGTTTCAATTCTGCTATTGCCCATATGTCCTTGAGTGTCTCATCACTTTGCAACTTGTCTGAAGTTGATTGGATTGATCGGTACCATTTGAGCTTGATATTTGATATTGAATTTTAGTCGCAAGGTGATCCAATGGGACATAGTTATACACTTCAAATCCCTAAATTTTTCCTGGACCGCCCTTTCGGGTTTTCAGTCCACCGGGATACCCTTTTTTGCCCAAGCCGCCTTTTCAGGTTTTCGACTTGTCGGGTGTACAATTTTTCCATGTGTATATCCCTAATTTTTCCCCGAACACTTTTGGTTCGTCAGGATGCCCTTATTTTTGCCTAGGCCAGTCAACCTAGCGGGTCTTTATTCATGCGTAGTATTTTTTCACTATGTCCGCATTAACGGGGTGAGGAAGGTCGTCACCATCCATGGTGGTCAAAATCATGGCTCCACCAAAAAATATGCTTTTGATTACAAATGTCCCTTCGTACGTGGGAGTCCATTTTCCCCTGGGATCACCTTGTAGTAGTATGATGCGCTTGATTACTAGATTACCCACTTGATATACTTGACGTCTGACCTTTTTATTGAAAGCCTTGATCATTCGCCTTTGGTATATCTGACCATGACAGACAACAGCAAGCCTTTTCTCATCAATCATATTCAGTTGATCAAGTCGAGTCTGGATCCAATCATCTTCGTTCAAACCCGCATCCTTCATGATCCTCAAAGAAGAGATTTGGAACTCAATAGGTAGGACAGCCTCCATACTATATACCAGATAATAAGGTGTTACCCCTGTTGACGTACGTGCTGAGGTGCAGTAACCATGAAGAGAAAATGGTAACATCTCATGCCAGTCTTTGTATGTCACCGTCGTCTTCTGTATGATTTTCTTAATATTCTTGCTAGCAGCCTCTATAGCGCCATTCATCTTCGGCCGGTAAGGGGAAGAATTATGATGTTGGATCTTGAATTGTTTATAGAGTTCGGTGATCATTGTATTGTTGATCTTTGTACCATTGTCTGTGATGCTTCTCTCTGGCACACCATACTGACAAATCAGGTTATGCTTGATAAACCGCACCACAACATTCTTGGTAATAGTAGCAAAAGAGGCAACCTCAACGCACTTTGTGAAGTAATCAATGGCCACTAGGATGAAGTGGTACCCATTGGAAGCGGTAGGTATAATCTCTATGATCATGTCAATGCCCCACATTGAAAAGTGCCAAGGAGCCGTCAAGACATTTAAGGGAACTGGAGGTACATGTACTTTATCAGCATAGATCTGGCATTTGTGAAAAGTTCTAGAATGCTGATAACAGTCTGCTTCCATAGTGGACCAATAATATCCGGACCGTAGGATCTTTTTAGCCATGGTGTGTCCACTAGAGTGGGCGCCAAAGATACCTTCATGTAAATTTTCCATAATCCTCTCTGCTTCGCTCTTGTCTACACACCGAAGTAAAGTAGAGTCATGGTTGCGCTTGTAGAGGATTCCATTATTGAGGAAGAAATTTATGGAGAACCTTCTCCGAAACTTCTTATCATTGACACACGCCCCCTCAGGATATTCTTGAGCCTCGAGATATCTTTTCACTTCATGAAACCAAGGTTTGTCTTCTACTTCTTCAGTGTCAATCTCATAGCAGTATGCTGGTTCATCCAACCTCTCGATAGTGATCCGAGGAGCCTCATTATCCCACCTGACCTTGAACATAGATGACATAGTAGCTAGCGCATCCGCTAACTGATTCTCTTCTCGTGGAAAATGTTCAAAGGTGACCTCTTTAAAATGGGGAAGAAATGTCAGCACGTGTTCTTTGTAAGCGATGAGATTCGGGTGCTTCGTGTCCCACTCTCCTTTGATTTGACTTATTACCAAGGCTGAATCCCCGAAAATGCTCAAGAACTTGATCCTCAGGTCGATAGAAGCTTTGAGACCCGTGATGCATGCTTCATACTCCGCCATATTTTTGGTACAGTTGAAACATAGTCTGGCGGTGAAAGGAGTATGACAGCCCTCTGGGGATATGATTACAGCACTGATGCCATTGCCAAGCGCATTGGAAGCTCCATCAAAAACCATATTCCATAGGGATCCTTCCTCAGTTCCTTCATCTGGTCCAGTTCTTCATAGTCAGTCACTGACATGATATTCTCATTCGGGAACTCAAAATTCATGGACTGGTAGTCTTCCACATCCTTATGAGCCAAATGATCAGCTAGCACACTTCCCTTTATTGCTTTATGGGTCGTGTATTGGATATCGTATTCGGTCAAGATTATTTGCCATCTTGCTATTCTTTCGGAGAGAGCAGGCTTCTCGAAGATGTACTTGATCAGATCCATCTTAAATATCAACAAAGTAGTGTGGGTCAACATATACTGTCTCAGTCGGTGAGCAGCCCATGCCAAAGCGTAGCAAGTTTTCTCGAGCAGTGAGTATCTTGTTTCACAGTCGGTAAACTTTTTGCTAAGGTAGTATATTGTGTGCTCTTTTCGACCGGACTCGTCATGCTGCCATAGCACACATCCCATTGAATTATCTAACACTATTAAGTACATTATCAAAGGTCTTCCTTCAATCGGAGGCATCAGAATTGGAGGTTCTTAAAGGTATTCCTTGATTCTCTCAAAGGCGGTCTGGAATTTGTCATTCCATTTTACCACTTGATCTTTCTCCAGGAGGTTAAAGATTGGCTCACAAGTAGCAGTTAGATGGGAAATGAACCTGGAAATGTAATTTAGGCGTCCGAAGAACCTCTAACCTCCTTCTCAGTGCAAGGAGCCGACATCTCTTGTATAGCCTTCACCTTTGCAGGGTCTACCTGAATACCTTTGTCGCTGATGATGAAACCTAGGAGTTTACCAGATCTTACCCCGAAGGTGTACTTGTTCAGATTTAACCTCAGCTTGTACATCTTCAACCTATCAAATAGCTTTTGTAGATGATCAAGGTGTTCTTCCTCAGTTTGAGACCTGGCTATCATGTCATCAATGTAGACCTCTATCTCATGGTGAATCATGTCATGAAATAAAGCTACCATGGATCACTGATAGGTTGCCCAGACATTCTTTAACCCAAACGAAATTACTTTGTAGCAGAAAGTGCCCTATTGTGTGAAGAAGATTGTTTTCTCCATGTCTCCGGGTGCCATCTTGATCTGATTGTAACCAGAGAAACCGTCCATGAAGGAAAAGATCTTGTATTGTACGGTGTTGTCAACCAGAACATCAATGTGGGGAAGCGGAAAGTCATCCTTGGGGCTTGCACTGTTCAAATCTCTGTAATCCATACACATCCGTACCTTGCCATCCTTTTTAGGCATCAGGACTACATTAGCAACCCATTGGGGATAAGAGGTGACAGCTAGGAACCCAGCGTTGAACTATTTCATAACTTCTGCTTTGATCTTCTCTGACATTTCAGGGCGCATACGATGGACCTTCTGCTTTACCGGAGGGCAATCTTATTTAGTTGGCAGACGATGAACCACAATATCTGTGTCTAGTCCCGGCATGTCTTCATATGACCAGGCAAAGATCTCAACATAGTCATGCAACATTCGTATCAACCGCTGTTTGAAACTAGGCTCCATATTTGCACCTATCTTGACTTCTTTTTTGTCCTCCTCTATGCCTAAGTTTATTTTCTCAACTGGCTCTTCATGAGGCTGTATAGCCCTTTCTTCCTGCTGCAACAGCCTAGCAAGTTCTCCGGGTACCTCATAATCTTCCTCACCTCCGTCCTCGACTTAGTTGATCGGATTTTCAAAGTCATAACCGACAATAGCAGAACTGTTATCAATGGGATCCAGAGTGGATATGGATCTGCAGTTAGATACATGAGTGTGTGTAAGAGCATAGTTGTATAGACTAAGTAAAAAGAAGAAAAGAAAAATAGAGAGCTCAAAATTTGTATGTAAAAATGTCCAATGCTTTATTAATGTCATATGAAATCGAAACATGATAACCCTTACAAATAAACCATTGTTCCCGGGGTAAGACACATGGCCATAGAGTTTATATTATTTATTACATATCCGAAAATAAGAAAGACAATTACTTCTGAATAAAAGTAATTGGTACAAAGTCATTTGTCGTCCAGTTACTGGGTCCACCATTGGAAGTAGGGGAGATCCAGCTATTCATGTCATAGTCACCATCACTGTCTTCTAGAGTGTTGACCCCGTGATTGCTGATGCGTAAGGGAGGTCCTCCAGCACGAGCAAGACGAATAGCCCTTTGAGTCCCTGAAGATAAACCCAAACCAAACTTATCAGATTTTTATGGAATGTCAGGGAGTTGTCCTCATATGGTACACCCACCTTCTTCAATAACTGCTTTGGCATCCTTGAGAGAAGCCATCTTCAAGGGAAATCTGGTGATCTTTGGCATATTGGTGACAATTTCAGTTGTAGCCATAGTCTGAGGCACCTCTTTGAAGTTCTGACACGGAGTCTCGATGAACTCGCAATATATTTCCACATATCTGAAGGAATTCAAATGGCTTACCATTTACTCTTCTTCACAATGTACCGTAACAATCTTTCCTTTCACCGGATATTTCATCATCTGATGCAGAATGGACGTGACAGCTCCCGCCCCATGGATCTAAGGGCGACCCAACAAACAAGAATAAGATGGTCTGATATCTATCACGTAGAAGGTGGAGTCAAAGATCTGAGAACTAACTTTGATGGGGATGTCCACCTCCACGTGCACCATTATTTTCGAACCATCGAAAGCCCTAACTACTATGTTGCTGGGTTTCAGGGTCAAACCTTCACAGTCTAATCTATCCAGAGTCTTCTTGGGCAGCACGTTCAATGATGAACTAGTATCTACTAGGATATAGGCCAAATTAATGCCCCTGCATTCGACGAAAACATGTAGCGCATTATTGTGTTTTCTTCCTCTGGGTGTCAGATCAGCATCAGAAAAACCCAAACCATTATCAACCGTCAAACTGGCCACACAATCTTCAAATTGGTCAGCGGAGGTTTCTTGTGGCACATGGGCAGTTTTAAGGAATTTCACCAAAGCCTTCGCATGAGCTTCGGAGCATAATAGTAGGGCTAACATTGAAATCTTAGAAGGGTTCTGCCCCAGCTGTTCGACCATACTGTAGTCCCTCTTCTTTATTATTTTCAAGATCTCTTCCATTTCCTTCTTGGAAGCCTTTGGGATAGATTCTGAATACGTCTTCGTATGGACAAGCTTAATCAATATGTCTTTGCCTCGAGCCTCAACGACTCGGTGGGGTGGCAACAGGGGTAATCACATGAATTGTGGTGGTAGTATCAGCAAGAACAACAGTAGGAATGATCACAGGACTAGTAATCGCTTTTGGAGGAGAACACTCTTCCACTTCTTGATATTTTACTAGTCCCAACGATGTTGCCAATGTCGGGATCAGTATTTTCAGAAACTTTGTCTTCAACAACCAGTAGGTCTTGGTTGACGTTGTGGTAGTAGACGCCATCCCCATAGTTCCAAGGAATAGCCTTGTCCGTAGAATATGGGATTGGCCCGGGCATAGTGATGATCAGAGGAGCCAACTTTAAAGCAGATGTAATCTTGACAGGTCTTTTGGTGGAGACTCTAGGAGGATTGACAGAAATGTTTATGATTGAAACATCCTTACAAGAAATAGGCGGGACGGGAGTCTTTTCAAAAAAAATCTCTCTATCATCCATCAGGTGTCGAACACCTGCCTTTAACAAATAACAACCAGTCGGTAGAGATAAACATAAATGGAAACCTTCGCCACAGCCCCGAAATAAACAGGCTTTCAACAAGTTCCACTTAACGGTCATTAGAGGAGTAACAAGTTCCTCAATAGAAGTAACAAACATATCATATTCAATAGCGTTAATGTGACACCCCAAATAATCCGATTATTAAATAATTAGAATTTTTAATTATTAATTTAATTGGAAATTTAATTATTGGTATTTTTGGATTATTGGAATTAATTTAATTAATTAAAGGAAAGAAGTATTGGTGGTGTGAAGAGTGATTAGAGGGTGTGAGGGGTAAAATACTTTACTCTTACTAATTACTAATTTAATTATTTTATTGGAATAATAAAAGGAGTATTAAAAGGAAAAAGAAGAGAAAGAGAGTTATTTTGGAATATTCATCATACGTGCATTTGAGAAGAGGAAAAAGAAGAAGAAAACCGGAAGCGTCAGAATTCGAAGAACCCACAAGGTAAGGGGTGATTTCGATTAGTTAATTTGTATTTTTAGTTTAGATATTCAATAGTATGGATCATAGTATGTTAGGGAATCCCGGTTTGGAATTCTAGGGTTCCGTAGAATTGTCCCTATTGCGTCGAATTGTAGGTTGAAAGCCATTAGGGTGTCAGATGATAAAAAGGAATGATGAAATAATGTTGTTTGATGTTATAATGGTGCAAAATGGATGTGTTTTGGTGTTTCTCATGTTGCAATTCGTATGGGTATGTTTGGAATTGGTTTAGAATGAATAAATGCTGTCAAAAGTGCAGAATTTGACTCTACAGGTCGTGGGAACCGGTTCCCAGTGGGGAGGAACCGGGTTCCACTGTGTGAATTTATAAAAACTGGCAAAAATGCACGTAGGAACCGGTTCCTGTATAGGTAGGAACCGGGTTCCCATACATTTTTTCAGAAGCGTGATTTTTGAACTTCGCAGGAACCGGTTCCTGCATATGTAGGAACCGGGTTCTGCTGTAACTTTTGAAAAATATTAAACTTTGAAAATTCATAACTTTCAAACCGTAAGTCCGTTTTGAGTGCCGTTTTGGACGTTATTTCTGAAATTTAATGCTCTATTTTATAAAATGAAAAGATTTCCTAAAACCTGAAATTATTTTGAAAATGAGTCAAATCCCGAAATAAGTGATTATTGGCTAACGCACATGGGTGTGTATGTAGCAGTGAACCTGTGATGGATGGATGTATTAGTATTGTGTGAATGAAAGGCATGTTTATGTTGCTAATGATGGTGTGCATGATCGTTGATATATCATGTTTTTGGTTTTGGTTCAATTATGATAAATTGATGTATTTCATAGACTGATTTGATGTTGCATGCTAGTGATGTGCATGCATATGCATTGTTTTGGTGAAGTTAATTCCCATTGTGTGGAATTTGACTTGTATTTCCGTTAATCGATACCCGGGTGATGATGGGTGGTTAGGATGGATTCACGTCCGGGTGTTTATGGACGAATCGATGGTTGCTGTATCCGGTTGATGATGGATCAGTGTTGGGTGACTTGGTCACGTGTTGGTACCACATGCATTGTGTCTGCATTTGTATTTGCATGGAATTGTAACATGTTAGGATGTCTTCCAGTGTTACAATTCTTTGGTTGATTATTTATTTGTGCATAATGACTTGTATGATTGGAACTGCGTGTTGAACCTGAATTTATGCTAAAATGGGTGAAATAATATGCTTGTTGTGATCGGTGGATCTGGAACTGACTGTTTAAAGCTGGATCGCGAAATGTCGCGGAAGCAAGAGTCGCCACCGTCTTTTATTTTCTCCAAATGGAAAGGACAAAAGCACAAAAAAATTCCTTATAGAGATTGCTCTCGGTTCGGGAGGTAGGTTATAGAAATGGAAGGTATTAGCACCCTTTCTATCCATGGTTATCCATGGGCTCTTAGATACTTGCTCATTTGTGTTTTCAAAAATGGTTTGTTTGCTTTTCAATTGTGGGTTTTAAAAAAGTTTCTTTGAAAATTCCAGTTCGACTCTTGTATCGGTCCTCAAGAGTGTTTGAAAAATGCTTTCGAAAGCTTTTTGAAAAGGTGTCGGTGTGAAAAGTATTTTTGATTTGTTTTGAAATTTAGAGCAAGTATCTAGAGTCGTCTACCTACCCTAAGGAATTCGTCTGTGTAAATGTCCTTTAAAGTAGTGCCATCCCACCATTGAGAGGTAGGTAGCACCACCGTTGGAGGTGTTCGGGTCAATTCGAGGTTCGGGACATGGTGATCACCGGAGCAATGGGAAGACACCTTAGAAGCTACCCTCATGCCAGGTTCCCGGATCATGAGGACTTACTAAGACATCCTCTACTCGACGATCACCTTTCGAGGCAAGGCAACAGTGAGGCGTACCCTAGGGGTGGTGTGTGATTTGTGTGTCAGATTCATTTATTTTTGTCTTGTCAGGTTATGGGTGATCTAAGCGTTTGTTTTTATTTTTTCCATTCATTCTTGCATGCATTTATTTAACAGTCAAAAGATTGCGAGAAAAGTAAAGTTCTAAAGCTATTACAAAAGGCGCGGGTCCACATTGCCAAAATTTCCAGGACCCGATTTAACAGAAAAATAAAGAAATAAAGTAAAAGTACGAAAGATAAATATTTACATGGCCTTGGGAGAGATACATAAATAATTAAAAGAAAAAAAAGAAATACATACGCGAATTGAATTAAAATTAGAAACGAGGGCGTTGGACCCTTTTTGATGAAATTAAATTATTAGCAAATTAATTAAATTAAAGAAAGAGAAATTATTTTTTGGTTTTTTGTATTTATGAGAATTTAATGAGATTAATTGAAATTAAAATGCTAACCCTAATTCTACAATTTTTTATTTATTAGACAAAAATATTAAAGTTAAACCTAAATTAACCTAATTATTTACATGCAATTTTAATTTATAAAAATAAATAATATTTTAGTAATTCATTATTATGAAAGAAAAGAAAAAAGGATAAAAATTATTACAAACCCTAATTCTACCAAATTTTAGGTTTTTATTGCAAAAATATTAAGATGAATCCTAGACTAAAAAAAACTAAAATCATTTAATGAAATTTATTTACAAAAATACTAGTTAAATAAAAATATTTATTTGTTTTATCTTTTCTGATTTTTTTTGCGTTTTTTATATATTATGAAAATAATAATTATAAATAATTAAAAGAAATTAATTAAAATAAAGAAAAGAAAAAATATATAAAAAAAAGTAAAAGAAACAAACTAGAGGGGGGTGCTGTCCCCAAGTGGAGGGTTTATGCTTAGCAATTTGGGCCCAAGCATCTTTGGCCTCGTTGACTTCTATGCCAGCGTGTAGCACTTTTGACTCACGTACATGATGTTCTTCCAACGATGGCCCTTGGATTGATCTTGGCACACGCATGGCAAGCTGGATGGTGAGTAGCATGGTAGACTCCCTGTATTGAAATTGCATGGGATAACAATTAAAGGAAAAATAATATGAAAGGGGTGAGGACCTGGGGCTCGAACCCAGGTCCTAGGGGTTACCACTAAGCTTGCTTGCCAACTGCTCCACACGCGTTTTCGTTTATGTAATACCTAACAAATAATATGAAATAAAATAAGAGTTAGTGGGAGTCTGGCACGAAAATTCAAACCCACCACTCACTGCCTGCCACCGAGTCATCGTCTTCCTCGCTTGTTTATTTCCTGAAACACAAAAAACATTGGCAACGGTTTTGAACCGTTTCAAAAGGCACTATTCCAGAAAATAGCGAATAGGCCATATGGCCTCATAAATTAGGCGCGAGGGTTGGGTCTAGATCGTCCAAGCACGCTTGTTTCAATGGTGGTACTCAGGAGTCTCAATTTTACAGTATGTGAAAGTTCCCAAATTGAAACCTGAAGAACCCTAAAAATCATTCATGGTGATTCTTCATATAGTGCATAAAAATTCAATTAAATCATATGGTTAGTTCCAGAATCGTCCAATTAGTATGAATCCATGGAAAAAATGCAATGAAAACGCCTAAAAATCAAAACACGAATATGCATTTATATGGAAAAATTTTGATTTCTGTACACTGATTTAAGGCGTTAGAGTTGGTGTTCTTGATCCAGGAGCCTTCCTTGATGTCCCAGGAAGGTGATAGAACAGATATCTGGCCTTGAATCGCCTTGCAAGTGTGTTTTCAGTATTGGAGTTTTTCTTGAAAATTTCAAGTTTGCTTATGGCTCTTCTGCGCAGCTTCCAGTCTCTATGCATTAGGGTTACACTATATATGTATGTGTGAAGGTTTTAGGGTTGAGAGATCACACAAAAACCTTTGCATTCATGATTTGCAAGATTTGATTTTCCAAGATCTTTTCAAATATTTTTCCATGCCTATTTGGTACAAATCATGGCCAATTGACTTGATTCTTTCTATATTTGGTCTTGCACGAAATCATAAGCTTATTCCTTGCATAAAAAGATTTGAAAAGTTAGGTTTAGTATTTTTCATGTATTTTATTTAATTAAATGAATTATTAATGATTAAAAATCCAAATAAATAAATAAAAAATGATAAAAACTTCCCTTTGGGCCACATGGTCGTGCACATGCCTTGGATGATGAATTGTGGAAGAAAAAGAGGCCCATTAGCAATTTTAGGTCATTTGAATCAATGTTGACTTTTCAAAATATCCAAAAATTTCCCAACTTCCACAAGGCATAACTTGCTCAATTTTTAAGCTTTGCTCATGTTCTTGGACATTTTGGAAAGGTCTTTGAGTCCTCTAACCAATGCCTTTTGTCCCATGTCATTTTGATTTACCAATCTCAAGTTATGGCCTTTGACTTAAAGTCCCTTTTTGTTGACTTTTGAAAATGACCTATAATGTTGAAATTGATAACTTTTTGTGAGAGCATTTCTTGGACTTGAAGCATGAAGAGGAGTTGTAGGAAATGTCTTTATCTTCAAAATGAGATTTGGATGGAATTTTTCTGATAATCCATGTGAAAGTTATGCCCTGGTCAATTTACAGTTGACTTTTTTAACTGTCCAAATATGGAAACTTTTGCATCTTGATGATTTTTGAGCCAAGCTTTGAAAATCATGATCAAGCATTGATAAAATGATGTTTGTGGCTTCAAAATGAGATGTTGACCAAAAATTTGAACTTTTGACTGTCAAATGACCATTTTGCCCCTACAGTTGACTGTAGTGCAATTAGGGTTTTTGACTGTGCAATTTTGTGCTGAAAGTCTTGAAACTTGGTATGAGGATGCTTGACCATATTTATAGGCATGTGGGACTTGATTGGACCCTTGGGAACTTCATTTACTTTGTCAGAACCAAAACCCTAATTTTGACTGTTTAGGAGGCCCTTGAACTGTGCAACCCTTGGGGAGATTTTGAAGCATTGACTTGGCAAATCCTTGAAGAATATGGGAGGGCAAATTTTGGGGTACAACAGTTGCCCCTGTTCAATCTTCTTAGACCTGAGGATGCAGATTGGCTGACGTGCCTTTCGTAATCCGAAGGTGGAAGATGATTGAACACTAGAGTGCCCAGAAATTTGCGCTCACATAGTAGTGTGATGATGGGAATGGGCTTATAGATGCCATTTGGAGATTGATGAATAGGATGATGGGCTTATAGATGCCATGCTAAGAGGTGATGGAAGGTGGATGGGCTTATAGATGCCATATGGATGTCAATCGCATAAGAGATTCCTTAGCGAGAACTTGCGTACCTACAAGAGAAAAATGAGTACCTGACGTGTTGCAGGATCTGGTCTTCAGGTGCTTTGTATAGATGTGTCCTGACTGGTTACAGGAGCTGAATCTGGAGCTTCAAACGATGATGAATGAACCAGGGATGGTTACTACCTCAACAGGAACGGTGAGAGAACCTTGGATGACTTTAACCTCAACAGCAATCATTGAGATAATCTTGGGATTACCACCTTCGCAGTATCGGGGAGAGAACCATAGGCGATTACCACCTCAACAGCAAACATTGAGAGAACCTTGGATAACTTCAACTTCAACAGCAATCGTTGAGCGAAATCTGGGATTACCACCTCCGCAGTATCGGGGAGAGAACCATAGGCGATTACCACCTCAACAGCAAACATTGAGAGAACCTTGGATAACTTCAACTTCAATAACAATCGTTGAGCGAAATCTGGGATTACCACCTCCGCAGTATCGGGGAGAGAACCATAGGCGATTACCACCTCAACAGCAAACATTGAGAGAACCTTGGATAACTTCAACTTCAACAGCAATCGTTGAGCGAAATCTGGGATTACCACCTCCGCAGTATCGGGGAGAGAACCATAGGCGATTACCACCTCAACAGCAAACATTGAGAGAACCTTGGATAACTTCAACTGAGTCTTTATCAGAAAATCTGTCTGGGGTCGATTTAGCTGGACTAGAGAAGGCCTTGGACTGGATAAGAAATCTTTGGAGTCGATTTAATTGAACCGGTCTAGGTCTTGAAATGTCTTCAACTGGATAAGAAACAGGGAGATCTTGGGATCGATATGACTGAACCAGAGAAGGCCTTTGACTGGATAAGAAATCTTTGGAGTCGATTTAACTGAACCGGTCTAGGTCTTGAAATATAGCCGAGAACTTAACTGAATCTTTTCCTGAAAGGTAAAGGTCAGTCATATGCAATGCATGATATGGATCAAGCAATGATGTTCTCAACATAAATGAGATTTGTGAGATATGATGCGTACATGCATGCTATGATGTATGGAAGTGCGATGTTTATGTATGTATTTTTGTCGTCTAGGAAAGTAAATCCTTGACGGGTGCCGGGAAGTCACTCCTGGGCTAATGTTGGAGAATAGATCTTTGCTTCCGCTAGGGATGATAGTTGCAAGAATACCGGTGGGAGAAGATAACTCCATTGGGGAATAAACTTGGCAAATGGATAACTCTGCAGGGAGAAAACTACTCTAGTGATCTTGCTGAGAAGTAATACTCTGTGGGGAGAGAAGTACTATGCTGAAATGTTGATAATAACTTGCTGGGGATACCCTTGTTGTATTGGAAGTGTTACTAGACTTCGCTGGGGATAAGAAGACTTTGTCGACGACGATCTTTTCATGGATTTTGGCTGAGGATAACCCAGTTATATCCTGGTAAGGAAATAACTCTTTGAATAAAGCCGGGAGACGCGTTCGTGCTCTGTGAGGGATAAGCTTCCAGAATCTACTGGGGATAGCTTACTGCTTGGGGAGATGGATTCCAACTTTCCTTGGGCACTGGATTGGATTCTGAAATTCTGGCTGCAGATACTCAATGTCACGTTCAATGTTATGACACCGTATCTGACTTACTATATGACAGTAAATACAAAAGCAATAAAGAACACAGTCAATTGTTTACCCAGTTCAGTGTGCAACAACACCTACTCTGGGGGCTACCAAGCCAGGGAGGGAATGCACTATAAGAGATTTTAATTCAGGAATAAACCAACCAGTTCATCTCCTTCACTTAAGACCTACCCAATGCAATTCCAATCTAAGTACAACTTAAACCTGAGTTCCTACTCACTCCCTCTCAATCACAGCAGTGATACATAAACCAATTTGACTTAAGAATTGATGAAGACACTCTTCAAAAAACAAACACTTGATTAAGCTTCACAGCTTTTTAATCAAGCAACACAATCACTCTTGCTTCACAGCTTTGAGTGATGTACACAACTAACTTGACTCTGCTTCACAGCTTTAGTCAAGGAACATTCAAACACTCTTGCTTCAAAGCTTTGAGTGCTACACAACCCTTACAATTAGAAACCTATTCCAAGGCACTTATCACAATGATAATTGCTTGGAGTACAATAATCAAATCTATACAGATTACAAATGATCTTCTAATCAATAAAAGCCATCCTTGAAAAACAGCAGCTCTGTTGAATATATAGCAGCTGCAACTTCAGTTAGGGTTTCCAAAAACCTAGGGTTAATTCCGTTTGACCTAAAGACCAGGTCACAGGACTTTATTAACCAGGTTAGGGTTGAGCTAGGTTACCCCTCAGAAAACGCAGGATTCAGTTCAGGAAGGACTGAGTTATTTCCTGAAAAAACTCAGACTTATCCAATCCTGCAATCCTGTTAGTTCAGAACAGGATGTCATAACATCTGTTATGACATCTGAGAAAACCTGTCTACTGATTTAGCAAAATGTGATCATTTTGCAAAATGCTCAGATACACACTTATAAACATCAGTATTTGAATTACAATATTTTTCTGCAAAGGTACCTAATGAGTCAGTACAAACTGAACTAGAATGTTATGACATCAGTCATGACATTCACACATACACTTGGGATTTACCAAAAATGCAAGCCAATACCTAAACACCTACAAACTCCCCCTTTGGCAGATTTTTGGCTAAAGACCCTAAACAATCAGAGATAGATAGCAGCAGAAATAAGTGACAGCAGAAAAATAGAATGTCAAGTACTAATTAAGTAAGTACCAAAATATTCTCCCCCTCTTTAGCCACAAATGGGCCAAAGATACATGTTCATAAAATTATACAGTTATCCAAAACAAAATAATAAGAGCAGCAGAAAACAACAGAATACACTTCCAAACTCCACCAGATATCAGCAACCAACCAGCAACACCACCAAACAGCAATCAACCTTCAAGCACTGTCATCAGACTCAGAGGAGCTAGTTTCTTCAATGTTGAGCTGTCCTTCAGCTTCTACACCTTCTTCCCTTCTGCTTTCTTCAGCTTCCTCCTTTTCTAGCCTGGCAATTAGAATTTCTAGGGTCCTTTTTCTAGCATCCAGCTCTTTGCAAGTTTCTTTTAAAACAGCTATGACATCTGATGTCTTGGACTGGGTCTTTACAGACGATGTCTCAGCTGATGTTATGACAATGTCTGGAGCATGAGATCCCTGAAATAGTTTGTAGTGCAGGCCAAGGGCAGGAGCTCTTTTGCAGACTGTATCTCTTGCCACAAGGATATCAGGGTATTGTGCAAGGATGATTCCACAAAGGAGGGAGGGAAAGGCAATTGGTCCTTTGACAGCATAACTGCCAGCATGCTTTAAAGTTTGTTCAAAGATGTACCTCCCATAGTCAAAAGCAGTCTTGGTTCCCACAGCATAGATAAATCTCCCCAATCCTGTGGAGATAGTTGATTTGTGATTTGTAGGCACCCAGTTGGCTGCACCTATTTTATGCAAGATGGCAAATTTCATGCTGAGTTTACTAGCATTCAGCTTCCCTTTCAAGGGCCAGCATTTTACTTGCCTGGCTGTGATGGTTAGACAAACTTCATTTTCAGTTGCCTCTAGATCAGGACAGTCCTTATTTGTTCTTCCAAGAAACTTGTTGATTTCTGATGGAGAGAATTTGACCCTTCTTCCTCTAACAAAAACACTTTCAAAGTCAGCTGACCTTCCATCAGCACAATCATTTGACAAGTTCACTACAAACTCCTTGACCAGATTTTCATAACATTTGTTAAACTTTATTACTGTCTTCATTAGCCCAGCATTCTTGATCAGATTCATGATTTCTTTGCACTCCAAGGCATCATTGTTGAGTTCTCTCTCTAAGGCTATTCTCTTTAAGCAAACATACTTCCATCTGTTTGCATTGTCAGGATGATGAAAAGAGATGTTGTCTGTTGGCACTTCAGGCACTCTAGCAATCTTGCTGGAAGGGAGCTTCCTTCTGATGGGAGTTTCTTCAATATCAATCTCAAATTCTGATTCCTCATCAGAATCAGAAGTTTCAGGTTCTTTACTCTTCTTAGAGATTGGTTGTCTAGCAGTATGCACCTGGGCCTTCTTCCCTTTTGTCTGAATACTTTTCTCAGCCATGCCTTCAGCCTTGGATTTCTTAGCATCAGGTTTATCATTCTGACTACTCTTTCTTTTCATCAATCTCCTAGCTATACTAGGGTTCACATTAGCAATCAGTTCATTATCTGAGTAATCTTCATCCACATCAATGATAGGTGGATCAGCAGCCTTTTCAGAGGGGTTCTGAATGTTGTCTTTTGGTGTCACAACATTCTCAGTGACATCTACATTTTCAAAACCTTCCACATTTGGACTTTCTGATTGATTTAAAGGGATAGAAATCCCCGGTACAGATTGGTTGCCACTCAGTATACTAGTAACCAGCCTAGCAATAGCTTGGTGTACTTGAACTGATCCTTCTCTATTAGGTACAAAAGACGAAGGATGAGAAGAATTACCCGAGGCTGTAGCTTGAGCTCTTCCTGCATGTCTGGTTCTGAGCTTTTTGACTCTGGCTGGGTCAGTTGCCATCTCCCTGAGAGGAGTGACCTCAAGAACTTCAGATTCTATGCATGTAGTGATTGCCCTAGAATCTTGGTCAGATGATGACGATGATGAGGAAGACGAAGTCGCCATGGTTGAAGACGATGTCTGAGACATTTTGATTGACTTTGAGTAATGGTAGCAGTTTGAGAAAAATCTTTGATTTGGAGGAGGAAACAGGTTGCAAGGAACTGAGAGGTAGGGGATAAAAGGGAGTCTCTTCAACTTCTTAAAGCTTTTGAAGGAATTGTGAAAGAATATGATTAACCCACTAAATATAGACTTAATAAAATTAATCCCTTCAACCCTTGTTTTAAGCAAAATTAATTGCTATAATTTCTCATGTTGGTGAATACCCAACCTGCCCCTCAAATTTTCAAGTTTATTTCCAACAAGAGCCTTGGTAGAAGAATCAGTCAGCTGAAGCTTAGAGAAACTATGTTCCAGTTTAAATGACTTCTTCTCTTCAAAGTCAATAGGATTCAAGGAAATGTTGATTGTTTTCAGATTGTCACCACACAATGTCACAACATCTTGTGTAACATTGTACTCAGGGAGCATCTGTTTTGACCAGATGTTTTGAGAACAGAATTTATTTGACTTGTTATTTCCAACATCCTTGTCAAGATGACTTAAGGTTCTGACAACACATTCTTCTTCAAGTTTATTTGCCACATCACAGATATTATCAACCTGTAGTTTTGGATTTCTTCTGATAGCTTCCATAGAAATAGCTCTTTTCATTCTTCTTAGATGAAGGAGACCAAGCTTATGCTGCCACAGTTTCATCTCTTTTTCTTCTTTGATGATTTGACACACAGTGGAGATAACAGTGTTCTCAGGCTGCCATACGTAACAGTTATCTTTGGATTTGATTCCTCTCATTACAACTTCTAGTTTTTCATTAATTACTAGACATTCAGATCTTGAGAAGTTGACCTTGAATCCTAGATCACATAATTGACTGATACTAATGAGATTAGCAGTCAACCCTTTTACCAGCAGTACTTTATTCAGACTTGGAACTCCAGGGCAGTCCAAATTACCAACTCCTTTGACTTCACCTTTAGCACCATCTCCAAAGGTCACAAAACTGGTGGTGTGAGGCATAACATTATTGAGGAGATTTTTGAATCCAGTCATGTGTCTGGAACATCCACTGTCAAAGTACCAATCTTCCTTTGCAGAGACCCTCAGGGAAGTGTGAGCTATCAGTGCAGTAGCCTTTTTCTTCCATTGAGGAGCATGTGGTACCTTTTTAGACTTAGGTTTGACACCTGAGTTCTGATTAGGGTATCCATGTAATCTGAAGCAGAAGGGCTTTATGTGACCATATCTCCCACAATGATGACATTTCCATCTTTGGTACCTTTTCTTCATATGTCTCTGTTCCTGATGTTGAGAGTTGTGTTGAGACATCCGTTTTGACATTTGCTTACCAGTACCAGATTTCTTTGCTTCCATAAATCCTAGTCCAGATTTATTTCCCACATTTTGTCCAACCTGAAGGATCTCTTCCAATTTGTCTGTTCCATTGGTCAACATCTTGAAAGATTTGGTCATTTGATTCAGTTGTGAGTTCAGCAATTGAACTTCTCCTTCTAGATGACTTATAGTTTCAAGATTTGCCCTTTTTTCAGCCTCCAGCTTTATAATGAGTTTTGATTGTTTCTCATTCTGCACACAGACTTCAGCACTTCTGATACACAATTTCTTGTAGGTATCAGCCAGTTCTTCAAATGTCACTTCTTCATCACTAGTGTCACTTTCAGAAGTACAAACACTAGTTAGGGTAGTAACTAGTTTGGCAGATTCTTCTTCAGAATTACTTTCTGAATCATAGTCAGACCAAGTAACAGTCATTCCTTTCTTTTGTTTCTTAAGAAAGGTAGGACATTCAGCTTGAATATGTCCAAATCCTTCACATCCATGGCATTGAATACCTCTGCCTTGGTTTCCCTTATCTTCTGACCTTGGTCTTCTGCTGGAATTGTCAATGTCAGAGGGAATGTTATGAACATTAGACCTTGACTTTGGGTCCATTCTTTTGGTGAGCCTGTTGAACTATCTTCCAAGCATGGCAATAGCTTCTGATATGTTTTCTTCTTCATCCTCCTTGTATTCAACATCAGTGTTGGATACAAGTGCTATGCTTTTGTTCTTCTTGTCACCATTCTCAGTGATTCCCATCTCAAAAGTCTGAAGAGACCCAATAAGTTCATCCACTTTCAACTTGCTAATGTCCTGGGCTTCCTCTATGGCAGTTACCTTCATTGCAAATCTTTTAGGCAAGGATCTGAGAATCTTCCTCACCAGTTTTTCTTCTGACATCTTTTCTCCCAGTGCTCCTGAGGTGTTGGCAATCTCCAAGATGTTCATGTGAAACTCATGAATGGTTTCATCTTCCATCATTTTTAGATTCTCAAATTTGGTAGTCAACATCTGAAGCCTTGACATTTTTACTTTGGAAGTGCCCTCATGAGTAGTTTTGAGAGTGTCCCAAACTTCCTTGGCCAGTTCATATTGATGTACTAGTCTGAAAATGTTTCTATCAATTCCATTGAACAAGGCATTTAAAGCTTTTGAATTTCCCAGAGCTAACTCATCTTCTTCTTTACTCCAATCTTCCTCAGGCTTCAGACTGATTGTCCCATCTATCTCAGTTATGGTGGGATGAATCCATCCTTTGTCAGCAGCTCTCCAAGCCTTTTTGTCCAGAGATTTTAGGAAGGCAATCATACGAGGTTTCCAGTAGTCATAATTGGTTCCGTCCAGAATGGGTGGTCTATTTCCAAAAACTCCTTCTTTGTCCATAGTGCCAGAAAGTGATATCCCTAGATCTCACCCAGTAATACAGGCAGGGTGCCTGCTCTGATGCCAATTGAAATTCTGGCTGCAGATACTCAATGTCATGTTCAATGTTATGACACCGTATCTGACTTACTATATGACAGTAAATACAAAAGCAATAAAGAACACAGTCAATTGTTTACCCAGTTCAGTGTGCAACAACACCTACTCTGGGGGCTACCAAGCCAGGGAGGGAATCCACTATAAGAGATTTTAATTCAGGAATAAACCAACCAGTTTATCTCCTTCACTTAAGACCTACCCAATGCAATTCCAATCTAAGTACAACTTAAACCTGAGTTCCTACTCACTCCCCCTCAATCACAGCAGTGATACATAAACCAATTTGACTTAAGAATTGATGAAGACACTCTTCAAAAAACAAACACTTGATTAAGCTTCACAGCTTTTTAATCAAGCAACACAATCACTCTTGCTTCACAGCTTTGAGTGATGTACACAACTAACTTGACTCTGCTTCACAGCTTTAGTCAAGGAACATTCAAACACTCTTGCTTCAAAGCTTTGAGTGCTACACAACCCTTACAATTAGAAACCTATTCCAAGGCACTTATCACAATGATAATTTCTTGGAGTACAATAATCAAATCTATACAGATTACAAATGATCTTCTAATCAATAAAAGCCATCCTTGAAAAACAGCAGCTCTGTTGAATATATAGCAGCTGCAACTTCAGTTAGGGTTTCCAAAAACCTAGGGTTAATTCCGTTTGACCTAAAGACCAGGTCACAGGACTTTATTAACCAGGTTAGGGTTGAGCTAGGTTACCCCTCAGAAAACGCAGGATTCTGTTCAGGAAGGACTGAGTTATTTCCTGAAAAAACTCAGACTTATCCAATCCTGCAATCCTGTTAGTTCAGAACAGGATGTCATAACATCTGTTATGACATCTGAGAAAACCTGTCTACTGATTTAGCAAAATGTGATCATTTTGCAAAATGCTCAGATACACACTTATAAACATCAGTATTTGAATTACAATATTTTTCTGCAAAGGTACCTAATGAGTCAGTACAAACTGAACTAGAATGTTATGACATCAGTCATGACATTCACACATACACTTGGGATTTACCAAAAATGCAAGCCAATACCTAAACACCTACAGATTCTCCTGGGGAAGTTTTGAGATGCTAGGGAAGTGACTCTGCTGAATGCTGGTATACCGCCGGGGAACAATCTTTAGACCAAGATTGCCGAGGATGCTTGTTAAGAATATATATGCTGCTGGGGAATGTTGAGGTCTATTGGAGGATACCCAACTTCCTTAAGATTTGATAACTTTGCTTGAGGACGAGTGCACTGACTGCTGACTTACTCTCTGGGGAATTAAGGTGTCTGGTTATGTTCTTCGGCTGAACCTACCTTGGTACCTTAGTGGATAGAACAATTAGATTGCTTAGACAACTCTTTATTGCCCCTGTTTCTAATGTTACCTGTAACTAATCCTTTGTTTCGTATGCAACTATTTATGAGTTAGCAAATTATTGTCAATGCATATATCACAAATTGAACCTTGGACGTTCTTCGCAAAACAAAACGGAAAAAGAAAAACAATTGGCACTCTTAACTGAAAAATATATTTGTATTGATTTTTGAATGGCCTGAAAATAGGCGTTTTGTGTACAAGAGGCTGACGTCCTAGTAAGAGAACACCGCCGAACAAAAGAGTTTATACAAATTTTGTACAAGAGAAAATAAAACAGCTGTGTGAAATGAATGATCCCACTGGGTTTCAACTCTGCTATTGCCTTTATATCTCCGAGCATCTCATCACTTGATGACCAAAACGAAGAAGAAGTTGACTGATTGATGCTGTCTGAACTTGATGTAGATACCGGATTCTAGATGCAAAGTGATCTAATGAAACATAGTATTACGCTTTATCCCTAACTTTTGCCTGGACTGCCCTTTCGGGTTTTCAGTCCACCGGGATACCCATTTTTGCCCAAGTCGCCCTTTCAGGTTTTCGACTTGCCGGGTGTACAGATTTTTTTCATTTCATCCCTTCATTTTGCCCGAACCCTTTTGGTTCGCCGGGAAGCCCTAATTTTTGCCTAGGCATGTCAGCCTAGCGGGTCCTTTTTTACGCGTAGTATCTTTTTACTATGTCTGCATTGGCGGGGTGAGGAAGGTCGTCACCATCCATATTAGTTAGAATCATGGCTCCTCCTGAGAACACATGTTTAACCACAAATGGCCCTTCGTACGTAGGGGTCCATTTGCCCCTTGGATCACTCTGAGGAAGGATGATTCGCTTGATTACCAGATCCCCAACTTGATATTCCTGTGGTCTGACCTTTTTGTTAAATGCCCTGATCATCCGTTTCTGATACGTCTGACCATGGCAGATAGCAGCAAGTCTCTTTTCATCAATAAGGTTTAGCTGATCAAGTCGTGTCTGGATCCAATCATCTTCGTTCAGATTTGCATCCTTCATTATCCGGAGAGAGGGTATTTGCACTTCGATCGGTAAGACTGCCTCCATACCATAAACCAAGGAGAAAGGAGTTGCCCCGGTTGACGTCCTAGCTGAGGTACGGTACCCATGTAGAGCGAATGGTAACATCTCATGCCAATCTTTATAAGTCACTGTCATCTTCTGCACGATTTTCTTGATATTTTTATTTGCTGCTTCTACAGCCCCATTCATCTTCGGTCTGTAAGGAGAAGAATTGTGGTGCTGTATTTTGAACTGCTCGCAGAGCTCAGTGATCATCTTATTATTAAGATTGGTACCGTTGTCTGTAATAATTCTTTCTGGGACGCCGTACCGACAGATTAGGTTATGCCGAATGAACCGTGCCACCACAGTCTTGGTTACCGTAGCATAGGATGCTGCTTCGACCCACTTCGTGAAATAGTCAATCGCCACTAGGATGAAGCGATGCCCATTAGATGCCGTAGGTTTAATCTCACTGATCATGTCTATGCCCCACATTGCAAACGGCCAAGGCACAGTCAGAACATTCAGAGGAACTGGAGGAACATGCACCTTGTCTGCATAAATCTGGCACTTATGGCATGTCCTGGAATGTTGGTAGCAGTCAGCTTCCATTGTGGACCAGAAATACCCTGCCCGAAGGATCTTCTTAGCCATAGTGTGTCCACTGGAATGTGTACCAAAGGTCCCTTCATGTAGCTCTTCCATGATCCTTTCTGCTTCAGTCTTATCCACACAACGCAGTAAGGTTGAATCATGGTTTCGCTTGTACAAGATGTCGTTGCTAAGGAAGAACTTTGCCGCGAACCTTCTCAGGAACTTCTTATCATTGATAGAGGCACCCTCGGGGTATTCCTGAGCTTCCAGATATCTCTTCACCTCATGGTACCAAGGCTTCTCAGTCACTAATTCAGTCTCGAGATCGCAACAGTATGCCGGTTCGTCCAGTTTCCAGATGATGATCCGGGGAGCCTCATTATCCCATTTGACCTTGAACATAGAAGACATTGTAGCTAACGCGTCCGCTAACTGATTCTCTTCTCTCGGAAAGTGTTCAAAGGTTATCTTCGTGAAGTGGTGGATCAAGGTCAACACACATTCTCTGTAAGGAATAAGATTCGGATGTTTCGTATCCCACTCTCCTTTGATCTGATTGATCACAAGAGCGGAATCTCCGAAGACACTCAGAAACTTGATCCTTAAGTCGATCGCAGCTTGAAGACCCATGATGCACGCCTCATACTCTGCCATGTTGTTGGTACAGTTGAAACATAGCCGGGCAGTGAGTGGAGTATGAGTGCCTTGAGGGGATATGATTACAGCGCCGATACTGTTTCCCAAAGCATTGGCGGCTCCGTCAAAGTGCATAGACCATCGGGATCCTTCCTCAGGTCCTTCATCCGGTCCAGGTACTTCACAATCAGTCACAATCATGATGCTTTCATCCGGAAACTCAAAGTTCATTAACTGATAGTCATCTACGGCCTGATGTGCCAAGTGGTCTGCCAATACACTTCCCTTGATGGCTTTCTGGGTTGTGTACTGAATGTCGTATTCTGTCAAGATCATTTGCCATCTTGCTATTCTCCCAAACAGAGCAGGCTTTTCGAATATGTACTTTATAGGATCCATCTTTGAGATCAACAAGGTAGTGTGAGTTAGCATATACTGTCTCAGCCGGCGAGCAGCCCGTACCAAAGCGCAGCAAGTTTTCTCGAGTAGTGAGTATCGGGTCTCACAGTCGGTAAACTTTTTGCTAAGGTAATAAATGGCATGCTCTTTTCGGCCAGACTCGTCATGCTGCCCCAGCACACACCCCATTGAATTATCAAGTACTGTCAGGTATAGTATCAGAGGTCTCCCTTCAACCGGTGGCATTAGGATGGGTGGTTCTTGGAGATACTCCTTGATTCTGTCAAAAGAAGCCTGACATTCGTCGTTCCAACGTACTACCGGATCTTTCTTCAGCAGCTTGAAGATTGGCTCACAGGTAGCAGTTAGGTGTGAGATGAATCGAGCAATGTAATTCAGGCGTCCTAAAAAGCCTCTGACCTCCTTCTCTGTCTTAGGAACTAGCATCTCTTGAATAGCTTTAACCTTGGCAGGGTCCACTTGAATGCCCTTGTCACTTACAACGAAGCCTAGCAACTTTCCAGATCTGACCCCGAAGGTGCACTTGTTCGGGTTCAACCTTAGCTTGTACAGTTTCAATCGGTTGAACAACTTCTGCAGATGATCTAGGTGCTCTTCCTCAGTCTGGGACCTTGCGATCATGTCGTCCACATACACTTCTATCTCATGATGGATCATGTCATGAAATAAAGCAACCATGGCACGTTGGTAGGTTGCCCCAGCGTTCTTTAGTCCAAAAGGCATGACCTTGTAGCAGAAAGTGCCCCATTGAGTAACAAAGGTAGTCTTCTCCATGTCTTCAGGTGCCATCTTGATCTGATTGTAACCTGAAAAGCCATCCATGAAAGAGAACACCTTATGCTGAGCTGTATTGTCAACAAGGACATCAATGTGAGGTAAAGGGAAGTCATCCTTGGGGCTGGCCCTGTTCAGATCCCTGTAATCGACACACATTCTGACCTTACCGTCTTTCTTTGGTACCGGCACCACATTAGCAACCCACTGAGGGTAAGAAGTCACTGCAAGGAACCCAGCATCAAACTGTTTCATAACCTCGACTTTAATCTTCTCAGACATTTCTGGACGCATACGGCGGACCTTCTGCTTAACCGGAGGGCAGTCTTCCTTAGTAGGCAAGTGATGGACCACAATATCGGTATCCAACCCGGGCATGTCTTCGTAGGACCAGGCGAATATCTCCATGTAATCATGTAGCATCTTAGTCAACCGTTGCTTCACGCTGAGCTCTAGGTTGGCACCAATCTTTACCTCTTTCCTGTCTGCTTCAGTACCCAAGTTTATTATTTCCACTGGCTCTTCATGTGGTTGAATTGCCCTCTCTTCCTGAAGTAACAGTCTTGCAAGCTCGCCAGGCACTTCGCAATCATCTTCACCTTCGTCTTCGGCTAAGTTGATCGGATTTTCGAAGTCATAATTGGCAGTAGCAGAGTCGTTATTAGTGAGATCCAAAGTGGATTGAAACCTGTATGAGTGAGTGTGTGTAAATACAGCTGTTTTGAAAAACATGTAAAGGAAGGAAAGACAGAAAAGGAGCATAAGATTTGAAATGCGAGAAAACGTCCAAGATTTTCATTTATGATATATGAAATGACAATTTATATGCCCTCACAAATGAAACCACGGTGCCTCGGGTAAGACACCGGGTCATAGAGTTCAATTAATTGTTTATTACAAATAACAAAACAAAGAAGTTTATTACTGCGTAACAAAAGTAACAGGAGTATGGTCTTTGACAATCCAATTGGTCAATCCGCCTTCGGTCGTCGGGTAGATCCAGCTATTAAACTCAGCTTCGTCCACTTCACTGTCCTCCCCAACAGCATTCACTCATGGATTTGTAATGAGCATAGAAGGTCTTCTGGTCTTTGCCTTCCGCATAGCTTTCTGACCCTCTGCAGTAAAACCCAGTCCAAATTTGTCAGTTTTCTGTGTAAAGTCGGGGAGCCTGCCCCAGTTAGCACATTCACCTTTTTGAACCACAGCCCGGGCATCTTTCAGAGAAGTCATTTTCAAAGGAACATTCTCTTCGACTGCTGTTTCTGCTGCTGCTGAAATTGGAAGTACCTCCTCGAAATGCTGAAAGGGGGTTTCAATAAACTCCCCGTCCATCTCAATGTATCTGAAGGAATTCAAATGGCTCACCATATACTCCTCCTCTCCTTGCACAGTGACGATCTTCCCTCTGACGGGGTACTTCAGCTTCTGGTGCAAGGTAGAGGTCACTGCCCCAGCTTTATGGATCCAAGGTCGACCCAGTAGACAAGAGTATGATGGACGGATATCCATCACATAAAAAGTAGAGTCAAACACCTGGGAGCCCACACGAATAGGAATGTCAACCTCTCCATGAACCATCCTTTTTGAACCGTCAAAGGCTCTGACGATGATATTGCTGGGTTTTAATTCCAGGCCTTCACAATCCAAACGGTCTAAAGCCTTCTTTGGTAGAACATTCAAGGAAGAACCAGTATCCACTAATACATATGCCAGAGTAGTGCCCCTGCATTCAATAGAGACATGCAGAGCATCATTGTGGTCTCTTCCTTTTGCAGTCAGGTCAGCATCTGAGAAACCCAAGCCGTTGTCTGCTGTCAGATTTGCTACGCAGTCGGTGAACTGAACTGCAGATGTTTCCTGTGGCACATGGGCCGTCTTGAGAAATGAGATTAAGGCCTTAGCGTGGGCCTCGGAGCATAGCAATAAGGAGAGCATGGAGATCTTGGAGGGCGTATGCCCCAGCTGTTCCACAACATTAAAGTCACTCTTTTTTATTATCTTTAGAATCTCCTCCATCTCTTGTTGGGAGGCCTCAGCATTTATAGGTATCAGTGCCTCCATCCGGGCAGGCTCATCTTCAATTCCTTTGCCCCGAGCATTGGATGACTCGGCAGCAGGGGAAACAACTTGATCAGCAACAGGAACAGGTACACTTGTAGGTGCTATAAAGAGGGGTCTTCGTGTAGCGGGCGGTGCAATGTCGGGCGAGAAGAGCCTGCCACTGCGGGTAACCTTGGCTGGACCAGTGATATCACAGATACTGGCGCCAGTGTTGAATTCTTGTTTGATTCCGTTCACATACACATCTGCCCCATAGTGCCATGGGACAGCTTTATCAGATACGTAGGGGAGAGGCCCCGGAACAGTAATAACCACAGGTGCAACAGTCATGATTTGAACAGGCTTCTTCGGGAGAGCCTTGATCGGATTATTGAAGATGGTAACCACAGAAACTTCTTCTACCGGAACCAACTGAACAGCAGACTTCTTAAACAGAATCTCCTTGCTATCCATTAGGCTTTGGATGCCTAACTTCAGCAAGGGACAACCAGATAGGGAAACAGCACAGAACAGGCAACCCTCACTGCAACCCGGAAATAAACCGGCCAGCAGCAGGTTCCTCTTGACAGTCTTCAGAGGAGTAGCTAGATCATCCACAGAAACAGCGTGAACATCTTCATCAACAGCATTTACCCCATGCTGAGGCATAGGAGCAGTAACCACATTCGGCCTCTCATGCGCTTCGAACTGTATCTCTTTCGCGTCAATAAGGTCTTGCACCTTATTCCTTAATGCCCAACAGTCATCAGTGGAATGCCCCGGGCTATCAGAATGGTAAGCACAACGAGCATTTGGGTTGTATTTGGGGGAGGCAGTGTTTACACCTTTGGGGGCCTCTCTGACAGTCACTAGATTGGTGGATAGCAACTGTGGCAAGATCTGCGATAAGGTCATGCTCAAACGGGTAAACTCTCTCCGGGGTCTTTCAGCCCTTTGAGGATTGGCTGGCCGAGGAGCGGCAGCAGGCTTGGCAATCATTACCGCACTGACAGATTGGCGGCGCTCAGATTTCTCTTGTCTTCTAGAGCCATATACAGCACTAGCCTCCTTCTTGAAGGGTTTCTTCTCAGAACTAGACGATGCACCCTTCGGAATCTTTCCAGACTTCAACCCAGCCTCAATTCTCTCTCCAGTCAGAATAAGATCAGTAAACCCTGCAGACGAGTTACCGATAAGATGGTTGAAAAATGGCCCAGATAGGGTCCCCAAGAACATGTCTACCAACTCCCGATCAGTCAACGGAGGCTGCACCCTGCCAGCCAGATCCCTCCACTTCTGAGCGTACTCCTTAAAACCTTCACTTGAACCTAACGACATACCCTGGAGTTGGGTACGTGTAGGGGCAAGGTCGGCATTATACTGATATTGCTTATAGAAAGCAGTAGCCAACTCCTCCCAGTTACGAACCTTGGTCCCATCCAGCTGATAGAACCATTCGAGATGAGTCCCTGAAAGACTCTCCTGGAAGAAGTGGATCCACAAATTCTTATCCACTGAGTACGGTTGAATCTTCCGAACATAGGACCTGAGATGTAGCTTGGGACAAGACGCCCCGTCGTACTTAGTGAAAGATGGTGCTTTGAATTTACAAGGGATAATCACACCGGTAGACAAACCCAAATCTCCAAAATCCAGCCCAGGTACCTGTTGTATCTCCATAGCATTCAACCTGTCTTCCAACTGCTTGTATCTGTCTTCTGCAGGAGGATACTGCTCTTCATCAGAATCAGTCTTGTTGTCAGAGACTACCGGACTAGGACCTTTTTCCGCTTGAGGAGTACCCTTGCCAATGGAAGAACCAGCCTCTTCATTTTGCAGAGTATTGCCAAACCTTCGGCCCGAGTTAAAAAGGACAGTTCTCCTCTTCTTCTTCTTTTCCTTCTTCAGGAGCAGAGCCTTCAGCTCTTCTTGGCCCTGAGCCAAACCCATGATTAGTTCCTGAAATTGCGCATTCTGCGCCTGAAGAGCCTTGATGGACATCTTGGTTGATGATGAGTCAGGATTCATGATGCTGAAATAAACAGCGAAGAACTGTAAGCAACCTGAAAAGAGGAAAAACCTGCTATGCACATGATGGATGATATGTGTTTATGCAATGCATTCAAGGGTTCGAAAGTTCAAATTTGTTGTAGACAACAAGGAACACACGTTATCATTAAGGAAATAATTGTTCAGTACATCAAAGCCTCATGGGCAAAATAATACAAAAGCAAATCAATCCCAAAATATACTACGCATCCTCTTTGGAGCTATGTAAGTGTTGAGATTCCTCTCCTCATGCAACAGGCGGGTGAGCTCCAAGACCTTCTTTTCACTAGCATGTAGACTGGTCTCAAGAGAATTCCGTTCTTCCTTAAGCTGGATCCAGCTCTTCTGCATCTCTTCCCAGGATGTGGGCATATCAGGGTGCTGAATAGTGTAGGACACTTCTCCTTCCAAGACTGGCTCTTTGATCACAAGGAGCATATGGGGATAAGGCATCACTAACTTCTGGGAGCGGGCTCGTACCCACTTGAGATAAGGTTCCAACGGGATGGAGTTCCTGTGCCCCAGTGTCTTACTGTCTATCCTATTGGGCATCCTCCAAGCTCTGATAAATCTCTGGTGAAGTCCTTGTGCATCGTTGTCGAAGTCAAAAACTATGTCAGGAATTAACATGTCATGAGGACCCTCCCTTCGAGCATAACCAAACTGTCTCCAAGCCAGGCATGGGTTATAAGTAATACCTCCTCTGATTCCAAGTAAAGGAACATTAGGGTACTCTCCGCAACGATCAATGATAGTGACATCCTCTCTGGACCTAGGGCACCAATGTATATCTGCATGTGTGAGAGTCATCAACCGTTGTGACCATCTCAAACCCCGCTCGTTCTTCAAAACTGATTGTGGAAGGTGCGAAATAAACCACCTTCCCAGGAGAGGAGTACAACACATAAGGACACCTCTTTTTCTCATGGTTCGAGTGTAACATGAGTGGAGGATGTCCCCCAGCAACGTAGGTATAGGATTCCTGGACATAAAGATCTGAACAGCACTGATATTTATAAGCTGATCTGGGTTAGGGAACAACACCAAACCATAGACAAGGAGGGCCACAACTTCTTCAAAAGCTTGTAAGTCAAGGGAGTTCCAACATTCATGGGCCTTTTCAAACAGAAACCTGGCTAAGAACCCTTTGATACCACTTCTAACTTCCCAATGTCCCTTGAGGTCAGATGACTGTAGGTGCAAGGCTTTAGCAATCTCTTCAAGCTTGGGTTCCTTTTTCGTACCGTTGTAGGGTAGTTGATCAAGAATAGGGATCTTCAGGAGCCGGGAGAACTCCTCCAATGTAGGTACCAGCTGATAGTCCAAGAAGGTGAAACAGTGATGCAGAGGGTCAAAGAACTGGAACAGGACCTTTATCATATCTTCCTCAATGTTGGTGTTGACCAAGCTGATGAGTCTTCCATGTCTTTCGCTGAATGAAGAGCTCTCGGGAATCCTGGATATAAGTTCCTTAAGCTGAGGAGGGATCCTTATAAGATTGATTTGAATTGTCTTTCTACGAACAGTTTCCATGTCCTACAAAACAAGAACAAAGATGAAGATTCGAACCCCTGAAAAGGTTAGTCAATGTATATGATGCTGGATGATGTCATGATGCTATGATTAAACACACCACAGATATTTACAAAGACAAACATGTAAGGCACACAAGGCACACAAGACAAGCCCTTAGGGTTTAAGGCCAGCGTGGGGTCTGGGTAGTACCCTCTTGAAGTTGGTGGGTTCAACCTGTCCTATTAGAAATAACCGGGTTCTAAGGGTCCCAATATCACGGGATTGCTTTCATTGTTCATCGTTTCGATTTAGCCACTGAACTGGCGACCGAAATATTCTAGGAAAGCAACCCTCAATTGAGTGTAGTATCGAGTATCAACCAACCTCGGACTGCACCAAAGTCAGTTATCTCACTACCCTAAAGAGGCCAAGATAGTTCAATTAAGGTTCCTAAGGTCTGTTGATGCTTCACGACACCACGCGGAGGCCCCGTACTCTCCTTGACTGAACTCAAGGGTTACCGGTACACACCAAAGTGCCACATCAACGTAGCAGACTGTTTCAACCATGTCGGTATACCCCGCACAGTTCCCTCACAGCCTTGTTGCTACTTTCTAAGAAGGTATCCCCCAGATCCGGGTTAGGATCTATAGAACTCCCGAGACAGACCCACAATAATAAAGCAAGCAAATCAATACAATTGAAAACACAGCTATGAACTAGCCCTAAGGTACACCTCACTTTATAAAGTATGTTCCCCAACAGAGTCGCCAGTTCTGTGATCGGTGGATCTGGAACTGACTGTTTAAAGCTGGATCGCGAAATGTCGCGGAAGCAAGAGTCGCCACCGTCTTTTATTTTCTCCAAATGGAAAGGACAAAAGCACAAAAAAATTCCTTATAGAGATTGCTCTCGGTTCGGGAGGTAGGTTATAGAAAGGGAAGGTATTAGCACCCTTTCTATCCATGGTTATCCATGGGCTCTTAGATACTTGCTCATTTGTGTTTTCAAAAATGGTTTGTTTGCTTTTCAATTGTGGGTTTTAAAAAAGTTTCTTTGAAAATTCCAGTTCGACTCTTGTATCGGTCCTCAGGAGTGTTTGAAAAATGCTTTCGAAAGCTTTTTGAAAAGGTGTCGGTGTGAAAAGTATTTTTGATTTGTTTTGAAATTTAGAGCAAGTATCTAGAGTCGTCTACCTACCCTAAGGAATTCGTCTGTGTAAATGTCCTTTAAAGTAGTGCCATCCCACCATTGAGAGGTAGGTAGCACCACCGTTGGAGGTGTTCGGGTCAATTCGAGGTTCGGGACATGGTGATCACCGGAGCAATGGGAAGACACCTTAGAAGCTACCCTCATGCCAGGTTCCCGGATCATGAGGACTTACTAAGACATCCTCTACTCGACGATCACCTTTCGAGGCAAGGCAACAGTGAGGCGTACCCTAGGGGTGGTGTGTGATTTGTGTGTCAGATTCATTTATTTTTGTCTTGTCAGGTTATGGGTGATCTAAGCGTTTGTTTTTATTTTGTCCATTCATTCTTGCATGCATTTATTTAACAGTCAAAAGATTGCGAGAAAAGTAAAGTTCTAAAGCTATTACAAAAGGCGCGGGTCCACATCGCCAAAATTTCCAGGACCCGATTTAACAGAAAAATAAAGAAATAAAGTAAAAGTACGAAAGATAAATATTTACATGGCCTTGGGAGAGATACATAAATAATTAAAAGAAAAAAAAAGAAATACATACGCGAATTGAATTAAAATTAGAAACGAGGGCGTTGGACCCTTTTTGATGAAATTAAATTATTAGCAAATTAATTAAATTAAAGAAAGAGAAATTATTTTTTGGTTTTTTGTATTTATGAGAATTTAATGAGATTAATTGAAATTAAAATGCTAACCCTAATTCTACAATTTTTTATTTATTAGACAAAAATATTAAAGTTAAACCTAAATTAACCTAATTATTTACATGCAATTTTAATTTATAAAAATAAATAATATTTTAGTAATTAATTATTATGAAAGAAAAGAAAAAAGGATAAAAATTATTACAAACCCTAATTCTACCAAATTTTAGGTTTTTATTACAAAAATATTAAGATGAATCCTAGATTAAAAAAAACTAAAATCATTTAATGAAATTTATTTACAAAAATACTAGTTAAATAAAAATATTTATTTGTTTTATCTTTTCTGATTTTTTTTGCGTTTTTTATATATTATGAAAATAATAATTATAAAGAATTAAAAGAAATTAATTAAAATAAAGAAAAGAAAAAATATATAAAAAAAAGTAAAAGAAACAAACTAGAGGGGGGTGCTGTCCCCAAGTGGAGGGTTTATGCTTAGCAATTTGGGCCCAAGCATCTTTGGCCTCGTTGACTTCTATGCCAGTGTGTAGCACTTTTGACTCACGTACATGATGTTCTTCCAACGATGGCCCTTGGATTGATCTTGGCACACGCATGGCCAGCTGGATGGTGAGTAGCATGGTAGACTCCCTGTATTGAAATTGCATGGGATAACAATTAAAGGAAAAATAATATGAAAGGGGTGAGGACCTGGGGCTCGAACCCAGGTCCTAGGGGTTACCACTAAGCTTGCTTGCCAACTGCTCCACACGCGTTTTCGTTTATGTAATACCTAACAAATAATATGAAATAAAATAAGAGTTAGTGGGAGTCTGGCGCGAAAATTCAAACCCACCACTCACTGCCTGCCACCGAGTCATCGTCTTCCTCGCTTGTTTATTTCCTGAAACACAAAAAACATTGGCAACGGTTTTGAACCGTTTCAAAAGGCACTATTCCAGAAAATAGCGAATAGGCCATATGGCCTCATAAATTAGGCGCGAGGGTTGGGTCTAGATCGTCCAAGCACGCTTGTTTCAATGGTGGTACTCAGGAGTCTCAATTTTACAGTATGTGAAAGTTCCCAAATTGAAACCTGAAGAACCCTAAAAATCATTCATGGTGATTCTTCATATAGTGCATAAAAATTCAATTAAATCATATGGTTAGTTCCAGAATCGTCCAATTAGTATGAATCCATGTAAAAAAGGCAATGAAAACGCCTAAAAATCAAAACACGAATATGCATTTATATGGAAAAAATTTGATTTATGTACACTGATTTAAGGCGTTAGAGTTGGTGTTCTTGATCCAGGAGCCTTCCTTGATGTCCCAGGAAGGTGATAGAACAGATATCTGGTCTTGAATCGCCTTGCAAGTGTGTTTTCAGTATTGGAGTTTTTCTTGAAAATTTCAAGTTTGCTTATGGCTCTTCTGCGCAGCTTCCAGTCTCTATGCATTAGGGTTACACTATATATGTATGTGTGAAGGTTTTAGGGTTGAGAGATCACACAAAAACCTTTGCATTCATGATTTGCAAGATTTGATTTTCCAAGATCTTTTCAAATATTTTTCCATGCCTATTTGGTACAAATCATGGCCAATTGACTTGATTCTTTCTATATTTGGTCTTGCACGAAATCATAAGCTTATTCCTTGCATAAAAAGATTTGAAAAGTTAGGTTTAGTATTTTTCATGTATTTTATTTAATTAAATGAATTATTAATGATTAAAAATCCAAATAAATAAATAATAAATGATAAAAACTTCCCTTTGGGCCACATGGTCGTGCACATGCCTTGGATGATGAATTGTGGAAGAAAAAGAGGCCCATTAGCAATTTTAGGTCATTTGAATCAATGTTGACTTTTCAAAATATCCAAAAATTTCCCAACTTCCACAAGGCATAACTTGCTCAATTTTTAAGCTTTGCTCATGTTCTTGGACATTTTGGAAAGGTATTTGAGTCCACTAACCAATGCCTTTGGTCCCATGTCATTTTGATTTACCAATCTCAAGTTATTGCCTTTGACTTAAAGTCCCTTTTTGTTGACTTTTGAAAATGACCTATAATGTTGAAATTGATAACTTTTTGTGAGAGCATTTCTTGGACTTGAAGCATGAAGAGGAGTTGTAGGAAATGTCTTTATCTTCAAAATGAGATTTGGATGGAATTTTTCTGATAATCCATGTGAAAGTTATGCCCTGGTCAATTTACAGTTGACTTTTTTAACTATCCAAATATGGAAACTTTTGCATCTTGATGATTTTTGAGCCAAGCTTTGAAAATCATGATCAAGAATTGATCAAATGATGTTTGTGGCTTCAAAATGAGATGTTGACCAAAAATTTGAACTTTTGACTGTCAAATGACCATTTTGCCCCTACAGTTGACTGTAGTGCAATTAGGGTTTTTGACTGTGCAATTTTGTGCTGAAAGTCTTGAAACTTGGTATGAGGATGCTTGACCATATTTATAGGCATGTGGGACTTGATTGGACCCTTGGGAACTTCATTTACTTTGTCAGAACCAAAACCCTAATTTTGACTGTTTAGGAGGCCCTTGAACTGTGCAACCCTTGGGGAGATTTTGAAGCATTGACTTGGCAAATCCTTGAAGAATATGGGAGGGCAAATTTTGGGGTACAACACTTGTGATATAATGTTGATTGAGAAGCTTATAATGCATGTTAATTATGAGAAATCTCACCCTTACTTTAACAATTTCAGATTAAAGTTAGCAGCTCAGGAGTTGGTGAGGATGGCTCTAGAGCTATGTTACTTTAAGTCCGCATGTCAGTGTCGTGCTCTGATAGGTTGTAACACTGGGGAACGTTTAGTTGAGGAATTAGTTATTATTCAATTGTTTCTTTGAATTTCATTGGGAATAATTATGTTTTGGTTTATTCCGTTTTGGTTATGGTATTTTTCCGTTGTGTAAGACATGGTCTTAAGTTGATTGAATTATTTGAATAATGACCCTCAGTGTAGCATGACTACTGTTTTATTGGAAGTTTTATTTATTTCATAATTGTGACATCCCTTGTTTTGTGTTAACTCTAATGGAATATGTCTTTAATCATTAATATAATTAATATTATTCGGGGTATTTTAGAAGGGGTGTTACAGTTAACACCACGGTCGTGCTTGGAAATAGGAGAAGTGATAACATTGGGAATCTCAGGAGCTTCAAATTCAATCTCCTTTGCTTCAATAAGGTCTTATACTTTGTTTTTCAAAGCCCAACATTCGGCAGTATCATGGCCTAGACTTTCTGAATAGTAAGCACAATGAGCATTTGGATTGCAGCGAGGAGACGCGGTGTTGGGATTCTTTGGAGCCTCCCTCAAAGTTACCAGATTAGATTTTAGAAAGTGAGGCAACACTTGAGATAAAGTCATATTTATCCCGGTGAATTGTCTTACAGGCCTTTTTGCTCTAGGCTGATTATTTTGTTGTTGAGTAGGTGCAGGTTTAGAGATCATAACAGCCCCTACCGCTGGACGGTGTTCAGTTTTGTCCTGATTCCTTTGGCTATAAGTGGCAATGACTTCCTCCTTCCCATAAAATGGCTTCCTTACTGTACTGGAGGATGCATCCTTTTGGATCTTACCACTCCTAATCCCAACTTCCACTCTTTCTCCCGTCAAGATCAGCTCAGTAAAACCAGCTGAGGAGCTTCCAATCAGATGATTGAAAAACAGACCAGATAGGGTACCCAAAAACATATCCACTAGCTCCCTATCATACAGGGGAGGTTGGACTCTTCCTGCTAAGTTCCTCCACTTTTGATCATAATCTTTAAAGCCATCACTCGAACCCATATACATACTTTGGAGTTGTGTACAGGTGGGAGCAAGGTCTGCATTATACTGATACTGGTTGTAGAAAGAAGTAGCCAGGTCTTCCCAATTACAAATGTTGGTCCCTTCCAGCTGGTAGAACCATTCTAGTTGAGTTTCGGATAGACTATTCTGAAAGAAGTGGACCCATAAGTCCTTGTCAGCAGTGTGAGGCTAGATCTTCCTCACATAAGATCAGAGGTGCATCTTGGGACATGAAACCCATCATATTTGGAAAACACCGGCACCTTGAACTTCTATGGGATGACAACCCCAGAAACCAAACTCAACTCTTCAAAATCCAGCCCAGGCACCTTCTGGATTTCCATTGCACTCAGACGCTCTTCTAGTTGTTTGTATTTTTCATCGGCCGGAGGATATTACTCCTCATTAGTCAGTCTCATTATCAGATTCCCTTGGACTGGGGTCTTCCTCTCTTGTCTCCCCTTCTTGGTTGTCTCCTTCTTTTGATGAAGATGTCAGCTCTACAACTTTCCTTAACGGTCCTTTGAACATCCTTCCTAAATTCACCACACCAGTTGTCTTCCTTGGTTTCTTAGTCTTCTCTTTGACAATCAGGGCTTTCAGTTCCTCTTGCCCCTTGGCCAGAGCCATGATCATATGTTGAAACTAAGCATTCTGAGACTGTAGATCCTTCATTGTTTGTCCTAGAGCCATTGCTGAAATAAACAGTGAAGGAGATCAGAAACCTGCTATGAAACCTGCTTATGCAATGATATGTATGAAATGTTTTTCAAGGATTTCTAAGACTTAAATTTGCTTAAACAGAAATGGAACAAGCGTTAATTGAATTAAAAAGTATTATCGGTCACCATGATGCCTCTTGGGCATACAAGGGAAGTAACAAAAAAATAAACTCTCCAAGCAAAGAAAGACTCAGGATTCCCACAGGAGCATCCTCTTTGGTGCAATGTAAACGTTTATACTCTTCTCTTCATGAAGTAACTTGGTGAGCTCTAAAACCTTCTTCTCGCTGGCGTAGAATTGGGTCTCAAAGGTATCTTATTCTTCTTTGAGTTGGATCCAGGATTTGCGTAGCTCCTCAAAATCCGTTGGCATGTCAGGATGAAGAACAATGTAAGGAGTGTCTCCCTCAGCAATCGGCTCCATAATCACAGGAAAGATGGCATGGTAAGGCATCATAACACATTGAGCACGTGCTCTCACCCATTTGAGGTAAGGCTCAAGAGGGATGGAATTCTTGTGCCCCAGTATCTTGCTATCAACTCTATTTATCATGCCCTAAGCTCAAATGAACCTCTTACGATAACCCTGAACATCATTCTCATAGTCAAATGTGATTCCTTGGACGAGTGTGTCGTGAGGACCATCCCTTCTAGCATAACCAAACTGTCGCAACGCCAAACAAGGATTATAAGTGATTCTTTCCCTAATGCCTAAGAGAGGGACATTAGGGAATTCCCCATAGCGGTCAATGATGGTAACATTCTCCAAGGATCGAGAACACAAATGGATATCCGAATGCGTGAGGGACATCAACCTATGAGACCATCTCATACCCTGCTCATTCTTTAAAACAGACCGAGGTAGGTGCAAAATAAACCACCTAGCCAATAGATGAGTGCAACACGGAAGGGTCCCTCTTCTCTTTAGAGTGAGAGTATGCAGAGAGTGTAGAATATCCCCAAGTAAAGTAGGCACCGGGTTATAAGACAGAAAAACCTTAACCGCATTCACATCTATGAGTTGGTCCGTGTTAGGGAATAGTACCATCCCATAGATGAGAAGGGCCAACACTTCTTCAAAAGCTTTTAAATCCAGGGTATCCTAAAAATGGTGAGCTTTCTCAAATAAAAACTTAGCTAGAAATCCTTGGACACCTCTTCTGGTTTCCCAATTTGTCACTACATCAGACCGTTGTAAAGACAGAGCTTGAGCAATCTCTTCAGGATTTGGGTCTCTTTCTGTACCGTTGAATGGTAACTGATTACGGATAGGTACCCCTAATAACTGAGAAAACTCCTCCATAGTAGGCATTAACTGGTAATTCGGGAAAGTGAAGCAGTGATGTAGCGGGTCAAAGAACTGGAAGAGCACCTTTAACATTTCTTCATCGGGGTTTGAAGTGACCAAGATGAGAAGTCGACCATGTTTGTCAATGAAGGGAGAGCTTTCAGGAATCCTTGATGCTAATTCCTTGAGTTGAGGAGGTACTTTCACAAGGTTAACTTGGATAGTGTTCCTGCAAGCGGATGTCATGTCCTACAAAACAAGACAAAGACAAGCCCTAGAAAATCCTTGAAATGGTTAGTATGATATGTCGTGTTATGATATCATGATTATGCTAAGAAATCACATATATAGAAAGCACAAGTAAATCACACAAAGACCTTAGGTTTAAGGCTTGCATGGGTTTTAAGGACCCTCTTGAAGTTTTGATTGGTTCAACCTGTCCTATAAATAGTAATCGGGTTTTAAGGGATCTCAATATCACTGATCTTTCCCACAAGTTTCGTTCTGATAGACAACTGACATGCCAGCAAACAAAACTCAAGAGTCAAATCTTAATGAGTGTAGTATCGAGTATCAACCGACTTTGGGAATACACCAAAGATGGCTATCTCACTATGTCCTAATAGCTAAGTTGTTCAATTAAGGTTCTAAGGTCAGTTGACGCTTCATGACACCATGCAGCAGCCCCGTATTCTCCTTGATTAACTCAAGGTATACTGATACCAACCAAAGTGTCGCATCAACGAAGCCATCGCTTCAACTGTGTCAGTATACCCCGCACAGTTTCCATGATCTATTACTACTTACCTAAAAGGTTTCCCCAGATCCGGGTGTAGGATCTATAGCAACCCAAACAATACCCTTAAAAGTAAAGCAATCAAGACAGACAAAGAAAACAGATTAGAAATGAACTAGACCCTAAGGTAAACCCCACTTTTTATAAGTTCCCCAGCAGAGTCGCCAGTTCTGTGATACGGTGGAAGAACCGACTGTTATACTGGTTTGCATGCGAATGTCGTAGTAAGTAAGAGTCGCCACCGACTTTTCTTTTATCTAACAAAGGAAAGGGTGAAAAGAACATAAAAAGACCTTTTTCAAGATTTTCTGAGTAAGGGGGGTAGATTATGGAAAGGGAAGGTGTTAGCACCCTTTCCATCTGTGGTTTTCCATGGACTCTTAGGTACTTGATCATTTTTGAAAATTGTTTTCGTGTTTGTGCGTTTTGAAAGGCTTTGTTTGCTTTATGATAACTCTTGTATCAGTCCTCAAGAGTGTGATAAAGCGTTTTTGAAAAGAATTTTGAAAATGTGTAAGTGTAAAAAAGAATCAGATTTGAGCAAGTACTTAAGAAATGTCTACCTACTCGAAAAAGGGCGTTCTTTTCCTCTTTTCCTTTAGATAGTGTTATCCTACTATTAGTGAGTAGGTAGCCCTATCGTCAGATGTTGAGGGACTGACGAAAGGGAAGTTTGTGGTCATTGAAGGCAACATGTAAGGGTACCTGAGCACTTCGAAGGGACTGTCATCATGTAGGCAACATCGAGGCACAAGATCATTTCTCGTAGGCAACTCGGGGGATATTAAGGGACCATGATCTTTATGATGACTTTTAAACTGAGGGTCTTTGCTAAGATATCCCTACGTTCGAGGGACATGACCATTTTCGAAGGCAACCAAAGTGGGAAGTACCCTAAGGGTGCAAGTGTGCAACAGTGTGCTTTTTTCAGATATTTTATCTTGAGGTTAGTGACATAATGATTGATTGATTAATTCTTGTTATGCACGGCTAATTTACTAACAATTTATATATAAGCATATAAGAAATATAAAGACGAGAAATAAAGTTCCTACAACTATTACAAGGCTTTGGTGTAGTTACATAAATAATGAATGAAAAGTAAAGTGCGGAAATTAAAAACCCTAATTTAGCTATTACAAATCGGGCACGGTTACATAATAAAAAATAATCGTATGACAAATAGCGCACAAAAATTTAAAACGGGAAAAAGTTTAAAACCCTAAAAATCTAATTGCTTATTAAAAAAAAATTGTATTTTATGAAAGAAAAAAAATTGAGATTTAACCTAATTTCTAACTAATTTTAAATTAAAGAAAACAAATTAAAGTTAATTAAATTAATTTGCAAAAAATTAATTTTTTTCTTTAAAAAAACTCTAAGTCCGATTTTTTTATGATTTTCTGATTTTATGATTTAAAAAAATGAATAAAAAAAATATAAACTAAAATAAAAAAGAATAAAGAAATTAAAAAAATGGGCATGGGGGTGAGAAACCCAAAAATAGGGGTATGCTGCTGAATTTTCCAAGGCCGGAATCTTGTTGACCCCATAGTTGTGTTGGATCTGATGTTGTTGTGTTAGGGAGGTCTATGATGAACACTCAGATCTAGAGCGTTGGATCTGATGTTGTGATGATCTGATGGTGATGATATGATGACACTTGGTATGCGCGCTTGCCTCTGGAACATTGGATCTGCAAGAATAATTCAGGAAAAAATTATGAAAGAGGCAGGGATCGAACCCCTGCCATTGCCCATAACAAATTCTTAAGCCTGTCACCTCTACTGTTGGGACGGTGATACTTCCATTAACCTAACCATAACCAATTGATTAAATATTAAAACTGGTCCTAAATGCTGACTGTAAAACACACACGCCCAAAGTGGGGCCTTGATATTTGAAACGAACCAATCACAGAATCCTAATATGCCACGCAAAGTCCTTTATCGGTCAAACCACCCAGGATGATGGTTCAGGTCATCTTCTCTGTTTGAACAAAAATCCAAACCTGCGAATTTTAATGAAAACAAACATAAAAACAACCCTACTGGACTAATTAGGCCCTTGCGAATCTGATGGTGGGGTTTGTCTTATCTAAAAGTCCTGTATCATTGAAAACGAAGCTTGACTGAAGCTTTGCCCTAACAATGGCAAACCTTCATCATTGCGTTAGATCTCATATATAATGGTTCTAGACAGTCACAAATATTAGCATGAACATATGTATGTACAAATAATTCATTTATATTGCAAGGTCAAAAGGTTTGAATTCATGAAAGTATATCAGACCGGTGACACTTGATGAAGAGATTTTGGGCATGATCTGGCTTGAGTAATGGTTGAAACAAGTTCCTGGGAACCTCACGGTAATAATGGAACACCTGTAATGGATTAAGGATGGCTGGATCGTGTGATACAAGTTGCACCTCTCTTTGAGAAAATTTGGAATTTGCTAGGGTTTGTGGAGGCAGCTTTCACGTGTTCTTTTGGTCTAGGGTTGATGTGCTTATGTAGTAAATCATTTTAGGTTTACAATTATAGAAAAAGATCCATGCTTTGATGAGAAATATCTTCTTTCCAAATATTTGATTTTTGGCTTGTTTTGGAACAAATCCAATCTTTCTTTCCCACCACGGTTTTCCTTTGATTTGCCAGCATATCTTATCCCTTATTTGATGAGAAAAAGATCCCAAATCAAATCTTACATAATTTCCATTATTTCTTTATTTAATTTTGACTTTTAATGAATAAAAAATCAAAATAAATAATAAAAATAATGAAATAATGTATGAGTGAGCTCAGAGGTCGTGGGCCATGTTAGAAACAAGTTTCAAGCATGAAAATATGGGCCCATATGGAAAAAATTCAAGTTAGGTCAATATTGGCTTCATGCACCTTTCCAAAAATTGGTCAACTTTAGCAATGCATATCTCTCTCATTTTTAACCCTAAGAGGGTGTTCTTGGAGTTTTTGGAGAGCTTAGGATGTCCTATAAACAACATTTTTGGTTTCATTTCAATTGGATCTTCCATGTTCATGTAAGGAGCTTTGACCCAAAAGGTGTTTTGTTGACTTTTTGAAAGGACCTATAATGTCTGAGCTTGTATCTTTCCAATGGTGCATTTCTTGAACTTGAGGGATGAAGAGAAGTTGTAGGAAATTGGATTATCTTCAAACTGAGCCTTGGTGGAAAAATTTCTGATAAAGTATGAGAAATTTATAGAAACCCTAATTTTCCATTTTTGACTTTTGATGAGTTAGGAGCATTTCTTGAGGAATCATGATTAATCCTTGATCAAATTATGGATATCACTTTATAATGTTGATGTTGACCAAAAATCTTGAATTTTGACTGTATTTGGGCCACATTTGACTTTTGACCTAGTATAGTTGATTTCTAGGCATTTGAGCAATTGACTGAGCAAACTTGTTGTGCAAGGCATGGAATTTGGAATGGATGATCTTGAAGATATATTAGGACAGTGGAGAACATTTGGGATCCTTGGGACTCACACATCTTGCTTAAAATTGAAACCCTAGCTGAGGTCCATTGGCTTTAGGGGGAGAACTTGTCTGGTCAATTCTTAGTCCTTATTGGGCAAGTTAGGGACCTCTAGAGGCATGTCTTGAGTGAAATGAGAGAGAAAATTTTGGGGTACAACAACATTTCTTGAATTGCTTTGACTTTATCAGGATCAACTTCAAATCCTTTTTGGTTGACAATGAAACCTAACAATTTCCCTGATCGAACACCAAAGATGCATTTATTTGGATTCAAGCCGAGACGATACTTCCTCAAACGCTGAAACAATTTCAACAAATATTCTATATGCCCTTCTTCAGTCTGGGATTTGGCAATCATATCATCAATATATACCTCAATTTCCTTGTGCATCAGATCATGGAATAGTTTTGTCATAGGCCTCTAGTACGTTGCACCAGCGTTCTTCAACCCGAAGGGCATACTCTGTAACAGAATGTTCCCCAGGGTGTGATAAACGTCGTTTTTTCCATGTCCTCCGGAGCCATTCTGACTTGATTATATTTAGAAAATTTGTCCATGAACGAGAATACTTTGAATTTTGTTGTACTATCAACCAACATATCAATATGTGGCAATGGGAAGTCATCTTTTAGACTAGTTTTGTTTAAATATCTATAATCTACGCACATGCGAACTTTTCTGTCTTTCTTTGGTACTGGTACAATATTGGAAATCCATTGAGGGTACACTGATGTCACAAGAAAACTGGCATTAATCTGCTTTAAAACTTCTTCTTTAATTTCCACTGCCATATCAGGGTAAGTTCTCTGCAACTTTTGCTTGATTGGAGGGCATTCTCACTTTAGCGGAAAATGATGCTTCACAATATCAGTATCCAATCCAGGCATGTCTTGGTAAGACCAAGCAAATATATCCACATACTCTTTCAACAATTCAATCAACTTTCTCTTCACATCAGGATGAAGCAATGCTCCAATCTTGACCTCTTTTGGATCTTTCTTTGTACCCAAATTAATCATCTTTAACGACTCTTTATACGGCCGAATGGTACTTTCCTCGTGCTCAAGGAATCGTGAAACCTCTTCTGGAATTTCATCATATTCTTCTTATTCGGCCACATACGCTGGATATTCAAAGTTGGGAGAGGGTGCAGGGTCGTTGTACTCAACGGGTTTTTTAATTAATCTGCACATATGATTTATGATTGATTTTAGAAACTGACACATATAGCAAGTGATTATGCTGATTTATTCACATTTATTATTTATTTTGAAAGGTCTTTTCTGATTACCATTTTCCAAGAAAAACAGAAAATAAAGACACAATTTGGGAATCAAAGACAACTTTTATTAATGATTTTAAAGACCAAAGAAACAAATATGCCTATACAATATCAATAATTTCACCTTGGGCAGAGTGAAAGATTTTTTTGAAAAGATTAACAAAAAACAAATTACTTTGAAATATGAATGCAAGAGGGAACATCAATGGTGATCCAGTTTTGGACTCTAACTCCATGCGTCACGTAGTTCGGCATCTCTTGCTTTGATTCATCTTCCAGAATAGCATTGATCCCAGGAACAATTGGATGAAGGTAACCTCTGTTATGAAAAATATCTTGATATTTGCCCAAGCAGACTTTGGTTTCATATTCTCACCTTTGTTATTCTTCATAGAGAATCCTGAGCCAGCTCTATTGTTATTCACGGGTGGATCAATAATCTGCCCCCAGACCTTGCTAAGGCCATTATGCACCACATGTTGAGCATCTTTAAATGAGGCTATAGAATCCTCATTTTCCCTCACATTACCAATGGATAAAGCTTGGAACTGAGTTCCAACAGCAGCTTCATCCGCTTCCACAACACTGAAAGAGGACAAATGAGATATTAATAAAGCCTGCTCTCCATTTATGATGACCAACTTTCCTTCAAGAACAAACTTCAGCTTCTGGTGCAAAGTTGAAGTAACAACCCCTGCCTCATGGATCCACGGTTGTCCCAATAAACAACTATAAGCGGGAACAATATCCATAACTTGGAAAGTAATCTGAAATAAGTGTGGGCCTATGTGAATAGGCAAATCTACTTCTCCGATGATAGACTTCCTCAATCCATCAAAAGCTTTCACAATTATGCCACTCGAACGCATGGGAGTTCCCTGGTATTTCAACTTTATGAGTGTGCTCCTCGGTATGACATTCAAGGTAGACCCATTATCAATCAGCATGTTGCACAACGAGTCATTATTACAATTCATGGAGATATAGAGAGCCATATTGTGATTCCTTCCTTCATCGGGCAATTCGTCATCATAGAAACTCAGGTTATTACATGATGTAATATTCCCTACGACACTGCTGAATTGGTCTAAAGGCATATCACTTTCTACAAAAGCTTGATCCAATACTCTCATCAATGATTCCCTGTGGGAAGAAGAGTTCATTAGAAAGGCTAGAATAGATATCTTTGATGGAGTTTGCAATAATTGATCTATGATCTTGTAGTCGCTCATCTTGATAATCTTCAATATATCATCCACATCTTTTTCCAGAGTAGTACCACTATATTCCCCCACCGATTTCTTGGGTTCAGTACTTTCAACAACCTTTTTATTAGCATTAACATTCCCTCGAATGACAGGTGCAAAAACACGGCCACTACAGTCCACTCGACTGGCTTCAGCAATATTATTGACATCAGACAAAGTTTGGATGGGAATTTCCACACCATCCTCTAAGATTGTAGCACTATATTTATATGGCATGACTTTATCTGATTTGTAAGGAATAGGACCCGGTAAACAAATCACCATTGGAGCAACAATTGGCTTGTTATGGTACTCAATCTCTATAGGGGCGGGAACACCGAAACAAGGCACAATAACATTCACCCACTCTTCATAATACTTAGCTATCATAGCATCATTGTTGGAGAACACATCTTCATCAGAGGAAAAAAATTCATTTGCAGAAGCATACTCATCATCTGACACAGCCTCGGCCCACCAATATCCAATCACGTTAATCCCATGGTAATCATCTCTATTGCCTGAGACTTTGATAGTACCTTTATGTAACAACAATTGAACACCCCTTATCACAATGGAACAACCACGAGAATCTCTGCAGAAAACCTGGAAAGACCCATAACGGTGTTCCTCTTGACCATCCATGTGATAGAAGGTAGCGTGCAGCTGCACTAAATCATCATTCATATGATTCACGTCAAAGATCCGGAATTCTCCAGGACATCCATAGACCATATTCAAATCTTCTTCGTGCTCTGACCTTGGCCTGATTATATGAATGAGGCCTTCGTCCATCATTTCCTGAAGATCAACTTTTATCTTATCACATCTCTGGATATCTGTACTGCAAATAACATAACCATCATGGTCATGCGTATAGTAACTAAACTCGCAGAGGTCAGCATGCATCTTCACCAGATCCTCTCTAACCAGGTTGATGTCAAAGATCTGGAAGTCCCCATGACAACCATCAACCATGTTTACAGCATTTTCTCCTCCATGCTTAGACAAAGGATTATCTTTCACGTTAGGGCCAACATCTTTAAAGGATAAGAGGCCATATCTCACCATCTTTTGTACTTCATATTTCAAAGGATAACAGTTATTGATGTTGTGCCCTGGGGCTCCTTGATGAAAAGAACACGTCTGATGTACCTTATAATACCAGGGTAGAGGTGAAGGTATAACAGGGGGAGGCTTGGTCTGAACCAACTTCTTATGAATCAAAGTCAGGAGTAACTCTGCATAGCTCATTGGAATAGATTCAAAATCCTCCCTCTTTTGACTTTGCCCTTGATTCCCCTGAGGAGATAGTCTCTGATAGGCAACAATGGTTGGAGCTACATTGATAACTAGAGTCACAGAAGCAACTTGTTGCTGGTACCATTGATGTATTCTAGGTGGCCTAATCTTTATTTCCCCAATAACAACATTCATCTCACTTTCTTTCTTTCGAGAGAAACCGTATGATGACTTCTTTGTCCCTTCATCTTTTGTCAAGCGCCCTTCTCTGACAGCTTCTTCTATCCTAACACACATGCTCACCGTTTCGATGAAATCACTAGGCGCACTGGCGACCATCCTTTCATAATAAAATGATCCAAGGGTTTTCAAGAAGACCTTGGTCATTTCTTATTCTCCCATAGGTGGAACCACCTGGGCAGCTATCTCGCGCCAATGCTGCGCATATTCTTTAAATGACTCCTTGTCTCTTTGAGCCATTTCCCTTAACTGGTCACGATCAGGTGCCATGAACATATTATACTTATATTGCTTGATAAAGGCTTCCCCCAGATCATTAAAGGTGTGGATACTGCTACTTTCCAAACTCATATACCACTTCAGAGCGGCACCAGTCAAACTATCTTGGAAGAAATGAATGAGCAAACGCTGATCATCATTATGAGTGGACATTTTCCTAATATACATCACGAGGTGGCCATGAGGACAAGAGTTTCCCTTGTACCTCCCAAATTTCGGCACTTTAAACTTCACTGGCACCTTTACATTGGGAACTAGGCAGAGTTCACTAACGTTTTGCCCAAATATTTCTTTTCCCCGAAGGGCCTTCACTTCCTTCTACATCTCATTGAACTGGTCTTGAAAATCATCCAAACGGTTATAGAAACCCATACTTTCACTCGGTGGAGGAACACGGTGATAAACTTCATCATTAACAAATGATATAGCATTCACCGAAGGAGGTGCAGTATAATAGATCTCATTTCTAACAGCAGGAGTAACGTGCACCACAGGAGGTGCACGAGTAGCAGCAACTTGAACTACCAGAGCAACTTGAGCATCAATATTGTAACCTTCTGGCATTAAATTTTCTGGCATTCTCCATGGATAACCCTGAGGTATATGATTCTAAGCAACAATAACTAGAGTAACATAAACGGGAACTGATGGAGCTTCGGAAGTAACTGTTGTCTGTTGAGGCTGGGCAAGTGGTGGCTGATTCTGAGCAGCCACCAATGATTCCGTCAAAGTAGTCAGATTGGCCATACCGGCCTTCAAAGCAGTAACTTCTTTGCGCATCTCGCGATTCTCTTATTCAAGATTCTCTATTTTCTTCCTGGAATTAGCCCGAGTATTATACTGGTGAGACAACTTACTTCTGAACAAAGTAAAGAAGCACAGTAAGACACATGGGTATGGATGAAAATGCAAGAAATATGTACAAGATGATGCATGATATGTAATACACATGATTTATTGATTATTATTAATATTTCAAGAGATTCATAGATTTATAGACAATTTGCAAATACTAAAGTACTAACACATTTTGAAATACTGAAAATCTCATTATAATAACTTCAAAATGGATTATAACTTTTTAGTACAAGTTTCAACAATCCCGAGTACAATAGAAGATAGAATCTAAAGTTCTAAGAAAGCAAAGTTGATGAAGATTTCTCCACACATTGACGCTTTCCTGTGAGTCTTGCAATCTGAGCCTTCAACTGCTTGTTCTCTTCTGCATATCTGCCGACAACCTCTTTCCAATCATCAAAGTCAGGAAGTGAATGACTAATTCCTGATCGAGCTCTAGAGGAAAATAAATCCTCTTGCCTCTCCTTCATCTCTACATCACGACTCTCAAGAATCTCAGTCAGGTCATCTTTCTCTTTCAAGTAAGCTCGGTAGGACATCTCTATAGTCTGACACTTATTCTTCTAAGCCTCCTTCTCCTGCTGCATCCTAACTAGGGAAAGTTGAAGCTCTTCTACATCATCTAAAAGGGGAGGAGTAGTCTTCACAAACATATCAGGTATAGGTTCTTCATGGGAATATGGCATCTTCAACTGAATTGCCCTTGTCTGTACCCACCGGAGATAAGGCTCCAAAGAAACAGCTTCTCTAGGTCCCAAGTCCTTTCTACTCTTCCTGTGAATATGGCGCCAAGCCTTTGCAATATCCTACTTAGCTTCCTTATGATTATCTCCCTCTTTAAGAAAGAAACCACTCAGATGAATACTATTTGGCTTACCTCTCATCGGATATCCAAGTTGTCAGCGTGCAAGAACGGGATTGTAGTTAATTCATCCCTTTGTACCAAGAAGAGGTAAATTGGGGAAACTAACACAACTATTGACAATATTCACATCATAGTAATATTGATGATACCAAACAATGTTGTAATTAGTGAGGGCCATAATCTTCGGAGCCCAACGAGGTTCCTTCTTGACATCCCAAAAAGCATCGGACTAAGGTAAGTGAGAAATAAACCACTGATACAACAAAGGTGTGCAACAAATGATCATCCCTCCATAATAAGAATCCCGAAGATGAATGGAGTAATAAGCATATCCTAATAATTTAGGGACTGGATTCCCAATCAAAAATATCTTGATGGCATTGATATCCACAAATTTGTCAATATTAGGAAATAAGAACAATCCACAGGCAAGTAGAGCAAAGATGGCTTCAAAAGCAACTGCACTCTTCATCCTAGCAAAGTAGCAAGCTTTCTCAAATTAAAAATGAGCGGGTAATCCTCTAATTCCTCCTTTGGTAGTCATGTGGGTCTCAATCTCATACTTCCCCAAATGAACCATAGCAGCAATCTCATGAGACTTGGGCTCTCCCTCCAAACTGGTGAAAGGTACACAATCGGTAATAGGTAAACCCAATAGGTAAGAATACTCCTCCAATGTAGGCATCAAATAATAATTAGGGAACATGAAACATCGATACATCGGATCATAGAACTGGGCCAAAGTCGAGAGAATACCCTCCTTCATCCTGAGCTTCATAAGAGATATGATGGATCCATACTTCTTCTGAAAATCTGCAGAACTCTCAATCTCGGGAATCAGACTCATCAATTCATCTATCTTAGGATCCTTGAAATTGTACTTCTGAGTCTTTCTTTTTCCATAATCCATGGTCAAAAAATACCTGAGATATTCAGAAAAGTCAACTCTAAGTCCCTTGAAACAAAATGTTTTAAAGGATGCACATGGGTGCATGAATGTATGATGCAACAATCACACACAAGATCACAAGCATGGGGGGTTCATAGGTTCTACGTCACGAGCATGAGGTCAAAGGTACTACCCACAAGGTATGGTCTAATAGTTTATCACTTGTCAAACAAGGTTCTAAGGGGTTCTCAGAGTTTGCATCCTTCCTTCGAATATTACCAACGTTCCGATTGACTTGGAAATTAGCAATATTCTCAAGAAAAACTCGTCTGAGTGTAGTATCACGTGACGACCATTTCCGGATTACTCTGTCATAGTTTCCGCACTACACCTAAAAGGCCAAGATGGGTTAAAGGTTCTATGGTCCTCAATTTCAACAGGCTCTCAGGTCAAAAGTAGCACGTCTTCTCGATTACTCGGTAAACGACACTATAATAAAAGGGGCCTCCACTGAGTGGGGGATCTCATGTCTCCTTTTTTGGGATTACTCCCTCAAAGTTAACATGACTATACCGCTCGTCCTATCTTAAATTTGCCAAAGTCTGGGTAGAGGACTTATGAGAAATCACCAAGCACCCTGAAAACCAGGAAAATCCAGACAAACATATATACAACACATAATATATGAACAATAATAGCACATACACAGATAAACAAAGATAGGCTCAACCCACTTAGGGATGGACCAACAATTGGTCGATCTTTCCCCACTGAAGTCGCCTTTTTTTGTAGCGGTAGAAATATTGAGACTAAGCCATTGGATTAACTTGACTCGTACAGATCAAATAAAAATTACCACCGCACTTTATTTTTTCCAAAGGAATGGGAAAAGAGAGAATAACCCAATAAGAGGGGGAGAGAATCTAAATTCGGGGGTTGTTTATGCAAAGTGAAGGTATTAGCACCCTAAACATATACGGTACTTCGCATGAACCTCTTTAAAAACATGTGTATTTTGGCTATAAATGTTGTATAAAAAATAGATGATGGAGATGGAAAAAGAAACATTTTTTGCAATTTTTCACCCGCCGCGGTTGCGAACCTTTAGTGCCTACATACCACCTTTCGTGCAATAGGGGATTAGGGTACTCATAGTTCACCTTTAAATTTTTTAAAACACAAGTGTGTTGGTTAATATTAAGAGACGAGACATCATCGTCTTATCCGAGTGGAACACATGCTTACTACCCACGATTATGAGAAAGGAGAATTTACATCATCTCAAAGTGGAGGATATAGCTTGGATTTTTAAATCAACAAATCCTCGCTCAACACCCAAGTGGAAAATCACTTCACTACATATTGTAGAAGTATAGTAGCTCGCATCACTACAAGGATTAACAAGAGTCTAGCCTTTTAAGAAAAAATTTAAAAGTAAAAAGCCAAAATGGAAAAATGGTTTGAATGAGATTGATTGACTTTTAGTCTTCTCACAAAAATGTCAAAGTATTATTAAGTTTATTAAAGTTTGATTAAGAAAATATTTTGAAAATGCATGGACCTAAGTTCAAGTTTATTGTGAAAGTGGTTCGAGTTTAGAAAAAAAGAATAGTTTTGAAAAGGAGGGAGAAGATTTTTAGAAATTAAAGAAGATGGGAGGAGATGAAGGGACTATCCTAAAGCATAAGGTAAAAGCTAGGGAAAAGAACCATCTAACCAATAAGAAGCCAACACTTCACACAATGAGTCAATGTAGAATTCCCATCCTTTAGATTGAAACCAAACAAGCAAAGATAATAACCCTCTTAAGAAAACCAAGCTTCAAATGCATTAGGTCTTCACAAAAATTGGGCAGAGTAACGACCGTATACAGATGAATTCCCAATCACTGACAAAGTATATAATTAGAATAACATGCACACAAAGAAAACAAACAATCCAATGTCTCGGGGTAAACCCCAAGAACTCCAGACAAAATAACAATAGAAGTCACAAGGTCTCAAGGTAGGTCAAGGTCTCTAATCCTAAGTCCAAGGAGTCCATACTCCAAAATTCCAAGGATAGTAACCAAATAGTCCAAGCAACCTTAAAGTTTTTTATTGTTCAAGTTGATTATTAGGTATCTTCAAAAAGAAAATGAAACCTCAAGTGAGAAAAATAAAAATGACATAAAGATAAATGCTCAAGTGAGCAAAGATGAAAATAGCATGAAATGAAAATGCTAAAGTAAATGTGCTTAAAGTAAAAGCATGAAGTAAAGCATAAAAAATAAAGTCAATTGTTAGAAATTAGAGGTTAGTTGAATGACCATCTTGAAGCTTGCATTTGAAAATTAGTTAGAAGATTGATAAAATCAAAGCCTCTCAATAACAAGTTTCATTTGCTTTTTGTCAAGTATATCATTCATTTCAAGATCTCTAGGCAACGATAAATGATCAACGATGTTTAAATGATTCACTTAGTCCAAAATTTATGATGATTCATTAGAGGATCGATAAGACCGAAGTCTCCTAACAATGAATCTCAAAGTTATTGGATCAAAGGTTTAAAATTAAACATACCTGGGCTTGCAAACATAGGTTTGGGCCACGAATGATAATTTCTCGAATCAGGACAAAATTTAGCGTTATGTTAAGCAATTGTAAGCGGACTTATATAGAAGTCGCACTTATTTTGAGGCCGATCAATAGTAATCTATGTGTCATATGTTTGGAGATATGATATGTAGATCATCCTCTAACAACATGTAGCACAATAAAGAGAAAGGGATAAGATGAAGAGGGAGGGAATATATAGTATGAAATTAAGGTTTCAAATATCATCAACATCATTCATCCATTTTGGTGGATTATGATTCTCAACCTATCAACACCCAAGATCCAATGAGGTTGAAGAATTTGTCACCATATAAAGTCCAAATCAGAACCAAAATAAAATAAATAAAACAATAATAACAATAATATTTAAATAAACAATGTTAAAATGGTTAATAAAAGGAGAATAATTAATGAAATACTCAAAGTGTATTAAAACATTAAATAAAAATCCAAAAAAAAGTCAGAGGTCAAACATGAATTAATAAAGGTTGACAAAAAATTTTAGAATTTTTTAAAGTCAGAAACTATTTTTTTAAAATAAAGTAAATAAGTAAAACAAACTAAAAATGGTGAAACATATTAAAATCAGAAATAAAAATAAAGCAAGGTTATCAAAAATTGCCAAAAAGGCCAAAGGACCTTTCCATAATTTTTCAGAATTTTAAAATTAAGAAAAATATTTTTTAATCAACTAAAACAATTCAATTAAAGTGAAAAATTATAAAAAATATCAAATCATAAAATAAAATTGTGAAAAAATAAAAATCAGAAAGAGAAAAATCCAAAATGTTTTTAAGAATTTTTTCCGATTTTTTGAGTCAGAAATGGGTTTTTTATGATTTTTTGAAGTTTAAATCAATTAAAATATAAAAATCAGAAAATAAAAATAAAGCAAAAAGATATAGACCATCGGATGAATGTCAAAGCACGTTAGTAATCAGATCCAAGGGATCTGGCGTGCTGTGCATATCATGGTCCTTATTGAATAAAACACTGGACCCATTATTTAATCAGATTTTGAGAAAAACAAGTGTCGCCTTATCATTGGTTGAGAGATGACACGTTGGTCATATTCAACCTCCAGCCACGTGAATTACTGGTCTCTCATACTATAAAATCAAGAGCTCAGGCCTATGTCATTCGCTTCGTCTCATCAAGACGAAGGCAACTGTACCCTCGCGAAAAATTTATTTAAGTTGTAGCTCAGTCGATTTGCAAAAAACCAGAAGGAAAAAGTTGAATAGGGATTTGAAAATTCATAGCCAAAACTCATTTCCATTTGAAAAAAAATGATGCGACTAGTATCAGAATGAAGAGAGCTTTATTGTGGTAACAAATTTTGAGAGAATTGATGAAGGAATCTACCTATTGAAATTCAAATTCAGAGCTCTGAAATTTGACTTGGCTAACATGATTTAGGATGTTGTAGGGCTTGGTTCTTCTTCAATTAGCTTTAGTGAAGTTCAAGGATGAAGAATTAATAAAGAAGCTGGATTGAAGAAAGCTGTAAAACCAAATTCGAAGTTGCAGAAATGTGGGTTAGGGAGAGAGTTTTGCAAAGTGATTCTAGCTATTTATGCTTGAGAAAATGAGTGCAATATGTCCCTCTATTTATAGAAGAGTGAATGGTGAAAAGAATGGGAAGCAAAAGTGAAGTTTGGAGGGAAAACGAAGAAGGCTCGAAAGTGAGAAAAGTGTGACTTGATTTTGCTCAAAACTCATATAATTCTTGTGTTTTGATACTTAATTCAACTTTGGGAACTTGGTTAAGAATGTTTAAATCAAAAACGTGTGATAAATTGGTGATTAGAAGCCATATTATGAATTTCAAATTTTGACTTTGGAGAAAACATCAGTTTCAAGGTACCATCTTTGAATCCATGGTGTTCACAGCTCAAGGGGTATAAGGGCATGATTCTTGAAGCATTTGAAAGATAAGGTCGCAAAATTTACAATGTGCAAAGAGTGAGATCAATTGGATTCTTGAGCTAAAAGTTATGATGAGTCAAAGTTGAGAAAAAGATGTTGACTTTTTGTACTTAAAAAAATTCTAAGTTTTTCTTCAGAAGTGACCTATAATGTTTTGAGTTCAACCAAGGCTTTCCTCCAAAGTTGAGCTTTGATCGTTGATTCTAGCTTGAAGTAGACTTCCCAAATATCATTGTGAAACTTGAATCACTCAAAAATACCAAGTATTGAAAAAGTTATGGCCTTGTAAAATTAGTGAAAATTCATGAGGTGACCTATAATCTTTTGCATTCTTAGGGTATCCTCCACCAATTTTCAAGTCTTGTACATAAAATAAGAGTTTAATTTCACATCCTTAATATCATTATGGAAAAGTAATAGGCTCAAGGATATAAAAATTGACCAAGTTATGATCTTTTGAAGTCGCATAAGGGAATTTGATGACCTATCTAGAGGACTTGTAATCTTTCTCAATTACTAGGCATTTTCCACATGAAATTTTCTTGAAACATTTGAAGTTATTTGTTTATAACACTTTTAAGAGAATCATATATTTTAAATCACTTAAAAATCTCAAAAGATGAACAAGATATAGCCCTTAGAAGTTCAAAACCTTAGCTTCTCAATCACCAAGATGCCTTGGAAACCCTTTTCTATTTTGACAAACTTTCTTGCACAATTACTTTTGCCATGTGAATATAAATTGTTGAGGATTATAATAAGAAACCATAGCAATAAAAACTACTTCCAAATATTAATAATTGAGAGAGTTGTGCACTTGTGATCAAGAAATCAAGAACTTGCCCAATTAGGTCAAACTTCTTCAATCAATCCTTGCATCTTTTAACTTCCTTAGACAAATTAAGGCATGGTGAATCATAGCAGACCTTTGTCATGATATTACTTTAAAGTACTCTCAATGTTAAAGCTTTAATCTCAATTAAGTTTTGTTGAAGAAGTCATGGACACAAATTCATGCACCTATGAATCCTCCTGATAAGATGTGTTGTGCCTTCACCTATAGTATCATCAATTAGAGAAAACATTCATTGTATTTGTTAGTTAAAAGTTAATCAACACAAGTAAAATATGACCATAATATACAAATCAAGGTGCTTGGTTATTCCTCATGGGCAAACCTAAATATAGGGAGAAGAATCAAAACCCTAGTGTGATCTTGATATGATTGAATTGATATGAGATGATAGAGGAATCTTAGGGGGGAAATTAGGGTACAACACTATTGGTTCCATCTCTTTTGCCATAACCAGGAGAAGATCATCTTGATTCCTTTTGTTGGTTGAAGCAAGCTTCAACTTAGTTTAGTCATCACCTTCATCCTCAAAATTTAAGCAATCTTTGAGTTTATTTCTCAAAGATTTAGGAGCTTCTTGAACTTCAATCATCTTCATCAAGATCTCAGGAGCAAGCTGTAGAGTTTTCTTCCATATTTCACGAGCTTCAAACAGGTAAGTAGTCAAACCTTATCTCAGCATGCTAGCACTTCCATGAGTTATGCACAAGAAGAGGCTGGTGTTAGAGCAAAAGTTGTGTGTAGCTTCAAATATGTGAACTTTTACGTTTTCAGATTTTTTTTCTCTTGGATTTTTCTTGTTCTTTTAGTGTGATTAAATGAAAATGGACGATGGATTTGGAATAGGTGCATGAAAAAGAGTAGAGTAACGTGACCTTCTGTAATTTTTGATGAGGTTTCACCGTCCTCAGCGAGGAGTCCGTCAGAGAAGACGACTGGAGCCCTAGCTCCGGCGTCTGGTTCGGTCAACATTGTAGCCTTAAACCTATGTGTGGCATCACTCTATTGATCCATGGTTAATCTGATTTCCATATTTTATTTTCATTTTAATGATTTGTTTGGATGATGAATAATAGGTGTTGAGGCGTGATTGGTTGTTGAGTCGTTTTGTCTTGTAGTGCTTAATTGAAATGTGACCAATTGATAAAGTCGTATGAATATTTTTTGTCACAGTCACACAATCAGAAATAACAAAATGAATAATGTTTGTGGATAATTAGGCTCATGAGCTATCTTTAATTAGGCTTAAGCCATGTATTATTCGCACCCCCTATAAATGGGCCTAAGCGCCAGTCAAACTGATTTTAGTACAAGTTCAGAATTGCCAATGCCCCCCTAGTAATTGTGTGTATTAATTTTGATAGCTTGGCCAAAATAGCTTTCAATTTGTTTTTTTGAGATTGTAAAAAAATCCCTAAAAATACTTTTTGATTAATTTAGTGTCTTGACTAAATTTTAGTATTTTTATTTTATTTTTTCCTTAATTTATTTTATTTAATTTGAGGCCAATTTTTCCAAGGTATTCATGATGTGCATGTCATCTTTGTGGATCTAATTGAATGATGGTTTGAACTAATTTGGGGATGATTTTTTTTGGACATATTGAGATGTCTAGTTGGTGAATTAAATCATGATAATTTGATGCTTGATTGAATTTTTTTTATAAGTATTGATATGCATTTTTGTGAAGCCTAGATTCTTTGCCTACTTGTGGTTTAAAGCTTGATTAATGAAATGTTTGGGGCATACTCTTTGTGAGATAAATTAGAGGACTTTCCTTGACATGATATGTGGTCCTATAACCCCATGTGCATAATTTCATCTTGACCATTTATTTATTTTAGGTTATTACTTGATAAACATTTTTTCTATCATCAAAATTGATGTTTGTTTGTCAACTTTTTTGACCTAGCTTAGGAGTGACTGCTAATATGATTTCATGATGTTTTGAAATATGATTTAAAAAATTTATGCTAAGCTATTTGTGTCCTTAATTGTCTTATTTGTTTGATTTTTAAGTCACTTACTTGATGATACATGTTCTTATGCCCAAATGTTGATGCATAACACCATTTCCCCTAGTTAGGAGTTCTTGCATGTTGAATCTTTTTAATGGATCTTAGATGTGACTTAATGCACTTGATTATAAATTTTAAAATTCTTCATCTCTTTCACCTAAATTCAAATTCTTATGCTATGGTAGGATATACACTTAACATAGAACTTCATAAGCTAGTGTGCTTACTTATTTGCCCTCTTTTATGGTCCTAATTCCAAAACCTATTGTGCATGACCCTTAGGGTTTAGATAACATGTATTTATGGTTACATTGATGTAAAGTTTATGCCCTTTATGAACTGATAACATTCTACATGCTTGAGCTAATTTTTGCAACTTGTTTGAGTTTTATCTCCTTTCACCATGCATGCTTGTTTTAATTAGGTGATGTTTGTTAACATGTGACCTCTTGGTGATAAGTTGTGATGTCTTAAAGCTTGTTTAGACTTAGGTATACACCCTTTCCCCTTATTTTCTTGATTAATTTTGACATTACTTGAATTTGTTACTTCTAATTGCTTAATTGCTTTTCTACTTGCCTATAGTTAAGTGATTTCTTCCTCTTCTTGACCCTTGTTGCTATGATTAGGGTAGATTAACACCTATAACATGTTAGGACTAGAAAATTAATGATGTTATTTGGGTTCTCATAGCATGTTGATTTGGTTGGTTAACCATTACTTCTTTTCTTTGTTTCCTTACTTATTCAAGTAGGATAAGTCTTAGGTTAGTAGATATCTATATCTTGTATGCCTTACCTCTTTTTCTTCTTTGACTTGATGTGTGATTGTCCAATTATCATATTTTATTCTACTTTTTTTAATTATTTAGGTATCCACCTATATGCATGTTCTTTCTTTGATACTTGCTTATCTAAGTAGGTTTGATTAGGTATATTCTCTAAGTGCCTAATGTGTGAGTAAGTGTCTACTTATCACATGATGTTTGATTGTCTATTTGCCATAATTTATATTATCTTGCCTTGATGACAAAAATTCTACTTATCTAAGTTTAGTCTTTGTGCCATTTTTGATCATGGCTTGGGTTCTTGTGTGTTACTTACTTATCTAAGTAGGTATGCTTTTGGTATCTTGTCTAAATTCCTAATATGTTGAGTAAGTGGTTACTTCTCATATGTATGTGTATTTTCTTTCATATCTTGTTTAAGTATGTGATTTCTTATCTCCTCTTCTTTATTATTTCCTTGTGTGTATTGGCATGCTCCCCATAGCATCTTTTAGTTCATTCTTGTCTAAGATTGAACTAAATATACCTTAGGATTGGAATCCATGTATGACAATATTAGGTAGATCTCCCTTATCCTAATTTTAGGTCCACAAGCATGACAACAAGTAGGATTGAGATCCCCTTTTGATTAGTCTTTTTATTTTTGCATCCATTCTAAAACTAAAACTCTTTTCCTAATCAAAAATCCAAAAACATCTAACATTACTCAAATTATTTCATAACTAAAGGAAAAGTATTAAGATCCCCCTACCTTCTGAGGGATCATCTGATGTACTCTCCTAACAAAACACGACATACCAAAACACTGTTTTAGGTGAACTATGAATGCCCTGATCTCTCATTACACGAAAATGGTACGTAGGCACAAAAGGTTCACAACCGCGGCGAGAACAACTAATAAAAACTTTCTTTTTGTATATACTTTGCATGCATTCCCTTAACATTAAGCTTTATATTTTTACACACCCTTTGGTTAGAACAAACTTGAGTGGACCATGTGGAGTACCACAGGCGTGAGGGGTGCTAATACCTTCCCCTTGCATAATTGACTTCCTTACTCTTTCTCTTGGTCGTGATACCATGCTCTTTTTATTCTTTTAGGTTTACTCATTGTTTCCTTTCCCTCTCTTAGGATAAATAACATTGATGTCGACTCTTCTTTTCCACCTTCGTGTTTGATATTTTTCAAGATGTGAAAGCTACGCCCGAATTCAAAGTGAGAGCAAAAAAGAACAAATCAATTTGGTCCTCAAGGATTTAGGGTATGTATATATTATGCATTTTAGACATCATGCAACATTTATGCTATTTTAAATTTATCTGCTGTCAATTGTGTAGTAACAACATTCTGAATTGTATGTTATAGGAGGGTTATGCAATGCAATTACATGATTACAACAAAGCAATGAAGGATTTATCTTTACCAACTGTTACTGTTTTTCAATTCGCCAAGGTCAAAGAGGAAGGTCCATATTCTTTACTAATTTTTAACTTTCTCCCTCCGTTACTTTCTGTATTTTGTACACCAATATTGATAAATATTTTGTACTTCATGTAGGAAAATATCCATTATATGTTTTAAACACATTTAGTGTTACTAAGTTGCACATCAATGATGATTTGCCTGAGATTCTAGATTTTTTAAAAAGGTTTGACATTCTACCAGTTTCTTGAGTTTTCTTCACATTCCACTATGACTATATCATATTTATTGTGTTTTCCTTTTGACTTAGCATCCTAAAACTTGAATTGGTCGATAGTTCATCTCAAAGTATGACTACGATGTCCCAAATGTCTCAAACATCAGTTAGTTCTCAGCTAAGCCCATACGACAAATTTATGTATAAGGCTATAGTTTTCCCTCTGAGTGAAATTATAAAACTGAATATTGTAAGAGCTTATCTCCTTATTCAATTTTAATCCTAATAATTCATATGCCATTTTGTTAACAAATTATTCATTCATTTTCAACTATTATGCCTTTCAGCTCACTTAATGTGTTACTGTCGCTAAAACCTACAAACTCAAAGCGGCTCAAGAAGGTTGGTATTACCAATCATGCCATGAGTGTCTAAGGGTTGCTAAAGGAGATCAACTAGCATATGTTTGTGGGGATGGTCACAATACGAAGACTGAAATTTACAAGTGGTTCTTCCTAATATTTCATTTTCGTTTCTTAACTTATTCCTCCTATTATATCTCACTATTCATTTTACTTCCATAGGTATAAAATTCTAATTGATGTTGTAAACAATGTATGTTGGGGTACGTTTTTTCTATGGGATCGAGAGTGTTCATAACTATGGAAACTTACAGCTATTTAGATGCACAACACCATGATTGAGGTCGGTTTGTATGTTTTAATCTATTTTTCTACAACTCATAATTACTTATTGTATATTTATGTCCTAATATGTTTATACACAAAATTTAAATAGGCTGGAGTCACTCAGCCCCTTGAATATTCGTTAGCACTAGATGCTTTGGTCGGTCTAACCATGGCATTTAAGGTCAACTGGAAACCATCGCGAGATAATACAAATGTTGTTTGTAATACCACGATTTAGTTAGAATTATTTTATTTAAAATAATTAGATGATGTGGTGTATTTTATGCATTGGTGAATTTTTATGATGTGTTGTGATGCAAATTACGGGAAGTAGAGGCTTTAGAGACTATAGAAGTTAAGACGATATGGGTGTATGGCTAAAAGCATAGAAACATAAGGGTATGAAGAAACACATAATTTACTAGTATTATTATATTATAATATTATATTTATTATTGTAGTAATATAATTAAATAATTATTTTATTGAGTAAGGGTATAGTTGGAATTAAGTATTAGGGGTCTAGAGATTTTTATTATAATTATTATAAAAACAAGGACGTGAGAACAAAAGGAGAAAAATAGAAAGATCGTAGAACGAGAGAAGAGAAGAGCTAGGGCAAGAAGGACTCCACAACTTTTGGAGGATCAAAGCTTCAAACTAAGGTAAGGGGGTGAATGAGTTCTCTAAATGGTGGTTACAACATGAGAGGATAGTGAGAGTTCCTTTCCCTCTTTGGGTTTTTGGCATAATTGATGTATGATTCTCTTTTTTATTGATTGGTGTTGTTGTATATGATTCTATATGAAATTGTGAATCTTGTGATGTTAATGTTTTAATTGTTATTGATAATTGTTATTGTTGTGATGTTGTTTCCATGAAACCCCAATCTAGGAGTTATAGGTTAGGAATATGACAAACAATGAGGATTTAGATGTGAACAATGTTACAAGATAATAAATCAATTAGGTAAATGAAGTACATAGTTTATGTGTAAAAATACTGCTTTAGACAAGAATTTGGAGGTTAAAAGTGCCCAAAATGGGTGAAAATCAGAATGGCTTATGCAAGAAATCGCAACAGGAAAATCCTGTTCGCGCAGGATCACGGGGCGAATAAGGATGTGTCACTGGGAGATGGAGTTTCTCCAGGCGGGAGAGGAAGCGATGGGAGAGGTGAAAGGATGAATGTTTTTGTAATGCGTCACGCCTAGCATCGCCGGGTGAAGAGTGGCGCGAAAGTAGGGTTGTCGGGCGACAGAGGGTGTCATTGGGAGATGGATGGTAGATTCAGATGACCGTACAAATTTTCTTAAAAATGCCATAACTTGAGTTCTAGAACCCCGACTTATGCATAGTTCGAAGTGTTGGATTGATAATGAGATGAACTACATTTAGGTGGAATAAAATGAGTAAAATAATGGTTACTTCTGATACTTAGGATAAGGTAGAGTTAGATTATTATGAGATAGGTTGGACCGATATATGCGCTATGATGAATTGTGGATACTATGACGTATGTGGCATGATGATAATGATATTGGTGGCCTATATTGGCATATTATTGAAGGCTTATGCCTTGTGGTTGCATAATTTATGTTATTTTATGTTGATGTTACATGCACTTCATTGGTGAGAGCTTATGCTCTGTTGTTGGCCTATAATGGCATTGTGTTGAAGGCTTATACCCTGTTGTTTCCCAATTGGCACTATGTTGAGGGCTTATGCCCTGATGGTACCACATGCTTTGAGTTGATGTCGATCTCATTGCATTGCATTATTAATAAATTGATGTTGTATGATGTGAATGATGAATTGTGTTGTGAAGTGTTATGTGATATGTGATTTGTGTGAATTACTACTCCTTAACATGTGATACTCACCGTTTATTTATTGAATGTAATTATCACCCTTTTTTTGTTGTGTATGTGCTCTCCGGGAGTACAGATAATCAAGTACCCGAGTAGTGCTTGAAGAGAGTGTTACCTGATCGAGTCTTAAGAGTCGCTCTGATACGTAACACATGACTTGGGAATTTGTTATATTTTCATGTTGTTTTATTTGTTACGTATCATACTTTTACACTTATGATGGACCACATGTTGGTGGAGTTTTATTATTGTTGAGACTTTATGCTACAGAAGTAAATTAATTTGATTATTTCACTGCTGAACTAATTATTATGAATAAATGGAGTAATAAAGTGATTTGAGACTTTATGAAAATTCAAATTATGTGACATCCCATTGTGTAGACTCTGATATATTTCATGTATGTTGATATAACTATTCTTATGGGAAAATGGGGTGTTATAGTCTCTATCTATCGGGATGAAGCTTTTATCAAACAACTACAGAAATCACGGGGTCAAGAATTGACAATGTTTTGAACAACTTCTAAATTTCCACCTATCCCCTAACACAAATTTACTTATTCATTTTCTTTTGTTTGTTATTAGACACCCTCTCTATCATGTGCAATATCAAACGTAATGTAGGTCAATCTTGACTATAATTTAACTTCTTTCCTTGACTACACTTCTTGAACACTTTCATATCATTCACTTCTGGCTTCTTTTTCTTACTTTGTAGATTAATGAATGTGTATGTGAAGCTTTGGTAATTGAAGATTAGAATGTAGTTACTGTAACATTTTTAAACTCATTTGTTTTATTTACTTTTCTAATAAACCACTACTCTGTTGTTGTCATCATCCTGACTTTTCTGGCTTCTTACACGACCTCGATATAAGCTCGGAGCATAACCCTCAACCAATAAAGAAATTTCTTCGTCACTTCATTGGTAAAATTATGTAAAATAACAAAATCATTCAAATATACATTAACCCATTTTGCAAATAACTTTAACTACCACATAATAGAATTTATAGTTTACCATCACATTCTTTTCGGGTACGTACGCAAAAGTTATATCTTTCTCCCAGTATATTTCGCCATGAAATTATTTATCATCATCTTCGCCCGAGGATGAACCACAAATGTGAATATTCAGCAATGATCACTAAAGTCTTCTCCGAGTTGTTCATAACCTTCCGGCCCTCTTTCTCTTTTTGATTTAGATTGTCAAACTTGCAATATGACAAACCATTATAACTTAGCAACCCAAAATATAACTCCTCCTATTTAATAACATAATTCTTCTAGCAACAACAAAATATATTACCTGTTTCCAAATGATTTAAACCATTTGTTTCATACTTTTTGGAGCTTCATATTCCTGAACAAAGCATAAATCTCTTTCTTATTACAAATTCCTAAACCTACCCTTTAAATCTGATAAAACAACTAATATTTCAGTCGAAGTCTGAAAACAACTAAACATTCCTTATACTTCTACTTCTTTTTCTATCTCCACTTAATCTTACTATATACTTTGCATGCAACATTTTTTTTTGAACAATTTTATTTACCTTGCCCTAATTTTCCCAGTTTTTGGTTCTACCTTAACTCCTTCTTCGCTTACAACTTTGGCCACTAGACACTGCATTTTTGGTCCAACTCTTTCGCAACACCTTTGCCTTTCCCGTGTACTTCCTGTGGATGAAATGTCTAAGGAAATATACACTACTACAAAACATATCTTCAGTGAACATATTATACGACGACCATTTGTTCGCCGTGGTAATATCTTGTTTTTTATGCACATTGATTTATTTAATTTAATTAAAAAACATTTCATCACAGTTCTTAAACTCAACTGTTGTCATATAAATTGAGTGACAAGCTTTGAATCCCAACATCAATATTTTTCCATTTTTTTCAATAAAAATAAGCGTGTGACCCTTAACATATTTTTTAAGAAAAATTTGAAAGTATAATAACCACAGTTGTTTCATTCAACCGTGGTTATGCGTTCCATATTTTACTACGGTTGTTTTTTGCAACCATTGTAAAATCCTTTTCACTTAATAAAAACATAAAAGGACATTTATTTTGTTCATAACACACAAGGGTTCTAGAAAATGAGACGACGGCATAACAAAATATTTATCCTCTTCGACTTATGGTACACTACCATTCTGCGTTTGTTGTTTATTTCTTAATCTCTCTCGATGTGGTAATGGTACTGCTTTCTGAAAGTTCTTCGCTAAGGTTTCTTTTTTAACATAATAACTTAATGAAATAATAACATATTAGGTTGTTCTTTGCTATGTTCATTTCTTATTCAAATTTTGTGACAATTGTGTAGTTACAAACTCATTATTGGGTTGTTTTAGGTTTTGGTGTTGTTAAAGGAAGTAAATGGCAATAAACACTAAGTGAAGAAATTTCTTTTATTCAACAGCCTTATACTGCTTTGCTTTACCCATTTTAGCTGAAGAGTGATGTTATATCTTTTTTTTTGTATCTTCTATGTGTAAATTCGTGTGCCTACTTCATATGAAGAACATTAGGAAGGAATATAGGAAAGACAACAAGATAATTTACTGTAAGTTATAATTTCTATGTTTTAGAATTTGTGTATGAAGCATTAGTGTGACATTCACATTTCCTTTATTTTTGTTTTGCTGCAACTGTGTTTTGGTTTTATTCAAATTTAGTAGCATATAACCATAGGATGAAAGCTGATAGATTAAAGTGTATGAGAAAGAAGTTCTTGAATTTCTTAAAACCATAGGATGAAAGCCCTAAATTAGTTCTAACCTTAAGCTGGCAGATAAGAAACCATAGAATAAAATTTTCATTAAATAAACTTACAAAAAAGTTATTTTTTATTAATCATATTTAAATCCTCTGGCTGAGAGAAAGTTTAACCAAGTATAATCATCTTCATCATCATCATCATCAGAATCGATGATGACTGGACTTTTCACCATTATTCTTCTTGATCTCCTCTTTTTGAGAGCTCTCCTAGGACTCAAAGGTTCGGTAGCAGGATCTCTTTCAACGACTTAGACCTCTACAGCCACGACAATTTTTGTTCTCTCAGCATTGTTGAAAGTTTCAATAGAAGTATTTATAGAACATTTTAAAGTAATAATTCTGATAATTTTATTCATTGATCAAGGTACTATATATACACAAAAGAGTCCCTATAATTCCTCTTCTATTAAGGGAATGAAATAAATTATTTACAGCACAAACATTTTCCTACTTAATTTAGCTAAAATATCTTTGACTTATCTTAACACCCCCACTCAAGTTGGTGCATGGATATCACACATTCCCAACCTGAACAAAGACTCATTAAACACCTTACTTGCCACTCATTTAGTGAGAACATCTGCTAACTGAAATTCAGATCTTACAAAAGGAAAAGAAATTATTCCAGCTTCAAGTTTCTCTTTGATAAAATGTCTATCGATTTCTACACGCTTCGTTCTATCATGTTGCACAGGATTGTGCGCAATGGAAATTGCTGAAGTATTGTCACAATACAAAGTCATAGTCTCCCTTGGTTCAAAACCCAAATCTGATAGAATACTTTGTATCCATAAAAGTTCACAAACTCCTAGTTCCATGCCTCTAAACTCAGCTTCAGCACTAGACCTTGCTACTACCTGTTGTTTTTTACTCCTCCAAGTTACAAGATTCCCCCTACAAATGTAAAGTAACCAGAGGTAGACCTTCTATCATTTCTTGAGCCTGCCCAATCAGCGTCGGTATACCCTTCTACCTTCAAGTTTCCATGATTTGAGAATAAAATTCCTTTTCCAGGAGTGGACTTCAAATATCTCAAGATCCTTCCAACAACATCCATATGAGCTTTCCGTGGATCATGCATAAATTGACTAACGACATTTACTGCATATATAATATATGGTCGTGTATGAGACAAGTAAATTAGTTTTCCCACCAACCTCTAGTAAACCTGTCAATTGGGGTATCAACAGGTTTACACCCAAGCAGTCCCGTTTCAGATAGTAAATCAAGAGTATACTTTCTCTGGCATAGAAAAATACCATGTTTAGAACTAGCTACTTCAATACCCAATAATATATTTAAGGTTTCCAAGTTGCTTCATCTCAAATTCAGAAGCGAGGTATTTTTGCAAACTAGACATCTCATCTTGGTCATTCCATGTAACAATCATATAATCTACATAAATAATCAAAGCTGTAATTTTACCTCCTCCTTTCTTCAAAAATAAGGTGTGATCAGAGTTACTTGCTTTATAGCCAAAAGCCTTCATAGACTTAGTAAACCTACCAAACCATGCTCTTGGGGATTGTTTTAATCCATATAGAGCCTTTCTTAACTTGCAAACCTTCATCTCATTTGAATCTATCATACCTGGTGGTAGATCCATATAAATTTCTTCTAAAATTTCTCCATGTAGGAAAGCATTTTTCACATCAAATTGTAGAAGAGGCCAATCTTGGTTTGCTGCTAGTGACAAAAGTATTCTCACAATGTTGAGCTTGGCTACTGGCGCAAATGTCTCTTGATAATCTACACCGTAAGATTGAGTGTAACCTTTAGCCACTAGTCGTGCTTTATACCTCTCAATAGTTCCATCGGCTTTGTGTTTAATTGTATAAACCCATCTGCACCCCACATTTTTCTTCCCTTTTGGTAACTTCACAAGATACCAAGTGTTGTTTTTTTCTAAAGCTGCCATTTCCACAACCATTGCTTCAGTCCATCTAGGATCTGCTAAAGCTTCATGCACATTACTAGGAATAGAAATTGAGGATAATTGAGATACAAATGATGCATATGACTTAGATAACTTGTGAGATGACACATAATTACTAATGGGATATTTAACTTTAGACTGAAGGTCTGGTTCACATCTAATGGGAGGTTGACCACGGTTAGAACGAGGTGGAAGATTATATTGGATAATAATGGATTCAGTGTTAGGTGTGTTGGTGGTCTCATGGAAACTAGGGACAATTTCATGATCAATTTCATGAGAAAAGGAATCAACTTATGAATGAACATTAGTACCTACTTCAGAATGAACATTAGTGTCAACTCCATTGATAATTGTATTATCGGGAATAGAATCAGGAAATACCTCTGGAGAGTTAACTTGATCTTGTGGAGAAGATTGAGCTAATTGATTATCGTCAGGGGAAACTGTATTATCTAAAGGTGATGTGTCCATATTTGAGATTGATTCATTACCTGCAGAATGATCCTCACAAGATAATTCATCTTCACAAAATAAGTCAAACATGCTAACATCATGGTGCTGCACTTCACATTCATTCCCCCCCTTGAAGTGTAGAATCAACATAGAAAAAGTTATCTTCATGAAAATTTACATCCATTGAAATATAAAATTTTTTAGATGATGGATGATAAGCACGATAACCTTTTTGAGTTGATCCATACCCAACAAAGACACATTTAAGAGCTCATTTTTCAAGTTTTGTACGTTGATGTGGGTGTAAGTGAACATATATAACACATCCAAAAACATGATGTAGTAAATGAACAATGGAAGGGAGAACATGATGGTCAGATAAAACATCTAGAGGTCTTCTAAAGTTATGCACACTAGAGGGGGTTCGATTAATTAAGTAAACTGTTGAATTCGCAACCTCGTCCCACAAATGAGATGGAACATTACCATCAATTAGGAGTGTTCTAGTAACTTCTAATATGTGTCTATTTTTCCTCTCGGACACCCCATTTTGTTGGGGGGAATAAGGACATGTTGTTTGATGCAAAATGCCCTTAGAGTTCAAAAAATCTTTTAATTCTTTCTTAAAATATTCCCCTCCACTGTCTGATCTAATTACCTTAATACATATGTTAAATTGTGTTACTATCATTTGATGAAAGGAGCGAAGCACATCATACACATCACTTTTATGTTTTAGAAAATATACCCGTGTACAATCATCAACAAAACTAATAAACCATTTTTTTCATTATGTGTAGATTGTGGAGCAAGACCCCAAACATTAGTGTGTACTAAAGAGAAAGGAAAGTCTGTTTTCTTATTACTCAAGGGAAAAATAGCACGATGACTTTTTGCCATAACACAAGTTTCACAAAGAAAATCAGAAATATTGCATTTATGAAATAACGATGGAAACAATTTTTTTAGATAACTAAAGGAGGGATGCCCCAATCGTCTATGCCATAGCCAAATATTTTTTTTATTTTGATCTTTTATGTGATCACTTGCAATATGAACCAATGCTCCTTTATGGATTTGTGAAACTTTTTCAAGATAATACAGCCCTTCACTATATCTACCACTGTCAATATTCTCCTTGGTATGTATATCCTGAAAAACACAGTGGGTTGGATAAAACACAACGACGCGATTTTGTTAATTTAATGACAGAGATAAGATTGCAATTCAAGGTAGGAAAAAATAAGACATTAGGTATTGATAGGGAGGGTGATAGAGTCACTGTACCAACACCTTCAATGGGAGATTCCACTCCATTGGCAGTAATAATAACAATTTTATGACAATTAGGAGAGAAATTAGTAAACATGTGTTTCCCACAAGTCATATGATCAGTAGCACCTATATCGATTATCCAATCGCTATTTCTAATAATAACAGAAGGATTATGAGCAGAGTTAGAGATACCTGACTTGGTTACGAAGCCGACAACAGTAGAAAGATGGATAGCAGCGGAAGTTCCAGAATTCTCCGATTTGTTTTTATCAGAAGCCATCAGAAATTACTAATAAATAAAAAAACCATTGTTCCTATATTGAAAAAGAGAAGGTGTTGGCTCTAGATACCATATAGAACATTTCAAAGTAATAATTCTAATAATTTTATTCATTGATCAAGGTACTATATATACACAAAAGAGTCCCTATAATTTCTCTTCTATTAAGGGAATGAAATAAATTATTTACAGCACAAATATTTTCCTACTTAATTTAGCTAAAATATCTTTGACTTATCTTAACACCCCCACTCAAGTTGGTGCATGGATATCGCACATTCCCAACTTGAACAAAGACTCATTAAACACCTTACTTGCCACTCCTTTAGTGAGAACATCTGCTAACTGAAATTCAGATCTTACAAAAGGAAAATAAATTATTCCAGCTTCAAGTTTCTCTTTGATAAAATGTCTATCGATTTCTACACGCTTCGTTCTATCATGTTGCACAGGATTGTGCGCAATGGAAATTGCTGAAGTATTGTCACAATACAAAGTCATAGTCTCCATTGGTTCAAAACCCAAATCTGATAGAATATTTTGTATCCATAAAAGTTCACAAACTCCTAGTGCCATGCCTTTAAACTCAGCTTCAGCACTAGACCTTGCTACTACCTATTGTTTTTACTCCTCCAAGTTACAAGATTCCCCCTACAAATGTAAAGTTACCAGAGGTAGACCTTCTATCATTTCTTGAACCTACCCAATCAGCGTCGGTATACCCTTCTACCTTCAAGTTTCCATGATTTGAGAATAAAATTCCTTTTCCAGGAGTGGACTTCAAATATCTCAAGATCCTTTCAACAGCATCCATATGAGTTTTCCGTGGATCATGCATAAATTGACTAACGACATTTACTGCATATGTAATATCTGGCCGTGTATGAGACAAGTAAATTAGTTTTCCCACCAACCTCTGGTATTTTCCTTTGTCTATGCTGGCTGAATTTTGGCATTGAAATATCATATGATTTTGTTCAATTGGGGTATCAACAGGTTTACACCCAAGCAGTCCCGTTTCAGATAGTAAATCAAGAGTATACTTTCTCTGGTATAGAAAAATACCATGTTTAAAACTAGCTACTTCAATACCCAAGAATATATTTGAGGTTTCCAAGTTGCTTCATCTCAAATTCAGAAGCCAGGTATTTTTGCAAACTAGACATCTCATCTTGGTCATTCCCTGTAACAATCATATCATCTACATAAATAATCAAAGCTGTAATTTTACCTCCTCCTTTCTTCAAAAATAAGGTGTGATCAGAGTTACTTGCTTTATAGCCAAAAGCCTTCATAGACTTAGTAAACCTACCAAACCATGTTCTTGGGGATTATTTTAATCCATATAGAGCCTTTCTTAACTTGCAAACCTTCATCTCATTTGAATCTATCATACCTGGTGGTAGATCCATATAAATTTCTTCTAAAATTTCTCCAAGTAGGAAAGCATTTTTCACATCAAATTGTAGAAGAGGCCAATCTTGGTTTGCTGCTAGTGACAAAAGTATTCTCACAGTGTTGAGCTTGGCTACTGGCGCAAATGTCTCTTGATAATCTACACCGTAAAATTGAGTGTAACCTTTAGCCACTAGTCGTGCTTTGTACCTCTCAATAGTTCCATCAGCTTTGTGTTTAATTGTATAAACCCATCTGCACCCCACAATTTTCTTCCCTTTTGGTAACGTCACAAGATCCCAAGTGTTGTTTTTTTCTAAAGCTGCCATTTCCACAACCATTGCTTCAGTCCATCTAGGATCTGCTAAAGCTTCCTGCACATTACTAGGAATAGAAATTGAGGATAATTGAGATACAAATGATGCATATGACTTAGATAACTTGTGAGATGACACATAATTACTAATGGGATATTTAACTTTGGACTGAAGGTCTGGTTCATATCTAATGGGAGGTTGACCACGGTTAGAACGAGGTGGAAGATTATATTGGATAATAATGGATTCAATGTTAGGTGTGTTGGTGGTCTCATGGAAACTAGGGTCAATTTCATGATCAATTTCATGAGAAAAGGAATCAACTTCAGAATGAACATTAGTACCTACTTCAGAATGAACATTAGTATCAACTCCATTGATAATTGTATTATCGGGAATAGAATTAGGAAATACCTCTGGAGAGTTAACTTGATCTTGTGGAGAAGATTGAGCTAGTTGATTATCGTTAGGGGAAACTGTATTATCTAAAGGTGATGTGTCCATATTTGAGATTGATTCATTACCTACAGAATGATCCTCACAAGATAATTTATCTTCACAAAATAAGTCAAACATGCTAACATAATGGTGCTGCACTTCACTTTCATTCCCCCCTTGAAGTGTAGAAACAACATAGAAAAAGTTATCTTCATGAAAATTTACATCCATTGAAATATAATTTTTTTTAGATGATGGATGATAAGCACGATAACCTTTTTGAGTTGATTCATACCCAATAAAGACACATTTAAGAGATCGTTTTTCAAGTTTTGTACGTTGATGTGAGTGTAAGTGAACATATATAACACATCCAAAAACATGATGTAGTAAATGAACAATGGAAGGGAAAACATGATGATCAAATAAAACATCTAGAGGTGTTCTAAAGTTATGCACACTAGAGGGGGTTCGATTAATTAAGTAAACTGTTGAATTCACAGCCGCGCCCCACAAATGAGATGGAACATCACCATCAATTAGGAGTGTTCTAGTAACTTCTAATATGTGTCTATTTTTCCTCTCGGCCACCCCATTTTGTTGGGGGGAATAAGGACATGTTGTTTGATGCAAAATGCCCTTAGAGTTCAAAAAATCTTTTAATTATTTCTTAAAATATTCCCATCCATTGTCTGATCTAATTACCTTAATACATGTGTTAAATTGTGTTACTATTATTTGATGAAAGGAGCGAAGCACATCATACACATAACTTTTATGTTGTAGAAAATATACCCGTGTACAATCATCAACAAAACTAATAAACCATTTTTTCCCATTATGTGTAGATTGTGGAGCAGGACCCCAAACATTAGTGTGTACTAAAGAGAAAGGAAAGTCTGTTTTCTTATTAATCAAGGGAAAAATAGCACGATGACTTTTTGTCATAACATAAGTTTCACAAAGAAAATCTGAAATATTGCATTTATGAAATAACGATGGAAACAATTTTTTTAGATAACTAAAGGAGGGATGCCCCAATCGTCAATGCCATAGCCGATTTTTTTATTTATTTTGATCTTGTATGTGATCACTTGCAAGATGAACCAATGCTCCTTTATGGATTTGTGAAACTTTTTCAAGACAATACAACCCTTCACTATATCTACCACTGTCAATCTTCTCCTTGGTATGTATATCTTGAAAAACACAGTGGGTTGGATAAAACACAACGAAACATGAATGTGATTTTGTTAATTTACTGACAGAGATAAGATTCCAATTCAAGGTAGGAACAAATAAGACATTAGGTATTGATAGGGAGGGTGATAGAGTCACTGTACCAACACCTTCAATGGGAGATTCCACTCCGTTGGCAGTAATAATAACAATTTTATGACAATTAGGAGAGAAATTAGTAAACATGTGTTGATCACAAGTCATATGATCAGTAGCACCTGTATCGATTATCCAATCGTCGTTTCTAATAATAACAGAAGGATTATGAGCAGAGTTAGACATATCTGACTTAGTTATGAAGCCGGCAATAGTAGAAAGATGGACAGCAGCGGAAGTTCCAGAGTTCTCTGATTTGTTTTTATCAGAAGCCATCAGAAATTACTAAGAAATAAAAAAACCACCGTTCCTATATTGAAAGAGAGACGATGTTGGCTCTAGATACCATATAGAACATTTCAAAGTAATAATTCTGATAATTTTATTCATTGATCAAGGTACTATATATACACAAAAGAGTCCCTATAATTTCTCTTCTATTAAGGGAATGAAATAAATTATTTACAGCACAAATATTTTCCTACTTAATTTAGCTAAAATATCTTTGACTTATCTTAACACCCCCACTCAAGTTGGTGCATGGATATCACACATTCCCAACTTGAACAAACACTCATTAAACACCTTACTTGCCACTCCTTTAGTGAGAACATCTGCTAACTGAAATTCAGATCTTACAAAAGGAAAATAAATTATTCCAGCTTCAAGTTTCTCTTTGATAAAATGTCTATCGATTTCTACATGCTTCGTTCTATCATGTTGCACAGGATTGTGCGCAATGGCAATTGCTGAAGTATTGTCACAATACAAAGTCATAGTCTCCCTTGGTTCAAAACCCAAATCTGATAGAATATTTTGTATCCATAAAAATTCACAAACTCCTAGTGCCATGCCTCTAAACTCAGCTTCAGCACTAGACCTTGCTAGTACCTATTGTTTTTTACTCCTCCAAGTTACAAGATTCCCCGTACAAATGTAAAGTAACCAGAGGTGGACCTTCTATCATTTCTTAAACCTGCCCAATTAGTGTCGGTATACCCTTCTACCTTCAAGTTTCCATGATTTGAGAATAAAATTCCTTTTCCAAGAGTGGACTTCAAATATCTCAAGATCCTTTCAACAACATCCATATGAGCTTTCCGTGGATCATGCATAAATTGACTAACGATATTTACTGCATATGTAATATTTGGCTGTGTATGAGACAAGTAAATTAGTTTTCCCACCAACCTCTGGTATTTTCCTTTGTCTATGTTGGCTGAATTTTGGCATTGAAATAGCATATGATTTTGTTCAATTGGGGTATCAACAGGTTTACACCCAAGCAGTCCCGTTTCGGATAATAAATCAAGAGTATACTTTCTCGGGCATAGAAAAATACCATGTTTAGAACTAGCTACTTCAATACCCAAGAATATATCTGAGGTTTCCAAGTTGCTTCATCTCAAATTCAGAAGCGAGGTATTTTTGCAAACTAGACATCTCATCTTGGTCATTCCCTGTAACAATTATATCATCTACATAAATAATCAAAGCTGTAATTTTACCTCCTCCTTTCTTCAAAAATAAGGTGTGATCAGAGTTACTTGCTTTATAGCCAAAAGCCTTCATAGACTTAGTAAACCTACCAAACCATGCTCTTGGGGATTGTTTTAATCCATATAGAGCCTTTCTTAACTTGCAAACCTTCATTTCATTTGAATCTATCATACCTGGTGGCAGATCCATATAAATTTCTTCTAAAATTTCTCCATGTAGGAAAGCATTTTTCACATCAAATTGTAGAAGAGGCCAATCTTGGTTTGCTGCTAGTGACAAAAGTATTCTCACAGTGTTGAGCTTGGCTACCGGCGCAAATGTATCTTGATAATCTACACCGTAAGATTGAGTGTAACCTTTAGCCACTAGTCGTGCTTTATACCTCTCAATAGTTCCATCAGCTTTGTGTTTAATTGTATAAACCCATCTGCACCCCAGAGTTTTCTTCCCTTTTGGTAACGTCACAAGATCCCAAGTGTTGTTTTTTTCTAAAGCTGCCATTTCCATAACCATTGCTTCAGTCCATCTAGGATCTGCTAAAGCTTCCTGCACATTATTAGGAATAGAAATTGAGGATAATTGAGATACAAATGATGCACATGACTTAGATAACTTGTGAGATGACACATAATTACTAATGGGATATTTAACTTTGGACTGAAGGTCTGGTTCATATCTAATGGGAGGTTGACCACGGTTAGAACGAGGTGGAAGATTATATTGGATAATAATGGATTCAGTGTTAGGTGTGTTGGTGGTCTCATGGAAACAAGGGTCAATTTCATGATCAATTTCATGAGAAAAGGAATCAACTTCAGAATGAACATTTGTACCTACTTCAGAATGAACATTAGTATCAACTCCATTGATAATTGTATTATCGGGAATAGAATTAGGAAATACCTCTGGAGAGTTAACTTGATCTTGTGTAGAAGATTGAGCTAGTTGATTATCGTCAGGGGAAATTGTATTATCTAAAGGTGATGTGTCCATATTTGAGATTGATTCATTACCTGCAGAATGATCCTCACAAGATAATTTATCTTCACAAAATAAGTCAAACATGCTAACATCATGGTGTTGCGCTTCACTTTCATTCCCCCCCTTGAAGTGTAGAATCAACATAGAAAAAGTTATCTTCATGAAAAGTTACATCCATTGAAATATAAAAAAATTTAGATGATGAATGATAAGCACGATAACCTTTTTGAGTTGATCCATACCCAACAAAGACACATTTAAGAGCTCGTTTTTCAAGTTTTGTACGTTGATGTGGGTGTAAGTGAACATATATAACACATCCAAAAACATGAGGTAGTAAATGAACAATGGAAGGGAGAACATGATGATCAGATAAAACATCTAGAGATCTTCTAAAGTTATGCACACTAGAGGGGGTTCGATTAATTAAGTAAACTGTTGAATTCACAGCCTCGCCCCATAAATGAGATGGAACATTACCATCAATTAGGAGTGTTCTAGTAACTTCTAATATATGTCTATTTTTCCTCTCAGCCACCCCAATTTGTTGGGGGGAATAAGGACATGTTGTTTGATGCAAAATGCCCTTAGAGTTCAAAAAATCTTTTAATTCTTTCTTAAAATATTCCCCTCCATTGTCTGATCTAATTACCTTAATACATGTGTTAAATTGTGTTACTATCATTTGATGAAACGAGCGAAGCATATCATACACATCACTTTTATGTTGTAGAAAATATACCCGTGTACAATCATCAATAAAACTAATAAACCATTTTTTCTATTATGTGTAGATTGCGGAGCAGGACCCCAAACATCCATGTGTACTAAAGAGAAAGGAAAGTCTGTTTTCTTATTACTCAAGGGAAAAATTGCACGATGACTTCTTGCCAAAACACAAGTTTCACAAAGAAAATCTGAAATATTGCATTTATGAAATAACGATGAAAACAGTTTTTTTAGATAACTAAAGGAGGGATGCCCCAATCGTCTATGCCATAGCCGAATATTTTTTTTTATATTTTGATCTTGTATGTGATCACTTGCAAGATGAACCAATGCTCCTTTATGGATTTGTGAAACTTTATCAAGATAATACAGCCCTTCACTATATCTACCACTGCCAATCTTCTCCTTAGTATGTATATCCTGAAAAACACAGTGGGTTGGATAAAACACGGCGACACATGAATGTGATTTTGTTAATTTACTGACAGAGATAAGATTGCAATTCAAGGTAGGAACAAATAAGACATTAGGTATTGATAGGGAGGGTGATAGAGTCATTATACCAACACCTTCAATGGGAGATTCCACTCCATTGGCAGTAATAATAATAGTTTTATGACAATTAGGAGAGAAATTAGTAAACATGTGTTGATCACAAGTCATATGATCAGTAGCATCTGTATCGATTATCCAATCGCTATTTCTAATAATAACAGAAGGATTATGAGCAGAGTTAGACATGCCTGACTTGGTTACGAAGCCGGCAACAGTAGAAGGATGGACATCAACGGAAGTTCCAGAATTCTCCGATTTGTTTTTAGCAGAAGCCATCAGAAATTACTAAGAAATAAAAAAAAACAATGTTCCTATATTGAAAGAGAGACGGTGTTGGCTCTAGATACCATATAGAACATTTCAAAGTAATAATTCTGATAATTTTATTCATTGATCAAGGTACTATATACACACAAAAGAGTCCATATAATTCCTCTTCTATTAAGGGAATGAAATAAATTATTTACAGCACAAATATTTTCCTACTTAATTTAGCTAAAATATCCTTGACTTATCTTAACAGTATTCATTTTGATTCTTCCTCTTCTTAGATTTCTTTGGATGAAGTTCTTTTTGTGTTTTGGTTTAAAGAAATTTTCCGCTTTTATATTGGTTCTTCTAATTCTTCATATTCTGTGATCTTTGAAAGTCTAAAAGCCAAAAGATTTCACACATGTCAAGTTCTCCACGTTTTCTTCTCTTTGAAGTTCTTCTGGTTGACTAACTATCTCGAGCTGTTGAATGATTACATCTCTTTGTCTTTTCAAATTTCTTTTTCCCTTCTTTGATATTCCTTCCACTCCTTCTTACATTTAATTTGAATTGTGTCATTGATGTAATACAAGTTTCAATATTCAATTCACAAGTGGGTGTATTGTTGATTTTGGTAGGATACGATTAAGAATTATTAAGAAATAGTATCCCAACGGTTGTGAATTCAATCGTTATTATATGTAGAATAATAAAATCCAAATTCGGCATTGTAGGAGTTGAACCCATGACTTTTCAATTATTTCACAACAATTATTTGCGTAAATCGTAGTTATAAATAACACGTTATCTAATTTATAACAAGGATCATATGCCCATTGTAGTAATTAACATATATACAATCACACGCTACCTAACAATTGATGTACTACCGTTATTATATCGTTATTATATGTGTTTCACAACAGTTATTATTTGTATTTTCCGTAATAGTGAGAGTCATGGTAATTGGATCCATCAAAACATTTTCATATTTGCTGAAAGTTGAAGATTTGCAAACGAAACACACACGCATGGACAATTAAAACACCTCTTATATATATCGTGCTATCTACAAACTACATAACTTATTTCACTACGGGAAAATCAAATCCTACCCGGCTGCCCATGAAGGACGTTTTGCTCCAATCATCGTTGAGGTTTTGGGATCAGGTACTTACCAATTGCTATCTACAAAACCAATTTGCTTTTTATACTACAACTTAAGCCCCTATTTTATGTAGCACTTTATATATTTTATAGACTTAATTACAATTTTGCTTTTCTTATTATCCTTTTTTTTTTTTTTTCTTTTTCCATTTTAAAATCTACAGTTTTAGTCTTTTTATTATAGTTTTTGAAGATTTTAGTCTTCTGAAAATGTGAATGTAATTTTTAATAATATGTAGTTCATATTTATAATGTATCAGTATGAGTTCAATAGTGAATTGTTTAAAAAAAACTATTTTATTTAAGATTTATATTAAATATATTATTATTATGAATTTTATGTCATTAAAAATGGTCATTAAATTTATAGGGAGACTAAATTTTTAAAAAAACTAAAATAAAAAAGACTAATATTTCAGATTTTAAAATAGAGAAAGAAAAAAAATAAAAAAGATAATAGAATGACCAAAATTACAACTAAACATATTTTACTTATTAATCAAATAACTACATTTATTTTACTATCAAATATCCATTTTTTATTCTTTTCATAACTTACCATTTATTGTTACTATATCACTAATATAATTGGCTTCTTATTAAAATACATAATGCTTTATTTAATACAATATTTAGTATTCTATTTTTTAATTTTTAGGTATTGAATATTTTTAGGATATATGAATAAATTCATCAATTTATTTGTAGTTTCTTCAATTTTTGTTATTTAATTATGAAAAGTATAATTAATTTTGATATTTTAAGTGAAAAATAATATAAATTTTAATAAATTTTATTTTTTTCTTCTATTGCAACAATTATATGAAATAAAAAAAAAAATTTGATTCAAATATTAAAAAATGAAAATTTATAAACAATTCTTATAAGTACATTAACCATTGCGCGTACGACAACATTATCATTCAGACGTGTATTTTACTAGTTTTATCTGAAAACTAATAAATTATTTTATTTTATTATATTTAATTATGTATTGAAATTTCAAGAGTAATAGTATTTTATTTTATTATATTTGATTATTTATTAAATAATGTAAACTTTGAATAATGAACGAATTTTTGCCTATAAATTAAATGTATCTAATTTTTTGTCATAACTTATTTATTCTCCACACATTCCTAAATTATGTACTGAAGTTTTATATCTTATTTATTTTTAAAGTAAATTATAGAAAAATTTGTCTTTTATATTTTTTTATATAATTTTTCTACTTTAATTCTTATATTATAATATTATTAATTTAAATAATGTTTGAGAGAATAAATAAAATATATTAATTTTAGTTTATTATTCTTAATTTGTTTAATTTTTATTTTTTAATTATGTGTAGATTTTATTTAATAAGTAAATATATAATTTGTTATTCACAAATTTTGTTGTAATTTATTTTTTAACTATATAATTTATTTTATTTTTAATTTTATTTAAATTTAAACTATTTTATATTTTATTTAATTTCATATTATTAATTTAAATAAACAAAAATATATATAAATAAATGACTTCGTCGGCCTAGGCCATCACTGTTAATAAAAACAATTAATTATTTAAATACAATAAAAGAGGGGGCAAATGAAATATGTAGGGAAAAAAAGTTCTACTCCAATTTTAACGTTGTTTGGGACTGTCTTAATGTTAAAAAGTAAAAAAAGCAATTTATAATATAAGAAAACTCTTCTACCCAAAAAATTTATTTTATCATTTTGTTCCAAAATCACAACAGGTTGATAGCTTTTTAGGAGTTTCACTTCCATCCGTTCGAATTCGTTGAATACTTCTACAATTCCTCATGTAACCTCCCATCTCCACTTTCCTATACTTTGCCTCTCCAACCTCCCCTATTCATTATCAATTTTATAACCGTTTCCATAATCAAATCAAATTCATTCCCTTCTCTTTCACACAACGACGACTGTTTCTCCTTCTTCTTCGACGAGCGTCGCTCTCAATGACTCAGTCTCTTTCGCTCGCAATCTCTGCTTCAGTTCGGTTTTCCTTCTCGATTTCGTGTTCGGTTGATTGATGATTATTGATGTGTGCGTGATGTTCTGATTGAAGAACCTTGACGATGATTGGGGATTAGAAGTCACTGCAAATGGAGTATGAAGAAGATGGAGGTTTGAAGAATGATGATGAAGATGACACAGTTCAGAGATAGCAGACTCATCTCTTCAAATTGCAAACACCTCTATCACTTTCTCAAGGTTTGTTTCTATTCCCCTCTCTCAATTTCACCCTAATTTTCCGTTTCACAAACAAGGGGTTTCTAATCGTCATTCCTTTTCTTGGACTTAAGCCAAAATGCAGGTCTGTTGGGCCTAACACGAGTTGGGAGTCAGAGAGTCATTCAACTATCAGCCGGATTCATGCTTTTCTTCTCTTATTTGGTATTACATTTCAATTTTGAAAAATATGGATTCTGATGTATTCTGCTCAGTCTTCAAAAATATTAATTGCCATAAACCCTTGATATTTCTGATGTATTCTGCTCAGTCTTCTTATGCGTTCTGCTCAAATTCTGCTTTACAGTTTTATACAATCATGTATTTTCCTCTTATGCAGTTATCAGTTAAAATATTATAACGTTTCACTGTAAATTACATTGGTATTTTGAGATCGGTAATATTTTTGTTTAATACTATTTTGTTACAGAGTTGAAGACACCATTTAGCTATTGGAATACATACTAAACAGGTCAGCATCACAACATTCTAAGGCAGCGGCTAACACTTTTCTAAAAGGCGGACAATTTTCAGCCCTGCAACATTCATCAAGAACTAGGGAGGAATGGCATAGTGCAGAAAAACTTAACTCAGAGACAGCCACTAACATTTTGAGTATCAGGAATAGTGATTATGATATCTCTATATTGGATTACACTAAAAATACTGTCATAACATAAATAATGCACAACTTCAATATTTTGCAGGGGGATAGACAGGGATTGAATGGTGTGCTTTTCAAACTGGACGCAACCTTCAAACTGGCCGCGTTGGAATTAGTTCACAGGTATGCAAACCTATGGGATCTATGTGCATAATCATGTTTCCAGTTTTTATGTATATATAAAATTGATCTACTCTGCAACATTATTACCTGGTATTTACATTTTTTGTGTTCACTTGATGATGTTTATGTATTTAAACTTTTGTTTAGGTGATGGTGATAGAAATATGATTTTGGGAACGAGTTTCTTTGTAACTCCTTCAGATTCTGTAGTCGTTATTGCAGCCAATGCAAAAGAATTGATTATGTACTTTAAGAACAGCTTCAAGGTAGAAATTTTGGGCATATATCATATTATTGACGAGTATTCATTGTTGTAAACAAAAGTGTCATTGTTTTGTATTGTAATTGCAGGGTCTTGCACGATCAATGCCTACAAGCGGTACTCTAGATAGAGTTGCCGAAAAGTTTAACCTCTCTTTCTTCGAGGTGTATTTTGTTTTTACATTTCGTTGCTTTTAAAAATATTCTCTATTATGGTTCTCATCCAAACTATGGTTTGTCTTTTTTATATGTAGTTTACTAATATTTGCTTAACTATTTTCATGGGAAAAACAAAAGTTCAAATGGCTCTCTTTTGTGCCATTAGTGTCAGCTATGCATGTGAGTCTATATTTGTTCTCTCAATTCTCACACCATTTTGATTTTATCATTGGATTTTTAAGTTTTTGCTTAAAACATATACATGTAGCATTGATACTGCTTGCTGCATTTTAAAAGTTGACCCTTGCAAAGGAACCTTACTCGGTCAGAGGCATATAGTTGGTTGATCAAAGAAACAATGGCCCACTTGCCTTTAGGCGATTCAAGTTGCTCTGATAAGGAAGATAGCTCCTACAATGAAGAAGGGGACATGAATTTAGTATAGGCGATAGTGCAATGTAGAACTCAGCGGATAGGTCAAGTGCTATAAGCAGTGCTCTATTGTTCTTTACTAAAAATGTAGCATAATTATCACCAGCTATTTTGAAAGGGCATAAAAAATTGTCTCCTGTGAAAAAAAAAAAGATTGTCTCTTGAGAGGAACATCAAGAAAAGTGATTGCAACACTAGATGTCATTATTTATATGTTTTATTATTTTAATTTATTCCAGAATTTTCTACTTAATTTGGTTGTCAACTCACTTTAAGAGATGATAACACCAACGAGTACTTGCTTTTTCTTAACTCATTCAAGCTCTTTACTAATTCTAAAGGTATGATTAATCAATTTAGTGAGCCTGGTAAATATAAAATAATTGTGTTGTGTTGGGGAAATATTTTGCATGTCATCTTAATAGCCTTAGGTATATCTACTTCTCAATCTGTCTTGAACTTTATTGATGATTATAATTGTGATATTTAATTAGTGAACATTTGCATACTCTTTCTATTGGGATGCCTGTTGCGTGTGTGAAGCAAGAGAGCGGTGGTGGAAATACTATGAAGGATATTCATATGGATAATTTCACTATCTCTATTGTCTCACATGATCTTATTGTTGATGGTTATGTTACACTCTCTTTTGGCAGACACTTACGGTGAAGTTTACTGTCTTCTTTTTCTCTTTACTCTGCAAGTGTGGACTTGGAGTTGAATTAAATGAATTGTTTGCTTTTTTGTTTGTTCTTTGTGATGTTGAAGCATAGTATAAGGGATAAAACTCATAAAATTGGTGAATCAGAGTTTTTTTATTGATATTACTCTGCTTAAACATAAGCACACTTTGCAGTTATCACTACGTGAATTTACATGATGCAATTAACCATTGCTTTTAATGATTTCCATGTGCATGTATTCCAAATCTTGCCGCAAAAAAATCCCTTAGTTGTTTGCAAATTGAGTGAAGGTAATTTCTTTGGTGCCATTTGTTAATACTATATGAACTACTTACGATGCCGAGATTGCAGGGTTGGGGTGTGTCATTTACATCAAAATGTCTAATGTTTATCTTATCTGTGATTATTTTAAAACTCTTATGAATTCACCTGTGCAGTCAATTAATATTTGGTGTTTGGAAGCACTTCAACTTTTGAATAGCCTTATATTGATATATTGTGACTTGAAGCCAGAGCCAAGAGCCCATCAATGGATGTCTGCGGTAAAGCTACTGTTTTGTCTGCGATTAATTCCAGATTATATTTACATTCAACTTATTTTGTAACTCATGTCTATAAAAATGACAACGGTGATGATACTTCAAAGTTATTTGATCAAGACATGAAAAAAATCACCTATTGGGAACACTATTATGGATATTAAGGAACTGCTGCCTCGAGGCCTTATTAACTAGGGGAATTTATGCTTCCTTAGTGCAACTGTACAGGCTCTTTTGGTTTGTTCTCTATTTGTTCAGCTTTTGTAGGAGCTAAGAACTTGCAACATTCCTAAGGTAGTTTTTCTTCTACTACAAATATCAATTAATATTGTTGTTCAATATTTTTAGGTTTTTAACACATGGGCAGCATCACAATCAATGAACACATAAAAACTGAATTAAAAAGTTATATTTAGCATATAAGTTTTCTTATAGATATTGAATTGTTGTATGTATATTGACTTTCTATTGTAACTAGAAAAGATTAGGAATTGTTGTATGTGTATTGGCTATCCCACGCTGAAAGCATTTGCTGAGTTCGTAACTCAATTTGACATGCCAAGCGGAATAAAATTAAAGAAAGATACAAATTATTTTGAGTTTGGACAAACATTTTGCCCTCTTATGTTTGAAGATGTTTTAAATTTTTTATTCTGGATGTGCCAAATAGTATTTCAGGAAGATCAAGGTTGGTGACAATTTGGTTTATAATTAATGTTACTTATTCCCTGCCATAGAAGATGAATTTTCAAATATGACCATTCCCAAACCAGTTTTTTCATCGAAATCAGTATATTTATGGTCATGTCTTGAAAACCTATGTGCATACTAATTGTTAAATTTTCTATGGCCATATATGTTGACTGTTTGAAATTTTAAACTCTTATCATGTATTACAAGCATAGTTTTTTTGCATGAAAATAACTGAGAAATGGTATATTTATAAAACTTCAGCAACATACCTATAGAGGGACTTGATTGTAGTTTTCTATACTGTTTCAGACATGCTCAATTGCAGGATACCTTGTGTCAAAGCTTCTTCTTGCAAACCCAAGTAAACAAATATACTGATAATTGTTACCTTTGTCCGGATCCTGGTTCTAGAGAGTCCAGAGTCTTGGTCTGCTGTTCTATTGACTTTGATTTGCCGTTAAAGATGGAATTTTTCTAGACGCGCTCTTTCAGACAACAAGAGTTTTGTATTATTAATGCGTCGGGGAAATTATAGAGGATGAAAAATCATATGCAAATCACTTGGTTCTAGATTCATCAGATATCCACTTTTTGGACGTGAATCATGAATCAATTCTGAAAGAAGCTAAAAGGGTAAACATAATCAGTGAATCAACCTACAGTAGCATTTGAGTACTGCAGAAACAGGAAACCGATTGATTCTGCCCTTTATTGGAAAACTTCATTGAATATGAGGATATATCAGCTAAAGGAAATACGAAGATGAAGGAGAAAACAAATCCATATTTTCACTATGCCAGTTAGATTAATCTTTTATAGTAGTATGTTGTTGAAGCAGCACTGATGCATCATGTATTCCATTTGTAGTAAATATTTATGTACTGAAATCATTACTAGCTTATGCTTTAATTTTATCAATACATTATGGTTTTTTTTTTAAAAAGAAAAATTAGATAGAGTTGATATACACTACTTATCATATTATGTGTTGAAACAATAATTTAATTGGATGCTTATGCATGTTGAAATGGATAGCATAAATGATTCAAAATAAAAAACAATAATATACAAAAATATATTTTTCTTCTAATATTTCTCAATTTATAAAAGTGGTAAAACAAATCAAAAATCAAACTAATTTTAATATTTAAAAACTAAGAAAACCGATTTATAATAGATACAACAATATATATATATATATATATATATATATATATATATATATATATATATATATATATATATATATATATATATATATATATATATGTTATAATTTATGTTACTGATTGAAAATGATACAATTAAAACAATAATTGTATAATTAAATATGATAAATATAAATGTTATTTTTAGTTTAATTTTACTATTTAATAGAAATGAAAATAATAAAAAATTGAAATAAATTTAATTAATTATATTAAATAATTATTTTTAATTTAAATCTATAATATAATAACGCTAAATGGTAGAATTAAGTGTGTTTTTTCTATGTACTATATACAATAACTTTCGCTCTTATTTTCTTTAAAAGTTTCTTCAAAATATAGACACATTAAATATTTTATTATCAATTTGAGTCTGATTGTATGTAATAATATTCAATTATGGATAGTGATCTTACCTGACCAAACTTGGACCGTCACGACTGGTTCAGAGCAGAATTTGAGTGAGATGGGGGTATCTGCAGGGCACTCCGATGCTAAAGTGAGTGACGGAATGAGCAGGCAAAAAGTGTACGTATGCGTAAGAGATGAATACCTGACCCTCTAGGAACAAAGGATATTTATAGCCTCCAACGCGGGGCCAAGGTCCCCTCACTGGGTCGACCAGAATTGGCCCAATAAAAGAACTGCCAGGTTCTACGTGTGTAGTGGGGACTCGCACGTGACCCCCTTCCTGGTAGTGCTCTGTGAGAAATGAGGAGGGACGAAGACGCGGTCTTTCCGAAGTTCAGATGATTTGGTAAAGGTCAGAATCTGCCCTACGAGGAGGGTGCTCGAGCTGGAGTTCTCGTGGTCGGGGACACCATGTGTCGCGGGCACGGCTGCAGTCTGTGGTCGGACGCGCTGGCGGGAATCCGCGGGCGCGCGTTCCTCGAGGAGCTGCTTGGATTGGGCCTTTGTTCTTGCTTTTGGGCCAGAGCGGGCCCAGTCCAGAACAGGAGCCCCCCAAGTCGTGGCTCCTGGAGCAGGAGTTATGACTTGACTTCAGCTCGCCTTTGCCACGGGGTCTGATGCCCGGCCCAGGATATTTGCTTCCTCGTGATTGCTCGAGAAGTTTCTCATGAGTTGCGTTCGTAGCGTAGTCCTCGTCGATGCGTGCTCGGGGGATTCCTCGCGGGCTGTGTTCATTGGGTACACGAGGCAACCCTTGGGAACCGTGACGCCACCCTAGCGACAGTAGGGCCACCATTGCCTAGGGGAGTAGACGTCGAGGAGGGGAAGTTTGTGGTTCTCCGGGGTGACGTTTCGCATTCCACGTCATCCCTATAAATAGGATCCTTGGGTCCCATAATCTGTTTTTCCTCTTCGCGCTTCTCCTTCTTCCTCTGCCTTTGCCGCCGCTGTTCTTCTACAACTTCACAAGATTACTGCACCTTCCTCCGTCGATTTCTTTTACCGCTGCTGTACATTCTTCTTTACTTCCAAGTAAGCGTTTATCCCTCCTATTTTTCTTCGTTGTAGGTAGTTTACCGTTATTTGAATGTTAGAAACCCACATCTGGGATTAGTGCCCGATACATTCATGTTTGTGCCCGGTACATTCATGTTTGTGCCCGGTAAACTCATAGCTTTAGGTATGTGACTCGCGATGCTTCCCGGGACCTTCATGGTTTTGGGCGCATAATCTATGATACTGCCGGGTAAACCCATAGTTCTAGGTTTAGGATTCATGATATCGCTCGTCACATTCATAGTTTAGGTCGGCGTACCCATGAGCTGGTCGGGATGTTGACCCTTTAGGAAGTATGTAGAACAACTCGTTGTGGCACCTTAGCGTCGGGGAGGCGAAACCAGGATCTTGTTCGAGTCCTCAACGTTTTATCGCGCGCGGAGTGTGTCTTGGCTTGTCGTGCACTACTTCCCACCAATTATGGCGAGCATATGGATTTGCTCTCGAATTTCACCGGTTTCCTGTGCTTTGCAGGTAAATGGCTGACGAAGCGGAGTCTTCGGGGCGTAATGAGGTCGAGGACCAGAGTGCCGAGGAGAATGTAACTCTAGTTGATACCGTCGACGATCCTTTGTTGGATTGGGTGGGCACCGAGCCCCGAGGGATTGCCTCGGCATATAGTCGGTGTAGTCGGTGCGCATACACTGTCGTCGAACATGGCGGTAGTCAGCCGGGATTCAAGAAGAATTTTGTCGTGACAAGGCCGTCCCTCGACGCACGAATCTGCTCGGAGTTCTCCGAGTATGAGTTTCCAATGTATGAAATCGCGTTCAAGGACCTCGGCCTTAAGCTTCCTTTCAGTGATTTCCAAGTCGGGGTTTTCTGCCATCTAGACTTGGCCACCTCGCAGCTTCACCCCAATTCGATCGCCTTTCTTCGGGCGTTTGAGCTGACATGTCGCTTCTTGAGGATCGGGGCGACCATTCCTCTTTTCTTTAGAGTTTTTCACTTGCAACACCAGTCTCGAGGAGGCAGGCATAGCTGGGTTTTCCTGAAACAGTCGAAGAGGCTGTTCAGGATGTACATGGATTTGGTCCGGGGTTTCAAGGACAAATGGTACGTCCTGCAGCCGGTCACCCAAACTGCTCTGGATTCTATGTATGAAGAGGAAACCGCAGTGGCCGACGAGAACGGGAAGCCTCTTATGGACGCTGAGGGTCGCCTGGTGGTGGGGCGTGTATCTAAGTTTCCGTTGCATTGGTGCTCGCGCCACTACGAGCATGGTACCGGGCACTACCATACGCCCGCGGGAGGAATGAGTGTCGAGGATGAGGAAGCCTATGGTACTGTTGGTTGGAGATTTTGATAATGTTATTTGGAAGCCAAAAGAGTTAAACGTTCTGATCGAAATGGAATTAAACGCCATATTTCGAAGTTGCAGAAGCAGTGTTTCGAATAAGTGTGTCAAAGCTTGAAGCTTCGAACGACAATTATGGGAACATATCTAAAGGAGTCTCGAAACAACAGCGAGGCTATGTTTGGGAAAAGCGTTCGAAACGGAGAAACACCAAAGCATTTAAAATTCAAATGGAAGCGGGACTTTCAAAGTTTGAAAGTTATGTGTTGGAGCATTTGGGGACACGTGGAAAGATGAAAGAAGCATTGTCTTGCATGTTCGAAACGTGGCATAATCCTATAGCGAGACCGTTAGGGTCGAATTAGTATAAATAGAAGTCTTAGTATTAGGATTTCAGTGTGTCATATCTATTATACAAAATACTCAATAACATTCAAACTACCACATGGCAAGGGAAACGAATGCAAGAGAAATGTATGTATGATAGCACCATGTATTTCTGATTTAATGAAAACCTTTTACCATTTCCAGTACTTTCCTTTATTCTTTTTGTCAAACAACATTTACAAATTTTCTTATTTACAGTCTTTTCACTTCGAAGTCTCTTCCTCAAAGTTTTACGTTTTATTGTTTTCTTTATATTTCGAGCACTTTATATTTCAGAAAACTGTCACATTTTCCATACCTTTACATTCAAGTTTTGTCTTTCGAACGCATACTTTTACTTAAAATCATTTACAAATTCTTGCATTAAACGTTTTCTCCTCATTTCAAACTTTTACGTTCCAGAAACCTTTTATGTTAACCGTTTTGCAAATCGAAACCATTTACTTCATTTTCATGCAGTTTTATATGTCTTTACAATTAGCATTACAATTAGTATGTATTCGTACAACTTAGTTTTCATACACATTTAGATTATATCTTTAGACTCTTAGAGAGAGAGATCAAAATAAGCCAAACACTTATACAATATTAACCATGAATATCTGTTCGATTGTGAGAGTAACCTTAATATCCAAGGAGTCCTAGGATCAATCTAGTCGATCCTGTGAGTTACCAGAGGGATTGAATAACAGTAAGAAAGATTATTCGATAGTTTGGAAGACTAGCGGTTGTTTACCAGAAATCACTGGAAACAAATTGGCACACCTGATGGGACCAATAATTGGATATCAGAATTAAGGATTGTTGAGACGTAACCATTAAAAAACGTTGGAACTTGAGAAGTTTGCTGTTTTATGAACCTAAGAAGTGGTAAGATAACCAACAGCAACCAACCTTTATCCAGAAGAAAACGTTTGGACAAAATGTCTAATTCAGACAATCAACAAGGGGACCAAAGTGGCCCACATGCAACAGGCACTAACGCGTCCACTTCGAGCGGAACATCTAATGTAATCCCTTCGAATGCACAGTCTGTTGCATCTTCGACCAGTAACATAACCACCAATGGAGTAAGTGGCATATCAACTAATAGTTTGATCTTAGGAAATACTGGAACTATGGGCTACCCTGGGGGATTCGTTCCACCATCAGGGACACAATCCCATTTCGCCACCCCATTAACTAGACCACCCGGTTTCGATGGGAATAGAATCAGAAATTCCTCTTATGAAATGCCAACATCTTTTATGGCAGGTTTACACAATTCCACATCGAATTCATCTCCACAACTAGGGTCTGGATCTAGGGCGAATCAGTTTATGACAAATAACCAAGGGTCGGTGGGTTATAGCACATTGCCTATCCTAACCACAGATAACCAGTTGGCTTTTAGGCAATTGATGGATGACAGTAACCATAATATGATAGGGGTGTTAGCGCAAACCATGCAGGAGATATTTGCCCCAATAGTGCAGAATGTGACTGTGACGAACAGGGAAAACGCTGACAATATGAGTCGAATAGCAGATTTCTTTACTCCTCCAGAAAGGCGTAGGCAGAACCAGGCGGGATTTCGAACAAACATGCCTGTTATAGAACAAATTGCTAACGACCCAATTTATAGGCCACCCAGGGAAGAAGTTAACTTAGGGGCCAGGGCACCAAGGTTAGAAGCCCCAATAATCCCAGGTCCACAAAGGGAAATTATGGAACCAGGGGCAAGGGTCGAAAGGCCAGAAGCCCCAGAATTTCGAGAAGAACAACCTAGGGGAGTTGTTTTGGTTGGTCGAAATCAAAATGCCGATGCCGTCGTTCATAGGATTCGAAACGATAACATCTTGGCAGAAAACAACCTAACCACCATGATAGAGAGGGTCATGGCCCAGAATGGCCTCAACACAGGAATGAGGAGGCCTAATTACGCTTCTCCTATATTAGATTGCATAATGCATACTGATTTACCAAGGGGATATAAAGTCCCTAAATTTACAAAGTTCGCTGGGGATACTAATGAGTCAACAGTCGAACACATAGCGAGATATCTGACCGAAGCGGGAGATATAGCCAATAATGAAGATCTCAGGATCAAATACTTCCCAAGTTCCTTGACAAAAAACGCATTCACATGGTTTACCACTTTGCCCCCTGGGTCCATTGACACTTGGGCTCTCTTAGAGAGATTATTCCATGAACAATTTTACATGGGACAATCGAAAATAAGTTTGAAGGAACTGGCCAGTGTTAAGAGAAAGTTCACCAAACCCATAGATGATTATTTGAATAGATTTAGGCTTTTGAAATCCAGATGTTACACAGTAGTGCCTGAACATGAGTTAGTCGAAATGGCCGCCGGTGGTTTGGATTATTCTATTCGAAAGAAACTAGACACTCAGTATTTAAGGGATATGGCTCAGTTAGCCGATAGGGTTCGACAGGTCGAAAGACTAAAGGCCGAAAAAGCCAGAGTCTTTAAGAATAGCAAGAAACAAAGGATTTCCTACGTTGGGACTGAGGAAGCAGAAGAATACCCTGAATTCGAATTCGAAGAGGTCGAAATCGACCTCGCTGAATTAAAACAGGCCCCGCCTTACTCCTGCAAAATGTTAGTTCCCACAAAAGGGAAAGATATTGTTGAAAATGAGAAAAGTGACAAATTTCCAAAGAAGGTTTATACCTTCGACGTCACTAAATGTGACGAAATTTTTGACTTACTTGTCAAAGATGGCCAACTAATTGTGCCATCAAATGTCAAAATACCTCCTTTGGATCAGAGAAAGAAGAGGGGATTTTGCAAATATCATAGTTTCTTGGGCCACAAGACCTCACAATGTTTTCTTTTCAGGGACTTGATTCAAAACGCAATCAAAGATGGCAGACTAAAGTTTGTTGATAAGGCGAAGATGAAAGTGGACGAAGATCCCTTGGACGTCGCAGACACCAACTACTCCGAGCCTGCGTGCATTGGAGAGGTCAACATGGTGGAAACTGATCGAAGCGACGCCCTAACAGAAGAGAAAGGTACTGGAGTTGAAAACTGGGTGATGGTCGAAGTCAGCGAGGAGGTCACTGAAGACATCCAGAATACGCCAGAGACTTCGATTGCTGCACCTATAGCTGTTGCAGGAGAAACCCAGGCTACTGAGGGCCAGGGGAATCAAAACGAAGAATTAACACAAGTCACTGAAGGCTTGAGGCTGGAATTGGAGAAAGTCCAAATCACGCAGCCAATTCCCCCTCAGAAGGAGATATGGGACACTCTAGGGGAACCCAGTGGAAAATTTGACTATCTGGTCAAATATTCTGCCCCAGAGAGTTCGAAGGTTCAGATTGAGGATATAAAGCCCACAGGATGGGGTGATGATGAAGCTAAAGAGGGGGATGTGGAAATAAATATGGTGGATATGGAAAGACCTCGCTCTGAGATGGAGGAAGTGGAAAAATACTTAGAAAAAGAAAAGTACAGAATGGGGGATAATCACACTGGAGATGCTAGTCTCAAAGATTATCTCATGACATGCCACAAAGGAGATCCAGGCATGATATTATGCCCTAGGTGCAGCATCCTCTGCAACCAAAGAATTGCTGCGAATTTCGAAAGGGTACAGAGGGCTCGAACTGGCAACAATTGGCGCCAGGATAACCAGCTTTTTAGGTGTTATCCTAAGGCTGGGGAAAGTTTGCTGGAGTTTGTGTTTCGTTGCTACAAAGGGGCAACCAAGTGCTTGATTTGCCCAAGGTGTTCTGCTGTGTATGACCAAAGCATGGCCAGGGCCTTCGAAACGATTCCCTTCGCCCCTTGCTGGAACCATCAAGAAACTGCCCAGATGGGCCCACGTTTCGACAGCAGATACAAACAGCGAAGGCCTGATAGCCCTCACCCCAAAGCTGCTCGAAGAGTGACTTTCAAACTCCCTGCTGAAGTGCCAACCGATAGATGGTTACAAGTCAGAAATGACAAAGGCAAAGATAGATGGAGGAATGCTGAACGAAATGCACGCCATGCTGTGACATACAGGAGGCAATTCAACACACAAAAAAGGGAGGAAGTGAGATTAGAGAATTACAAAGGAAGGAACCCCATGTCAAGATCCCAGTGGCGCAGACAGCAAAGGATTCGAAAGGCTGAGAGAGAAGCTGTGGCAAACAAAGGGGATACTTCAACGAAAATACAAGGTGAATCTAGCACCAACAAACCAAAAAATCAAACTGAAGATAAACCTCCAGTCAATAGGAGGCTCTTCTCTGAAGAACAACGCGATGAACCAAAGGAGTACACTCCAGGCCCGGAAGAGGATGAAGACATGATAACAGATAACTTCGAATCGGAGGGGGAGTCTTCATTCAACTTGAACTATAACGTGGTGTCTGTGCTTCCCTGCGAATTTGGGCAGGAAACCGAAATCAACGAATATGAGGAGGAAGACACCACAGATTTGATGAAACACAGGCCCGTGTGCTACTACGTGATGGACAATGGGGCTGTTGAGGAACAAAATGCGTTCTTCGAACGTCTAGAACCTGCAATGAAGAACCATCTCAAACCACTTTTCATTCGGGCGAAAGTTGGTATCCATGGTGTGAACAAAGTTCTAGTGGATGGGGGTGCTGCAGTCAATTTGATACCCCATTTCATGCTCAAAAGATTAGAGATCCGCGAAGGAGATATCAAACCCCATAATATGGTTCTGTCCAATTATGAGGGAAAAGTGGGCAAAACACTGGGGGTGGTCCAGTTGGAATTGACAATAGGCTCAAGTTGCAGGCCCACCATGTTTATGGTGATCGAAGCCAAGGCCAACTATAACCTGCTCCTGGGAAGAGAGTGGATCCATGGCGTAGGGGCAGTTCCTTCGTCAATGCATCAGCGACTAGTTCTGTGGAGAGATGATGGAATCGTGGAAAACATCGAAGCAGACCAGAGTTACTTTATGTCAACTGTCAATTTAGTTGACAAAAGGGACTATGATAAGAATCTGGCAAAGATTGCTCCATGTGTTCCAAATGATGAGATTAATGAAACTAGAAACGCCCACTACTACATGACACTTCGTCATGACGGCCTTTACTAGGATAGAACAATAATCAGTGAAGAAGAGGAAGTCGAAAGCACTATACAAAAACGGCCAGCAGGCTGGGACTTCGACAACCTTAGCCATGACTGAGTCTACCTTTTTCGAAAGGATTTCGGCCTATATGGCTGAGAACGAATCAAAAGCGGCCTTAGAGGCTGAAATAAATAAATCAACTATAAAGACGAACAAAGTTAGTGGGGAGGGTTCGAAATGCTCACCCATCAAAGAATTTGAGATGGATCAAAGGTTGGATGCCATCTATGATAAAGAACCCTTAGGCTTCGAAAGGGACCCCATAAACTCAGGTGCCAAAATGTTGGCACAGGATCCGCTCGAAGAGGTCAACTTAGGGGATGAAAAAACGAAAAGAGTAACCTACATAAGTGCTAAACTTAGCCCAGGCCTCAAGAAGAAAGTGATCGAAGTCCTTAAGGAAAACAAAGATTGCTTCACATGGGATTATGATGAGATGCCTGGTTTAAAGAGGGAAGTGGTCGAACACAGACTGCCAATCAAAGATGGCAAGAGGCCCATCAAACAAACTCCCAGAAGATTCGCACCAGCGGTCCTCACAAAAATTAAAGTTGAGATCAAAAGGTTGCTGCGCTGCAAATTCATCAGAACAACAAGGTACGTCGAATGGTTAGCAAACATAGTACCCGTTATTAAGAAAAATGGTTCTTTAAGAATTTGCATAGATTTTAGGGATTTAAACACTGCAACCCCTAAGGATGAATATTCCATGCCCGTGGCAGAAATGCTAGTAGATTCTGCTGCAGGATTCGAATACTTGAGTATGTTAGATGGATACTCTGGGTATAACCAGATTTTCATTGCTGAAGAAGATGTTGCAAAGACAGCATTTCGTTGCCCAGGAGCCTTAGGCACCTACGAATGGGTGGTAATGCCTTTTGGTTTAAAGAATGCTGAGGCAACTTATCAAAGGGCAATGAATTCAATTTTTCATGATTTCATTGAAACCTTCATGCAGGTGTATATTGACGATATAGTCATCAAATCTATATCTGCAGAAACACATTTGCATCATTTAAGCCAATCATTCGAGCGAATGAGAAAACATGGCTTAAAGATGAATCCCCTTAAATGTGCATTTTTTGTGCAGGCTGGAGATTTTCTTGGTTTTGTGGTCCACAAGAAAGGAATCGAAATCAACCAGAACAAAACCAAAGCCATAATGGAGACGAAAGCACCTGCGTCAAAAAGAGAGTTGCAATCTCTACTAGGGAAAATTAACTTCCTCAGAAGATTCATCTCGAACCTGAGTGGAAGAACCCAAGCTTTCTCTCTATTACTTCGTCTGAAGCAAGGTCAAGCCTTCGAATGGAACGAAGCTCACCAGGAGGCGTTTGACAGAATAAAAGAATATCTTTCTCAGCCTCCTATTTTGTCTCCACCATTGTGATCGGTGGATCTGGAACTGACTGTTTAACGCTGGTTCGCGAAATGTCGCGGAAGCAAGAGTCGCCACCGTCTTTTATTTTCTCCAAGTGGAAAGGACAAAAGCACAGAAAAATTCCTTAAAGAGATTGCTCTCGGTTCGGGAGGTAGGTTATAGAAAGGGAAGGTGTTAGCACCCTTTCTATCCATGGTTATCCATGGGCTCTTAGATACTTGCTCAATGTGTTTTCAAAATATTTGCTTGCTTTTCAATGTGGGTTTAAAAAGTTTCTTTGAAAAATTTCAGTTCGACTCGTACGTCAGAGTGTTTGAAAAGTTTGCTTTGAAAGCTTTTGAAAATGTGTTGGTGTGAAAAGAAGTTTTTGATTTGTTTTGAATTAGAGCAAGTATCCTTGAGAACCTACCTACCCTAAGGAATTCGTCTGTGTAAGAGTCCTTTAAAGTAGTGCCATCCCACCATTGAGAGGTAGGTAGCACCACCGTTGGAGGTGTTCGGGTCAATTCGAGTTTGTAGGGACATGGTGATCACCAGAGCAATGGGAAGACACCTTAGAAGCTACCCTCATGCCAGGTTCCCGGATCATGAGGACTTACTAAGACATCCTCTACTCGACGACCACCTTTCGAAAGGCAACAGTGAGGCGTACCCTAGGGGTGGTGTGTGCGAATCGTGTGTCAGTTTCATTGATATTTGTCTTGTCATGTTTATTTGTGTTCTACGCTTGATTTTAATTAAGACATTCATTCTTGCATGCTTTTTAACAGTTATAAAGTTTGCGGGGAAAATAAATCTACAACGATTACAAATGGCGCGGGTCCACATCGCCAAAATTAAACCGGACCCGATTTGACAGAAAAATAAATAAAGCAAAGTAAAAGTGCGAAAAAATTAAATTGTTACAACGCTTTGGGAGAATTACATAATTAATTAAATGACATAAAATAAACGCGCGAAGTTAAATAAATTACGAACATGGGCGTTGGACCCTTTTGCAAAAATTTTAAAGTTAATGAATTAATTAATTGGAATTAATGTGGAATTAAAATTAAAGTCAAATGTTTTTGGTATTTTGTGTTTTTTAAGATTTAAGAAGAGAAATTAATTAAAATTAACATGAATCGTCAAACCCTAATTCTAATGTTTTTTAAGTTTATTGTAAAAATATTAAGTTTTAACCTAATTTAAATCTAAGTTAATTTACATGCAAAAATTTAATTTATGAAAATAAATAAATAATAATATTATGATAAAAGGAAAAACTAAAAGGAATGAAAATTGTTAATTAAACCTAATTCTAATTTTTACATTTTAATATGAAAAGAATTAAAATTGCAAAATCCTAATTAAACTAAATTTATTTACATGCATTTATTTATAAAAATAATTAAAATAAATAAATATTATATTTTTTTGCCTTTTCTGATTTTATGATGTTTTTGTATTTTGTTAAAAAAATAATTAATTAAATAAACGATAATTAAAATAAAAATAACAATTAAAACAAGAATAAAAAATAAATAAAAAAAATAGTGGAGGCAAACCAGGGGGGGGGGGGGGGGGGGGTAGCCCCAAATTGGAGGTTTTGATGGTAAAGCCTGGCCCATTAAGATTCAGCTTCGTTGACTTTTCCAAGCATGATGTGGCATGTTGACTGGGATGTAGGGTGTTCTTTGATTCTTGGCCATGGATCTGGATTCGTTTAGCACGTGGCTGGCTGGATGAAGTGGAATATGGTGCGTCTTAATACCTGTATTACATGGGAACGTAGTTTGCAAAATGTTATAGGAAATAAGATAGACCTGGGGTTCGAACCCAGGTCTTGGACGTCGCTGCCTTGATAGTTTACCAGCTGCGCTACGTGGATATTCAAACATATAATGACTAATTAATAATAAAAAGAACAAACAAAACATTAATGATTCAGCGCGCGAAATTTAAACGCACGAGTCACAGGCTGCCACGCTTCATCGTCCCCACCACCCCTGTAAAACAATATCCAACAGCAACGGTTTTCAACGCGTTGCAGAAAGTGGGCTATGGAAAAATAGCGATTAGCTCAATTCTAAACATAAATTAGGCGCGATAGTTGGGATTTCTTCGTCTAAACGCTCTGAGTCCAATGGTCATAGTCTAAAGCTTTGATTTTTCCTCTTTGCAAAAGCCCTAAAATCACAACCTGAAAACCCTAAATTTCATTCATGGCATCATCGTGTATGGTCAACAAAAATACAATTAAACACAATGGTTAGCTTGGAAACTTCATACTGAACAAGAATTCATAAACAAAAGTGCAAAAAGATGTATGAATTATGATACACGATTTCAAAAGTTTTGTGACACAGTTCGAGTTCTATCTACCAATCCTTGGAGCTTTGGTTGTGGTTTGTGATTGGCACGCGTTCAGAGAACCACAATAAAGCTATTGGGAGCAAGAATAGGGCTTGAATCGTCTCCTAACCTTGAAATCAGATTTGAGTTTTTATGGAAAATTTTCAATGTTGCAATGGCTTTTGGGGCGCAGCTTTTCAGTGTTTTCCATTAGGTTTTGATTCCTGATTATGTATAGAAGCTTTTAGGTCAACAAAATTGCACAAAATCCATGGCATTCAATGATTTGCATATTTGATTTTGTAAGATCTTTTTGAATCTTTTTCACATGGTTCTTTGTGTCAATTAGCTCCAATCACACCAATTCTTTCCATAATTGAACAAGCACGAAATATTGAGTCCAAATCATGCATAAAAAGATTGGTTTTGTTAGGTTAGATATTTTTCATGTATTTAAATAATTTAAATGAATTAATATTAATATAAATTCAAATAAATAAATAAAAATTGAGAAAATACTTCCCTTTGGGCCAAGTGGTCGTGCATAGGCTTAGAATGATGAATCATGGAAGAAACATGGGCCCATTAGCAATTTTGGATCATTTGCATCAATGTTGACTTTTCAAAATTCCTAAAAATTTCCCAACTTCCACAAGGCATAACTTGCTCAATTTTTAAGCTTTTCACATGTTCTTGGACATTTTGGAAAGGTCTTTGAGTCCTCTAACCAATGCCTTTGGTCCCATGTTATTTTGATTTACCAATCTCAAGTTATGGCCTTTGACTTAAAGTCCCTTTTTGTTGACTTTTGAAAATGACCTATAATGTTGAAATTGATAACTTTTTGTGAGAGCATTTCTTGGACTTGAAGTATGAAGATGAATTGTAGGAAATGTCTTTCTCTTCAAAATGAGCTTTGGATGGAATTTTTCTGATAATCCGTGTGAAAGTTATGCCCTGGTCAATTTCAGTTGACTTTTTCAGCTGTCCAAATATGGCAACTTTTGCATCTTTGATGATTTCTGAGCCAAATTTTGAGAATCATGATCAAGCATTGATCAAATGATGTTTGTGGCTTCAAAATGATATGTTGACCAAAAATTTGAACTTTTGACTGTCAAATGACCATTTTACCCCTACAGTTGACTGTAGTGCAATTTAGGGTTTTGACTGTGCAATTTTGAGCTGAATGCCTTAAAACTTGATATGAGAATACTTGACCATCTTTGTAAGCATATGGGACTTGATTGGGTCTTTGAAAACTTCATTTTCTTGATCAGGACTCAAACCCTAGTTTTGACTGTATGGGAGACTGTTAAGCTGTGTAACCCTTGGGGAATTTTGTGACTTGGCTTGGCAATTTCTTGAAGAATATGGGAGGGCAAATTTTGGGGTGCAACAGTTGCCCCTGTTCAATCTTCTTAGACCTGAGGATGAAGATTGGCTGACGTGCCTTTCGTAATCCGAAGGTGGAAGATGATTGGACACTAGAGTGCCCAGAAATTTGCGCTCACATAGTAACAGTGATGGGGGAATGGGCTTATAGATGCCATTGGGAGATTGCTGGATAGGATGATGGGCTTATAGATGCCATCTGGATGTTGATCGCGTAAGAGATTCCTTAGCGAGAACCTGCATACCTGCAAAAGAAAAATGAGTACCTGACACGTTGCAGGAGCTGATGTTAGATGCTTGGCATAGATATGTCCTGATTTGTTACAGGAGCTGAGTCTAGAGCTTCAAAAGATGATGAATGAACCAGGTATGGTTACTGCCTTAGTATGAATGGTAAGAGGACCTTGAGTGATTTTAACTTCAACAACGCTCGTTGAGAAAAATCTGGGGTGACTTTAACTTCAACAACGCTCGTTGAGAAAATCTTGGTGGGAAATTACCATCTTTGCAGTATCGGGAAGAGAACCATAAAATTATAATCTGAAAGGAATGATCACCTCACACTCATCGTCGGAGAGGGAAACATCTGAAAAGGAATTGTCACCTCACACACCGTCGGAGAGGGAACCATAAGAGACTATCACCTCACACTCATCGTCGGAGAGGGAAACATCTGAAAAAGGGATTACTACCTCACACACCGTCGGAGAGGGAACCATAGGAGACTATCACCTCACACTCATCGTCGGAGAGGGAAACATCTGAAAAAGGGATTACTACCTCACACACCATCGGAGAGGGAACCATAGGAGACTATCACCTCACACTCATCGTCAGAGAGGGAAACATCTGAAAAAGGGATTACTACCTCACACACCGTCGGAGAGGGAACCATAGGAGACTATCACCTCACACTCATCGTCGGAGAGGGAAACATCTGAAAAAGGGATTACTACCTCACACACCGTCGGAGAGGGAACCATAGGAGACTATCACCTCACACTCATCGTCGGAGAGGGAAACATCTGAAAAAGGGATTACTACCTCACACACCGTCGGAGAGGGAACCATAGGAGACTATCACCTCACACTCATCGTCGGAGAGGGAAACATCTGAAAAAGGGATTACTACCTCACACACCATCGGAGAGGGAACCATAGGAGACTATCACCTCACACTCATCGTCGGAGAGGGAAACATCTGAAAAAGGGATTACTACCTCACACACCATCGGAGAGGGAACCATAGGAGACTATCACCTCACACTCATCGTCGGAGAGGGAAACATCTGAAAAAAGGAATTACCACCTCACACTCATCGTCGGAGAGGGGACCATAGGAGACTATCACCTCACACTCATCGTCGGAGAGGGAAACATCTAAAAAAGGAATTACCACCTCACACTCATCGTCGGAGAGGGGACCATAGGAGACTATTACCTCACACTCATCGTCGGAGAGGGAAACATCTAAAAAAGGAATTACCACCTCACACTCATCGTCAGAGAGGGGACCATAGGAGACTATCACCTCACACTCATCGTCGGAGAGGGAAACATCTAAAAAAGGAATTACCACCTCACACTCATCGTCGGAGAGGGGACCATAGGAGACTATTACCTCACACTCATCGTCGGAGAGGGAAACATCTAAAAAAGGAATTACCACCTCACACTCATCGTCGGAGAGGGGACCATAGGAGACTATCACCTCACACTCATCGTCGGAGAGGGAAACATCTAAAAAAGGAATTACCACCTCACACTCATCGTCGGAGAGGGGACCATAGGAGACTATTACCTCACACTCATCGTCGGAGAGGGAAACATCTAAAAAAGGAATTACCACCTCACACTCATCGTCGGAGAGGGAACCATAGGAGACTATCACCTCACACTCATCGTCGGAGAGGGAAACATCTGAAAAAGGGATTACTACCTCACACACCGTCGGAGAGGGAACCATAGGAGACTATCACCTCACACTCATCGTCGGAGAGGGAAACATCTGAAAAAGGGATTACTACCTCACACACCGTCGGAGAGGGAACCATAGGAGACTATCACCTCACACTCATCGTCGGAGAGGGAAACATCTGAAAAAGGGATTACTACCTCACACACCGTCGGAGAGGGAACCATAGGAGACTATCACCTCACACTCATCGTCAGAGAGGGAAACATCTGAAAAAGGGATTACTACCTCACACACCGTCGGAGAGGGAACCATAGGAGACTATCACCTCACACTCATCGTCGGAGAGGGAAACATCTGAAAAAGGGATTACTACCTCACACACCGTCGGAGAGGGAACCATAGGAGACTATCACCTCACACTCATCGTCGGAGAGGGAAACATCTGAAAAAGGGATTACTACCTCACACACCGTCGGAGAGGGAACCATAGGAGACTATCACCTCACACTCATCGTCGGAGAGGGAAACATCTGAAAAAGGGACTACTACCTCACACACCGTCGGAGAGGGAACCATAGGAGACTATCACCTCACACTCATCGTCGGAGAGGGAAACATCTGAAAAAGGGATTACTACCTCACACACCGTCGGAGAGGGAACCATAGGAGACTATCACCTCACACTCATCGTCAGAGAGGGAAACATCTGAAAAAGGGATTACTACCTCACACACCGTCGGAGAGGGAACCATAGGAGACTATCACCTCACACTCATCGTCGGAGAGGGAAACATCTGAAAAAGGGATTACTACCTCACACACCGTCGGAGAGGGAACCATAGGAGACTATCACCTCACACTCATCGTCGGAGAGGGAAACATCTGAAAAAGGGATTACTACCTCACACACCGTCGGAGAGGGAACCATAGGAGACTATCACCTCACACTCATCGTCGGAGAGGGAAACATCTGAAAAAGGGACTACTACCTCACACACCGTCGGAGAGGGAACCATAGGAGACTATCACCTCACACTCATCGTCGGAGAGGGAAACATCTGAAAAAGGGATTACTACCTCACACACCGTCGGAGAGGGAACCATAGGAGACTATCACCTCACACTCATCGTCGGAGAGGGAAACATCTGAAAAAGGAATTACCACCTCACACTCATCGTCGGAGAGGGGACCATAAGAGACTATCACCTCACACTCATCGTCAGAGAGGGAAACATCTAAAAAAGGAATTACCACCTCACACTCATCGTCGGAGAGGGGACCATAGGAGACTATTACCTCACACTCATCGTCGGAGAGGGAAACATCTGAAAAAGGACATCTGGAAGCAGCATCAGAACGTCACCATATCTGGATCATATCTGAAACTATATCTGGAAGGAGATCTGGAAGCAGTATCAGAACGTCACCATATCTGGATCATATCCGAAACTATATCTAGAAAGAATTGCGATTGTTGGTAGTAATCATTTTTGTATTGATCTTTTTCCTGAAAAGGCAAAACATAATTGTATGCAAAATCGTGATGCATGAACTGTATGTCTTCAATATCAATGAGATGCGTGTAGTATGATGCATATGTATGCTATAATGATGTATGTGACGTTTTATGAATGTATATTTGTCTAAGAAAATAAATCTTTGACGGGTGCCGGGAAGTCGTATCCTGGGCTGATGTTGAGGAGTAGATTTTTGCCTCCGTTGGGGATGATAGTTGCAAGTATACCGGTAAGAGAAGATAACTCTGTTGCGGAATAAACTTGGCAAATGAAGGATTCTGCGAGGAGAAAAGATGATCTGATAACCATGCTGAGAAGTGATACTCTGTGGGAAGAGGGATGCCTTGCTGAGTGTTGATGATAACTTGCTGAGGATACCTTGCTGTATTGGCAGTATGAATGGACTTCGCTGGGGATAAGAAAATTGCGTCGACGACGATCTTTCCGTGACTTTTGGCTGAGGATAACCCAGTTATATCCTGTTAAGGAAATAACTCTTTAAATCAAGCCGGACGACGCGTTCGTGCTCTGCGAGGGGTAAGCTTACTGCTTGGGGAGATGGTTCCAACTTTCCTGGGGAAGCAGGATTGGACTCTCCTGGGGAAGTATTGAACTGTATTGGTTATGTTCTTCCACGGAACCTACCCTGATACCTTGGAGGATAACAATCAGATTGCTTAGACCATTCTTTATTGCCCCTATTTCTATGGGGGAGGCACTTGTGGGGTGCTGATAGTTGTTGACGGACAAACCTTCTTCTGGTAGACAGATGATAAGATGACGGGACATAGTCGTACGCTTTGATCCCTAACTTTTGCCTGGACCGCCCTTTCGGGTTTTCAGCCCACCGGGATACCCATTTTTGCCCAAGCCGTCTTTTCAGGTTTTCGACTTGCCGGGTGTACAGCTTTTTCGTTTCATCCCTTCATTTTGCCCGAACCCTTTTGGTTCGCTGGGAAGCCTTTAATTTTGCCTAGGTATGTCAACCTAGCGGGTTTTTTATTGTGCGTAGTATTTTTTCGACTATGTCCGTGCTCTCAGAACGTAGGGAGTTGCCCCTGTTAGTAGTGTTTTGTCATGCCACCAGAAGGTGTTTGATCAGGCCAGATTCGTTGTTGGAACGTCCCAAGTGACTCAGGCGGAGATTTGCCCCAGGCTGTTTGGCCTTTGAGAGATTCTCTGAATCTTGATTGGACTGCCCCAGATAATAGACCATGATCATATCATGCCCCTTGATTGGAGGTACTTCTGTTCATTAGGCCTTCGTCGTGCGAACTTCTATGCTGTTCAACCAAAAAGTCATATGCAAACAAAGTTATGTTAAAAATGCAAAGCCTATGTCTGTCTTGAAGATTTTGAAAATGCACTCTTCTTTTTCATAAAACAAATGAATGTTTGTAAAACATGATGTCAACTCTGTATTTACCGTAGCCTTAAGGAGTCAGGATACCTTCGTAACAGTATGCTTTCGAACTAACCCATGCTTCAGCTAGGACTTTTGAGGGTTATAACGTGGCCTGGTTCACGGTTTAAGAAACAAAGGATAAAGGCTCAAATTTTATTTGTACCCACCCGCTCTTCGTGATGTTCTCCAAACCTAAACTCAGTTGATCATGCGTTAGACCTTGCTTGAGTCTTTGCTTTGATGTTCCAGTAATGGTTCAGATGTTGATAGCTTATTTTGAATAGGCAGTCCTTCTTTGTTTTCGTTGAGGGTTTGTGAGACCTCTTTTTTTTTTATTTCGTTATCCCTATTTTTGCCTGAACTGTTTCCTTTTTGGAATTACAGTCAGCGGGATGCCCCAGTTTCATAAGTCTCTTTTCATAGGTTTAGACTTTTTGGGCTTTTTATTTATGAATTTTGATGATGACTGCCTGTCTTTTTGATTGTTCTGAACCATCACTGTCTTTGTTCGTTTTGTAAAGATGCACTTGGATCAACTGAGAGAACTACCCTGCCCCAGGTTATGATTAAGGGTTTTGATTTTCGAAAATAAAAACTCCTACTTCTTTGGCTCTGATGGGTTGACGAGGGATTATCATCCTTATAACTCCAGTGTTTAGGGGTTGAAACAATGCCTGTACCTCATCAGCGAGGTTTGTTCAAAAGCATACTGTAATGATCGCGGTATCGTTTTCGTCATCCTCCCTCAAGAGGCTTAGAATTAACGAGAGTTGACATCAGAAAAAATATGAAACAATTTGCATATAGTAAATGCGAATATATTGATTCAAAATAGACATAAGCGATGCATTAATGGAACAACAATGTTTTAACATGAATAAATGTTTAAACGGTCAAAAGAAAAAACACAACTTGAACATTCAAATGAACAAAAGTTTCCTAGTCTCGGAGCTTGTCACTTCAACTGATGAGCCTTGGAGGAATGGTAGAAAAATTCAGCCTGTCCATCTTGTGTGAACTCCAATGCCCCTTCATCGATCAGGTCTTGGATTTTGTTCCTCAGATCCCAACATTCATTGGTATCATGTCCTGGGCTAGCAGAGTGGTAGGCACACCTCTTATTGGGATCATAGGCAGGAGATGCTGTGTTGGGGTTCCGGGGATGAGCCCTTAATGTGATCAGATTCAACCTCAATAGGCGTTGCAAAGCTTGAAACAACGACATGTTGAGTTGGGTGAATTGCCTCCTGGGCTTGTCTGGCTGAACTTGGCGAGGTCGGTGCTGAATTCGTGGCACTGGAGTCAGTTGAGGAGCTTTCCCCTTATCCTCTTGTCTCGAGGATGATTGGATGATGAATGGCTTTTTACCCTTAGATGTTTGCCCCAGTAGGTTACCCTGAAGCAGTTGGTTGAAGAGAAACCAGAGCTCCTCTTGTCTTTGAACTAGGCCTTGAATGACATTCCTCTGCCCCAGCATCTGGGCTTTCATAGCATCCATCTCAGCTTGTAGGTGTGCCAACTTTTCATCCTCAGCATTGCCCCTGACGAAGGTCTCAGTGAGAAGTATCCTTAGCTCCTCTTGCCCCTTGGATAGATTCAGGAGGATTTCCCCGAACCGAGTCTCTTGAGCAAGAAGGTCTTGGCTATCTTGTTGGGAAGCCATTGCTGAAATAAACAGCGACAAAGGTAAGTGACATGCAAAAGGGATACCTGTAATGCAATGATATGTATGATATGCATGCAATGTTTTCAAGGACCTCGCAGGGTAAACAGAGAAACTAGTTAGAGTTGGGAACTGGCAACTTGATTGAAGGAACTTCCTGTTGTAGAGAGCCCTTCTTCAAGGGTCAAAGGCTCACCATATCCAGTGGGTCATAGCCCCTGACAACCTTGGCTAGAGGAAAATAAATCCTCTTTGCCCCTTGCTAGATGTTTGATTCATCATGACCTGCATCACAAGCCCTTGAGATCCTTGAAATGGGTTAGGATGTATGCAATGGTATGATGTCATGATGCATGGGGTAATATGGATAAACCCTGTTATGAGCCCTTATTAAGGACTAAAACAAAACCTGCAAGAAACCTGAGTAAAACCTGTCATGAGTCCCAATTAAGGACTATAAACAGAACCTGCAAGTAGTTAGTACACCCTGTTATAAGTCCCAATTAAGGACTATAAACAGGACCTGCAAGACATTCGGTAAACTTTGTTATGAGTCCTAAATAAGGACTATAAACAAAACCTGCAAGAAATTTGGTAAACCTTGTCATGAGTCCTAGTTAAGGACTATAAACAAAACCTGCAAATAGTTCATGTGTCAGCTAATAAGCATACAAGTAGGCAAGTACAAAGGCACACAAGTCACACAAGAGAGCCCTTAGGGTTCAGGCCAGCATGCGGTCTAGGTATTACCCTCTTGAAGTTGGTGGGTTCAACCTGTCCTAATCAAAGTAACCGGGTTCTAAGGTTCCCAATATCACGGGATTGCTTTCATTGTTCATCGTTTCGATTTAGCCACTGAACTGGCGACCGAAATATTCCAGGAAAGCAACCCTCAATTGAGCGTAGTATCGAGTATCAACCAACCTCGGACTGCACCAAAGTCAGTTATCTCACTACCCTAAAGAGGCCAAGATAGTTCAATTAAGGTTCCTAAGGTCTGTTGATGCTTCACGACACCACGCGGAGGCCCCGTACTCTCCTTGACTGAACTCAAGGGTTACCGGTACACACCAAAGTGCCACATCAACGTAGCAGACTGTTTCAACCATGTCGGTATACCCCGCACAGTTCCCTCACAGCCTTGTTGCTACTTTCTAAGAAGGTATCCCCCAGATCCGGGTTAGGATCTATAGAACTCCCAAGCAACCCACAATAATAAAGCAAGCAAGGAAAGCAATTGAAAACACAGTTATAAGCTAGCCCTAAGGTACACCTCACTTTATAAAGGTAGTCCCCAGCAGAGTCGCCAGTTCTGTGATCGGTGGATCTGGAACTGACTGTTTAACGCTGGTTCGCGAAATGTCGCGGAAGCAAGAGTCGCCACCGTCTTTTATTTTCTCCAAGTGGAAAGGACAAAAGCACAGAAAAATTCCTTAAAGAGATTGCTCTCGGTTCGGGAGGTAGGTTATAGAAAGGGAAGGTGTTAGCACCCTTTCTATCCATGGTTATCCATGGGCTCTTAGATACTTGCTCAATGTGTTTTCAAAATGTTTGCTTGCTTTTCAATGTGGGTTTAAAAAGTTTCTTTGAAAAATTTCAGTTCGACTCGTACGTCAGAGTGTTTGAAAAGTTTGCTTTGAAAGCTTTTGAAAATGTGTTGGTGTGAAAAGAAGTTTTTGATTTGTTTTGAATTAGAGCAAGTATCCTTGAGAACCTACCTACCCTAAGGAATTCGTCTGTGTAAGAGTCCTTTAAAGTAGTGCCATCCCACCATTGAGAGGTAGGTAGCACCACCGTTGGAGGTGTTCGGGTCAATTCGAGTTTGTAGGGACATGGTGATCACCAGAGCAATGGGAAGACACCTTAGAAGCTACCCTCATGCCAGGTTCCCGGATCATGAGGACTCACTAAGACATCCTCTACTCGACGACCACCTTTCGAAAGGCAACAGTGAGGCGTACCCTAGGGGTGGTGTGTGCGAATCGTGTGTCAGTTTCATTGATATTTGTCTTGTCATGTTTATTTGTGTTCTACGCTTGATTTTAATTAAGACATTCATTCTTGCATGCTTTTTAACAGTTATAAAGTTTGCGGGGAAAATAAATCTACAACGATTACAAATGGCGCGGGTCCACATCGCCAAAATTAAACCGGACCCGATTTGACAGAAAAATAAATAAAGCAAAGTAAAAGTGCGAAAAAATTAAATTGTTACAACGCTTTGGGAGAATTACATAATTAATTAAATGACATAAAATAAACGCGCGAAGTTAAATAAATTACGAACATGGGCGTTGGACCCTTTTGCAAAAATTTTAAAGTTAATGAATTAATTAATTGGAATTAATGTGGAATTAAAATTAAAGTCAAATGTTTTTGGTATTTTGTGTTTTTTAAGATTTAAGAAGAGAAATTAATTAAAATTAACATGAATCGTCAAACCCTAATTCTAATGTTTTTTAAGTTTATTGTAAAAATATTAAGTTTTAACCTAATTTAAATCTAAGTTAATTTACATGCAAAAATTTAATTTATGAAAATAAATAAATAATAATATTATGATAAAAGGAAAAACTAAAAGGAATGAAAATTGTTAATTAAACCTAATTCTAATTTTTACATTTTAATATGAAAAGAATTAAAATTGCAAAATCCTAATTAAACTAAATTTATTTACATGCATTTATTTATAAAAATAATTAAAATAAATAAATATTATATTTTTTTGCCTTTTCTGATTTTATGATGTTTTTGTATTTTGTTAAAAAAATAATTAATTAAATAAACGATAATTAAAATAAAAATAACAATTAAAACAAGAATAAAAAATAAATAAAAAAAATAGTGGAGGCAAACCAGGGGGGGGGGGGGGTAGCCCCAAATTGGAGGTTTTGATGGTAAAGCCTGGCCCATTAAGATTCAGCTTCGTTGACTTTTCCAAGCATGATGTGGCATGTTGACTGGGATGTAGGGTGTTCTTTGATTCTTGGCCATGGATCTGGATTCGTTTAGCACGTGGCTGGCTGGATGAAGTGGAATATGGTGCGTCTTAATACCTGTATTACATGGGAACATAGTTTGCAAAATGTTATAGGAAATAAGATAGACCTGGGGTTCGAACCCAGGTCTTGGACGTCGCTGCCTTGATAGTTTACCAGCTGCGCTACGTGGATATTCAAACATATAATGACTAATTAATAATAAAAAGAACAAACAAAACATTAATGATTCAGCGCGCGAAATTTAAACGCACGAGTCACAGGCTGCCACGCTTCATCGTCCCCACCACCCCTGTAAAACAATATCCAACAACAACGGTTTTCAACGCGTTGCAGAAAGTGGGCTATGGAAAAATAGCGATTAGCTCAATTCTAAACATAAATTAGGCGCGATAGTTGGGATTTCTTCGTCTAAACGCTCTGAGTCCAATGGTCATAGTCTAAAGCTTTGATTTTTCCTCTTTGCAAAAGCCCTAAAATCACAACCTGAAAACCCTAAATTTCATTCATGGCATCATCGTGTATGGTCAACAAAAATACAATTAAACACAATGGTTAGCTTGGAAACTTCATACTGAACAAGAATTCATAAACAAAAGTGCAAAAAGATGTATGAATTATGATACACGATTTCAAAAGTTTTGTGACACAGTTCGAGTTCTATCTACCAATCCTTGGAGCTTTGGTTGTGGTTTGTGATTGGCACGCGTTCAGAGAACCACAATAAAGCTATTGGGAGCAAGAATAGGGCTTGAATCGTCTCCTAACCTTGAAATCAGATTTGAGTTTTTATGGAAAATTTTCAATGTTGCAATGGCTTTTGGGGCGCAGCTTTTCAGTGTTTTCCATTAGGTTTTGATTCCTGATTATGTATAGAAGCTTTTAGGTCAACAAAATTGCACAAAATCCATGGCATTCAATGATTTGCATATTTGATTTTGTAAGATCTTTTTGAATCTTTTTCACATGGTTCTTTGTGTCAATTAGCTCCAATCACACCAATTCTTTCCATAATTGAACAAGCACGAAATATTGAGTCCAAATCATGCATAAAAAGATTGGTTTTGTTAGGTTAGATATTTTTCATGTATTTAAATAATTTAAATGAATTAATATTAATATAAATTCAAATAAATAAATAAAAATTGAGAAAATACTTCCCTTTGGGCCAAGTGGTCGTGCATAGGCTTAGAATGATGAATCATGGAAGAAACATGGGCCCATTAGCAATTTTGGATCATTTGCATCAATGTTGACTTTTCAAAATTCCTAAAAATTTCCCAACTTCCACAAGGCATAACTTGCTCAATTTTTAAGCTTTTCACATGTTCTTTGACATTTTGGAAAGGTCTTTGAGTCCTCTAACCAATGCCTTTGGTCCCATGTTATTTTGATTTACAAATCTCAAGTTATGGCCTTTGACTTAAAGTCCCTTTTTGTTGACTTTTGAAAATGACCTATAATGTTGAAATTGATAACTTTTTGTGAGAGCATTTCTTGGACTTGAAGTATGAAGATGAATTGTAGGAAATGTCTTTCTCTTCAAAATGAGCTTTGGATGGAATTTTTCTGATAATCCGTGTGAAAGTTATGCCCTGGTCAATTTCAGTTGACTTTTTCAGCTGTCCAAATATGGCAACTTTTGCATCTTTGATGATTTCTGAGCCAAATTTTGAGAATCATGATCAAGCATTGATCAAATGATGTTTGTGGCTTCAAAATGATATGTTGACCAAAAATTTGAACTTTTGACTGTCAAATGACCATTTTGCCCCTACAGTTGACTGTAGTGCAATTTAGGGTTTTGACTGTGCAATTTTGAGCTGAATGCCTTAAAACTTGATATGAGAATACTTGACCATCTTTGTAAGCATATGGGACTTGATTGGGTCTTTGAAAACTTCATTTTCTTGATCAGGACTCAAACCCTAGTTTTGACTGTATGGGAGACTGTTGAGCTGTGTAACCCTTGGGGAATTTTGTGACTTGGCTTGGCAATTTCTTGAAGAATATGGGAGGGCAAATTTTGGGGTGCAACAACCATCATGGGGGAAGCCCATGAGATTGTACATATCCGCCTCTGAAGTTAGTATAGGTAGTATGCTAGCACAAGAGGATAGCAATGGCGTCGAAAGAGCCATATATTATTTAAGTAGAGTGCTAAATGATGCAGAGACCAGATATAGCAATTTAGAAAAGCTATGTCTCTGTTTGTATTTCTATTGTATAAAACTCAAGTATTATATAAAACCTGTTGATGTTTATGTTTCATCTCACTTCGATGTCATTAAACATATGCTTTCAAAACCAATAATGCATAGCAGAGTTGGCAAGTGGGCTTTAGCCTTAACAGAATATTCATTGACTTTCATGCCTTTAAAAGCTATGAAAGGTCAAGTGATTTCTGATTTCATTGTGGACCATTCGTTGGTTGAGCAGACAAGCATGAGTTACGTCGAAATGCAACCATGGAAATTGTACTTCGATGGTTCAACCCACAGGAATGGAAGTGGTGTTGGAGTCCTTCTAATTTCTCCTGAAGGAATTCCAACAAAATTCAAGTATAAATTAGATGGTCCTCGTTGTTCGAACAACGAAGCTGAATATGAAGCGCTCATTGTTGGACTTGAAGCTTTGTTGGAATTGGGGGCAACCAGAGTCGAAATTAAAGGAGACTCTGAATTAGTGGTCAAACAAATCACAAAGGAATACAAGTGCATAAAGGAAAATTTAATGGTATACTTCGTCATAGTCAATAGGCTATTAAGGAAATTTGAGTACATGGATATTCAACACATACCAAGAGTAGAGAACCAAGAAGCAAATGACTTAGCGCAGTTGGCTTCAGGTTATAAAGTGTCTACCAAGAACTTTAAGGATTTGGTCGAATTAAGGGGAAGAGTTATGGCTACTAGATTCACACCATCGGATCTGGAAAGTATGAGATTGGGATATGCTGAGAAACAGGGATTCGAAATACTAGCCATAAATACTTTGCCAGATGCAGATTGGCGAAGTCCATTGAAGAGTTATTTAGCAGACCCAACTCTAAAGGTGGATAGAAAAACAAAATATAGAGCATTGTCATATCTCCTCATGGGGAACGAATTGTTCAAAAAGACCCAAGAGGGTGTATTATTGAAATGCCTAGGAGAGAGTGAGGCATATTTAGCATTGTCTGAAGTCCATAATAGGGCATGTGGGGCACACCAAGCAGGCCATAAAATGAAATGGTTGCTATTTCGATACGGTTTGTATTGGCCTAGCATGCTCAAAGATTGCATAGACTTTGCTAAAGGATGTGAGGAATGTCAGAAACATGTAGGAATTCAACGTGCCCCTGCAAGTGAGCTGCATTCGATCATCAAACCATGGCCATTTAGAGGATGGGCATTGGATTTGATAGGAGAAATAAATCCTGCTTCGTCTAAAGGGCAGAAATACATCTTGGTGGGAGTAGATTATTTTACCAAATGGATCGAAGCTATACCTCTGGTAGTTGCTGATCAAGAGGCAATTATTGAATTTATACAGAAGCACATTATCTATAGGTTTGGATTGCCAGAAAGCATAACTACAGACCAAGGCTCTGTATTTACTGGTAGAAAGATGCAAGGATTTGCCCAAGAAATGGGGTTTAGATTGCTAACATCAACACCATATTATGCTCAAGCAAACGGACAAGTCGAAGCAGCAAATAAAGTAATAATAGGATTAATCAAGAAGCATATTGGCAAGAAGCCAAGAAATTGGCACAAAACTCTGGACCAAGTGTTATGGGCTTGTAGAACATCTCCTAAGGAAGCTACTAACACTACGCCTTTCCAACTTACATTTGGGCACGATGCAGTGTTACCAGTAGAAATTCATCTGCAATCAGTTCGAATTCAGAGACAAAACGAAATCCCAACTGCATTATATTGGGAAATGATGATGAATGAATTAGTTGAGTTGGACGAAATTAGATTACATGCATTGGAAATTTTGATGAGGCAAAAAGAAAGAGTGGCCAGAACATACAATAAAAGGGTGAAGAAAAAAGTATTCATTATTAATGACTTGGTTTGGAGAGTCATATTGCCTATGGATAAGAAGAATAAAGCGTTAGGTAAATGGTCACCTCATTGGGAAGGACCTTTTCGAATATTAAAAGTGTTCTCAAACAATGCATACGAAGTCGAAGAACTCTTCGATGATAAACGTGTCCTAAAGGTCAATGGGAAATATTTAAAGAAATATAAGCCAAGCCTGCGGGAGATTCGAATAGTAACAACGTAAACAAATATTATAAAAAGCCAAGATGGCAAGATAGAATGCCAAAATGGCGTTGTTCGAATATTACATGTAAGAAACCAAAATCATAGTCAAATAAACATCAATATAGAAATAAGCATTATTTTTCAATCGATTAAAGGTGCTTCGAAATGTCTCAAGTTTCTGCTGAGCGAACCTCCTGGCTCCTTCCAAGGTTGCCACTTCTCCTTTAAGTTGTTCTGCAGTCTCCATTTCTGCAAGCCCCTGGTTGAGAAGCTCTTCGAATTGGTTACCTGCAGGATTGGTTTAGAAGGCTAGTTGTTTTTCCTTAGCCTCCTTAACTTTCTGCTGAAGTTCCAGAATCTGCCTTTCCCAAATAAGAATGGACTCAGCTCGAGCCTCATAATCAGTTTTCGCCTGCTTCAGATGCATAGCTTGATCCTCAGCTTCTTGAGAAAGTTTCGAAGCTTGTTCATAAGCAGCATCCATGGCAATGCGTTTCTCTTGAACCTTCTTGGCAGCAGATTCGTCTTGGAGAAGGTAGCCAGTTACGTTGTCCAGCAGATTCTGAAGGTCGAACAAGAGAGTACTAACTGGCAAGGAGCAGGTGGAAAGATTGACCTTTGTGAGCAGCTCCTTCATAGTATAGCAAGCAGTACTATCTTGCTTAATCACTTCGAATATATCAACATTGAGAATAGTTCTCCTAATTTTGTTAAGAAGAACAACTCTTTCATCTGTGGGAAGAGGATAGCTGGTTGAACTTGTGCCAGCCCTAGCGAGTGGGACGTCCCTCTGAGCCAACTTTGCCTTCATGTACCCAATAGGGTCATTTCGTCTCAGAAGTGCCAGTTCCTCGTCAGTCATTCGAGACAGAGAGGATTGGGGGAGCTCCACGCGTAGGGGAACCACGTTTGTTTCAACCTCTAGAGGTTCGTTGATTGCATTACCATCCCCCTCATTCGCTTCATGCTCTTGGTCTTCTTCATCCTCGTCCAAGTCTACCACTTCGATACCATCCCTTTCGCTGCTATTTGCATTGGACTCCGTCCCCGCAGTCGAACCGTCATTGACATTTTCCTCGTCATTGGCATTTTCCTCCTCAGATTCTTCGTCTGCAGATTCTTCGGCTCTTTGCCCAGAATCAGCTTTCTCTTCTTCAGTTTGAGTGTCCTTTGGGTCCTCTTGAAGAGTTTCAAGAGGGGACTTTTAAAGAGAAGCCCTTTGCGAATCCTCTGCAGACGTTTGAAGTATTGTTTCATTCACCTCTTTCAGAGGAATGGAGGTACCTTGATCATCCTGCTGATCAGAAGTTCCAGCCAGAACCGCCACATTGGAGGAACCTTTGTTTTGGACCAAGTTGCTGGAATCTCCTTGAGGAGAGGAGTTGAGCGGAGCAGCAGCTCTGGATGGTGAGGTCGAAATGGTGGAAGTGGGATTCAAAATGTTCTGCAAGGAACAGCAGAATGTTAAAGAAAAACATTCACCAAGGTAATAAGAAGTTAGTATTGGAAACAATTTTTAGAAGTTCTATTTACCTGTGGACCCTCAGAGGAGAGGTTACTAGCTATACGTTCCAACGGTGGGTTGGAGGTCGAAGGTGGATTTTTGGATTTAGGTAAGGGAGCAGCATCCCTGGAATCGAGTCCAGAGACACTAGTCGGAACAGTGCTTTTAGAAGTATCTTTCTTTAACTTCTTCTTCGAAGCAGTATTTAAGTTTCCTCCAGCCTTGGGGTCTTCCCCAGTGGTGCTTGATTTCCGTTTCTTGGGAGTAGTAGGAGGAAGCTTGTTGGTCTGAAAGAATTTTAACGAAAAGTTAGATATAAACCATAAAGCTTGAGTGAATTCGAAACGTCAAGGCTAAGTGATTACCGTTGGAATTGGAGCACTTGTTGTTGTTGGCGTTATTGTTGTTGTTGTAGTTGCAGCAGTAGTAGTTGTTTCGGGTGGAGTAGCTTTTTCAGTAGTTTCGATGGAGGCTTGAGAGGCACTCCCTTCCTTCGATTTCGAGGCAGCTGTCTTTATCCTGATAGCTGAAAATCGAAACAATTAAAGCAAAGGTTAAAGATATGGAAAATAAAAGACATTTGGGATTTTCCCAAGCATTCGCACCTGTGCCTTGATCAGATTTAATTGACATGGCAGAAAGGTCGTATCGAAGGTGTCTTGGGAAATCATGAAGCCAGTATCGAGCCCATGTGTTGTACCCCAAAATTTGCCCTCGCATTTTGCTACAAACAATCTCAGCTTCAGACATTTCCTGACTTTTCAAACTGGCGCAAGAATCGGACAAACGAACTTTTCTTGACAGTCAAGCAAAATTAGGGTTTTTACTGATGTTCAGAGCTCTGATTTGTCTCATACAGTTGGCTTAGGGTTGGGATGATTTTTGGTTCAATTTTGATCAGGCGAGCGTTATCTAGCATTTAATCAGAAATTAAGGTTTTATGGGCATATTCTCAGAAGAATTTAAATTCTACCGCACTTTGCAGTTTATTCCGAGATTCGGGTTAAAATTCGCGTTATCTTGATTTAATCAGTAAATGAGGCAGTTGGTTTGAATTCACCAGTCAAAAGGGATGTGTGCAATGTGGAATTACAGTGCTTGGCAAAAGAATCAGTGAAAAAAAAAGGATTGCATCTGATTAAGTTTTTGTGTTCGACTGTGCGTTGCTTTGAATAATGAATACGTCGAAGTCATTTATTTTGATCATTGAAGGTTTAGTTGATTATTTATGATTCTAAGAATTAAAATATTTGAAGTTTAAACCTTCATTTTATTTTATTTTAAGGAACTATAAATAACAAATAAACAATTAAAGAAAAGGAATCGAAAGAAAATTAAATATCAATGGAATTTTTATTTCACATTTAATAATTATGACAATTGTTATTATTTGGATACTAATATTTATTACAAAGTATTTAAATAATAATAATGTACAAGAATTAAACTGAAAATAAAATTCTATCCTATTTCTAAATTCTTCATTCTCCACTTCATGCCGGTGCTCCATTTTTTTATATTATTATCTGCAAAAAGAAAGAGGAAGTCAGAAAGCAATTGAAATTGGAAAAGACTGTTAAAAATTCGCTCATCATTAGGGGCCACTGACTGGGATCAGTTGACCCTCTCTGCAAATCACGGGATTTCTCCCGGTTCACAGAGAGGGAAGATTTTTTGTTCATGAAATGCAAATGTCAAATGCATAATTTCTAAAAATTCAAGCTGCATAGAATCTCAATTTCCAATTCAAACTAAACTGAAAAAATCCAATTTCAACTTTCTATCCAAAGCAAAAAGGGAAGTTACTGTCAAAATGCCTAAGGATTACCCAAAAGTATACTTGCTGCCAAAGTCAAATCCCAAGATATCAAAGAAATGCAAAAAGTGTAGCAAAGCTGTCGAAAGCAAAATGGTATGCAAGCTTAAGTCATCACTTCCCATAGGCCCCTTCAGAAAAGTACAGGGAAAGCATAGTTTAATATTAAAAACTGTACTGCAAAATGAGAAGAAGAGAGATAAAGGCAGCAGTAGGCAGAGTTCAGGTCTTAGGCATAGGCTGTATAACAAGACAGAAAAGATATACAAAGAGGAGGATACAATTCAGCATTGTTCAAAACTACACAGCGTAGACAGTTACTAAAAATGGAAAAGGTGCCAAGAAATTTTGTCAAACTACCCAGCAAGCGTGGATCAAAGGGAAGACCAAAGTTTGAAATAAGGTTGGGCGCCAAAGGCCAATAGGAAGAGGACAAAAGAACACAAGAAAACATACTGATTGAGCCAAGCACCAATATCACCCATATAACTCAGAACTAAACGAATATAGGCCATAAGCTCATACCTGTCTAAAAAAGACACAAGTTATCAAAACACATCTCAAACCTCACACCAGATAGAAGGAAAACACCTCACATAGCCTGCTAATGCTCCAATAACATGCCTACCGTCCGGATCAAACACAAGCCCATTAGCAAAAGTCTCACAAAAACCATAACCTGAAGCCTTGTTAAACCAGTTCAAATGCAAAAAACACAAAAAACTAAAACTGAAACATAACCCCTCAACCATACTGTAAAACAAAACCAGCATAGGCCATAACCTCATACCTGTCCAGGATCTCCCCAGTTATCAAATACATCATCCAAACCAAAAATGCAAGAGCATACTGTCAACACATAACCTTAAACAGAATCACCAAACTGATAAACCAGAACCCCTGTCTCAAAACACCATTCAAGGCCTTATCCTGCCAAAAGCCTATCAAACTCAAAAGCATAACTTGTCAAAACTTACTGTCAAGCACGAAACCAATCCCTAAAGCCCTCAGCATGAACATCATTGGGCAATAAATCTCAGAAAAGCATCCAGTTCAAGATAACACAGAACAACGATTCAAGGCATCAGGGGTTCATAAGAAAACAAAAATATCAAAGGCAACCAAGGCCCTCAGACCTCTGAGATCATCACTGGGCATCTCAAAGCATTATATCCAACCCACCAAGGCAACAACTGTTCAACAATATTCAAGACAAACAGAAGCAAAGGCAACACGAAAGGAGAAGCATACAAATTCCCAAAGGCATCACAGTAGGAAAGAAGAAGATAAAGAGGTGAATTAAAAAGGGCTTCTCAGTATACATCATCATCAAAACCCTAAAATATCAAAAGATAAAAGATACCAGGGTCCCCAAGAAGCGAAGAATCGCGCAAAACCCTCCTCCGTTCGCTCCGGCCTCCTCAGCGCCTCCACTCTTCTCTCCTCCATCTCCAAAGAACGAAGGTAGCCAATCTTCTCCCTCTTCTCTTCTCCTTTATCTCATAATGAAAAATAAGAATTAAGACTCAAATCAAAACAAAACACGCAAGTTCGTAAGAGAGATAAGAGTATAATACTGAAAACGAACCTTGTATCGAGGACGCGAAGTTAACGCCATGGAGGGAAGAGAGATTCGAGAGTGACACCGGTGGCCGGAGGAAAGGCTTTTGCTCAGGAAGCTTGCAAGGACGAAGAAGAACGATGGAACTCAGTGAACGCCGCTGCTGCTTCGCCTAAACCCATTTCTTTCCTCAACTGAACAAGCAAATGTGAAACCCTAATTTCGTTCAATGTCCAAATCTGGGCCTGACCCGTTTCTGCCTTCCCCAAAGCCCATTAATCACTAACCCTTTTCATTTTATAAACAATGTTTATTTCTTTTTTTTTCTTTTGTAAAATACTAACTTTTTATTTTTTTATTTATTTTATAAACAAATGTTTACTTTTTTTTATTATTTCTTGTAAAATACTAACTTAAATGAAATACATTTTTATCATATGGTTAAACATCCTTTTGTAGATAGATATTTGTATATAAAATAATAAGATACTTTTTATACATAATTAACTTGAAAATATTTCTTAATACACATTAAAATATATTTGTATATAAAATAATACATATCATTTTTTATCATATAATTGAAAGTTAAAAATACTTTTTAGTTAACATACATATTTGTACATAACAATTTAAATGCATTTTTTTCTCTCTAATATTAAACTCACAAATAGTTGATTAAAATACTTTCTTTTTTATGCATAATACAATTTAATTAAAATTTGAACCTACCATTTAATTAAAACATTTTTCCTTTTGTACATAATTAACATATAAATCAAAAATACAAGATTAAAACATGTATCTAGGTCAAAAACCCTAATACGATTCAACTTCACAATTCGCACTTGACCATAATTACACAATTCATATACATATACACTTGTACACTTACACAAATACATTCACATTGCCTTATATACATTTTTATCTTATATCTGTATATTCGATATTTACATTTGGTTGCGACTTCGATTTGGTTGTAATTTATTTGGATACTATAAGTCTCATCCCCTTGTACATTTATACCCCCACTCCCGGATACTATTTTGTAATAGCGTAGATTTACATTCCGCAATTTACAGTTTTCCAATTATACCATGGTTAGACCTAGGGTTTGTATGTACATAAAATCAAACGCTAGATAACCTAATACAAGACAAATGCATGTAATCAATACACAAATCACACTTGCACCCCTAGGGTAATCCCACATGTTGCCTTCCAAAATAGGCCATGCTTGCACGTCGAGTATCTTTGGCAAAACAAAATCAAATGATCATTAGTCCCTCAAAATGTTGCCTAAACGGAATGATCATAGTCCCTTCAAAGCAAATTGCCAAAGACACTTGGCATCATTGCATTCATGGTCCATACGATGACCCACGCCCGTCCCGAATAAGCTTCCTAAAATGCAAGATTGCCCATCAATTTCAATGGTGGAACAAAATTGTCAAAAGGGGTTAAAACATGATAAAAACCTTTGAGTACAATAGAGTAGACAAAACTCTTAGTTACTTGAGATCAAACTTGCAAAAACACTTGCCTTCTTTTCAAAAAACCACAATCCACAACACTTTCCAAACAAATTCTCAAAACATTTTGAAACATCTTTTCGAAAAGATACACGCCTTTGTAAAACATTCGAGTAAAGAATTGTTACAAGGTTAGCCTAAGACAAGGCATCTTTTTCCAAAACATTTTCAAAAAGCACCCACACACATACAATTTTCAAAGCAATCGAAAAACAAGGCAAGTGTTCTAAAAAACCAAGTAACTAAGAGCCCATGGATAACCATGGATGAAAAGGGTGCTAATACCTTCCATTTTCATAATCTACCCCCCGAACCCACGAAATATCTCAAAAGGTTTTTGCTGTGCTTTTTTAACCTTTCCTTTAGGATAAAATAAAAAGTCGGTGGCGACTCTTGCTCAACCGCACAAGTGCGAATACGAACGCGAAACACTAGTCAGTTCTCCCACCGTATCACAGAACTGGCGACTCTGCTGGGGACTATCCATTTTAAAGTGGGGTTACCTTAGGGCTTAGATCACCCTCTTGCATGACTAATTGTTTGATTTGCTTGCTTTATACTTTGGCTCTATTGTTTGGGTTTACAATCCTCCACCCGGATTTTGGGAAACATTCATACATAGCAATACGTTGTGGAAACTGTGCGGGGTATACCGACACGGTCTAAGCAATAGCTATATTAGTGCGACATATTTGTGGGTACCGGTAACCCTTGAGTTCAATCAAGGAGAGTACGGGGCCGCTGAGTGATGTCACTAAGCACTAATAACCTAGAACCTTACTTGACCATCTTGGCCTTTTATTAGGGGTAGTGAGATGACCGGCTTTGGTACAGTCCGAAGTTGGTAGATACTCGATACTACACTCATTGAGGGTTGTTTTCTTGGAATATTTTGGTCGCCAGTTAAGTGGCTAAACCAAAACAATGAACAATGAAAACGATCCAGTGATATTGAGCTCCTTAGAACCCGGTTACTATTATAGGACAGGTTTTTAAGCCAACCACACTCAAGAGGGTACTTACCTATGAAACCCCATGCAAGCCTGAAACTAGGGTTTGGTGTGATTTGCTTGTACATATGTTTTATGCATACATCATAAACATCATGAAGCATCATACGCATTTACTAACCACTTCAAGGGTTTGGATCTTCATCATTGTTCTTGTTTTGTAGGTCATGGAAATACCTCGCCGAAATACCATTCAAGTCAACCTTGTGAGGATCTCTCCTCAACTCAAGGAGATCACTTCAAGAATTCCGGAAAATTCATCCTTCAGTGAAAGACATGGTAGACTGCTCAGCCTAGTCAACACCAACATTGAAGAAGACATGATGAAAGTGCTATTCCAGTTCTTTGACCCCCTTCATCATTGCTTCACTTTCCCTGATTATCAGTTGGTGCCCACTTTGGAGGAGTTTTCTCAACTCCTAAGAATCCCTATCCTTAATCAACTACCCTTCAACGGTACGGAGAAGGAACCAAAGCCTGAAGATGTTGCTCGAGCATTACATCTACAACCATCTGAAATCAAGGGGCATTGGGAAACCAGAAGCGGCATCAAAGGATTCTTAGCAAAATTCTTGTTTGAGAAGGCACAAGAATGTCGGAACTCATTGGACCTACAAGCCTTTGAAGAGATTGTGGCACTCCTTATCTATGGGTTGGTCTTGTTCCCAAATCCTGACCAATTGGTAGATGTCAACGCTGTCAAAATCTTCTTGTCCAGAAATCCAATACCAACATTGCTTGGAGACATCCTTCACTCATTTTACACACGAACAATGAGAAAGAGGGGTGTTCTCATGTGCTGTACTCCTATCCTCGCAAGGTGGTTTATTTTGCACCTTCCACAATCTGTCTTGAAGAATGATCAAGGTATAAGGTGGTCCCAACGATTGATGACTCTCACCCATTCTGATGTGCATTGGTGTTCTCGGTCCAGAGAAAATGTCATCATCGTCGATCGTTGCGGGGAGTTTCCCAATGTTCCTTTACTGGGAATTAGAGGAGGTATCACCTACAATCCTTGCCTAGCTTTGAGGCAATTTGGATATGCACGGAGGGATGGCCCTCATGACATGTTGATTCCTAGCCTAGTTTTTGACTTCGACAACGATGCGCAAGGACTTCGCCAAAGATTCATCAGAGCTTGGGGAAAACTCAACAAGGTTGATAGCAAGACTCTGGGACACAAGAACTCCATCCCTCTTGAGCCCTATCTCAAGTGGGTACGAGCCCGAGCCCAAAGTCTAATGATGCCTTATCCTCATGTACTCCCAGTGATTAAAGAGCCCGTCAATGAAGGAGAGGTCCCCTACACCATCCTTCATCCAGACATGCCTACATCGTGGGAGGAAATGCAGAAGAGTTGGATTCAGCTCAAGGAGGAACGGAACACTTTTGAAGCTAGCTACTACGCCAGTGAAAAGAGGCTTCTAGAGCTTACCCGCCAACTCCATGAGCAAGAGGCCCTCAATACCTACATCGCACCAAAGAGGATGCGCAATGTCTTTCTGCCTTGAGAAGTTTATGTTGTAATATTTGGCCCATGGGGCATTTATGTACTAACAGATTTCTTCTTATTAATATGACGTGCGTTCTTCTTTGTCTGAAACAATTTTGAATGTCCTAAATCCTTGAATGCATTGCATACATCAGCATACCATTCATCATGTGCATAAGCAGGTCTCACTCCAGGTTTCCTTATCTATCTGCTGTTTATTTCAGTAGGATGGATCTCGAGCAAACAGTCAAAGACCTACAAGCCCAGAATGCACAGTTCCAGCAACTCTTGATGACCTTGGTCAAGAGTCAAGAGGATATCAAGGCTCATCTGGAGAGTAGAGACCCAGTGAAGAAGAAAAAGAGGGTCAGAGTGGCTACTTTGGGAAGAAGATTTGACAGAGAAGCTCGGAGGGTGCTTGAATTTCCTCCTACTTCTGATGAAGGGACTAGTAAAAGAGATCGGGTTGCGGTGCCTTCCGAGTCTGATGCAGAGGAGGAAGAGGTTGAAGAGGACGAAGATTATTCTGACCAGCAGTATCCTCCAGCTGATGATAAGTACAAGGGTTTAGAAGACAGATTGGCTGCCATGGAATTGCAAAGGGTACCGGGTTTGGATTTTGAAGACATGGGCTTGGTCGCCGGAATTGTGATTCCCCCAAAATTCAAGGTGCCAGTGTTTGTAAGGTATGACGGGCTGTCCTGCCCCAAAATGCATCTCAGGTCCTATGTGAGAAAGATTCAACCCTATACAGCAGATAAAAACCTCTGGATTCATTTCTTTCAAGACAGCCTGTCGGGAGCCCAGTTGGAATGGTTTTATCAGTTAGAAGGAACCACTGTCAGGAATTGGGAAGATTTGGCCACCGCTTTCTATAAACAATACCAGTATAATTCTGATCTTGCGCCTACCCGTACCCAACTTCAGGGTATGTCGCTAGGAACAAGTGAGGGATTCAAGGAATACGCACAAAAATGGAGGGATTTGGCTGGCAGGGTGCAGCCTCCTTTAACCGATCGTGAGCTCGTTGATATGTTTCTTGGGACCCTATCGGGGCCATTTTTCAATCATTTAATTGGTAACTCTTCCGCAGGGTTTACCGATTTGATCTTAACAGGTGAAAGAATTGAGGCTGGCATCAAGTCAGGAAAGATTCAGAAGGGTGTCGCTGCAAGTGTTGAGAAGAAGCCGTTTAAGAAGGAGACATCTATGGTATATTCTCAGAAAAGAGCAGGGAAGATGGAGCGTCGGCCAACTGTGGGGGCCGTGATGATTCAAAGCACTCTAAGTGAGCCGCCTCGCTACAACCAATCCAGACCAAACCATCAACGGGTGGAAAGGCCACACCGGCAGTTCACCCGTATTAATATGACTCCAGCGCAGGTGCTTCCCCATCTTTTGAAATTGAATCTTGCCACTATCAAGGAGGCGCCAAAGAATGTAAATACATCCTCTCCACATTATCATGCCAATGCTAAGTGCGCCTATCATTCAGACAGTGTTGGGCATGACACCAACGATTGTTGGGCACTCAAGCATAAGATCCAGGACCTGATAGATGCTAAGGAGGTAGAGTTTGACGCTCCAGAAAAGCCCAATGTGATCTCTGCACCTATGCCGAAGCACGGTCGGAATGTCAATGCCATTGAAGAGGATCTGTATGTTGCTGACGTTAGTGATCTGACTACTCCACTGTTAACCATTAAGTTGAATTTGTTAAGGGCCGGGATCTTCCCGGGATGTAAAAAAGACTGCTACTGTTGCCACTCTCTGCCGTTTGATTGTCCGCTATTAAAGGAAGGCATCCAAGGCCTCATGGATAGCCGACAAATTTTGTTCGAAAAAGTTCCTGCTGTTCCAGTTCATGTTGAAAATGTCTCAATCATAACCATTCACGCCAATCTTTCCGAGGCCGTCAAAAAGCCAGTTAAGATTACACCAGCTGCAAAGTCTACACCTTTGAAGATAACAATGCCAGGGCTTGTTCCCTATGTCTCCGAGAAGTCGATACCTTGGAACTATGGTGGTGACGTCTACTACCATGGTATCAAGCAAGTTGAGATAATTGGAGAAGATTCAGATGATGATGAAGCCAGCATTAGTAACATTGCGGGCACCAGCAAAATCACCAGGAGTGGGAGGATATTTTCTCCAGAGATTGCTCCTCCAAAAGCAGTCTTTGGACCCTCATCAGCTAAAGAAGTCATCCCTGCACCAGTAAAGCTCTCTGCTAGAACTCCTTTGATTGAAGAAATTCTTATTCCTAGTGCTGTCTCTCCTACCATTGCCGATAAAGGAAAGGGAATACAAGATGAGCCCGTCAGGACGAGGGCTCAACCTTTGGTGATTCCAGAAGCCTCCAAGAAAGAAATGGACGAGATTTTGAGGATAATCAAGAGAAGTGATTATGATGTGGTGGAGCAGTTGGGGCAAACCCCCTCCAAGATCTCCATGCTGGCACTGTTGCTTTGCTCAGAAGCGCATGCTCAAGCTTTGATTAAGTTTCTAAAGGCAGCTCATGTGCCCCAAGAAACCTCTGCAGATCAATTTCAACATTGCGTGGCTAGCCTGACTGCAGACAATGGATTAGGTTTTTCTGATGCCGACCTGACCCCTAAAGGCCGAAATCACAATGATGCGTTGCATATTTCAATCGAGTGTCGCGGGACCACCCTTGCGCATGTTTTGGTCGATACCGGTTCATCGCTGAATGTTTTGCCTAAGAAGGCCTTGGACCGGCTAGATTGCGAAGGGTTGGAATTGAAGCCGAGTGATATTGTCGTCAGAGCTTTCGATGGGTCGAAAAGAATGGTCCATGGAGAAGTTGAAATTCCTGTCAAGATAGGTACCGAGGTGTTTAAATCCACTTTCTATGTAATGGACATCCGTCCATCATACTCCTGCCTGCTGGGTAGACCTTGGATACACCATGCTGGGGCAGTCACCTCCTCCTTGCACCAGATGCTGAAATATCCTGTAAAGGGAAAAATCATTACTGTCCACGGCGAAGAAGAGTACATGATTAGCCATTTAAATTCTTTCCGATATGTGGAGGTCGAAGGGGAGTTCATTGAGACACCGTTTCAACATTTCGAAGAAGTACTTCCTGAGATAGCAGTGGCGAAATTGGCAGCTGAGACACCAAGACAGATGGCCAGGATGGCATCTCTGGAGGATGCAAGGGCTGCAGTTAAGGAAGGAAAGAATTCAGCGTGGGGGCAGTTACCCGATTTTCCGCATAAGGTTGATAAGCTTGGATTAAGTTTCACCACCGCTGGCCAGAAAGCCATGCGCCGGTCAAAGATTGAGAGAGCGCCAGTCAAAATTTCTCCTTACCGAATCAATGCCCTGGAAGATGAAGACAAAGAAAGCAACTTTGAAGAGTGGATTCATCCAACTGTCAGAGGAGGGTTGAGCAATTGGGAGGCTAAAGACTTTGTCCCCATCACTTTTATTCCTCAGTAATTTATCTATCAAACATTTTCTATTTTGTCTGTAATATTTTACTTTCAAACAATCCGTACACTATCTTTCCACCTCCTGCCTTACCCGGGGCATGTAGGTCCACTTGTAAGGGTTTTGACTATCTTTCATATTCATATGCCATGTTTAATGATTCATTGGACGTTTTTCATTTGATAAACTGCTTGTGTTCATTTTCTTTCCTTTTGCATTTTTTTGTTGTTGAAGGATGGCTATCCCTTACACACACCCACCACTCACCAATGCAGGTACCCATCCACTCCGGATTCCATGGGTGACCATTCTGCTGTATCTTTCAATAACTCGGAAGACCTGGTCAATCTAGCCGAGTATGAAGATGACGAAGGTTGTGAAGTACCCGGGGAACTAGCCAGACTCCTGCAACAAGAGGAAAGGGCCATCTTACCGCATGAAGATCCGTTGGAAACTATTAACTTAGGAATCGAGGAGAATCGGAAGGAGGTGCAAGTGGGTGCCAACCTGGAACCAGAAGTCAAGGAACGCTTGGTACAGTTACTGAATGAGTATGTCGAAATCTTCGCTTGGTCCTATGAAGACATGCCGGGCCTAGACACCGACATCGTGGTTCACCGTCTCCCCACAAGAGAAGAACTGTCCACCGATCAAGCAAAAAGTTCGCCGAATGAGGCCTGACATGTCCGAAAAAATCAAGGCAGAAGTGATGAAGCAGTTCAATGCCGGCTTTCTGGCTGTTACGTCCTATCCTCAATGGGTCGCTAATATTGTGCCAGTACCTAAGAAGGATGGCAAAGTCAGAATGTGTGTGGACTACAGGGATTTGAATAGGGCCAACCCTAAAGATGATTTCCCGCTACCTCATATTGACATCCTGATCGACAATACAGCTCAGCATAAGGTGTTTTCTTTCATGGACGGATTCTCGGGCTACAATCAAATCAAAATGGCCCCCGAGGACATGGAGAAAACAACTTTTGTCACGCAATGGGGCACTTTCTGTTACAAAGTGATGCCGTTCGGGCTGAAGAACGCAGGGGCAACTTATCAACGCGCCATGGTAGCTCTATTTCATGACATGATACATCATGAGATTGAGGTTTACGTAGACGATATGATAGCTCGGTCACAAACAGAGGAAGAGCACCTTGAACATCTGGAAAAGCTGTTTGCCAGATTGAAGGAATACAAGCTCAGGCTGAATCCGAGTAAATGCACTTTTGGAGTTAGGTCTGGTAAACTCCTGGGATTCATTGTGAGCAACAAAGGCATTGAAGTCGATCCGGCAAAAGTAAAAGCAATACAAGAGATGCCTGCTCCCCGTACTGAAAAGGAAGTTAGAGGTTTCTTAGGGCGCATAAACTATATTGCCAGATTCATTTCACATCTGACTTCTACCTGCGAGCCAATTTTCAAACTCTTGAAGAAAGATCAGGTGGTTGAATGGAACGACGACTGCCAAGCTGCTTTTGATAAAATCAAGGAATATTTGCTAGAACCTCCTATTCTGATGCCACCCGTCGAAGGAAGACCATTGATCATGTATTTGACCGTCTTGGATAACTCAATGGGGTGTGTGTTGGGCCAGCATGACGAGTCTGGTCGAAAAGAGCATGCTATTTATTACCTTAGCAAAAAGTTTACCGACTGTGAGACTCGCTACTCACTGCTCGAGAAAACTTGCTGCGCTTTGGTATGGGCTGCTCGCCGACTAAGACAGTATATGTTGACTCATACTACCTTGTTGATATCCAAAATGGACCCTATCAAATATATCTTCGAAAAGCCCGCTTTATCTGGAAGGATAGCCAGATGGCAAATGATCTTGACCGAGTATGACATCCAGTACACCACCCAAAAAGCTATAAAGGGGAGTGTATTAGCTGACCATCTGGCTCATCAGGCTATCGAAGACTATCAGCCCATGAGATTTGATTTCCCAGACGAGGACATCATGAATTTGGACAACATTAAAGGTGACGGACCGTATGAAGGACCCGAAAAGGGATCCCGATGGACCCTGTACTTTGATGGTGCTTCAAATGCACTTGGAAACGGCATTGGCGCAGTACTTATTTCTCCGGAAGGATGCCACACTCCTTTCACGGCCCGACTTTGCTTCAGCTGCACAAATAATATGGCGGAGTATGAAGCCTGCATCTTTGGTCTCAAGGCTGCTATAGACTTGGGGATCAAATCTTTGATCATATTCGGGGACTCGGCGTTGGTCATCAGCCAGATCAAAGGAGATTGGGATACCAAGCATCCTAATCTTATTCCATACAAAGAACATGTTCTGACATTGTTGCCTCATTTCGAGCAAATTACCTTCGAGCACTTTCCGCGAGAAGAGAATCAGCTGGCAGATGCTCTAGCCACAATGTCCTCCATGTTTAAGCTCAACTGGGATAACGAGGCTCCCCAAATCACCATCGAGCGAATGGATGAACCCGCGCATTGTCACGAGATTAATACCGAAGAAGTAGTGGAACACCCTTGGTTCCATGAAATCAAAAGGTATCTCGAGACCCAAGATTATCCTGAAGGAGCTTCCGTGAATGACAAGAAGTTCTTAAGGAAATTCGCTGCGAAGTTCTTCCTGAGCAACAACGTCCTTTACAAACGAAACCATGATTGTGTATTACTCCGATGTGTTGATAAGGCTGAAGCAGAGTTAATCATGACTGATATACACAGCGGCACATTTGGCACTCACCTGAGCGGGCATACAATGGCTAAGAAGATCCTAAGGGCAGGCTATTATTGGTCTACCATGGAGGCTGACTGCCATCAGCATTCCCGTACTTGTCACAAGTGTCAAGTCTATGCTGACAAAGTTCATATCCCTCCGGTTCCCCTCAACGTACTGACTGCTCCATGGCCCTTTGCAATGTGGGGCATTGATATGATTGGAGAGATCAAACCCACGGCTTCCAACGGACATCGCTTCATCCTGGTTGCCATTGACTACTTCACTAAATGGGTCGAAGCAGCTTCCTTCGCCTTCGTCACCAAAAATGTGGTTGCCCGCTTTATCAAGCAAAATCTCATATGTCGGTATGACGTTCCAGACAGAATCATCACAGACAACGGTACAAATCTGAATAATACAATGATCACTGCATTATGCGAACAGTTCAAGATTTATCATCACAATTCATCTCCCTATCGGCCGAAGATGAACGGTGCTGTTGAAGCTGCGAACAAAAACATTAAAAGGATTATTCAGAAAATGACCGTCACTTACAAAGACTGGCATGAGATGTTGCCGTTTGCGCTGCATGGATACCGTACGACGATACGTACTTCAACTGGGGCAACCCCATTTTCTTTGGTTTATGGCATGGAAGCTGTTTTGCCTATGGAAGTTCAGATCCCGTCTCTAAGGATTATGAAGGATGCAGGTTTGAATGAGGATGATTGGATGCAGACCCGACTTGATCAACTCAATCTGATCGACGAAAAGCGACTTGCTGCTATATGCCATGGTCAGACGTATCAAAAACGGATGATCAAGGCCTTCAATAAGAAAGTCAGACGTCAAGTGTATCAAGTCGGAGATCTAGTAGTCAAGCGGATTATCTTACCGCAAAGTGATCCCAGGGGCAAATGGACTCCTACATATGAAGGACCATTTGTAATCAAAAGCATATTTTCTGGTGGTGCAATGATTCTGACCACCATGGATGGCGACGATTTACCACACCCTGCGAATGCAGACATAGTCAAAAGATACTACGCATAAAATAACCCGACAAGTCGAAAACCCGAAAGGGCGGCTTGGGCAAAAATGGGCATCCCGGTGGATCGAAAACCCGAAAGGGCGGTTCAGGCAAAAATTAGGGATAAAAACAAAAATCCGTACACCCGGCAAGTCGAAAACCCGAAAGGGCGGCTTGGGCAAAAAGGGGTTTCCCGGTGGATCGAAAACCCGAAAGGGTGATTCAGGCAAAAATTAGGGAATTAAAGCGTATGACTATGTCTCGTCGGATCACTTCAAAGACAATCTCTTCATCAACCGGCTCCAGGTTTCTGATCAATCCAGCCATCGTCAAACGAAGCATTGAATGGACAGAGATTCAGAGTTGTGAAAGCTACAGCAGAACGGAATCCCATGGAATTATTTCACATAGCCATCTTTATTTTGTATAATTTTTCAAATATTTACGACGAGATCCTCTTACTAGGATGATTGTCTCCTTTGTACAAATATACTCAAAGAAAATCAATACGAATACTCTCACCAAAATTTGTGTCATTTCCCTTTTTCTTTTTCTTTTTTTCTTGCACTATTTGCTTTATTTTTGAGAAACGTCCAATGTTTTATTAGATAGGCATGTGCATTTGAAGCATGATCACTTCCTAATTGAACCTAGGAAGGAGGATTACTGATAGGATGAAAGTACAAACGGACATTTTGGCACCTTTTCAAAGGAAGTCCCTCGAGATCTGTGATCCACATCCCTGGCAAACCTTGAGGTCTATCTTCAGTAGACTCTCGAAGCTTGTCCCCAGTAAGGTTCTGAAAGGTATTCCCCGCAGAGTACAGACGTCCCTTCCTAGTTTTATTCAAAGATATTCCTCACAAAGGCTTATAACTAGGTTATCCTCAGCTAACCACCAGGGGAGGTCGCGCTCACCAGAATTCTTCCCATCCCCAGCGGAGCTCCTCAAAATTCCCCCAACAATAACTTATCAATACTATCCCCGGAAGAGTTTATCTTTGCAAATCCCCAGCCAAAGAATCTTCCGGAAATCATTTTCCCTCAGAGTTTAAGCTTCAGTATCCCCAGCAGATCAAAAGCTTCAAATGGACAATCCCCAGCGGAGTCGGACTTTTAAATCCTCTCCCCACAGAGTTTTTAAGAAGAAAAATCTTGAGTGCCCCAGTGAAATCTCCAGAGATACTTCTCTCCCAGCTGAAGATTCTCAATCTGGCCCCCCAGCATTAAGTCCACTAGTTTGATACTCCCCAGTAGAAGACTTCAGGAATTCCCCAGAAGATTGGTATACAACCCAAGCTCCAGGTTCCCCAGTAACGACCCAGGACTTATTTTCCCCGGCAGCAGTCAAGATACTTCTATCTTCCGATGTCCCGGATTCATCTATCCTATGCAAGACGGCTCTCCAGCTTACATGCACATCCATTTACATTCATAAAACCATGATATACATTGTATCATGCATCATAGCATTGCATCCAACTAACTCTTTGCCTTTTTCAGGTAAGATCAGTCGACAGACTAAAATCATTCAATCCCAAGATTTCTGAAAACAGTTCACGGGTTCTCCAAGTAAACGGATGTTGACCTATCACTTGTTCAGATTCTTCCCAAGACTTCTGAAAACAGTTCATGGATTCTTCCCAAGTAACGGATGTTAATCTATCAGCTTGTTCAGATGCACCTTTGAAATTAGTTTACGGATGCTTCCCAACAACGGATGCTGCTCTATTGCTGATTCAACTTCAAGATTTCTGAAAACAGTTCACGGGTTCTCCAAGTAAACGGATGTTGACCTATCACTTGTTCAGATTCTTCCCAAGACTTCTGAAAACAGTTCATGGATTCTTCCCAAGTAACGGATGTTAATCTATCAGCTTGTTCAGATGCACCTTTGAAATTAGTTTACGGACGCTTCCCAACAACGGATGCTGCTCTATTGCTGATTCAACTTCAAGATTTCTGAAAACAGTTCACGGGTTCTCCAAGTAAACGGATGTTGACCTATCACTTGTTCAGATTCTTCCCAAGACTTCTGAAAACAGTTCATCGATTCTTCCCAAGTAACGGATGTTAATCTATCAGCTTGTTCAGATGCACCTTTGAAATTAGTTTACGGACGCTTCCCAACAACGGATGCTGCTCTATTGCTGATTCAACTTCAAGATTTCTGAAAACAGTTCACGGGTTCTCCAAGTAAACGGATGTTGACCTATCACTTGTTCAGATTCTTCCCAAGACTTCTGAAAACAGTTCATGGATTCTTCCCAAGTAACGGATGTTAATCTATCAGCTTGTTCAGATGCACCTTTGAAATTAGTTTACGGACGCTTCCCAACAACGGATGCTGCTCTATTGCTGATTCAACTTCAAGATTTCTGAAAACAATTCACGGGTTCTCCAAGTAAACGGATGTTGACCTATCACTTGTTCAGATTCTGCCAGACTTCTGAAAGCGGTTCATGGATTCTTCCCAAGTAACGGATGTTAATCTATCAACCTGTTTAAATGCGACTTCCTGAAAACAGCTTGCAGGTTCCTCCCAACAACGGATGTCAACCTATTGCTTGTTCAGACCCCCGATTCAGAAGCGGTCCAAAGCTCGGACACTTTCCTAATGTTCCCTTCCAGATGGCATCTTTAAGCCCATCCCCGACAAGTTTCTGTCACTCTCCTAGATGGCATCGTTAAGCCCATCTCCAAATGGCATCTCTAAGCCCATTCCCGCATCCAGTGCTTTGATGAGTGCAAATTTCCGGGCACTCTAGTGTCCAATCTCCTTTTACCTTCAAGTCGCGAAAGGCAAACTTGCCAATCTAACTCTTCAGGTCCAAGAAGATTGAACAGGGGCAACTGTTGTACCCCAAAATTTGCCCTCGCATTTTGCTACAAACAATCTCAGCTTCAGACATTTCCTGACTTTTCAAACTGGCGCAAGAATCGGACAAACGAACTTTTCTTGACAGTCAAGCAAAATTAGGGTTTTTACTGATGTTCAGAGCTCTGATTTGTCTCATACAGTTGGCTTAGGGTTGGGATGATTTTTGGTTCAATTTTGATCAGGCGAGCGTTATCTAGCATTTAATCAGAAATTAAGGTTTTATGGGCATATTCTCAGAAGAATTTAAATTCTACCGCACTTTGCAGTTTATTCCGAGATTCGGGTTAAAATTCGCGTTATCTTGATTTAATCAGTAAATGAGGCAGTTGGTTTGAATTCACCAGTCAAAAGGGATGTGTGCAATGTGGAATTACAGTGCTTGGCAAAAGAATCAGTGAAAAAAAAAAGGATTGCATCTGATTAAGTTTTTGTGTTCGACTGTGCGTTGCTTTGAATAATGAATACGTCGAAGTCATTTATTTTGATCATTGAAGGTTTAGTTGATTATTTATGATTCTAAGAATTAAAATATTTGAAGTTTAAACCTTCATTTTATTTTATTTTAAGGAACTATAAATAACAAATAAACAATTAAAGAAAAGGAATCGAAAGAAAATTAAATATCAATGGAATTTTTATTTCACATTTAATAATTGTTACAATTGTTATTATTTGGATACTAATATTTATTACAAAGTATTTAAATAATAATAATGTACAAGAATTAAACTGAAAATAAAATTCTATCCTATTTCTAAATTCTTCATTCTCCACTTCATGCCGGTGCTCCATTTTTTTTATTATTATCTGCAAAAAGAAAGAGGAAGTCAGAAAGCAATTGAAATTGGAAAAGACTGTTAAAAATTCGCTCATCATTAGGGGCCACTGACTGGGATCAGTTGACCCTCTCTGCAAATCACGGGATTTCTCCCGGTTCACAGAGAGGGAAGATTTTTTGTTCATGAAATGCAAATGTCAAATGCATAATTTCTAAAAATTCAAGCTGCATAGAATCTCAATTTCCAATTCAAACTAAACTGAAAAAATCCAATTTCAACTTTCTATCCAAAGCAAAAAGGGAAGTTACTGTCAAAATGCCTAAGGATTACCCAAAAGTATACTTGCTGCCAAAGTCAAATCCCAAGATATCAAAGAAATGCAAAAAGTGTAGCAAAGCTGTCGAAAGCAAAATGGTATGCAAGCTTAAGTCATCACTTCCCATAGGCCCCTTCAGAAAAGTACAGGGAAAGCATAGTTTAATATTAAAAACTGTACTGCAAAATGAGAAGAAGAGAGATAAAGGCAGCAGTAGGCAGAGTTCAGGTCTTAGGCATAGGCTGTATAACAAGACAGAAAAGATATACAAAGAGGAGGATACAATTCAGCATTGTTCAAAACTACACAGCGTAGACAGTTACTAAAAATGGAAAAGGTGCCAAGAAATTTTGTCAAACTACCCAGCAAGCGTGGATCAAAGGGAAGACCAAAGTTTGAAATAAGGTTGGGCGCCAAAGGCCAATAGGAAGAGGACAAAAGAACACAAGAAAACATACTGATTGAGCCAAGCACCAATATCACCCATATAACTCAGAACTAAACGAATATAGGCCATAAGCTCATACCTGTCTAAAAAAGACACAAGTTATCAAAACACATCTCAAACCTCACACCAGATAGAAGGAAAACACCTCACATAGCCTGCTAATGCTCCAATAACATGCCTACCGTCCGGATCAAACACAAGCCCATTAGCAAAAGTCTCACAAAAACCATAACCTGAAGCCTTGTTAAACCAGTTCAAATGCAAAAAACACAAAAAACTAAAACTGAAACATAACCCCTCAACCATACTGTAAAACAAAACCAGCATAGGCCATAACCTCATACCTGTCCAGGATCTCCCCAGTTATCAAATACATCATCCAAACCAAAAATGCAAGAGCATACTGTCAACACATAACCTTAAACAGAATCACCAAACTGATAAACCAGAACCCCTGTCTCAAAACACCATTCAAGGCCTTATCCTGCCAAAAGCCTATCAAACTCAAAAGCATAACTTGTCAAAACTTACTGTCAAGCACGAAACCAATCCCTAAAGCCCTCAGCATGAACATCATTGGGCAATAAATCTCAGAAAAGCATCCAGTTCAAGATAACACAGAACAACGATTCAAGGCATCAGGGGTTCATAAGAAAACAAAAATATCAAAGGCAACCAAGGCCCTCAGACCTCTGAGATCATCACTGGGCATCTCAAAGCATTATATCCAACCCACCAAGGCAACAACTGTTCAACAATATTCAAGACAAACAGAAGCAAAGGCAACACGAAAGGAGAAGCATACAAATTCCCAAAGGCATCACAGTAGGAAAGAAGAAGATAAAGAGGTGAATTAAAAAGGGCTTCTCAGTATACATCATCATCAAAACCCTAAAATATCAAAAGATAAAAGATACCAGGGTCCCCAAGAAGCGAAGAATCGCGCAAAACCCTCCTCCGTTCGCTCCGGCCTCCTCAGCGCCTCCACTCTTCTCTCCTCCATCTCCAAAGAACGAAGGTAGCCAATCTTCTCCCTCTTCCCTTCTCATTTATCTCATAATGAAAAATAAGAATTAAGACTCAAATCAAAACAAAACACGCAAGTTCGTAAGAGAGATAAGAGTATAATACTGAAAACGAACCTTGTATCGAGGACGCGAAGTTAACGCCATGGAGGGAAGAGAGATTCGAGAGTGACACCGGTGGCCGGAGGAAAGGCTTTTGCTCAGGAAGCTTGCAAGGACGAAGAAGAACGATGGAACTCAGTGAACGCCGCCGCTGCTTCGCCTAAACCCATTTCTTTCCTCAACTGAACAAGCAAATGTGAAACCCTAATTTCGTTCAATGTCCAAATCTGGGCCTGACCCGTTTCTGCCTTCCCCAAAGCCCATTAATCACTAACCCTTTTCATTTTATAAACAATGTTTATTTCTTTTTTTTTCTTTTGTAAAATACTAACTTTTTATTTTTTTTTATTTTATAAACAAATGTTTACTTTTTTTTATTATTTCTTGTAAAATACTAACTTAAATGAAATACATTTTTATCATATGGTTAAAACATCCTTTTGTAGATAGATATTTGTATATAAAATAATAAGATACTTTTTATACATAATTAACTTGAAAATATTTCTTAATACACATTAAAATATATTTGTATATAAAATAATACATATCATTTTTTATCATATAATTGAAAGTTAAAAATACTTTTTAGTTAACATACATATTTGTACATAACAATTTAAATGCATTTTTTTCTCTCTAATATTAAACTCACAAATAGTTGATTAAAATACTTTCTTTTTTATGCATAATACAATTTAATTAAAATTTGAACCTACCATTTAATTAAAACATTTTTCCTTTTGTACATAATTAACATATAAATCAAAAATACAAGATTAAAACATGTATCTAGGTCAAAAACCCTAATACGATTCAACTTCACAATTCGCACTTGACCATAATTACACAATTCATATACATATACACTTGTACACTTACACAAATACATTCACATTGCCTTATATACATTTTTATCTTATATCTGTATATTCGATATTTACATTTGGTTGCGACTTCGATTTGGTTGTAATTTATTTGGATACTATAAGTCTCATCCCCTTGTACATTTATACCCCCACTCCCGGATACTATTTTGTAATAGCGTAGATTTACATTCCGCAATTTACAGTTTTCCAATTATACCATGGTTAGACCTAGGGTTTGTATGTACATAAAATCAAACGCTAGATAACCTAATACAAGACAAATGCATGTAATCAATACACAAATCACACTTGCACCCCTAGGGTAATCCCACATGTTGCCTTCCAAAATAGGCCATGCTTGCACGTCGAGTATCTTTGGCAAAACAAAATCAAATGATCATTAGTCCCTCAAAATGTTGCCTAAACGGAATGATCATAGTCCCTTCAAAGCAAATTGCCAAAGACACTTGGCATCATTGCATTCATGGTCCATACGATGACCCACGCCCGTCCCGAATAAGCTTCCTAAAATGCAAGATTGCCCATCAATTTCAATGGTGGAACAAAATTGTCAAAAGGGGTTAAAACATGATAAAAACCTTTGAGTACAATAGGGTAGACAAAACTCTTAGTTACTTGAGATCAAACTTGCAAAAACACTTGACTTCTTTTCAAAAAACCACAATCCATAACACTTTCCAAACAAATTCTCAAAACATTTTGAAACATCTTTTCGAAAAGATACACGCCTTTGTAAAACATTCGAGTAAAGAATTGTTACAAGGTTAGCCTAAGACAAGGCATCTTTTTCCAAAACATTTTCAAAAAGCACCCACACACATACAATTTTCAAAGCAATCGAAAAACAAGGCAAGTGATCTAAAAAACCAAGTAACTAAGAGCCCATGGATAACCATGGATGAAAAGGGTGCTAATACCTTCCCTTTTCATAATCTACCCCCCGAACCCACGAAATATCTCAAAAGGTTTTTGCTGTGCTTTTTTAACCTTTCCTTTAGGATAAAATAAAAAGTCGGTGGCGACTCTTGCTCAACCGCACAAGTGCGAATACGAACGCGAAACACTAGTCAGTTCTCCCACCGTATCACACCATGTCACAGTCTCAGATGGCTTTGGTTTCCTTTGAAGATATTTGAACATCTCTTTGCAAGTAAACCACCATGGATATGGGGGAAACCAAGCCAGAGCCAGTTCTGAGGTAGGTAATCTGGGAAATTTAGGTGGATGCATTTCGAATGCCAACCTATACCTATCCTCAGGTGACAGCCCTGAAGGAAGTTTTAGCTTAGAAACTTTTTGTTTAAATTTTTCCTTCAAGGTCTCAGCTGCTTGATGCACAGTGGAGTCCAAGCGCGTGGGGTCGTAAGTAGTTTCAAAATAATTTTGAAAAGCTTTAATCTCTTTGGCATGAGTAAACATACCTTTCTTTGCTGGTACCTGCACATCGAAGGCATCAATTAGTTTCTGTCGAATTGTAAGTGTATCGAACATATAAGTTTGATAAAACTTAATCCACCACTCCAGAAATCCTTTATCCGCGAGATGGGTAGGTTCGAAGGCTATCAGCTCAAATTGGGCAAAGCCTTGATATTGTTCTTGCTGGATTTTGGCTTCCCTTGCCTTGAAAGTTCGTCCAGAAGTGATGGCGCTCTCAGTTTGGAACAAAGGTTCAGGAATCAGTTGGCATAAGCCAAACTGCCTCGAAACAAAGTTTGGTTGGTAGGCAAAGAGAAGAATTTGGTTCTTGGCTGGGGTTATCCTTGAAGAGATGAGTCTAGGCAGTAAGAAAGCTCTCCATACATCCTGAATCTCCTTGCTTTTGATGGCTTCTGAAAGAGCCATGGTGAACCAAGAAGGTCCATGAGCCCTCGAAGCAAAAGGCGCCATGCTCTCTTCGAACTTGTGCCTTTTATAGAATATCATGATGTACTTCGAGAATTGAACTTTGAAGTCATCTTTGTCATCATTAGGAGTTAGCCTTCGAAGCCTAGTGCCTTCGACTATCCTATCACTTATCTCAGAATCTTGCTCGTCAATAGTATTGGCGGTTGATAAGGAGGGTTCGAACATGGCATTTAGCCATAGTTGGAGTAACCAAAATGGGCCAGCCAATAAAATGTTTTTGGAGGTGTGGGATTTGAGGCTCGAAACAGCTGACCTCAGGCTTTCATAGAGGTCAACTAAGAGTAATTCACTTAGGCACACTTTTCGATTTTCATGTAAATCCCTAGCTAGAGGAATGAACCTACTAGCTACCTGTAGGGATCTACTACAGAAAACGTATCTAGACAGCCACAGGGTTAAAAAAGCAATGTGCTCTACGTCAGACACATTGTCCCCTTCAGCATGATAATGACTGATAAATTTGGAAAAACTGGCTAACTTGACTTCGAAGTCAATTATGCTTGAGTGCTCTTCGTTGTCAGGAACATAAGTTTCTCCCACTGGCGACAACCCAGTAATGGCCGCTATATCGAAGAAGGTTGGGGTGATCATTCCACCTGGGAGATGGAAAGTGTTGTAGGTACTGTCCCAAAAATAAAGGGACGCGAATAGCAGAGGGTGGCTGTAGGTGAAACCAGGTTTCGAAAACTTAATCAGGTTATAAATGCCTAGTTCTTCCCATTGCTGGGATTTCTTGGCTTCTACTTTCGTGAACCAATTTTGATAAGCAATATCAGAAGTAGGGCAAGATCGAAATGGCTTAAAATTGCTTTTTACATAATCCAAAACAAAGGGGTCCTTGGGAGGAACAGTTGGGGTTTCTACGGTATTTGAACTAGGAGATTCTACTGCCCTAGGGGCATCCATTTTGTTGAATAAGGGTTTGAAGCTATAACAGACGGGAAAAATTGTCCTGGTGTCCTTTAATATTTCAAAAACCGTAAGAGGGCCATTTAAGGCTAACCTCTTACCAGCAACGTGGGTAGGAATGAGTACCTGTGACGCGTACAACATTTCTTTTTCTTTGGAAATCATTTGAGGAGCGAGAGCAGATTGTCCTTGAATGGTGATGATTTTACTTTCCATGGTAGCTCCTGTAGTTTTTCCTTTCTTCTTGGAGACTTTCTTGAGTTGGGATGAAGTAGAAGAAGACATTTTGGAAGATGTTTGAAAGCTTAGATTGTTTTATGAGAGAGGGAGGGTAAAAATTCAGAGTATGAAAGATTTAGAGTGTGAAAAGAAAAGAAGAAGATTAAGTTGATGTTTTATAATGGGGAAGTTTAAACATCCACCGAATAGAAGTGTGATACGTGGAGATCATGGGTTGGTGTGATGAAGAGGTGGCGTGAAGTTGACATAGGTAATAGGCGTGATTAAAAAGATAATCATTACTTATAACTGCACCACGCTGTGAAGTGACTCCGGGCGGTTAAGGAATCCAAAAGGTGCTGTGATTGATGTGACTGGAGTCAAATTCATTAAATGTTACGATGATTCGAAAGTCCTATCAAAATCTCGTGTAAATGTTTAAAATAGGTATTTATCAAAGGAATCAAAATACATATTTTAAAGGGGCAATTTGTTGGCTGAAGATTTTGATAATGTTATTTGGAAGCCAAAAGAGTTAAACGTTCTGATCGAAATGGAATTAAACGCCATATTTCGAAGTTGCAGAAGCAGTGTTTCGAATAAGTGTGTCAAAGCTTGAAGCTTCGAACGACAATTATGGGAACATATCTAAAGGAGTCTCGAAACAACAGCGAGGCTATGTTTGGGAAAAGCGTTCGAAATGGAGAAACACCAAAGCATTTAAAATTCAAATGGAAGCGGGACTTTCAAAGTTTGAAAGTTATGTGTTGGAGCATTTGGGGACACGTGGAAAGATGAAAGAAGCATTGTCTTGCATGTTCGAAACGTGGCATAATCCTATAGCGAGACCGTTAGGGTCGAATTAGTATAAATAGAAGTCTTAGTATTAGGATTTCAGTGTGTCATATCTATTATACAAAATACTCAATAACATTCAAACTACCACATGGCAAGGGAAACGAATGCAAGAGAAATGTATGTAGGATAGCACCATGTATTTCTGATTTAATGAAAACCTTTTACCATTTCCAGTACTTTCCTTTATTCTTTTTGTCAAACAACATTTACAAATTTTCTTATTTACAGTCTTTTCACTTCGAAGTCTCTTCCTCAAAGTTTTACGTTTTATTGTTTTCTTTATATTTCGAGCACTTTATATTTCAGAAAACTGTCACATTTTCCATACCTTTACATTCAAGTTTTGTCTTTCGAACGCATACTTTTACTTAAAATCATTTACAAATTTCTTGCATTAAACGTTTTCTCCTCATTTCAAACTTTTACGTTCCAGAAACCTTTTATGTTAACCGTTTTGCAAATCGAAACCATTTACTTCATTTTCATGCAGTTTTATATGTCTTTACAATTAGCATTACAATTAGCATGTATTCGTACAACTTAGTTTTCATACACATTTAGATTATATCTTTAGACTCTTAGAGAGAGAGATCGAAATAAGCCAAACACTTATACAATATTAACCATGAATATCTGTTCGATTGTGAGAGTAACCTTAATATCCAAGGAGTCCTAGGATCAATCTAGTCGATCCTGTGAGTTACCAGAGGGATTGAATAACAGTAAGAAAGATTATTCGATAGTTTGGAAGACTAGCGGTTGTTTACCAGAAATCACTGGAAACAGGTACCCTTTGTAAGTATGTCGACAGCTTCTTCCCTGCCCGGTGGGTCACGAGGGAGGGGGAAGACATTCTTGACGAGGAGGGTTACCCGACATTCGAGGCCCGTCCTATCGATACCAAGGCGCTTGTCGAGTGTCAATCCTACGGGCAGGCCGTAGATCTACTAGGTTGCTTTTTGTCTTATAGTTTTGTTCCAGTTTCTTTGTTTGTTACTTGCTCGTAACTAACCCGAGCTTTCTTTGCAGGAAATATGGCCGAACGAAGGGAGAGGCTTTTAAAGCTGTCTCAGGATAAGAGAGTAAACAGAAGGTTGGCGCGAGCTCCACAGGCCACGAGGATGGGCCCGTCGACCAGTTCAGGCGATGCTTCTAGCTGGTCCCAGGGTTCCCCTGATGTCGAGAAGCCCACTGAGCTGATAACGAGAAAGAGAAGTCGGGCAGAGAACCAGTCGGAAGTCGGCGACGAGTCTGTCGTAGTGAGGGCCTTTGGCTTTCCCCCCTGTTTTAAAGAGGAAGGTTTCTTCGAGGGGTTTCCCTTGACAATGAGTGCCGAGGAGGCTGAGACCATCAGGCGGCTCAACAAAGAAAGTCGGAGAAAACACCTGGCCGCCAGTATGGTCGAGATGGTTAAGATGGCCGAGATGGCCGTTGTCCTTGCTGAGGAGGGGTCGGACTCCTCTGACCGCGTCAGGGAACTGGAGTTGGAGAAAGCTGCCCTCGCTACCGACTCTCGTAAGTTGAAGGCTGCTCTGGAGTGATCTGAGGAGATGTTCCGCGAACAAGCCGAGCTGCTGGCCGTGGAGAAGGAAAACTCGAGGAAGGTCGCTGAGGAGAGGGACTATTTTCGACTGGACCGGGAACGCTTGGAGGCCGACAACGAGCGTCTGTCTAAGGAAGTCGAGGAGCTGAAGGCCGCCATGCTTCCTGCTGAAGATGAGTCAGAGGAGACAGACTCCTTGCGGAGCCGTTCGGATCTGGTCGCGCGCATCCATCTCCTCGAAACGGACTGTGTTGGTGCCTCAGCGGACAGTTTTGAGGCCGCGGTTAGCCAACTCGCTTTATTGAATCCGGGCATGAATACTGAGGGAGTGGGTTTCATGTCTAAGATCATCGACAGTCAGGTCGTGCCTCCTCCTGAGTCTCCTGTCGTGGATGCTGGTAGTCCCGGGGAAGTCTAGCCGTGAAATTTCTGGTCTGGCCTGCGCGCCTGTTTATTGGTATTTGTCTTGGGGCCTGCGTGCTCGTGCATATTTTTGGGGCCTGCGTGCCCGTACACATTTCTTTTGGCCGTTGTGCCGTAGCCTGTAATTTATGAATATCGCCGGCCTTTTTGGTCGGTTTATTTTTATTCGTTTTTTGCTTATTAGCTTTTAAATGGATGTTCACTTCGACCTTTAAACTTGCCCGTGTCTAAGTTTTTGTATTGTGATGAAATTTTCCTAAGTTACGTCCTCGAGTCACGCTTGTGCTCGGCTGTTACTTTGTGGCGAAATTTGCCTAAGTTACGTCCTCGAGTCACGCTTGTGCCCGGCTGTTACTTTGTGGCAAAATTTGCCTAAGTTATATCCTCGAGTGGAGATTCTTTCGACCCATTTGGTGATCCGACGCACTTCGAAATGCGCCGGTCGTACGGAGTAAAGCCCGCTTGCTCGGGCGTATGACCTAGATCAGGGTCGTTTGCCCGTGGCGTGAACTGCCATCGCGAGCTGGGTGTTCTGCCATGTGGGTACTTCGACAGTGGAGCTCGATTGAGGTTTCCCTGTCGGGCACCGTCGTTCGTCCTCGTTTGGATGAACGGCATTATGTCGTTTGGGCGTAGATTGGGCCCGTACCTTGCCCTATCTACGTGGTCGAGACATTTCTCTCTGTTGACTGGATGTGGATGTTCGACGACGAGAGTCCTTAGTGTTAAGGGTTTTTTAACTATAGTACTGCTTTAGTTTAGCAGCGTTCCAGGGTCGTGGCAATGGTTCTCCGTTTAGCTGCTCGAGGGAGTACGCCCCGGTACCTGTGGCGCCGTGGACGCGGTAAGGCCCTTCCCAGTTTGCGGCCAATTTCCCTTCGCGGGAGTCTTTCTGGTTTCTTCGTAATACCAGGCTGCCGATCTTGAACTCACGTTTGATGACTTTGTCGTTGTGACGCAGGGCCACTCGTTGTTTTAGAGTGGCCTCGCGCAGGGCCGCCCCCGATCGAATTTCTTCGACTAAGTTGAGTTCGTCCCTGAGTGCTTCGTCGTTCATTTCTTCGTCGAGGGGAGTTTCTGTCCGCCTGGAGGGTTCCCTGATTTCTACCGGGATGACGGCTTCGGTACCGTATGTTAGTCGAAAGGGGGTCTCGCCCGTCGTTGAATGGGACGTGGTGCGATACGCCCACAAGACGCTGTGCAGCTCCTCGACCCAGCCTCTTTTAGCTTCACCGAGCCGACATTTGAGTCCTCAGAGGATGACTCTGTTAGCGGCATCGGCTTTCCCGTTGGTTTGAGGGTGCTCGACCAAGGTGAAGTGTTGTTTGGTTCCCAGTTTGGTGACGAAGTTTTGGAATCCGTGGTCGGTGAATTGTGTGCCGTTGTCGGTGACTAGTGCTCTCGGGATCTCGAATCTGGCGAGGATGTTTCTTTTGTAGAAATGGAGGATGTTGTGCGAGGTGATCTTCGCGAGAGCCTCGGCCTTTATCCATTTCGTGAAGTAATCCACGACCACAATGAGGAACTTGTTTTGATAAGTTCCTTGCACGAAAGGTCTGAGGATATCCATCCCCCACCATGCAAACGGCCACGGGGATGATAGTATGCTCAGCTCGTGAGGGGGAGCGAGGTGCATGTCGTCGTGCCTTTGGCACTTGTCACACTTCTTGACGTGTTCCTTGGCGTCCTGCTGTATCGTCGACCAATAGTACCCCGCTCGCAGGGCTTTCCTCGCCAGGGACTTGCCACACATGTGTTGGGCGTTAATCCCTTCGTGTATCTCCCGTAATACCTCGGGGACTGTGGATTCGTCGACGCATTTCAGGAGGGGAATCGAGAATCCCCGGCGGTATAGTTTATGCTCGAGCACCACGTTGGAGCATGCTCGTCATTTCGTGATGGTCGCTTCTGTCTGGTACGAAGGGAGTTCGCCCTTTGTCAGAAAATTGTACACCTGGGTCATCCAGCACGAGGTGTCTCCGATGGCGTGCACCTCGACTTGGTTCGAGGACCTCTCGATGCTCGGGTGTGACAGGGATTCTTGTATGACGGACTTGTTTCTGCCCTTCTTTTTCGTGCTTTCGAGCTTGGACAGTATGTCTGCCCTTGTGTTTTGCTCGCGCGGGACGTGTGATATTTCTGCTCGGTCGAACCTTTTCATGTGTTCTTTGACTAAGTTTAAGTATTCAACGAGGCTGTCGTTTTTAACTTGGTAGCTTCCTTGTACTTGAGAAGCCACGAGTTGTGAGTCCGTGAAGATTTGTATCTCGCGGGCTCCTAGGTCCTCAGCTAGCCTTAGTCCTGCGAGCAGGGCCTCGTACTCTGCTTGGTTGTTTGAAGTCGGGAAGGAGAGGTTTAACGAGTGCTCGATCACTACGCCCTCCCCATTTTCTAGGAGGATCCCCGCGCCGCTTCTGGACGAACTAGAAGCTCCGTCGGCGAAGATGGTCCATTTGTGCTCCTTCCCTGCGGGCGGGTCGTGAACGGTCATTTCCGCGACGAAGACGGCCAGGGCTTGTGCCTTTAGAGCTTTTCTGCTTTCGTATTGAATGTCGAACTCGGAGAGTTCCAAGGACCATTTCAACATTCGGCCCGCCATATCAGGTCGACCTAATAGCTGTTTTACTGGTTGGTCGGTTTGCACTATGACTATATGGGCCAAGAAATAGTGTCTGAGTCTCCTCGCCGCGTTGACAAGGGCTATGGCTACTTTTTCTATCTGTTGGTATATGCTCTCAGGTCCTTGTAGGGCTTTTCTCGTGAAATAAACGGGCTTCTGACCGTCGGAGGTCTCGCGAATGAGAGTCGCACTGATGGCCTCGTTTGAGACGGCCAAGTATAGGAATAAAGGCTCCCCGCTGACTGGTCGAGACAGCACCGACGGTTGGGATAAACTTTGTTTTAGATGGCTCAGTGCCTGTTCACATTCCTCGGTCCATTCAAAGGCTGCTTCTTTGCGAATGAGTCTGAAGAAGGGGAGGGGTGCTGAGCGGATCTTGCGACGAAGCAGGACAATGACGTGAGCATACCGTTCATGACTTGTATGGATTTCTTCGACGTAGGCGTCGGGAGGTCGGAGAAGGCTTGACATTTGTCGGGATTGGCTTCAATTCCTCGTTCTGTCAGGTAAAACCCGAGGAATTTCCCCGCCTTGACCCCGAACGTGCATTTTTCGGGGTTGAATCTCATCTTCAATTGTCTCGCTTGGGTGAAGACTGCTTTGAGGTGTGCTGCATGATCGGTGTCTGCTCGGGACTTGACGATCATGTCGTCCATGTAAACCTCGAGCATGTCTCCAATTTTCTCGTGGAACACTCTGTTCATCATGCGTTGGTAAGTTACCCCCGCGTTCTTCAGTCCAAAGGGCATTACATTGTAGTAATAATTGCCCGAGCTGGTCATGAAGGCAGTGCAATTTTTGTCGCCCATGGCCATTGGGATTTGGTTATAGCCTGAATAGGCATCCATGAACGACAATATCTTGTAGCCGGCCGAGTTGTCGACCAGCATATCTATGTTCGGTAGAGGAAAGGCATCCTTCGGGCATGCCCGATTGAGATCAGTATAATCAACACACATCCTCCACTTTCCATTATTCTTTTTAACTAGTACAACGTTTGACAACCAGGTTGAATATTGGGCTTCAGAAATAAAATTCGCCTCTAGGAGGTCTTTTACAGCTTTTTCAGCAGCCTCTGTTTTCTCCAGAGACTGCCTACGCCTACGTTGTACTACTGCCTTAGCGGCAGGATCTATGGCGAGACGGTGACAGGCGACCTCGGGGTCGAGTCCGGGCATTTCTGCGGCGCTCCAGGCGAACAGGTCAGCATTCTCGCGCAAGCAGGCTTTGATCTGCTTCCTTGCCAGGTTGGTGAGGTCGATGCCAATCTTAACTCCTTTGCTTGGATCTGCGCCGAGGGGGACGAGATCGAAGTCCCCGTCTGGGATTGGTCGGGGGGGGGGGGGGATTTGCTCACCGTTGGGAGGTTCGTCCTAATCGAAACGAGTATCCAAAGCTATGGAGTCGACCTTTGGGGGAGCTCCCTGGTCTTCTACTTTGGCGGGCTCTGATTTGTCGGGCTCGTGTCGTGTCATCGCCGGTCTCTTGGCGGGCCTTGTCCCGGTATCGACAGTGTAGCGTCCTTTAGATGCGGCGTTGAAACACCTTCGAGCAGCGGCTAGGTCCCCCTGGATGGTAGCCACCTGTGCCCTCTTGGTGTAGAACTTCATTTTCAAGTGGACGGTGGAGGGCACCGCGGTCAGTTCTGCCAGTGTTGGTCTCCCTAGGATGCAGTTGTAGAGGGACGGGCAGTCGATGACGAGGAAGCGTACCTTAACTTGCCTCGTCGCCATGCCCTCGCCGAAGGTAACCATGAGCTCGACATATCCCCAAGGCTTGGAGGTCGAGCCGTTGAAGCCCTGTAAGTCCGACCCTACATACGGCGAGAGGTGCGAGTCGTCTAGCTGCAGAGTCTGGAATAATTGACTGTACATCACGTTGACGGAACTTCCTTCGTCGACGAGGATGCGGTGCACATCAAAGTTAGCCATTCTTGCTCTTATCAGTAGAGGAATGACTGCGTTGGGGGCTCCTCCGGGGAGCTCTTCGAGGTAAAAGGTGATAGGCTTCGACCTACCTTTTACCCTTTCAAAGGTCACTGTCTGCGGAGGTGCCGAGTCGACCAACTCATCGAGCTTTCTCTTGGCCGAATTGATAGTTAGGTCGTTGAATCCTCCACCATTGATGACCATGGCAGAGGGAAAGTATTCCCACCTGCTCTGTGTCGCGAGCGGCTCTTGCAGGTGTTCGGGGACGTAGAAGTCCTCCGGTCTGGTGACAGAGAAGACGGTCTGGATGGGGACCGACTCGTCAGATGGTCGGGCGTCTTCCTCCGGTTCTCTTGCCTCTCGGGCGTCAAGACGAGGAGCATCGTTTCGCCGGTATTGGGCGAGCCTCCCTCCCTTGATGAGGGTTTTGATGGCGTCTTTGAGGTGGACGCAGTCTTTAGTCATATGACCATGGCTCCTATGGTACTGACAGTACTTGCTCTTATCTACTCCGGGCTTGGCAGGAGCAGGTCGGGGGCGTTTGATGCCACCGCCTTTAAAATCCATGCTGGCGCACTCTACCAAAATGCGCTCGCGGGAAGCTGTGAGCGGAGTGTATTCGGTAAAACGCCCCGAGGGTCCTCTTTTCTCTCGGACTTCTCGGGGTCTGTCCTCTTTTCTTTTCTCCCCGGCTCGTCGAGGAGGAGCGGCCTCCTGGCGCAGGTTGCTGCTGGATCCGCGAGTTCTGGGGTCTCGGGCTCTGTTGGCCGCCTCCATTTCCTTGTAATCCATATATGCCCAGGCCTTCTCGAGGAGGGCATTAAATGTTCGGGGCGGTTCGATGCCCACTGCCTTTCTGAATTCCGTGTCGGGGAGGAGCCCCCTCTCCAGCAAGTACCTCTTCACGTGGTCCGCGCAGGGGACCTGTATGGCTTCGCGATTGAAGCGATTAATAAACTCTCTCAAGGTTTCATCCTGTCTCTGGATGATGGCCTCGAGTGCTGCCTCGGTCTTTGGGTGTCGCCGAGACAGAGTGAACGAACTTACGAATTGGTTCTTCAGGTTTCGCCACGAGGTGATTGATCCCGGAGCGAGGCCTTTATACCAATCCATTACCGCCTTTCTGAGGGTCATGGGGAACAACCGGCATTTGATGGGTCCCCCGACGTTGTGGTAGTGTAGCATAGCCTCGAACCCGTCTATGTGGTCGACTAGGTCCGCGACTCCGTTGTATTCCTTCAGATGTGGAGGCTTCTCCATGCCCGGGGGAATGGGCGCCTCCATGATGGCTTGTGACAGGGGGCCGCGGGGGTCGTCCTCGTCACTTCGCTCCGGGACAGGGATGGGGACCTGAAATATTGTCATGCCCGACGGTCCTGGTCGTGCTGAGCATCCCTCGAGCATGGTGCCTGTTGGTCAATTCTTCTGTGCCTGTCTCCGGAGTGTCTTCTTTCTTGCCGTATGGGACCATGGTTGCACCCTCCGGCCTCGATGATGAGTTGCCTCTCCAACGGGGGTCGTCTCCCCGAGGGTCGGGGCGACAAGCTTCGGGAGGTGTCTCTGTATTGTCTCCGCGGGGGAGACGAGAGATGTACCTCTGTTACTCGAGGAGATGGAGTCTGGGGCCTCCTGTGTCTCCTCGCGGGTCTTCTATCGTCTTCTAGCGCCCTTAATCTTTCTCCCTGGGCAAATATGAGGTAATTCGTCTGGTTGATCACAGCGGATAGTGTGCGGGTTGTGGCATCTGCCCCAGCAGGGACAGGGACTTCTTAAAATTGGGCAGCTCGATAGTTTGCGGGAGCTGCGTTGTCTTCTTCGAGTGGTGGAGGGACTGAAGAAGATGAGGCAGTAGCTCCGTCACGGTGGACTGAGGGCTCGGGGCTGGTGCCCCCGGAGAGTGTGTTATGGTCGGGGTTACCGGTGTTGTCGGGGATTCCATTTTTATCTGCGAGGTTGTTGTTGGTGTCGACGACGCGAATGTTTTGGTCATCCCGAACTTGGTCAGCCATGACGGTAGAGGGTGATTTTGAGTTTTGATCTTCGAGGTTTTGCAAGACGGGGAAGCTAGTTTCCCACAGACGGCGCCACTAATCTTACCTGACCAGACTTGGACCGTCACGACTGGCTCCGGGCAGAATTTGAGTGAGATGGGGGGGGGGGGGGGTACCTGCAGGGCACTCCGATGCTAAAGTGAGTGACAGAATGAGCAGGCAAAAAGTGTACGTATACGTAAGAGATGAATACTTGACCCTCTAGGAACAAAGGGTATTTATAGCCCCCAGTGCGGGGCCAAGGTCCCCTCACTGGGCCGACCAGAATTGACCCAATAAAGGAACTGCCAGGTTCTACGTGTGTAGTGGGGACCCGCACGTGGCCTCCTTCCTGGTGGTGCTCTGCGAGAAATGAGGAGGGACGAAGACGCGGTCTTTCCGAAGTTCAGATGATTTGGTAACGGTCAGAATCTGCCCTACGAGGAGGGTGCTCGAGCTGGAGTTTCCGTGGTCGGGGACACCATGTATCGCGGGCAACAGCGGGCACGACTGCAGTCTGTGGTCGGGCGCGCTGGCGGGAATCCGCAGGCGCGCGTTTCTCGAGGAGCTGCTTGAATTGGGCCTTTATTCTTGCTTTTGGACCAGGGCGGATCCAGTCCAGAACAGATAGTGATGGTGTTTTAATAATATTTCTTGAAACAAACATTGTAATACATAAATACAATTTTAAAGTTTGTTTTTGAAATTTAATGTGTAAATCTTAAATCTTAAATTTTCTGATTGTATGTTAATCTTAAATTTTTTAGTTTATTTTTAATTTAATATGAGGCTTATATTTAAAGAGTATTGATTTGTACGATTAGATGAAATTAATTTTATTCCATTTTTTTATAAATTATTTTATTATAAATATTCAATAATTTAATGATGTTGATTCTACATGATTTCAAATAATTTATTCTTTTAAAATTAAATAACTCTTTTGGATAATCACGTTAGTCTTTCTTTTATTTTATTATATTTTAAAAATAAATATGTCTAACACACCACATCAATACTTATATAATTACAGGTATATAGATCAAAATTCATACAAACTATAGAAATAGACAACCATTTCAACAAAAGATTGAAAGTCGTAACTTCCAACGCATAAAATAGGAACCCCTGAGAGAGGAACATCGAAGTCAAGGTCTTAGGAAGCTATTGAATCTGCTCAGGGACTTCAAAATCCTTCCATGGATTTAATGGCTTTGGTTGTCTCAAAGAAAGTCAATAGGTCGAGTGAGATCAAGGACATTAATAGGATTGATTTTAAGACAATTAGGGATAAGGTCTTTTTGACGCTTCCCCACCGCTAGTAGTAAGAGATCAAAGAGGACTCAAAGGAAAAATTCCATATCCCCTCACGAGTTATTATAATTTTTATACAATAAAATAAAATAAAAGTTAATATATTTAAAATAATATATTTATTCAAACACGAAAATATATGTTATTAATGTAATTAAGACAAATATATATTTCTTAAAAATTAATTTAAAATATTTTAAAATTAATGAGGGAATCTTAATTTTTTTTTAGTAAATGGAGTGCGTTTTTTATTGATTCAAATATTTTTATAATTTTAATATTATTCATATATCAAAAAATATTATTTACATACGGAAAAAGATACGATTCATCCAATTATTTTTATATATAAAAAACTTCTATTTATAATTCAAATATAAATAAAAATATGATATTCTTTTAAAAATATATAAACTATTTTGGTTAAACAATTTTATTGTAGTGTGAAATTTGTAGTGTGTAATCGGATGCCAAAAGTATGATGCATTGCGTGAAGAAAAATCTGTTGCATGACAGATATCTCGTGAACTTGTGTCTTTAGCTCGCAACAATTCGACTGTTATTCACGATCAACAATCAAAGTGACTGACCTATGTTTCATTAACAATGAGAATGATTCGTTAGGAAAAAGAGAATGCAAACCAGAGTTTTAAGATAACGAGAACATCAAATTATTAAATTTTAACGGGAACATGAAGTTACTGATCAAATTATTGAATATTAACGGGGAAATGAAATTAATAATCAAAATATTAAATATTAATAGAACAACTTTACTATTGGTTTAAATATTTTCTACAAAAATTCAAAACAAAAATAATATTTATATAAAAATATATATTATTCATTAAAATATTTTTATATATTGAAAATTTTATAGAAACCGATTTATTACCTTTTTCAAAAAAATTTATTTTATTTTAATTATATTTTGCAAACAAATACACACGGGTATCATATTAAAATTTTACACATTAACTTTAGTATCGGCTATATACCATCGTTGCTAACACAAAAAATAATTAAATAAATAAATTAAAAGAACTTTATATATATATATATATATATATATATATATATATATATATATATATATATATATATATATATATATATATATATATATATATATATATATATATATATATATATATATATATTTTAAATTTATTGAATAATTAATGTATTTAATTTATATATAAATCAGATACTCAATTAATTTAAAAAGTAAAACTTATTTATAAATTATTAAAGAGAAAGTAATATTTTATTTTATTATATTTGATTATTTAAATTAATGTAAACTTTGAATAATGAATGAATTTTAGCCTATAGATTAAATGTATCTAACTTTTTGTCATAACTTATTTATTCTCCTCACATTCCTAAATTATGTATTGAAGTTTTATATCTTATTTATTTTTAAAGTAAATTTTAGAAAAAATTTTCTTTTATATATTTTTTTTATATAAATTTTCTAATTTAATTCTTATAATATAATATTATTAATTTAAATAATGTTTGAGAGAAACAAATAAAATATATTAATTTTAGTTTATAAATACATAATTTGTTTTTCAAAAATTTATTTTTTAATTTTATAATTCATTTTATTTTTATTTTTATTTAAATTTAAACTATTTTATATTTTATTTAATTTTATATTATTAATTTAAATAAACAAAAGAAATATATATATATATATATATATATATATATATATATATATATATATATATATATATATATATATATATATATATATATATATATATATATATATATATATATAAGTAAATGATTTCGTCGTCCTAGGCCATCGCTAAAGATTATACTTTTATTCTCTCCCATATAGACTAATAAATACTAACATTTAGTATCTGTTAAATATCATGAATGTTAACACAAAAAATAATTAAATTAATAAATTAAAAGAATTTACACGGATATATAATTTTTTTTAATACTTTCCCTCTCTAATAAATTTGTAAAATAATATTCTTCCTCTTTGTAATAATTTATAAATATATATTTTTTAAATTTATCGAATAATTAATATATCTGATTTATAAATAGATTAGATACATCATAAAATATCTTTATAATTTATTAAAGAAAAAGTTATATTTTATATTATCATATTTAATTTTATTTAAAATAATGTAAACTTTGAATAATGAGTGAATTTTAGCCTATAGATTAAATGTATCTAACTTTTTGTCCTAACTTATATATTCTCCACAGATTGCTTCCTAAACTCTCTCTCACACACAGCAATTATCATGGGTTCTACTACTAACTACGATGTTCCAGAACTGGTAAATGGCTTTCTTGAGGTTCTCTTCTTCTTCTTAATTCTCATTTTTTATTTAATAGTTTATATCTATATTGTATGGTTATGAAATATTAATCCGTTTCATAACAGCATGCACTCACTTTATCACGTGTTAGTGATTATAATTAATTTAAATGTAATTTTAGCCATCCAAGTTTTTTAATTGTTTGATTTTGATCATTAAATTTTAATTATTTGATTTTGATTCAATAAATTTCAATTGTTGATTTTGAACCTTAAAATTGATCAATTATTTAATTTGAACTCTTCAAATTTATAGTCTTTGATTTGTTAATCTCTTAGAGATATGTACTAAATTTTTTATTGAGTTAACTTTTCTCTTTTTCTTTACTACATTTGTTATAATTTTATTTAAGATATCTTAAAATTTTTAATTATTTTATTTAACGTATATTAAATAATAAATTATTTTGACAATATAAAAGATAAACTAGTTAATTAAACTAGTCAAAATAATTTGTCATTCGTTGAATGAAATATAAGATTTTTAAGATATTACATAGTTCAACTATTAAAAAGAAAAGAAAAAAAGTAATAAAAAAGAAAAAGTAATAAAAAAAGAAAAGTTATTATTTAAGCAATTGAAGATAAATTTGACAGATTAAAATCAAGCAATTGAAACTTTGAGAGTCTAAAATCAAACAATTAAAAAACTTAAAGTGAACAAAATACTAAAATCAAACCATTAAGAAATTTGAGAAATCAAAACTACATTTTAGCCATTATAATTCACAACAGTAAACTGTTTTGGGTCTCACTCTATATTTTGAACTAGTCAATTTGACGTGAGAATCTCTTTATTTTGTTATATTTTTATATTTTAGAAAAACTAGGGTTCGTTTATGGGAGTCACAAAGTATATCCTTACACTGAAATTTCCGATATTAGAATTTTTTTTTCAAAAAATTTTGTTTGTCGGATATTTCGCAAAATCTACAGAAATTGTTTCTAACTTCTGAAATAAATAAAAAATTGAGGGGTGGCACGTTAATTCCTGTAATTGTTATTTTTTCTTATATGAATGATGAATCCTTACACAAGGATCTGGATTCTCTACTGTTGTGATCTTATGCTCAAGCTGTCACAAATATATGTCGTTGGATGAGGACAAATCATATTTTTAGTTCTAACTTCATCCAAGACGGATATCTGTTAGCGAATCTGATTCCTTAAAAAGGTGGTGTTTTGCTTTGTGAATTGTGATGTGATTATTTATTTTATTTGTTAAGGATGAAAGAGGCGAACAGCACACATTTGTTAAGGATGAAAGGGGCGAACAACACACAGGAGATGGTTCCGTTGATTTTAAAGGGAGGCCTGCTATTAAGCACAAAACTGGCAATTGGAAAGCTTGTCCATTTATTCTAGGTATGCTTTTTTTTTTACATTGCGCTATTAGAGGCATTTGGTTTAGTGTTTTAGATGATTCGTTTTCATTACCATTATTATATTTATGTATCTAAATGACAGGCAATGAATGTTGTGAACGTTTGGCTTTCTTTGGCATTGGAACAAACCTTGTTACCTATCTTACCACTAAACTACATGAAGGAAACGTCTCTGCTGCGAGAAATGTCGGCGTCTGGCAAGGAACTTGTTATCTTACACCTCTCATTGGAGCTGTTCTTGCTGATAGTTACTGGGGAAGATACTGGACACTTGCTGTTTTCTCTATGATTTATTTCATTGTAATGCACTCAAAATACATATCTTTTCCTAGTCATAAATAATTGTCTCTAGGCTTTTTATTATGTGATACTGATATGGCTGTATCTTTTAGGGGATGTCTATCTTGACTATTTCTGCATCTCTTCCATCATTGAAGCCAGCCGAGTGTGAAGGTTCGGTGTGCCCTCCGGCTAGTCCTTTGCAATATTATTTACTCTACTCTGGTCTCTATGTAATTGCACTTGGGACTGGTGGTGTAAAATCATGTGTGCCGCCTTTTGGGGCAGATCAGTTTGATGAAACTGATTCTGAGGGAAGTATCAAGAAGGCTTCCTTTTTCAACTGGTATTACTTTTCTATCATGATAGGCGCCATTGTGTCATGCACCTTCATTGTGTGGGTTCAAGATAATTTAGGATGGGGTCTTGGATTTGGCATTCCTACTTTATTTATGGGGTTATCCGTTGGAAGTTTCTTTCTAGGTACCTCTTTATACAGGTTTCAAAAACCGAAGGGTAGTCCTCTTACAAGTATGTGCCAGGTTGTGTTAGCATCTGTCCAAAAGCGGAATTTGGTTGTGCCGGAGGATAGTAGTCTCCTGTTTGAGACGCCTGACAAGCAATCGGGAGTTGAAGGAAGTCGCAAACTGATGCATCATGATGATCTGAGGTAACATTTTTCTTGTTGAATATGTTACTGCACTTAGAAATTGTCTGCAAAATTATGAAGTTTTGACATATTTAATGTTTTTATGCTTACTACTAGTACTGATGATATTGTTGTTAATAATGACGGAAGGATATACCTTATAAAACTTCTTTTTTTTTGGTGTTTAAATAAAGGTATTTTGATAGAGCAGCTGTAGTGGCTGATTCAGATAACAGAAGCGGTGAGTATTATAATCCATGGAGGCTTTGCACCGTGACACAAGTGGAAGAATTGAAAATCTTGATTCGCATGCTTCCAATTTGGGCTACTGGCATAATATTTTCTGCTGTCTACGCCCAGATGTCAACATTGTTTGTGGAGCAAGGAACTATGATGAACACATATGTTGGTTCCTTCAAATTATCCCCAGCTTCCCTCTCAACCTTTGATGTGGTAAGTGTTCTCTTTTGGGTCCCTGTCTATGACAAGATACTTGTTCCTATTGCAAGGAAAATTACAGGCAAGAAAATGGGCATTTCCGTGTTTCAAAGAATAGGAATTGGCCATTTTATTTCTGTGTTGTGCATGTTATCGGCTTCTATTGTGGAGATTAAACGACTGCAGCTTGCAAGAAAGCTTGACCTTGTCGATAAACATGTTCCCGTACCCCTTAGTGTATTATGGCAAATACCTCAAAATTTCTTATTAGGTGCATCAGAAGTATTCACACTCATTGGGCAGATTGATTTCTTCTATAAGCAATCACCAGATGCTATGAGGACCGTATGTAGTGCATTGCCACTCGTGAGTTTTTCATTGGGGAATTACTTGAGCTCTTTCATGCTTACCATAGTAACTTATTTCACTACACGAGGTGGAAAGCTTGGATGGATTCCAGATAACTTGAACGAGGGACATCTTGATTACTTTTTTCAACTTATGTCGGGACTTTGCTTATTAAATACATTGGTGTACATAATTGCCGCCAAAATGTACAAGCAGAAGAAGAGGTCTTAAGAGTGGAAGCACGTTCTCAAGCAGTTTTTGAGCTTAGGAGGGGAAGCAGGTTCTGATATTTGTTTGTTACCTGTCATTGAGTATTATCATGTGTCATCCTGGTTGTTATTTCTTTACATTGGTTTGACATTGCGAGAGAACATATTGGGAGTAAATGCAAGTGATATTCATCCATGGTACAATTTTGAAACATTTCTTAATTGAAACTTTATGATAGTTTATATTTTAGTGATCCTTGTGAAACAATAATGGGCAACAAAGTAATAGTTGGTGATTCAATTATTTCATAACTTGTTGTGAATCAATGTGAGAGTTGGTGATTCAATTATTTCATAACTTGTTGTGAATCAATGTGAGAGTTGGTGATTCAATTATTTCTTTTTAATGATCTTATCTTGTATGACTTTTTACTTCTTTATTTGGTACAATGTATCTCTTTTTTACTTTAATCTATTACGTACATTACTTGTGAGTGGTATGAATTTGGTTATGTACTTTTTTTTGACAAAATTTGATTATGTACCTGTTGTAGAGTAAAATAGATTGCTCTATCCGTTTCTAGGTTCTAATATGTTAAGAGTGAATGAATCTGACCTAATTATTTGTCTAGATATTTATAGACATGTCTTCTTGTAGATAGATTAATTCTAGCACCTAATCTAGCGCTTATAAACCTAACCACATGTCTCCTGATCCTAACTCAACAGTGGAGCGAATGGGGTGAGTCATCCCTTTAATATAAGAGGTGCAGTTAATCATCCACAAGTCATCCATGAGACTTGAAATATTTTGATTATTGATAGAAATAATCTTGTTAATTCACTTAAAACATGTCTTGACATGTCACTTCTATGAAATACGACATAATAGGAGATAAAGCGAGCCCGGGTTTCTACCACTTGACATCGCCCATCATTATTTGAATGTTCCTCATGTTGCTTCCGAGTTGGAGAGTTGAAGGGCCGAGCACTTTGGTCTTTGTTGGGCTTGATTTATGATATTACAGTTCATAGCCCCTCAAGCACGGGGACTATGAGGGTGAAATGATTAAGTGAAGGCATGATGGTTAACAATCCCTCAAGCACGGGGTCTGTAACAATAAAATAATTAAATCAATGCATGATGGTTCACAATCCCTCATTTACGAGACATGTAATGTAAAGGTGAAATGATTAAGTGAAAGCATGATGGGTCAGAGTTCCTCAAGCACAAGGTCTGTAAGGGCAAAATAATTAAGCAAATGGGTGTGTTCTACAATGGTGTTGAGTAAAGTTGATCTTAAAAACGGTCTCTAAAATGGTACATATCATGATCTTTAGTTAGACTGATGGTTAAGCTACATGATTAAAAGTGTAGTTAGTGATGTGAATGATTAAAAATGTCTTGGGAATTGTCATACCCCAAATTTGCCCTATAGACTTCTAACAATTTTATTCTCTATTAATGTTATCATTTTTATAAAGGTTTAGATTGTTGTCAAATTATTGTGGGGTTTAAGTTATAAAGGGGGTGTATTATTTCAGGATGGACCATCAAAATCTGATGGCCCATTAAGTTGGTTCTTACAATTAAGAAGGGAGGTGTATTTGTTGGATATATTTTAGCCCATTTAGAATTTAATGAATAAATGGAAAGAGAGGTGAAACAACCGGCTGAAAATCATTAAACAATGAAGTCGCCATCGAACGTCTTTTATCCCACATGTAGGGAAAGGTAAACATCGAGAAAACCTGAGAAGGGAGAAGTCACGGTCTTGCGATCGAGAGATCGGGCAAGGGAGTCTGTTACGCGAGGGGAAGGTAATAGCACCCCACACGCCCGTAGTACTCTACGGTATCCACTCTTGTTATCTATCTTATGAGTGTGTTTAATCTATGCTTACTGTTTACTATACTACTAAGGGGAGAATGCATGCAAAAGAAAGGAGAAAAGAATGTATGGAAAATAAAATTGTGCTCGCCTGGGTCCTACCCCAATGCCTACGTATCCTTTTTGAGGAATCAGAGCTACCGTAGTTCGGCTCATATGTTTTTGTTTGTTTATGTTTTTTATGGACGAAGTTAATTCCGTCTTCTGCCGCAGCTCGACCTTTGGAGACTTATGCGTTGGCACAGAAGTAAACTAATCGTGTCCTTACCTGAAAAGGGTTTTTAAAGAAAAGTGCTTGAACGCACAAAATGGTTTGAGTTGGTTTGTATTTTTGTTGTAGATGATGACTGATTGACCTCAAGAGAGAGATATTATCCACTTTTCTACTTAGCTATGAAAGGGGTCTTTGAGAATTGAACCACACCTAATCTTGAGATGAAGAACAATAAGATCGAGAAGAGACCCGCTTATCATTTCCCATACTGAGCAAAAGCATGATTCTCATCAGTAGTTTTAAAGTGTTTTGAATTTTGAAAAGAAAAATAAGTTTTTTTTTGTTTTAAATGCGTATGCGAAAGGAGAAAGAAAGTCAAATGGGGACTAGCCTACTTCTACACCTAATGTTATTATGCATTGTTAGACCTAAAGTTAGAATTTTGGGGGAATTCTACCTAATGTTAGCATGCATATGGTTTATGATAAAGTATGGAAATGAAGAATAAAATAGGGTTGCGACGATACCGAACGGAGAAGGTCCGTTGCCTCTTCAAAATCACGCAAGTGATAAGAAAACTCTACCGAAAGCTGCTCCGCATGAGTGATCATAGAATTAATCTCCAAGCATTCAACATTGCGAAAGTTGCATCAATGTTCTATCACAAAATCTTAGCTAAAGATGAAAACGAAAGTGGTCACTAAACACAAACACCAATAGAAAATTCTAATTAGAATTCTAAAAAGAAATTATAGAAAAATTCTATTATATGCTACCACTTTCTTATTATTTTTTTATAGAGAAAATTCTAACAAACAAACAAGAATTAATTCCTAAATCAAAAAAACTAACAAGTTTTTATGGATTTTATAATTTTATCATAAAAAGAAATAGACAAAATTATATGAAAAATAAAATAAAATCTTAAATCTAAATAATAGATTGTGAGGACAAAGGGGTGTAATCATGAAGTCAGGAGGTGTGCTGAAAAATTTGTGCGCCAAGCCCAACTTGTGAGTCCAACAAGGTTTTTTTTGTTTGCTTCTACACCAGGCCTTCAAAAAATATATACAGCGGGCCTAAGTTGTGCAATCCAAACTAAGCCCCATAATATCCTTTGTATCCAGAAATTATGTTTGACATTTGATAAAAAAATTAAACAAGAAAAACATCAGATTAAATTTATAAAAAAATGAAAATTAGAAAGGGGATTAGGGTTGAAAGGGGATTCAGCGCCGCCGTGCTCAACTCTCCTTGTCTTCTCCGTGTAAACGCCAAAGTTGTCTCCTCCGCCGATCTTCCAACGGACGCCTCGATGCTTCCCCTTTTCCGTGTCGTTAACACCGTATCACTCAATCACCATCGCTGTAATGCTTCCTGATTCCATCACGGCTTCACACTTAATTTCCCTGTTCGAACCGTCTTCGATCGCGATTCTCAACCTCCGTTGCGTCTCAAGCTTTAATCCGTCATGATTCTCTAACTTGTTTCACAACATCAGTCACGATTTGTTCTACCAGAAGACACCCAGTGACCCTTCGACAATTGTGTAAGTTCAAGAAATCCGGGAATAAGGTTTTAGGTAATTACTTCACAACCTTCTTCTTCTGCTTTGTGTGATTTTGCGTTTTTTGTTGCAGGGATGTTGATCGAGAGAAGAACAATGATAATGGTTGAATTGATTCGCGGTTGCAGATTCTTGACACAGTCATTAGATTTGCGATGAGAATGATGTCCGTTGTGGGAGATTGAAATGAGGAGGCTTGAAGAATCATGAAGAAATTACAAAAGATGATGATGACTTGAAGGAGCTGCCAATTCTTGAAGCAGATTGTGGAAGGTTGTTGTCGGGAATGAAGATGATGCTACATGAGGATTGAGATGATGAATGAAGATTGGTTGAAGATTGTTGTTGTTGTCGCGATGATGTATCAGTGAAGATGATGAAATGATGAGGAGTATGCAGGGTTCAGAGGTTCTAAGTTTGAAGATTTTCTAGTGAGTTCTATGTGATTTTTTCTGTGAATAATTGTATCTGAATTGTGGTTTTCTTAGTGAATGATTGGTTATGGAGAGAGAGCAGAGGTAAGATGAAGGCGATGAATCTGAGAGAAGAAAAAATGGTGAAGGTTGTTGAGAAGGTTGAAGATGAATGTGATAAGGTTCTTGCAGAGAAGAAGTTCAAAAAAGAGAGTCGTCAAGTTTTCTGGTGAGTTCTCTCTTCCAATTCTGTTTGTGAATTCTGGGTGAGGAAGTTTTCTCTCTTTTCTTTGCGAGTTTCTGAATGTGTAAATAAAATGAATCCCTCTCTCTAAGATCCTCGATCTGTAATATCAGAAAGTTTGTTCCAGGTTCTGTTAGGAAGTTAGTTGGGAATGATTAGCTGGAAGTTTGTTGGAATATGTTAGAAGCGGTTAGGAAGTTTGTTATTCTGTTTTGGTTTGTTGGAGATTCTGTTAGTTGGTTATAGAAATTGGTTTTGTTTCAGGTTGGTAGTTAGGAAGTAGTTGTTAAAGACTGTGTATGTGTTATGAGTGCTTTAGAAAATGGATAGGGAATGGAAAAATGGTTAGGAGATGGGAAATGGTTAGGAGGTGTTATGGTTAAGGAGTTTCTGTTACAGGCTTGGTGAATGTTAGTTACAGTTTGTTATTCTGTTAACAGTTACAGTAGGACTGTTTTGGAATTGATAATAACTGTTTCTTTTTGTTTTGTAAATGTTCAGGATTGCTTTGGATTGAAACAAAAGGCATAGATCATGGCAAGTTACAATACGCCGGTTTGGTCATGAAGAAGGTAATGAAGATGGAAGCAACAAGGTTGCATTTCAAACACGACAAGGCCACACAAAAAGTGATGATGAGAATCAATATATGCACCTTTAAGTGTATTTCTTATTTTTGTAGTATATTTTTGGATATTGTAAATGGTGTTGGGTATTTGTAATGTATGATTCAATGTAACATAAAATATGAATTCTTTTGCTTTGTAAAGAAGCTTGCTTCCACTCTCATGATGAATATTCTAAAGAAATGGCATTGAACCCTCTTTTAATACTTGGTGAAAATTTGAATGAAACTTGAATGTTCTTGAATGCAATATTAATTTGGCAATTCCAAATCTTCAATCTCCTATCCAAAATCAATTTCTCTTCAAATAGAACTAAGAGCTCCCAATGCTTCTTTATTTGTGACTTGAATGAAACATATGATATCAAACCCTTTTTTTTGTGGATGACTCACGAGATAAACTCAAAGATGACTAAAGAAAGACTTTTATTTGAAATCCAAAATATTGATCATGGATGAACATGGTGTGCTTTCTTCTTCGAAGCGACTTGAATTCTAAGGAATCCACGTGGATGGACTTTCTAAACTCAATACGCTTTGCCTCTTAAAATATTGATCCAATTTAACAAATTCGAACCACTTGAACTCATGACCCCAAATAATCACTTGAACGAATACTTTCACCATAATGAAAACAAGAAATGAGAGAACCAATAATGCCTTAATCTTAGTGAATTCGTAACATCATCCTAGTATTACGTCTTTACTTGATGATCGACAAAATTAGTGCTTTGAATCCCTAAGAACGAATGATAAGGCTTGAAGCACAGAATAACTCATGGATATCTAACGATCCTCAACTGAACAAAACTTAAGCGTAAGTATAGGTAATACCTAATTCTCTGGCATTGGATACTCAGTGAGGAGAAAGATAACTTAAGCCAAAATCTTGGTTCAAAATAAACTCAACTACAACCTTGATGAGACACCAAATACCATAAGTAAAAACCCTAATGTACTTTGCTCTGGATGAATTCTTGATGGAGGATAATCTTGTAGCTTGATGAAGGAAAGATCCACAATATCCATGAACACAAAACCCTAATTCCGCAATTTCACTGCCTTGAAAAATAACCAGAAGAATCAGGCTCTATTTGAACTTATACACCTTAGCCAGTTGATAAAACCCTAATCCTGAAGGGTCTCGACCCCTTGCGAAGTTATGTTGTTAGCGAATGTATGCAATGTTAAATGATCTAATGGAGATATGTACATGAGAAAAGCGCGAAAATGCATAAACCAGATAAAAGTAGAAGGGTAGGACAAATTTGGGGTATTACAAGAGGGTATGCGTGATCCGTTACAATGATGTTAAGTCCATTTTATTGTTTTTGAGCGTTTTTGAAAATTCTTAAAAACTGTCCATTTTTCTTCTTTAGCCCATTTGATCATTATAATTGTCTGGCTAATTATTACATTAGTATTATTATTTTTATTTATATTATTATTTTTATTCATTATTATTATTATTAGAAATAATTATTTTGGTTGACTTTTAAGTCAAATTAAAACAAAGAGTTTTTGGACCCTAATTGGTCCCAGTGGCGCTGTTGTTCTTCTTTATCAACTACGTTACAAGCCCAAAGCCCAACAAACACTCACTGTACAGATTCAAAGGAAAGAAAAACACATTTGTAAAACTAAAACAAATCCAATCTTTACAGAATCAAATCATATTAATTACATATACAAAATCGTCCAATTTTTTAATACCAAATCAAATCTCAATCAATTATAAACAGAAGCAAGTCTAATCTCTAATTTACAACAAAATCTTCTAATTCCTAACAGAATCAATCTACCCTAATCAACCAAATAATAATGACAATCACATAAAATATTCTTAATCTGTCTAGAAACCTAACTATAAATAACCTAAGAATTCTAAAGAAAGGAGAGGAGATACAAAAGAAGAAGAGAAAAAGCAGAAGCAATGCATCAATCGTCTTGCTTGAGATATGGGTTTCAACTTCTAAAACCCTAGATTTGTGTTGCGTCATCGTCACCTTCACGCCATCATCATCGCACCTGTCAAACAGAAAGGAAGGAGGAGGAGATTAGAAGGGGAATCAGAAAACCAAAAAGGAATTAAATACGACCATAATCACTGCGGAGAGGTAAGCCTGATACTTAGATTATAGGATTTTGATTGCATGATGATTGATGTTTAATTGTATGACTAGGGGTTAATTTGGGGTTTCTGGGGTTTCTAGGGTTAGGTTAGGGTTAGGGGTTCATCAGACTAGGGTTAGGGTTCATAAGACTAGGGTTAGGGTTCATCGTTGTTGAAGATTTCTAGGTTTTGGTTGGTTAGAGTTCATCGCTGTTGAAGATTTTTGGGTTTTGATTGGTTAGGGTTCATCATAAACCCTTAGGGTTCTTAGGATTCTTATGAACCCAGATGAAGATTCACGGTGGTTAGGATGAATGTTTGTGAAGGAAAATTGCGATCAAAAGCGCAACGGAATTTAAAATTTTCCTTTAGCGATCCTTACGAATGAGCATGGTCAGTGATAGAAATATCTACCTCTTGTGGCGATTCATACCTTTGATGTTGTGATCACGAGCGTTGATGAAGAACAACACCTCTACTCAGTCCACACGAACAGACTGCTTCCGGTCACAGTACTAGCTGATCACGAACGGAAACTTTGAGTGAGAGAGAGAATCAAAAACGAAATTGCATCAAGTGAAATTGCTTCATCACAAAGGATCTATTTATAGAATCACTCGTGTGGGCTACAAGCTAAAAGCCCAATTAAGGCTATAAGCTAAAAGCCCAATTAAGCTTATGGACATCATACCTTATGACGTACCATATATCACTTATCCACGTGGTACCTTACCACTTTCCGTATTACACTTAAGTGCATTGTACCTTACGGTGTTCCTTATTTATTCTATCTCTCATCAACCTGTCCTTATGTGTGTGACCCTGTAGGTTTTCGCGACGTTGGCAATTATATTAAATCACACATTTAATATAATAAACAGTGAGCGGTATCTAGCAACACATCACTGTTACCCAAGTCACGAAAATGTCATGTGATCTGACCAAACCTTTTCCGTGATAATATTTGTGTTGTACAATTACCCTTTTGCCCTCATGTCTATATTGAACACAAGGCATACACTGTGTCACCCTTGTCCAGTTCAATATTGGGCCCTTAGACATTTATCTTGTTATGCAGGATGAGCAAATTCCATCTAGGTCACTCATGTCCCTTAGCATGCTTTGTGAAGTACCCATCAACCGTCTTTATAGTCATCCAGTTACGGATGACGTTTGATCAGCAATAAAGTACTTGACTCTACATCTAGGGTCCATAGTGGTTTCAGGTCTAAGGGTGGTATACACCATTATCATCATGAGAATAACTTATGACACTTTGCATAACATTCTATGTAGTATTCTCATAGCGGGTCAATCCAGTATAAATATTACTCCTAATATTCATACCTATGTCAAGACTTGATAACTCCTTATCTATGATCCATGAGATGTGATCATCAATCTATCTTCATAATAATCTTAATGCTTTAATGCTATCCCACTTCACATTAAAGCTTGATTACGGATACTTTAAGAATAGTGTCTTATGTTTAATGGGATCTCATAATTAAGTCACACTTGATATTTCATTAAACAAATAAACCATTCTAGGGACTTTATTATTTTGGAAAGCAAACATAATAAAGAAATGCATTTTATTATTAATAAATAATTCGATACAAGTACCAAAAGTATTGGCCTCTAGGGCTTACACCAACAATCTCCCACTAGCACTAGAGCCAATCAGGCATACCCCTAATACCCATAGATCTAGTATGTCCATCATGCTTCAGCTGTGCAAGAGGCTTTGTTAATGGGTCAGCAACATTGTCAAGTGTAGGTACTCTGTATATTTTCACATCTCCCCGATCGATTATCTCTCGAATGAGATGATAACGCCTAAGTATGTGTTTGGATCGTTGGTGAGATCTAGGCTCCTTAGCTTATGCGATAGCACCATTGTTATCACAATAGAGATCAATGGGATCCACAATGCTATGGACTATGCCAAGTTCACTAGTGAACTTCTTGATCCAAACAACTTCCTTTGCTGCAGTTGAGGCAGCAATATACTCAACCTCGGTTGTAGAATCAGCAACTGTATCTTGCTTTGAACTTTTCCAGCTCACAGCGCCACCATTTAAACAAAACACATAACCAGATTGCGATCTAAAGTCATCCTTATCTGTCTGGAAGCTAGCATCAGTGTATCCAATTACAGCAAGCTCTTCCTGACCTCCATATATCAAGAATGAATCCTTAGTCCTTCTCAAGTACTTAAGGATATTCTTGACAGCTACCCAATGAGCATCACCGGGATTAGACTGGTACCTACTCGTTGCACTTAAAGAATACGAGACATCTGGTCGAGTACATAACATGGCATACATGATAGATCCTATTGCAGATGCATATGGAATCTTATCCATGCGATCCCTTTCTTCCTTACTTGAAGGGGATTGTGTTTTTGACAGACACATGCCATGTTGCATAGGTATGAATCCTTTCTTGGAATCATGCATATTAAAGCGTCTCAACACTTTTTCTATGTATGTACTCTGACTTAGGCCAAGCAGTTTTTGTGACCTATCTCTATAGATCCTGATTCCTAATATATAGGCTGCTTCACCTAGGTCCTTCATTGAAAAGCATTTCCCTAACCAAGTCTTCACTTGTTGCAAGGTAGGGACATCATTTCTAATAAGTAATATGTCATCTACATATAATACCAGGAATACGATCATGCTCCCACTAACCTTCTTGTAGACACAAGGCTCATCTTCATTCTTGATGAATCCATACTGTTTTACTGTTTCATCAAAACGAAGATTCCAGCTTCTGGAAGCTTGCTTCAATCCATAAATTGATCGCTGTAACTTACATATCTTTTGGGCTTCCTCTGGTATGTCAAATCCTTCAGGTTGTGTCATGTACACATCCTCAAGAAGATTCTCATTAAGGAAAGCAGTTTTGACATCCATCTGCCATATTTCATAATCATGATATGCAGCGATAGCAAGTAAAATCCGAACAGATGTAAGCATTGCAACTGGTGAAAAGGTTTCATCATAGTCCACCCCATGAATTTGTTTATAGCCTTTTGCAACCAGTCTTTCCTTATAGGTATGTACCTTACCATCCATGTCAATCTTATTTTTGAAGACCCACTTGCATCCTATAGGGTTAACTCCTATAGGAGGCTCTACCAAGGTCCAAACCTGGTTTGTGTACATGGAATCCATTTCAGATTTCATGGCTTCTAGCCACTTCTCGGACTCAGGACCAATTATGGCCTCTTGGTAGGTCTCAGGCTCATCTTGATCCATGAGTAATACATCACCCTGATCACTTATGAGATATCCATATCTCTCAGGTTGTTGACGTATCCTGCTTGACCTACGCTGGTCTTGTTCTACTTGAGCAGGTTGCTCTTCCACAACTACTTGTGTTTCCTGCTCTAATTCCTCCATAGGTGTATCAATGTTTTGTGGTTCTTGAATTTCTTCAAGCTCTATTTTCCTCCCACTGATTCTTTTGGAAATAAAATCCTTTTCCAGAAAACTCCAGTTCGAGCGACAAACACTTTGCCCTCAGAAGGATTGTAGAAGTAATACCCTCTTGTTTCTTTAGGATACCCCATAAATAAGCATTTGTCAGATTTGGGCTCAAGCTTAGTTGAAATTTGTCGTTTCACATAAACTTCGCAACCCCAAATCTTCATGTAAGACATATGTGGTTTCTTACCACTCCATATCTCATATGGTGTCTTCTCAACCTTTTTGGATGGAACCCGGTTAAGTGTGTAAGCTGCAGTCAATAGTGCATGTCCCCAAAAGGAGTTCGGAAGATCGGCGTGACTCATCATGGATCGGACCATGTCTAACAAGGTTCGATTTCTTCTCTCAGATACACCATTCCATTGTGGTGTTCCGGGAGGAGTAAGTTGGGATAAAATCCCACATTCCTTTAGATGGTCATCAAACTCTAGGCTTAAATATTCACCGCCTCGATCTGATCGAAGAACTTTAATATTCTTACCTAGTTGGTTTTGTACTTCATTCTTGAATTCCTTGAATTTTTCAAAGGTTTCAGATTTGTGTTTCATTAAATACACATAACCATATCTACTGAAATCATCAGTAAATGTGATGAAGTATTGAAAACCTCCTCTAGATGGTATGTTCAGTGGTCCACATACATCAGTATGTATGAGGGCCAAAAGATCATTATCCCTTTCACCTTTTCCTGTGAATGGGGACTTTGTCATCTTTCCAATTAAACAAGATCTGCATGTCTCATATGATTCATAATCAAAAGAGTCCAAGAGTCCATCTTTATGGAGTTTGGAAATGCATTTCTCATTTATGTGGCCTAAGCGACAGTGCCAAAGGTAGCTTGGATTTAACTCATTAGGTTTAATCCGTTTAGTATTAATGTTATAAATTGGCATTTCAAGATCAAGGACATATAGTCCATTGTTCATTTGTGCAGAAGCATAGAATATATCATTCAAATAAATAGAGCAACAATTGTTCTTTATTATAAATGAAAAACCAAACTTGTCCAAACAAGAAACGGAAATAATATTCCTACTAATTGCAGGTACATAATAACAGTTCTCTAACTAAATTATTAAACCACTAGGTAAAGTCAAAACATAAGTTCCTACGGCTAAAGCAGCAACCTTTGCTCCATTTCCAACTCGTAGGTCAACTTCACCTTTTGCCAAATCTCTACTCCTTTTTAGCCCCTGCACATTAGTACAAATGTGAGAACCGCATCCAGTATCTAATACCCATGATACAGAAGTAGATAAATTAATTTCAATAACAAAAATACCTGAATTTGAAGTCCCTACTCCATTGTTCTTATCTTCCAGGTACTTTGGGCAGTTTCTCTTCCAATGTCCGGTCTTTCCGCAATGGAAGCAAGTGCCCTCCTTTGCTATGCCTCCACTAGGCTTCAAAGCAGGAACAATAGGTTTAGGCTTGGAAAATTCCTTGCCTTTTCCTTTACCAACCTGCTTGGTAGGCCTCTTGTTCAGCTTCTTTCCATTACTGACCATCGGAATGGACTTCCCTTTTGTCTTCATATTCTGCTCAGCAGTTTTCAACATGCTTAGCAATTCTGGAAGACTCTTATCCATGTCATTCATGTTGAAATTCATGACAAACTGATTAAAGCTATCTGGCAACGATTGCAAGATAAAATCAGTTGCAAGTTCCTTTCCAAGCGAAAACCCTAACCTTTCAAGGTTCTCCACATACCCAATCATTTTGAGTACATGGGGACCTACAGGGTTTCCCTCAGATAACTTGCTGTTAAAAAGGGCCTTTGAAACCTGAAACCTCTCATTTCTTGCCTTCTCTTGATAGAGCATTTTCAGATGTCCGATCATATCGAACGCTGACATGTTCTCGTGTTGCTTTTACAACTCCGAGTTCATAGTAGCTAGCATGAGACAAGCGGCTTCGTTAGCATCATCAAGATGCTTCTTATAAGCATCTCTTTCTGCCTTAGGTGCCGAACTAGGCGGTTCCTCTTCAGGAACAAGTGTCTCCAAGACATACAACTTCTTATCGTGCTTGAGGACAATCCTCAGATTTCGGTGCCAATCCAGGAAATTTGTCCCAGACAATTTTTCCTTATCTAGGATTGATGGCAAAATATGGTTGTTTGTTGTCATGGTAATCTACAAAAAAAAATGAAAATATAAGTATCATTAAAACAACATATTTAATTAGGCCTTTAATCAAATATGCTCCCACTATTCTAGTGGGTCGAGATCCACATTTCACTTCGTTCTAAGTCAGCGTTAGGCTGATGTGATCGGTGGATCTGAAACTGACTGTTTAACGCTGGTTCACGAAATGTCGCGGAAGCAAGAGTCGCCACCGTCTTTTATTTTCTCCAAATGGAAAGGACAAAAGCACAGAAAAATTCCTTAAAGAGATTGCTCTCGGTTCGGGAGGTAGATTATAGAAAGGGAAGGTGTTAGCACCCTTTCTATCCATGGTTATCCATGGGCTCTTAGATAATTGCTCACTTGTGTTTTCAAAAATGGTTTGTTTGCTTTTCAACTGTGGGTTTAAAAAATTTTCTTTGAAAAATTTCAGTTCGACTCGTACGTCAGAGTGTTTGAAAAATTGTTTTGAAAGCTTTTGAAAAGTGTTGGTGTGAAAAGATTTTGATTTGTTTTTGAAGAGAGCAAGTATCTACGAGAATCTACCTACCCTAAGGAATTCGTCTGTGTAGATGTCCTTTAAAGTAGTGCCATCCCACCATTGAGAGGTAGGTAGCACCACCGTTGGAGGTGTTCGGGTCAATTCGAGATTAGGGACGTGGTGATCACCAGAGCAATGGGAAGACACCTTAGAAGCTACCCTCATGCCAGGTTCCCGGATCATGAGGACTTACTAAGACATCCTCTACTCGACGACCACCTTTCGAGGCAAGGCAACAGTGAGGCGTACCCTAGGGGTGGTGTGTGCGAATTGTGTGTCATTTTCATTGATATTTGTCTTTGTCACGTTCATTGTGATCTACGCTTGATTTTAATTAAGTCCATACATTCTTTCATGCTTTTTGTTAACAGTTAAAAGTTTGCGGGAAAGGTAAATCTAAAGCTATTACAAATGGCGCGGGTCCACATCGCCAAAATTAAACCGGACCCGATTTGACGGAAAGATAAATAAAGCAAAGTAAAAGAATTAACAGTGCGAGAAGTATAAAACGTTACAAAGCTTTGGGAGAGATACATGATTGTTTAATCGAAATAAAGTAAATGCGCGAAAGTAAATAATTAAGAATATGGGCGTTGGACCCTTTTGCAAAATATTAAAATTAACGAGGAATTAAAATTAAAAATTAAAAAGAAAATGTTTTTGGTGTTTTTATGTTTTTTAGATTTAATAGAAAAAAGAGAATTAATTAAAATTAAAATAAAATGTCAAACCCTAATTCTAATTATTTTTTAGTTATTATGAAAATGTTAAATTAACCTAAATTAAACCCTAATTTTCACTTATGTACATTTAATTATAAAAATAAAATAAATATTATTATTGTGAAAAAGAAATAAAAAAAAGAATAAAAATTAACTAAACCTAATTCTACTTCTTTTGGATTTTTTTATTATGAAAAGAATTAAAACCTATTTTAACCAAATAATTACATATTAATTTATTTATGAAAATATTAGAATAAAATAATTATTGCATTTTTTATCTTCTTCTGGTTTTTAGGCATTTTTTGTATTTAGCAAAATAATTAATTAATTTAAAACAATAAAGGGAATAAAACAACAATTGAAAATAAAATAAATAAAAAATATGGAGAATGCAAACCAGGGGGGTTCAGGCCCCAAAGTGGAGGCTTTGTTGTGAAATTCTGGCCCAACGAATTTGGCCTTTTTTGACCTTTCCAGTTTGTGTGCTAGCGCGTTGACCTGGGCATAGCATGCTCTTTGAATCCCTGCCCTTGATTTGAATTTGCTGGACGCGTGGACCTTTAGATTTTGAGGCGTATGATGCATCCATAATATTGACACTGCATAGGAATTTGGATTGAAAAATAATAGCGAAATATGCAAGACCTGTGACTTGAACCCAGGTCATGGGGGTTACCAACATCACACCTTGCCAGCTGAGCCACTACACACATTCATTAATTAAATATACAACAAACATAATAAGAGAAACAACGCGTTAGTGGACCTACGCGCGCGAAATTTGAAACTAACCAGTCACGTTTTGCCACGATGTCATCGTCTCCATCATCCTGAAAAACAAACAACATAAGCAACGGTTTCTTAAGCGTGGTTTTAGGGGCGTTTCTGGAAAATAGCGATTAGGTCCTCATTGAATATAAATTAGGCGCGACAACTGATTCTTCTTCGTCTCTATACGCTGAATCCAACCATGGTACTGAGGATGTCCAATTTTTCCTCTTTTAAGAAGCCCTAAATTTAAGCTCTGAAAAAACCTAGAAATCGCGCATGGCAAAACCTCATATACAGCATAATAGTTCAATTAAACATCATGGTTAGCTTAAAGACATCACAAGGAACAAGAATCCATAAATAAAAAATGCAAAAGGTGCGTGAATTATGATGCACGACTCTGGAAATTTCTTGACACAGTTGGTACTCGTTTTACCAGTTTCTTGAGTCTTGATGGACGTTAATGATTGAGAGTCGTTCAGTGAGACTTGAGGATGCTATTGAAATCAATTTCGTGCCTTGAATCCACCTCTAGCAAGGATTTCAGAATTGAGTTTTTTCAACAATTTTTCAAGTTTGTCTATTGTTCTTCTGCGCAGCTTTTAGTCCATTTGCATTAGGTTTTGATTCAAGCATATGTAGTGAACATTTTAGGTCAACAAAACTGGCCAAGATCCAATGCAATAATGGTTTTGCATATTTGATTTTCTTAAGATCTTTTTGAATCTTTTTCAAGTGTATTTTTGTTCAATCATGCTCAAATCAAACCAAATCTTGCCATATTGGGATGTGCACGAGATATTGACCTTAAAACATGCATAAAAAGATTTTTTAGGTCAAGTTATATATTTTCCACATATTTAAATGATTTAAATGAATTAATATTAATAATAATTCAAATAAATAAATAAAAAATGAGAAGATACTTCCCTTTGGGCCAAGTGGTCGTGCACATGCTTAGAATGATGAATCATGGAAGAAAAATGGGCCCATTAGCATTTTTAGGTCATTTGAAGTAATGTTGACTTTTCAAAATATCCAAAAATTTCCCAACTTCCACAAGGCATAACTTGCTCAATTTTTAAGCTTTTCTCATGTTCTTGGACATTTTGAAAAGGTCTTTGAGTCCTCTAACCAATGCCTTTGGTCCCATGTCATTTTGATTTACCAATCTCAAGTTATGGCCTTTGACTTAAAGTCCCTTTTTGTTGACTTTTGAAAATGACCTATAATGTTGAAATTGATAACTTTTTGTGAGAGCATTTCTTGGACTTGAAATATGAAGATGAGTTGTAGGAAATGTCTTTCTATTCAAAATGAGCTTTGGATGGAATTTTTCTGATAATCCATGTGAAAGTTATGCCCTGGTCAATTTCAGTTGACTTTTTCAGCTGTCCAAATATAGTAACTTTTGCATCTTTGATGATTTCTGAGCCAAATTTTGAGAATCATGATCAAGCATTGATCAAATGATGTTTGTGGCTTCAAAATGATATGTTGACCAAAAATTTGAACTTTTGACTGTCAAATGACCATTTTGCCCCTACAGTTGACTGTAGTGCAATTTAGGGTTTTGACTGTGCAATTTTGAGCTGAATGCCTTGAAACTTGATATGAGGATTCTTGACCATCTTTGTAGGCATGTGAGACTTGATTGGGCCTTTGAAAACTTCAATTTCTTGATCAGAACACAAACCCTAGTTTTTGGCTGTATAGGAGACTGTTGGACTGTGCAACCCTTGGGGAATTTTATGACTTGGCTTGGCAATTTCTTGAAGAATATGGGAGGGCAAATTTTGGGGTACAACAGTTGCCCCTGTTCAATCTTCTTAGACCTGAGGATGCAGATTGGCCGACGTGCCTTTCGTAATCCGAGGGTGGAAGATGATTGAACACTAGAGTGCCCAGAAATTTGCGCTCACATGGTAGCAGTGAAGATGTGAATGGGCTTATAGATGCCATTGGGAGGTTGCTGGATAGGATGATGGGCTTATAGATGCCATCTGGATGTTGATCGCGTAGGAGATTCCTTGGCGAGAACCTGCATACCTGCAAAACAGAAAATGAGTACCTGACACGTTGCAGGAGCTGATTTTAGATGCTTGGTATAGCTGTGTCCTGACTGGTTACAGGAACTGGATCTGGAGCTTCAAAAGATGATGAATGAACCAGGTATGGTTACTGCCTTAGCATGAATGGTAAGAGACCCTTGGGTGATTTTAACTTCAACAACGCTCGTTGAGAAAATCTTAGCGGGAAATACCATCTTCGCAGGATCGGAATGAGAACCATAGGCCATTATAATCTGAAAGGGAATCACCTCACTCGCCGTTGGAGAGGGAATCATAGGAAAAGGAATTGTCACCTCACACTCATCGTCGGAGAGGGAAACATCTGAAAAGGACTTACCACCTCACACACCGTCGGAGAGGGAACCATAGAAGACTATCACCTCACACTCATCGTCGGAGAGGGAAACATCTGAAGAAGGAATTACCACCTCACGCACTTGCCGGAGAGGGGACCATAAGAGACTATCACCTCACACTCATCGTCGGAGAGGGAAACATCTGAAGAAGGAATTACCACCTCACGCACTTGCCGGAGAGGGGACCATAAGAGACTATCACCTCACACTCATCGTCGGAGAGGGAAACATCTGAAAAAGGAATTACCACCTCACTCGCCGTCGGAGAGGGAACCATAGGAGACTATCACCTCACACTCACCGTCGGAGAGGGAAACATCTGAAAAGGAATTACCACCTCACTCACCGTCGGAGAGGGAACCATAGGAGAATATCACCTCACACTCACCGTCGGAGAGGGAAACATCTGAAAAAGGAATTACCACCTCACTCGCCGTCGGAGAGGGAACCATAGGGATAACTTCTACTGAGTCTTCATCAGAAAAATCTGTTTGGGAGTCGATTTAGCTGGACTAGAGAAGGCCTTGGACTGGATAGGAAATCTTCAAAGTCGATTAACTGAACCGGTCTAGGTCTCGAAATGTCTTCAACTGGAATAAGTGTCAGAACGTCACCATATATGGTTCATATCTGGACTATATCTGGAAGGAAATCTGGAAGCAGCATCAGAACGTCACCATATCTGGTTTACATCTGAAACTATATCTGGAAGGAAATCTGGAAGCAGTATCAGAACGTCACCATATCTGGGTCATATCTGAAACTATATCTGGAAGGAAATCTGGAAGCAGTATCAGAACGTCACCATATCTGGGTCATATCTGAAACTATATCTGGAAGGAAATCTGGAAGCAGTATCAGAACGTCACCATATCTGGGTCATATCTGAAACTATATCTGGAAGGAAATCTGGAAGCAGTATCAGAACGTCACCATATCTGGGTCATATCTGAAACTATATCTAGAAGGAAATCTGGAAGCAGCATCAGAACGTCACCATATCTGGGTCATATCTGAAACTATATCTAGAAGGAAATCTGGAAGCAGTATCAGAACGTCACCATATCTGGGTCATATCTGAAACTATATCTAGAAGGAAATCTGGAAGCAGTATCAGAACGTCACCATATCTGGTTTATATCTGAAACTATATCTAGAAGGAAATCTGGAAGCAGTATCAGAACGTCACCATATCTGGATCATATCTGAGACTATATCTAGAAGGAAATCTGGAAGCAGCATCAGAACGTCACCATCTCTGGGTCATATCTGAAACTATATCTAGAATGAATTGCGATAGTTGATAGTAGTCATTTTTGTATTGATCTTTTCCTGAAACGGTAAAGCATTAGTTGAATGCAAGATCATGATGCATGAACTGTATGTCCTCAAAATTAATGAGATTCGTGTAGTATGATGCATATGCATGCTATAATGTATGAAGATGTGATGTTTATGAACATATGTTTCCGTCTTAGGAAAATAAATCCTTGACGGGTGCCGGGAGGTCACTCCTGGGAAGATGTTGGAGAATTAGATCTTGCTCCGCTGGGGATGATAACTGCAAGAATACCGGTAGGAGAAGATGACTCTGTTGCGGAATAAAACTTGGCAAATGGAAGATTCTGCGGAGAGAAAAAACTCTAGCAACCATGCTGGGGAGTGATACTCTGTGGGAAGAGAGATGCCTTGCTGAGTGTTGACAATAATTTGTTGGGGATACCCTTGTTGTTGGAAGTGTTGATGGACTTCGCTGGGGTAAGAAGACTTCGTCGAGGACGATCTTTCCATGGCTTTTGGCTGAGGATAACCCAGTTATATCCTGGTAAGGAAATAACTCTTTGAATAAAGCCGGGAGACGCGTTCGTGCTCTGTGAGGATAAGCTTCCAGAACCTACTAGGGATAAGCTTACTACTTGGGGAGATGAATTCCAACTTTCCTGGGGAAACTGGATTGGACTTTCCTGGGGGAGTTTTGAACTATGTCGGGGAAGCGATTCCTTTGAATGTTGGTCTGCCGCCGGGGAACAATCTTTAGACCAAGACTGTCGGGGATGCTTGTTAAGAATATATGCTGCTGGGGAAGTATTGAGATCTACGGGAGGACACTCAATTTCCTTGAGATTTGATAACTCTGCTTGGAGAAGAATGCACTGACTGCTGACTCTCTGGGGAATTTAAGATGTACTAGTCATGTTCTTTAGCTGAACCTACCTTGGTACCTTGGAGGACAGAACGATTAGATCGTTTGGGCAGCTCATTATTGCCCCTGTTTCTGAGGTGGGAGAGGAAGATCTGGGAGGTGTTGATAGCTTGCTGATGGACAGACCTACTTCTGGTAGGCAGATGACAAGATGACATAGTCGTACGCTTTAATCCCTAACTTTTTCCTGGGCCGCCCTTTCGGGTTTTCAGTCCACCGGGATACCCATTTTTGCCCAAGCCGCCTTTTCAAGTTCTCGACTTGCCGGGTGTACAGATTTTTCTTTTCATCCCTTCACTTTGCCCGAACCCTTTTGGTTCGCCGGGAAGCCCTTATTTTTGCCTAGGTGTGTCAACCTAGCGGGTCTTTGATTTTGCGTAGTATTTTTTCCGACTATGTCCACGCTCTCAAAATATAGGGAGTTGCCTCTGCTAGAAGTGTTTTGTCATGCCACCAGAAGGTGTTTGATCGTGCAAGATTTGTTGCTGGAATGCCCCCAAGTGACTTAGGCGGAGATTTGCCCCAAGCTGTTTGGCCTTTGAGAGATTCCCTGAATCTTGATTGGACTGCCCCAGATGATGGACCAGGATCATGTCTGCCCCTTGATTGGAGGTACTTCTGTTCATTAGGCATTCGTCGTGCGAATTTCTATGCTGTTCAAACAAAAGTCATATACAAACAAAGTTATGTTAAAAATGCAAAGCTTATGTCTGTCTTGAAGATTTGGAAAATGCAGTTTTTTTTCATAAAACAAGTGAATGTTTGTAAAACGTGATGTCAACTCCGTATTTACCGTGGGCCTTAAGGAGTCAGGATACCTTTCGTAACAGTATGCTTTCGAACTAACCCATGCTTCAGCTAGGACTTTTGAGGGTTATAACGTGGCCTGGTTCATGGTTTAAGAAACAAAGGATAAAGGCTCAAATTATTTGTACCCACCCGCTCTTCGTGATGTTCTCCAAACCTAAACTCAGTTGATCATACGCTAGACCTTGTTCGATTCTTTGTCCTGATGTTCCAATGATGGTTCAGATATTGATGATTTATTCTGAATAGGCAGTCATTTTTGCTTTGGTTGTGAGACCTCTTGCTTGATTTTTGTTATCCCTTTCTTTTTTGCCTGAACTGTTTCCTTTTTGGAATTACAGTCAGTGGGATGCCCCAGTTTGGTAAGTCTTCTTTATTGGTTTTGACTTTTTGGGCTTTTCATTTATGATTTTTTTTTTGATAATGACTGCCTGTCCTTATGATTGTTCGGAACCATCACTGTCTTTTGTTTTTGAAAAACTCATTTGGTGCCATTCATTGTGCACTTGGATCAACTGAGAGAACTACTCTGCCCCAGGTTATGATAAAGGGTTTTAAATTTCGAAAAGAAAAACTCCTACTTCTTTGGCTCAGAGGGGTTGACGAGGGATTATCATCCTTATAACTCCAGTGTTTAGGGATTGAAACAATGCTTGTACCTCATCAGCGGGGTCTGTTCAAAAGCATACTGTAGATTATGGTATCGTTTTCGTCATCTTCCCTCAAGAGGCTTAGAATTATTTAAGATCAAGAGTTGACATCAGAAAAAATATGAAAACAGTTTGCATATAGTGAATGCGAATATATTGATTCAAAAATAGACATAAGCGATGCATTAATGGAATAACAATGTTTTAACATGAATAAATGTTTAAACAAAAGAAAATCACAACTTGAATTCGAATGAACAAAAAGTGCTTTCTATCCTAGCCATGTTTTGGCAAGGGAGCAGTGATCACGTTGGGAGTCTCGGGTACTTCAAACTGAATCTCTCCAGCGTCGATCATGCCTTGAATCTTGTACTTCAGTGCCCAACAATCCTCAGTATCGTGCCCCGGGCTACCAGAATGGTAAGCGCACCTTGCTTCTGGGTTGTAGCTTGGAGAGGATGTCTTTGGATTTGCAGGAGGGTTGATCACCGCAATCAGGTTCATCCTTAACATGTGTTTCAAGGCTCGTGACCATGGCATGTTGATATTGGTGAATTGTCTCTTAGGCTCGTCCGACCTGTTCTGATCAACCCGCTGTTTTTGGCGAGGTCGTTGTTGGACCTGTGAAGTAGTAGCAACTCGGAGAGGTCTATTCACTGGACCCGACCTTTGCCCTCTTGGAAGCTGTTCCATGACCTGGTCCCTGATTTGGGTTGGTTGCTTCATGCCTTGAGGAAGCTGACTGACCATGGCTCTCAGCTCTCCTTGCTCCTGAGCTAAACCTTGAATGAGGGCCCTTTGCCCCAGCATCTGGGTTTTCAATGTGTCTACCTCAGCTTGTAGACGTTTCAGCTGTTCGTCCTTGTCATCTTCAGGACTTTTTCTGATCAGATTCCCCATGAGGAGTGCCCTCAACTCTTCCTGCCCCTTGGATAGACCTAGGAAGATTTCCCTGAACTGAGACTCTTGAGCGTGAAGGTCTTGGTTATCTTGTTGTGAAGCCATGGCTGAAATAAACAGCGGGAAAGGTAAGTGACCTGCAAAAGGGATACCTGTAATGCAATGATGTGTATGATATGCATGCAATGTTTTCAAGGATCTCGCGGGGTAAACAAGAAAATTGTTAGAATTTGAATCCGGTAGCTTAGTTGAAGGAACTGCATATTATTGAGAGTCCTTCTTCAAAGGGTCAAAGGCTCACCATATCCAGTGGGTCATAGCCCCTGACAACCTTGGCTAGAGGAAAATAAATCTTCTTTGCCCCTTGCTAGATGTTTGATTCATCATGACCTGCATCACAAGCCCTTGAGATCCTTGAAATGGGTTAGGATGTATGCAATGGTATGATGTCATGATGCATGGGGTGATATGAATAAACCCTGTTATGAATCCTTATTAAGGACTGCAAACCAAAACCTGCAAGAAAACTTGGTAAACCCTGTTATGAGTCCTAATTAAGGACTACAAACAAAACCTGCGAGAAAACCGGGTAAACCTTGTTATGAGTCCTAATTCAGGACTACAAACAAAACCTGCGAGAAACTCAAGCGTCAGATAACAAGCATGCAAGTAGGCAAGTACAAAGGCACACAAGTCACACAGAAGTGCCCTTAGAGTTTAGGCCAGCATGAGGTCTAGGTATTACCCTCTTTCAGTTTGTTGGTTCATACCTGTCCTACCAAAGTAACCGGGTTCTTAGAGGATCCCAATATCATTGACTACCCTAATTCGGTCATAACTCCAGCATCGCAATCTTTTCTTGCGGCCAGAACCATCACGAGAGTTTAGCCTCAATGGGCGTAGCATACTGCTACTGTTCTAATGGCCAAGTTGGGTCATTTAAGGTTCTAAGGTCTGTTGGTGCTTAATGACTCCTTGGAAGACCCATATTCTCCCCGTTTCAACACGAGGGATATCGGTACAGACCAAGGCGCCACACCAACGTAGCCACTACTTCACCCATGTCGGTATACGCCGGACAGGTCCCTCACAGCTTATGCTACCTAAACAGGGTATCCCCAGATCCGGGTTAGGATCTATGTAACTCCGATGCAACCCACAATAGTAAAGCAAGCAATTCAGATAATTGAAAACACAGTTATGAACTATCCCTAAGGTACACCCCACTTTAAAAGATATTCCCCAGCAGAGTCGCCAGTTCTGTGATCGGTGGATCTGAAACTGACTGTTTAACGCTGGTTCGCGAAATGTCGCGGAAGCAAGAGTCGCCACCGTCTTTTATTTTCTCCAAATGGAAAGGACAAAAGCACAGAAAAATTCCTTAAAGAGATTGCTCTCGGTTCGGGAGGTAGATTATAGAAAGGGAAGGTGTTAGCACCCTTTCTATCCATGGTTATCCATGGTCTCTTAGATACTTGCTCACTTGTGTTTTCAAAAATGGTTTGTTTGCTTTTCAACTGTGGGTTTAAAAAATTTTCTTTGAAAAATTTCAGTTCGACTCGTACGTCAGAGTGTTTGAAAAATTGTTTTGAAAGCTTTTGAAAAGTGTTGGTGTGAAAAGATTTTGATTTGTTTTTGAAGAGAGCAAGTATCTACGAGAATCTACCTACCCTAAGGAATTCGTCTGTGTAGATGTCCTTTAAAGTAGTGCCATCCCACTATTGAGAGGTAGGTAGCACCACCGTTGGAGGTGTTCGGGTCAATTCGAGATTAGGGACGTGGTGATCACCAGAGCAATGGGAAGACACCTTAGAAGCTACCCTCATGCCAGGTTCCCGGATCATGAGGACTTACTAAGACATCCTCTACTCGACGACCACCTTTCGAGGCAAGGCAACAGTGAGGCGTACCCTAGGGGTGGTGTGTGCGAATTGTGTGTCATTTTCATTGATATTTGTCTTTGTCACGTTCATTGTGATCTACGCTTGATTTTAATTAAGTCCATACATTCTTTCATGCTTTTTGTTAACAGTTAAAAGTTTGCGGGAAAGGTAAATCTAAAGCTATTACAAATGGCGCGGGTCCACATCGCCAAAATTAAACCGGACCCGATTTGACGGAAAGATAAATAAAGCAAAGTAAAAGAATTAACAGTGCGAGAAGTATAAAACGTTACAAAGCTTTGGGAGAGATACATGATTGTTTAATCGAAATAAAGTAAATGCGCGAAAGTAAATAATTAAGAATATGGGCGTTGGACCCTTTTGCAAAATATTAAAATTAACGAGGAATTAAAATTAAAAATTAAAAAGAAAATGTTTTTGGTGTTTTTATGTTTTTTAGATTTAATAGAAAAAAGAGAATTAATTAAAATTAAAATAAAATGTCAAACCCTAATTCTAATTATTTTTTAGTTATTATGAAAATGTTAAATTAACCTAAATTAAACCCTAATTTTCACTTATGTACATTTAATTATAAAAATAAAATAAATATTATTATTGTGAAAAAGAAATAAAAAAAAGAATAAAAATTAACTAAACCTAATTCTACTTCTTTTGGATTTTTTTATTATGAAAAGAATTAAAACCTATTTTAACCAAATAATTACATATTAATTTATTTATGAAAATATTAGAATAAAATAATTATTGCATTTTTTATCTTCTTCTGGTTTTTAGGCATTTTTTGTATTTAGCAAAATAATTAATTAATTTAAAACAATAAAGGGAATAAAACAACAATTGAAAATAAAATAAATAAAAAATATGGAGAATGCAAACCAGGGGGGTTCAGGCCCCAAAGTGGAGGCTTTGTTGTGAAATTCTGGCCCAACGAATTTGGCCTTTTTTGACCTTTCCAGTTTGTGTGCTAGCGCGTTGACCTGGGCATAGCATGCTCTTTGAATCCCTGCCCTTGATTTGAATTTGCTGGACGCGTGGACCTTTAGATTTTGAGGCGTATGATGCATCCATAATATTGACATTGTATAGGAATTTGGATTGAAAAATAATAGCGAAATATGCAAGACCTGGGACTTGAACCCAAGTCATGGGGGTTACCAACATCACACCTTGCCAGCTGAGCCACTACACACATTCATTAATTAAATATACAACAAACATAATAAGAGAAACAACGCGTTAGTGGACCTACGCGCGCGAAATTTGAAACTAACCAGTCACGTTTTGCCACGATGTCATCGTCTCCATCATCCTGAAAAACAAACAACATAAGCAACGGTTTCTTAAGCGTGGTTTTAGGGGCGTTTCTGGAAAATAGCGATTAGGTCCTCATTGAATATAAATTAGGCGCGACAACTGATTCTTCTTCGTCTCTATACGCTGAATCCAACCATGGTACTGAGGATGTCCAATTTTTCCTCTTTTAAGAAGCCCTAAATTTAAGCTCTGAAAAAACCTAGAAATCGCGCATGGCAAAACCTCATATACAGCATAATAGTTCAATTAAACATCATGGTTAGCTTAAAGACATCACAAGGAACAAGAATCCATAAATAAAAAATGCAAAAGGTGCGTGAATTATGATGCACGACTCTGGAAATTTCTTGACACAGTTGGTACTCGTTTTACCAGTTTCTTGAGTCTTGATGGACGTTAATGATTGAGAGTCGTTCAGTGAGACTTGAGGATGCTATTGAAATCAATTTCGTGCCTTGAATCCACCTCTAGCAAGGATTTCAGAATTGAGTTTTTTCAACAATTTTTCAAGTTTGTCTATTGTTCTTCTGCGCAGCTTTTAGTCCATTTGCATTAGGTTTTGATTCAAGCATATGTAGTGAACATTTTAGGTCAACAAAACTGGCCAAGATCCAATGCAATAATGGTTTTGCATATTTGATTTTCTTAAGATCTTTTTGAATCTTTTTCAAGTGTATTTTTGTTCAATCATGCTCAAATCAAACCAAATCTTGCCATATTGGGATGTGCACGAGATATTGACCTTAAAACATGCATAAAAAGATTTTTTAGGTCAAGTTATATATTTTCCACATATTTAAATGATTTAAATGAATTAATATTAATAATAATTCAAATAAATAAATAAAAAATGAGAAGATACTTCCCTTTGGGCCAAGTGGTCGTGCACATGCTTAGAATGATGAATCATGGAAGAAAAATGGGCCCATTAGCATTTTTAGGTCATTTGAAGTAATGTTGACTTTTCAAAATATCCAAAACTTTCCCAACTTCCACAAGGCATAACTTGCTCAATATTTAAGCTTTTCTCATGTTCTTGGACATTTTGAAAAGGTCTTTGAGTCCTCTAACCAATGCCTTTGGTCCCATGTCATTTTGATTTACCAATCTCAAGTTATGGCCTTTGACTTAAAGTCCCTTTTTGTTGACTTTTGAAAATGACCTATAATGTTGAAATTGATAACTTTTTGTGAGAGCATTTCTTGGACTTGAAATATGAAGATGAGTTGTAGGAAATGTCTTTCTCTTCAAAATGAGCTTTGGATGGAATTATTCTGATAATCCATGTGAAAGTTATGCCCTGGTCAATTTCAGTTGACTTTTTCAGCTGTCCAAATATAGTAACTTTTGCATCTTTGATGATTTCTGAGCCAAATTTTGAGAATCATGATCAAGCATTGATCAAATGATGTTTGTGGCTTCAAAATGATATGTTGACCAAAAATTTGAACTTTTGACTGTCAAATGACCATTTTACCCCTACAGTTGACTGTAGTGCAATTTAGGGTTTTGACTGTGCAATTTTGAGCTGAATGCCTTGAAACTTGATATGAGGATTCTTGACCATCTTTGTAGGCATGTGAGACTTGATTGGGCCTTTGAAAACTTCAATTTCTTGATCAGAACACAAACCCTAGTTTTTGGCTGTATAGGAGACTGTTGGACTGTGCAACCCTTGGGGAATTTTATGACTTGGCTTGGCAATTTCTTGAAGAATATGGGAGGGCAAATTTTGGGGTACAACAGCTGATTACACAAAACTAGGTTATTTAGGTAGGAACTCCTTCCAATTGTATCTCATACAACTCTCAAATATTTTCAGTTGGGTGAATAACTCCTTATTCTAATTCATCATATGAATCATTCCCAACTCTTGCTTCTAAACATGTATAATCTTATTATAATGTGTTTAGTTAAGTTTGACCCATTGTTTTAGCAGTTGGATATTACAATTATCCCATCGCACCTTACTAATATAGAACATGCACCTCGCGTAGGCGAAACCTACATTGTTCGATACTAGTCTTGATGAGTGCTGAAACTTGGAAAGCATGAACTTAATATTTAACTTGAGGGATTTTGTTATTAGTTTAATCTCACCGGCTTAACATGCAATTCGTCTCTCTCATGCATCAACATACAAACACATGCATCAATATACATAAAAGGATACAGTTATGGCCCCTAGCGCAATTGTTCTCCCAAGCCAATGAGAGAACCTAAGCTAACCTAATAACGATCTAAACTTCTCCAAGCAAGATCTCCAAGGTTATCCTCCTTTGATATTGTATTCTTCTCTTTCTTCATAACATTACATTACATAAAAGAAACTCGTTTTACATACGAGGGAGTGAGATGAGAAAAGAAGTTACATCAAGAATTTTAGAGAGAGGCACGACACGCAGGCCGTATTTTACAATCCCAAAACAAAATAAAGGAAAAAACTAAGGCCATAACTGATCACCACAAGACAATAATAATAAACAAACTTTTATTATTAGTTTAAATTTTGTTAATTAAAAAAAAAAGGCAAATTAAATTTCGGCGATTGATCACACTACGCAGAGTTAGCCGGGGGTTCCGCACAACTCTTGTGCATTTGAAATCAGCGTCATTTTCGCACAACTCTTGTGCATTCACAACCCTAATCGCATAACTCTGCAACAACACAACCCTTGTGCCGTCATGAACCCTAATGCAACAGCTTCATGTTGTCAAACACATCTCGATTGATAATTCAGTATGATTAATCACATGCCATTGCTTCACCATACTAATGTCGGATTCCGAAGCATATGAACAGTGATCGGTCAAAGGAATAACAATCATCAAGTGTTTGAATGAACGAAACAGAAACAATATATCCCATATACCATCGTTGCATCAGATTTATTTATATCATATATAAAAGTGATCGATCTTATTTGTGTAACCTATAGACGATCGATGTATCGCTGCTTCACCATACTAATGTCGGATTCCGAAGCATAGTCAACATCAATCATCCAAATCGTACACAATAGATGCCAAATTTAATTACTCGTTTATTATTCAATTCATTCTGGTTTTAATCGAATCAAAACAGAAAATATAGAACATAAATAACTATCAGATCCATGGTTTCGTAAGTGGCTCTGATACCACTGAAGGAAAATTGCGATCAAAAGCGCAGCGGAATTTAAAATTTTCCTTTAGCGATCCTTACAAATGAGCATGGTCAGTGATAGAAATATTTACCTCTTGTGGCGATTCAGACCTTTGATGTTGTGATCACGAGCGTTGATGAAGAAAAATGCCTCTACTCAGTCCACACGAACAGATCGCTTCCGGTCACAGTGCTAGCTGATCACGAACGAAAACTTTGAGTGAGAGAGAGAATCAAAAACGAAATTGCATCAAGTGAAATTGCTTCATCACAAAGGATCTATTTATAGAATCACTCGTGTGGGCTACAAGCTAAAAGCCCAATTAAGGCTATAAGCTAAAATCCCAATTAAGCTTTTGGACATCATACCTTATGACGTACCATATATCACTTATCCACGTGGTACCTTACCACTTTCCGTATTACACTTAAGTGCATTGTACCTTACGGTGTTCCTTATTTATTCTATCTCTCATCAACCTGTCCTTATGTGTGTGACCCTGTAGGTTTTCGCGACGTTGGCAATTATATTAAATCACACATTCAATATAATAAACAGTGAGCGGTATCTAGCAACACATCACTGTTACCCAAGTCACGAAAATGTCATGTGATCTGACCAAACCTTTTCTGTGATAATATTTGTGTTGTACAATTACCCTTTTGCCCTCATGTCTATATTGAACACAAGGCATACACTGTGTCACCCTTGTCCAGTCCAATATTGGGCCCTTAGACATTTATCCTGTTATGCAGGATGAGCAAATTCCATCTAGGTCACTCATGTCCCTTAGCATGCTTTGTGAAGTACCCATCAACCGTCTTTATAGTCATCCAGTTACGGATGACGTTTGATCAGCAATAAAGTACTTGACTCTACATCTAGGGTCCATAGTGGTTTCAGGTCGAAGGGTGGTATACACCATTATTATCATGAGAATAACTTATGACACTTTGCATAACATTCTATGTAGTATTCTCATAGCGGGTCAATCCAGTATAAATATTACTCCTAATACTCATACCTATGTCAAGACTTGATAACTCCTTATCTATGATCCATGAGATGTGATCATCAATCTATCTTCATAATAATCTTAATGCTTTAATGCTATCTCACTTCACATTAAAGCTTGATTACGGATACTTTAAGAATATTGTCTTATGTTTAATGGGATCTCATGATTAAGTCACACTTAACATTTCATTAAACAAATAAACCATTCTAGGGACTTTATTATTTTGGAAAGCAAACATAATAAAGAAATGCCTTTTATTATTAATAAATAATTCGATACAAGTACCAAAAGTATTGGCCTCTAGGGCTTACACCAACAGTTTGAAGGCAGGTGGTGGCGCCCAGATGCAGCCGCTGATGGAAGCAATTTTCGATTAGTGGCGCTCTGGGCTGGGGGATTTCTGGTACAGAGGAATTCTGGAGAGAAGGCAGAGTCTCTCTCTAGAAATAACAAAAGGGTTTTGTTATTTTTGGTAGAAAGATAAAGAAAAGGGGAAAATGGGCTTGATGCCCGGAAACGTGTTTTTATAAACCTTCTCCATATCCGCTGCAACACGCTTACCATGCTCCCTCAATCCATGCCTTCTAACCTTGATCAAACATTTCAAAATCTATGACACACTGTAACTCCATGCACGTACACCACACCTTGTCCAACGGACCTCCTAACGTCCATCATTCTTGGGCCAAGCCCAATGCTAAACATACACCCCATATTACTTCCCCCCTTCAAACTATACCCCCAACGAAAACGGGCCCAGTTCAATATCTGAACTTGGGCCCCTTTCTGAATACACCCCCTGTTTTCGTTATTGTGTACAAACAACACCTCCTCTGCGTTTTTGGGCCTGGATTCAATATCCGAATTCAGGGCCTTGCTTTAAACCCCCCCTAATTTACTTAACCCAAACAAAATACACCCCTTGCATTTTAATTAATTATTTTTATATTTTATTTATGTTTAAATTTTAACTAATATTTTTATAAACTTATTTTATTATTATCACAAAACTCAAATGTTTATTTTTCTAATCCATCCAAATATTTTTAATTGCATTAAAATTATTTCTCTTCATGCATTAATAAGATTTTTATATTTTAATACATTTAAATTTAAAAAGTACTTAACCAACACCAAATTATTTTTTAACTTAATTAATTCAAAACTATTTTCAAAAAGGATTATGAAGATACTTTAATCGACTGCGAACTTTGTCTAATAACTCCGCTATTCATATAGCCAGACTTGGTTCAAGGGGAATTCAAAATATCTTCGTAATTCGTAAAAAACATCAACCAACTGTGAGCTACGAATCGAGACTCTGATTCCTCATAAGAGGATACGTAGGCATACGAATAAAATCATGGCGAGTTCCCCTGATAAAAATTAAAAGCTTATTTCCTAAGCTGTAAATTTAGACCCTAGTATCCTTGTGAACAAGATAGTTGAGGGGTGCCTAACATCTTCCCTTCGTCTAAAACGATTCCAATAACTTAGAATCTATGACCAAATTAGGGTTATCCTTTATATTCCCTTTCTAAATATGAAAATTAAGGGTGGCGGCTCTCATTTTAAAACCGATTACAACAACTGACGACTCTGCTGGGAGATAAACCTAGGGTTTAGAAGCCTTCCTCTTAGGCTTAGGATTTTTGTTTGGATCTTTAATGTTTTCAATTTTTGATTTTATTTATTTATTTGCTTTCATTTATTATTTTGATTTATTTATTTTTATCATGTTATATTCATTTGATGATGGGATTTTTATTTTTAAAAAAAAATATATATTTTTCATAAAAATCCTTCGAAAGAAGGTTCGTCTATTAGCCAAGGAGATACATCATTTCTACGAGTTTATGTGACGACTTCGCCTAGATTCGGTGGAATTCCGAAAAAGAAATACGTCTCAAGAGACATCCTCCTAGGGGTAGGACTTTGGAATTAAACCCATGACTCTTTGTATAACCCTTAAACCAAAATCTCATGGTGAGACTTTTTATGGCCTAGAGACAAAAGTTTCAGTCTACAAAGAGGCTCCACTTAAGGAAGGCCCTTGTGCCTTTTCCTCTAGTGTTATACATGATACCCTTAAGGAAACCACCTTATGGGGAGGGTAGAATTTACGTAGGCTAAAACTAGGAGCCTACCATCTAAGGATACCTTTCATAAAATCCCGTCACTAAGCCACACAATCATGCATTTATATATCTTACATTTCATATATTCATTACCTTCCATTTCTTTTTTTCTGTCTTATTCACAGTATAAAAAAAAATCAAAGGTTTTTAGTAAAGTGTCCTAAAAAAATGAATTCCAGAGGGAAACCACTTGTCCGTATTAATACCGTCAAACCAGATATGACAAATATCAAGGCTATAAAAGGGAATTTGTATGAAAGAGATTTAAATATGTTTACTCGTCGTTATGGGGATACCCTTGAATTAACAAAAGCGGAGGTACAATTGGATGATATTTCTGCCTTAATTCAGTTATACGACCCTCTATTGATGTGTTTTACCTTCCAAGACTTTCAGCTAGCACCGGCTCTGGAAGAATTTGATAGACTTTTGAATTTTTCTAAAGGGAAAGCTTATGTAGGAATCATGAATACTATTGACATTAAAAACTTAGTAGATGGTTTAGGGATCTCTGATCCCGAATTGTCACTTAATTACAAAAAAAAGGCGATGTACAAGGGATTAAGAGATGTTATTTGGAAATTAAAGCTCTTTATTTTGGTGATAACAAGTAATGAGAGTCTCGTGTTTATTTTTTAGGGTTTCTTTTGTTTGGTGTAATCTTATTCCCACGGACTTTGGACTATATTGACCCTGCATCTATTAGTTTATTTTGGGGTGCAAAAGTTTTCAATATGGACCCAACTCCCGCTTTACTTGCTGATGTATATAATTCACTTCACAACCAGTACAAAAAGGGGAGGGGTAATCTAAACTGTTGCATCTCACTCTTATGTTCTTGGTTTATGAATTATCTCTATAAGGAAGATTACATAATTCCAAATCTGACAACATATGAGTGGCCTCAAAATTAAGGTCTCTTACTGATAATTCTGTGTTGTGGTATGCAAGGAGGTTAGAAATTAGAGATATCATTTATAGTTGCTGAGAATTTCCGAATGTTCCGTTGATTGGATCACATGGTTGCATTAATTACAACCCTACCTTGGCTCTACGACAACTAGGGTACCCTTTGGAGGATGAACCCTCAGATGAACAACTTCGACCAGAGATCATTCATGACATGGGCAAGAACGACTAAGAATGGCTCAATAAGATCATCTGAGTTTGGAGTAGGTTTAATAAAAGAAAGGCCGAAAGGAAGAATGATGTGGCGAAAGAGCCTTACACTCGATGAGTTTTGGATAGGGTGTGAGTTGTTAAGTCACCATTTGACACTGATCCTGAGTACAAGCCATGTGTTCCAGATTCTCTGCCTATGTCCTTAGAAGAAATAGACAATTTAAAGAATACTTTGAAACAAGCTCAAAGGGATAAAGAGTAATTGGAGCTTAACCTCCATAACTTAACTAAGGAGAAAAGACAAATGTAACACATATTTGAATCAAAAGATCAACAGATTCAGAAAGATCGAGAGGCATTTGAGAAGGAAAGTCTTAAGAAGAAGCGTTCGACTGAAGGGTTGTTAAGTAATACTTTCAACTTAGATTCCCACAACTAACGGTTAGAGGATGATGCTAGTGAGATTGGGAAACTAAGAAGGTGTTACAAAAAAGTAATGCAATACAAAAAGATGATGGAACAAGATTTGAGGGCTCAAAGTTTGGCGCAAGCTTCTCTAGATCAAGAAGAACAAATGAAGTATCTTACCACCAGACTCCAAGATAGCCGAGAATAGGAGGTAGGGGAACGCCTCAAAAGGATGATGGCAGAAAGATTTCTCGCCTAAAAGACTGATGAATACAAGCAAGTGTGTCTTAAGTTAGAAGGCCTTTGAAAGGATTTCCTAGTACAACGGAAACTCTATATGTAATTCCCATTATTTAATTAATTATTTAATTAAATTATTTTTAGAATATTTGAGAAGATGTGTTATAATTAATTGGATTTAATTATTTTATTAAGTCGAGAAATAATATTAGAGATATAGTATTATGTGGTGAAATAATATTAGAATTATAATATTATTTGATGTGGGTTTATTTTGAAGGAATAGAAGTAATAAGGGGGTGTATTGGTTTTAAGCCCATTAAAGAGTAAATAGAATAATAGGATTATTTTATTGTTGTTGAAATAGAATAGAAAGAAAGAAGCAGTAGAAGAATAAGGATTGAGAGGAGAACGTGCAAGCTGCTAGAGAAAGTGGAAAACGACAAGAACGAGAATTCAACCGGAAATTGTAGAGCGACCTTCAATCTAAGGTAAGGGTGGGGTTCTAACTCTATAATTGGGTTTATGATGATTGTTATGTGGAGTTAGAGATGATTGTTGTCTTGTTCTTGAATTGAAAATATATGATTGATGTATGATGAAGAATTGATGAATTTTGGATGAATAATGATGTCTTGACGTTGTCTAATTGATGTAGAATTATAAGTAATTATAGGTGATGAATTTTCATGATTAGATTAAGTTTTAGGGCTTTAATTATGAAACCATAGTGAGATGAAGAGAAGGAAAAACACAGAATTATTACAGTGATGAAAAACACAGAATTACACTGGAACGATACCAGGTGTTACTGTATACGAATGATGAATTAATTTGGAGAATAGACTTTGTCATACTGTTCTTAGTTGGGTTGATATCAGGCAAAGAATTAGAACAATAGGACGAATAGAAAGTAACAATTATGATGTTAGAAGTTGCATAGGTTAGAAGCTATGCTGTCAGAGGACTGTGTCATCAGAAGTTGCATTAGTCAGAATTTATATTAGTTAGAAGATGGGGTTAGTCAGAAGCTGTGATGATCAGAAGTTGTATCTGGTCAGAGGTTGGGTTAGTAAGAAGTTGTGATGATCAGAAGTTGTATCTGGTCAGAGGTTGGGTTAGTCAGAAGCTGTGATGATCAGAAGTTGCATCTGATCAGAGGTTGGGTTAGTCAGAGGTTGCATTAGTCAGGAGTTATAGTAGTCAGAAGATTGTGTCGCCCAAAGGTTGTGTCATTAGAAGTTGTGTTATTAGAAATGGTGTTGGTTAGAGGTTGCATGGTCAGAAGCTGGGTTGGCCTTTATGTTTTTTTTGAACAAAACGATGAACGTTAGATTCTTAGAAGCTGATGTTTGAGCTATAACAGTAGGATAGTGTCGGTCTTGACGTTAGAGTTACAGAATAGTAGTAGTGACTTACTGTGGACTTAATGTACAACTGAATTATTAGTGAGAAGTTATTCATGATGTTCTGTTGATGATTTGTAATAAATAAATGATGTTTGATTATTTATAATAAATAAATGACGTTTAATAGATTTATTTTGATGATATGAGATGTTGATGACGAGACATTGAGATGCATTTGAGATGTTGTTATTTTGAGATGCTTTTGAGATGTTAATTGAGATGTTTTTGAGATGATTTGAGATGTTGTTAACTTGGGTGTTGTTATTACATTCATGGTTGTGTCGCATACATTGCATTTTGAAACGACCTGGCGGAACCGTCATCTCGTAATGAGACATCAATGAAGTCGCCACCGAACGTCTTTTATCCCGTAGAAAGGGAAAGGTAAACATCGAGAAAACCTGGAAAGGAAGAAATCACGGTCTTTCGACCGAGAGATCGGGTAAGGGAGTCTGTTACGCAAGGGGAAGGTATTAGCACCCCACACGCCCGTAGTACTCTATGGTATCCACTCTTGTTGTCTAATCTAATGGGTGTGGTCAAAACCTATGTCTATGGCTTAAAGCTAAAAAGGGAATGCATGAGAAAGAAAAAAAAAGAAAAGAAAAACAATGTAGGGAAAATAAAAGTTGTGTTCGGTTGGGCCCTACCCCAATGCCTACGTATCCCTTTTAAGGAATCAGAGCAACCGTAGTTCGGCTCATATATTTTGGTTGGTTTGTGTTTTTTAGTTAAGACAACAAAAACAGTCAAGATGGCAAAACATCAAATAAAACAACAAATAAATGAGATGATAAAACATCGGCTAAATAATAACAAAGTAACATGTCAAAGATGGCGAAACACCAAATGATAAAACATCACACCTAACAATGACATTGAGAGTCAAAGTAGGATAACCAACATGTGCGATGGCGAAACATCGGCTTCAAAAAATGTGCGATGGCGAAACATCAGCTAAAAGATAACAAGGTATCATGACAAAGATGGCGAAACATCAATAAACCGGATGACAAAACATCACACCTAACAATGATATTGAGAATCAAAGTAGGATAACAAACATGTGCGAGGATGAAACATCGACTATAAGATAACAAGGTATCATGGCAAGGATGGCGAAACATCAACAAACCAGATGACAAAACATCACACCTAACAATGATATTGAGAATCAAAGTAGGATAACAAACATGTGCGATGGAGAAACATCAACTATAAGATAACAAGGTATCATGGCAAGGATGGTGAAACATCAATAAACCGGATTTAGAAACAAGGCCAAGAAGCGCACAAACAAATAAGATTGATTTGTATCTTTTATCTTGAAGAAGGGTTTGAGTTTATTAGAGGTGTTTTATGATTTGCCAAGAAAATAATTTTTGTTTTAAGATGCAAAATGCAAAGGAAAGAAAAACAACTAAGGGAAACTAGCCGAGCACTATCCCTAGTGTTATCATATAATGATTGACCCTAAGGTTAAGTATAAAGGAAATTCCTACCCTATGCTAGCATACATGGATTCCTACCTTAATCAACATGTCAAAAGAAGCTTAACAAAACTATCCTATAGGGAACAGGAAATAAGAGCAAAGTCGTGATCTCAATTTCTAAATTGAGTGACTCATCGATCAACAATTAAAGAAACAAACACAATAAATATCCTATAGGGAACATGCACTGAGAGCGAAGTCGTGATCTCAATTTCTAAATTAAGTGACTCATCAATCAATAGTTAAAGAAAAAAAACAATAAACATCCTATAGGGAACATGAAATGAGAGCGAAGTCGTGATCTTAATTTCTAAATTGAGTGACTCATCGATCAATAGTTAAAGAAACAAACACAAACACAACACATGTATCAAACAAAACAGAGGGCCTCCTGACATATATCAGCAACAGAGGCCCCTTCGTGCAACATAGAACTATGAAAATAGAAGAAAGGAAATAGTGAAATACCAAACGGATAACTATCCGTAGCAACTGAGCAAGAATAAAAGAAACCCAGGGAACTTAAACAAACTGGCATCAGCAGATAAATCAAGTCAGAAATTACGCCATCAGGATGTAAGTATTGAGATTTTCAGATATGAACATATCCCATGGGCAATGTATAGCATGCATAATCACACACATATACCATGCATAGACTATCAAATATGCCAAGCACAATAGTAGTACCGATATGATAAATTGTGTTCCACAAATAAAGTGAAACACAGTAGCCTCAAGTCAAAAATGGAAAACATTTCTCAGAGTACCTCACACATTCAACAACCAAGTTAGTATTCCCATAAATAGAATGATGACTCACATAAAGGGTGGATGATGACACCATAATGAAGTGAGAAAACATGATAGCAACTATCAAAAACATTAGATATGATAAACAAAAAGAAACAGGCATATGCACAATTTGGTCAAAAGTTAGAGGAATGTTGCTCTTTTCTATCACCATATTGAATTGACAATTGAATATCAATCAAGGATCATGGGAGCTTGAGAAGAATACAATCAAAGACCAAGAAGGTCAGTAGCAACCACAATTCAATCATACTCAATTACTTCATCACAGCTCACAAGCATAATAGGAAAAGAATCCCACACAATGCATCAAAGCCTTAGATTTCAAGCTAACCATGGAAGAAAGTCAAACAAGGACAAAATTAGAGAGTTTGCAACAATCAAATATTTTAAGTAAAGCTTGCAAAACATGATTACGACATGATCAAAAGGTTAAAGTGTTGATTCTAAAACATGCTGCACAAGTGCATTCAAAATGCCTCAAAAATTCAACAAGGATAAAAGAAAGAAGCCAAACTCCATTCATGATTAGAATTACTTAAGTAATAGGGATCAATTACTCTCAAGTCCTAATGATACTATCATTGAAGTATCATTTCCCTTCATGTTATCATTGGCCATTTAATAACCTCAAACTCAAATTGAAAACTCAAGTTTCAAAGTGAAGATCAACAAGAAAGCAAAAAGTCATAAAACATGCATCAAAATGTTCAATCATTCAAACATGGGGCATTAAGTGAAATGACTTGAGTTTATATGGACAAACAGAACCAACATGATCATTAGGTGCCCAATTATAGGCCTCACTCAAGCTCATTGGCCATCAAGCAAATTGCAACAAGATATGCAACATTAATTGGGTACCTTCACTTTAAAAATACATAAAAAAGAAAGAAAAGGATTTCAATAATTCAAACCAAAATTTCCATAACATAATTGAGATGTGTATAGGTTATAAAACAAGTTTGAAGTTCATGGATAGTAGAGGAGAGGATCTAATGAGGCCCAAAGATCAAAACTAGTTGGCAAAACTACCAAACTAGACAAGCTTTCAAAATAATTTGTGGAAAAATATCCAATCAAGTCAAATAATTCAAGAAAAATGGTTTTCAGATCCGCAATACATCCATGAACCTTAAAGAAGATCCAAATTCCAATGGAAACCCAAGGCAAATTGGTTTTGAAATTAAAACTTGCAATGTAAGCTACAAAACCCTAATTGTTTGAATTTTAATCTTAAATATTAATTAGGTAAGATCAAAATTCAAACAATTCAAACCAAGATCATGCAAATCACAAGGAAACCCCAAATATCATAATACATATTTTTTTTCACATTTTTTAGGATTAAAGAAAAGTCAAAAATAAAATCAAAATTCAAACCATTAATCAATTAAACAAATAATCACATCTCAAAATAAAATTCTAATAAAAAATAAGAAAAATATCCAACCAAAATTATATTTAAATATTAGAATTAAAAACACACATCCCTGATTTTTTGTGAAATTTTTGAATTAAAGGAAATATTAAAATAAAATCAAACAAACAGTTAAGCAATTTAAACTATTATTTAATGACAAAATGCAAACCCTAGCCAAAAGTCATGAAAAGGTCAAAAAAATTATATTCAGACACTATGATTAAAAACAAACTTATATGATTTTTTTGAGGATTTTTGAATTAAAGGAAATATTAAAACAAAAATTATGAAGCAAACATTTCAAATAAACTTCTCAAATTAAATTTCTAATCAAAAATAGAAAAAATGATAAACCAAAATCAGAATCAATTTCTAAATTATTTTATGAGTCAAAGATAATTTTTGTGGAATTTTTAGATCAAAAGAGCTATTAAAATAAAAATAATCATTGAACAAACAATTAATTAAACTTAATGAAATTTTGAACCAATCAAAACATTTTTAAAAATTCCAAAAAAGATATGACAAATACTAGAAAATGTTATTGACCTATGGTAATTTTTTCATGATTTTTGAAGATGTTTTGATCATAAAAATAAAATCAGAAAAATCAATTAAAATCAAATAATATGAAATGCATTAAAAATTTAAATCATCCAATCAGGGCGCGCCACCTCATCGTCTTCAACCTCCAGCATGGGGCAAAACGCGTGCAGAAATAAATTCAACACCTCATGTTCTGATCCTTCGTTCTATCTCAACTCTCAACCAAAATTCATCAAATTAAGCGCAAATCAAAGCTAACATATTATACTACACTATGCAATTTGAATAAATCTCAAAGATCAAACATGGATCAAGAAATCAAGTCTACAAAACTGAAAAAACTCACTGCAAACATCAAAACCAGGAACACGATTTCATCCATTCTGCTTGAATCAAAGCTCAAATATACATCAATCCTAGTGATTGGCCAGCTAGCAACTCAATGGACATGATCTACATCATCAATTCAAACTGAAACACATAAATCAAAGTTCAAGAAAACTCACATGGATGTGAAAACTGGAAACTCAATTCCTTCACTCCAGAAGTAATCCAATGGTGCAAGCTTGATCTCTTTACTTCACTAAAGCTGAACCACCAAGAATTTTGAAGAATGATCCAAGGAGAAGAGAGATTCGAAGCAATTTGCAGAGATACTTGAAAATTTTCAGATTTGGAATGTAGCGATTATGAGCCTCCTTCTTCACAACTGAGCCTTGATTCTTGTTATATAGCACGAGAGGAAGAGGATAGAAGTGGTATTTGATCCTCAAAGCCGTTGGAGGGCAAGTTTGGTAGTTTATGCAAAAAATGAGATTGCACATGGAGCCTGCGTTTCACTCGTGGAAGCTCTCATTTTCTTTGCGTTTTATGAGCCAAATGAGGTCAGAAACACATGCTCAAAATGCCAGCTCATGATTGTTTGAAATGAAAGAGTGTTTATGACTTTGCAAAATTGAGCAAGTTTGTGATTTTTTCAATCAAGCAAGTACACCAAGCATATGGGCACGAAATGGCTGGCATCATGGGTTTCCACAAGTCACAAATGGGTCATGGGCCTGATTAGAAGTGAAGATAATGGATGAAAATGAAGTTCTCAAGTTTTGGCATTTTGCTTGTTTGGTCAAAATTCAATAAAATGCCTCAAAATTCCAAAGCTCATAACTTGCTCATATTTTTGAATTTTGACACAAATGAGTACAATTTGGAAAGGAATTGAAAATATATACAATCCATTAGTTTTAAGTTTTTGCAATTGAATCCATTAAGGTCCTCAAAATTTGACATGAAATTCACTATTTTTGGAAAATGACCTATAGTTTTAACTTGAGGCATGAACTTCCAAAGAACATAACTCTTGACTCTTTGCCAATTTGGAAATGAGACCAAAAGAAGATGAAATAGCACCCTCTTATGTTTCCAAGCATATTTAATTTGCATTTTTTTGATCAAAGGTGAATAAAATATGAATTTTTGAAGTTAAGTCCTCATTTTCCAAAATTAGAAACTTTTAGGGTTTCTTCATGAACAAGTTTCAACCCAAACCTCAATCTTTTTGATCCAATGATCAAAATGGACTTGAAATATGAAAAGTACACCCTTGAATTGATGGTTGACCAAAAGTTCACTTGGTCAACCTTGACTTTGACTGATTTTGACCAAAATGACCATTTTCCCCCTTTGAATCAATTAATCCACTTCCCTTCAAAATTGATGATCAAGACTTCAAACATATGATCTTCCAAATATGTGGAGGCCACGTACAAAGTTTCACTTCAAAATTATCAAGAAATCCTGATGAAATCCGAAACCCTAATTTTGGTTAACACCTTTAGGAGACTGATGAATCATCTTCAAAACTTCAAATCCTCTGGGCATCTTGACCAATTTTTTGCACAGAGACTTTTCAAATACCACCGAGATGTTGTAGCTTCCAAATCAAGACTTGTACATTGATCAATAACCTTGATAAAGCAAAACCCTAATTTTGACTGGTGAATCAAAGAGTGATTCTTCTTATAATCAATCACAAACTTCAATCCTCTGATGATCCAAAGAGATGGATAAAATAATCTTGAGATATGCAATAACTTTTGATCTTGAAAGATCCAGATGCTTAGATAATAAGATTCTACTTGAGCAACTTGTCAATGCAAACAACCTTCAAAGCTTGAGGAAGACTTGATAACCAAGGTATTTTGATCGTATCACAATGTATGAATGCAATACAATATGATATTCATGATGAAACATAAGCCTAAATCAAGAGGGTAAATTTTGGGGTGAAACAGCTGCCCCTATTCAAATATCTTCAACATGATAAGTGAGAAAAGTGACAACTTTCGAGCGTTCAAAGTTGAAGATGATTGAATACAAAAGAACCCGAAAATTTACACTCTTGAAGAAGAAAGAAAAAGAAGCAGAAAACCCTTAAGACATGCGTCAGAATGAAGCTGTAACGCAGGTTGAAACAGAACAAAAACAAAAAAGAGTAGACGCAACTAAACTTCCAGACATAAGTGCGTAAAAGTAATCTAGGCTATTACAACATTGATATGGGGAGGGGGATACAATTTTGGATAGGGGATTATTTTGCAAGAAATTAAAACCCTAAATTATTACAACCAAATTGAATTTCTTTGCTCAAATGATAAATAAACAATATTTAAATAAAAAATTAAATATAAATAGGCAATACATTATAAATATGCAAAAAAAAATGTTTTTGTTTATTTTTATGTGTAAGAATATAATATTTAATGCATTAAAAATAATAAAATGGAAGATTATTTTTGCTAAGGGCTAATTTTCTTTAAGAAAGTATATATATATTAATTATATTATTTATGTACAATAAAATAATAAAATATATACCAATTTCAAAAAAATAAAAATATATTAGAAAAAAATATTATTTAAGTATGTAAATAATAAAAATAAAGGTGTAATATTTGCATGTATTATTTTCAAGTTTCTTATTAAAGAAAATAAAAGTATGTTATTTAATAATTATTTTTATGTTAGAAAAATAATAAAAAATACAAAATAAAATGTGAAAATTTATGAAAATATTTTTAGTAATTTTTTATGTTTAGAAAAATAAAATAAAGTTAGAAATTAAAAAAGAAATGAAAAAAATATGAAAATATAAATCAAATCGGCTGAGGGGTGTAAATAGCAAGTCAGTGGTGCAAATAGCAAAGAAATAACAAGGCCCAGCCCATATCAGCTTCATCTTCAACCTTTGAATCACAAAAACGCGCGCCTGTCTACAAAATATGGAAATCCTGCATACATGCTCTAAAGCAAAAAGTCATAACACCAAAGTCATAACATTTTTCAAGACGATTCCAACCATATAAAGAACTTAATCTAACTCTCAAAGACCAGAGAGAATTTCTCTGACCCTAATTTCTAAACTAACATTTTCAGGAAGTTCATCAATCAAATTCTATTAGCACACTTAACTTAAATGAAATCTATGCATATGCACAACTTAAGGGCTATGAGTACTACATTTTTTATTCACAAACCTAAGGAAATGCTACCTTTATGAAAATGGAAATGCTACCTTTTTGCCATTTTAAGATTAATTCAATGTGTAAACCTCTATTGATCAGAATAATGCCTTAAACCAATGAGTTTGCATTCAATTTTTGAGTGTGGAAGGGTTTAGAGACCTGTAATCAAGTACAAAGCAAGTTTGGACAGATTTTGCAACTTGTGTCAACATGAAAATGCCATGGATCAAAGTGAGTTTTTGCCAAATTCAAACCTTCGATTCTCCCTAACCATAAATGATTTTGGAGAGTTCTTGGACATTTTGGAAATCTTGTAACATGCTATACAATCCATATTTGAAATTAATTTTTATATTCCAAGTGGAACTATGTGAAAAATGGTCATGAAGATAGGTCAAAATCCTGCCTAAACTAGGGCAAAAATTCACTAAGTTAAAAGTTTCATGGACCCTTGTTCCAAAAATCATAACTTGAGATCCAAGCTTCTTTTGGGAAAACTTTGTGGATCAAAGTTGTAGATTTTGTGGAGGAATACAACTTTCATGTTGGATATTTTGTTTGAATCCAATTGCATCATGGTGAAAATGTTGGGCAAAGTTGGGAAAAAATAAGAAAATTTCATAACTTAGAAAAATTCTAAGTTATGAAATTTTTTCAATCTTAAACCCTAATTTGCAAAATTAGGTTTCTTGATAAACAAGTTTCATGTTTTGACTCATCTTGATGAAAAATGACCCTTGGCACTTGATTTTGACCAAAAAGTCAAAGTTTGACTTTTTAGTGTATAGTCAAATTTTAATCAGTTGACTGAAAAATTCATCTGTCAATCCAATGCATTTGAGATATTTTGAACCTTGTGAATAGGTAAATATGATTCCATTGAGTCCTTGAATCCATGCTTTTACCCAATTTGCCATTGTCTAGGTTAAAAATCAGAAATTGCCCTTATACAGTCAAAACCCTAAAAATGACCATTTTGCCCTTTTGATGATCTGATCAAATGGTTCATATGAGTCTATAATGTTGATGTGGATAAAAAATTATGAGGTTTGACTGTAAATTGGCCACAGTTGACTTTTTCCTCAATACAGTTGATTTCTAGGTCAACTGTCCAATTGACTGGGCAAAAATTTGATTCAAAGCTTGAAACTTGGTATAGGCAATCTTATAAGTCCAACATGAAGTATGAAAGTCACTTTGAGCATTGAAAGTCCAAAAATCCATGTGCAAACTCAAACCCTAATTTAGGTCATCAGTGCAAGGAGATGTCTTGAGCAGAGCAAAACCCTAATTTGGTCTTGAGTTCAAAGAGTCTTGTGAGGGGAAATCTTGATAAAATGAGAGGGCAAATTTTGGGGTACAACAATTACCTTAGCAAAAAGTTTACCGACTGTGAAACCAGATATTAACTGCTCGAGAAAACTTGCTGCGCTTTGGTATGGGTTGCTCGCCGACTAAGGCAGTATATGTTGACTCATACTACTTTGCTGATATCTAAGATGGATCCGATAAAGTACATCTTTGAGAAGCCTGCTCTTTTTGGAAGGATAGCTAGATGGCAGATGATCCTTACAGAATACGATATATAGTACACGACCCAAAAAGCTATAAAGGGAAGTGTGCTAGCTGACCATTTGGCTTAACGGTATCGGTGCTGTGCTTATATCTCCAGAAGGATGCCATACTCCTTTCACCGCTAGACTTTGCTTCAATTGTACGAACAACATAATAGAGTATGAAGCATGCATATTTGGACTCAAGGCTGCCATTGACTTGGGAATCAAATCTTTAGATGTATTTGGGGACTCAGCTTTGGTCATCAGTCAGATCAAAGGAGAGTGAGACACTAAGCATCCAAACCTCATCCCTTACAAAGAACATGTTTTGACATTGTTACCACATTTCGAGCAGATTACCTTCGAGCACTTCCCGCGAGAAGAAAATCAGCTAGCAGATTCTCTAGCTACAATTTCATCTATGTTTAAACTTGATTGGGATAATGAGGCTCCCTAGATCTGCATTGAACGGATGAACGAACTGGCACACTGTCACGAGATTAATACCGAAGAAGTAGTGGACCATCCGTGGTTTCATGAAGTCAAAAGGTATCTCGAGGCTCAAGAATATCCTGAAGGAGCTTCAGTCAATGACAAAAAGTTCTTAAGGAGATTCTCAGCTAAGTTCTTCCTAAGTAATGGCATCCTATACAAGCGCAATCATGATTCTATTCTGCTCTGTTATGTGGACAAGATTGAAGCTGAAAAGATCATGGCTGAATTGCATGAGGGTACCTTTGGCACTCACTCTAGCGGGCATACGATGGCAAAGAAGATTCTACGGGCAGGCTATTACTGTTCTACCATGGAAGCTGACTGTTATCAACACTCTCGCACTTGCCACAAGTGTCAAATCTACGCAGACAAGGTGCACGTGCCTCCGGTTCCTCTAAATGTCTTAACAGCTCCTTGGCCCTTCGCAATGTGGGGAATCGACATGATTGGAGAGATCAAGCCTACAGCTTCCAATGGACACCGCTTCATTCTGATGGCCATTGACTATTTCACCAAGTGGGTCGAAGCAGCTTCCTTCATATCCGTTACTAAGAATGTTGTTGCCCGCTTCATCAAGCAAAACCTTATATGTCGGTATGGTATCCTCGAAAGGATCATCACTGATAATGGTACAAACCTTAACAATACTATGATCACCGCTTTGTGCAAGCAGTTCAAAATTTAACATCACAATTCATCCCCCTATCGGCCAAAGATGAATGGTGCAGTTGAAGCTGCTAACAAAAATATCAAGAAGATCATACAAAATATGACAGTCACCTACAAGGATTGGCATGAGATGCTACCGTTTGCTCTCCACGGGTACCGTACCACGGTACGCACATCAACTGGGGCAACACCCTATTCTTTGGTATATGGCATGGAGGTTGTTTTACCTATCGAGGTTCAGATTCCCTCCTTGAGAATCATGAAAGATGCTGGTTTGAGTGAAGACAATTGGATCCAAACCTGGCTTGATCAACTTAACTTGATTGATGAAAAGAGACTTACTGCTGTTTGCCACAGTCAGACGTATCAAAAACGGATGATCAAGGCTTTCAACAAGAAAGTTAGACGCCAAGTATATCAAGTTGGGGATCTAGTGATCAAGCGTATTATCTTGCCACAAAGTGATCCAGGGGAAAATGAACTCCTACCTATGAAGGACCATTTGTAATAAAAACATCTTTTCTGGTGGGACAATGATCTTAACCACCATGGACGACGACGACCTGCCACACCCTACGAACGCAGACATAGTCAAAAGATACTACGCATAAAGGACCCGCTAGGTTGACACACCTAGACAAAACAAGGGCATCCCGGTGAACCAAAAAGGTTCGGGCAAAAATTAGGGATAAAATATAAAAAATATGTACACCCGGCAAGTTGAAAACCCGAAAGGGCGACTTGGGTAAAAAAGGGTTTCCCGGTGGACTGAAAACCCGAAAGGGCGGTCCAGGCAAAAGTTAGGGAATTAAAGCGTATGACTATGTCTCGTCGGATCACTTTAAGGACAATCTCTTCACTGACAAACTGAGTTTCTGATCAATTCAATCATCCTCGGACGAAGCAACGGATGGACAAGATATTCGGAGGCACGGAGGCTATAGCAGAATGGGAACCCCATGGGATTATTACACACATAGCTATCTTTCTTTGTATAAATTTTTCTTACTTTTATGACACCATCCTCTTACTAGGATGTCTGTCTCCTTTGTACAAAATACTTATTCAAAGTAAATACAAAGATATCTCTTTCAAAGTACAAAAAACTATTTGCCTTTTTCTTTTACACTTGTGTTTTTACTTACAAAAACGTCCAATGATTCATTGATGAACATATGCATTTGAACATAATTACTGTTTACAAATAAACAAAGTGGAAAAGAACAATTACTGTCAGGTTGAAAGAATAGGAAAACGTCTTTAGGCTATTCCAGGAACAATCCCTACGGTACATCATCTAGATCCCTAACAGAGCTAAATTTCAAACCCTTAATCCCCATCAGAGTTAAAACTTCAAACTCCCAATTCCCAGCGGAGCTAAATTTCAAACCTTTAATCCCCATCAGAGTTAAAACTTCAAACTCCCAATCCCCAGCGGAGCCAAAATTTCAAACTATCAATCCCCAACGAAAACCATCCAGTTGCTCTAAATACCCCAGCAAGTTGTCTTGAAGCCCGAAAATTAACCAAATAACAATTAATTTTTTGTCTCTCCCTAACCTAGGATAACTCCCCATTAGAGTGGCAGACGACCAAAAACTCCTGAACCTACTCCCAGCAGTAAGCTTTCTTCCCCACAGAGTTTTTATTTTTCAATAAAATGAAGATTCTCATTCTTAATTCCCCAGTGAAGTCGCCAAGAAAACATCTCAAAGGTATTTCCTGTGCTTTTTTACCTTTCCTTTTGGATAAAAGAAAAGTCGGTGGCGACTCTTGCTAACCGCAACATTTGCGAACACAAACGCAAAACTTCAAGTCAGTTCTCCTACCGCATCACAGAAGCAAACACATTCATGTTCGATTTCATTTCATTCGTGAACATGTGAAGGATGGAAGTGTCGAATTAAGGCATGTAGCAAGCAAAAACCAAGCAGCAGATATTTTCACAAAACCACTATCAAATGAGATCTTCGACAGAGGCAAGAAGATGATAGGAATGCTGGATGGAAGAAACATTTAAGTTTACAAAGGAGTTTTGTTGAATAAACTTTAATGTGTTAGTAATAAGTTTTACATTAAATATGGTAGTAGGAAGGACAAAAGTTTAGTAAGTTATGATAGTTTATTAGTAGCAGTTATGTTTTTAGAATTGTAAAAGCCATTGGGTCTATATAAAAACCAAGAGTGTATTTTATTTTAACAAGAGCAATATAGAAGTATTCATATAGAAGTCTGATTATTTTATAACATAGCTAACCGACTCTCAATGAATGTAATCAATGCAAGATAAGTAATTGCTCGCCAAAGGTGTCTTACTCATGTTGATTTCGTTTTGAAAAGCTATTTGCAATCTCGATTATGGCCACAACTTAAAAGTAAATGTTGAAATGGTAAATAGCTTTATGCCTTTTGGAACTACTCACTGGTATTGGATTTCACTAATTGATATTGTTTTTCACAGGAATTGGACATTGCTAGCTTAGCTGGTGTTGAATTGGGGTTTTATAAGAAGCTTTGAGGTTTGAATATGGTGGAGATTGGAGAATTTTGAGTTTTTGCTCATCACTCATCCCTTTCTCATGAAAAACCTTTTAGAAATTCTCATTTTATTGTACAGCCATTGAGTAGCGTGGCTCAGTGCCATTACCGTATGGACCAGTACCTTCTACCACATCAACACATTCTTCCAATGGAAACAATTCTTCATGGTGTGCAAATTCCCTGCCTAGCTTTCTTGATTTCTAAGCCAATGCCTCAATTAATAATAATAATAATAATAATAATAATCCATTAGAGAGCAGTGACTACAATATTATGGCTACTGGGGATTTTTCTAAGTGAAATGATTGGTAGGAGTGGGATGACCAGCTAATCAGTGACGACGATACTTTGACTTCTAATTAGAATGATATTCTTGCTGATAATATTCAAGATCTTGAGCCAAAGGTTACGGTTTTCATCACATATATATATTTTGTTATCTCAAGTGTTTATGTAATAATTGTTTAATTTTGTGGGCATAGTTACAGTTTGTTCTGATTCTATGAGGTATTTTTTTACAGGAATAAGTGCCTATATTGCAGCACAATGTGAGAAACATGGCATGTTAGTTTGTGTAGCTGGAGATACTTTCATGATATGCCCACCACTTATTATCTCTCCTGAAGAAGTTGATGAGGTAATTTCACAAACAAACTTCTGTACCATATGATATACTAAAATGCAGGCTTTAAAGTTACTTTTATTACAAGTTAGATTTTGTATTCATATTTCCCAGTTGATCAACATTTACGGGAAAGCTTTACGATATACGGAAAAGAGAGTACATGAGCTTAAGTCTCAACACAGGTAGATGATGATGAAATAATAAACTTTGCTTCATTCGTGAGAAGATGAATTATTTATTGTAATAACTCTTAATCTATTTTGATTCTTCTACATGTAAAGCATCATGACTGTTGAATCTGTGTACACAGCCAATCAACAGAGCAAGCCAGTTATAGCTATTGTACATAGTTAAGCATTTTTTAAAATTGGAATTCTGTCAAAGAAATTGCAGAAATTGAGTCATTGGTCTGAAACATTAAGATGTTTTATCACTGAAGCATTATGTCGGTCTTACAATCAACATTCCTATTAACAACAGAAAATGAATAATGGTTTGCAACATACAACCTTAATGCACCAGGCACACGGAACGGGAAGGTTGTATGTTATAGCCGGAATAATGTTGCAGGAATTCTATATAAACTTGCAACAATGTATAGCATGATTAATAATGAATCAATCATTATATATGTGAATTATGCTAGAATGAGAGTTAAGTTGATAGTTTAAATTTAGATCATTTTTTATATTATGCTTGACAATAATACAAAAAATATTAATGGACACTAAAAATTCATTCTCAGAATCCTTAATAAACAATCCAATGACATTGTTACAATCAATTTATTAGACAATGATTGTCAAGTCAATTATAACTTCACAAAGTTAATACAGATTCCAAGTCATGATTCTTTTTTTGTTTTTTATTATTTAAATATCTAATATTTTTATTTTAAAATTATTTTTAATTTAAAATACAATTTTAAAAAAAATACTCTTCAAGTAAAAGATAATAAAATTCTTAATTAAGAATAAAAAATAATTTGTCAAAAAAAGGAATAAAAAAGAATTAACATTAAAAAGAAAGAATATGATACTTAATTAATTAAGTAGTTTTAAAATATTATTTTTTTACTTTTAGAAATTTTAACCATGCGAGACACGGATATACATACTAGTTAATATAATAAAGAATAAGTCTGAATTTGAAGTGATGTTAACATGCAGTAAGTTACGTTGTCATAAAATTCTTTGTAATTTAATTATTCCAAGAATCATCAAATCCTTTGTACTTATTCCAAAAATAATTGTATTTTATCTAAAACCAAGAAACTATTTTATTTTATTATATTTAATTTTGTATTTAAATATGTAAATCTGTTGTACCAAATTATAAACAATTTTTTTTTAAATTTATTAAATAATTAATATATTTGATTTATATATAAATTAAATACATCAATTATTTAATAAATTTAAAAAGTAAATTTTATTTATAATTTATTATGGAGAGAGAATATTATTTTATTTCATTATATTTGATTATTTAAAATAATGTAAACTTTGAATAATGAGTGAATTTTAGCCTATAGATTAAATGTATCTAACTTTTTGTCCTAACTTATTTATTCTCCCCCACATTGCTTCCTAAACACACTCTCTCTCTCTCACAGCAATCATCATGGGTACTACTATTAACGACGACGTTCCAGAACAGGAACATGGCTTTCTTCAGGTTCTCTTCTTCTTAATTCTCATTTTTCTTTCGATAGTTTATATTTATAATTATATATTTATATATTTATATATTTATATTGTATGGTTACGAAACATTAGTCCGTTTCATAACAGCATGCACTCACTTTACCACGTGTTAGTGATTATAATTCACAACAGTAAACGGTTTTGGGTCTCGCACTATATTTTGAACTAGTCAATTTGACGTGAGAATCTCTTTATTTTGTTATATTTTTATATTTAAAGAAAACTAGGGTTCGTTTATGGGAGTCACAAAGTATTTCCTCACACTTAATTGAAAGCTTGAGAATAATATTAGTGCCAGTCAACTTCTATGGCTTTAGTGGTGAGTTTCATAAAACCACTTCGCCAGTAATTTTAATAAATGAAGCGTTTCTGATTGTTATTGTCTTTCTTATATGAATGATGAATCCTTAAACTAGGATTTGGATTCTCTACTGTTGTGATCTCAGGCTCAAGTTGTCACAGATATCCGTCTTTGGATGAAGACTGATCATATTTTTAGTTCTAACTTCATCCAACGACAGATATCAGTCAACGGATCTGATTCCTTAAAAAAGTGGTGTTTTGCTTTGTGATGTGATTATTTATTTTATTTGTTAAGGATGAAAGAGGCGAACAGCACACATTTCTTGAGGATGAAAGGGGCGAACAACACACGGGAGATGGTTCTGTTGATTTTAAAGGGAGGCCTGCTATTAAGCACAAAACTGGCAATTGGAAAGCTTGTCCATTTATTCTAGGTATGCTTTTTTTTTACATTGCCCTATCAGAGACATTTGGTTTAGTGTTTTAGATGATTCATTTTCATTACTATTATTATATTTATGTATCTAAATGACAGGCAATGAGTGTTGTGAACGTTTGGCTTTCTTTGGCATTGCAACAAACCTGGTTACCTATCTTACCACTAAACTACACGAAGGAAACGTGTCTGCTGCGAGAAATGTTGGTGTCTGGCAAGGAACTTGTTATCTTACACCTCTCATTGGAGCTGTTCTTGCTGATAGTTACTGGGGAAGATACTGGACAATTGCTGTTTTCTCTATGATTTATTTCCTTGTAATGCACTTAAAATACATATCTTTTCCTAGTCATAAATAATTGTCTCTAGGCATTTTATTATGTGATACTGATATGGTTGTATCTTGTAGGGGATGTCCATCTTGACTATTTCTGCATCTGTTCCATCATTGAAGCCAATCGAGTGTGTAGATTCGGTGTGCCCTCCTGCTAGTCCTTTGCAATATTATTTATTCTACTTTGGTCTCTATGTAGTTGCACTTGGGACCGGTGGTGTAAAATCATGTGTGTCGCCTTTTGGGGCAGATCAGTTTGATGAAACTGATTCTGTGGGAAGTATCAAGAAGGCTTCCTTTTTCAACTGGTATTACTTTTCCATCATGATAGGCGCCATTGTGTCATGCACCTTCATTGTGTGGGTTCAAGATAATTTAGGATGGGGTCTTGGATTTGGCATTCCGGCTTTATTCATGGGGTTATCCGTTGGAAGTTTCTTTTTAGGTACCTCTCTATACAGGTTTCAAAAACCAAAGGGTAGTCCTCTTACAAGTATGTTCCAGGTTTTGTTAGCATCTGTCCGAAAGCGGAATTTGGTTGTGCCGGAGGATAGTAGTCTCCTGTATGAGACGCCTGACAAGCAATCAGGAGTTGAAGGAAGTCGCAAACTGATGCATCATGATGATCTGAGGTAACATTTTCTTGTTGAATATGTTACTGCACGTATAAATTGTCTGCAAAATTATGAAGTTTTGACATTTTTAATGTTTTTATGTAATTACTAATACTAATAGTACTAATAATATTGTTGTTAATAATGACTGAAGGATGTACCTTATAAAACTTTTCTTTTTTTTGTGTTTAAATAAAGGTATTTTGATAGAGCAGCTGTAGTGTCTGACTCAGAGAACAGAAGCGGTGAATATTCTAATCCATGGAGGCTTTGCACCGTGACACAAGTGGAAGAATTGAAAATCTTGATTCGCATGCTTCCAATCTGGGCTACTGGCATAATATTTTCTGCTGTCTACGCCCAGATGTCAACATTGTTTGTGGAGCAAGGAACTATGATGAACACATATGTTGGTTCCTTCAAATTATCCCCAGCTTCCCTCTCAACCTTTGATGTGGTAAGTGTTCTCTTTTGGGTCCCTGTCTATGACAAGATACTTGTTCCTATTGCAAGGAAAATTACAGGCAAGAAAATGGGCATTTCCGTGTTTCAAAGAATAGGAATTGGCCATTTTATTTCTGTGTTGTGCATGTTATCGGCTTCTATTGTGGAGATTAAACGACTGCAGCTTGCAAGAAAGCTTGACCTTGTCGATAAACATGTTCCCGTACCCCTTAGTGTATTATGGCAAATACCTCAAAATTTCTTATTAGGTGCATCAGAGGTATTCACACTCATCGGGCAGATTGAGTTCTTCTATGACCAATCACCAGATGCTATGAGGACTGTATGTAGTGCATTGCCACTCGTGAGTTTTTCATTGGGGAATTACTTGAGCTCTTTCATGCTTACCATAGTAACTTATTTCACTACACGAGGTGGAAAGCTTGGATGGATTCCAGATAACTTGAACGAGGGACATCTTGATTACTTTTTTCAACTTATGTCGGGACTTTGCTTATTAAATACATTGGTCTACATAATTGCCGCCAAAATGTACAAGCAGAAGAAGAGGTCTTAGATTTTTCAAGCAATTTTTGAGCTTAGCAGTGGAAGCACGTTCTGATATTTGTTTGTTACCTGTCATTGAGCATTATCACGTGTCATGCCTGGTTATTATTTCTTTACATTGGTTTGGCATTGCAAAATGCAAGTGATATTCATCCATGGTACCATTTTGAAACATTTGAAATTGAGACTTTATGATAGTTTATATTTTAGTGATTCTTGTGAAACAAAGTAATAGTTGGTGATTCAATTATTTCGTAACTTGGTTGTGGATTAATGTGAGAATTGGTGATTCAATTATTTCTTTTTAATGATCTTATCTTGTATGTCTTTTTACTTTATTTGGTACAATGTATCTCTTTTTACTTTAATCCATTACGTATATTACTTGTGTGTTGTATGAATTTGATTATGTACTTGTTGTAGAGTAAAATAGATCGCTCTGTCAGTTTTTAGGTTCTAATATGTTAAGAATGAATGAATCTAACCTAATTGTTTGCCTAAATATTTATAGACATTGTCCTCTTGTGGATAGACTAATTCTAGTGTCTATAAACCTAACCACACGTCTTCTGATCTTAACTCAATAGCGGAGCGAGTGGGATGCGTCATCTCTTTAATATAAGAGGTGTAGTTATTCATCCATGAGTCATCCGTGAGACTTGAAATATTTCAGCTATTGACTGAAGGAATCTCGTTAATTCACTTAAAACATGTCTTGACATGTCACCCCTATGAGATACGACATAATAAGAGATAAGGCGAACTCCCCCATGTTTCTTCCACCCGACTTCGCCCGTGTTTCTGCCACCTGACATCACCCGTCATTATTTGAATATTCCTTATGTTGCTTACGAGTTGGAGAGTTGAGGGGCTGAGGACTTTGGTCTTTGTTGGGCTTGATTTATGATATTATAGTTCATAGTTCCTCAAGCACAAGGACTATGAGGGCGAAGTGATTAAGTGAAGGCATGATGGTTAACAATCCCTCAAGCACGGGGTCTGTAACAAAAAAACAATTAAGTAAAGGCATGATGGTTCACAGTTCCACGAGACATGTAATGTAAATGTGAAGTGATTAAGTGAAAGCCTGATGGTTCAGAGTTTCTCAAATACAAGGTTTGTAAGGGAAAATGATTAAGTAAGTGGGCGTGTTCTACAACGGTGTTGAGTAGGGTTGAGCTTAACAATGGTCACTCAAAAGGTACATACGATGATCTTTAATTAGTCTAGGAGTTAAGCTTCATGATTAAAAGTGTAGTTAGTAATGTGAATAATTAAAAATGCCTTGGGAATAACTGACTATAATTTGGACCGTATGTTGATTTGCATGTTTGTGATCAGGGCCCTTGATGCTCTGTCATAGTAATGATGGTTGTGTTCATGTTGACCACTTCTCATGTGAATCTATGTGCTTGCATATACAACTTAATGCAATTGTTCAATGATCTTATTGGTTTTGATAATGACAACACCTTATGTCAAACGACATTAGTGAAGTCTTTATCTATCAAGACGATTCAACAATAAAGATGTTATTTTTTATGAAAAATGTCAAGCCAACTCAATGATGATAACACTTTAAGTCAAACAGAGTTTGGTGAAGTCTTTGATGATAACTATCCAACAATCTATGAAATATGATCAAGAAGTGTATCGCAAACCTCATTAGTTCAAGTTCCAATATAAGTGTTAAGTCATCCTTGAATCTAGCAAATGGATTTGAAGCTCTAAAGTTGTGAAAGAGATGAAGTGTGAAAGTTCTCTTGCTCTTACGCTTAACACGTGTCTGAGTGATCAGTTTAATGTAAACTCATAAGAGTAATTGTCAAGATACTAAGGCATCTGACACACACTCAACTTTTTCAAAACCTCTCTTATTTGATAAAACACCTGAGAATATTTTTATAGCCATGCTTAATTGATTAAAGAATTTTTTAATCAATTATGATTTTATTACATTGGTTAATTGATTACAATATTAGGTTTAATTGATTAACACATTTGTAATGTCTTCAATCGATTAGAGAAACATTTAATCAATTAATGACAAAAAAATTCAAAAACTCTCCGTGTTTGGCTCGACTAATCGATTAATAGTTAGGATTAATCAATTATAACATTAAAAAGGTCCATGAATAATTTCTTTTTTGATCCAAATATTTTCCTATATAAAGGATTCTTCTTTTCTTTTCTTGTAAAACCATAACTCAAATTTGAAATCTCTCATTCTTACTTTCTACTCTATTCTTCTATTTGTTTTCTATTCTTTCACCAAAGTTGTCTTAGTGTCAAGAGAGTGAAGAATACTTGTGAGAAGTTTGTTGTACTGGTAATGTTCTAATATTGTATTTTATTCAAAATGGTATTATCTCTTGTATAACATCCTTGAAATAATTGTTATTTTGTTCTTGAGATTAGAAGTTATGTTTAGTTCTTGAGATTAGATTGTATAATCTTTGTTTTGTTCTTGAGATTAATTTGTAAAATTTATGTATGGTTCTTGATATTACCCTGTTGAAATCTTTGTCGATTCTTGAGATTAGCATGTTAAAATCTTTGTTTGTTTATTGAGTTTATCCTATGAAAAACTATGTTTGATTTATGAACTCTGCTGGGTAAAAGCTCTGTTTAGTTCTTGAAATTAGCCCGATAAAATCTCTATTTAGTTTGGAGATCAACCCGTGTAAATTTTCCTGTTTGGTTTTAAGATGGTTTGTGGACATATATGTTAAACAATGAGACGGATCTAGGAGGGGGTTCAATAGATCATTTATTTAAAAAATTACGCTTTTAAAATTTGTTTTGAAATGGTGCGAAAGCTTCCCGAATCAAAATCATCTAAATGATCTGTTATTAAAAAATCGGATATGTGAAACCGAATGGAGTTCTTATAATGAGAAATGAATCAATATGATTACTTACTAATCAATCACTTAAATAATATCAATGAGTACTTACTACTTGCAATGAATTGTTTAAGATAAAACTTGATAATATCACTAATTTGTGTGTTAGTCAATTTATCAAACACTTGGTGTGCAAAAACACAACAATTTCAATTTTACTCAATTGTAGTGATGAATTTTCTTTGATAACAATCAAAGTGATTGCTACGACAATTGTAAACAAAGTTTGACTCACTACAATCATGGTAAAATGAATTGGATAATTGATATTACACAAATCATGACAAACGAAAATAAAAGGATAGAGAAAGAGAAACAATGCACGATTTGTTAAGGTAGTTCCCCTTGTCGTCCTCGCGTAGCGCACGTCTGTCCCCAATTATAAAATCTAGAATTGAGATATATGATATTAAGTTGTAAAGTGTTACAAGAGAAGAAATAATCTTCACTACATACAAACCAATTGTTAATGATGAAACTATTTCCTTCTCTCCCCTTGGTTCAAACCAAACCAAGTATGTCAAACTCTTCAAACAAAACTCCAATTACCGCTACTTGATTGCACGAACTCCTTGTTCTACAAATCTTTCACTCGGCTAATTTCGATCGCAAGATGTTTGACCCCAAATCTTTCTTCACAATCCTTCGGTTATCGCTACTTGATTGAGTAAACCCACTGTTTCTCAACTCTTTCACTTGGCTGAATATAATGAAGCAAAGCCTTATGCAAAAACCCATGCACCAACACGAATCTTGGATGAAAAAACCCTAACGGTTTTATTCAAGAAAAAACCCACTCAATTCTCAATCCAAATCTGAATTTCAGTCTTCAATTTGAACATTATCACCATAGTTTTGCACTTTAATCAATAAAAGTTGTTATGTGTAATTGTTGATGAATGCAAGGAGAGGATGAAGATGATGAGAAGTTGTGCGTATATCTTTCACTTTTTCTTGTTAACCCAAAATGATAAACATAAACCATTATAAATAAGTTTCACATTCAGCAAGACCAAAAAATAGAGCACAAAAAGTTGAAGTTAGCGATGCATCGACTCATGCATATTGAGGGGTGGACCTGAGCGAACCCGAGCTTGATGAGATGATTCACAAATAAGTGATGTGTTGACTGCACCAGGGCATGCATCGATGCAACTTAAAATATTTTTACTCCAGTATGAGTCGACCAGAAGGGTCGACGCGAGCAGTCCCGAGTGAAGTGCATTGACCTTGATCAAACTATGAGTTAACCCGCAAATTGTGTGAGTCAACGCAAGCAGTTAAAGTGGCCAATAATGCTTTAATTCAAGGAGTTTCATGCTATCCATTCCCAAACGCAAATTCACCAAAGAACCAACCAATATTAGGAGCACAAATACAATATATGAATAATGTTTTGACATCATTAAAACAAGAGTAGAGGTACCTTGCCCTCACATATTCCCCCTTTTTGATGATAGTAAAACCTAAGCCAATAACTCATTCCAATTCTACCACATATCCTCCCTCTGTATTGTGCCTTCCTTAGGACACAAAATTTGCAAAATTTAAGCCTTCTTGCTCAATGCAATACTTTCATTCTTTTCTCCCCTTTTGACAACATCGAAAAGAGAAAAGCACAAGGTCAAATGTAATAGAAACATATTCAATCATATGATCATCATATATTTGCAACTAATAAACACCAACAACCATTCACATAAAATGAAGCTAGTGCAAAACATATAATAATGCACATAATTAATCAAACACCAAATGAGTTTAACAATAAAAATAGCGAACACAAAGTAAGTTCTTAGGAAAATAAAATAACCAATAGAATAAGCAAGACATGTAAACAATGAAATTCACAAAATGCACTAAAATGCACCATATCAAGATCAAAAAATGCTTCAGTATGCGCCGACAGCTGCAACTCATGAATTGACTCATGCAGTCCAAATTTCAATTTTCAAAATTTGCATGCTATTTAATGTCATTCATACAATAAATATAAATCCTACACATACATAAATTATGTCAAGGATGAAAAAAATACATATTGTAAAGCAAGTTTAACATTTACACATGATCAAGAGAGGTCGAATAAATAAGAACAATATTACCTTCATGGACGATTGAAGACGAATACCCCACTAACGCTTGCATTAGACATAGTAGATTATGAAGGAATATACAATCATAAAATAAAGAGCATATAACTTATTCAAGTTGCAACCTATTCGAGATATCGAGAATACCAAGTTCCCTACGGATGTGGAAGAAAGGTTCTGTCACGAGTGGTTTTATAAAAATATCGATGATTTTTGCTATCAACGTGCTCGAATACAACATAACCCTTTTCTACATGATCCCTAAGGAAATGATGTCTAATCTCAATATGTTTTATCACAAAAATAGGAATATGTTCAAGTTTAACATTGAAGTCGAGCAATTGTTGTTTGAGCCACAAAATTTGAGCACAATAATTACCGGTTGCAACGTATTCTGCCTTGGCGGTTGATAAAGCAACAAAAACTCACTTTTTGCTACGCCAACTTACTAAGGAGTTTGAAAAGAAATGACAAGTCTCACTAGTGCTCTTCCTATCCGATTTGAAACCGGAAAAGTTGGAGTTGGAATATCTAAACAAAGAATAATCACTACCCTTGGAGAACCAAAGTCCATACTGGTACCTAAGTATGCGACTTATGACTTTTAAATGTGATTCCTTTGGACATGATTGAAACCTAGCACACATGTAAACACTAAACATAATATCCTAACGGGATGCGGTAAGATAGAGAAGGGAACCAATCATACTTCTATACCTTTTTATATCGACGAGCTTACCATTTTCATGTCGGTATAAATTCACCGCCATAGGCATTAGAGTGTCGATTACTTTGGAGTTTTCCATATCGAAGTTGTGATACGGTGGCAGAACCGACTGTTAATACTGGTTTACATTTTGTATTCGCAAATGTTGCGGTAAGGAAGAGTCGGCACTGACTTTTATTTCATCCAACAAAGGAAAAGGGAAAAGAACAGAAAAAACCTTTTTCGAGATGTTTGAGTACAGGGGGTAGATTATAGAAAGGGAATGTGTTAACACCCTTTCTATCCATGGTTTTCCATGGGCTCTTAGGTACTTGCTCCTTTTGAAATTTCTTGTGTGTGTTTTAAAAAGCTTTTGTTTTACTTCGTGGTAACCCTTGTATTTGTCCTCAAGAGTGTGACGAAGTTGTTTTTGAAAATTGTTTTGAAAGTGTTTGTGTAAAAGAGTTTTTATTGTTTTGAGCAAGTACTTAAGAGTTTCTACCTACTCGAAAAAGACTGTTCATTTTCTCATTTCCTTTAGACAGCGCTATCCTACTATTAAGGAGTAGGTAGCCCAATCGTTGGAGTTAAAGGGACATTCGAAGGGACAATTACGGTCACATAAGCAATGATTAGGAAACCTTAGTAATTACCCTAGAGTCCTAAAGATCTTTCTGAGGCAACATTCAAATGGGTCATTTTTGATCTTTTGGGACTAGAGGGAGACCACTAAAATTCCCTATGCTTCATGACCGTTTACCGAAGACAACCGAAATGGGGCAAAACCTAGGAGTGAGCATGTGTGTGTGTTTGATTTCAGTTGATTATCTTTGCACAATTAGGGTTTTCTACCATTTTAATGTCATTCTTTCCATACAAACCTATTAGTCTAAGCAGTTAATAACAGTGGAAAATAAAGTGCGAGAATAAAAACCTAGCTATTACAAGGCTTCGGGGAGGGGTTACATAACCAAGAATGAGGGGTAAACAGTAAATGAACGACAGTAAAATAAAATCCTAGTTAAAACTATTACAATCTCGGAGCAATTACAACAATTGGAAAATAAAGTGAAAATAAATAAACGCGCGAAAGTTAAGACGGGAACAAATTAGAAGCCTAAAAAATCTAATTAATTAAAAAATATTTTTGTATTTTTTATTGGGAAAAATAGTTGAAATTTGCAAGTTAAACCTAACTTTCTAATTAATTTTATTTAACAAAATAATCAATGTTGAAATAATTAATTTTCAAAAATTTATTTTAATTATAAAAACCCTAATTCTATTTTTTGTTATTTTTTATAAATAATAAAAAAAATGGTTACAAAGTCATTAAACTAAAATAATGAAAATAAAATAAGAAAAATCAAAAGAGTTTAGAAAATGGGCTTGCTGCTGTTGTTAGTAATCTGGGGGTGTGAAGCTGAATTGTTAGGCCCAAGTTGTGTTGGCCGAGTTGCATGCTTGTGGATTCAGTGTAGCTGGTCTTCAGGAGGTCCACCATATGACTGCTTCCTGGAGGCGTGAGATCTGGCCAGGACATGATCTGATGGCGTGGATATTGGGTGCATGATAGGCGCTTGGTTGTAAGGTGCATGGAATCTGCAGTTAAACATTGAGAAAAAAATTATGTAGGAGGCAGGGATCGAACCCATGACCTCATACGCACGCGCGTCCTGAAAGTCTTCCTGTTTGCCACTGGGCCAATTGGCCTTTTATTAATAACAATGAACAAAATGTAATATATTTAATAATTGGCAGTTATTATAACAAAATACACGCGCTATTTAAACTAGCCAGCCATCCCTTGCCACGCAGTCATCTTCCCCAATGGCTATCATTTTAGGTATCAGCTTTTACATACGGACTGCATCCGTTACTATAGCTTATAGCAACGGATCAAGCGTTACTAAAGCCCCTGCAAATATCAAAATTCTCAAAATATGCAATATAAATTAATGGTGAGACTATCAATCAACTCATTTTGGTCCCCTGAACACGATGATGGCATTGGTTTGTCCCAATTATGTCTAAATAAAAAAGCCCTGATTTGAAGCTTGGAACCCTAGCAATGGTATCTTTTGATTCCTGCACTTAAAACTCAATCAAACAAACCAGAAAGCATCGAAACCTTTTGATAAACAATAATGCATGGTTAAATTTCATTGAAAACACATGTATGTATGTAATCAAAAATAAAAAAAGGTTGGAGAACCGAGTTATGGATTTTATGATTCTGAATGTTATGGTCACTTGTGAAGGTCTGGAATTGATCAGAGGAACTAATTGAAGCTGTTTGTGATCTTGGAATGGCTTGAATCAGCCTATGGAGGAATATAAGATCAACATTTTTCTTCTAAAATTTGCAACTTTTTTCTTCAGTTTTCACGACCCAATCCTTGTTTTTCGGCCTTGGGAATGTTATGTGCTTATATTGGAATGAATTAGGTTAACAAAAACAGATCATATCTTTGCAAATTATGGAGATTTGATTTGATTTTGTTCCTTGCATTATTTGTTTCTAAAACAAGCCAAATCATGATCTTTTCCAATCAATTAGCTCTTGCACGATTTAGATGATTTGCTAGTTGTTCATTGACTCATAATATGCTCATAAAATCAAATCTTGGATTTTATTTCATTATTCTACTATTTAAATTGATTTATTTTGATTTAAATGGATAAAAAATCAAAATAAATAATAAAAATAATAAAATAATAGGTGGATAAGCTCAGGGGTCGTGGGACATCTTAGGAACAAGTTTCAAACAAGAAAACATGGGCCCATTTGGAAAAAAGTCATTTTGATCAATGTTGACTTCATGCACATTTCCAAAAATTGGTCAACTTTGACAATACATATCTCCCTCAATTTTAACCTTAAGAAGGTGTTCTTGGACTTTTTAGAAATCAGGATGTCCTATAAACAACCCTTTTGGTTTCATCTCAATTGGATCTTCCATGTTCATGTAAGAAGCTTTGACCCAAAAGGTGTTTTTGTTGACTTTTTGAAATGACCTATAATGTTTGAATTCATATATTTTCATGAGTGTATTTTTTGAACTTGAGGGATGAAGATGATTTGTAGGGTATTGGATTCTCTTAAAAATGAGCCTTGGATGAGAAATTTTTGATAAAGTATGAGAAAGTTATGCCTGGTCAATGTTTGGTTGACTTTTCCTATAGAAACCCTAATTTAGCAACTTTTGAGTTTTGATGAATTTGGGGCATTCCTTGAGGAATCACGACCAACCCTTGATCAAATGATGGATGTTACTTCAAAATGTTAATGTTGACCAAAAATCTTGAAGTTTGACTGTATGTGGGCCACAGTTGCCTTTTGACCTATCACAGTTGATTTTCAAGCATCTGAGCAGTTGACTGAGCAAACTTGTAGTGCAAGGCATGAAACTTGGCATGGATGATCTTGAGAGCATATTAGGGAAAAGGAAACTACTTAGGACCCTTGGAACTCAAACATATTTATGAAAATGGAAACCCTAGTTTGAGGCTCATTGTTTTAGGAGGAGGATCTGGTCAACCCTTAGTCAACCTTGAGCAAGTTAAGGACCTCTAGGAGTATGTTTTGAGTAAAAATGGGAGGGAAAATTTTGGGGTACAACAACTGCCCATGTTTAATCTTCTTAAACCTGAGGATGTAGATTGGCTGGTCTGCCTTTCGTGATCTGAAGGTGGAAGATGATTGAACACTAGAGTGCCCAGAAATTTGCACTCGTTTGAAATGATGCTTAATTTGTATCGGTAGTATCAGGAATGGGCTTACAGATTCCATTTGGAGAAGATGAAGGAGAGTGGTCAGAGATGGGCTTAAAGATGCCATCCAGAATAATGATGATTTTGTGAGATATTCCTTCATGGGAATTCATGTTCCTGTTGTTAGGGAGGACTTCGCCGAGGAATGCTGGTCTCTGTCTTGGGAAATAGAGGCTAGGAGCTTCGGTTGTCCGCTACTCTACTGGGGAATTAACTCTTGATTGAGGAGGTAGAAGTAAATTGCATGTCTGGTCAGAGTCCAGGCTGCACAGCGACTTACTAGGGAAATGTGAAATCGACCATATCTGGTCAGGTCCAGGTCTTACAGTGTTGTAAACTGTTGTCTGGAGATAAGAGAGAAGGAACCTGGATAATATGATTGCTTCGAAATGAAAGTCTGGGTAGTAAGGTTGTGAGAAGGAACCTGGGTAGTACGGTTACTTCGAGATGAAAGCCTGGATAGTAGGGCTATGAGAAGGATCCTGGGTCGTAGGGTTACTTTGAGATGAAATCCTGGATAATAGGGCTTATGGGAAGGAACCTGGATTGTAGGGTTACTTCAAAATGAAAGCTTGAGTAACAGGACTACTTCACGATGAGTTTGGGTAAAATCGCATCTCAACCGAGAAGGAACCTGGGTAAGGTTGCTTCGTGAGGAGTTTGGGTAAAACTGCATCTGAACCGAGAAGGAACCTGGGTAAGGTTGCTTCGTGAGGAGTTTGGGTAAAAATGCATCTGAACCGAGAAGGAACCTGGGTAAGGTTGCTTCGTGATGAGTTTTGGTAAAACTACATCGGGAAATTGTAAGAAGGAACATGGGTATGGTTGCTTTAGGATAAGTTTGAGTAAAACTTCAGAAGGAACCTGGGTAAGGTTACTTCGTGATGAGTTTGGGTAAAACTGCATCGGGAAATTTTAAGGAGGAACCTGGGTAAGGTTACTTCGGGCTAAGTCTGTGTAAAACTTTAGGAGGAACCTGGGTAAGGTCACTTCGGGATAAATTCCTATAATACTTCAGAAGGAACCTGGGTAAGGTTACTTCAGGATAAGTTCGTGTAGGGCTATGGGAAGGAACCTGGATTGTAGGATTACTTCGTGATGAGTTCGTGTGAAAATTTATTCGGAAATGTATGAGAAGGAGCCCTTATGAGATTTTTTCAGGATAAACCCATGTGAAGCTGCATTTAGGAGAAACCCGTGTAATATTGCTTCATGAAGAACCCGTGTAAAGCTGCATTTGGTCGCGCAGATAATTACTCTGTTTAGTTTCAGGAGCTAATCTTGGACCTACTGGAAATTGTTGATGATAACCATCTTTCCTGAAAAGGTACATGATTAATTATATGTGATGCATGAAATGCATTGTATGATGATGTTCTCAAAATAAATGAGATTATGCTGTATGCAATATGTGTGCGCACGTCATGATGTATGAACATGAAATGCTATTGTGACATATCCGAGTCTGGGAAAATAAATCCCTGATTGTTGCTGGAGAGTACTAGAAACTGAATTCCTGATCGTTGTAGAAAAATTGGTTTTTCTACTTCCCGCTGGGGATAGTGAACGGGGATGACTATGCTGTGGATTTACTCCTTTATGTTTGTGAATATTCTGCCGGAGAGAGACTCTGCTAGAGAGTAACTCTGCGGGGGATGAATTTCTGTGGCTGGAGGAATAAACTTTGTTTGGGGTTGAGCTTCCGCTTTCAGAGAAATAAACTCTGCTTGGGAGACAAATTTATGAACCGCTTGCGACTTATAAAATTCAGCTGGGGAATATAGACGTCGACCCTCTGAAGAAGCTTTGCTGGGGAAAGTAGCTTTTGTTTGGGGAAGCCGATGTCAAAGCTTTAGTTGCCTCTACTCTGTGGGGAGTGTAGATGTTACTGGGACGCATGCTGAGGATACGATAATAACTTTGCATCAGGACTTTTCTTCCCCTGTACCTGCTGGAGAAAGTACCTGCGGAGGCTTTGTGGATAGCTTGAGTGTTATCCCAACTCATGAGATGCTTGGTAACTGCCGATCAGAATGATAAGTCTTCTACTGATAGACAAGTGACAAGATGGCAGGACATAGTCGTACACTTTAATCCCTAACTTTTTCCTGGACTATCTTTTCAGATTTTCAGTCCACCGAGATACCCTTTTTTGCCCAAGCCGCCTTTTCAGGTTTTCGACTTGCCGGGTGTACAGATTTTTGTTTTTATCCCTATTTTTTTTTGCCTAGGCCAATCAACCTAGAGGGTATTTATTCATGCGTAGTATTTTCCGACTATGTCCACACTCTCATGATGTAGGGAGTTGTCACTGTCCATAGTGTTGTGTGGTAGTACTGTCAAAAATGTTTTTTTTATGGCACATGATTTGTTGCTGGAATGCGTGCGTAATGCCCCAAGTGATTCAGATGGAGATCTGTCCCTGGTCATCTGGAACCTTTGGAGAGACTGCCCCAAGTGTGTTAGACATCATGTCATGCCCCTTGCTTATGGAAGTCCTGTTATTGGAAGTGTCTTTCCCGCTGAAGTGATTCTGTCCATTGAGAGGATGTCTGTTCATTGAATATCCATTGTGCGGATTTCTCTGCTGTCAAACAATTAGTCATATGCAAACAATGTCATTTAAAGAATTCAAAACTCATGTCTGTCTTGAAGAATTTTTTTTTGAAAATGTGTTTTGTGTAGTAAAACAAAATTTGCAAGAATGTGATATCAACTCAGGATTCGTAACAAGTCCTACAGGAGTCAGGATACCTTTGTAACAATATGCTCTCAAACTAACCCATGCTTCAGCTAGGACTTTTAAGGGTTATAACGTGGCCTGGTTCATGGTTTAAGAAACAAAGGATAAAGGCTCAAAATTTAGTTGTACCCACCCATTCTTCGTGATGTCCTTCAGTCTTATGCTCAGTTAATTGCGCGTTTAGAATCCCAATTGAGTCCTGGAGTACTGTCCTTGATGTTTCGGTGATGGTTCAGATACTGAAAGTTTATTTTGAATAGGAAGTCATATTTGTAATCTTATTTTTGTTGAGGATTTGTAGGACCTCTTTCTTTTTTATTTTATTTTCCCTTCTTTTTCCTGAACTGTTTCTTTTTGTGATTACAGTCAGCGGGATGCCCCAGTTTTTTCCTTAAGTCCCTTTCATGGGTTTTGACTTAACGGGCTTTTCTTTTGCAAAATAATGACTTCCTGCTTTGATGATTATGCAGAACCATCACCATCTTCTGATTCAGAAGGCCGTCTTCGATGCCATTCATTATGTGCGAAGCGGAAGATTGCAACTGAATACGCCTCTGAATTAACTGAGAAAGCTACCCTGCCCCAGGTTACGATTAAGAGTTTTAATTTGTATGAAAAGGAAAACTCCTACTTATTTGGCTCAAAGGGGTTGACTAGGGATTATCTTCCTTATAACTCCATTGTTTAGGATTTGAAACAACGCATGTACATCGTTAGCGGGGTTTGTTTAAAAGAATACTGTAGAGATTGTGGTATCATTTTCGTCATCCTCCCTCTAAAGGCTTAGAGTTTTTAATCGAGAGTTGAATATCACGAAAAGGAAGTATAAAGCAGTTTAATCATAATGAAAACAAATTAATTCAGGACAAACATGTGTAATGCATTAATCAAATAACAAAGTTTTGACATGACAATAATTGTTCGAATAAGCAAAGAAAATACAACTTGAGAATTAAAATGAACAAAAATGCTTTCAATCCTAGTCATGTTTTGGTAGGGGAGGAGTAATCACGTTAGGAGTCTCAAGAGGGTCTAATTTAATCTCCTTGGCGTCAATCATATTCTGAATCTTGTATTTCAGCACCCAACGATCGTTAGTATCGTGCCCCGGGCTGCCAGAATGATAAGCACATTTTGCATCCGGATTGTAGTTAGGAGAGGAAGTCTTCGGGTTTGGATGAGGGTCTATCACCGTAATCATATTCATCTTCAGCATGTGTTGCAATGCTTGTGACAATGGCATGTTGATTTGGGTGAACTGCCTTTGAGTTCTTTCTACCCTTGGCTGGTTGTTCCGTTGTTGGGTAGCCACAGGCCTAGGTATCATCATAGTCCCTATCGTTGGACGGTGCTCAGCTCAGCTCTGACCTCTTGAGTTATAAATGGAATTGACCTCCTTCTTACCCGTGAATGGCTTCTTCACTGCACTTGACGAGGTGTCTTTCTGGATCTTGCCACTCCAGATCCCAACTTCTACCTTTTCTCCAGTCAATATCAGCTCGGTGAAACCAACTGAGGAGCTACCAATCAAGTGATTGAAGAACAGACCAGACAGTGTACCAAGAAACATATCCACCAACTCCCTATCAGACAAAGGGGGTTGGACTCTCCCTTCCAGATCTCTCCACTTATGTGCATAGTCTTTGAAACCTTCACTTGCACCCATGGACATAATCTGGAGTGGAGTACGGGTAGGGGCAAGGCCATCGTTATATTGATACTTCTTGTAAAAATCAATAGCCAGATCTTCCCAGTTGTGGACATTGGTTCCCTCCAGTTAATAGAACCACTCAAGTTGAGTCCCAGACAGACTGTCCTGAAAGAAATGGACCCACAAGTTCCTATCAGTAGTGTGAGGATGAATCTTCCTCACATAGGAACAGAGATGAAGCTTGGGATAAGACACCCCATCATACTTCGCAAATACCGGAGCCTTGAAATTCTGTGGGATAACCACCCCAGATACCAAACCCAGCTCTTCAAAATCCTGACCTGGTATTCTTTGGATCTCCATTGTGCTCAGACGATCCTCTAACTGTTTGTACCTATCCTCAGCTAGGGGATATTGTTCTTCATTTTAATCAGTGTCATTATCTGAAACCTCTGGGCTAGGGTCCTCTTCCCTTGTTTCTCCCTCTTGATTCTCCCCTTCTTTCGACGAGGAGGTTCTGTCAACCGGTTGCTTCAACGGTCCCTTGAATCTTCTGCCCAGATTCAGGACACCAGCGGTCTTCTTCTTCTTTTTCTTCTTCTCTTTCAGAATAAAGGCCTTCAGATCTTCCTGCCCCTTAGCCAAGGCTATGAAAATTTGCTGAAACTGGGAATTTTGTGCCTGGAGATCCTTGATACTTTGTTCAGAGTTCATTATTGCTGAAATAAACAATGAAGACGATGAGAAACCTGTTATGAAACCTATTTATGCAATGTCATGGATGATATGCATATGCAATGATTTCAAGGACTCTTAAAGGCTCAAATTTGTTTAACCAAAAGAAACACATGTTAATTGTATTAATAAGTTCGAATTGTTACAAAGGGTTCCATTTAGGCTTATAGTCAAACAAAACAAAACTTTAAAGCAAAAAGAAAGTTAGGTCTCCCATGAGCGCATCCTCTTTGGTGCAATGTAGGCGTTTATATTCCTCTCTTCATGAAGTAGCCTAGTGTGTTCCAGGACCTTCTTCTTGCTGGCGTAGAATTGAGTTTCAAACGTATCCCTCTCCTCTTTAAGTTAAACCCATGATTTTTGTAACTCCTCATGATCAATTGGCATGTCAGGATGGAGAATAAGATAATAAGTGTCTCCTTCAGAAACCGGTTCCACAATCGTTGGTAGGGCAACATGGTAATGAATCATAAGGCTTTGAGCATGGGCTCGCACCCATTTGAGATAAGGCTAAAGAGGATTGAGTTCTTGTGCCCCAGTGTCTTGCTATCAACTCTATGTACCATGCCCCAAGCTCGCGTGAACCTTTTACGGTAACCCTGAGCATCATTCTCGTAGTCGAAGACGATTCCTTGGATAAGTGTGTCATGAGGACCATTCCTTCTCGCATATCCAAACTGTCACAGTGCCAAGCAAGGATTATAAGTGATTCCTCCTCTAATGCCTAAGAGAGGGACATTATGGAATTCTCCGCATTGATCAATGATGGTAACATTCTCCGAGGATCGAGGACACCAATGAATACCTGAATGTGTAAAAGTCATTAGCCTATGAGACCATCTCAAACCCTGTTCATTTTTCAAGACAGATCGAGGTAGGTGCAAAATAAACCACCTAGCAAAAAGAGGAGTGCAACACAGAAGGGTCCCTCTTCTCTTTATAGTGCGAGTATACAGAGAATGTAGGATATCTCCAAGCAGAGTAGGTACCGGATTGCGTGACAAGAAAACCTTACCCGCATTCACGTCTATGAGCTGGTCCGGATTAGGGAACAACGCCAACCCATAGATGAGAAGGGCTAATACCTCTTCAAAATCTTGTAAGTCTAGGGTATCCCAAAAATGATGAGCTTTCTCAAACAAGAACTTAGCCAAAAACCCCTTGACACCTCTCCTGGTCTCCCAATTTGCTACTACGTCAGACCGTTGTAAGGATATAGCTTTAGAAATATCTTCAGGTTTAGGGTCTCTTTCCATGCCATTGAAAGGTACCTTGTTAAGGATAAGCACCCCCAGTAACAGAGAAAACTCCTCCATAGTAGGCACTAACTGGTAATCTGGAAAAGTGAAGCAGTGATGTAGAGTGTCAAAGAACTAAAATAACACTTTTAACATTTCTTCATCAGGATTTGAGGTGACCAAGCTGAGAATTCGACTGTGATACGGTGACAGAACCGACTATTTTGAAATGCTGGTTTGTGTTTTGCGTTTTTTTATTCGCAAAATGTCGCGGTAAGCAAGAGTCGCCACCAACTTTTATTTCATCCAACCGGAAAGGAAAAAAGTACAGAAAAAAAATATCCTTTTTTGAGATATTCTGAGTACGGGGGGTAGATTATAGAAAGGGAAGGTGTTAGCACCCTTTTTATCCATGGTTTTCCATGGGCTCTTAGGTACTTGCTCATTTTTAAATTGCTTGTGTATGTGCTTTATTTTTGAAAAAAAGTTTGACTTCGTGATAACCCTTGTATCAGTCCTCAAGGATGTGACGAAGTTCTTTTTGAAAATTTGTTTGAAAACTGTAAGTGTGAAAAGTTTTAATTTGAGCAAGTACCTACTAGCATCTACCTACTCGAAAAAAAGATCGTTTCTATTCTTTTTTCCTTTAGACAGGGCTATCCTACTATTGAGAAATAGGTAGCACCGTCGTTGGAGTTTGTAAGGGTCAATTCGAAAGGGACGTACGATCACTAAAGCAACATTAGGACACCTTAGTAGTAACCCTAGAGTCTTAAGATCTTTTTCAAGGCAACATTTTCGAGGCAACATTTCTGAGGCGACGTTTCCGAGGCAACATTCGAATGGGACATTTGATCTTTTTGACAGAAGGGTAACCACTAAGACACCTGTGATCGGTGGATCTGGAACTGACTGTTTAACGCTGGTTCGCGAAATGTCGCGGAAGCAAGAGTCGCCACCGTCTTTTATTTTCTCCAAATGGAAAGGACAAAAGCACAGCAAAATTCCTTATGAGATAGTTTCTCGGTTCGGGAGGTAGGTTATAGAAAGGGAAGGTGTTAGCACCCTTTCTATCCATGGTTATCCATGGGCTCTTAGATACTTGCTCATTTGTGTTTTCAAAAATGGTTTGTTTGCTTTTCAACTGTGGGTTTTAAAAAGTTTCTTTGAAAATTTCAGTTCGACTCTTGTATCGGTCCTCAAGAGTGTTTGAAAAATTGCTTTCGAAAGCTTTTTGAAAAGGTGTCGGTGTGAAAAGTATATTTGAATTTTTGTTTGAATTTAGAGCAAGTATCTAGAGTCGTCTACCTACCCTAAGGAATTAGTCTGTGTTAATGTCCTTAAGGTAGTGCCATCCCACCATTGAGAGGTAGGTAGCACCACCGTTGGAGGTGTTCGGGTCAATTCGAGGGTTAGGGACAGTGTGGCCACCGAGCAATAGTAAGATACCTTAGAAGCTACCCTTATGCCATTGATCTTTTTATTCCGAGGCAACCGTTTCGAGGCAACTTGTTTCGAGGCAAACGTTTCGAGGCAACTAGATCAATGGAACATAAGGACTCACTAAGACGTCCTATACTCGACGACCACGTTTCGAGGGGCAAGGCAACAGTGTGATCACCAGAGCAACAGTAGGACACCTTAGAAGCTACCCTTATGCCATGTTCATGGACATAAGGACTTACTAAGACGTCCTGTACTCGACGACCACGTTTCGAGGGGCAAGGCAACAGTGAGGCGTACCCTAAGAGTGGTGTGTGAATTGTGTGTCATTTTCAGTTATTATTTGTCTTGTCATGCATTGGGTGAGCTACGCTTTGATTTTATTTGGGCATTCATTCTTTCATGTGATTAGCAGTTAAAAGGGTGCGGAAAATAAAAATGCGGAAAATAAAGGTCATACGCTATTACAAGGCGCGGGTCTACATCGCCAAATTAAACCAAGACCCGATTTGAATAAAAGTGCGGAAAGTAAATGTCCTAATTTTCTATTATAAGGCTTTGGGGCAATTACATAATAATCGAACAAATTAAATACGCGCGAATAAAGAAAAGGGAATTAATTTTTGGTCTTTTTTGGTAATTAACTGAAATTGAAAACTAATTAATTATTTTAATTACAATAAAATATTTTTTGTTTTTTATATTTTTTTATGAAATAAAATAGAAATAAAAAGAAACAAAGTTAAAGATTAACCTAAATCTAAATCTATTTTAATTATTAAAAGGAATGTTAAAATGGCCTAATTAACAACTGATTCAATTATGATTTATTTACAAAATAAAAATAATAATAAAAGTGTTAATTATATTTTTTTTGTTTTTTATGAAAATATTAGTTAAATTAATTTAATGATAGAGTAATTATTTTTTGTGTTTTTTGGATCAATTTTGATAATTAAAAGAAAAATAAAAGTCAAGTTAATGATTATTTAACAATTAATTAAAATATGCATGCAAAAATATTATTTTTAATGTCAAAAATTAAATAAACATTTTTCTGATTAAAATGCAAAAGGAAAATATTTTTTGTGAATTTTTAAATGCATGAGAAAATTATTTGAATATAAATTAAATTAGGATAAAATATAAAAAAGGGAAAAAAACAAAGGAATTATGTTAATTATGGAAAAGGTGAAAGAAATGCCAGAACCAGGACTTGAACTCGTGCCCTTTGGAGAAATCCACTAACACGTTGCCAACTGTGCTAACTGGGTTTGTTATCAATACCCTGCAATTAATTGATTAAAAACGAAAACGTGGCAAGTTTGAATTAAAAGACAAAGTCAGCACGCGTGGGGCCCAGGTATAACATATGAGCGAATCAGATGGAGCCATCGTGCCACGCCAGCCACGCCTGAGTCTTTCACAGTCAACGACGCCGGAGCCCTAGCTCCGGTCTTCTTCTCCGGCGAATGCTACGGCCAAACCTGCAAAATAAGGGAAATCAAAGAAAAAGAAAGACCTAGTCACCCTAATTAGACCCCTGCGAATTCAATGGTGCCATTATTTTGGCCTGAAAATGACTGTACAGGGAGTTTCGAAGAAGATGACCAAAACGGCCCTAGCAATGGCAGGTTCCTACTCCTGCGTGGAAACTCACATGTTATACGTCAAATGTGTTCTAATGAGTGTCCTGAGTTCATATAAGCCATCAAAAATAGTTAATGATGCATGAAATATAAGAAATAAATCAAGAAGTTTTGACAAACCGAAAAGAGCTAGAGGGCACGATCTGGGACGATTTGGCTTCGTGTAGGGATTGGAAATGACTGCTGTTATGCCCAGGGACACAATTGAATCCTTAGAACTCCTTGAAACTTGCTAAAGAATAGAATCCGAATTTGTCAATTTTGTGAAAATTTGAGAGGATTAGGGTTGCCGTTCTAGGTGTCTCTAGCCTTTTTTCTATTGTATGAGAGGCTTCATATATGTTTATCCACGAAAATCAAACACATTTAGGGGCCTTTACCCTTGCAATCAAGTCTTGAGATTTCCATAAACACCATTTAAAGAACTTGCCATTTTTGCTTCAAAATTTGAATTTTGTACTTGAAATAAGCTTTTCACGAATTTGGAATGTAAATGATGGTGATTCAAAGCTATTCAACACAAAATATACCCTTTAATTAATTTTCTTGATTTTTATTTGATTTTAAAAGATTTAAAATGAATTAAATCAAATAAAATTAAATAAAAATGGAAAAATTAATTTTAAATCTTGAAATAATTTGTGGGACACGTGGGAAGCATGGCCAAGCTGAATCAAGTGGAAAAAGTGGGCCCCTTTTGTCAAAAATGAAGTTTCAAGGATAATTGATTTTGGCCATTTCACAAAAATTTCCCAACTTCTCCAATGCATATCTTGCTCAATTTTGAAGTTATGAACATGTTCTTGGACATTTTGGAAAGGTATTGAAGTCCTATAACCAATGTCTTTGGTCCCATGTCATTTTGATTTACCAATCTCAAGTTATGGTCTTTGACTTAAAGTCCCTTTTTGTTGACTTTTGAAAATGACCTATAATGTTGAAATTGATAACTTTTTGTGAGAGCATTTCTTGGACTTGGAGTGTGAAGATGAGTTGTAGGAAATGTCCTCCCCTTCAAGATGAGAATTGGATGGGATTTTTCTGATGAACCATGAAAAAGTTATGCCTTGGTCAAGTTACAGTTGACTTTTCAGCTGTCCAAAGATAAAAACTTTTGCATCTTGAGACTTTTTGAGCCATTCTTGATAATCATGATCAAGCATTGATCAAATGATGTTTGTGGCTTCAAAATAAGATGTTGACCAAAAATTTTGACTTTTGACTGCCAAATGACCATTTTGCCCCTACAGTTGACTGTTGAGCAATTAGGTTTTATGACTGTGCAACTTGACCTTGTGAGCCTTGAAACTTGACATGTAGGTGCTTGACAATGTGTATGAGCATGGGACTTGATTGAGCCCTTGAAAACCTCAACTTCCTTGCAGGAACCAAAAACCCTAGTTTGACTGGCTTAGGAGGATGGTTGACTGGGTAGCCCTTGAGTAGACTTTGAACCATTTGAGGTGATGCTTGTCAAAACTTTGAAGATTATGGGAGGGAAAATTTTGGGGTACAACAGTTTCCCCTGTTCAATCTTCTTAGACCTGAGGATGTATATTGGCGTGTGTGCCTTTTGTGATCCGAGGGTGGAAGATGATTGAACACTAGAGTGCCCAGAAATTTGCACTCACATAGTAGAGTATCAACAGTGTGATAGCGGGAATGGGCTTAAAGATGCCATTTAGAGAGATGATGGATAGGAGGATGGGCTTATAGATGCCATCTGGAAGTGTGACAGAACCTTGTCGGGAATGGGCTTATAGATGCCATTTGGAGACTGTCGGATAACTGAATTTGAATAAGAAATAGAATAGCTTCCGTGCCTGGAGCATATCTAGCCTATATCTAGTTGTTGACGTCTGAATAAACAGTAGAATGACCGCCGTGTCTGGGGTATATCCATACTGTATCTGTATGAGCGACAGAATGTCATCCGAATCTGGATCGTATATGGACTGAACAATAGAAGAGTATCCGGGATGGAGCATCTCTAAGTTGTTTTTTAGAAGTTTGAATCTGAATAAGCAATAGAACGGCATCCGGATCTGGAGCATCTCAAGGCTATATCTGAAAGGAAATCTGGAATGAGTGTCAGAACGCGCCATGCCTGGGTCACATCTAAACCATATCTAGAAGGAGTCTTGAATAAGCAAAAGAACAACATCTATATCTGGAGCATTTCCAAGCTATCTCTGAGAGGAAATATGGAATAAGTATCAGAACGTCACCATGCCTGGGTCACATCTGAACCATATCTAGAAGGAGTCTTGAATAAGCAAAAGAACAGCATCCATATCTGGAGCATTTCCAAGCTATCTCTGAGAGGAAATCTGGAATAAGTATCAGAACTTCGCCATGCCTGGGTCACATCTGAACCATCTCTAGAAGGAGTCTTGAATGAGCAAAAGAACAACATCCATATCTGGAGCATTTCCAAGCTATCTCTGAGAGGAAATCTGGAATAAGTATCAGAACGTCGCCATGCCTGGGTCACATCTGAACCATATCTAGAAAGGTGATCTCTGAATAAACAACAGAATAGCCTCCGTGCCCGGAGCATCTCTAAGTTATATCTGAGAAGAAATCTGGAATAAGTATCAGAACATCGCCATGCCTGGGTCACATCTGAACCATATCTAGAAAGGTGATCTCTGAATAAACAACAGAACAACCTCCGTTCCCGAAGCATCTCTAAGTTATATCTGAGAAGAAAATCTGGAATAAGTATCAGAACGTCGCCATGCCTGGGTCACATCTGAACCATATCTAGAAAGGTGATCTATGAATAAACAACAGAATAGCCTCCGTGCCCGGAGCATCTCTAAGTTATATCTGAGAAGAAATCTGGAATAAGTATCAGAACGTCGCCATGCCTGGGTCACATCTGAACCATATCTAGAAAGGTGATCTCTGAATAAACAACAGAACAGCCTCCGTGCCCGGAGCATCTCTAAGTTATATCTGAGAAGAAATCTGGAATAAGTATCAGAACGTCGCCATGCCTGGGTCACATCTGAACCAGATCTAGAAAGGTGATCTCTGAATAAACAACAGCCTCCGTGCCCGGAGCATCTCTAAGTTATATCTGAGAAGAAATCTGGAATAAGTATCAGAACGTCGCCATGCCTGGGTCACATCGGAACCATATCTAGGAAGGAATTTTGAATAAGCAAAAGAACAGCATCCATATCTGGAGCATTTCCAAGCTATCTCTGAAAGGAAATCTGGAATGAGTATCAGAACGTCGCCATGCCTGGGTCACATCTGAACCATATCTAGAAGGAGTCTTGAATAAGCAAAAAAACAGCATCCATATCTGGAGCATTTCCAAGCTATCTCTGAAAGGAAATCTGGAATGAGTATCAGAACGTCGCCATGCCTGGGTCACATCTGAACCATATCTAGAAGGAGTCTTGAATAAGCAAAAGAACAGCATCCATATCTGGAGCATTTCCAAGCTATCTCTGAAAGGAAATCTGGAATGAGTATCAGAACGTCGCCATGCCTGGGTCACATCTGAACCATATCTAGAAGGAGATCTCTGAATAAACAATAGAACAGCCTCCGTATCCGGAGCATCTCTAAGTTATATCTGAGAAGAAATCTGGAATAAGTATCAGAACGTCGCCATGCCTGGGTCACATCTGAACCATATCTAGAAGGAGTCTCGAATAAGCAAAAGAACAACATCCATATCTGGAGCATTTCCAAGATATCTCTGAAAGGAAATCTGGAATGAGTATCAGAACGTCGCCATGCCTGGGTCACATCTGAACCATATCTAGAAGGAGTCTTGAGTAAGCAAAAGAACAGCATCCATATCTGGAGCATTTCCAAGCTATCTCTGAAAGGAAATCTGGAATGAGTATCAGAACATCGCCATGCCTGGGTTACATCTGAACTATATCTAGAAGGAGATCTCTGAATAAACAATAGAACAGCCTCCGTGTCTGGAGCATCTCTAAGTTATATCTGAGAAGAAATCTGGAATAAGTATCAGAACGTCGCCATGCCTGGGTCACATCTGAACCATATCTAGGAAGGAATTTTGAATAAGAAAAAGAACAGCATCCATATCTGGAGCATTTCCAAGCTATCTCTTTAATCTTTTTAACGTAGACATGCCCTGGCCGGATGCAGGTATCGAATCCACAATCAATCGCTCACAGACATGCCCTGGCTAGATACAGGAATCGAATCTGGGATTGCGATAGTTGATAGTAATCATATTTGTATTGACCTTTCCTGAAAAAAGGAAAAACATTAGTTATATGCAATGTCATGGTGCATGGAATGCGCGGTGTCATGACGTTTATAACCAATGGGATTGTAGAATGTGATGTTTATATCATGTATGAAAATGTGATGTTTGCGAATGTATTTTTGTCTAGGAAAATAAATCCTTGACGAATGCCGGGAGCTTATCCTGGGCTGATGTTTGAAGAGTAGAGAATTCTTCGTTTCCGCTGGGGATAATGATTGCAAGAATAAACCGGTAGGAGGAGATAACTCCTTTGGGGAATAAGCTTGGAGAGATTACTCTGCGGGGAAAATTACTCTAGCGATCTTGCTGGGGAAAATACTCTGTGGGAAGAGAGGTACTCTGCTGAGATGTTGATGGTAACTCCGCTGGGGGCACCATTGTTATGCATTATGTTGAAGGATTTAATAGACTCCGCTGGGGATGAGAAGACTTCGCCGAGGACGATCTTTCCGTGGCAATTAGCTGAGGATAACCCAGTTATAAGCTCTGGCGAGGAATAACCTTCTGAATAAAGACGGGGAGAGATATGCTCTGCAAAGGATAAGCTTCCATAATCTATTGGGGATAATCTTCCTACTGGGGAGATGATTTAACTCTCCTGGGGAGACTTTGGACTGTATTGGGAAGGGCTCCGCTGGATGTCTAGATTCCGCCGGGGAACAATCTTAGATCAAGACTGCCGGGGATGCTTGTTGAGGATGTTTGTAGACTCCGCTGGGGAATGTTGAGATCTTCTGGGGGTAATCCAACTTCCTTAAGGCTGATAATATGGCTTTGCTTGGGGAGAGTGTATTGACTTGCTGGCTCACTCTCTGGAGAATTAAGATATATTGGTTATGTTCTTCTGCTGAACTTACCTTGGTACCTTGGTGGACCGTGCAATTAGATCGCTTGGACAACTCATTATTGCCCCTATTTCTGGTGTGGGAGAAGATACCTGCGGAGGCGTTTGATGACTGCCGATTTGACAAATCTTCTTCTGGTAGGCAAGTGACGAGATGACAGGACATAGTCGTACGCTTTAATCCCTAACTTTTGCCTAGACCGCCCTTTCGGGTTTTCAGTCCACCGGGATACCCATTTTTGCCCAAGCCGCCTTTTCAGGTTTTCGACTTGCCGGGTGTACAGTTTTTTCATATTCATCCCTTATTTTTGCCCGAACCCTTTTGGTTCGCCGGGAAGCCCTTATTTTTGCCTAGGTGTGTCAACCTAGCGGGTCTTTGATTACGCATAGTATTTTTTCGACTATGTCCGTGCTCTCAGAATGTAGGGAGTTGCCCCTGTTAGAAGTGTTTTGTCATGCCCCAGAAGATGTTTGATCAGGCAAGATTTGTTGCTGGAATTCCCCAAATGACTCAGGCGGAGATTTGCCCCAGGCTATTTGGTCTTTGAGAGATTCTCTGAATCTTGATTGGACTGCCCCAGGTGATGGACCATGATCATGTCGTGCCCCTTGATTGGAAGTGCTTTTGTTCACTAGGTATTCATCGTGCGAATTTCCCTACTGCTCAAACAAATATTCATATGCAAACAAAGTTATGTTAAAAATGCAAAGCTTATGTCTGTTTCGAAGTTTTTGGAAATGCATTCTTTTTCATAAAACAAGTGAAAGTTTGTAAAACGTGATGTCAACTCCGTATTTTATCGCAAGCCTTAAAGAGTCAGGATACCTTTCGTAACAGTATGCTTTCGAACTAACCCATGCTTCAGCTAGGACTTTTAAAGGTTGTAGCGTGGCCTGGTTCACGGTTTAAGAAACAAAGGATAAAGGCTCAAATTATTTGTACCCACCCGCTCTTCGTGATGTTCTTCAAACCTAAGCTCAGTTGGTCGTGCGTTAGACCTTGTTTGAGTCTTTGTCCTGATGTTCCAATGATGGTTCAGATATTGATGATTTATTCTGAATAGGCAGTCATTTTTTTTGTTTTTGTTGAGGGTTTGTATGACCTCTTTCTTTTTGATTTCGCTATCCCTGTTTTTGCCTGAACTGTTTCTTTTTGGAATTACAGTCAGTGGGATGCCCCAGTTTTGTAAGTCTCCTTCATAGGTTTTGACTTATTGGGTTTTTATTTTTGAGGTATAACGACTGCCTATCCTTATGATTATTCGGAATCATCACTGTCTTCTTTTTTTGTAAGGACCTCTTTGGTGCCATTTGTTATGCACTTGGATCAACTGAGAGACTACCCTGCCCCAGGTTATGATTAAGGGTTTTAAATTTCGAAAAGAAAAACTCCTACTTCTTTGGCTCAGAAGGGTTGACGAGGGATTATCTTCCTTATAACTCCAGTGTTTAGGGATTGAAACAATGCCTGTACCTCATCAGCGGGGTATGTTCAAAAGCATACTGTAAATGTCATGATATCGTTTTCGTCATCCTCCCTCAAGAGGCTTAGAATTATTAATCGAGCGTTGATCATCAGAAAAAATATGAAAATAATTTGCATATAGTGAATACGAATATATTGCTTCAAAACAGACATATGCGATGCATTAATGAAATAACAACGTTTAACATGAATAAATGTTTGAACAATCAAAAGAAAATTACAACTTGAAAAATTCTAATGAACAAAAGTCTTCTAGTCTCAGGACCTGTTACTTCAACTGATGCATCTTGTAGGGATGGCAGAAGACCTCAGCTTGACCCACTTGGGTGAAATCCACTACTCCTTCATTAATCAGATTCTGGACCTTGTTCTTCAGAGCCCAGCAGTCGGCAGTGTCGTGTCCAGGACTATCAGAGTGATATGCACACCTTTTATTGGGATGATAGTTAGGAGCAGAGATGTTGGGGTTCCGGGGAGGAGCCCTTAATGTAATCAGATTCAACCTCAGCAGGTGTTGCAGAGCTTGAAACAAAGGCATGTTGATCTGGGTGAACTTCCTCTTGGACCTGCTTGGCCTACTCAGATCAACCTGTTGCTCTGGGCGAGGTTGTAGTTGGACCTGTGAGGTAGTAGCAATTTGGAGAGTTCTATTCTTCACCATGTCAGGTTCTTGTCCTCTTGGAAACTGATCAAAGACCTGGTCTCTGACTTGGGCAGGTTGCTTCATATGGTGTCTCTCTTGGTGGAGCTGACTGATTATGGTCCTCAACTCTTCTTGCTCCTGAGCTAGACCTTGGATGAGAGCCCTTTGCCCCAGCATCTGGGTTTTCAATGTATCTACTTCAGCTTGTAGACGTTTCAGCTGTCCGTCCTTGTCATCTTCAGCACTGTTCCTGGCTAAAGTCCCCATGAGGAGTGTCCTTAACTCTTCCTGCCCCTTGGATAGGCTTAGGAAGATCTCCTTGAACTGAGTCTCTTGAGCATGAAGACCCTGGTTATCTTGTTGGGAAGCCATTGCTGAAATAAACAGCGTAGATGGTAAGTGACCTGTAAAGAAAGGTACCTGTAATGCAATGATGTCTATATATGCATGCAATGTTTTCAAGGACCTCGCAGGGTAAACAAGAAAAATTATTAGAATCTGGTAACTGGTGGCTTGATTGAAGGCACTTCATGTTGTTGAGAGTCCTTCTTCAAGGGTCAAAAGCTCACCATATCCAGTGGGTCATAGCCCCTGACAACTTTGGCTCGGGGAACTTTCCTCAAGTGTCAAAGCTCACCATATCAAGTGGGTCATAGCCCCTGACAACCTTGTCTAGAGGAAAATAAGTCCTCTTTACCCCTTGCTGGGATAGTTGATTCATCATGACCTGCGTCACAAGCCCTTGAGGTCCTTGAAACGGATTAGTCCTTATGCAGGATGTATGCAATGGTATGATGTTATGCTATGCATGGGGTAACGTAGGTAAACCCTGTTATGAGTCCCAATTAAGGACTGTAAACAAAACCTGCAAGAAACTCAGTAACCCTGTTATGAGTCCCAATTAAGGACTATAAACAAAACCTGCAAGAAAACTCAGTAAACCCTGTTATGAGTCTCAATTAGGGACTATAAACAAAACCTGCAAGAAATTTCAGTAAACCCTGTTATGAGTCTCAATTAGGGACTATAAACAAAACCTGCAGGAAAACTCAAGTGTCAGATGACAAGTAGTCAAGTTGGAAGGCACACAAGTCACACAAGAGAAGCCCTTAGAGTTTAGGCCATCATGGGGTCTGGGTATTACCCTCTTGAAGTTGGTGGGCTCAACCTGTCCTATCAGAAGTAACCGGGTTCTAAGGGTCCCAATATCACTGGATTGCTTTCATTGTTCATCGTTTCGATTTAGCCACTGAACTGGCGACCGGAATATTCCAGGAAAGAAACCCTCAATTGAGTGTAGTATCGAGTATCAACCAACCTCGGACTGCACCAAAGTCAGTTATCTCACTACCCTAAAGAGGCCAAGATGGTTCAATTAAGGTTCCTAAGGTCAGTTGATGCTTCATGACACCACATGGAGGCCCCGTACTCTCCTTGACTGAACTCAAGGGTTACCGGTACACACCAAAGTGCCACATCAACGTAGCAGACTGTTTCAACCATGTCGGTATACCCCGCACAGTTCCCTCACAGCCTTTTTGCTACTTTCTAAGAAGGTATCCCCTAGATCCGGGTTAGGATCTATAGAACTCCCAAGACAGGCCCAATAATATTAAAGCAAGCAAAACAAAGCAATTGAAAACATAAGTATGAGCTATCCTAAGGTACACCTCACTTTAAGTGTCCCCAGCAGAGTCGCCAGTTCTGTGATCGGTGGATCTGGAACTGACTGTTTAACGCTGGTTCGCGAAATTTCGCGGAAGCAAGAGTCGCCACCGTCTTTTATTTTCTCCAAATGGAAAGGACAAAAGCACAACAAAATTCCTTATGAGATAGTTTCTCGGTTCGGGAGGTAGGTTATAGAAAGGGAAGGTGTTAGCACCCTTTCTATCCATGGTTATCCATGGGCTCTTAGATACTTGCTCATTTGTGTTTTCAAAAATGGTTTGTTTGCTTTTCAACTGTGGGTTTTAAAAAGTTTCTTTGAAAATTTCAGTTCGACTCTTGTATCGGTCCTCAAGAGTGTTTGAAAAATTGCTTTCGAAAGCTTTTTGAAAAGGTGTCGGTGTGAAAAGTATTTTTGAATTTTTGTTTGAATTTAGAGCAAGTATCTAGAGTCGTCTACCTACCCTAAGGAATTAGTCTGTGTTAATGTCCTTAAGGTAGTGCCATCCCACCATTGAGAGGTAGGTAGCACCACCGTTGGAGGTGTTCGGGTCAATTCGAGGGTTAGGGACAGTGTGGCCACCGAGCAATAGTAAGATACCTTAGAAGCTACCCTTATGCCATTGATCTTTTTATTCTGAGGCAACCGTTTCGAGGCAACTTGTTTCGAGGCAACCGTTTCGAGGCTACTAGATCAATGGAACATAAGGACTCACTAAGACGTCCTATACTCGACGACCACGTTTCGAGGGGCAAGGCAACAGTGTGATCACCAGAGCAACAATAGGACACCTTAGAAGCTACCCTTATGCCATGTTCATGGACATAAGGACTTACTAAGACGTCCTGTACTCGACGACCACGTTTCGAGGGGCAAGGCAACAGTGAGGCGTACCCTAAGAGTGGTGTGTGAATTGTGTGTCATTTTCAGTTATTATTTGTCTTGTCATGCATTGGGTGAGCTACGCTTTGATTTTATTTGGGCATTCATTCTTTCATGTGATTAGCAGTTAAAAGGGTGCGGAAAATAAAAATGCGGAAAATAAAGGTCATACGCTATTACAAGGCGCGGGTCTACATCGCCAAATTAAACCAAGACCCGATTTGAATAAAAGTGCGGAAAGTAAATGTCCTAATTTTCTATTATAAGGCTTTGGGGCAATTACATAATAATCGAACAAATTAAATACGCGCGAATAAAGAAAAGGGAATTAATTTTTGGTCTTTTTTGGTAATTAAATGAAATTGAAAACTAATTAATTATTTTAATTACAAGAAAATATTTTTTGTTTTTTATATTTTTTTATGAAATAAAATAGAAATAAAAAGAAACAAAGTTAAAGATTAACCTAAATCTAAATCTATTTTAATTATTAAAAGGAATGTTAAAATGGCCTAATTAACAACTGATTCAATTATGATTTATTTACAAAATAAAAATAATAATAAAAGTGTTAATTATATTTTTTTTTGTTTTTTATGAAAATGTTAGTTAAATTAATTTAATGATAGAGTAATTATTTTTTGTGTTTTTTGGATCAATTTTGATAATTAAAAGCAAAATAAAAGTCAAGTTAATGATTATTTAACAATTAATTAAAATATGCATGCAAAAATATTATTTTTAATGTCAAAAATTAAATAAACATTTTTCTGATTAAAATGCAAAAGGAAAATATTTTTTGTGAATTTTTAAATGCATGAGAAAATTATTTGAATATAAATTAAATTAGGATAAAATATAAAAAAGGGAAAAAAACAAAGGAATTATGTTAATTATGGAAAAGGTGAAAGAAATGCCTGAACCAGGACTTGAACTCGTGCCCTTTGGAGAAATCCACTAACACGTTGCCAACTGTGCTAACTGGCTTTGTTATCAATACCCTGCAATTAATTGATTAAAAACGAAAACGTGGCAAGTTTGAATTAAAAGACAAAGTCAGCACGCGTGGGGCCCAGGTATAACATATGAGCGAATCAGATGGAGCCATCGTGCCACGCCAGCCACGCCTGAGTCTTTCACAGTCAACGACGCCGGAGCCCTAGCTCCGGTCGTCTTCTCCGACGAATGCTACGGCCAAACCTGCAAAATAAGGGAAATCAAAGAAAAAGAAAGACCTAGTCACCCTAATTAGACCCCTGCGAATTCAATGGTGCCATTATTTTGGCCTGAAAATGACTGTACAGGGAGTTTCGAAGAAGATGACCAAAACGGCCCTAGCAATGGCAGGTTCCTACTCCTGCGTGGAAACTCACATGTTATACGTCAAATGTGTTCTACTGAGTGTCCTGAGTTCATATAAGCCATCAAAAATAGTTAATGATGCATGAAATATAAGAAAGAAATCAAGAAATTTTGACAAACCGAAGAGAGCTAGCGGGCACGATCTGGGACGATTTGGCTTCGTGTAGGGATTGGAAATGACTGCTGCTATGCCCAGGGACACAATTGAATCCTTAGAACTCCTTGAAACTTGCTAAAGAATAGAATCCGAATTTGTCAATTTTGTGAAAATTTGAGAGGATTAGGGTTGCCGTTCTAGGTGTCTCTAGCCTTTTTTCTATTGTATGAGAGGCTTCATATATGTTTATCCACGAAAATCAAACACATTTAGGGGCCTTTACCCTTGCAATCAAGTCTTGAGATTTCCATAAACACCATTTAAAGAACTTGCCATTTTTGCTTCAAAATTTGAATTTTGTACTTGAAATAAGCTTTTCACGAATTTGGAATGTAAACGATGGTGATTCAAAGCTATTCAACACAAAATATACCCTTTAATTAATTTTCTTGATTTTTATTTGATTTTAAAAGATTTAAAATGAATTAAATCAAATAAAATTAAATAAAAATGGAAAAATTAATTTTAAATCTTGAAATAATTTGTGGGACACGTGGGAAGCATGGCCAAGCTGAATCAAGTGGAAAAAGTGGGCCCCTTTTGTCAAAAATGAAGTTTCAAGGATAATTGATTTTGGCCATTTCACAAAAATTTCCCAACTTCTCCGATGCATATCTTGCTCAATTTTGAAGTTATGAACATGTTCTTGGACATTTTGGAAAGGTCTTGAAGTCCTATAACCAATGTCTTTGGTCCCATGTCATTTTGATTTACCAATCTCAAGTTATGGTCTTTGACTTAAAGTCCCTTTTTGTTGACTTTTGAAAATGACCTATAATGTTGAAATTGATAACTTTTTGTGAGAGCATTTCTTGGACTTGGAGTGTGAAGATGAGTTGTAGGAAATGTCCTCCCCTTCAACATGAGCATTGGATGGGATTTTTCTGATGAACCATGAAAATGTTATGCCTTGGTCAAGTTACAGTTGACTTTTCAACTGTCCAAAGATAGAAACTTTTGCATCTTGAGACTTTTTGAGCCATTCTTGAGAATCATGATCAAGCATTGATCAAATGATGTTTGTGGCTTCAAAATAAGATGTTGACCAAAATTTTTGACTTTTGACTGCCAAATGACCATTTTGCCCCTACAGTTGACTGTTGAGCAATTAGGTTTTTTGACTGTGCAACTTGACCTTGTGAGCCTTGAAACTTGACATGTAGGTGCTTGAAAATGTGTATGAGCATGGGACTTGATTGAGCCCTTGAAAACCTCAACTTCCTTGCAGGAACCAAAAACCCTAGTTTGACTGGCTTAGGAGGATGGTTGACTGGGTAGCCCTTGAGTAGACTTTGAACCATTTGAGGTGATGCTTGTCAAAACTTTGAAGATTATGGGAGGGAAAATTTTGGGTTACAACAACACCCTATGCTTAATGATCATTTACCGAAGGCAGCCGAAGTGTGAGTATATCCTAGGAGTGATATGTGCAAGTGATTTGTTTCAATTATTTATCTTTAGTCATTAGGGTTTTCTAACTGTATTAAATTATCATGCAATCTTGTCATACAATCCTATTAACATACATCTAGACAGTTTAAATATTGGCAGAAATTAAGATGCGAGAAAGTAAATCTACACTATTACAAGGCTTCGGGAAGGGGAATTAATTACATAGCCAAAAAAGCCTGGGAAAAAGCGATAAGTAAAAAAAACCTAGGTTAAACTATTACAAACCATGAGCATTTACAGAAATATTGACAAAATAAAATATTATGCGCGCAATGAATCAAATACGAGGTAATTAGGGTTTTGACCCTTGCCTAAACCTAATTGCGATTAATTGAAGAAAAAGTTTTTTTGTTATGTTTTTAAGAAAATAATGGAATTGTTAAATTAAAGAAAAATCCTAAGTCTAATCAATTTTAAATTACGAAAAATAAATTAATTTTAATCTACGACCTATTTTTGTATTTTATTTATTTAAGAAAAAGAAAGAGAAAAATTGAATTTAATCAATAGTTTAACCTAATTTCTATTTTGATTTTATTCATGAAAACAAATTATAATTTTCCTATTTTAAACTAAATTAAATTAATTTTGATAAAATAAAAACTAATCCTAATTTTTGATGAATTATTGATTTTATGTTTTTTTTGTGAAAAATTAATTAGTTTGTAAATTAAATGAATAAATGAAATTGAAAGAACTTAAAAAAATAAAGAAAAGAAACATAAAAAGGATTAGTGATGGGCCTGATGCTGATTAGCAATTGAGGGGGTGTGTTGTAGAATTCTGAGCCCAAATAAGCCAGGCACGTTTGACTTCGCTGGATTTGATGTACGTGTTAACCTAGGGTGCATGATGGACCTTCAGTGGGAGACGTTGGATCTGGGCTGAAGATGCATTTGATGGTTGGATCCTGATGGTATATGGTGGACGTTTGGACTTGTGGGGTACAGAATCCTGCAAGAAAGCCTCAGAAAAATGGAAAATGTAAGAGGCATGGATCGAACCCTTGCCCTTGCACACTGTAGCGCCTTAACTTCCTTCACTCTTGCCACTGGACCAATCTATTCAATCGTTAATATAATACAACAAAAATAATATGATAGTAAATCAGGCCTATGCCCAGCTGTCACGCGCGCGCCCCAAGGGGGTCCCTAGGAATTTGAATGAGCCAATCAGTACGCTTCCTTCAGCCACGCCATCGTCTCCTTCATTGATTTGTTGCTTTTGACATAATACTTTTACCTACGGTCGTATTCGTCGCTATATGATATAGCAACGACATTTATCTGTAGCTACAAACCTGCAAATCTTTAAAACGCAATTCAAGCAAAACAAATTCCAATCAAGGGCATATATAAAATGTATTTCCTCCCCTGCACATGAAGAGGCCCTTAATTTGGCCCAATTTTGCCTCTAGCTAGGGTTCCCCAATTTGGAGCTTACGAACCCTAACTATGGCAAGTTTGAGTTCAGAGGGTGCAGACCTTGAGGTGTAACTGACGATTTTGGAGGTTTTCTGACTTGAGAGCGATTAGAATAACTTCAATCCACGTCCAGAAATAGATTGCTGGCTTTAAATTGCCTTGAATTGTTCTCTAAATCAGAATTCGATCCTCACTTTTTTTGCAAAAAACTCACTTTTGTTTGCTTACTTTCACGGCCTCTCCCCTCTCCCTTGTGCATTGGATCTCTTTTCTATATGTAGTGGAACGCCTTAGGTCAGTAAAAATGCATTGTATCTTTATCAATTATGGAGATTTGATTTGCTCTTTCAATGCATATGATTCCCTTCCAATTTTTCTCAAATCCAATATTTTCCAACCTCATTGGCCTTGCACGATTTGATCTTCATTTGACAGCATATAATATCTTCTTTCAATGCAAAAGATCATCCCTAAAATGCAATATATGATTTATTAGGATTTATTTGATTTTATTTGAATTTTAAATGAATAAAAATCAAAATAAATTAAATAAATGAGTAAATAAAGTATGGAGGGTCCCATAGGTCGTGGACTATGTTAGGAATGAGATGCAAGCATAAAAAGTTGGGCCCATTTAGCAAAAGATGCAAATTTGAGCACATTTGACTTTTGGCAATTTTACAAAAAAGGTCAATTTTGACAATGCATATCTCTATCAATTTTGACCCTAGAGAAGTGTTCTCGGACTTTTTATAAAGCTTAGGATGTCCTCTAAGCAACCCTTTCTGTCTCAACTCAATTGAGTCTTCCATGTTCATGTATGAAGCCTTTACCCAAAAGGTGTTTTTGTTGACTTTTCAAAATGACCTATAATGTCCAAATTCATATATTCTTGTGAGTGCATATTTTGAACTTGGGAGATATGAATTGTAGGGAATTGCATCCTCTTCAAAATGAGCTTCGGATGGGTCATTTTTGATGAAGTATGAGAAAGTTATGCTTGGTCAAAGTTGAGTTGACTTTTCCTGCAAAACCCTAATTTAGCAACTTTTGGGCTTTGATGAATCATGAGCAATCCTTGATGAATCATGATCAACCCTTATGAAATGATGAATGATACTTCAAAATGAGGACTTTTACCAAAAATATTGAAGTTTGACTGTATGTGGGCCACAATTGACTTTTGACCTAACATAGTCGATTTTCAGGCCTTTGAGCAATTAACTGAGCAAACTTTCTCTGCAAGGATTGAAACTTGACATGGATGATCTTGAGAACATATTAGGTCAATGGTGAGAATTTGAGATCCTTTGGACTGAAGCATCTTGATGCAAAATGAAACCCTAATTTGACGTAGACTGCCTTAGGAGAGAGTTTGTCTGGTCAACTCTTGGACCTCTTTGAGCAATTTGAGGACCTCAATTGACATGTATTGAGAAATATGGGATGGAAAATTTTGGGGTACAATATCTACCATGTCTTTCAGTGAAGGGAGAGCTTTCAGGAACCCTTGATACAAATTTCTTAAGCTGAGGAGGTACGTTTACCAGACTGACTTGGATAGTGAATCTGCGGGTGAGGGTCATATCCTACAAAATAAGACAAAAGTAAACCCTAAGAATCCTTGAAATGGTTAGTATGGTATGCTATGTTATGATTTCATGATTATGCTCAAGTATAGCAGATATAGCAAACATAAACAAATCACACAGAGACCTTAAGTTTAAGGCTTGCATGGATTTTAAGGTATACCCTCTTGAAGTTGGATTGGTTCAACCTATCCTAAATATAGTAACCAGGTTCTAAGGGATCTCAATATCACCTATCTTTCCCATAAATTTCATTCCGATAGACAATTGACTTGCCACCAAACAAAGCTCAATAGTCAAACCTCAATGAGTGTAGCATCGAGTATCAACCGACTTTGGATTTACATCAAAGACGACTATCTCACTACATCCTAAAAGCCAAGTTGGTCAATTAAGGTGCTAAGGTCAGTTGCGCTTTATGATACCATGCAGCGGCCCCATATTCTCCTTAATTACTCAAGGGCTACCGGTACACACCAAAGTATCGCATCAATGTAGCCACTATTTCAACCGTGTCAGTATACCCCACACAACTCCCTCACAGTTTATTGCTAACTACCTAAAAAGAATTCCCTGATCCAGGTTTAGGATCCAAACAACCCAAACAAATACCCTTAAAAATAAATCAGACAAGACAAACCAAAGAAGCAATTTAAGAATGACCTAAATCCTCAGGTGAAACCCACTTTATTATAATTTCCCAGCAGAGTCGCCAGTTCTGTGATACGGTGGCAGAACCGACTGTTAATACTGGTTTACATTTTGTATTCGCAAATATTGCGGTAAGCAAGAGTCGCCACCGACTTTTATTTCATCCAACAAAGGAAAAGGGAAAAGAACATAAAAAAACTTTTTCGAGATGTTTCGAAGTACGGGGGGGGGGGGGGGGGGGGATTATAGAAAGAGAAGGTGTTAGCACCCTTTCTATCCATGTTTTTCCATGGGCTCTTAGGTACTTGCTCATTTTGAAATTGCTTGTGTGTGTATTGAAAAGTTTTAGTTTTAGTTTGTGGTAACCCTTGTATCTGTCCTCAAGAGTGTGACGAAGTTGTTTTTGAAAACTGTTTTGGAAGTGTTTGTGTAAAAGAGTTTTTATTGTTTTGAGCAAGTACTTAAGAGTTTCTACCTACTTGAAAAAAGACTATTCGTTTTCTCGTTTCCTTTAGACAGCGCTATCCTACTATTAAGGAGTAGGTAGCCCCCTCGTTGGAGTTAAAGGGACATTCGAAGGGACAATTACGGTCACATAAGAAATCCTAAAGATCTTTCTGAGGCAACATTCAAATGGGTCATTTTTTATCTTTTGGGACTAGAGGGTGACCACTAAAATTCCCTATGCTTCATGACCATTTACCAAAGGCAACCGAAGTGGGGCAAACCCTAGGAGTGAGCATGTGCATATGTTTGATTTTAGTTGATTATCTTTGCATAATTAGGGTTTTCTACCGTTTTAATGTTATTCTTTCCATACAAGCCTATTAGTCTAAACAGTTAATAATAGCGGAAAATAAAGTGCGAGAATAAAAACCTAGCTATTACAAGGCTTCAGGGAGGGGTTACATAACCAAGAATGGGGGTAAACAGTAAATGAACGACAATAAAATAAAATCCTAGTTAAAACTATTACAATCTCGGAGCAATTACAACAATTGGAAAATAAAGTGAAAATAAATAAACACGCGAAAGTTAAATCAGGAACAAATTAGAAGCCTAAAAAATCTAATTAATTAAAAAAAATATTTTTGTATTTTTTATTGGGAAAAATAGTTGAAATTTGCAAGTTAAACCTAATTTTCTAATTAATTTTATTTAACAAAATAATCAATGTTGAAATAATTAAAATAATTAATTTTCAAAAATTAATTTTAATTATAAAAACCCTAATTCTATTTTTTGTGATTTTTTTATTTTATGATTTTTTATAAATAATAAAAAAATGATTAAAAAGTCATTAAACTAAAATAATGAAAATAAAATAAGAAAAATCAAAAGAGTTTAGAAAATGGGCCTGTTGTTGTTGTTAGTAATCTGGGGGTGTGTAGCTGAATTGTTAGGCCCAAGTTGTGTTGGCCCAATTGCCTGCGTGTGGATTCAGTGTAGCTGGTCTTCAGAAGGTCCACCATGTGACTGCTTCCTGGAGGCGTGAGATCTGGCCAGGACATGATCTGATGGCGTGGATCTTGGGTGCATGATATGCGCTTGGTTGTGAGGCGCATGGAATTTGCAGTTAAACATTGAGAAAAAACATTATATAGGAGTCAGGGATCGAACCCTTGACCTCCTACACACGCGCGTCCTGAAACTCTTCCTGTTTTCCATTGGGCCAATTGGCCTTTTGTTAATAACAATGAACAAAATGTAATATATTTAATAATTGGCAGTTATTATAACAAAATGCACGCGCTATTTAAACCAGCCATCCCTTACCACACAGTAATCTTCCCCAATGGCTGTCGTTTTAGGTATCAGCTTTTACCTACGGACTGCATCCGTTACTATAGCTTATAGCAACGGATCAAGCGTCACTAAAGCCCCTGCAAAAATCAAAAATCTCAAAATATGCAATATAAATTAATAGCGAGGCTATGAATCAACTCGTTTTGGTCCCCTAAACACGATGATGGCATTGGTTTTTCCCAATTATGTCTAAATTAGAAAGCCATGATTTAAAGCTTGGAACCCTATCAATGGTATCTTTTGATTCCTGCACTTAAAACTCAATCAAACAAACCAGAAAGCATCGAAACCTTTTGATAAACAACAATGCATGGTTAAATTTCATTGAAAACGCATGTATGCATGTAATCGAAAATCAAAAAAGGTTGGAGAACCGAGTTATGGATTTTACGATTCTGAATGTTGTGGTCACTTGTGAAGGTCTGGAATTGATCAGAGGAACTCACTGAAGCTGTTTGTGATCTTGGAATGGCTTGAATCAGCCTATGGAGGAATATATGATCAACACTTTTCTTCCAAAATTTGAAACTCTGTTCTTCAGTTTTCACGACCCAATCCTTGTTTTTCTACCTTGGGAATGTTATGTGCTTATATTGGAATGAATTAGGTTAACAAAAACAGATCATATCTTTGCAAATTATGGAGATTTGACTTGATTTTGTTCCTTGCATTATTTGTTTCTAAAATAAGCCAAATCATGATCTTTTCCAATCAATTAGCCCTTGCACGATTTGGATGATTTGCTAGTTGTTCATTGACTCATAATATGCTCATAAAATCAAATCTTGGATTTTATTTCATTATTCTACTATTTAAATTGATTTATTTTGATTTAAATGGATAAAAAATCAAAATAAACAATAAAAATAATAAAATAATAGGTGGATAAGTTCAGGGGTTGTGGGCCATCTTAGGAACAAGTTTCAAACAATAAAACATGGGCCCATTTGGAAAAAAAGTCATTTTGATCAATGTTGACTTCATGCACATTTCCAAAAATTGGTCAACTTTGACAATACATATCTCCCTCAATTTTAACCCTAAGAAGGTGTTCTTGGACTTTTTAGAAATCTTATGGTGTCATATAAACAACCCTTTTGGTTTCATATCAATTGGATCTTCCATTTTCATGTAAGAAGCTTTGACCTAAAAGGTGTTTTTGTTGACTTTTTGAAATGACCTATAATGTCTGAATTCATATCTTTTCATGAGTGCATTTTTTGAACTTGAGGGATGAAGATGAGTTGTAGGGTATTGGATTCTCTTAAAAATGAGCCTTGGATGAGAAATTTCTGGTAAAGTATCAGAAAGTTATGCCTGGTCAAGGTTTGGTTGACTTTTCCTATAGAAACCCTAATTTAACAACTTTTGAGTTTTGATGAATTTGGGGCATTCCTTGAGGAATCATGATCAACCCTTGATCAAATGATGGATGTTACTTCAAAATGTTGATGTTGACCAAAAATCTTGAAGTTTGACTATATGTGGGCCACAGTTGACTTTTGACCTAGCACAATTGATTTTCAGGCATCTGAGCAGTTAACTGAGCAAACTTGTAGTGCAAGGCATGAAACTTGGCATGGATGATATTGAGAGCATATTAGGGCAAAGTAAACCATTTAGGACCCTTGGAACTCAAATGTTTTGATGAAAATGGAAACCCTAGTTTGAGGCTCATTGTCTTAGCAAGAGGATTTGTCTGGCCAACCCTCCTTAGTCAAACTTGAACAAGTAGAGGACCTCTAGGAGTATGTTTTGAGTAAAAATGGGAGGGAAAATTTTGGGGTACAACAAAAGCATTTGAGTAGATCATTGCAATACTTTGTTTGGCTTACAAAAGTCCTTTCATTAAGTTGCTTGATTTGAAGACCGAGGAAGTAGTTTAACTCCCCTATCATGCTCATTTCAAATTCTCTCTGCATTAGCTTAGAGAATTCCTTGAACAAATACATGTTAGTAGATCCAAAGATAATCTCATCTACATAAACTTAAACTAAAATATATTATTTCCCTTGACGCTTAATAAAGAGAGTTGTATCAACCTTTCCTCTTGAGAATCCTTGATCTAGTAAGAATTTGCTAAGATGTCTGTACCAAGCTCTAGGGGCTTGTTTAAGACCGTACAAAGCACGCTTAAGTTTGTAAACATAGTTAGGAAACTCAAAATTTTCAAAATCGGGAGGTTCAGATACATATACATCTTCATTAATATAGCCTCGAGTCGGGCAACTGGAGCATAAGTTTCCTCATAATAGATGCCTTCCTCTTGGTTATACCCTTGAACAACAAGATGAGCCTTGTTGCGAGTTATTATTTCACTTTCGTATAATTTGTTCCTAAAACCCATTTAGTACTAATTACTTGACGGTCCCGCGGAGGAGGGAAAAGGTCCCAAACCTCATTTCTCTTAAACTAATTTAGTTCCTCTTGCATAGCTAAAAACCAATGTTCATCGAGTAAGGCGTCTTTGGAGTTTTTAGGTCCAATTTGAGAGACAAAAGCAAAATGATAACAAAAGTTACTTATCTTAGACTATGTGGTAACTCCCTTTGAGATATCTCCTAGAATATTGTCGATGGGATGATCCTTAGAGGTTTTCCATTCCAAAGGAAGATCACTTTCATTACTTGGATGATCTTATTCTCTTTCTTAGGCTACTTGATTCAGCGTCTCCTCAACTATTATAGGTTTAGAGTCAATTTCTTTAGGATCTTTTAGTATGCTTTCGGAAGATACACCTGCACCATAAAAAACAACACCTTTTCTGACCGATTTCGGATAACGTTCATCAAAGGAAACATGCACGGATTCTTCAATGATATGTAACCTTTTATTGTATACTCTATATTCTTTGCTTCATTAAGAGTATTCGAGAAAGACACCTTCATCGTCTTTTAAGTGAAGCTTACCAAGGTTATCTTTACCATTATTTAGCACAAAGCACTTACAACCGAAAACATGAAAATGTGAAATATTTGGCTTCCTACCTTTTAAAAGTTCATAGGGAGTTTTATTAAGAATAATACGTATTAGAATCCTATTTAAAACATAACATGTCGTATTTATGGCATCGGCCCAAAAATATTCAGGAAGACTGTGTTCATTGATCATAGTTCTTTCGAGTTCTTCTAAAACATGGTTTTTATGTTCCACCACTCCATTTTATTGTGGAGTTCGCGGGGCGGAAAAATTATGATCAATACCATATTTTTCACAAAATTCTTCAAAGAGGTGGTTTTCAAATTCACCTATGTGATCGCTTCAGATAGTAGCAATCTAGTGATCAATTTGTTTTGAGAGATCTTGACAAACTTTTTAAATGCCGAAAAGTGTCACTTTTACTAACTAAGAAAATAGTCCAATAAAATCTAGAGTAGTCGTCTACAATAACAAAACCATAGTAGTTTCCACCTAGAATTTTTATTTTAGATGGTCCAAAAAGGTCCATATGAAGAAGTTCAATAGGTCTCGACGTAGAGATAATGTTTTTAGATTTAAACGAGATCCTTGTTTGCTTCCCCATTTGACACACATCACATAAGTAATCTTTAGAAAGTTTTATTTTGGGTAGACCGACTACTAAATCTTTTGAAACTATTTTATTTAGAAAGTCAAAGTTGACATGTGCTAAACTCCTATGTCAAAGCCAAGAGTCTTCACTCATGGAAACTAGGCATTTAGTACAGGTAAATGATACTTCATTCAAGTCAAGCATGTATACATTATTTACCCTCAAGCCCTTAAACACGTCATCTTTCTTATCATAATTTTCAATTATGCAACAATCTTTTGAAAAGGAGACTTTGTATCCTTTATTGCACAATTGGCTAATGCTAATAAGATTGTGTTTAAGACCTTCAACTAAAAGGATATTAGAGATAGTAGTAGAAGAGGGAGTACCTACACTACATTTGTCGAGTATAGCTCCCTCGTTATTGTCACCGTAGGTTACAAATCCTTTCTTTTTATCCACAAAGTAAAAAGAAAAGGAGATGTCACCCGTCATATGCCTTGAGCATCCACTATCGAGAAACCATCTTCTCTCCGTAGTCTCAAGACATTCCACCTACAAATTTAAACAAGAGAAATAGGTACCTAATTTTTATTGGGTCCTTGTATGTGAGTGATACTAGGGTTGCATTTAGGCACACATTTGAAAATGCCTTGAGGAACCAAAAATCTCCTAAAGCGGCATTTACCAATGATATGACCCTTCTTACCACAATATAGACAAGTCAAGGTTTGGGGAGAACTACTTTTGCTAGATTGATCCCTTATCTCATAAGTGTATTTTTGATAAGGATTATTCATGCTACTTCTAAAATTTGACCGATCAATAGCATAACTAATTTTAGGTTGTAAAGCCTTATCTAATTTAGCTTTAAGAGTATTAACCTCTATTTGCCAAATATGACAAGTTTCACATCCAGCCCATGTAAACCAAAAACCCTTGTCATTTTCGCTTTTTCCTTTGATATCTTCTACCATAGATTCCTTAAGAGTTTCCAATTCCTTTTTTGAATCGAAAACCTTTTTCTCAAGGTATGAAAACATTTCTTATTTGAGACCAATCATTTAAAAGCTTCCTTAGCCTTATTATGTAGAGTATTAAAAGCTTTTTGCAATTCAATGTAATACATTTCCTTAACATGATCATATTTAGAATGACTTACATTCTTTTTCTTCTTTTTATGATCCATAAGACAAAGGTTGACCGTTTCTTATTCATCACTAGAGTTGTTTTTGTTTGAAGCTTCACTATCACTCTTCCACGCAATATATGCTCTCCTAGCTTTATTTGATATCTTTTGATATTTGTATTTTCCTTTGTCTTTCTTGAGAAATGGTTTAATACGGTGGGAGAACTGACTTGGGATGTTTTGCGTTTGATTGCAAATGTTGCGGTTAGCAAGAGTCACCACCGACTTTTCTTTTATCCAAAAGGAAAGGCTGAAAAGAACAGGAAAGACCTTTGAGATTATTTCTTGAGTTTAGGGGGTAGATTATGAAAAGGAAAGGTGTTAGCACCCTTTTAATCCATAGTTATCTATGGTCTCTTAGTTGCTTGCTAGATCACTTGCTTTGTTTGAAAATATACTTTGTGGTGGTTTTTTGAAAGTATTTTGAAAAAGGCACCTTCGTTTAGGCAAACTTTGTAATGGTTCTCGTGTCGTAAGAACGTATACAAAGTGTTGGACTTTTAAAAATATTTCATATTTTGAAAGTGTTTGGTGTTTGTTTTGGAAGTGTTTGTTTTGAAAATGAGCAAGGATGTTTGTTTTGAAAGTGAGCAAGCAACTATGAGCAATCTACCTACTCAAAAGTCTTTGTTCATTTTTTCCTTCCTTTGATTTTGCTATCTTACCATTGATTGGTAAGAAGCCTTATCTTTGGATGTAAAGGGATGAGTATGGATAATTGTATAGCCATGATAGCAATGTTGTGAGATATCTTAGCATTTCTCTTTGAGGGACTAAGATCATTTGAAAGACAACATTCGTAGCATCATCAAGGGACTATGATGTTGTATTTTGATTGTTTTTGCTAAGATATCCCACATGCATAACATGACCATTTTTAGGCAACAAGTGGAGTTAAACCTTAAGGGTGCATGTGTAAATAGTGTGTTTGATTTGCATGCATTTAATATTTGATTAGGGTTATATACTTATTGATTTTATCTTTCCATACAAACCATAATTACTAGCCTTTATATGAAAGCGATAAATTGCGGAAAGGTAAAATTACTACGCTATTACATCATTAGGGGGATGAGGTATACAAAATTACAAATGAGGATTGCAAGAAATTAAACCTAATCATCTATTACAACCATATTGAATAATATACAAGAAATGAATAAATATAATGTACAAGGATATAAATGAAAAAAATGGATTTTTGTTTGGTTTTTGAGGAAAAGGTTTAGTTTTGGCCTAATTAACTAAAATAAATAATTAACTAAATTAAGAAAGTTAAACCTAAATTAATTAAGAAAAGAAATTAAATTAGAAAGCATTTATAGGTTTTTTTTTTAGAAAAAAGGTTTTAAGTTTAATAAAAATAATATGGAAATTAAAAGAAACCTAAGTTCTAAGTTAATTTTAAATAAAAAGAAAATAACTAAACCTAAATATAATTATTAATTTATTAAGAAAAAGAAATAAATTTGTTTAAGAAAGTATTTTTGTCTTTTTGTATTTTAAAGGAATAAAATATAAATGAATATAAAGATATATAAATAAATAAACTATTTTTTTTTGGATTTTTATTAATAAAAATAATAATAATAATAATAATATTAATAATAATAATAATAAAAATAAGAAATTAAAACAAAACCAAAATAAAATATGAAAATAAAAGTCAGGGGGTTTGAAATGGAATTTGGGAGTTAGAAAAAACAGTTTTGAAGTCTGTCCCAATGGTGTTTTGTAATCAGAAAAATAAACAAAAATAAAAAAGGTTGAACCAGTGTGTGATAAGTGTACAGGGGGTGTGGTGCAGTAAAAAGGGAAAGCCCATTCAGGGAGGCCCAGGCGCGCATGGTGTTTGAAACAAGGAGAAAATAAATGCTGAAAAATAACAAAAAGTGGCAGCGCTGGGGCTTGAACCCACGCCCTTAACATGAAACGCGCGCAGTCTTATCACTGGGGTGGCTATACATCTGTTAACTTAAACAAAACCATAAATATATAACACAAGTCCAGTCCTAGAAATGACTTCATCTTCACCCTCCAGCCAGGGTTCCTGTAACTCACTCATTTCTCATCCATTCACAAAACTTCCAACATCAAACTTGTTAGAAATTTCACCATGATTCCGAATATGTAAATAACTTAAACTAATTCTCAAAGATGAGAAAGAATTTCTAAAAGTACCAAATCCTGACCTAACTTTTTTCAGAGATCCAAACCTAAAATTCTCTAAGCTCATGCCATATAAATGAAAACTATGAATATGTACAGCTTCAGGACAATGATATCTACATTTTATCTTTGAAAATGAAAGCCTAACAATCTCTAAATGAAGAGATGGAAGTTCAGAAAAAATACCTCAAAACTGGAAATCGTGAAATGAGTTTGAGCTGCTTTCAAGGAGTTGTGATGATCAAGTTAGCTTCCTCAAGTTCCCAGGAAGCTAATGCAATGCTTAGCTTGAGCTATGGATGGCTGGAATGGTCTGGAGAAGTCAACTTGCAGACTGTTTTTTGGTTATGGAAGTTGATGAAGATGGTGTTACAGTTCCAAAACAAGGACAAGGATGAATTATATTTGAGGTATAGAAGCTTTTCAAATGAATTTGAGGGAAAACACACAAGGGAAATGAGAGATACAAGTTCAAGGTCAGAATTGTGTATCAATGGTGTTTTTAAGCAATTTCTGGTTTGTGAGTGTTTGAGAGAGTTTCAGGGTTTTAGCATTCATGTGTTATCTTACAAATAGTGTCTCTACTTATAAGCAAAAGGTTTTGTATGCTACAACAAGTCAGAATTTGAATTTACATGTTTAAGCTTAACATGTGATTTTCTTGACAAAACAAGTTTCCATGCCTTGTACCATGCTATTGTAGAGTGGTTGAACTTTAAACAAGCTTGCTTCTGACTTTGTGGATGGATTGTACTTAAAGAAAACAATTTAGGAGCTCAAGAAGCTGACTTTGTGCATAAAGCTTGCTTTACAAGAATGAATATGTTACTTTCTCCCCAAAATGGGAAATTAGTTTGGACAAAGCTTGAAGCACTTGGACAAGGGCATAATCAGTTGTGTAAACCATTAATTATGGAGTGACAAACAAGTTTGAGGCCTGCAAACTGAGGATTATGCAGCATGGCTATGGATTTGGTTCATGTTCATCACAAAATATGCCTTGTAAATCAAGTTTGAAACCCTAACTTCTGGCCTTCGGTTCTCTTAGCTCAAGTATGATCTCAATGAGTTCTTGGATATTTTGGAAAGCTTGTAACATACCCTAAAATTTTCATGTTGGACATTTTTTAAAATTCAACTTGGAACTATGTGAAAAGTTTCCATGAAGTTGGTACCAAAAATCTGCCTAACTAGGGCAAAATTTCACTAAGTGTTTAAGTTTCATGAGCATGTCTTCAACAATTCATAACTTGAAATCCAAGCATTTCCAGGAAAAGTTCTGCCCTATAATGTTTTATATCTCATTGAGATCTACAACTTTCACGTTGGAAGTTTTCCTTGAATCATCTTGCATCGTGGTGGAAATTTGGCACAAAGTTATGAAAAAACATGAACTTTCTAACACAAAAAATTCTAAGTCTTAGAATTTTGACTTTTCAAAGATGAATTTTGACTTTTTGATTTCTTGATGAACAAGTTTCATATTTTGACATGTCTTGATAAATTGTAATCTTTGAAACTTGATTTTGATCATAAAGTCAAAGTTTGACTTTTCAGTGTACAATTGACTTTTCATCAGTTGACTGAAATTCAATTATCAATCAATTGATCTTGAGAAATGTTTTGAGATATGCCATTAGGTCAAAATTATGTATTTAAATCCTTTAGATCATTTCTTAACCCAATAAGTCATTTGTTAGGTCAAAAGTCAAAAATTGAACCTCATCAATCAAAACCCTAATTTTGACTATTTTGCCCTTTTGATGATCTGATCAAATTCTTTGAGGAATTGTGATCCAAACTTGATCAAATGACATATATGATTTCATAATGTTGATATGGATAAAAAATTATGAATTTTGATTATAGATTGACCACCGTTGACTTTTTTATCCAATACAGCTCATTTTAGATCAACTGATCAACTGACTGAGCAAAAATGTGATCCAAGACTTGAAACTTGACATGAGAAATCTTGAGGGTTCCTAATGATCCATGAAAATAACTTGAGGCCTTAAAAGTCCAATTGTCCTTGTGAAAACTCAAACCCTAATTTTGAATTGTCAGTGGTTAAGGAGATGTCTTGAGTTGATCAAACCTTGTGTAGTCTTGAATCAACGGAGATCCTATGAGAGATTTCTTGAGAAATGAGAGGGAAATTTTGGGGTACAATAGCTTCCCCTGTTCAATCTTCTTAAACCTGAAGAGTTAGATTGGGGGATCCGCCATTCGTGACTTGAAGATGAAAGATGATTGAACAATAAAGTGCCCATAAATTTGCACTCGAAGATGTATCGGGAATGGGCTTGTAGATGCCATTTGGAGGAATGATGGTAAATACTGGAAGAAGTATCAACATAAATCTTTGGTCGATTTATACTAAAACTTGATGTTTTACCTGTGGGTAAAAGGGTTAGTCAAATGCAGATGTATGCATGTTGTTCTCAAGATGAATGAGATTGTGCTAAATGCGTTTTGTATGTATATGATATGATGTATGAATGTGAGATGCATACTTGTCCGAGAAAATGAATCCATGACTACTGCTGAGGAGTTATGGGAAACTAAATCCCGGATTGATGTTGGGGATGAAGAATATACATATCTTCAAGCTTTGAAAGAATGCTTCGGCTGGGGATTATCTCTTGAATGTCAACTGTTATATGGTCGGATCCAGGCTTCACAACAACTTGCTGAGGATGAGGAAGTCAACTATCTGGTCGGATTCCAGGTTTCACAATAACTTGCCGGGGAGGAATAAATTAACTATTATCTGGTCGAATTCCAGGTTTCACAATAACTCGCTGGGGAAGAATAAATTAACTGTTATCTGGTCGGATTCCAAGCTTCGTAGAAAATTTCTTGAAGTTGAACTGTTATATGGTCGGATCCAAGCTTCGCAGATTTTTGAGGTGGATGAAATTAATTTCTATCTGGTCGGGTCTAGGCTTCACAATAACTCGTCTAAAAGGATGAAGTTGAGCTGATATCTGGTTGGGTTCAGGCTTCACAGTAACTTACTGGGGTAGAGGTAAACTCTACTAGGGAAAAGAAGTTAAACCCCTGTCTGGTTGAGTCCAGGTCCTTCAATATCTCGAAGAGTTAAACTTTTATCTGGTCGGGTCCAGGATCAATGTATCTTGAAAAGTTAACTATTATTTGGTCGGGTCCAGGCTTCATAGTATTTGAAAGTTGTATTATTATCTTGTCGGGTCCAGGCTTCATAGTATTTGAAAAGTTACATTATTATCTGGTCGGGTCCAGGCTTTATAGTGACTGAAAGTTGTACTATTATCTGGTCGGGTCTAGGCTTCATAGTATTTGAAAAGTTACACTATTATCTGGTCGGGTCCAGGCTTCATAGTATTTGAACGAGTAAAGTTGACTGCTATCTGGTCGGGTCCAGGCTTCACAACAACTTACTGAAGTTAAAACTGTTATATGGTCGGATTCCAGGCTTCACATTAATTTTTAGAGATAGTAATGACTTTGTTGGCGACATCACTGGGGATTAGGGGTTGTGGCCCTCTAATTTGTAATAGTCAGAAAGGAAAACTCAAGCTGGAGAGGATAGACTATGCCGAGGAATTTTGCTGTTCGTTGATTGTTGTATGTTGTTTGTTGGGGAAATAAACCCTATTGATGAATATTTGATGAACTACTGACGAGGTGAGTTCCTTTAGGAAGATATCCATAAGGCTTCTTCTTTTAGGATCAACTTAGCAGGGAGAGAGCTGTCAAGAGATTGAGACTCTGGTTGGGTATCAACCTCTGCAAAGAGACTTTGTGGGTAACTCTGTTGGGAACTAGTTTATTGTAGCCGTTCTTGTGGGGATAATGCTAATGAAATAACTCTGGGGATATTCCATATTAAAGAGATACTTGTTGTTTCTTAGCAGGACGCATGTGCCAAATAGTTTTAATTATGTTCACATGCATATGTTCCTTCAATTTTAGTCATTGGACAACTTTGCATTCAAAACAAAAACAAAAAGTTTGCACTTTAAAGTATATTTGTATTGATATTTTGCCCATGAATAGGCGTTTTTGTACAAAGAGACGGAGATCCTAGTAAGAGGAAATCGTCGAAAGGAAAACAAAATTGAAAACAAAGATAATAGCCATGTGGAAGTGATATCATTACCTTCCAACTCTATTATTGCCCCAATATCTTCGAATGCCCCTTGTCGTTGACAGAAGTTGATTGGATTGATCTTGGACCGTTTGAACTCGGACCTTGGTAATAAAGTCAATTGTGGTGATTCCACGGGACATATTCATACGCTTTCAATCCTTAATTTTTTCCTGGACCGCCCTTTCGGGTTTTTAGCCCACCAGGATACCCATTTTTTCCAAAGTCGCACTTTCGAGTTTTCAACTTGTCGGGTGTACAATCTTTTGCATATATCCCTAAATTTTTCCCAAGCCTTTTGATTTGCCGGGATGCCCTTATTTTTGCCTAAGTGTGTCAACCTAGAGGGTCTCTTATGCATAGTATTTTTTAACTATGTCCGCGTTCACAGGATGTGGGAAGTCTTCACCGTCCATGATAGTCAGCATCATGGCACCGCCAGAGAACACTCTGTTGACAACAAATGATCCTTCGTAGGTGGGAGTCCATTTTCCCCTAGGGTCGCTTTGTGGAAGAATGATGCGCTTTATTACCAAGTCACTAGCTTGATACACGTTAGGCCTGATCTTTTTGTTGAAATCCTTAATCATGCATTTTTGGTACATCTGACCATGACAAACAACAGCCAGTCGCTTTTCAACAATCAAGTTCAACTGATCCAATCTTGTATGAATCCACCCGTCTTCACCTAGGCCTGCCTCATTCATAATCCTTAGTGAGGGAATCTGAACTTCCACTGGAAAAATAACTTCCATGCCATAAACCAAAGAAAAGGGAGTTGCCCCAGTTGATGTTCTAGTTGAAGTACAGTAGCCATAAAGAGCAAACGATAACATCTCATGCCAATCCTTGTAGGTTACTACCATCTTCTGCATAATCTTCTTAATGTTTTTGTTGGTCGCTTCCACTGCGCCATTCATTTTAGGTCTATAAGGAGAAGAATTGTGATGCTTGAGTTTGAACTGAGTGCAAAGTTCGATAATCATAGCATTGTTGAGGTTAGTTCCATTGTCGGTGATGATCCTTTCGGGGATACCATAGCAGAATATGAGGTTATGTTTGATGAATCTAGCTACCACGCTTTTTGTGACTGAGGCAAATGAGGCGGATTTGACCCATTTGGTGAAATAATTGATGACGATAAGAATTAAGCGATGTCCATTGGAAGAAGTGGGTTTGATCTCCCCAATCATGTCAATGCCCCATATTTCAAATGGCCACGGAGCGGTCATGACATTCAGAGGGATAGGAGGCACATGAACCTTGTTGGCATAGATTTGGAATTTGTGGCAAGTTCTTGAATGTTGATGGCAATCAATCTCCATTGTTGACAAATAGTAGCCAGCTCTTAGGATCTTCTTAGCCATAGTATGTCCGCTATAGTGAGTCCCAAAGAGACCATCATGTATATCTTCCATAATTTCCTCTTCCTCCTTCTTGTCCATACATCGGAGTAGAGTAGAGTCATGGTTGCGTTTGTACAGGATTCCATTACTTAGGAAGAATTTGGCTGCAAATCTTCGTAAGAACTTTCTGTCATTGATGCAAGCTCCTTCAGGATACTCTTGTGCCTCAAGGTATCTCTTCACCTCATGGTACCATGGCTTTTCTGTGTCAGCGTCGAGCTCATAGCAGTGTGCAGGTTCATCAAATCTCTCAATTGTAATTATAGGAGCTTCATTGTCCCATTTGACCTCGAACACCGAAGACATTGTTGCCAAGGCGTCAACTAACTAATTTTCTTCCCTAGGGAAGTGTTCAAAGGCGATCTCTTCAAAGTAAGGAATTAGAGATAGCACAAGCTCTTTGTAAGGGATGAGATTAGGGTGCTTAGTACCCCAATCTCCTTTTACTTGGCTAATCACTAGAGCAATCCCAAAATACATTCAAATGCTTGATCCTCAAATCAATGGCAACCTTCAGACCCAAAATGCATGCTTCGTACTCAGCCGTGTTATTCGTAAAATAGAAGCATAACCTGGCAGTGAAAGGAGTGTGGAAACCTTCAGGGAATATGATCACAACACCAATTCTGTTACCCAAGGCGTTAGAAGCACCATCGAAGACCATAGTCCATCGAGATCCTTGTTCAGGTCCGTCATACGGTCCAGGTTTCGCGCAGTCGGTCACTAGCATGCATCCGGGAAGTCAAAGTTCATAGACTGATAATCATCAACAGCTTGATGGGCCAAATGATCTGCCAATACACTTCCTTTGATGGCCTTTTGCATTGTGTATTAAATATCGTACTCAGTCAAGATCATTTTCCACCTAGCTATCCGTCCGGAAAGAGCAGGTTTCTCGAAGATGTACTTGATTGGGTCCATCTTAGAAATCAACAGAGTGGTATGAGTCAACATATACTGTCTTAGCCGACGAGCAGCCCATGCCAGAGTGCAGCAAGTTTTCTCGAGCAATGAATATCTAGTTTCACAATCGGTAAACGTTTTGCTCAGGTAATAAATAACATGCTTTTTTCGGCCAGACTTGTCATGTTGGCCCAAAACACACCACATAGAATTCTCTAGTACTGTCAAATACATGATCAAGGGTCTTCCTTCAACTGAAGGCATGAGGATAGGAGGTTCTTGTAGATATTCCTTGATTTTTTCGAAGGCATCTTGGCATTCATCATTCCATCTGACTACTTGATATTTCTTCAAGAGTTTGATGATTGGCTCATAAGTAGCAGTCAAGTGAGATGTGAAGTAGGCGATGTAGTTAAGACGACCCAAGAATCCTCTAACTTCCTTTTCAGAGTGGGGGACTGACATTTCTTGGATGGCCTTTACCTTGGTAGGATCGACTTCGATGCCTTTACCACTGACAACAAAACCTAGAAGTTTTCCAGATCGTACTCCAAATGTGCACTTATTAGGGTTCAACCTCAACTTGTACTTTTTAAACCTCTCGAATAACTTGTATAGGTGACTGAGATGTTCCTCTTAGGTTTGTGATCTTGCAATCATATCATCCACATATACCTCTATCTCATGATGGATCATATCATGAAACAAAGCTACCATAGCCCTTTGATATGTTGCCCCTGCATTCTTCAACCTGAATGGCAAGACCTTGTAGCAAAAGGTACCCCATTGCGTAATGAAAGTGGATTTCTCCATGTCTTTGGGAGCCATCCTAATTTGATTATAGCCGGAGACGCCATGCATGAAAGAGAAGACTTTATGCTGAGCAGTGTTATCGACCAAGACATCAATATGAGGTAGAGGGAAGTCATCCTTGGGGCTTGCCCTATTCAGATCCCTATAATCTACGCACATACGAACTCTTCCGTCTTTCTTCGGCACTGGCACCACATTCGCAAACCATTGGGGATAATATGTCACAGCTAGGAATCCTGCATTAAATTGTTTCATCACTTAAGCTTTTATCTTTTCAGACATGTCAGACCTCATGCGACAAACTTTTTGTTTGACAGGAAGACAATCTTCCTTTGTCGGCAGACGATGAACTACAATGTCGGTATCCAACCCTGGCATATCTTCATACGACAAAGCAAACACTTCCACATAGTCATGCAATATTTGAACCAATATGCTTTTGACACTGCTTTCCAGGTTAGCGCCGATCTTGACCTCTTTTTTGTCTGTCTCGGTACCTAGATTGATGACTTCAACCGACTCTTCGTGCGACTGAATAGCCTTTTCCTCTTGTAACAGAAGTCTGGCTAGTTCTCCCGGTATTTCACAATCTTCCTCGCCTTCTTCTTCGGCTTGGTTAATTGGACATTCAAAATCATAGTCCTCAATTGTAGAGTCATTGGAAATGAGATCCAGAGTGGATGAGGACCTGCAAGAGTGTGCGTGTGTGCATGTAAGATACATGGCTATTTTGAAAAATGTATTTGAAGAAAAAGAAAGACAATGGGCATAAAAGTTTGAATGCAAAAGTCCAATGATTTGTATTGAATGATCATATGATAAGATGAACATAAATAAAACCCTTGACAAATGGACCATAGTGCCCCGGGCCAGACACATGGCTTAAAAGTCACTGTTTAACATTACAGACAAAATGTTCTTGAATTAAAAGAAAGCAATAAACAAGTAATTACTCCTCAATGAAGGAGATGGAAATGAAGTCCTTTGCTTGCCAATTGTTGAGCTCTATTATAGTAGGGTATACCCAATCTTCAAATGCACATTCATCATCAGATTCACCTACATCGTTAACTCCATGACTTCTAATACAGAGAAGGGGCTTCCCTGCACGAGCGCGCCTCACTTATTTCTGAGCCTTGATAGTGAAACCCAAACCACATTTGTCTGCTTTAAATGGGATCTCGAGGAGTTGCCCCCAAGTATCACAGATTCCTTCTTCGACAGCAGCACGAGCATCTTTGAATGAAACCATCTTTGGCACGACCTTAACAGCTTTGGACACATCAAAGGAACATTTGGCAGTAGCAACCATTGGTGGCACAACTTCAAAATCTTGACACGGGGTCTCTATAAATTCTCCATCCATCTCCACATATTTGAAAGAGTTGAGGTGGCTTACCATGAACTCCTCCTCACTATAGACAGTAATAATTCTTCCTTTGACCAAATACTTGAGCTTTTGATGAAGAGTTGACGTTACTGCCCCTGCTCCATGGATCCAAGGGTGACCCAAAAAACAGGAGTAAGCAGGATGAATATCCATGATGTAGAAAGTAGAGTTGAAAATCTGTGAGCCCACCTTGATCGGGAGATCCACTTCTCCATGAACTGTCCTTTTGGACCCATCGAAATCCCTCACAATAATATCACTTGGTTTCAAAACTAGTCCTTCACAGTCTAAACTGTCCAAAGCCCCCTTGGGTAGCACGTTTAAAGAAGAGCTCGTGTCAACCAGAACATGTGCTAGGGTAATCCCCTTGCATTCAACAGAAACATGCAGAGCTTTGTTATGGTTCTTTCTGAGCGGTGTCAGATCAACATCCGAGAACCCCAAACCATTGTCGGCCGTCAAGCTTTCCACACAATTTTCAAACTGGTCAGTTGTGGTCTCATGAGGGACATCAGCCTTCTTCAAGAATTTGATTAATGCTCGAGCATGAGCATCGGAACAAAGTAGCAAAGATAAAGTGGAAATCTTGTAATGGGTTTGCCCCAACTGCTCCACAATCTTGAAATCACTCCTTTTTATAATTTTCAAGATCTCATACATTTATCGAGCGGAAGGTTCCCCATCAACAATGTCTTTTGTGGGTATCTCTATTTCAACAAGCTCAACTACCTTCTCTTTTCCTCTTGTGTCAGTACTTGGCTTAGCAGCGGTGATGCAGACAGGTGCCTTTGTAACAGTTGGTGGTGAGATGTTAGGTGAAAAGATTCTCCCAGTTCAGGTCACCTTACTAGAGCCAGTAATGTTACCAATGTCATCAGCTTTGCCTTCTTCAATCCAAGCGTCTTTCTTCATTCCATGGTAAAACACCTCACCACCATAGTTTCATGGCACTGTTTTGTTGGAAGAGTACAAAATTGGTCCAGGAGCGGTAATTATCAGAGGAGCAACAGTTGGTTCATTTGAAATCTTGATAGGACCCTTGGAGGAGATCATAAGAGGCTTGTTTAAGATCGTTATGATGGAGAGGTTTTCAATCTTATTGGTCAAACTTTTGGCAGACAGAGTCTTCTCAAATAGGATCTCATGGATATTCATTAGGCGTTGAATGCCTTCTTTCAGCCATTTGCATCCATTGAGTTATCTGAAATAACAATCACAATCCTTCAAACAGCCATGGAAAATCTCGGATTTTAACAAATTCTTTTTTATAGTGGTTAACGGAGTAGTCAAGTCTTTGATAGAGGAAACAAAAACGGTATCTTCAACAACATTGACACCATTGCCATGATTTGGCTTTGGTGCGGTGACTACATTCGGAGTTGGAGGAGGATCAAATTCAATGGTCTTGTTGTCTATTAAGTCTTGAATTTTATTCTTCAGTGCCCAACATTGGTCATTCTCATGCCCGGGATTATTTGAGTGATATGCACACTTGGCATTCGGATTGTATTTGGGTGAAGAGGTATCTGGATTGGCCGGAGGATCACGCAGTGCCGCCAAATTAGCCTTTAGCAGGTGCTGTAAGGCTTGGGATAGTGACATGCCTATCCTTGTGAATTGTCTTAGTGGAGCCTAAAACCGTTGATGATTTGGAGATGGTCTTTTAGCAGGAGTGGGATTGGAAATCCGGACAGCATTAACAGACTGACAGTCATCCTTCTTGGTACGGGCCCTTGCCCCATACACAACATTGATTTATTTATTCTCGGTAAAGGGTTTCTTTACGGGATTGGAAGTGGAGGCAGATGCTATGGGAATCTTCCCGCTTTTGATACCTCTTTCAACTCTTTCACCGGTTAAGATCAGTTTGGTGAAACCGGATGAAGAACAACTAACCAACAAGTTGAAAAATGGACCAGATAAAATGCCCATAAACATATCAATGTGCTATATCAGTTAACGGCGGTTGGACCCTATTGGCAAGGTCCCTCCACTTTTGGGCGTACTCTTTGAACCCTTCATTCTTCCCCATTGTCATGTCTTGCAACTGAACTCTTATCGGTGCCAGGTCGGCATTATACTGGTATTGGTGGTAGAAAGTGGTAGCTAAGTCTTCCCATGTATGGATACGTGAACCCTCCAATTGGTAAAACCACTCTAGTTGCGTCCTAGCCAAGCTTTCTTGAAAAAAGTGCTCCCAAAGTTTCTTGTCAGTGGTGTGCGGATGAATTTTGCGCACATAAGATTTTAGGTGAAGCTTTGGGAAGGAAACCCCATCGTATTTTGGGAAGACTGGTATCTTGAATTTGTGGGGAATGACAACCCCATATATTAAACCTAAATCATCAAAATCCAAACCGGGGACGACTTGAATCTTAACAGCCTTCAATCTGTCTTCTAGCTGCTTGTACTTAACATCAGCATGAGGATATTACTCGTCAAAGTAATCCTCATCATCAGACGCTTGATGATTAATACAACCAGCCTGGGTACTCTTTACTTCTCCAATCTGATTCTCGTCTTCCTCAGATGAGTCTTCTATTACCGATATCTGACAGACCGGCTCTCTGAATCTTCTACCCATGTTGACTAAAGCTTTCCTCTTTGGCTGCAGCAACATCATCAACTCTTGTTGCCCCTTGGCCAGGGTCAGCAGAGTCTCTTGAAACTGGGAGTTTTGTGCTTGTAGGTCTTTCACTATTTTCTCGATATCCATCTTGCTCAAATAAACATCAGAAAGATAAGGAAACATGTCATGAAAAACCTGTTATGTTATGATGCATGGAAGATGTGTATGCAAATGATTTCAAGGATTTATGAAATTTAAATTTGTATAGACAAAAAATGAACAAACTTCAAATTCCATTAATTAGTTCAAAATGATTACAACATGCCTATCGGGCTTACAAAATAAATCTCTAAGATAAAAAGGTTGAACGCATTCTCTTTGGTGCAAGATAGGCGTTCAAGCTCCGTTCTTCATGCAATTGCTTTGTAAGCTCCAAAACCCTTTTCTCACTTGCATAGAATTGAGCTTCGAAAGTGTCTCGTTCTTCCTTTAGCTGAATCCAACCCTTTTGCAAGTCTTCAAGAGAAGTAGGCATGTTGTGATGGAGGATAATATACGAGACTTCTTCTTCAGCAAAAGGCTCCATGATAACTGGTAGGATAAAGGGGTAAAGTATCACGAGTTTCTGAGCACGAGCTCGCACCCACCTAAGATAAGGGTCAAAGGGAATAGAATTCTTGCATCCCAGTGTCCCACTATCTGATTTGTTTACCATCATCCAAGCTTGTGCAAGCCTTTGACGGTAGCCTTGATCGTTGCTCTCGTAGTCGAATACCACTCCTTGGATGAGCATGTCATGAGGACCATCTCTTCGGGCGTAACCAAACTGTCGTAAGGCTAAGCAAGGGTTGTAAGTGATACCTCCCCTAATTTCAAGCAAAGGGACATTAGGGAATTCCCCATAACGGTCAATGATAGAAGTATCTGTCAAGGATCTCGAACACCAATGGATATCAGAATGGGTAAGGGACATCATCCTTTGAGACCATGTAAATCTTTATTCGTTCTTCAATGTTGATCGAGGTAAGTGCGAAATAAACCACTTGGCAAGTAGGGGAATATAACACAAGAGAGTACCTCTTTTCTTCATGGTACGGGTATGGAAACAATGTAAGATGTCTCCTAGCAAGGTAGGTATAAGATTACGAGAGAGAAAGAATGTGATGGCATTCACATCTATGAATTGGTCCGAGTTGGGAAATAGAACCAAACCATAGATGAGAAGGGCTAGGACATCCTCAAAGGCTTGAAAATCCAAATCTTCCTAAAATGAACGAGCCTTCTCCAATAAAAACTTGGCTAGGAACCCTTGAAATCCGCTTCTTGTCTCCCAATTTTCTACAATGTCGGCTCTCTTTAGATGCAAGGCTTCGGAAATGACTTCAGGTTTTGGAATCCCTTCTAAACCGGTGAACGGTGCTTTATCAAGCACGGACACTCCTAATAGCAAAGAGAATTTTTTTAGTGTCGGCACTAACTGATAGTCAGGGAAGGTGAAGCAATGATGGATGTGATCAAAGAATTGGAAGAGCATGCACATGATCTCTTCTTGGAAATTGGAGGTAGCCAAATTGAGGATTCGACCATACTTCTTGGTGAAATGAGAGTCTTTAGGTACCCTTGACGCTAACTCTTGGAGTTTAGGGTGTGCTTTCACAAAGTTTATTCTAATGGTATTTCTTCGGACGGAGTTCATGGCCTACAAAATAAAAACAAAGATAAATTCCTAAATCCTTGAAATGGTTAGTGAGAATGTGTATGATGTTATGATGTTTATGGTGTTATGTACAAGTAAGCATATACACACAAGGCAAATAAGTCCTTAGGTTTAGGCTTGCATGGAGTTTGTAGGTAAGTACCCTCTTGAAGTTTTAGTTGGCTCAAACCTGTCCTAGTAATAGTAACTGGGTTCTAAAGGATCTCAATATCACTGACCTTTCTTTTAGGGATTGTCTCAGCACAATCAATCTTTTCTTGCGTCCGAGATATCCCAAAAGTCCAATCTCAATGAGTGTAGTATCGAGTATCAACCAATTTTCAGCTTTCCACCGAAATCGGTCATCTCACTACGTCCTAATGGCTAAGTTGTTCAATTAAGGTTCTAAAGTAAGTTAGTGCTTCATGACGCCACTCAGCGGCCCCATATTCTCCTCGATTCAACACAAGAGATACTGGTACCCACAAATGCGTCACACTAATGTAGCCATTGTTTCAACCATATCGGTCTACGTCGTACAATTTCTACAATCTTTTCTACTTACCTAAAAAGGTGTCCCAGATCCAGGTAGAGGATCAAAGTAAGCCCAAACAAGGAACCAAAATGTAAAGCAAGCAAGTCAAACAATGAAAGAAAGTAAAGGTGATCTAGCCCTAAGGTAACCCCACTTTTAAGTATTCCCCAGCAGAGTCGCCAGTTTTGTAATACGATGGGAGAACTGACTTGGGATGTTTTGCATTTGATTGCAAATGTTGCGGTTAGCAAGAGTCGCCACCGACTTTTCTTTTATCCAAAAGGAAAGGCTGAAAAGAACAGGAAAGACCTTTGAGATTATTTCTTGAGTTCGAGGGGTAGATTATGAAAAAGGAAGGTGTTAGCACCCTTTTCATCCATAGTTATCTATGGGCTCTCAGTTGCTTGCTGATCACTTGCTTTGTTTGAAAATGTGCTTTGTGGTGGTTTTTTTAAAGTATTTTGAAAAGGCGCCTTTGTTTAGGAAAACTTTGTAATGGTTCTCGTGTCGTAAGAACGTATACAAAGTGTTGGACTTTTGAAAATATTTTATGTTTTGAAAGTGTTTGGTGTTTGTTTTGGAAGTTTTTGTTTGAAAATGAGCAAGGATGTTTGTTTTGAAAGTGAGCAAGCAACTAGGATCAATCTACCTACTCAAAAGTCTTTGTTCATTTTTTCCTTCCCTTGATATTGCTATCTTACCATTGATTGGTAAGAATCCTTATCTTTGGATGTAAAGGGACGGGCGTGGGTCATCGTATAGCCATGATAGCAATGTTGTGAGATATCTTAGAATTTATCTTTGAGGGACTAAGATCATTTGAAAGGCAACATTCGTAGCGTCATCGAGGGACTATGATCTTGTATTTTGATTGTTTTTGCTAAGACATCCCACATGCATAACATGACCATTTTTTAGGCAACAAGTGGAGTTAAACCTTAAGGATGCATGTGTGAATAGTGTGTTTTATTTGCATGCATTTAATCTTTGATTAGGGTTATCTACTTATTGATTTTATCTTTCCATACAAACCCTAATTACTAGCATTTATATGAAAGCGTTAAATTGCAAAAAGTAAAATTACTACGCTATTACATCATTAGGGGGATGGGGTATACAAATTTACAAATAGGGATTGCAAGAAATTAAACCTAATTATCTATTACAACCATATTGAATAATATACAAGAAATGAATAAATATAATGTACAAGGATATAAATGGAAAAGAAATGGATTTTTGTTTGGTTTTTGAGGAAAGGGTTTAGTTTTGACCTAATTAACTAAAAGAAATAATTAACTAAATTAAGAAAGTTAAACCTAAATTAATTAAGAAAAGAAATTAAATTAGAAAGCATTTTTAGGGTTTTTTTAGAAAAAAGGTTTTAAGTTTAATAAAAATAATATGGAAATTAAAAGAAACCTAAATTCTAAGTTAATTTTAAATAAAAAGAAAATAACAAAATCTAAATATAATCATCTATTTATTAAGAAAAAGAAATAAATTTGTTTAGTAAAGTATTTTTGTCTTTTTTTTAAAGGAATAAAATATAAATGAATATAAAGATATATAAATAAATAAACTATTTTTTTTTGGATTTTTATTAATAATAATAATAATAATAATAATAATAATAATAATAATAATGAAAATAATAAATAAAAATAAAACTAAATTAAAATATGAAAATAAAAGTCAGAGGGGTTTGAAATGGAATTTGGGAGTTTGTTAGAAATAACTGTTTTGAAGTCTTGCCCAATGGTGTTTTTTAATCAGAAAAATAAACAAAAATAAAAAAGTTTGAGCCTGTGTGTGATAAGTGTACAGGGGGTGTGGTGCAGTAAAAAGGGAAAGCCCATTCAGGGAGGTCCAGGCGCGCATGGTGTTTGAAACAAGAAGAAAATAAATGCTGAAAAATAACAAAAAGTGGCAGCGCTGGGGCTTGAACCCACGCCCTTAACATGAAACGCGCGCTTCCTTACCACTGGGGTGGCTATACATCCATTAACTTAAACAAAACCATAAATATATAACACAAATCCAGTCCTAGAAATAACTTCATTTTCAACCTCCAGCCAGGGTTCCTGTAACTCACTCATTTCTCATCCATTCACAAAACTTCCAACATCAAAATTGTTAGAAATTTCACCACGATTCTGAATATGTAAATAAATTAAACTAATTCTCAAAGATGAGCAAGAATTTCTAAAAGTACCAAATCCTGACCTAACTTTTTCATAGATTCAAACCTAAAATTCTCCAAGCTCAGGTCATATAAATGAAAACTATGGATATGTACAGCTTCAGGGCAATGATATCTACATTTTCACTTTGAAAATGAAAGCCTAACAATGCCTAAATGAAGAGATGGAAGTTTAAAAAAAATACCTCAAAACTGGAAATCATGAAATGTGTTTGAGATGCTTTCAAGGAGTTTTGATGACCAGGTTAGCTTCCTCAAGTTCCTAGGAAGCTAATGCAATGCTTAGCTTGAGCTATGGCTGGCTGGAATGGTCTGGAGAAGTCAACTTGCATAATCTGTTTTTTGGTTATGGAAGTTGATGAAGATGGTGTTATAGTTCCAAAACAAGGACATGGATGGACTATATTTGAGGTATAGAAGCTTTGCAAATGAATTTGAGGGAAAACGTACGAGGGAAATGATGGATACAAGTTCAAGGTCAGAACTATGTATCAATGGTGTTTTTGAGCAATTTCTGGTTTGTGAGTGTTTGAGAGAGTTTCAGGGTCTTAGCATTCGTGTGTTAGCTTACAAATAGTGTCTCTATTTATAAACAAAAGGTTTTGTGTGCTACAATAAGTCAGAATTTGAATTTACATGTTTAAGCTCAACATGTGATTTTCTTGACAAAAGAAGTTTCCATGCATTGTACCATGTTATTATAGAGTGGTTGAACTTTAAACAAGCTTTCTTATGACTTTATGGATGGAGTGTACTTAAAGAAAACAAGTTAGGAGCTCAAAAAGCTGACTTTGTGCATAAAGCTTGCTTTACAAGAATGGATATGTTACTTTCTCCCTAAAATGGAAAATTGGTTTGGACAAAGCTTGAAGCACTTGGACAAGGGAATAATCAGTTGTGTAAACCATTAATTATGGAGCGACAAACAAGTTTGAGGCCTGCAAAGTGGAATAATGCAGCATGGCTATGGATTTGGTTCATGTTCCTCACAAAATATGCCTTGTAAATCAAGTTTGAAACCCTAACTTCTAGCCTTCGATTCTCTTATGTCAAGTATGATCTCAATAATTTCTTGGACATTTTGGAAAGCTTGTAAAATTCCCTAAAGCTTTCATGTTGGATATTTTTGAAAATTCAACTTGGAACTAGGTGAAAAGTTGCCATGAAGTTGGTACCAAAAATCTGCCTAACTAGGGCAAAATTTCACTAAGTGTTTAAGTTTCATGAGCATGTCTTCACAAATTCATAACTTGAAATCCAAGAATTTCTAGGAAAAGTTCTGCCCTATAATTTTTTATATCTTATTGAGATCTACAACTTTCATGTTGGAAGTTTTCCTTGAATCGTCTTACATCGTGGTGGAAATTTGGCACAAAGTTATGAAAAAACATGAACTTTCTAACACTTAGAAAAAATTCTAAGTCTTAGAATTTTGAATTTTCAAAGATGAATTTTTACTTTTTGATTTATTGATGAACAAGTTTCATATTTTGACATGTCTTGATGAATTGTAATCTTTGAAACTTGATTTTGATCAAAAAGTCAAAGTTTGACTTTTCAGTGTACAGTTGACTTTTCATCAGTTGACTGAAATTCAATTATCAATCGATTGATCTTGAGAAATGTTTTGAGCCACGCCATTAGCTCAAAATGATGTATTTGAATCCTTGATATCATGTCTTAACCCAATAAGTCATTTGTTAGGTCAAAAGTCAAAAATTGAACCTCCTTAGTCAAAACCCTAAATTTGACCATTTTTCCCTTTTGATGATCTGATCAAATTCTTTGAGGAATTGTTATCCAAACTTGATAAAATGACATATATGAGTTCATAATCTTGATATAGATAAAAAATTATGAAGTTTGACTGTAAATAATCCATATTTGACTTTTTATCCAATACAACTGATTTTAGATCAACTGACTGAGCAAAAATGTGATCCAAGACTTGAAACTTGACGTGAGAAATCTTGAGGGTTCCTAATGATCCATGAAACTCACTTGAGGCCTTTAAAGTCCAATTTCATTATGAAAACTCAAACCCTAATTTTGAGGTGTCAGTGGTTAAGGAGATGTCTTGAGTTGATCAAACCTTGTGTAGTCTTGAATCAATGGAGATCCTATGAGAGATTTCTTGAGAAACGAGAGGGAAATTTTGGGGTACAACAAATGGGTAATCCGGTTTGTAGTGACCAGGTTTTCCATAATTGTAACATGATCCATTTGACTTAGATTTCTTACTTTCTTCCTGCTTTGAGGGTTTAGATTGATGTCTATAGTTGACGAGATTCTTATCTAATTGTTGGACTTTATTCTTTTGGAGATACCTATGATACTTTCTCACGATTAGCCCCATATCTTCATTCGAACTTCCATCATCATTACTTGAATAACTTCCACACGAATCATTGGTGGATGACTTAGAGCTTGAAGCCTTTAATGCGATAGACTTCTTTTCCATGTCCCTTGATTTTTCTTTCTTTTCCTTCTTTTCATTTTTGTTGAGATTTATGAGCTCTTGTTCATGTTCTTGAAGATTACCAAACAATATTGTAACATCAAGTGTTGTTAGATCATTAGCTTCCTTAATCGTCGTGACCCTAGGTTGTCATTCTCTATTAAGACATCTCAAAATTTTGTTAGTAGCAACAACGTTAGAAGTGGTATGACCAAGTGCATGTAAGCGATTGATTATATGAGTGAATATGTTTTGCATGTCAACAATGGTTTCACCATGCTTCATGTGAAAGAGATCGAACTCTTGAGTTAAGGTATTGATTATAGCTAATTTGACATCATTAGTTCCCTCAGGGCAACTTGTAATGCGTCCCACATTGCCTTAGCAGTAGCATAATAGGAGACTCAAAATACACATATACACCTAAAGATGATATGAGATAATTTTTAGCTTTCCAATCATAGCTATAATTTCTCATCATCATCTTTCCATTGTGCTTCTGATTTAGGTATGGTGGCACCAGCCGTATCGGTCATGGTTATTATTATAGGACCATTCTCGATGACTTTACATATTTTTCTATCAACATAATTGATATGCATTCGCATACAATCTTTCCAATAACTATGATTTTCACCAGTAAAAATAGGCGCTCTATTTTACCCCCCTTTTGGATCGTTCTCCATTTTCTAAAAAGTTATATTCGAAGCACTAGAAAAACTGACGCTCGTGATACTACTTGTTAGACGATGAGACAGATCTAGAAGGGAGGCTGAATAGATCCTTTATTTAAAAAATTGCGCTTTTAAAAATTTGTTTTGAAATGGTGCGAAAGCTTCCCGAATCAAAATCGTCTAAATGATTTGTTATTGAAATGATCAGATATACAAAACCGAATGGAGTTCTTATGATGAGAAATGAATCAATATGATTACTTATTAATCAATCTAAACAATATCAATGAGTACTTACTACTTCCAATGAATTGTTTAAGATAAAACTTGACAATATCACTAATTTGTGTGTTAGTCAATTTATCAAACACTTGATATGTAAAAACACAACAAATTCAAATTTACTTAATTATAGTGATGAATTTTCCTTGATAACAATCAAAGTGATTGCAATGACAATTGTAAATAAAGTTTGACTCACTACAATCACGGTAAAATAAATTGAACAATCGATATCACACAAATTATGACAAACGAAAATAGAAGGATATGGAAAGAGAAAGAACATATGATTTGTTAAGGTAGTTCCCCTTGTCATCCTCGCATAGGGTACATATGCCCCCAATTCTAAAATCTAGAATTGAGATATATGATATTAATTTGCAAAGTGTTACAAGAGAATAAATAGTCTTCACTACATACAAACCAATTGTTGATGATGAAACTATTTCTTTTTCTCCCCTTGGTTCAAACCAAACCAAGTATACCAAACTTGTAACACCCTACTTTCCCATATGAATATTTATAATGAAATATATGACAAATGCATCAGAGTTCATAATGGGATGCCACATAAATCATAAAATCCATAAAGTTCTCAAAATACTTTATTACTTCGTGTATCCAAAAATGGTTATTCGCCAGCGGAAAATCAACATAAAATTAGTTTATTGGCATTCTAGCCTTAACAACAATTCAAATCCACGATACATGGTCCATTATAAGTTTAAAAGAAAACGTGAAACATTTGAAATCATGTAAAACATAATGAAAATCCCAAATCCTGTGTTATATATCAGAGCGACTCCTAAAACTTGATCTGGTAACATCATTTCAAGCACTACTCGGATACCTGATTATCTGTACTCCCGAAGAGTACAGACACAACAACACAAAAGGGGTGAGAATTTCATTTAATAATTACATGGTGAAATAAAACATGCTAAGGAGTAGTAAATCACAACATACAGAAAATTTATCACAAAAAACCATCATCACATCATACAATATCAGTTTAGTGTTTATGCAATGCAATAGTCCTACATCAACATGCATGTGGTACCAACAAGGCATAAGCCTTCAACTGAATGCCAATTGAGCAATACCAGAGAACCATCCCTCAACACAACACCAATCCAGGCCAACATCAGGGCATAAGCCCTCATCCATGAACGCTGCAATATGAACATGAAACAACGTGAAATCATACAACCACAAGGCATAAGCCTTCATCACCATGGAAATTTAAGTCATTTGCATCATCCTCGTCATAATCACCAACATTGCCTCATACCGGCATCATCAGCAAAAGAACATCGCAAGAAAGCAACCCACCATTTCTGTGTAACAACGGGGAATAATTCCTATTTTAACTTAGTTACTAGAATTATCCTTCTAAATCTTTATTTTATTCTACCTACTTCAAGTTTATGGTGTTATCTATCCAACACTTCGAATGGCTCATCAAACGGAGTTACGATTCAAAAGTTATGACCGTTACAAAAATTGTCAAAAATTGGGCTTCCCTCGGGTTAGGTTGCATCGACCGCTATTGGCTTTTGCATCGACCACCCCCGCTGTTGTTGTTTGCTGCTCACTGCTGTTATTGTTTGTGTTGACCGCTTCCCTGTTTGCGTCGACACAAACTGTTAAATTTTGAGTTTTTCTACGATTTTTCTGCGATTTCACTAAATTTTGGGTCCTAAAACATCATCTAATCATATGAATTCATAATCCATTATCATCCTATGTTTCTACATCAATTATACATCATTTGGCATTATTATTCATCTTATATTTCATCAAATTCTCATCCAAAATCCTCAAATCCTAATTCTCATTACTTATAGGTTCTAGATCAGGGTTTTATGCAACAATCATCATAACAATGCAAATCACAACACAACATCACAGATCCATGTATAATCATATACAACACATTAATTCAATCAAACCAAACAAATTATGCATCAATCATGTAAAACAACCTAAGAGGGAAAGGAACCCTCACTACCCTCTCATATACGATCACCAATTAGAGAATCCATTCACCCCTTACCAAATGATTATTGTTAACTTTTGATTCCTCTTCTCGTTCTACAAATTCCTCTTTGCCTCCATCTCTCCTTGTGCCCTAGCTTCTCCTTTGCTCTTCTCCCAATATCTCGATCGTACCAAATGATCGTACAATTCTCTTTTCCCCTAGTTATCATAAGGACCCCTAATATCTTCCTCAATTGCCCTCACTTAGCATTATACCATTTACCATCATGCCTTCACTCTTTCTACTAATTATCATCTTGTCCTTATTTTCTCTACACTTCTATTATTCTATTAGTCTAATTACTTAAATCCAAATAATTCCAATTAATCACTATTAAATCTAAATAATTCCAAAATAATCATTTAAATTCCAAACCTTCTTACTAACTCATCCTACACCATACAACTCATCATCTTAAACACCTTATTAATCAAATCATCACTATTTGCATCATAATTGCATCACGAATACACATCATATACTGTCACAAGGACTCACACAAGGTACCAAAATATCATAAATAAGCATCAAAACATCAAAACACCATCTACTTCACATAGACTCATATAATCATACTAAATTAATTAATTAAATAATTAATCTAAAATTCGGGGTGTTACAAAACTCTTTGAACAAACATCCAGTTATCGCTACTTGATTGCACGAACTCCTCATTCTACAAATCTTTCACTTGGCTGATTTCGATTGCAAGACGTTTGAACCTAAATCTTTCTTCAGAATCTTCTAGTTACCGCTACTTGATTGAGCAAACCCATCGTTTCTCAACCCTTTCACTCGGCTGAATTCAATGAAGCAAAGACTTCTTCAAAAATCCCTGCACCAACACGGATCTTGGAGGAAAAAATCCTAACGGTTTTATTTAAGAATAAACCCACTCAACTCTCAACCCAAATCTGAATTTCAGTCTTTAATTTGAACATTATCACCACAGCTCTGCACTTTAATCAACAAAAATTATTATGTGTAATTGTTGATGAATGCAAGGAGGGGATGAAGATGATGAGAAGTTGTGTGTATATCTTTCACTTTTTCTTATTAACCCAAAATGATGAACACAAACCAATATAAATAAGTTTCACGTTCAGCAAGACAAAAAAAAAGAGCACAAACAATTGAAGTTAGCGATGCATCTACTCATACAGATTAAGGGGTCGACCTGAGTGAACCCGTGTTTGATGAGATGATTCACAAATAAGAAATTCGTCGACCGCACTAGGGCATGCGTAGACACAACTTGAAATATTTTTACTTCCAGTATGAGTCGACCAGAAGGGTCGGCACGAGCAGTCCCGAGCGAGGTATATTGACCTTGATCAAACCATTAGTTAACCCACCAACTGTGTGAGTCGACACAAACAATTGAAGTGGCCAAAAATGCTTTAATTTAAGGAGTCTCATGCCATCCATTCCCAAACACACATTTACCAAAGAACCAACTAATATTATGAGCACAAATGCAAGATGCAAATAATGTATTTACATCATTAAAACAAGAGTAAAGGTACCTTTCCATCACAATATCTTATAAAAATCTCAAAATCGTTTAAGTGGAAACTCTCAAGAGAAAACTCTTTGAGGGAGAAGAGTATACCAAGTGGGTAACCTGAACATATATGAATATCTGGTTCATTTTTTCTATCCCTTATCTATTTATTTTCCAATTATGACTTTGAGTAAGTCTTCAATTGATGGTAGTTGATGATGTTGAAGAATAGAGTAGTTGAAATCGTCTATCTTTATAGGTGCTTCTTGATCATTTGTTTTTCTCTTCTTCTCATTTGAAGAGGGTTTTTCAAGCACTTTTTCATTAATGATCTTAAATCTCATTGTTGCTAAAACTAATTTTCCAATTTTAGTTACATATTCTCTATACTCTTCTAATCCAAAATTGAATAAGGTGTATTCCAGAATCTTTGTACTCCTTCTTTCTTGCTTCCCATCATGTACTTGATTACCTGTTTTTCCCAAATCACCTTGATTTTGTTCTCTATTGACCAAATAGATTCAACATAAAATTGGTTTTTGAGACCAAAGTTGCTTTTTCTTGGAAAAGGTATGTGATTGGTCACATAGTGAATCATACGACTTTCAGAGCGGATGTATCCATCAGTGAATGGATTTGGTATGAAGGGTTATGAATTTTTCATTAGAGAGGATGCGAGAAACTTGAGAGTGAATTTCTATCCCTTGTCTCTGGACTCGAGGATGATATGTTCATGAGGAAGATTCAGAATCACCCCAAACTCTTTCATTGACAGAGATATCATATGTGTTGTACCCCAAAATTTTCCCTCCCATATTCTCCAAAATTTGCCAAGTCAAAGCTTCAAAATTCCCCAAGGGTTGCACAGTTCAAGGGCCTCCTAAACAGTCAAAATTAGGGTTTTGATTCTGATCAAGAAAATGAAGTTTCCAAGGGCCCAATCAAATCTCACATGACTATAAATATGGTCAAGCATCCTCATACAAAGTTTCAAGGCCTTCAGCACAAAATTGCACAGTCAAAACCCTAATTGCACTACAGTCAACTATAGGGGCAAAATGGTCATTTGGCAGTCAAAAGTTCAAATTTTTGGTCAACATCTCATTTTGAAGCCACAAACATCATTTGATCAATGCTTGATCATGATTCTCAAAGCTTGGCTCAAAAATCATCAAGATGCAAAAGTTTCCTTATTTGGACAGTTGAAAAAGTCAACTGTAAATTGACCAGGGCATAACTTTCACATGGATTATCAGAAAAATCCCATCCAAAGCTCATTTTGAATATAAAGATATTTCCTACAACTCATCTTCATACTTCAAGTCCAAGAAATGCTCTCAAAAAAGGTTATCAATTTCAACATTATAGGTCATTTTCAAAAGTCAACAAAAAGGGACTTTAAGTCAAAGGCCATAACTTGAGATTGGTAAATCAAAATGACATGGGACCAAAGGCATTGGTTAGAGGACTCAAAGACATTTCCAAAATGTCCAAGAACATGAGCAAAGCTTAAAAATTGAGCAAGTTATGCCTTGTGAAAGTTGGGAAATTTTTGGATATTTTGAAAAGTCAACATTGATTCAAATGACCTAAAATTGCTAATGGGCCTATTTTTCTTCCACAATTCATCATCTAAGGCATATGCACGACCACTTGGCCCAAAGGGAAGTTTTTATTCATTTTTTATTTATTTATTTGAATTTTTATTAATAATAATTCATTTAAATCAATTAAATACATGAAAAATACTTAACCTAATTTATCAAATCTTTTTGTACATGTAATAGGTTCAAAAATTCGTGCATAATCAAATATGGAAAGATTTGAAGAGAATTGGTCATGATTGGTACAAAATAGCATGGGAAATATTGGAAAAAGATCTTGAAAAATCAAATCTCAAAAACCATGAATGCCAAGGATTTGGATTGTTTTCTTTGACCTAATTCACTCTTACATAAGTATAGAAGCAAAACCTAATGCCATTGACCACTAAGCTGCGCAGAAAACACCATTGGCAAACTTGAAAATTATCAAAAAATCTCAAAACTGAAAACAGGGTTAGAGGTCGTTTCAAGCCACAAAACTCTTTCCATTGCATTCCTAGGACATCAAGCAATCTTCCTGGATCAAAAGCATCAATCCTAACCCTTTGAATCACTGTACAGAAGCCAAGCTTTCTTCACTTTTTCTCATAATCGTATTTTACATTCTATGCATATTCATGGCATTTTATTTATAGATTCATACTCAGTGATGTGTTTTAAAGCTAACCATATGATTTGATTGGATTTTCATGCACTGTATGCAAGGATGCCATGGTCGATATTTAGGGTTTTCAGAACCTCAAATTGGGGGTTTTAAAATAAGGAAAAATTAGCCTTCAGGACTTAGACCACTGAATCAAGCATGCTTGGACGATCACAAAGCCACCCTCGCGCCTAATTTATGAGGCCTTATGGCCTGTTCGCTATTTTCTGTAAAGATGCTTTCTGAAACGGTAAAAAAACCGTTGCCTATGTTTTATTGTATTTTCAGGAAAAAACAACATGAGGAAGACGATGAAGTGGAAGGCGTTGATTGGACCATTTAAATGCTTCGCGCGTTTTTGGAGCCACAGACCACTTTTCTTTCATAATAATTGTTAGTTATTTTATGATAAACACGCGTTGGATGGTTCAGTGGTAGGCTTAAGCAATGGTAACGTTCAGGACCTGGGTTCGAGCCCCAGGTCCTCACCCCCTTTCCATATCTTTTTTCAACTAATGTTCGTATGCAGATTCAACGTGGTAGACGCACCATACACCTTCAAGATCAGGCTGTTCACGTGGCCAATGGATTCAATCAAGGGTTCAGATCTCAAGAACAGGATGCACCCTAGTCAATGCTCCCACACGTTGCATGGAAAAGTCAGCGAGGCCATGCTGATTTGGGCTCAAAATTGATGGGCTTAACCTCCATATTAAGGGGCAGACCCCCTAGGTTTGCAATTCTTTCTACTTTCTTTATTATTTTTTTTATTTTCTATTTTCTTTTTAATCATTGTTTTTTTATTAAATTTAATATTTTCAAAAACACAAAACACCATAAAAAAATCAGAAAAGAGAAAAAATATAATAAATATTTTATTTTGGTATTTTTATAAATAAATTACATTAATTAAATTTAGTTATTAAATTAGGTTTAATAATAACGTTTCCTTAATAAATTTAAAATTTGTAGAACTAGGTTTTTTGATAATTTTTTATTCTTGTTTTTTTTCATAATAATCAAATATTTAATATTATTTATTTTTTGTAATTAAATTGCATGTAAATTAATTAGGGTAATTTTAGGTTAAAATTCAATATTTTCATAATAAATTAAAAACAACTAGAATTAGGTTTAATTGCATTTAATTCTTTTTCCCATTAAAATCATAAAATACCAAAAAAAAAATACCAAAAACAATTTCTTTTCTCTCTTAATTAATTAATTTAACCATTTAATTTAATTTTGCAAAAAGGGTCCAACGCCCTCGTTTAAGTCTTATTTAATTCGCGCATTTATTGTTTATTTCTTTTAATATTTGTGTATCTCTCCCAAGGCCTTGTAATTAATTTCCCGTACTTTTAATTCTTTATTTTCTTTACTTTCTTTATTTTTCTGTCAAATCGGGTTCAAGAAATTTTGGCGATGTGGACCCGCGTCTTTTGTAATAGCTTAGAATCTTTTACTTTTCGCAATTTTTAACTGTTAAATAATGACATGAAAGAATGTATGAACAAAAATAAAAACAAACGCTAGATCACCAATAACATGACAAAAGACAACAATATCTGAAAACGACACACAAATCGCACACACCACCCCTAGGGTACGCCTCACTGTTGCCTTGCCTCGAAAGGTGATCGTCGAGTAGAGGATGTCTTAGTAAGTCCTCATGATCCGGGAACCTGGCATGAGGGTAGCTTCTAAGGTGTCTTCCTATTGCTCCGGTGATCACCATGTCCCGAACCTCGAATTGACCCGAACACCTCCAACGGTGGTGCTACCTACCTCTCAATGGTGGGATGACACTACTTTAAAGGACATTTACACAGACGAATTCCTTAGGGTAGGTAGACGACTCTAGATACTTGATCTAATTTCAAAACAAATCAAAAATACTTTTCACACCGACACCTTTTCAAAAAGCTTTCGAAAGCAATTTTTCAAACACTCTTGAGGACCGATACAAGAGTCGAACTGAAATTTTCAAAGAAACTTTTTAAAACCCACAATTGAAAAGCAAACAAACCATTTTTGAAAACACAAATGAGCAAGTATCTAAGAGCCCATGGATAATCATGGATAGAAAGGGTGCTAACACCTTCCCTTTCTATAACCTACCTCCCGAACCGAGAGCAATCTCTTTAAGGAATTTTTCCGTGCTTTTGTCCTTTCCATTTGGAGAAAATAAAAGACGGTGGCGACTCTTGCTTCCGCGACATTTCGCGAACCAGCGTTAAACAGTCAGTTCCAGATCCACCGATCACAATATGCCTTTTTACTTGAGATTGAACTTGTTGTGGCGTGAAAAATACTCTAGCGAGAATGCTTAAAATCAATGAAGTCACCGTCAAAATTTGTTTTCTAAAAAGGGAAAACATTGATAAAAACCCTTAAAGAGAAAAAAGATGGTCTTCACAACCAAATTTAGGTTCGGGAGTTGATTATGCATGTGGAAAGTGTTGGCATTCTACGACATCCATTTTTAAAAACACTTAACTCTGATTAATTTTTCCAAGAAAACTTAATACATTTTATTTTTCCTGATTATTAAACTCAGAGTATGATATATTTACAAGAAATGAAAAAATTGTTTTCTTTTATTTGGGTGCTTGACAAGATTTGACTCTTTCTCATATGTATCTTCCGGTGTGATGCAGAATTTAAAGCTAGGTAGTTCTTGGTAGAAAAATCTTGTGTTTTGGTTGTTTTCAAAATTGTTTGATTGCTCTAAGGCGAAAAGAAAATTGTTTGTTGGTTGTAGTTGTTTTAAGGAGGAAGACAAGTGTTTGAACATGCTAGCAGTACAACTTGTGTCCTAAAACTTGAGGATAAAAGGAATGTACATCTAATTAATCCTTTTTAATTCAGTTTTGCTTATGTGATTTAAAACAATCAAGTAATATAACTTGCATCTTGAAAACTCAATGATTAAAATATATGTACATCTATTTAACTGATTGTCACACTATTTGGTTATTAAGTTGATACATAGAACAACCAAGTTACATTCGAGAAGGAAGACAAACATTCGAACAAGTAAGTCGTACGACTTGTGTCCAAACACTAGAGGATAAAGAGGATGTGCATCTAATTAATCCTTTTTTAATCTAGTTTTGGTTGTAAAAAAGAGAATAAAACGACCGAGTCGTTATCTTACATGATTTAATCATATATTGAGTTTCGTAACTCTGATTGAGGTGTGATAAACATCAAATGAAATATAACAAAAATAGATAACTATTTCCAATAATACTACAAAATTAAACAACAAATATATGTTATCTATTACCATGGGCAGCACACATACATCATGACATATGTTCGAAAATGTTATCATATCTTGAGTTTCATAACTCTGATTGAGGCAGGATCAGAGGCAAATGAAAGATAAAAAAATATCTAACTAATATCAAGACAAAAAATGAAATAGAAAAGTTATGATATTGATTCCCACTAACAGCACAGAGTGAGTTTTAGGAGTTCTGATCACTTTATGCCATTAGTTATCATCCTAAATATGTAGCTATGAAGTGTTTAAAAGGTAAACTCAAAAAAATAACATATATAAAAAAAAACGATACATTTAAGAGTATAGAAACATATAAGAATAATAACTCAACAATACATAAAAGAATAAAAATGTAAGAAATAGAAAAAGAGGTTATCAACAATGAAGCCTTTGGAGATGGAAGGTGTTGGTTTCATTTGCAAGACCAATCAATGATTTATTCCTCCAACTCTCACAATAAAAGAAACTATTTTTCTCTCTCCAAATTTTTAATACTTATTTACTCTAAAAAAACTCCTCCATTTTTCTCACAAAAATAACCGCTATTTTTTAGTGGAATGTGGGTTTTGGGTGAGGATAATGACAAACTTTGTTAGATTTTGAGATACTTAAGAGAGGTGAAAAATGTAGGTTTTGGGGAGGTAAAGTGACTGTTAAAACTTAGTCCTCAAGTCATCCAAAATGCATCATGCAAGGAAACAAATGTATCACTAAAATGGCAAAATAAAAGGAGGATAAATGTGAAATTAAAAAATGACTAGCACCAAAGAGGAAGACTCCTTGGTTAATATTAAAAATTAATCTAGGTAAATCCCTAATTAGTATTTGATCATGATTAAAGATTTTGTCATTTTTTCTTTATCTTTGAATTTAAAATTTTGATTTTTTGCTAAAAAACACTAAAATCCTAAATGCATATTTTTTTTTTGGATTTTCATATTGAGATTAAAAACAAACGGTAAATATGGTGTTGAAAGAAATTAAAATACTAAATTAAACTTTTTATAGAAGATAAATTGAAAATAATTATGATGGTAAAATATAATTTAATTAAATTATAATCATTTTATTTATTTATTTACTTTTGAAATTTGGCCTCTAAATTAACTAAACTCTTAATTTTATTATTTTATGAATTTTTTTTACTACAATTAAAGAAAATGTGAAATAATAAACATTAAGACCATATCTATATTTTTTTAATTTTTTTAATTATTCAGAAAAAATTGGGGTATTATAGAACTATTCCATCAGTGAGGTAAATATTTGAGAAGAACATCTTGACTAATGATGGATACACCTTTCTTAAGGGACCGTAGAGAAAGGTGAAGAGATTTAGTTCTTCAAATGTTTTAAAGAATTCACATTCTTTGAAGGCTTCTAAATCTAGGGTGTGAGTTCTTGAAAGGGTTTGATCAACGAACTCTTGGATGAATCTCACTTCTTGTTCTTGAGTGGTGAAGGAACCTGTGAAGGGACTGGAGGAAAAGGTTAGCCTTCTAGGAGCAATGATGATTTTGAGAGAATAATCTCACACTCATACAATTTGAGTACAAATATACAATCCAAAAGAGTGAGAGATGAATACCTATTTATAGTACGTCTCTTGATGATTTGATTGTGTATTTCTAGAAATTAATCAATAAAGATTGAGCTGATTGAAAATCTAATTGAAAGCATTCCAAATTGATGTGCCAATCGACTGGCCAATGGCTCGAATCGATTGGATAATCAAATCTTTCATGATATTGAGTGTTTATCATCAATTTTGATATTTGATTATCTTATAGACTATGTTTGGATTAGATTTGATCTGAGAATGTGCATGCCAAGGTATTCCAATCGATTTCCATAACGTGTTAATCGATTAAGCTTACGTCAGTTAGCCTTCTTGGTGCATTTTGGACCTTGTGCTAGATTTTATTACTTTTCTGCACCACTATTCAGCCTATTTGCACCTCATTTCTATAAAAAAAAACACTTAGAAAATTATCTTTTTGGTTAGTAAACATAATTTATTGAGATAAAAAAAATTAAATCTACTATTTTAAAGGATTAACCAAACTTTTTCGATCATTTCAACCTTAAAATAGCGTACTACCTCTTATGATCGAGAGGCAGTGATAAAAAATTCTCTTAGAGGGAACATCAATCACATTATGGTGTGTCATTCTCTATGTATCATTGGATACGAGATTAAACAATGATATAGATAAGTCCATCATAGACATATCCACTTAACCTACTATAAGGTTAATGATCACTATGGATTATAAATATGGATATATCCTCAAAAACACTTGCTTTGATAATTGTTGTTGATATTCACCATCATCATACATTCTTGGATAAGATACTTATTGTATACTTAAGAGTATGCCTCTTGCTTTGCGTAGCTCCATTAATTATCATTAAAGCTCCGAGATGCTAAGAATACTAGTAAAACATTAAGGTTTCACCTTTGGTGCACGAAATTTCTTGGGTCCGAGTGCATTAGTTTTTCCATAAGGTATAGGGTTATTACCTTTAGAACTTTTCAATTTGTCAAAACAAAAGGGCTCTAAATGGCAAACTCTTTTGTAGTGTGTGCATCTATAAACTAGACGATTCTTTTTCTTATGATTTAAACCTTTACTAGGAGTTCTAACCTTTTTAAATTCTAGTCAATTATTATTTAAGTATGGTCTTTGACTTGATAGGGTTAAGTCTAGATATTTTTTCCCTTCTGAAAACTTTCCTAGGGTTTCATGCAATTCAATTACTTCCTTTTTCAAAGAGGCACAAGTCTCACATGATTCACTTGGGTTTCAAATCTTGGTTATTTCTAATTTAACTTATTTATTGCTTTCTTCAAGAAACCCTAAATACTCTTTAAAGTATAAGTTGAGTTTTTAAGCTTATTGTTTTCTTCAACCAACTTAGCACTAATTTTAAAGAATTTATTATAGGATGGTTTAGCTGCCTCAACACCATTTTCCTCATAGGATGCCTTTAAGAAAAATTCATCTTCTTTGCTGGAATAAGATTCTTTAATAGTTCTCTCTTATGTTGATGTCTCTCCTCCTTTTCTTATTTCTAAGATTCCACTAGAAGATACGTCTTCTTCACAACTTCTTATACATGAGGTTCCTTCATTCGATGTTGAATCTTCTGAAGATCGTTCAACTATTGAGTATGTTATTTCGAAGGAAACCATTAGAGTTGTCTGATATGAGTTTGATGAAGTTGATTATTCTTCAGTTTTAGGCTCTCTCCTTCATCCTTAAGTAATTAAACTAGTTCGTTCAGTTTATCTATAATTTCATTCTTCTTTGATTTTTCCTGAAATTTATGAAGGCTTCCATCTTTCAATTTAAGGATTGGATTAAACTTCTAAATCTTAACTCTTAGATATTAGTTTGTGACAAACGTTTCAATATAATTTCTAAGATTTCTAAAATTTTAAAAACATTTAAGAGTGCCATCTTTATCTTCTTTGCCTCGTGTGATCATCTCATCTTTCTAAATACTTGGAGAAACTCCATATATCATTTCAAGAGTATCCCACATTTCCTTGGCGGTTTTGAAATTGTGTACATAAAAGAATTTATTATCATCTAGAGAAATTACTATAAAACTCTTGATTTTGAAATCTATTTCAAAAATTCTCTTTTCCTCTTTGGTCCAAAGGAAAGTGGTTTTATCTACTACTTTTCCATTAACTTTGTAAGTAGGGATAATCGAGCCATTGGTTATATTTTCCCATAATTAACAACTAATACTTTGAATAAAAATCCTAAACCTATATTTCCATAATTCAAACATAATACTATTAAAAGGTGGATGTGTGTTTAGAAATGATCTCTTATTGGAAGTTATCTTCCTCCTAAGACATTTTTAAAGGTGTGAAAAACACAAGAAATGGGGGGTTTGAATTGGGTTTTAAATCAAAACTTTTCTTTTTAAAAATATTCTCCTTTAATTAAAATATTTTTTCCTTCACTCTTGATAATAACAATAATTAAGAACAAGAAGTAAAGAACAAGGTATGTTTATACTATTTCACTTGAAAACTATCAAGCTAGTCTAGTCCATCTGCCAAGGTGATTTCGCCTCTCTCAATCAAGGACTTAATCTAATAATCCAACTGTTATTACAATGCACAAGATACTAGCAAGTGACTAAAAACCTCTAAGACACACAAGTCCTAGACTTCTTAAGGATACAAACCTAACCGATCCCTTAAGGAAAATCAAACCTCTAAGACACTCTAGTCCTAGACTTCTTAACGATACAGACCTAACCGGTTCCTTAAGGAAATCAAACAACTGTTTGAATACAAGTTTTCTTTATAATAATATTGCTTCTACACAAGATGAATATGTATACTATTTTTAAAAACAATAGACTAAAATTATAAAAGCTATGAACAACGCTTAACAACGCTTATGCGTGGATATTCAGTAAAAATTCGCCGCTTTGTCTATCAGTCTTCAAGACTTTATATAGCCAATAAGATAATATATCTGTTGAGGGGTACTCTTAGGATTTCCAGAAACATTGGCAGCTTGAGCAATCACGTGGGGGACAAGATCGTGCAACGTGTTTGTCCTTTCATGGTAGTGGAATGAAATGTTGATTGTACCATGTACTAGTTGTACCATGTTAACATTATCTTCTTTCCTTTTGAACTTCAGAGGCTTCTGTGAGCATGAGTTATATGCGAGAACATAACACAAGGTCATCAGAACTTCAAGTATTCAGAGTCTTAAGAAATCCGTCTTCAGAGTCTTCAGCACTTGGTCATGAGAACCTTTTCTTAGAATTTTGGGTCTTCAAAACTTCAAGTCTTTTTAGTCTTTAGAACTTTTGTCTTCAGAGTCTTTAGCACTTGGTCTTTAGAATCCTTTTCTTAGAACCATGGGTCTTTAGAACTTCAAGTCTTCAGAGTCTTTAGAACTTCGTCTATCACAATATTCAACACTTGGTCTTGAGAACTCTTTATCTTCAGAAACATTAGTCTTCAACATCTGGACTTTAGTAGAAACTTTTATCTTTAGATTATCTGACTGGTTTCTTTAGAACATGTTGTCTTCAGAAACACGAGTCTTTAGTATCTGGACTTAAGTAGAAACTTTTGTCTTCACATCTTCTGACTGGTTTCTTTAGATTTCATATCAGAGCCTACACTTCAGAATCTTCTGGAGTGTCTTACTACTGTTCATCAGAACTTGTGTAGCGCATAAGCGAAACTAATTCTCTTCTAATGTCTTGGCCACACCATTCATCAGAAGCAGAACTTGTTTGTTAAATACTCAAAAGTAACAAACTGTAGGGTATCAAAATTGTTCATACAAACATACACATTTGTTATCATCAAAACTCAGAGATAGTATTGCAGAACCAAATCTTGTTCTAACGGGTTAGCCCTTAAATAGGAGTTAAGCTCTTATACCACTTGTTGGACATATGACTCCACACTCAAGGGGGGGGGGGGGGGGGGGGGGGGGTGAATTATGTGTTTTAGAAAAGAGGTAGTTTGAAATACTTTTAGGATTAGATTCAGAGTTTGAAATTATTTAGAAATAAGAAGTGGAAAATAAAAAGTTAAGGGACATAGAGTTAACATTGGAAGTTATAGAGGTATGGTCAAAGGAAAAAGACCTAATACTTTCCCCATGATTTTTTTCTTAATAGTATAAAATAAAATTAAGAGCTTTTAGAAGGTCGAACTCTCGAACCCCCTTATATAAGGGAAATGAAGTTTGTGTCTAACTTCTAACCAAACAGCAAACAAGGAGAGAAGCATCGAGTCTTCATTCCAAATGAAGGATTGAAGAGGTTAGTCTTTTTTTCAAACACTAACTTGGAACGGTTAGTCTTCAAGTTGAACAAATACTTTACACAGGCTAATCTTGAACAAGAGTGAGCTTTTAATCTAGGCTTAGCTCACGAACCTAGAAGATTTCATATCGGGCTTATCTTCAACCTTAGTAAGCTTTTAACATCGAGCTGAGATTACAAATAAAAAATAGGTTTTACACAGTATAACCACCAACCAAGTTAAGATTTTAATACTAGGATGATCTCGAACCAATAAAGACTTTTAAATAGGCTGAGCCTTCGAACTGAGTCGGTGACTTAGTAACTAAACTCATAATAAAATATTTTAAAGGTTTTAGCTTCGAACCTAAATAAATAATCCATAAATGGATAAATTATTCAACCAATGTAGGAAAAAAATGTTCCTTGGTGAATTTACAACTCTACTCTTCCAGAATTACAAATGCCTAACTTGCAAAACAACATTCTCGAAAGCACTTCAGCTAAATTTCTAAGTGAAATAAAGTGAAAAATATTTTTAGAGAGAACGAAAAATTGATTAGGGTGCATTTTTGATGATGTCCTAAACATTTTCTCGAAAACACTTTTTCGATGCTCTCCTAAATGTTTATGGTGCATTTTTGCACTAACCCAATTTAATGGTAAAGTGCCAATCAATTGGCAAGAACAAAAAGTTTCTCATAACTTTTCTGACAAATCCCAAATTATTTGGAACGACTTAAATACATTTTTAGAAATATTTTATTGAAAAAAATAAGTTTAAAAAGTTGTTTGAGATCGGCTATCTAAGTTTACAAGAAAGCCCTTATGCTTTTACAATAATATTCACTCATTAATGTCAGGTAGAGCTTTTACACACTTCAGGACTTATTAGATAGTTAAATCTTGTATACACTTGCTTGAACTTTACTTTGAGACAAAGCTTGAGTTATGTTTCATTTAGAAGACATCATTGGAGGATAAGATTTTATCCACCCCTATTGATCTGCTTGCATATTTAACCACATTATACTTGACTTTAGTTGTTATCATCATAGACTATGTCATCATATAAAACATGTCCATATTTAATAGAGCTTCCTTGATCACTAGACCTATAAAACATGGTTCCACACAATTTAATATTATGTCATGTTATCTCTTAAATGATTATACGTTATCTATGTGCTTGCACTTTTATCTATCTTTTTTATTTTTCTTGTCTTTTTTATAATACCAAAAGGGGAGAAGTATACTTTAAGAGGGATTGTAATATATGTGATACGGTGGGAAGAACTTGCTGTTTTTTTTGGAATGCTGGTTTGAGTTTTGCGTTTGTTTTTGCAAAATGTCGCGGTAAGCAAGAGTCCCCACCGAATTTTATTTTATCCAACAAAGAAAGGAAAAAAAGCACAGAAAAATTTCTTTTTCGAGATATTTCTCGGGTCCGGGGGGTAGATTATAGAAAGGGAAGATGTTAGCACCCTTTCTATCCGTGGTTACCCACAGGCTCATAGGTACTTGCTCAACTGTTTTCAAAATTGTTTTCTTTGTGCTTGTGGGTTTTGAAAAAAGTTTTTGTTTTAAAACTTCGATTTAACTCTTGCTTCTGTCCTCAAGAGTGTAATGAAGTGTTTTTGAAAACTTTGTTCGAAAAGAAGTGTAAGTGTGAAAAATGTTTGATTTTTGGAAAGAGCAAGTATCTAAGAACCATCTACCTACTCGAAAAAGGAATCGTTCTATACTAATTTCCTTTAGACTATGTTATCTTACTATTGATGAGTAGGTAGCACCGTCGTTGGAGTTTAAGGGTCAATTCGAATTAGGGACTTACGGTCACCAAAGCAATGTTAGGACGCCTTAGCGGTAAACCTAATGTCTTAGATCATTTGTTTTGAGGCAATTATATCTGAGGCAACCATTTCGAGGCGACTATGATCTTCTAGACAAGAGGGCAACCTCTAAAACAACTTATACTCAATGACTGTGTACGAAGGCGACCAAGCGGGGTGTACCCTAAGAGTGCGCATGTGCGAGTGTGTCGTTTTCAGTTATTTTTATCTTTGTACATGTTAAGGGTAATCTAACTTGATTTTAAGATTAAGCATTCATTCTTGTCATGCAAACCCTATTATCAAACATCTAACAGTTATAATTTGCGGAAATAAAAATGCGGAATTTAAATTACAAGGCGTCGGGTATTTACATCGCCAAAAACAACCCTTTGGAAAAATAAAATAAAGCGACAAAAATAATTAAACATCCTATTTAACTATTACAATCCGGGAGCAAGTACATTATTGGATAAAAATAAGTAACGCGTGGTGCAAAATTAAGTCGGACGCATGATTAGGGTTTTGACCCTTTTGGTTAAAGAAAATATCTTTTTGTTGTTTTTTATTTTAAGAAAGAGATAACCTAAATTAATTACTAAATTAAATTAAATAAATTAATTAATAAAAATAAAAATAAATTATTTTTGGAGTTTTTGATTATTTAGGAAAGAAATCATAATAATTAAATTAATGGTTAAAAACTAGTTAAGTCTAATTAATTTTATTTATTTACAACAATAAGTTAAAGTTTTCTAATTAAAATCCTAGTTAATTAATAAATTTATTGAGAAAAATAAAAGTAAAAAAATTGATTGGAATAAAAAATATTTTTTGGTGATTTTATTTAATAAAACAGAATTTTGATTGGTTAATAAATTAAATAAAATAAAAATAAAACAATTAATAAAATAAAATAAAATAAATAGAAGAGAGAGGGGTGTTGGGCCTGATTGGAGAGTATGAGAAGCAATTTGAAGGCCCAAAAAACGCTGGCCTTTGTGGACTTTCTGGGATCTGGTGCTTGTGCATTGACTGGTGCCTTGGTGGACCTTCAGACCCTGGCCACCAGATCTGGCCAATGGCCATCTGGCTATTGAATGGACGAGGATGCATGGTAAGCTGCAAGCTAATGCACGCATAGGAATACCTGAAGAGAAAAAATATTGAGAAAGTGGAGGACCTGGGATTCGAACCCAGGTCCTGAAGGATAATGCATTGCACGTTTGCCACTACACCACGCTGCTTCATTTGTTATGATAATATAAGTATAATATAATATAAAAAAAGAAATCAATGGACAGCAAATAAAAAAAACACACGCCATTTATTTGAATAGGCGAATGAATGGATGACAACTCATCACCCCTGTCCTCCATCCGTTGCTAAAAACCAAATAAGCTATACCTACGGACGGTGGTCCATCGCTACAAGCCTGTCATACTCCAAAATCCTCTATAGGCCATAGAAATGCCTTCTGATGCCATTGTTAAACTCGCCTTCCTCTTCCGGTCAAGCCTATAGCTATTACTAAGGCTGATTTTACCTAAAACAAATACCCCTAAACCAAGAAGCAAAACGCTAACAATGGTGGTTTGTGCTACAGAGCATATAAATGGATTTGGTTGTTACAGAAGGTTAGCAAATGACATGGTGATCACAAATATGCAGTTAATTTTCGTTATAGATGCAATAATAGATCAAACCTAATTCAAGAACAGGGGTATGTTTCGTGAGACTTACAGCGCGTTTGGACGTCTGAAAAAGCTCGCTTTGGATCCAGGTAGCTTGTATGAACGGTCAGGAAGCGATTGAGACCACCCTCGTGTCCTGAAACGGCCTCTAGCTTGGACTTTGATCTCTCACTTTTTTGTGAATTTTTCAATTCTTGTTCTGCCTCCCTCTGCACTTTCCAACCCTGATTTTTGTGTGCTTTTCTTCCTTATGTAATGCTCAGTGTATTAGGGTAAGAAACATGGACTAAATCTTTCCCTATCAATGCATATGAATTTGATTTGATCTCCATTTTAAAACCTTCCAAATTTGTCCAATTTCAATCTTTTTGCACATGATTTGGTTTAATTTGAATTTGATGATGATAATGATTGTAATCAAAGCCTTAAATAGCCAAAAAATCTCGTGTTATCAAAGTTTTGGATTTTATATGATTTTATTTGATTTAAAATGAATAAATTCAATTAAAAATCAAATTAAATAATAAAAATGAAGTATGGGCACATGGATGAAGCTAGGGCACGTGGGCTATAATGCAAACTCAAATCAAGTCGAAAAGAATGGGCCCATTTGACAAAATTTGAAGTTTTGGGGATAGTTGACTTTTGGCAATTTTGCAAAAAAGTCCAACTTCAATAATGCATAACTTCTTCAATTTTGAACTTTTGGAATTGTTATTGGACTTTTTAGAAATCTTGAGATGTACTCTAACCAAAACTTTTTGTCTCATCTCATTTTGATATTCCATGCTCAAGTTATAAGCTTTGGAAAAAAAAGGTGTTTTTGTTGACTTTTAAAAATGACCTATAATGTCCAAATTCATAACTTCTTGTGAATGCATTTTTTGATCTTGGGGTATGAAGATGGATTGTAGGAAATTGTATCCTTTTCAAAATGAGCTTTTGATGGGTCATTTCTCATAAATTATGAGAAAGTTATGCTTGGTCAAAGTTGAGTTGACTTTTCCTACAAAACCCTAATTTAGCAACTTTTGAGTCTTGATGAATTTTGAGCAATCCATGATGAATCATGATCAAACCTTGATAAAATGATGAAATATGCTTCAAAATGAGAATGTTGACCAAGAATCTTGAAGTTTGACTGTATATAGGTCACAGTTGACTTTTGCCCTAGCATAGTCGATTTTTGGACCCTTTGAGCAATTGACTGGGCAAACTTCCTCTGCAAGACTTGAAATTTGGCATGGATGATCTTGAGAGCATATTAGGACATTGGGGAGATCTTGAGGTCATTTGGACTTAAGGATATTTACGCAACACAAAACCCTAATTTGGGGTTGACTGCCTTAGGAGATAGCTTGTCTGACCAACTCTTGAGCAAACTTGAACAACTTGGAGATTTTTCTTGCAATGCATTGAGAAATATGGGAGGGAAAATCTTGGGGTACAACAGCTGCCCCTGTTCAATCTTCTTAAACCTGAGGATGTAGATTAGATTTCATGCCTTTCGTGATCCGAAGGTGGAAGATGATTGAACACTAGAGTGCCCAGAAATTTGCACTCGCATGAAGTGGTATCAACCTTGTGATGTCGAGAGTGGGATTAAATATTCCATTTGGAGATTGCCGGCGGGAGGATGGGCTTAAATATGCCATCTGAAGGAATGTCGACCGCATAAGAGATTCTTTAACGAGAACTTGCATACCTGTTGTTGTGGAAGATTCCGCTGGGGAAGCCTGATCTTTGTTGAGATTTAGGAACTTGCCTGTACTTCAATTGAGAGAACATCTCTGCTGAGTTTTAAGAACTTGTCCGTAATTCAAATGGAGGGAAACATCTTCATCGAGATTTAAGAACTCGCCCGTAATTCAACTGAGAAAAACTCTGTTGAGATTTAGGAACTATCTGTACTTCGACGGAGGAGAACTGTCGAGATTTAGAACCTTATCTGTAATTCAACTGAGGATAATTCAGTTGAGATTTAAGAACCGGTCAGTAGTTCGACTGAGGGAAACATCTTCATCGAGATTTAGGAACTGTCTGTAATTCAACCGAGGATAATTCTGTTGAGATTTAAGAACTCGTCCATACTTCGACGAAGGAACTTTGCCGAGATTTAGAACCTTATCTGTAATTAAACCAAGGATAATTCGGTTGAGATTTAAGAACCGGTCAGTACTTCGACTGAGGGAAACATCTTCATCGAGATTTAGGAACTGTCTGTAATTCAACCGAGGATAATTCTGTTGAGATTTAAGAACTCGTCCATACTTCGACAGAGGAACTTTGCCGAGATTTAGAACCTTATCTATAATTCAACCGAGGATAATTCAGTTGAGATTTAAGAACCAGTCAGTACTTCGACTGAGGGAAACATCTTCACCGAGATTTAGGACTTGTCTGTAATTCAACCGAGGATAATTCTGTTGAGATTTAAGAACTCGTCCATACTTCGACGGAGGAACTTTTCCGAGATTTATAACCTTATCTGTAATTCAACCGAGGATAATTCAGTTGAGATTTAAGAACCGGTCAGTACTTCGACTAAGAGAAACATCTTCACCGAGATTTAGGACTTGTCTGTAATTCAACCGAGGATAATTCTATTGATATTTAAGAACTCGTCCATACTTCGACGGAGGAACTTTGCCGAGATTTAGAACCTTATCTATAATTCAACTGAGGATAATTCGATTGAGATTTAAGAACTGGTCAGTATTTCGACTTGGGTAAAAGCTTCATAGCTTTTGATTTTTCATGAGAATCTAGCCGCATCCTTCCTGAAAAGTAAAGGTTAGCTGTATGTAATGCATGATATGTATCAAACAATGATGTCCTCAAAATAAATGAGATTGTGTTGTATGAAATATTTATGCGCACGTCATGATATATGAACATGAAATGCTATTGTGGTACGTCCGAGTTTGGGAAAATAAATCCCTGACTGTTGTTGGAGAATAAAGAGTTTCGCTCGCTGGAGATAAAGATCGAAGATGATTGGGAGAATAATCTTGCAGGAGAGAATAACTCCGTTGGGGAATAAACTGATGAGGAAATTACTCTGTGGGGAATAGATGTTCTGCTGAGGATTCCACCAATAAATTCTGTTGGGGGTTGAATTACCATTGCTGGTGATACTGAATCCTGTTGGGGATTGAATTCTTGTTTGTGAAAGGAAGGAACTTCGCTGGGGATGACCTTTCAGTTGCGACTTCATTGGGGATAACCTTTTAGACTTTTATGGGGATAATCCTTTGAACTTGCTGGGGACAATCTTCCAAAGTCTACTGGGGATGATTCTCCAAACTCCACTCGGGGAAGCTTCTTCAGACTGCGCTGGGAAAAATTTCAAACTCCACTGGGGGATATTTTGCATTCTGCCAGGGAATATTCTTATACCCCGCTGGGGAATATTAAGACCTTTCAGTGCTGATGGTAAATAGACTCTGCTTGGGGAGAATATTATCGATTCATTCACAGTTGCAAGTCTCAGCTGGGGAAAGCTATCATTACTGTCTTTCCTTACTCTGCAGGGAGTGAATGCACCTTAGCCATATTCTTCAGCTAAATCTACCTTGTACTTGGTGGATAGAGCCACTGTAAAGCTTGGACAATTCTTATTGCCCCTGTTTCTGATATTACCAATAATCGTCTTTTGTTTCGCATGTAAATATTTATGAGCAACAATTAATGTCAAATGCATATATCAAAAATGAACATTGGACGTTCTTTGCAAAACAAAACAGATAAAGAAAAAACACTTTGAAATTTCTCTGAAAATGAATTGTATTGATTTTGAAGTTTGGCCTGTAAACATGCGTTTTTTGTACAAGAGGCTGACGTCCTAGTAAGAGAATGCCGCCGAACAGACAGTTTATACATTTTGTGTAAAGGAAAACAAAACAGCTATGTGAATAATCCCACTGGGTTCCAACTCTGCTATTGCCTTTATGCCCTCGAGCATCTCATCACTTTGCTACTTGGTTGAAGGTAGATCAGATTGACTAGTGCCGTCCGAGCTTGATAGTCGATACCGAAGTCTGGTTGCAAGGTGATCCAATGAGACATAATGTTACGCTTTGATCCCTAATTTTTGTCTGGACAACCCTTTCGGGTTTTCAGTCCACCGGGATACCCTTTTTTTGCCCAAGCCACCTTTTCAGGTTTTCGACTTGCTGGGTGTACGAATTTTTTTAATTTCATCCCTTATTTTTTCCCGAACCCTTTTTGGTTCACTGTGAAGCCCTTGTTTTTGCCTAGGCCTGTCAACCTAGCGGGTCTTTATTCATGCGTAGTATCTTTTCACTATGTCTGTATTGACGGGGTGAGGAAGGTCGTCACCATCCATGGTGGTTAGAATCATAACTCCTCCTGAGAAAATGTTCTTAACCATAAATGGCCCTTCGTAAGTAGGGGTCTATTTGCCCTTGGGGTCACCTTGTGGCAGTATGATGTGCTTGATAACCAGGTCCCCAACTTGATACTCTTGTCGTCTAACTTTCTTGTTAAATGCCTTGACCATCCGCTTTTGATACGTCTGACCATGACAAATAGCAGTAAGTCTCTTCTCGTCGATTAGGTTCAGCTGATCAAGCCGGGTCTGAATCCAGTCATCTTCACTCAAACCTGCATCCTTTATAATCCGAAGAGAGGGTATCTGAACTTCAATGGGCAAGACTGCCTCCATGCCATAAACCAAGGAATAGGGTGTTGCCCCTGTTAACGTCCGTGCTGAGGTACGATACCCATGAAGAGCAAATGGTAACATCTCGTGCCAGTATTTGTATGTCACTGTCATCTTCTACACAATCTTCTTAATGTTATTATTAGCCGCTTCGACATCCCCATTCATCTTCGGCCGGTAGGGAGAAGAGTTGTGATGTTGTATCTTGAACTGCTTGCAGAGCTCGATGATCATCTTATTATTGATATTTGTACCATTGTCCATAATGATCCTCTATGGTACACCATATCGACAGATCAGGTTGTGCCGAATAAACTATGCCATGACGTTCTTGGTTACAGTAGCAAAGGAAGCTGCTTCAACCCACTTAGTAAAGTAATCAATTGCTACCAGGATGAAACGATGCCCGTTAGATGTCGTAGGTCTGATCTCGCCGATCATATCAATGCCCCACATTGCAAAAGGCCAAGGAGCTGTCAAGACGTTCAGAGGTACTGGAGGTATGTGCACCTTATCAGCATAGCCTTGGCACTTATGTCAGGTCTGAGAATGCTGGTAACAGTCGGCTTCCATGGTGGACCAATAATATCCTGCCCGGAGGATTCTCTTTGCCATGGTGTGTCCACTGGAATGAGTTCCGAAAGTACCTTCATGTAACTCTATCATGATCCTTTCTACTTCGTTCTTATCCATACAACTTAGTAAGGTCGAATCATGGTTACGCTTGTAAAGGATGTCGTTACTGATGAAAAACTTCGCCGCGAACCTCCTCAGAAACTTCTTGTCATTAACAGATGCACCCTCGGGGTATTCCTGAGCCTCAAGGTACCTCTTCACCTCATGAAACCAAGGTTTATCTGCTACCTCTTCAGTCTCAATGTCACAGCAATGTGCAGGTTTGTCCAACCTCTCTATGGTAATCCGGGGAGCTTAGTTGTCCCAATTGACTTTGAACATAGAAGACATCGTAGCTAGCGCGTCCGCCAACTGATTCTCCTCTCTCGGGAAGTGTTCAAAAGTTATTTCCTCGAAATGTGGAAGCAACATCAATACATACTCCTTGTAAGAAATAAGATTAGGGTGTTTCGTATCCCACTTGCCTTTGATCTGACTGATCACGAGTGCGGAATCTCCGAAAACACTTAAGAACTTAATCCTTAGGTCAATAGCTGCTCGAAGACCCATAATGCACGCTTCATACTCCGCCATGTTGTTGGTGCAGTTGAAACATAGTCGGGAGGTAAACGGAGTATGAGAGCCTTTAGGAGATATGATCATGGCGCCAATTCCATTACCCAAAGCAATCAAAGCTCCATCAAAGTACATAAACCATCGGGATCCCTCCTCAGGTCCTTCATCTGGTCCATGTGTCTCACAGTCAGTCACTATCATGTTATTCTCATCCGGGAATTCAAAGTTCATAGATTGGTAATCGTCCACTGCCTGATGTGCCAAATGATCTGCCAACACACTTCCCTTGATTGCCTTTTGGGTCGTATATTGGATGTCATACTCAGTCAAGATCATCTGCCATCTTGCTATTCTTCCGGACAAGGCAGGCTTTTCGAAGATATACTTGATTGGATTCATCTTTGATATCAATATAGTAGTGTGAGTCAGCATATACTGTCTCAACCGGCGAGCAGCCCATGCCAAAGCGCAGCAAGTTTTCTCAAGCAACGAGTATCGGGTCTCACAGTCGGTAAACTTTTTGCTAAGGTAATAAATAACATGCTCTTTTCGGCCAGACTCGTCATGCTGACCCAGCACACACCCCATTGAGTTGTCGAGTACTGTCAAGTATAAGCTCAAAGGTCTCCCTTCAACTGGCGGCATCAGAATAGGAGGTTCTTGGAGATACTCTTTGATTCTTTCAAAAGCGGCCTGACATTCATCGTTCCATCTTACCACTTGATCTTTCTCAGTAGCTTGAAGATTGGCTCATAAGTAGCAGTCAGGTGTGAGATGAATCGGGAAATATAGTTCAGACGTCCTAGAAAGCCTCTGACCTCTTTCTCTGTTCGGGGAGCTGGCATTTCCTGTATAGCCTTCACCTTTGCAGGATCCACTTGAATACCTTTATCGCTTAAGACGAAACCCATTAGTTTACCAGATCTCACCCCAAAGGTGCACTTGTTCGGGTTTAACCTCAGCTTGTACAACTTCAACCTGTCAAATAGCTTCTGAAGGTGGACAAGATGTTCTTCCTCAGTCTGGGATCTTGCAATCATGTCGTCGACGTATACCTCAATCTCATGATGGATCATGTCATGGAACAAAGCGACCATGGCGCGCTGATACGTTGCCCCAACATTCTTCAATCCAAAAGGCATGACCTTGTAGCAAAAGGTACCCCATTGGGTAACAAAGTTTGTCTTCTCCATATCCTCGGGAGCCATTTTAATCTGATTGTAACCGGAGAAACCATCCATGAAAGAGAAAACTTTATGCTGAGTGGTGTTGTCAACTAGAACATCGAAATGAGGTAGAGGGAAATCATCCTTGGGGCTCGCCCCATTCAGATCCCTATAGTCGACACACATTCAAACCTTACCATCCTTCTTCGGCACAAGAACCACGTTGGCCACCCACTGAGGATAAGAAGTAACTGCTAGAAAACCGGCGTCAAACTGTTTCATAACTTCAGCCTTGATTTTCTCAGACATCTCTGGGCGCATTCGGCGGACTTTCTGTTTCACTGGAGGACAATCTTCCTTGGTAGGCAATCGGTGAACCACAATTTCGGTATCCAACCCAAGCATATCTTCATAAGACCAGGCAAAGATCTCAACGTAGTCATGCAACATCTGAATCAACCGTTGTTTAACACTAGCTTCAAGATTTGCACCGATCTTGACCTCTTTCTTGTCTACCTCTGTACCCAGATTCACTGTTTCCACTGGCTCTTCATGCGGCTGTATGGCCCTCTCTTCCTGAAGTAAGAGTCTAGCAAGTTCACCAGGCACTTCACAATCATCTTCACCTTCGTCTTCGACTAAGTTGATCGGACTTTCGAAGTCATAACCGGCAGTAGTAGAGTCGTTATCAGTGGGATCTAGAGTGGATGTAGACCTGTATATGTGAGTGTGTGTAAAATAGCTGTTTTGCAATATAAAAGAAAAACAAGGAGCACAAAATTTGAAATGCAAGAAACGTCCAATGCTTTTATTAATGATATATGTAGATGGCACACATAAAGCCCTCACAAATAAAACCATGATGCCCCGGGTAAGACACCGGGCCATAAAGTTTAAAACATTGTCTATTACAAATACAAAACAAAAGTCTCATTACTGGGTAATATAAGAAACATGCATAAAATCCTTCGCTGTCCAATTGCTTAGTCCACCCTCAGCAGTCGGGTATATCTAGCCGTCAATATCAAACTCTTCATCATCGCCTTCAATAGCATTCACTCCTGTGTCATGTTTGGTCATAGGTGCCTGTTGTACCACAAAATTTTCCCTCTCATCTTTCTCAAAACATTGCAAGAAAAATCTCCAAGTGGTTCAAGATTGCTCAAGAGTTGGACAATCAAGCAACCTCCTAAGGCAGTCAACCTCAAATTAGGGTTTTGTGTTGCATCAAGGTCCTTGCATCCAAATTACCTCAAGTTATCCCCAATGTCCTAATATGTTCTCAAATTCATCCATGTCAAATTTCAAGCCTTGCATAGGAAGTTTGGTCAGTCAATTGCTCAAAGGGTCCAAAAATCGACTGTGCTAGGGCAAAAGTCAATTGTGACCTACAAATAGCTAAACCTCAAGATTTTTTGTCAACATTCTCATTTTGAAGGATATTTCATCATTTGATCAAGGGTTGATCATGATTCATCAAGGATTGCTCAAAATTCAAAAAGACTCAAAAGTTGCTAAATTAGGGTTTTGTAGGAAAAGTCAACTCAAATTTGACCAAGCATAACTTTCTCATACTTTATGAGAAATGACCCATACAAATATCATTTTGAAGAGGATGCAATTTCCTACAATCCATCTTCATACCCCAAGATCAAAAAATGCACTCACAAGAAGTTACAAATTTGGACATTATAGGTCATTTTTGAAAGTCAACAAAAACAACTTGTTTTTCCAAAGATTATAACTTGAGCATGGAATATCAAAAGGATATGAGACCAAAAGGGTTGGTTAGAGGACATCTCAAGAATTCTAAAAAGTCCAAGAACACTTCCAAAAGTTCAAAATTGAAGAAGTTATGCATTGTTGAAGTTGGGCATTTTTGCAAAATTGCCAAAAGTCAACTATCCCCAAAACTTCAAATTTTGTCAAATAGGCCCATTCTTTTCCACTTGATTTGATCTTGTCACACTACACACGTGTCCTAGATTCAGCATTGTTACCATTTATCAATTTTATTATTTAATTTGATTTTTTAATGAATTATTTCATTTTTAATAATTTTAAATCAAATAAAATCCAAACATTGATTATTTGATCTCTTTTTGGCTATTTCAGGATTGAATCATCATCATCAAGTGTATCAAATTCGTATCAATCATTCCATGTGCAAAAAGATTGGATTTTGGACAAATTAAGCAAGTTTTCAATGGAGGATCAAATCAAATCTCCAAGCATTGATGTACAAGGATTAAGTCCACAAAAGTTGACCTAATACATTGCAGCATACATATATAAGTGAAAGCACACAAATTCAAGGGCTAGAAGCTGCAGAATCATCAAGAACAAAACTTGAAAAAAGGTGGAAAAGTGCAAAACTGAAATCGTCCTTGGAGGCCAATTCAGAAGCAAAACTCCACACTAATCCATTGCTGGGCAATCATTGAAGCGAAACCAATCCAAAACCAGTCTCCATACGCGACCAGAAGCTTTGTAAGTGTCTCAAAAAATCACCTTTCGTTCAAAATCATAACCCCATATTCTTGCACTTTTTTGACAAATCTTTGGTATATTCATGATGCTCATTCAATTTCTGAACTTTTGGCATTGTTTGATTGCATTTATATGAGCTATAGCCCTGTAACCGAACCTAGGGTTTCATAGTTTGTTTTTTGGGCATTTTATTTACAGGCAAAATCAGTGCCATTGATGGACATGGACGTACTCAGGATGCCCATACGAGCACATCCATGGTCTTGGGGGTCGTTTTCATGGCCTAGAATGGGTTTTAGGATCAAACTACGAATCCAGCTGCGGATACGAATCCGCAGGAAAAATGTACAGGGCTGGAGGTTAGGGATGAAAACGTGGCCCTTCCCCATTGGTTGATTCATAATTCGCGCGCTTTATTTTTTAATTTCTGGAATTTTAACGCTTTTTATATATTATGTTTTATTTGTATTTAGTTAACAACTAATGCATAATGGTTCAGTGGCAAAGGCGTGTGTGCAATGGCCTACAGGACCTGGGTTTGAATCCCAGGTCCCCATATTATTTGTTGTATTTTTCAGCCAAGTGATTCCATGCAATACCAAGCGCGCAGCCTATCATACTCCCTCAAATCTCAAAGTGCCAGATGGCCCCAGGCCAGATCTGGTGGTCCAGATGGAACGTGCAACATACTCTCAAGTCAATGGGCGCGCATGGAATCAGGGAAAGTCCACCAGGCCTGCGTGTTAATGGGCCACAAAGTTGCCATTTCCACCACCCTAATCAGGCCCAAACCCTAAACTCTCTCTATTTTTATTATTTCTTTTAATTAATTTTTGTTATTATTTTTTTTATTAACTAACCAATTAAACTTTTTTTCTTCATAATATTAAAAACCAAAAAATATTTTCTTAATTAAATTAATTTTCAGCATTTTATTTTTATGAACAAATTAATTGAATTAATTTAGTTTTAATTAGGAATAACTTTTAATATATTTTGCAATAATTAAAATTAACTTAGACAATTAGGTTTTATTAACATTGATGAAATTTATTTTTATTTCTTTAATATAGCACAAAAATCCAAAAAATATTATTTTCATTAATTAATTAATTAGTTTATTAATTTACTAATTAGCCTAGTTTAATTTCTTTTTAATTCAAAAACAAACCAAAAAATCTCTTTTCTTTAATAAAAGGGTCAAAACCCTAAAAAACTCGTCCGATTTAATTTCCCACACGCGATCCATTTTATTTCAATATTGTATCTGTTTCCTGGAATGTAATAGTTTAATAGGACTTTAAACATTTTTACCGCTTTATTTATTTCCCGCATTTTAATTTCAAGGGTTGTTTTTGGCGATGTAAATACCCGACGCCTTGTAATAGTTAGTTTAAATTCCGCAATTTAATTTCCGCAACTTATAAACTGTTAGATGTTTGATAATAGGAAATGCATGACAAGATCGAATATTTAACTTAAAATCAACATAGATAACCCATTGACATGTACAAAGACAAATTAACTGAAAACAACACACTCGCACATGTGCACTCTTAGGGTACACCTCACTTGGTTGCCTTCAAACGTGGTCATTGAGTATAGGAAGTTTTAGAGGTCGCCCTCTTGTCCCAAAGATCATAGTTGCCTCAAAATGGTTGCCTCGGAAAAATGATCTAAGACATTAGGGTTACCGCTAAGGCGTCCTAACATTGCTTTAGTGACCACACGTCCCTTAATCGAATTGACCCTTAAAACTCCAACGACGATGCTACCTACTCATCAATAGTGGATAGTATTGTCTAAAGGACATTAACAAAGATTGATTCCTTTTTCGAATAGGTAGATGGTTCTTAAGTACTTGCTCTTCCAAAACAAAACAAATTTTCGCACTTACACTCCTTTTCAAAATAAAAACCTCTTTTCAAACCCACAAACACAAAGAAAAGCAAATTTTTGAAAACACTTTGAGCAAGTACCTAAGAGCCCGTGGATAACCACGGATATAAAGGGTGCTAACACCTTCCCTTTCTATAATCTACCCCCCGGACCCGAGAAACATCTCAAAAAAGGAATTTTTCTGTGCTTTTTTCCTTTCCTTGTTGGATAAAATAAAAGACGGTGGCGACTTTTGCTTACCGCGACATTTTGCAAAAACAAACGCAAAACACGAACCAGCATTCCAAAAAATAGTCAGTTCTTTCCCACCGTATCACAGAACTGGCGACTCTGCTGGGAAGATTTAATAAGTGGGGTGTACCTTAGGATTAGATCATTGTGTTTTCAATTGTTTGCTTTGTATGCTTTATATTTGTGGGCTTGTATCGGAGTTACTATAGATCCTAACCCGAATCTGGGGGATACCCTTTAGGTAAGTAGCAATAAACTATGAGGGAACTGTACATCATAGACCGATACAGTTGAAGCAGTAGCTACGTTGGTGTGGCACTTTAGATTGTACCGATATCCCTTGTGTTGGAACGAGGAGAATATGGGTCATCTAAGGGGTCATTAAGCACCAACTGACCTTAGAATCTTTAAATTGACCAACTTGGACATAGAACAGTAGCATTATGCTACACTCATTGAGACTAAACTCTCACGATGATTTCGACCGCAAGAAAAGGTTGCTAAATTGGAATTATGACCGATCGAGGGTAGTCAGTGATATTGAGATCCTCTAGAACCCGATTACTATTTTTAGGACAGGTTTAAACCAACTGAACTGAAAGAGGGTAGTACCTAAGCTCCTTGCCAGCCTGAAATCTAAGGGTTCTCTGTGTGACTTGTGTGCCTTTACCATGTTTGTTATTTGTGGATACTTGTGATGTGCCTTATATTATGACATCATAACATCATAACATTGCATACATCTTGCATTGGACTAACCTATTTCAAAGACAGGAGGGATTCATCTTTGTTCTGTTTCGTAGGTCATGATGCCCATGCATAGGAATACCATCCGGATCAACTTTGTCCATGTTCCCACTATGCTTAAGGAATTGATTGCAAAGATGCCTGATACTACTTCCTTCATCAGGAGACATGGGTATCTTCTCAGTTTGGTCACCTCCAAATTGGACGAGCAGATGATGAGTGTTTTGGTCCAATTTTATGATCTGTTGTACCATTGCTTTACTTTTCAGGACTACCAGTTGGTTCCCACCTTAGAAGAGTTCTCTGATCTGCTCGGTATCTCTATTCTAGAGCAGACCCCGTTTACTGGTTGGGAGAAGATCCTTAGGCCCGAAGAGATTGCTGCAGCCCTTCATATGACAAAGGATGAGGTAATGGCTAATTGGGAGACTAGAAGTGGAGCAAAGGGCTTTCTGACTAAGTTCTTAGTTGGTAAGGCTAATTATTTCTGGGATAGTCTAGACTTCAAGGAATTCGAAGATACTCTGGCTCTTCTGATATATGGCTTGGTATTGTTTCCGAATCCTGACTCCTTTATTGATGTGAATGCGGTGAAAATCTTCATCTCTCGCAATCCTGTACCCACTCTCTTGGGTGACATTCTTCATCAGCTTTATGCCTGTACTGCTCGTATGCGGGGAACCTTGATGTGTTGTGCTCCATTATTGGCGAGGTGGTTTATTTCGCACCTCCCCAAATTAGTGCTGAAGAACAAAGAAGGCATGGGCTGGGCTTATAGGGTTATGTCTCTCTCATAATGACATCATCTGGATTGTCAAGGGTATGGACGAGGTGGCCATTATTGATCGCTGTGGGGAATACCCCAATGTTCCACTGATAGGAACCCATGGAGGAATTTCTTATAATCCATGCTTGGCCTTACGTCAGTTTGGGCGTGCCAGAAGAGAAGGACCTCACGAATTGCTAATGCCTAGTATCATCTTTGATTTTCAAGGGGATAGCGACGAGCAACACCGCAGATTCATAAGGGCTTGGGATAGAGTTCACAGATCTGATCCACATGAGTTGGGTCCAAAGACTTCTCTTCCAATGGAGCCATATCTCAGATGGGTTCGTATCCGTGCCCAAAAGCTGGGTATGCCATATGAAGTTGTCCTGCCTATCATTGTTGAAGTTGCTAATGAAGAGGGGGTCCTCCCTACCATCCTCCATCCTACCATGCCCATTGACATTGGGGCACTGAAAAGGTCTTAGATGCCGATGAGAGAAGAATGGGATGCTTGCCGAGAAAAGTTTAACGAGCAAGAGAAGAAGATCCAGAAGTTGACTAGGCAGCTGGAGAACGAGCGGATTCTCAATGACTATGTCTGCACCGACAAGAAGCGGCCATGGGAGCACTGATTGTCCTTTGATTATTTTCTTTCCAGTTTTTATTTCTTTTTCAGTATTTCCTTTCTTGTAACACCTTAAGGGCAATTTGTTGAACAATTTGAATTTCAAGTTTATCTAATAAAAGTGTGTTTCCTTTTGTGGTTTACGAATTTGAATCTCTCGTTTGTCTTTGAAATCATATCATATGCATTTCATCCCACGCACTTCATAACAGGTACCCATTACAGGTCTCTTATCTCCTTCGCTGTTTATTTCAGCACTCATCATGTCTGCTGAACCATCAACTGAGCAAGCAATCAAGGCCCTACAGGCCTGTAATGCCCAATTTCAAGAGTTGTTCATGAATCTAGCTAAGGGTCAGCAAGATCTGAAGACCCTGATTCTGAAAGAGAAGAAGAAGAAGAAGAAGAGGACAGTCCTGTTTAACACAGGTCACAGGTTTGGAAACAGGCTACGAGATGAAGTTGATTGGACTACCTTATTTGGAGGGAAAGATAGTCAAGAAGAAAGGAGGGCTCCTAGCCCTGTGGTCTCAGACAATGAGACGAACTTCGACGAAGACCAGTATCCTCCGGCCAAGGATAAATACAAAAAACTGGAAGACCGGTTGAGTGCGATGGAAGTTCAGAAGGTGCCCGGTCTGGACTTTGGAGATCTAGGTCTGTCATATGGGGTGGTAATTCCCCACAAGTTCAAGGCACCAGCCTTTGCTAAATATGACGGAGTTTCTTGTCCGAAGCTGCACCTCCGGTCATATGTAAGGAAGATTCAACCGTACACCGCTGATAAGAACCTATGGATCCACTTCTTTCAAGATAGTCTCTCGGGGACTCACCTTGAATGGTTTTACCAGTTGGACGGAGCCAGTATCCGCAGTTGGGAAGATTTGGCTACTGCTTTCTACAGGCAGTACCAATACAATTCTGACCTTGCTCCCACGCATACCCAACTCTAGGGTATGTCAATGGGAACGGGCGAAGGTTTCAAAGATTATGCTCAGAAGTGGAGGGACCTCGCCGAAAGAGTGCAACCACCCTTGGCTGATTAGGAGTTTGTGGATATGTTTCTGGGGACCTTGTCTGGTCCATTTTTCAACCATCTGATTGGAAGCTCTTCGTCTGGGTTTACAGAGCTTATTATGACTGGGGAAAGGATTTAGGCTGGTATTAAGGCTGGTAAGATACAGAAGGGTGCTTCATCAAGCACCGAGAAGAAGCCTTTTAAGAAAGAGTCAAGTGTTGTCTACAATTCGAAAAGCCAGAATAGACCTGAACGCTGCCAAGCTGTTAATGCGGTTGTTATTTCAAGACCTGCTGGTGCTCCTCAACACAACAATCAACAAAAGGACGAGAGACCTCGAAGGCAATTCAACTGTCTCAGCATGACTCTATCTCAGATTCTGCCGCAGTTATTAAAAACCAATCTAGTGATTCCAAGGGAAGCCCCGAAGAATCTAAATACAACATCCCCGAAGTACAACCCTAATGCCTGTTGTGCTTTTCACTCTGATAGCCCGGGGCATAGTACAGATGATTGTTGGTCTTTGAAGAACAAAATATAGGATTTAATTGATGCTAAGGAGATTGAGTTCGAGGCGCCCGAAAGACCTAATGTTGTGACTGCTCCTATGCCCAAGCATGGAGTGAATGCTATAGATGAAGACTCGTTTGTGGTTTCTGTGAACTACATTGTTACCCCTTTGATGACTGTGAAGAAGAACCTTTTGCTAGCCGGTTTATTTCCGGGCTGTGACGAAGGTTGCCGTATGTGTTCTGCCCTACCAACCGGTTGCCATCTTTTGAAATCAGGTGTCCAGCGCCTGATGGATAGTAAGGAAATTCTGTTTGAGAAGACTGTTGTCCCTCTAGTTCATACTGAAGAAGTTGCTATTATCACCATCTTCGATAATTCTTCCAAGGCTCCCTCGAGAAAGCCTGTTAGAATTATATCTGTTCCAAGAACCGCACCATTGATCATCATTGTTCCTGGGCCTATCCCCTACACTTCTGATAAAGCTGTCCCTTGGCATTACAAGGCTGATGTTTATTTTCATGGAGTTAAACAAGAGTTGGATGCTGATACTTACGTCGGCAATATTGTTGGACCTGCTAAGGACACCCGCAGCGAAAGACTTTTCTCACCTGATATCTCTCCACCAACTGCCTGAAAACCTGTTGTTATTACACCTGCCAATGTACCTGCTACTATTCCTATTCAAATTCCTATTCTTACCCCTATCGCCGAGTCTTCTGACGCTCGGGGCAAAGGGACCACCAGTGAGCCTGCCCAGACGGAGGCACCAAAGACGATTACTGTTGAAGCTTCTAGACAAGAGATGGAAGAAATTTTAAAAATCATCAAAAAGAGTGACTACAATGTAGTCGAACAGCTGGGGCAAACCCCGTCCAAGATCTCTATGTTGTCACTGTTGTTATGCTCAGAGGCCCATGCCAAGGCTCTGATTGCTTTCCTGAAGACTGCACACGTACCGCAAGAGACATCAGCTGATCAGTTTAAAGATTGTGTGGCCCATCTGACTGCTGATAATGGGTTGGGTTTCTCTGACGTCGACTTGACTGCTAAGGGGAAGAATCACAATGATGCCCTGCATGTCTCCATTGAATGCAGGGGCACTACTCTTGCTCATGTATTAGTGGATACTGGTTCCTCATTAAATGTTTTGCCTAAAAAAGCTCTAGACCGGTTGGATTGTGAAGGGTTGGAGCTGAAGCCAAGCAACATTGTTGTTAGGGCCTTTGATGGGTCTAAGAGAATGGTGCATGGAGAAGTGGATATTCCGATTAAGGTTGGTTCTCAGGTTTTTAATTCTACGTTCTATGTGATGGACATTCGGCCATCTTATTCTTGTTTGCTGGGTCGCCCATGGATCCACAAAGCTGGGGCCGTAACCTCAACGCTCCACCAGAAGATGAAGTACCCAGTGAAAGGGAAGATTGTGATAATACAAGGAGAGGAAGAGTACATGGTGAGCCACCTCAACTCTTTCCGATATGTAGAGATGGATAGGGAGTTCATTGAGACCCCCTTTCAACATTTTGAAGAGGTTCCCCAGACACTGGCATCAACCGAGACTGTTGTTGAAGATTCTCCTATGAAGATGGCTTCCTTTAAGGATGCCCGAGCTATTGTCGAGAAAGGTGGGTGTGCAAATTGGGGCCAACTCCCTAATTTTACACAGAAGACTAACAAGTTTGGTTTGGGTTTCACTGCAGAAGCTCAAAGGGCTGTTTGGAATGCAAGGATCGGAAGACCTCCCGTGTTCATCAACAACTCGGGAGTGAATGCCATTGAAGACGATGTGGAAGAATCTGAGTTCGACAGCTGGATCTATCCTACGACCGACGGTGGACCAAGCAACTGGACATCAAAGGACTTCATCCCTATTTCTTTTGTTACCCAGTAATGAAACTTTTTGTTTTGAATTTGTAACAGACAATGTTTTAAACTTTATGGCCCGGTGTCTTACCCGGGGCATCGTGGCTTCATTTGTGAGGGCTTTATGTGTGTCATTTTCATATATCATTAATAAAAGCATTGGACGTTTCTTGCATTTCAAATCTTGCGCTCCTTGTTTTTCTTTTATTATATATTGCAAAACAGCTATTTTACACACACTCACATATACAGGTCTACATCCACTCTGGATCTCATTGGTAACGACTCTGCTACTGCCAGTTATGACTTCGAAAATTCGATCAACTTATCCGAAGACGAAGGTGAAGATGATTGCAAAGTGCCTGGTGAACTTGCAAGACTGTTACTCCAAGAGGAGAGGGCTATACAGCCTCATGAAGAGCCAGTGGAATTAGTAAATCTGGGTACAGAAGAGGACAAGAAAGAGGTCAAGATTGGTGCAAACCTAGAAGCTAGCGTTAAGCAATGGTTGATTCAGATGCTGCGAGACTATGTTGAGATCTTTGCCTGGTCTTATGAAGATATGCCTGGGTTGGATACCGATATTGTGGTTCACCGATTGCCTACCAAGGAAGACTGTCCTCCAGTGAAACAGAAGGTCCGCCGAATGCGCCCAAAGATGTCTGAGAAAATCAAGGCTGAAGTTATGAAACAGTTTAACATCGGTTTTCTAACAGTTACTTCTTACCCTCAGTGGGTGGCCAATGTGGTTCCTGTGCCAAAGAAGGATGGTAAGGTTCGAATGTGTGTTGACTATAGGGATTTGAATAGGGCGAGCCCTAAGGATGACTTCCCTCTGCCTCATATCGACGTTCTGGTTGACAACACCGCTCAACATAAGGTATTCTCCTTTATAGATGGTTTCTCCGGTTATAATCAGATTAAAATGGCTCCCGAAGACATGGAGAAGACAACCTTTGTTACTCAATGGGGTACCTTTTGCTACAAGGTCATGCCTTTTGGATTGAAGAATGCTGGGGCAACGTATCAGCGTGCCATGGTTGCTTTGTTTCATGACATGATCCATCATGAGATTGAGGTATACGTCGGCGATATGATTGCAAGGTCCCAAACTGAGGAGGAACACCTTGACCATCTGCAGAAGCTGTTTGACAGGCTGAAGTTGTACAAGCTGAGGTTAAACCTGAACAAGTGCACCTTCGGGGTGAGATCTGGCAAGCTACTGGGTTTCGTCGTAAGCGATAAAGGTATTCAAGTGGATCCTGCAAAGGTAAAGGCTATACAGGAGATGCCAGCTCCCAGAACAGAGAAAGAAGTCAGAGGCTTCCTGGGATGACTAAACTACATTTCCCGATTCATCTCACACCTGACCGCTACTTGTGAACCAATCTTCAAGCTGCTGAAGAAAGATCAAGTGGTACGATGGAATGATGAATGTCAGGCCGCTTTCGAAAGGATCAAAGAGTATCTCCAAGAGCCACCCATTCTGATGCCTCCAGTTGAAGGGAGACCTCTGATCTTATACTTGACAGTACTCGACAACTCAATGGGGTGTGTGCTGGGGCAGCATGACGAGTCTGGCCGAAAAGAGCATGCTATTTATTACCTTAGCAAAAAGTTTACCGACTGTGAGACCCGATACTCACTGCTCGAGAAAACTTGCTGCGCTTTGGCATGGGCTACTCGCCGGCTGAGACAGTATATGCTGACTCACACTACTCTATTGATCTCAAAGATGGATCCAATCAAGTATATCTTCGAAAAGCCTGCTTTGTCCGGAAGAATAGCAAGGTGGTAGATGATCTTTACTAAGTATGACATCCAATATACGACCCAAAAGGCAATTAAGGGAAGTGTGTTGGCAGACCATTTGGCACATCACGCAGTGGATGATTACCAGTCTATGAACTTTGAATTCCCGGATGAGAATATCATGTTGGTAACTGATTGTGAGACACCTGGACCAGATGAAGGACCTGAGGAAGGATCCCGATGGTCTATGTACTTTGATGGAGCTTCAAACTCTTTGGGCAATGGCATTGGCACCGTGATCATATCTCCTAAAGGCTCTCATACTCCATTCACCGCCTGACTATGTTTTAACTACACCAACAACATGGCGGAGTATGAAGCATGCATCATGGGTCTTCGAGCAGCAATTGACCTAAGGATTAAGTTTCTGAGTGTCTTCGGAGATTCCGCTCTCGTGATCAGTCAGATCAAAGGCGAGTGGGATACGAAACACCCAAATCTTATTCCTTACAAGGAGTATGTGTTGACGTTGCTCCCACATTTCGAGGAAATAACCTTTGAAAAATTCCCTAGAGAGGAAAATCAGTTGGCGGACGCGTTAGCTACAATGTCTTCTATGTTCAAGGTCAATTGGGACAACGAAGCTCCCCGGATTATCATTGAAATATTGGACGAACCTGCACATTGCTGTGACATTGAGACTGAAGAGGTAGCAGACAAACCCTGGTATCACGAAGTAAAAAGGTATCTTGAGGCTCAAGAGTACCCCGAGGGTGCATCTGTTAATGACAAGAAGTTTCTGAGGAGGTTCGCGGCGAAGTTCTTCATCAGCAATGGCATTCTTTACAAGCGTAACCATGATTCAACCTTACTGTGTTGTGTGGATAAGAATGAAGCAGAAAGGATCATGGCGGAGTTACATGAAGGTACCTTCGGAACTCATTCCAGTGGACACACCATGGCAAAGAAAATCCTTCGGGCAGGATATTATTGGTCCACAATGGAATCTGACTGTTATCAGCATTCTCGGACATGTCACAAATGTCAAGTCTATGCTGATAAGGTGCACATACCTCCGGTCCCTCTGAATGTCTTGACGGAACCTTGGCCTTTTGCAATGTGGGGCATTGATATGATCGGCGAGATCAGACCTACAGCATCCAACGGGCATCGTTTCATCCTGGTAGAAATTGATTACTTTACAAAGTGGGTTGAAGCAGCTTCCTTTGCTACCGTAACCAAGAACGTCGTGGCACAGTTCATTCGGCATAATCTGATCTGTCAGTATGGTGTACCAGAGAGGATCATTACGGACAATGGTACCAATCTCAACAACAAGATGATCACCGAGCTCTGCGAGCAATTCAAGATACAACATCATAACTCTTCTCCCTAACGGCCGAAGATGAATGGGGCTGTTGAAGCGGCTAATAAGAACAATAAGAAGATTGTGCAGAAGATGACAGTGACATACAAAGACTGGCACGAGATGTTACCATTTGCTCTCCATGGGTACCGTACCTCAGCGCGAACGTCAACAGGGGCAATACCCTATTCCTTGGTATATGGTATGGAGGCCGTCTTGCCTATTGAAGTTCAGATACCCTCTCTTCGGATCATGAAGGATGCAGGTTTGAGTGAAGATGACTGGATTCATACCCGACTTGATCAGCTGAACCTAATTGACAAAAAGAGACTTACTGCTATTTATCATGGTCAGACGTACCAAAAACAGATGATCAAGGCATTTAACAAGAAAGTTAGACGACAAGAGTATCAAGTTGGGGACCTGGTTATCAAGCGCGTTACTTATATCACCTCAAGGTGATCCCAGGGGCAAATGGACTCCTACTTACGAAGGGCCATTTGTGGTTAAGAACATTTTCTCAGGAGGAGCTATGATTCTAACCACCATGGATGATGATGACCTTCCTCACCCCGTCAATGCAGACATAGTGAAAAGATACTACGCATAATCAAAGACCCGCTAGGTTGACTGGCCTAGGCAAAAATAAGGGCTTCCCGACGAACCAAAAGGGTTCGGGAAAAAATAAGGGATGAAAATAAAAAAATATGTACACCCGGCAAGTCGAAAACCTGAAAAGGCGACTTGGGCAAAAAAGGGTATCCCGGTGGACTGAAAACCCGAAAGGGTGGTCCAGGAAAAAATTAGGGATCAAAGCGTAACACTATGTCTCATTGGATCATCTTGCATCTAAACTTCGGTATCAACTATCAAGCTCGAACGACACTAATCAATCTGATTCACCTTCAACCAGTAGCAAAGTGATGAGATGCTCAAGGGCATAAAGGCAATAACAGAGTTGGAACCCCGTGGGATTATTCACATAGCTGTTTTCTTTTCTTTTCACGAATTGTATAAATTCTATTTGTTCAGCGGCGTTCTCTTACTAGGACGTCAGCCTCTTGTACAAAAACGCCTATTTACAAGACAAACTTCAAAATCAATACAATTCATTTTCAAAAAAATTTCAAACTGTTCTTCTTTATCTGTTTTGTTTTGCAAAGAACGTCCAATGTTCATTTTTGATATATGCATTTGACATTAATTGCTGCTCATGAATATTTACATGCGAGACAAAAAAAATGATTACTGGTAATATCAGAAACAGGGGCAATAGAATTGTCCAAGCTGTGTAGTTGCTCTGTCCACCAAGTACGACAGTAAATTTAGCTGAAGAATATGACTAAGAGGCCTTCAGTCCCCGCAGAGTAAGACAGTAATGGTAGCTCTCCCCCAGCTGAGACTTGCAACTATGAATGAATCAACAATGCTTCCCCCAAGCAGAGTTTATCTACCATCAATACTAGAAAGGCTTGATATCCCCGGTGGAATTAATATTCCCTAGTGGAGTGTAAGAATGTTCCCCGGAAGAATACAAGATACCCCCAGTGGAGTTAAAATTTTCCCAGCGCAGTCTGAAAAAGCTTCCCCAACAGAGTTGAAACATCACCCCCAATAGACTCTGGAAGTCTATCCCCAGCGGAGTAAAAAATAAATCTTCCCAGCAGATCTCATAGGATTATCCCCATGAGAGCCTAAAGGGTTATCCCCAGCGAGTCATAACTAAAACATCATTCCCAGTGGAGTCCTTTTCTTTCACGAACAGGAATTCAATCCCCAACGGATTCAATATCATCAGCAGAATTTATCAGTGGAATCCTCAGCAGAGCATCTCTTCCCCACAGAGTAATCTCCTCGTCAGTTTATTCCCCAAGGGAGTTATCTTCTCCTGCAGGTCTATCCTCGCAATCATTTTCGTTCACCATTCCCAGTGGAAGCGAAGAATTCAACTCTTGTCTCCAGTAGCTATCCGAGATTTATTTTCCCCAGCTAGAAACATTACATTTTCATACATCATGATACATGCATATACGCATCATACCATACAATCTCATTTATGTTGAGAGCGTCATTGCTTGATCCATATCATGCATTGCATATGACTGACCTTTACCTTTCAGGAAAGATGCAGTTAAATTCTCAGCTATGTCAAAGACCTTCTCTGGTTCAGTTAGATCGATGATAAGATCTCCCTGATTCGTATTCCAGTTGAAGATATTCCAAGACTTTTGTCTGGTCCAGTTAAATTGATTCAAAGATTTTTCTGATGCCGATCCAGTCAAAGTTAATCCAAGACCTCCTCTGGTTTAGTCAGATCAACGATAAGATCTCCTTGATTCGTATTCCAGTTAAGGATATTCCAAGACTTTTGTCTGGTCCAGTTAAATCGATTCGAAGATTTTTATGATGCCGATCCAGTCAAAGTTAATCCAAGACCTTCTCTGGTTCAGTTAGATCGACGATAAGATCTCCCTGATTCGTATTCCAGTTGAGGATATTCCAAGACTTTTGTCTGGTCCAATTAAATCGATTCGAAGATTTTTCTGATGCCGATCCAATCAAAGTTAATCCAAGACCTTCTCTGGTTCAGTTAGATCAATGATAAGATCTCCCTGATTCGTATTCTAGTTGATGATATTCCAAGACTTTTGTCTGGTCCAGTTAAATTGATTCGAAGATTTTTCTGATGCCGATCCAGTCAAAGTTAATCCAAGACCTTCTCTGGTTCAGTTAGATTGACGATAAGATCTCCCTGATTCGTATTCCAGTTGAGGATATTCCAAGACTTTTGTCTGGTCCAGTTAAATCGATTCGAAGATTTTTCTGATGCCGATCCAGTCAAAGTTAATCCAAGACCTTCTCTGGTTCAGTTAGATCAACGATAAGATCTCCCTGATTCGTATTCCAGTTGAGGATATTCCAAGACTTTTGTCTGGTCCAGTTAAATCGATTCGAAGATTTTTCTGATGCCGATCCAGTCAAAGTTAATCCAAGACCTCCTCTGGTTCAGTCAGATCGACGCGAAGATCTCCCTGATTCGTATTCCAGTTGAAGTTATTCTAAGACTTTCGTCTGGTCCAGTTAAATCGATTCGAAGATTTTTCTGATGCCGATCCAGTCAAAGTTAATCCAAGACCTCCTCTGGTTCAGTCAGATCGATGCGAAGATCTCCCTGATTCGTATTCCAGCTGAAGTTATTTCAAGACCTTTGTCTGGTCCAGTTAAATCGATTCGAAGATTTTTCTGATGCCGATCCAGTCAAAGTTAATCCAAGACCTTCTCTGGTTCAGTCAGATCGACGATAAGATCTCCCTGATTCGTATTCCAGTCGAAGTTCAGACCACCTATCAGCAGTCTCCAAATGACATCTACAAGCCCATTCCCAACATCACCAGGCTAATACCACTTCATGCGAGTGCAAATTTCTGGGCACTCTAGTGTTCAATCATCTTCCACCTTCGGATCACGAAAGGCCCGAAAGCCAATCTATATCCTCAGGTTTAAGAAAATTGAACATGGGCAGCTGTTGTACCCCAAAATTTGCCCTCTCACATTTCTCAAAACATTGCAAGAAAAATCTCCAAGTGGTTCAAGATTGCTCAAGAGTTGGACAGTCAAGCTACCTCCTAAGGCAGTCAACCTCAAATTAGGGTTTTGTGTTGCATCAAGGTCCTTGCATCCAAATGACCTCAAGTGCTCCCCAATGTCCTAATATGTTCTCAAATTCATCCATGTCAAATTTCAAGCCTTGCAAAGGAAGTTTGGTCAGTCAATTGCTCAAAGGGTCCAAAAATCAATTGTGCTAGGGCAAAAGTCAACCGTGACCTACAAATAGCCAAACCTCAAGATTTTTTGTCAACATTCTCATTTTGAAGGATATTTCATCATTTGATCAAGGGTTGATCATGATTCATCAAGGATTGCTCAAAATTCATCAAGACTCAAAAGTTGCTAAATTAGGGTTTTATAGGAAAAGTCAACTCAACTTTGACCAAGCATAAATTTCTCATACTTAATGAGAAAGGACCCATACAAAGCTCATTTTGAATAGGATGCAATTTCCTACAATCAATCTTCATACCCCAAGATCAAAAAATGCACTCACAAGAAGTTACAAATTTGGACATTATAAGTCATTTTTGAAAGTCAACAAAAACACCTTTTTTTCCAAAAGGGTTGGTTATAGGACATCTCAAGATTTCTAAAAAGTCCAAGAACACCTCCAAAGGTTCAAAATTGAAGAAGTTATGCATTGTTGAATTTGGGCATTTTTGCAAAATTGCCAAATGTCAACTATCCCCAAAACTTCAAATTTTGTCAAAAGGGCCCATTCTTTTCCACTTGATTTGATCTTGTCACACTACACACGTGTCCTAGCTTCAGCCTTGTGACCATTTATCAATTTTATTATTTAATTTGATTTTTTAATGAATTATTTCAGTTTTAATCAATTTAAACCAAATAAAATCCAAACATTGATTATTTGATCTCTTTTTGGCTATTTCAGGATTGAATCATCATCATCAAGTGTATCAAATTCGTATCAATCATTCCATGTGCAAAAAGATTGGATTTTGGACAAATTAAGCAATTTTTAAATGGAGGATCAAATCAAATCTCCAAGCATTGATGTACAAGGATTCATTCCACAAAAGTTGACCTAATACATTACAGCATACATATACAAGTGAAAGCACATGAATTCAAGGGCTAGAGGCTGCAGAATCATCAAGAACAAAACTTGAAAAAAGGTGGAAAAGTGCAAAACTGAAATCGTCCTTGAAGGCCAATTCAGAAGCAAAACTCCACACTAATCCATTGCTGGACAATCATTGAAGCAAAACCAATCCAAAACCAGTCTCCATACACGCCCAGAAGCTTTGTAAGTGTCTCAAAAAATCACCTTTCGTTCAAAATCACAACCCCATATTCTTGCACTTTTTGACAAATCTTTGCTATATTCATGATGCTCATTCAATTTCTGAACTTTTGGCATTGTTTGATTGCATTTATATGAGCTATAGCCCTGTAACCGAACCTAGGGTTTCGTAGTTTGTTTTTTGGGCATTTTATTTACAGGAAAAATCAGTGCCATTGATGGACATGGACGTACTCAAGATGCCCAGACGAGCACAACCATGGTCTTGGGGGTCGTTTTCATGGCCTAGAATGGGTTTTAGGATCAACCTACGAATCCAGTTGCGGATACGAATCCGTAGGAAAAATGTACAGGGCTGGAGGTTAGGGATAAAAACGTGGCCCTCCCCCATTGGTTGATTCATAATTCGCGCGCTTTATTTTTTATTTTCTGGAATTTTAACGCTTTTTATATATTATGTTTTATTTGTATTTAGTTAACAACTAACACATAATGGTTTAGTGGCAAAGGCGTGTGTGCAATGGCCTACAGGACCTGGGTTCGAATCCCAGGTCCCCATATTATTTGTTGTATTTTTCAGCCAAGTGATTCCATGCAATACCAAGCGCGCAGCCTATCATACTCCCTCAAATCTCAAAGCGCCAGATGGCCCCAGGCTAGATCTGGTGGTCCAGATAGAACATGCATCATACTCTCAAGTCAATGGGCACGCATGGAATCAGGGAAAGTCCACCAGGCCTGCGTGTTAATGGGCCACGAAGTTGCCATTTCCACCCCCTAATCAGGCCCAAACCCTAAACTCTCTCTATTTTTATTATTTCTTTTAATTAATTTTTGTTATTATTTTTTTTATTAACTAACCAATTAAACTTTTTTTCATCATAATATTAAAAACCAAAAAATATTTTCTTAATTAAATTAATTTTCAGCATTTTATTTTTATTAACAAATTAATTTAGTTTTAATTATGAATAACTTTTAATATATTTTGCAATAATTAAAATTAACTTAGACAATTAGGTTTTATTAACATTGATCAAATTTATTTTTATTTCTTTAATATAGCACAAAAATCCAAAAAATATTATTTTCATTAATTAATTAATTAGTTTATTAATTTATTAATTAGCCTAGTTTAATTTCTTTTTAATTAAAAAAAAAACCAAAAAATCTCTTTTCTTTAATAAAAGGGTTAAAACCCTAAAAAACTCGTCCGATTTAATTTCCCGCACACGATGCATTTTATTTCAATATTGTATTTGTTTCCTGGAATGTAATAGTTTAATAGGACTTTAAACATTTTTACCGCTTTATTTATTTCCTGCATTTTAATTTCAAGGGTTGTTTTTGGCGATGTAAATATTCGACGCCTTGTAATAGTTAGTTTAAATTCCGCAATTTAATTTCCGCGACTTATAAACTGTTAGATGTTTGATAATAGGAAATGCATGACAAGATCGAATATTTAACTTAAAATCAACATAGATAACCCATTGACATGTACAAAGGCAAATTAACTGAAAACAACACACTCACACATGCACACTCTTAGGGTACACCTCACTTGGTTGCCTTCGAACGTGGTCATTGAGTATAGGAAGTTTTAGAGGTCGCCCTCTTGACCCAAAGATCATAGTTGCCTCAAAACGGTTGCCTCGGAAAAATGATCTAAGACATTAGAGTTACCGCTAAGGCGTCCTAACATTACTTTAGTGACCACACGTCCCTTAATCGAATTGACCCTTAAAACTCCAACGACGATGCTACCTACTCATCAATAGTGGGATAGTATTGTCTAAAGGACATTAGCACAGATTGATTCCTTTTTCGAATAGGTAGATGGTTCTTAAGTACTTGCTCTTCCAAAACAAAACAAATTTTCGCACTTACACTCCTTTTCAAAATAAAACCTCTTTTCAAACCCACAAACACAAAGAAAAGCAAATTTTTGAAAACACTTTGAGCAAGTACCTAAGAGCCCGTGGATAACCATGGATAGAAAGGGTGCTAACACCTTCCCTTTCTAAAATCTACCCCCCGGACCCGAGAAACATCTCGAAAAAGGAATTTTTCTGTGCTTTTTTCCTTTCCTTGTTGGATAAAATAAAAGACGGTGGCGACTCTTGCTTACCGCGACATTTTGCAAAAACAAACGCAAAACGCGAACCAGCATTCCAAAAAATAGTCAGTTCTTTCCCATCGTATCACAGTGCCGTTATGACATTAGGCTTTTCCGGCACTTCAAACTGAATCTCCTTAGCTTCAATCAGATCCTATAACTTATTCTTCAAGACCCAACAATCATTCGTATCATGCCCCGGGCTATCAGAATGAAAAGCACAGCGGGCGTTCGGATTGTACATCAGTGATGTTGTATTGGGATTCTTCGGGGCCTCCCTTGGAATCACCAAGTTGGTCTTCAATAACTGTGGAAGAATCTGAGACAAAGTCATATTGAGATGAGTGAATTGTCTTCGCGGCATCACGGCCCTTGGCTGATTGTTGCGTTGTGGAGCAACAACAGGTCTTGATATAACAACCGCATTAACATCTTGGCGGTGTTCAGGTCTATTCTGGCTTTTTGAACTGTAAACCGCTCTGGATTCCTTCTTAAAAGGTTTCTTCTCGGTGCTTGATGAAGCACCCTTCTATATTTTACCACTCTTGATACCAGCCTCAATTCTTTCCCCGGTCATAATCAACTCAGTAAACCCGGACGATGAACTTCCAATCAGATGGTTGAAATACGGACCAGACAAGGTCCCCAAAAACATATCCACTAGCTCCCTATCAGCCAAGGGAGGTTGCACTCTTCCAGCGAGGTCCCTCCACTTCTGAGCATAATCTTTGAAACCTTCGCCCGCACCCATAGACATACCCTGAAGTTGGGTACGCGTGGGAGCGAGGTCGGCATTGTATTGGTACTGCTTGTAGAAAGTAGCAGCCAAGTCCTCCCAATTATGGATACTGGCTCCTTCCATCTGGTAAAACCATTCAAGCTGAGTCCCTGAGAGTCTGTCTTGAAAGAAGTGGATCTAGAGGTTCTTGTCAGCAGTGTATGGCTGGATCTTCCTAACATATGACCGGAGATGCAGCTTCAGACAAGAAACTCCGTCATATTTAGCAAAGGCTGGTGCTTTAAACTTGTGGGGAATCACCACCCCAGAAAACAAACCTAGATCACCAAAGTCCAACCCAGGGACCTTGTGGATCTCCATGGCACTTAAACGGTCTTCGAGTTGTTTATACCCATCCTCAGCCAGAGGATACTGGTCTTCGTCAAAGTCAGTCTCATGGTCAGATACCAAAGGGCTAGGAACTCTCCTTTCTTCTTGGTTTTCTCCCCCTCCAGATGAGTGGGATAGATTGACTTCATCTCGCAACCTGTTTCCAAACCTTTGCCCCATGTTCAAGAGGAATGTCTTCTTCTTCTTCTTCTTTTTCTCTTTCAAGATAAGGGTCTTCAGATCTTGCTGACCCTTAGCCAAGTTCATGAACAATTCCTGAAATTGAGCGTTTTGAGCTTGTAGCGCCTTGATGGCTTGGTCAGTTGATGTTTCAGAAGATATGATGCTGAAATAAACAGCGAAGAAGATAAGAAACCTGTAATGGGTACCTGTGATGAGGTGCATGGAATGAAATGCGTATGATATGATTTCAAAGACTTTGGAGATTCAAAATCGTAAACCAAAATGAAACACACTTTTATTAGATAAACTTTGAATTCAAATATTCAACAGATGCCTTTAAGGTGTTACAAAAAAGGGAAATACTGAAAAGTAAATCAAAACTAGAAATAATCAAAAGACATCAGCGCTCCCATGGTCGTTTACCTTTGGTGCTACCATAGTTGTTGAGGATCCGCTCGTTCTCCAGCTGCCTTGTCAACTTCTGAATCTTCTGCTCTTGCTCGTGATACTTTTCTCTGTAAGTATCCCGTTCTTCCCTTAGCTGCATCCAGGACCTCTTTAATTCCCCAATGTCAGTAGGCATGTATGGATGGAGAATGGTAGGAGGAACCCCTTCTTCATCAGCAATCTCAAGGGTTATAGGCAAGACGGCTTCGTACGGCATTCCCAGCTTTTGGGCACGGATTCGAACCCATCGGAGATATGGCTCCATTGGAAGAGAGGTATTTGCACCTAGATCGTGTGGATCAGACCTATGTACTCTATCCCAAGCTCTTATGAACCTGCGGCGTTTCTCGTCACTATCCCCTTGGAAGTCAAAGACAATGCTCGGCATCAGTAACTCATGAGGTCCTTCCCTCCTAGCTCGCCCAAATTGACGTAAGGCCAAACATGGATTATAGGTGATTCCTCCATGGGTTCCTAGCAGTGTAACATTGGGGTATTCCCCACAACGATCAATAATAGCCACATCTTCCATGCCCTTAATAGTCTACATGATGTCATTATGAGAGAGGGACATAATCCCGTAGGCCCAGCCCATGCCTTCCTTGTTTTTCAAAATTGATTTAGGGAGGTGAGAAATAAACCACCTCGCCAGCAATGGTGCACAACACATAAGGGTTCCCCGTTTCCGAGCAGTACGGGCATAAAGAGAGTGCAGAATGTCACCCAAGAGAGTGGGCACTGGATTACCGGACATGAAAATATTCACTGCGTTCACGTCGACGAAAGCATCTGAGTTTGGAAACAAAATCAGACCATAAATAAGAAGAGCCAAGATGTCTTCGAACGCCTGGAAGTCTAAACTGTCCCAGAACTAATTAGCCTTACCAACCAAGAACTTAGTCAAGAAGCCTTTTGTCCCACTTTTAGTCTCCCAATTAGACATTACCTCAACTTTTGTCAGATGGAGGGCTGAAGCAATCTCTTCCGGCCTAAGGACTTTCTCCCAACCTGTGAACAGGGTCTGCTCCAGAATAGAGATACCAAGTAGATCAGAGAACTCTTCCAAGGTAGGGACCAACTGGTAGTCCGGAAAAGTAAAGCAGTGGTATAGTGGATCAAAGAACTGGACTAAGACACTCATCATTTGTTCATCCATATTGGAGGTGACCAAATCGAGGAGGTGCCCATGTCTTCTGATAAAGGAGGTAGTATCTGAAACCTTTGTAACCAATTCCTTAAGCTGAGTGGGAACTTGGACAAAGTTGATCCGAATAGTGTTTCTACGCATGGGTGCCATGACCTACAAAACAGAACAAAGATGAATCCCTCCTGTCTTTGAAATAGGTTAGTCCAATGCAAGATGCATGCAATGTCATGATGTCATGATGTCATGATAGAAAACACACCACAAGTATCCACAAATAGCAAACATGGTAAAGGCACACAAGTCACACAGATAGCCCTTAGATTTCAGGCTGGCAAGGAGCTTAGGTACTACCCTTTTTCAGTTCAGTTGGTTCAAACCTGTCCTAGAAATAGTAACCGGGTTCTAGAGAATCTCAATATCACTGACCACCCTCAATCGGTCATAATTCCAATTTAGCAACCTTTTCTTGCGGCTGGAATCATCGCAAGAGTTTGGTCTCAATGAGTGTAGCATACTGCTACTGTTCTATGGCCAAGTTGGTCAATTTAAAGGTTCTAAGGTCAGTCGGTGCTTAATGACCCCTTAGAAGACCCATATTCTCCTCGTTGCGCCACAAGGGATATCGGTACAAACTAAAGTGCCACACCAATGTAGCTACTACTTCAACCGTATCGGTCTATGCCGTACAGTTCCCTCACAATTTATTGCTACTTACCTAAAGGGTATCCCCTAGATCTGGGTTAGGATCTATAGTAACTCCGATTCAACCCACAAAGATAAAGCATACAAGTCAAGCAATTGAAAACATTATGAACTATTCCTAAGGTACACCCCACAGAAAGGAAGTCCCCAGCAGAGTCGCCAGTTCTGTGATACGGTGGGAAGAACTAACTATTTTTTTTGGAATGCTGGTTTGCATTTTGCGTTTGTTTTCGCAAAATGTCACGGTAAGCAAGAGTCGCCACCTACTTTTATTTTATCCAACAAGGAAAGGAAAAAAAGCACAGAAAATTTCCTTTTTCGAGAGATTTCTCGGGTTCGGGGGGTAGATTATAGAAAGGGAAGGTGTTAGCACCCTTTCTATCCATGGTTATCCACGGGCTCTTAGGTACTTGCTCAATTGTTTTCAAAATTGTTTTCTTTGTGCTTGTGGGTTTTGAAAAAAAGTTTTTGTTTTAAAACTTCGATTTAACTCTTGCTTCTGTCCTCAAGAGTGTAATGAAGTGTTTTTGAAAACTTTGTTCGAAAAGAAGTGTAAGTGTGAAAAAGGTTTTATTTTTTGAAAGAGCAAGTATCTAAGAACCATCTACCTACTCGAAAAAGGAATCATTCTATACTAATTTCCTTTAGACAATGCTATCCTACTATTGATGAGTAGGTAGCACCGTCGTTGAAGTTTAAGGGTCAATTCGAATTAGGGACTTACGGTCACCAAAGAAATGTTAGGACGCCTTAGCGGTAAACCTAATGTCTTAGATCATTTGTTTTGAGGCAATTATATCCGAGGCAACCATTTTAAGGCGACTATGATCTTTTAGACAAGAGGGCGACCTCTAAAACAACCTATACTCAATGACCGTGTACGAAGGCAACCAAGCGGGGTGTACCCTAAGAGTGCGCATGTGCGAGTGTGTCGTTTTCAGTTATTTTCATCTTTGTACATGTTAAGGGTGAGCTAACTTTATTTTAAGATTAGGCATTCATTCTTGTCATGCAAACCCTATTATCAAACATCTAACAGTTATAATTTGCGAAAATAAAAATGCAGAATTTAAATTACAAGGCGTCGGGTATTTACATCGCCAAAAACAACCCTTTGGAAAAATAAAATAAAGCGATAAAAATAATTAAACATCCTATTTAACTATTACAATCTGGGAGCAAGTACATTATTGGATAAAAACAAGTAACGTGTGGTGCAAAATTAAGTCGGACGCATGATTAGGGTTTTGACCCTTTTGGTTAAAGAAAATATCTTTTTGTTGTTTTTTATTTTAAGAAAGAGATAACCTAAATTAATTACTAAATTAAATTAAATAAATTAATTAATAAAAATAAAAATAAATTATTTTTGGAGTTTTTGATTATTTAGGAAAGAAATTATAATAATTAAATTAATGGTAAAAACTAGTTAAGTCTAATTAATTTTATTTATTTACAACAATAAGTTAAATTTTTCTAATTAAAATCCTAGTTAATTAATAAATTTATTGAGAAAAATAAAAGTCAAAAAATTGATTGAAATAGAAAATATTTTTTGGTGATTTTATTTAATAAAACAGAATTTTGATTGGTTAATAAATTGAACAAAATAAAAATAAAACAATTAATAAAACAAAATAAAATAAATAGAAGAGAGAGGGGTGTTGGGCCTGATAGGAGAGTATGAGAAGCAATTTGAAGGCACAAAAAATGTTGGCCTTTGTGGACTTTCTGGGATCTGGTGCTTGTGCATTGACTGGTGCCTTGGTGGACCTTCAGACCCTGGCCACCAGATCTGACCAATGGCCATCTGGCTATAGAATGGACGAGGATGCATGGTAGGCTGCAAGCTAATGCGCGCATAGGAATACCTGAAGAGAAAAAATATTGAGAAAGTGGAGGACCCGGGATTCGAACCCAGGTCCTGAAGGATAATGCATTGCACGTTTGCCACTACACCATGCTGCTTCATTTGTTGTGATAATATAAGTATAATATAATATAAAAAAAGAAATCAATGGACAGCAAATAAAAAAAACGCGCCATTTATTTGAATAGGAGAATGTGTGGATGACAACTCATCACCCCTGTCCTCCATCCGTAGCTAAAAACCAAAGAAGCTATACCTACGGACGGTGGTCCGTCGCTACAAGCCTGTCATACTCCAAAATCCTCCATAGGCCATAGAAATGCCTTCTAATGCCATGGTTAAACTCGCCTTCCTCTTTCGGTCACGCCTATAGCCATTACTAAGGCTGATTTTACCTAAAACAAAAACCCCTAAACCAAGAAGCAAAACCCTAACAATGGTGGTTTGTGCTACAGAGCATATAAATGGAATTGGTTGTTACAGAAGGTTAGCAAATGACATGGTGATCACAAATATGCAATTAGTTTTCGTTATAGATGCAAGAATAGATCAAACCGAATTCAAGAACAGGGGTATGTTTCGTGAGACTTACAGCGCGTTTGGACATCTGAAAAAGCTCTCTTTGGATCCAGGTAGCTTGTATGAACGGTCAGGAAGCGATTGAGACCACCCTCGTGTCCTGAAACGACCTCTAGCTTAGACTTTGATCTCTCACTTTTTTGTGAATTTTTCAATTCTTGTTCTACCTCCCTCTGCACTTTCCAACCCTGATTTTCATGTGCTTTTCTTCCTTATGTAATGCTCAGTGTATTAGGGTAAGAAACATGGACTAAATCTTTCCCTATCAATGCATATGAGTTTGATTTGATATCCATTTTAAAACCTTCCAAATTTGTCCAATTTCAATCTTTTTGCACATGATTTGGTTTGATTCGAATTTGATGATGATAATGATTGTAATCAAAGCCTGAAATAGGCAAAAAAATCTTGTGTTATCAAAGTTTTGGATTTTATATGATTTTATTTGATTTAAAATGAATAAATTCAATTAAAAATAAAATAAAATAATAAAAATGAAGTATGGGCACATGGATGAAGCTAGGGAACGTGGGCTATAATGAAAACTCAAATAAAGTGGAAAAGAATGGGCCCATTTGACAAAATTTGAAGTTTTGGGGATAGTTGACTTTTGGCAATTTTGCAAAAAAGTCCAACTTCAATAATGCATAACTTCTTCAACAACTTTTGGAAGTGTTCTTGGACTTTTTAGAAAGATTGAGATGTCCTCTAACCAACCCTTTTTGTATCATCTCATTTTGATATACCATGCTCAAGTTATAAGCTTTGGCAAAAAAGGTGTTTTTGCTGACTTTCAAAAATGACCTATAATGTCCAAATTCATTACTTCTTGTGAATGAATTTTTTGATCTTGGGGTATGAAGATGGATTGTTGGAAATTGTATTATTTTCAAAATGAGCTTTGGATGGGTCATTTCTCATAAAGTATGAGAACGTTATGCTTTGTCAAAGTTGAGTTGACTTTTCCTACAAAACCCTAATTTAGCAACTTTTGCGTCTTGATGAATTTTGAGCAATTCTTGATGAATCATGATCAACCCATGATCAAATGATGAAATATCCTTCAAAATTAGAATGTTGACCAAGAATCTTGAAGTTTGACTTTATATAGGTCACAGTTGACTTTTGCCCTAGCACAGTCGATTTTTGGACCATTTGAGCAATTGACTGGGCAAACTTCCTCTGCAAGACTTGAAATTTGGCATGGATGATCTTGATAGAATATTAGGACATTGGGGAGAACTAGAGGTCATTTGGACTCAAGGATATTGATGCAACACAAAACCCTAATTTGGGGTTGACTGCCTTAGGAGATAGCTTGTCTGACCAACTCTTGAGCAAACTTGAACAACTTGGAGATTTTTCTTGCAATGCTTTGAGAAATATGGGAGGGAAAATTTTGGGGTACAACAATATACTCTCTTTATTTGTGAGGGGGGAGTTTAAAAAATTCAATATGTTATCTATCTATTTTCCATTATAACACATCCCTAAGAGAGGCATTATAATCATCAAAAGGGATAAAATATGGATCTATGTGCTTGCAAGAATAATTATCTACAACCATTACATGATATTACTAGTTTTAACTATGACAACAACTTATGACAAATGATATTCAGTGAAGTCTTTATCTATCAATATGACTCAATAATCAATATTTTATTTATGACGACAAATGTCAAGCCACCTAGATGATTACAACACCTTAAGTCAAACGGTAGTCGATGAAGTATTTAGTGATAATTGTCTAGTAATCCTTGATGATGGAATCCAATCAAGAAATTTGTCTCAAGCTTGATCAGTTATAAGATCTCTTCATTTCCATTATGAAAAATTCTAAAGTTATATAAAATTCCTTTATCCTTATGGGAACATCTTCTAATAAACCGAGAGGATATTTGATCGGCCTATCTGCAAGTCGTAGGGAGATATTTATGGGTTCCATCTCTCTCATATCTAACTTTTTTCACACTAATAGAGGCATCAGGCTAATGTTGGCCCCTAAATTACAAAGTTCTCTATCAAAGTTCATAGGGCCTATCTTACAGGGAATAGAAAAACTCATCGGATCTTTAAGCTTAGGAAATAACATATTTTAGATTACCACACTAATGTCAACAATCATAGCTACGATTTCAAGGTCCACTAATTTTATCTTGTTAGACAAAATCTCTTTTAGGAAGTTTTCATACGTAGGCATTTGAGACAAGGCCTCTGTGAAAAGGTACATTGATGTGGATCTTTTTTCAGAAGATCCAAAAACTTTTTAAACTGAGCATCTACCTTAACCTTCATAAATATTTGTAGAAATAGGATCAATGGATTTTAGGGAGGAGGAGCAACAAAGAGTGATTTCTTCTCTACCTCTTCAACTAATTCCATTTCAGGTTGCGTTGGTTTAGGTTCTTCTCACCAACACTTTTCTCACTGGGTACCTCTATTTGATTACTGTTTCTCGTTGTTATAGTGTTCATCTGCCCTTTTTGGTCCGGTTCGGGCTGCCATGAAAAGGTTCTAGAAGCTAACGATGAAGATGCTTGTTGTTGGGAAACTTGGGAGATTTAAGTCTCCAGCATCTTATTGTGTGTATCAATATTTTTAACCTTGGTGGTCTGCTTCCTAATAGCCTTATTTGTGTGGAGGTTTTGATTCATAAAATAATCATTATGACGAGTTTGCGTCTTTACAAATTTTCCATTAAGAGTTCTAGGTTCAACTTCTTAGGGGTAGCGGCCATAGCTTTTTGGAAACATGGTGGTCACATAGTAGGTTGTGGGTTATTATTTTTGTAAGAAAAACTCGGGTGATCTCTCCACCTGATATTATAAGTGTTGGAATACAGATTGTTGTGTTGATTATTATTAACATAGTTAATATTGTCTTGAATGGAACCTTCGATGAGGAACATTTGACAATCATTTTGAACATGTTCGCTTATTCTGCATATCTCACAGTAGAGAACGGGGACAATTGGTGTTGTAGGAGTAGCAGGAGTAGGTGTGTATGGTATAATGTCAAGTTTTCAATTTTCTGGTAGAGAGCATCTAACTTGGAATTCATGTGATCAAATGGACTCCCTTCATAGATTCCACCTATTTTAGGGGCTATTTTTACAGCCATTTCCTGGACGCTTCCCCATGAGTGGTGGTTCTTCGCCATATCCTCTATGAGGTTATAAGCCATATTCTAAGGGTTGTTCATTAAAGCTCCATCGACAGCCGCATAAAGGGTTATCCTTGTAGAGTAAAGGATACCAATGTAGAATATATGAACAAATATCCATTTCTCAACAAATACTCAAAACTCTCTTAACCGTTAAATAAGGACTCCCCTTCCTCTTGTCTGGAATTATTAATCTCATTCCTCGTTGGGTTGTTTTGCTCGGTGGACAGTACCGCGCGTGAAATGCTGATTTTAACTAAGACCAAGTAGTTATGGAGTTAGCAGACAAGGTTAGAGACACACTCGGGCTCTATCTCTCAAAGAGAAAGAAAACAACCTAAGTCAAATGGTGTTTTGATCAACACCATTGGCTTTTAACACGCCACAGAATTCGACGAAGATAGATAAATGAAGATTGGGTTTTTCGTTGATAATCTCGAGAATTGGTTATGCTGAACCATTCCTACAGGAGAAGGCTTAATATCGAAATTATTTACCCCGATGGGCTGATAGACAATACTACAGTGCAGTTCTTCATTGATGGGAACTGTGTAGTCCTTGAGAGGTTTGGTGTCGACTAAATCTTCGGACATTTCTTATTATCTTAGAATTTGGTGTCTCTCATGTAAGAAACATTTGATTTTATTTTCAGGCTCAACTAAATTTCCAACAGAACGAGTTCTTCGCATACAATGGTAGAGAGAGAACTATAGAAATAAAAAAAAATGCTCTAGTCTATACGATGACATCATATAAATTATATCAAATAAAGTTTGTCCCTAGCAACGATGCCAATAACTTGACACGCCATAAGCATATGATAATGTGACATAGTATTAAAAATATTTTTTTCCACAAATACTAGATATTTGATTAACAATTTCTATTTTATCAATGTAAATCTAAAGCAACCAAAATTGGGATTTAGTTTAGACAAATTGAATTTAAAAAATAAAAAAGTTTATAATAACAAGCAGGACTCAGGGTTCATGATTCTTGTTTAGACATATCCAAATTACCATCCAATTATATTACAATAAACTTGACCCGTTGTAGCCCAAAATTTTCCCTCCCATTTTTACTCAAAGCATGCTCTTAGAGATCCTCAATTGCTCAAGGTTGACCAAGAATTGACCAGATAAATTCTCCTCCTAAGCAATGAACCTCTAGCTAGGGTTTCACTTTTCATCAAGATGTGTGAACTCCAAAGGTCCGAAATGATTTCCATGGTCCTATTATGCCTTCAAGATTGTCCATGAAAAATTTCATGCCTTCCACTACAAGTTTGCTCACTCAATTGCCCAAATACTTAAAAATCAATTGTAATAGGTCAAAAGTCAATTGTGGCCCATGTACAGTCAAACATTCAAGATTTTTGATCAACATCAATATTTTGAAGTGATGTACATCATTTGATCAAGGGTTGATCATGATTCCTCAAGAAATGCTACTAATCTATCAAAAGTCAAAATTTGCTAAATTAGGGTTTCTATAGGAAAAGTCAACCGAACTTTGACCAGGCATAACTTTCACATAATTTAACCATTTTCCAAAACCAAAGCTCATATTGAATAGAATCTCATTCTCTACAACTTCTCTTTTGTCCTCAAGATCAAGAGATTCACCATTTGAAAGATACAAGCTCATACATTACATGTCATTTTCAGAAAGTCAACAAAAGTCAATTCTTTCCAAGACTTTTTACCTCAAGATAAAATTTTCAAATACAAAATTGATCAAAAGAGGGATTGAATTATACATCTTGGGCTTTCCAAAAAGTCAAAGATCATCATCATAAGATGAAAATTGAGAAAGTTATTGCTTACCCAAGTTGGGAAAATTTGAGAAATTTCAAGAAATGTGCTTTGAGCAAATTTGAACTTTTAAGGCAATGACATAACTTTTTGGACTTCAAACACTTTCATGACCTCATGAAGAGCCCCTAATCTCATTTTTACCATGCCTTACATTTTTTTACTTATTTTGTACATATTTATTTTAATTTATTTCAAATAAATATAAAATAAAATGTATAAAATAATTACAGGTGGGCCTTGGCATTTGGGCTGGTGTTTTGGCTTGCCTTAAAGCCCAAGAATTCGTGCAAAATGTCCAGGTACATTGCAAATTTGAAAAAGACAAGATTCCACATCTTTGGCCAACTTTCAAAATGACATTCATGGCTTTGAAAACACATGATTAAGGTTGTTTAAACCATTGCTCTCTTGTCCCCTCCTTCTACTCTCTATATACATCACATTAGCAAGCATGATACAAGGGATACACAGCCTGGAAGGAGCCACACAAATTTGCAAAGAATTGTCAAAAATCGTGAATTTTGAAAAAGCAAATTCCAACCTTTCTTAATCTAAACCAAGCCAACCATTCATTCATTAAAGGTCCCAGGAGTGATTCCCAGGCCTTAAACAAGTCAAACTCACGCAGAATTACCCTCATCTGATCCTTCTATTTTGTTAAAATTCTTGGATCTCAAACTTGTTTATTCGTAATATAAATCCCTTTTGCTTGCACATTCATATTGTTATCATTGTTTGCGAATTTTCTAACGTGTTTCATGTGAGCAACAGTGCCAGAATCATAGATCAGCATTGTTAGGATTTGGAAACAAGGAGGTTTTTTGTTTTCAGGGATGGAGATGGTTTTAGCTCAAACTAGGACCATGGTTGAACTTGCAGCCTAGGTTTTAGGGGGGATATCCAAAGTTTCAAGTTTTGAATCCTCATATCTTGCAGGTGCTGACTTTGGCCTCGCCGGAGACAATGGTTGTTAGCCACCCTGAATGGTGGTTTGACCTTCCCAGAGCCTGCGTGTCAAAACGTTATATTCTGATTCGCCCATTCAAAATAGAGGGGCCCACTGGAGCGCGCGTGTTTGCCAAATCAGCATGTTCACTTGTTTTAAATTATATATATTTCTTTGTGCTTATACTAACGGATGTAAGGCCGTCCCAACGGTTGGATGAGTGTGTGTTGAAGCGTTTGCAGGGCTAGAGGGGATGGGTTTGATCCAGCCCTTTTGTAATTCCTTGTTTTTGTTTTCTTTATTGATTTGCAGATTCAATGTTGATACATCATGCACGCACATCGTGGACCACCAATATGAACCATCAAATCATAGCTAATTCAGATCCAATGCATACTAATACATAGTCCACCATGCACCTTCAAGGCTGCTCTACACCGTATCCAACATGGCCAGGGCTTAACATTCACTTGGGCCTAGCAAAATTCAATTTTAGCAACCCCCCCCCCCCCCCCCCCCCAATTTCTAATTATCCTGACCCATTTTGCATTGTTTTTGTCACTTTGCTTTATGTTTTTTTTAATTAAATTAATTTGGTGAATTAATTAATAACTATTTTAACTACTTTTCTTTAATTAAAAATAAACTAGAACTTAGGACTTAATTTATGTTTAATTATTTTCTTTAAATAATAAAAAAAACTAAAAATGAATTTAGACTATTTTTCTTGATTAATTTTATTTTCTAAATAGACTTTAGGATAATTTCAATTTAATTATTTTCTTGAATCAAAAAACAACAAAAAAGGATTTTTCTTATTAGGTTTTTAGACTAACTTTCAACCTTTCGTGCGGTATTTATTTTTCGCATTTTATATTATTGTATCTGTATCCTGAAATGTAATAATTAATAGGACTTTATTGTTTTCCCTATTTTCCTTTCCCCAATCATTTTGGAATGTAAATCCTCCTCCCCGAAGCCATGTAATAGTCTAGGTTTTTACCTTCTGCACTTTATTTCCTACAAAATATTAATGTTAGTAATTAGGCATGTATGATAAGACTGAAAAAAAAAGCATTAGCAAACCTAATGATACAAGATAAATAACTGAATTGAACACCATACACATATACACCTCTAGGGTACCCCACTTCGGTTACCTTCGGAAAATGGTCACAACTCTCGAAACGTGAGAAGTTTTAGTGATTGTCTTCTAGTTTGAAAGATCACAAGCCCCTCGATGACCCTCTCGATGTTGCCTCGGTTAAAAGTGATCTTAGAACTTTAGGACAGTTACTAAAATTCCTTCCCAAGTTTCCTTCGTGACCGTAATGTCCCTTCGAATGTCCCTCTTACATCCAACAACTAGGGCTACCTACTCACTAATAGTAGGATAGCACTGTCTAAAGGATAAGAGGAAAAGAATAACCTTTTTCGAGTATAAAGTAGATAGCTGTTAGAAGTTTGCTCAAAACATTTTGCTCTTACAAAAATACTACTTTTCAAAAACATTTTTCAAAACACTTTGTATACTTTCTCCACTATCCTGAGAAACATTACAAAGTTCGCCATACTAAGGCATTTTCAAAAAAATTTCAAATACACAAAGCACAAAGGTATTTCAGAATGAGAAAATCTCTAAGAGCCCGTAGATAACTACAGATGGAAAGGGTGCTAACACCTTACCTTTCCATAATCTACCCTCCTTACTCAGAAAATTCTCAAAAAGGTATTTTTCTGTTCTTTTCACCCTTTCCTTAATTTGGATAAAAGAAAAGTCGGTGGCGACTCTTGCTTACCGCAACATTTCTGAACAGAAATGCAAAACCAGTATTAAGAGTCGGTTCTTCCACTGTATCACAGAACTGTCGACTCTGCTGGGGACTTTAAAAAGTGGGGTTACCTTAGAGTCTAGTTCATTGTAAATTTCTTTACCTTGTATGCTTTGTTTTCTTTACTTTCGAGGGCTTTTCTTGGGTTACTATAGATCCTACACCCGAATCTGGGGCACCTTTTAGGTAAGTAGCAATATATCGTGGAAACTGTGCGGGGTATACCGACACGGTTAAAGCGATAACTAAGTTGATGTGACACTTTGGTTGGTACCGGTAGCCCTTGAGTAGTCAAGGAGAATACGGGGCCGTTGCGTGGTGTCATGAAGCATCAGCTGACCTTAGAACCTTTAATTGAACAACTTAGCCATTAGGAAGTAGTGAGATAGCCGTCTTTGGTGTAGTCCGAAGTCGGTTGATACTCGATACTACACTCATTGAGATTTGATCCCTGAGTTTTGTTTGGTGGCAAGTCAGTTGTCGATCGGAATGAAACTTATGGGAAAGATCAGCGATTTTGAGATCCCTTAGAACCCGATTACTTTCTAGGACAGGTTGAACCAACTAAACTTCAAGAGGGTACTTACCTGAAAACCCATGCAAGCCTTAAACCTAAGGTCTTTGTGTGATTTTCTTGTGCTTGCTATATTTGTGTTTTCTTAGCATAATCATGATATCATAACATCATGAAATGGCATATCATACTAACCTTTTCAAGGATTTTTAGGACTTATCTTTGTGTTGTTTTGTAGGACATGGTATCCACTCGCAGGAATACTATCCAAGTCAACCTCATAAGGGTACCTCCTCAACTCAAGGAATTAACATCAAGGGTTCCTGAAAGCTCTCCGTTCACTGAAAGACATGGTTGAATTCTCAATCTGGTCACCTCAAGCCCTAATGAAGAAATGTTGAAGGTGCTCTTTCAGTTCTTCGACCCTTTACATCACTGCTTCACTTTTCCTTATTACCAATTGGTGCCTACCATGGAGGAGTTTTCTTAGTTATTGGGAATGCCCATTCTTGATTAGTTACCCTTTAATGGTATGGAAAGAGACCCAAAACCTGAAGAGATTGCTCATGCCCTGTCTTTACAGCGGTCCGATGTAGTGGCAAATTGGGAAACAAGAAGAGGCGTCAAAGGGTTTCTAGCTAAGTTTCTATTTGAGAAAGCTCATCATTTTTGGGATACCCTAGATTTACAAGCTTTTGAAGAACTGTTGGCCATTCTATGCAGTCAAGGCTTTTCTGTCTGACAATCGGGTGCCTACTTTACTTGGAGACATCCTACACTCGCTGCATACCCGCACTACAAAGAGAAGAGGGACCCTGCTGTGTTGCACTCCTCTGTTGGCTAGGTGGTTTATTTCGCACCTACCTCTATCTGTGTTGAAGAATGAGCAGGGCTTGAGATGGTCTAATAGGTTGATGTCCATCACACATTCGGACATTCATTGGTGTCCTTGATCCTTGGAGAGTGTTACCATCATTAACCGTTATGGGGAATTCCCTAATGTCCCTCTCCTAGGAATTAGGGGAGGAATCACTTATAATCCTTGTTTGGAATTACGACAGTTTGGTTATGCTAGGAGGGATGGTCCTCATGATACACTTTTCCAAGGAATCGTATTCAATTATGAGAATTATGTTTAGGGTTATCGTCATAGGTTCATAAGATCTTGGGGCATGGTGAACAAAGTTGATAGCAAAACACTGGGGTATAAGAACTCCATTCCTTTGGAGCCTTATCTTAAGTGGGTACGAGCCCGTGCTCAAAGTCTCAGGATGCCTTATGAGGCCATTCTACCCATCATCATGGAGCCAGTTACTGAGGGAGACACTCCTTACATTGTTCTTCATCCTGACATGCCAACTAATTTTGAGGAGTTATAAAAATTCTGGATTCAACTCAAAGAGGAACGAGATACCTTTGAAACCCAATTCTATGCCAGTGAGAAGAAACTTTTAGAGCTCACTAGGCTACTTCACGAAGAGAGGAGTATAAATGCCTACATTGCACCAAAGAGGATGCGCCCGTGGGAAGCTTGAGTCCCTTTTTGCTTTGAGAGTTCATTTTTTCTTTGTTACTTCCTTTGTAAGCCCAAGAGGCATCATTGTAACCGCTTAAACTTCTTAATGCAATTAACATTTGTTTTCCCTTTGGCTAAGAAAATTTAAGTCTTAGAAATCCTTGAAAATATTGCATACATATATCATACATATCATTGCATAAACAGATTTCAGGACATGCTTCTTATCTTCTTTGCTGTTTATTTCAGCAATGGCTCTTGAACAAACAGATAAGGAGCTTCAGGCACATAATGCTCAATTCCAAGAAATATTCCTGAATCTGGCTAAGGAACAAGAAGATTTGAAAGCACTGATTCTCAAGGAAAAAAAGAAGAAAAAGAGGCCAGTGGGTGTTCTAAATTTAGGAAGAAGGTTCAAAGGACCAGTGAGGCAAGTTTTAGAGCTCGCAACTCCATCGAGAGAGAGAGAGAGAGAGAGAGAGAGAGAGAGAGAGAGAGAGAGAGAGAGAGAGAGAGAGAGAGAGAGAATCAGGAACGAGAGCCAAGAGAAGAAGACCATAATACAAGGGAGTCTAAAGAAGACGAAGATGATTACACCGAGGAACAATACCCTCATGCAAATGATAAGTACAAACAATTGGAGGACCGTCTCAAGGCTATGGAAGTTCCGAAGGTACCTGGCCTAGATTTCGAAGAGCTAGGGTTGGTTTCTGGAGTGGTTATCCCGCAAAAGTTCAAAGTGCCCGCATTTTCTGAATATGATGGATTCTCATGTTCTAAGATGCATCTCAGATCTTATGTCAAGAAGGTCTAGCCGCACACTACTGACAGGAATTTATGGGTGCATTTCTTTCAAGACAATCTATCAGGGACTCAACTAGAGTAGTTCTATAAGCTGGAGGGAACCAATATCCGTAACTGGGAAGATCTGGCTGCTGCTTTCTACAAGAAGTACCAATATAATGTTGACCTTGCTCCAACCCGTACACAACTTCAGAGCATGTCTATGGGTTCTAGAGAGGGATTTAAAAATTATGCCCAGAAATGGAGAGACCTTGCGAGAAGAGTCCAACCTCCATTGTCTGATAGGGAGCTGGTGGACATGTTCTTGGGCATATTATCCAGGCCATTCTTTAACCATCTAATTGGAAGTTCTTCTGTTGGGTTTGCTGAATTGATCTTGACGAGTGAACGAGTAGAGGATGGCATTAAAAGTGGTAATATACAGAGAGATGTATCCTCCAGTACTGCAAAGAAACCATTCATGGGAAAGAAGGAAGTCAGTGCTTCTTACAGCCAAAGAAATCATGACAAAACTGAACGTCGTCCGACGGTAGGGGCTGTTATGATTTCCAATCCTGCCTCAAACCAACAACGAAACAATCAGCGTATGCCGGATGCACCCAAAAGACAGTTTACTCGGATCAACATGACCTTATCCCAGGTTTTGCCACACATGCTGAAGTCCAATCTGGTGACCCTAAAAGAGGCCCTGAAGAATCCTAATACTGCCTCTACCCGCTACAACCCGAATGCTCGATGTGCCTACCACTCTGAAATACCGGGCATGATACAAATGATTGTTGGGCTTTGAAGAACAAGGTACAAGACCTTATTTATGCAAATGAGGTTAAATTGTATCCCCCTGAGACTCCCAACGTCATAACTACACCTATGCTCAAGCATGGCCCGAGAGTCAGTGCTATTGATGTTGTCTCCACCACAGAAGATACTGACAGTAGCTATGACCTGGACAAGTGGATCTTCCCAACCATCAGTGGTGGACTCAGCAATTGGGAGGCCAAAGACTTTGTTCCCATATCTTTTATTCAAGAGTAATTTGTATTTTGTTTTAAGGAAATGTAATATTTAAATAATTGAAACATTAAAGCATTGTGTCTTACCCGAGGCACAGTGGTCTATTTGTGAGGGTTATTACTTCATTTTCATATGTCATCAATAAAACATTGGATGTTTCACATATAAATTTTACGCTCTTTGTTTTTCTTTTCTGCCTCTTTAGTTTATCAAAAATATACAGCTATGCTCTTACACACACTCACATATCAAACTGCAGATCCACATCCACTCTGGATCCCATTGATAACGGTTCTGCTTTTTCTCATTATGACTTTGAAAATCCGATCAACCAAGCCGAGGACGAAGGTGAGGAAGATTGTGAGGTACCATGAGAGATTTCCAGACTGTTACAACAGGATGAAAGGGAAATACAGCCTCATGAGGAGCCATTTAAGATAGTGAACTTGGGTACTGAAGAGGACATAAAAGAAGTCAAGATAGGTGCTAACTTGGAGCCCAGTATCAAACAACGGTTAATACAGACGCTACATGACTATGTTGAGGTTTTTTCCTGGTCATACAAAGACATGTCAGGACTTGGCACTGATATTGTGGTTCATCGCCTACCTATAAAAGAGGATTGCCCTCCATTGAAACGGAAGGTTCTTCTTATGCAGCCGGATATGTCAGAAAAGATCAAGGCTGAAGTCATGAAATAGTTCAATGCCAGTTTCTTAGCTGTCACGTCCTATCCATAATGGGTCGCTAATGTTGTTCCAGTACCTAAGAAGGACGGTAAGGTACGTATGTGTGTGGATTATAGAGACCTGAACAGGGCAAGCCCCAAGGCTGACTTCCCGCTTCCCCACATCAATGTTCTGGTTGACAACACCTCACAATATAAGATCTTCTCCTTCATGGATGGCTTCTCCGGAAACAATCAGATCAAAATGGCACCTGAGGACATGGAGAAGACGACCTTTGTCACACAGTGGGGCACAGTCTGCTACAAAGTTATGCCATTTGGAATAAAGAACGCCGGGGCGACCTATCAACGGGCCATGGTAGCTTTGTTTCATGATATGATCCATCACGAGATAGAGGTCTATGTTGATGGTATGATAGCCAGGTCTCAGACTGAAGAGGAGCACCTTGATCACCTACAGAAACTATTTGACAGGCTGAAGAAATACAAACTGAGGCTAAACCTGAATAAGTGCACTTTTGAAGTAAGATCCAGTAAGCTCTTAGGCTTCGTTATCAGCGACAAAGGTATTGAGGTATACCCTACAAAGGTCAAAGCTATACAAGAAATGCCAACTCCTCGCACTGAGAAGGAAGTTAGGGGATTCTTGGGACGCCTAAACTATATTTCCAGATTCATTTCACATATGACTGCTGCTTGTGAGCCAATCTTCAAATTACTGAAGAAAGATCAAGCAGTGAAATGGAATGACGATTGCCAGTATGCCTTCGACAAAATCAAGGAATATCTTCAAGAGCCTCCAATCTTGATGCCGCCAGTTGAAGGAAGACCTCTGATCATGTACTTAACAATATTAGAGAACTCAATGGGGTGTGTGCTGGGGCAACATGATGAGTCTGGTCGAAAAGAGCATGTAATATACTAACTTAGCAAAAATTTTATCAACTGTGAAACAAGATACTCACTGCTCGAGAAAACTTGTTGTGCTTTGGCATGGGCTGCTCCTTGACTGAGACAGTATATGTTGACCCATACTACATTGTTGATATCTAAGATGGACCCTATCAAATACATCTTTGAGAAGCCCGCTCTCTCCAGATGAATAGCAAGATGGAAAATGATCCTGACCGAATACGACATTCAATACACAACCCAGAAAGCAATTAAGGGAAGTGTACTAGCTGATCATTTGGCTCATCAGGCTGTGGATGACTACCAACCAATGAATTTTGAGTTCCTGGACGAGAACATCATGTTAGTAACTGATTGTGAAGAACCTGGACCGAATGAAGGACCTGAAAAAGGATCCCGATGGACCATGGTGTTTGACAGAGCTTCCAACGCTCTTGGCAATAACATCAACGATGTGATCATATCTCCTAAAGGTTGTCATACTCCTTTCACTGCTAGGCTATGTTTTGACTGTACCAACAATATGGCTGAGTATGAAGCATGTATCATGGGTCTCAAATATGCAATCGATTTAAGGATCAAGTTCTTAAGTGTGTTTGGAGACTCGGCTTTGGTAATCATCCAAATCAAAGGATAATGGGACATGAAGCATCCTAATCTCATCCCGTATAATGAGAATGTGTTGACACTAATCCCATACTTTGAAGAAATCACCTTTGAGCATTTTCCACAAGAGGAAAATCAACTACCGGATGCGCTAGCTACGATGTCATCCATGTTCAAGGTCAGGTGGGATAATGAGGCTCCTCAGATCACTATTGAGAGGATGGACGAGCCAGCATACTGTCACGAGATTGGTATTGAAGAAGTAGTGGAAAAACATTGGTTCCATGAAGTCAAAAGATATATTGAATACCAAGAGTATCCTGAAGGAGCTTCAGTAAATGATAAGAAGTTCCTAAGAAGGTTCTCTGCTAAGTTCTTCCTCAGTAACGGGATCCTCTACAAGCGCAATCATGATTCTACCTTGCTTCGATGTGTAGACAAGAGTGAAGCAGAAATGATTATGGCTGATTTGCATGAAGGTACCTTTGGCACTCATTCCAGTGAGAACTCAATGGATAAAAATATCCTACGGGAAGGATACTACTGGTCCACCATGGAGGCAGACTGTTATCAGCATTCGCAGACTTGTCACAAGGGCCAGATCTATGCTGATAAGGTACATGTATCTCTGGTTCCTTTGAACATCTTGACTGCTCCTTGGCCATTTGCAATGTGGGGCATCGATATGATCAGAGGTATTAGACCTACAGTTCTAATGGGCACCGCTTCATCCCGGTTGCCATTGATTACTTTACGAAGTGGGTCGAAGAAGCTTCATTTGCTTCTGTTACCAAGAACGTCGTGGCCCGATTCATCAGACATAACCTTATTTGTCGGTATGGTATTCCAAAGAGAATCATTACAAATAACGGTACCAATCTCAATAATACTATGATCACCGAGCTCTACACGTAATTTAAGATCCAGCATCATAACTCTTCTCCCTACCGGCCGAAGATGAATGGCGTTGTTGAAGCTGCTAACAAAAATATCAAGAGAATCATACAGAAGATGATAGTGACATATAAAGACTGGCACGAGATGTTACCATTTTCTCTTCTTGGTTACCGTACCACAATACGCACATCAACAGGGGCAACTCCTTTCTCTTTGGTATATGGTATGGAAGTTGTCCTACCCATTGAAGTCCAGATCCCTTCTTTGAGAATCATGAAGGATGCAGGTTTGAGTGAAGACAGATGGGTTCAGAATCGACTTGACCAATTAAACCCGATTGATGAGAAGAGGCTCGCGACTGTCTGTCATGGTCAAATGTACCAAAAACGTATGATCAAAGCTTTCAACAAGAAGGTCAGACGTCAGGAATATCGGGCCGATGATCTGGTAATCAAGCGCATTATACCGCCACAAGGTGATCCCAGGGGAAAATGGACTCCCACATACAAAGGCCATTTGTGATCGAGGCTATATTTTCTGGTGGAGCCATGATCTTAACCACTATGGACTGTGACGACCTTCCACACCCGGTAAACACGGACTTAGTTAAAAGATACTAAGCATAAACAAAGACCCGCTAGGTCGACTGGTCTAGGAAAAAATTAGGGCGTCCCGACTGTTGTACCCCAAAATTTTCCCTCTCATGTTTTTCCAAGATTTCCTCTTGCATAGGTGGTTACAAACCTTTGCCTAAAGAAAAGGAAATTTTTCAAATGATAGTTAAGTATCCTTCGATTGGCATCTACAAAAGGTCCTTCGATTGGCATCTCCAAAAGGTTATTCGATTAGAATCTGCAAAAGGTCCTTCGATTGGAATATGCAAAAGGTCCTTCGATTGGCATCTGCAAAAGGTCCTTTGATTGGTATAGGGCCTTTCGATAGGCATTTCCAACAAGGCAGCTTCGAAGGGCATCTTAAATAAGGTTGTTTTTCGTTAGAGCGTACAAAGTGCCTTTCGACAGGCGTGTTAACCAAGTGATGTTTCGATTGGCATATCAACAGGGCGATATTCTGATTGTCCAAGTTAGAGAGAATGAGATCAAAAAGAGCAAGAACTGAGAGCATTCCATAAGCTCTGATGACGGGCATTTGAATTCATGTAGATTGGAGAGGATAACTCTGAGCCTTTCTGCAGACTATGGTTCAAACGTAGAAGCTCTGATGCTGAGAATATGAGCAATTTGAATCAAGATGTAGAGCCATTGAAGGGAGAAAGGCTTAATATTTAATTGAAGGAGCTACGATAATGAAGTTGGTGCAATTCGAATTTAGAGCCTTCGAAGGAAAACAAATGTCTGATGAGGGAAGTTCTGGGTAATTCGAATCAGGACTTAGAGCCATCAAGGAGTGTAGAACAAAACTTTGATTAGCCAATAAGATAACGCTTTGATTGGACCAAGTTCAAAGCCATCAAAGAGAGAAAAACTTGAGACTTAATCAAAGGAACCATGATGAAAGCCTTAAACCAAATTCAAACGAAACACCTATCCTAACCTGTCCAGGTTCACCCAAAGTTCAAAATGGTATGTTTTCCTTGCAAATATGGCAAGAATTCAATGTGGATCATGGATTCAATTCCTAAGTTAAAGGCTAGATTCTTGCCTTGTTTGTTCCTAACTCCACAAGAGCTGATTCAACCAGGGTGATTCTCTTCAAATTAAGAAATCAAAGTAGAGGGTGGCTCAATCGAAGGAGCCATGACATCGAAGCTATTGCAATTTGAATTAGAGTTCAGAGCCTTCGAAGAGAACAAATTCGAAGGGAAATGGATTTGCAAGGGCATGTCATCTTTTGATTTCCATCATATTAGAGGCCCAAACAACTCATGACAGGCTGGCAGTAACGTATGAAAATAGATTGGCACCTAATTGAATCAAATATAACAAGTTTTTATGAAGAAATCAAATAAAATCTCTTCATCATAATGGACTAAGATTTGATACACAAATGTTGACCTAAAATACCTTGTCTATATAAACCTCATGGTCTCAGAGAAAAAAGACACACAGAGATAGCCTCACAAAAAAACGTAGCCTGCCCCACAAGGTTCCAGAAAGTTGCACAAAATTTCCAAAGACTGTCAAACTCAAAGCTGATTTTGCAAGCAGCCTCTGTCCAGACTAACACCTGAATCGTGTTTCTGGGATTCACATAGAAGCATCCCTTATACAATCCCTCTGTTGGTAATTTTATCTTTGATCTCAAACTTGTTAAACATGATTCAAATTTATGTCGAACATATATACACATTGCTACTAATGTTCATGTATGTTTGAGTCTGTTACATGTGAGCAAAGATGTAGGATTGAGATCGTGCCATTGTTGAGGCATGATCTAAGCTTACCTTTGATTCTTACAGCTTTAGTTTATATTCGATGGGTAAATACCATAGGGATCCACTGAGCGCACGGACTTGATATTTAAGTCAATACTGTGTTTTTTTTGTTTCTAACATAATATTGTTGTTTCGTTTGCACCAATGAGTGGAAATCTTCGACCAGGTTGGTGAGTAAGATGCACTACAATGAAAAGGACCTGGGTTCGACACCCAGGTCATACATTTTGTGTTTTTTCTAACAAAATTTCGTGCAAGTCCAGTATCCCAGATCGAAGGATGACACATCCAGATCGAACGCCCCCAAACGTGCAGTCTCTCAGGCACCTTCGATCAAGATTCCTCATTGGATCGAAAGGTAACCCAAGCCTCTTTTATCCATGCCTTACTTCCAAAATTCACTCTTTTCATTTACTGTTTTTGTCTTTCGATTTTATCCTTTCTTTTGATTGTTTGTCCTTACTACTTCTAAGCTTTAATTAACCAAAAAAAAAAACCACAAAAACATTAGGCTTAGCTTTTTATATTAAATTAATTTTGTTAATTAATTAATTATTTTAATATTTTCTTAAAAAACTAAAATTGAATAGACTTGGGATTTTTAATTCAATTTCTTTTCATAACAAAAACAAACAAAAAGAATTCCTTTCACTTAGGGTTTTATATGTATTTTCAATTCATGCACGCATTTATTTACTTTTGCATTTTTTGATCATTGTAACTGTCTACCGGTTTGTAATATCTTAATTAGGGTTTTAATTCCCGCACTTTACATTTTTAGTCATATATAATTATAATTGCCGCGAAGCCTTGTAATAGCTGTAGGTTTTAATTTCTGCACTATATTATATGCCTGTATATAAACTGCTAGTAAATTAGGCGTGTATGGCAAGAACTAATCAATTAATCTTAGATCACTAACATCAAGATAAAAATACCTGAAAAAGCACATTATTGCACACTTGCACCCCTAGGGTATTTCCCACTTTGGTTGACTTCGGAAATGGCCATGTCCCTCGAACGCAGGGATACTCTTAGCAAAGACCCTCAATTTAAAATCATCATAAAGATCATAGTCCCTAAATGTCCCTCGAGTAGCCTACAAATATATGATGATGACAGTCCCTTCGAATTTCTAAGATATCTCTACATGTTGCCTTTAATGACCATAAATGTCCCTTCGATAGTCCCTTAACATCCAACGATAGGGCTACCTACTCACTAATAGTAGGATAGTACTATCTAAAGGAAAGGAGGAAAAGAACACCTTTTTTTCGAGTAGGTAGATAGTTGTTAAGTACTTGCTCAAATTTAATTCATTTTCACACCACACTTTCAAAATTACTTTCAAAAATGCTTTATCACACTCTTGAGTACTGATACAAGAGTTATTATAAAACAAACAAACTTTTCAAAACACACAAACACGAAAGTAATTTTAAAAAATGAGAAAGTACCTAAGAGCCCGTGGAAAACCACAGATGGAAAGGGTGCTAACACATTCCCTTTCCATAATCTACCCCCTTACTCTGAAAATCTCGAATAAGGTCTTTTTCTGTTCTTTTCACCCTTTCCTTTGTTGGATAAAAGAAAACTCGGTGGCGACTATTTCTTACCACAAAATTTGCGAATACAAAATGCAAAACCAGTATTAAACAGTCGGTTCTTCCACCGTATCACAGAACTGGCGACTCTGCTGGGGATAATAATAAAAGTGGGTTTTACCTTAGGGTCTAGTTCATTTCTAATATGTTTTCTTTGTTTGTTTTGATTGTTTACTTTTAAGGGCTTTGTTTGGGTTATTATAGATCCTACACCCGGATCTAGGGAAACCTTTTAGGTAAGTATCAATAGATCGTAGAAACTGTACGGGGTATACCGACACGGTTGAAGCGATAGCTACGTTGATGCGACACTTTGGTGGGTATCGGTAGCCCTTGAGTTAATCAAGGAGAATACGGGGCCACTGCATGGTGTCATGAAGCGTCAACTGACCATAGAACCTTAATTTAACAACTTGGCTATTAGGACGTAGTGAGATAGTCTTCTTTGGTGTATCCCTAAAGTCGGTTGATACTCGATGCTACACTCATTGAGATTTGACTCCCTAGTTTTGTTTGGTGGCAAGTCAGTTGTTTATCAAAATGAAACTTGTGGGAAAGATTAGTGATATTGAGGCCCCTTAGAACCTGGTTACTATTACTAGGACAGGTTGAACCAATCAAAACTTCAAGAAGGTATTACCTTAAAACCCATGCAAGCCTTAAACCTATGGTTTTTGTGTGATTTGCTCGTGCTTGCTATATCTGTGATTTCTTAGTGTAATCATGACATCATAACATGGCATATCATACTAACCATTTCAAGGATTTTCTAGGGCTTATCTTTGTCTTGTTTTGTAGGACATGGCATTCGCTTGCAGGAACGCTATCCAGGTCAACCTTGTGAGGGTACTTCCTCAACTCAAGGAATTAGCATCAAGGATTCCTGAAAGCTCTCCCTTCACTGAAAGACATGGTCGACTTCTCAACCTGGTTGCTTCAAACCCTGATGAAGAAATGATAAAGGTTCTCTTTCAGTTCTTTGACCCGTTACATCACTGCTTCACTTTCCTGATTACCAGTTAGTGCCTACTATGGAGGAGTTTTCTCAGTTATTGGGGGTACCTATCCTTAATCAGTTACCATTTAACGGTATGGAAAGAGACCCAAAGCCTGAAGAGATTGCTCAAGCTCTGTCTTTATAACAGTCTGATGTAGTGGCAAATTGGGAAACTAGAAGAGGCGTCAAGGGATTTCTAGCTAAGTTTCTGTTTGGGAAAGCTCATCATTTTTGGGATACCCTGGATTTACAAGATTTTGAAGAAGTGTTGGACCTTCTCATCTATGGTATGGTACTGTTTCCTAATCCGGACCAACTCATAGATGTGAGTGCGGTCAAGGTTTTTCTGTCTTATAATCTGGTGCCTACTTTACTTGGAGATATTCTACACTCTTTGCATACTTGCACTCTAAAGAGAAGAGGGACCCTTCTGTGTTGCACTCCTCTGTTGGCTAGGTGATTTATTTTGCACCTACCTCAGTCTATTTTGAAGAATGAGCTGGGTATGTGATGGTCTCATAGGTTGATGTCCCTCACACATTCGGATATTCATTGGTGTTCTCGATCCTTGGAGAATGTTACCATCATTGATCATTGTGGGGAATTTCCTAATGTCCCTATCTTAGGCATTAGGGGAGGAATCACTTATAATCCCTGTTTGGCGTGGCGACATTTTGGTTATGCTAGAAGGGATGGTCCTCACGATGCACTCGTGCAAGGAATCATGTTTGACTATGAGAATGATGTTTAGGGTTATCGTAAGAGGTTCATTCGAGCTTGGGGCATGGTAAATAGAGTTGATAGCAAGACACTGGGGAATAAGAATTACATCCCTCTCGAGCCTTACCTCAAATGGGTGCAATCTCGTGCTCAATGTCTTATGATGCCTTACGCCTCCGTCTTACCTGTGATTATGGAGCCAATTGCTGAGGGAGACACTCCTTACATTGTTCTTCATCCTGACATGCCAACTGATTTCGAGGAGCTACAAAAATCCTGGATCCAACTCAAAGAAGAACAAGATACCTTTGAAACCTAATTCTACGCCACAGAAAGGAAGGTCTTAGAGATCACCAAGTTACTTCATGAAGAGAAGAGTATAAATGCTTACATTGCACCAAAGAGGATGCGCCTGTGGGAAGCTTGAGTCTTTCTTGGCTTAGAGAGTTTATTTTTGCTTTGTTACTTCCTTTGTAAGCCCAAGAGGCATCATCGCGACCGTTAAAATTTCTTAAAAGAAATTAACGTTTGTTCTCTTTCAGTTTAAGCAAGTCTAAGTCTTAGAAATCCTTGAAAACATTGCATTCAAAAATCATACATATCATTGCATAGAAAGGTTTCACATCTTGTTCGCTGTTTATTTCAGAAGTAAAGAAATGGATCTCGAACAAACAGTGAAGGATCTACAAGCTCAAAATGATAAGTTTCAACAAATGATCATGGCTCTGGCCAAGGGGCAAGAAGAATTGAAAGCCCTGATTGTTAAAGAGAAGACCAAGAAGCCAAGGAAGACAGCTGGTGTGGTGAATTTGGGAAGGAGGTTCAAAGAACCGTTAAGGCAAGTGGTAAAGCTAACATGTTCCTAAAAAGAAGGAGACAATCAAGAAGGGGAGACAAGAGAGGAAGATCCCATTCCAAGGGAATCTGATAATAAGACTGACTATAATGAAGAGCAGTATCCTCCGGCCGACAAAAAATACAAACAGCTGGAAGAGCGTCTGAGTGCAATTGAAATCCAGAAGGTGCCTGGGATGGATTTTGAAGAACTGGGTTTGGTTTCTGGGGTTGTCATCCCACAGAAGTTCAAGGTTCTGGTGTTCTCCAAATATGATGGGGTCTCATGTCCCAAAATGCATCTCCGATCTTATGTGAGAAAGATTCAGCCTCACACTGCATACAAGGACTTGTGGGTCCATTTCTTTCAAGACAGTTTATCCAGGACTCAACTAGAGTGGTTCTACCAGCTGGAAGGGACCAACATTCGTAACTGAGAAGATCTGGCTGCTGCCTTCTACAAGCAGTATCAGTATAATGCAGACCTTACTCCCACCCGTACACAACTCCAAAGTATGTATATGGGTTCGAGAAAGGGTTTTAAAGACTATGCTCAGAAGTGGATGGACTTAGCAGGAAGAGTCCACCCCTATCTGATAGGGAGTTAGTGGATATGTTTTTGGGTACCCTATCTGGTCCATTTTTTTATCATCTGATTGGAAGCTCCTCAGCTGGCTTTACTGAGTTAATTTTGACAGGAGAAAGAGTGGAAGCTGGGATTAGAAGTGGAAAGATTCAGAAGGATGACTCTTCAAGTGCGGGAAAGAGAGCTTTCGTAGGAAAAAAAGAGGTCAGTGTTGTTTACAATCAACGAAATCAGGGAAGAACCGAACGCCGTCCAACGGTCCGGGCTGTTATAATATCTAAGCCTGCAGCTACTCAACAACGAAATAATCAACCTAGAGTAGAAAGACCTGTAAGGCAATTCACGCGGATGAATATGACTTTGTCTCAAGTTTTTCCTCATCTACTGAAATCTAATCTGGTTACCTTGAGGGAAGGTCCCAAGAATTCCCACACCATGTCTCCTCGCTGCAATCCAAATGCCCGTTGTGCTTATCACTCTGAAAGTCCAGGTCATGATACAAACGACTGTTGGGCTTTGAAAAATAAGGTGTAAGACCTTATTGAAGCGAAGGAGATTGAATTTGACGCTCCTGAGATTCCCAATGTTATAACTGCTCCCATGCCCAAGAACGGTCGGGATGTTAATGCTGTTGACAATGATGCGTTTGTTACTTCTGTTGAGGAACTTGTTACTCCTCTCATGACCGTTAAGTGGAACTTGTTGAAAGCCAGTTTATTTCTGGGTTGTGGCAAAGATTGTCACTTATGTTTATCTCTACCGACTGGTTGTGATTTGTTGAAAATAGGTGTTCAGCGCCTAATGGATGATAAAGAGATCTTTTTTGAAAAGACTCCCGTCCCGACTGTTCCTTGTAAGGATGTTTCAATCATAACCATTTTCGCCAATCCTCCCAGGGTCTCCACCAAATGACCCGTCAGGATTACATCTGCTCCAAAGTTTGCTCCTCTGATCATCACTATGCCAGGGACAATCCCATACTCCTCAGACAAGGCTGTCCCTTGGAACTATGGGGCTGAGGTCTACTACCATGGCGTCAAGCAAGACCCGTTGGCTGCTGAAGACCAAGTTTCTGAAGATAGTGATCTCTACATTGGCAACATCGTTGGGACCAGCAAAATAATAAGAAGTGGAAGATTGTTCTCCCCTGAGATTCCTCCTCCAAAAGCCGTTACTAGTCCTATGATCATTCCTATTGTTTTTACTTCTGATACTACCACTGCAATTCCCGTGATTACCCCTATTTCCACCCCTATCACCGAGTCGGCCGAGACTCGGGGCAAAAACATATTGATTGAGCCTGTCCAAACGAAGGCATATTCAGTATCTATACCAGAGGCTTCCAAGAAGGAAATGGAAGAAATCTTGAAGATAATAAAGAAGAGCGACTACAATATGGTCGAACAGCTGAGGCAGACCCCTTCAAAGATTTTTATATTAGCCATGCTATTGTGCTCCGAAGCTCATGCAAAAGCTTTGTTGAAATTCCTCAAGACCGCCCATGTGCCACAAGAAACCTCCGCTCACCAATTTGAAGATTGTGTGGCCAGTTTGACGGCTGACAACGGTTTGGGTTTTTCTGATGCTGATCTAATACCCCGAGGAAGAAAACACAATGATACATTTCGTGTCTCCATCGAATGCAGGGGAACTACTTTGGCCCATGTTCTAGTAGATATTGGATCATCATTGAATATGTTGCCCAAACAGGCTCTGGACAAATTAAACAGTGAAAGTTTGACCCTGAAGCCCAGTAACATCGTAGTAAGGGCTTTTGATGGTTCGAAAAGAATGGTGCACGGGGAGGTGGACATCCCCATCAAGGTTGGTTCTCAGAACTTTGACTCCACCTTCTACGTGATGGATATCCGACCATCTTATTCTTGTTTTTGGGTCGCCCTTGGATCCATGGGGCTGGAGATGTCACGTCCAGTCTGCATCAGATGATGAAGTACCCGGTAAAAGGAAAGATTGTCACAATACATGGTGAAAAGGAATACATGGTAAGCCACCTGAACTCTTTCAGGAATGTGGAAATGGATGGCGAGTTCATCGAGACTCCGTGTCAGAACTTCGAAGAGGTTCCCCAGATTATGGCTGCAACTGAGACTGTTACCAATCTGCCGAAGATCACCATACCTCCCTTGAAAATAGCTTCTCTCAAGGATGCCAAAAGCAGTTATAGAAGAAGGTGGGTGTACAATTTGGGGCCAACTCCCTGACATTCCGTCAAATTTGATAAGTTTGGTTTGGGTTTCTCTTCAGGGGCTCAAAGGGCTGTTCGTCGTGCTCGTGCTGGAAGACCTCTCCTACGCATCGGCAACCATGGGGTCAACGCCTTAGAAGACAATGATGGTGACTATGACATGGATAGCTAGATCTTCCCTACTACCAACGGTGGACCCAATAACTGGACGACAAAAGACTTTGTACCAATTACTTTTATTCAGAAGTAATTGTCTTTCTTGTTTTCAGATATGTAATAAACAATATAAACTCTATGGTAATGTGTCTTACCCAGGGAACAATGGTTTATTTATGAGGGTTATCATGTTTCAATCTCATATGTCATTAATAAAGCATTGGACGTTTTGCCTACAAATTTTTCGCTCTTTTTTTTTCTTTTCTGCTTTTTACTTTGTCTATACAATTATGCTCTTACACACACCCACAAATCAAACTGCAGATCCATATCCACTCTGGATCCCATTGATAACAATTCTGCTATTGCCGGTTATGACTTTGAAAATCTGATCAACCAAGACGAGGAAGAAGGTAAGGAAGATTGTGAGGTACCCGAAGAACTTGCTAGACTGTTACAGCAGGAAGAAAGGGCTATACAGCCTCATGAAGAGCCAGTTGAGACAATAAACATGGGCACAGAAGAGGACAAAAAAGAAGTCAAGATAGGTATAAATCTGGAGCTTAGTGTCAAACAACGGTTGATACGAATGTTGCATGATTATGTTAAGATCTTTGCCTGGTCATATGAAGACATACCAGGACTAGATATGGATATTGTGGTTCATCGTCTGCCAACTAAAGAAGATTTCCCTCTGTGATACGGTGGCTGAACCGACTGTTTAATATTGGTTTTGCATTTTTTGTTTGCAAATGCCGCGGTAAGCAAGAGTTGCCGCCGACTTTTCTTTTATCCAACAAAGGAAAGGGTGAAAAGAACAGAAAAAGACCTTTTTTGAGATTTTCTGAGTAAGGGGGGGGGGGGGGGGGGGAGGGGGTAGATTATGGAAAGGGAAGGTGTTAGCATCCTTTCTATCTGTGATTTTCCGCGGGCTCTTAGGTACTTGCTCATTTTGAAAATTGTTTTCGTGTTTGTGTGTATTGAAAGATCTTTGTTTTCTTTATGGTAACTCTTGTATCAGTCCTCAAGAGTGTGATAAAGCGTTTTTTGAAAATAGTTTTTGAAAAGTGAGTAAGTGTGAAAAATTCAGATTTGAGCAAGTACTTAAGAATAATATACCTACTCAAAAAAGGATGTTATTTTCCTCCTACCCTTTAGATAGTTCTATCCTACTATTAGTGAGTAGGTAGCCCTATCGTCGGATGTTGAGGGACAATCGAAGGGACGTTTTACAATCAAGAAGGCAATTTATGGAGACACTTTAGCAATTTTCTTTTAGGGACTAGATCATTTACCGAAAGGCAACTGTAGGATCATTGAGGGACTATGACCTTTTTTGATTTATGGGTCTTTACTAAAGCGTCCCTGCCTCATGACTGTTTTATTTAAAGGAAATAAAAGTGGGAGATACCTTAGAGGTGCACATGTGCAAGTGTGTTGAGATTCAGTTATTTTTTGTCTTTTTGTTAGGTTAGCTAACGTTTGATTATTAGTCTTTCCATACACGCCTAGTTACTAACAGTAATATATACAAAAAAATAAAATACGGAAAGTATAAATCTAGACTATTACATGGCTTCGGGGAGGGGGATTTACATTCCAAAGCAATTGGGGAAAAGAAAATAAAGCAATAAAGAGAGTCTACTTATCATCTATTACACCCTATACAACAATTACAATAATATAAACAATGTGAAAGGAAATAAACGCGTGAAAAGTTGAAAGTACGCCTAAAAACATAAAAGAAAATCTTTTTGTTGTTGGTTTTTATTTAAAAAAAATTAGATTAAGAAAAATAATTAAATTAATTATCCTAAAGTCTACTTAGAAAATTAAATTAAGAAAAATAAACTAAGCCTTTTTTGTGGTTTTTTTATTTATTATGAAAAGAAAGTAACTAGACTTAAATTCTAATTCATTTTTAATTAAGAAAAAGGTTAAAGTTTTAATTAATTAATTAATTAAAGAAATTAATTATTTAATTAAAAAAATCTATGCCTAATTTTTTGTGAGTTTTTATTATTATTATTAAAAAAGATTAAGAAATGAAATAACTAAATAAAACAAAAAGAAAAGAGATTGGACTTGATGGCTGAAGTAGAATGGGGGTTGCAATTGAAATTTCGCTAAGCCAAAATTGTGAAGCCCAGGTCCATCCTTGGATCCAGTGTGAGCAGTACTTGATGGTACATGGTATCTCATGTTCTAGACGTCATGCATTCCATGTAATTCCCCTAACCTGCTCTAAGGATATCCAGGAACTCATATACACACATTAGGACATTCAACAAATTAATAAAAATAGAGATTCAAATTTGAGATTATACCAAAACGGTGATAGCTTGGATCCAGTGATATGGGACCTTGCAAGCTTTAAGGATGGTTGGAACAAGTCCATGGGAACCTCAAGAGCAATGTATGATTACTAGTTCGAACCAAAAGTATCTACAGAGTGGGTTTCGAATTTTTACCACTTTTGATAATTTTGCAAAAATGGTAGAGCTCTCTCTAGGCTGTGTAGGCGTCTTGAAATGCTTGCTAGATGCTTGTTTATATATAGAGGAATGAGGAGACAAGAAAACAAAGGTTTAAACAACCTTAAAGCAAACGTTTCAAAGCCATGAATGAAATTTGTAACTTTGGCTAAAAACAAGGAAACTTGTCATTTTTTGAATTTGAATGAATGTGGACACCTTTGCACGAAATTTTATGGGCCTAGGCTGTCCAAAACATCAACCCAAAGCTCAAAGCCCATTTCCAATTATTTTATACATTTTATTTTATATTTATTTGAAACAAATTAAAATAAATATGAATAAAATAGTTAGAAAATGCAAGCCATGGCAAGAATAATTTTAGAGGTCCTCTATAATCTTAAAAAGATGTTTGAAATCCAATAAATTGAGCCCTTGCCTTAAAACTTCAAATTTGCTCAATGCATAATTCTTGAAAATTCCAAAATTTTCCTGACTTGGGAAATCCATAACTTTCTCAATATTTATATCATGATGATGATATTGAAATTTTTGGAAAGCCCAAGATGTCTACTTCAATCCCTCTTTTGATAAATTTTGCATTTGAAGATTTTATCTTGATGTAAAAGGTCTTGGAAAAAAGTGGCTTTTGTTGACTTTCTGAAAATGACCTGTAATGTATGAACTTGTATATTTCAAATGATACATTTCTTGGACTTTAGGGCTGAATATAAGTTGTTGGGAATAAGATTATCTTCAATATGAGCTTTAGTTGGGGAAAAATGGATGAAGTATGTGAAAGTTATGCCCAGTCAAAGTTCAGTTGACTTTTCCTATAGAAACCCTACTTTAACAATTTTGACTTTTGATCAACCCTTAATCAAATGATGGATATTACTTCATGATGTTGAGGTTGACCAAAAACCTTGAAGTTTGACTGTATATAGGCCACAGTTGACTTTTGACCTAATACAGTTTATTTTTAAGCATTTGAGTAATTGACTGAGCAAACTTGTAGTGCAAGGTATGAAATTTTTCATGGATAATCTTGAAGAAATATTAGGACCATGGAAGACATTTTATATCTTTTGAGCTTACACATCTTGGTGAAAAATGAAACCCTAGTTGGAAGGCCAATGCTTAGGAGAAGAATTTGTCTTATCAATTCTTGGTCAACCTTGAGCAATTGAGGACCTCTAGGAGTATGCATTGTGTGAAAATGGGAGGGAAAATTTTGGGGTACAACAGCTGCCACTGTTCAATCTTCTTAAACCTGAAGATTTAGATTGACCTGTTTTCTTTTCGTGATCTAAAGGTGGAAGATGATTGAACACTAGAGTGCCCAAAAATTTGCACTCGCCCGAAGCGAGACTGTTGGTGATTAATATCGGGAATGGGCTTACATATGCCATTTGGAAAAGATGACAGAAGACTATCAGAGATGGGCTTAAAGATGTCATCCAAGGAATATGATGGAGAGTCGTCGAAGATGGGTCTTAAAGATGCCATCCAAAATAGATGCTGACTTTGTAAGGAGTCTCTTTGTGGGGATTCCTGTTCCTGATGTCCGAGGAGGAGTCCGATGGGGAATTATTTTTCGGGAAATAGAATCTAGGAGCTTCGATTATCCATTACTCTACTGGGGAGTCATCCATTGACTAAAGAGATGGAAGTGAACTGCTATCTAGTTAGGATCCAGGCTTCACAGTGACTTGCTGAGGATGATAAGGCTGACTGCTATCCAGTCGTATTCCAGGCTTCACAGTGACTTACTGAGGAAATGAGATTAAACTGTCATCTGGTCATACTCTAGGTTTTGTAGTTTCTTAAACTGTTATAGAAATCAGAAAAATCTTAGTATTGATTTAACTGAACCAGAGAAAGGATCTATCGGAAAAGAATCAGTAACAAATCAATGGTCAATTCAAACTGAACCAGCAGAGATCATGCTTTATTTTTGACTGGATAAGAATCAGAAAAATCTTAGTGTCGATTTAACTGAATCAGAAAAAAGTCTTGGATCATCTTCAACTAGAATAGGAATCAGAGAGATCTTAGTGTCGATCTAACTGAACCAGAGAAGGTCTTGAATTAACTTTGACTGGATAAGAATCAGAAAAATCTTAGTGTTGATTTATCTGAACCAGAAAAAGTCTTGGAATATCTTCAACTGGAGTAGAAATCAGAGAGATCTTAGTGTCGATCTGACTGAACCAGAGAAGGTCTTGAATTAACTTTGAATGGATAAGAATCAGAAAAATCTTAGTGTCGATTTAACTGAACCAGAAAAATGTCCTGGAATATCTTCAACTGGAATAGAAATCAGAGAGATTTTAGTGTCGATCTAACTGAACCAGAGGAAAATCTTTAATCAACTTTGACTGGAATGGAAATCAGAATAATATTAGGATCAATTCAACTGAACCAGAAAAAAGTCTTGGAATATCTTCAATTGGAATAGGAATCAGAGAGATCTTAGTGTCGATCTGACTGAACCAGAGAAGGTCTTTAATCAACTTTGACTGGAATGGAAATCAGAAGAACCTTAGGATCGATTCAACTAAACCTGACAAAAGTCTTGGAATATCTTCAACTGGAATAGAAATCAAAGAGATCTTAGTGTTGATCTGACTGAACCAGAGAAGGTCTTTAATCAACTTTAATTGGAATGGAAATCAGAAGAATCTTAGGATCGATTCAACTGAACCATAAAAAGTCTTAGAATATCTTTAACTGGAATAGGAATCAGAGAGATTGTAGTGTCGATCTGACTGAACCAAAGAAGGTCTTTAATCAACTTTGACTGGAATGAAAATCAGAAGAATCTTAGGATTGATTCAACTGAACCAGACAAAATTCTTGGAATATCTTCAACTAGAATAGGAATCAGAGAGATCTTAGTGTCGATCTAACTGAATCAGAGAAGGTCTTTAATCAACTTTGACTGGAATGGAATTCAAAAGAATCTTAGGATCGATTCAACTGAACCAGACAAAAGTCTTGGAATATCTTCAACTGGAATAGGAATCAGACAGATCTTAGTTTCGATCCGATTGAACTAGAGAAGGTCTTGTGAGGGCATATTTTTGAGGAAGATCCTGATATAACCATTTGTTATATGTAGCTTTTGAGAAGACTACCAGGTCACATAAGTAGTCAGCGATGTTTATTGATTTGATCTTTTCCTGAAAAAGGTAAAGAGTTAGTCATATGCAATGTCATGATGTATGAAATGCCTTGTGATAATGTTCTCAAAATAAATGAGATCATGTTGTATGCAATGTGTATGCGCATGCCATAATGTATGAATATGGGATTCTATTTGCGATATTTCTTAGCCTGGGAAATTAAATCCCGGACTACTGTAGAAGAGTATTGGGAAGACGAATCCTTTGTTTCCGCTAAGGATGATAAATGGATATGATTTTCTGGGGATTCCCTCTCTCTATTTGAGGATATTCTACCGGGGATTGACTCTGCTTGAGAATAACTTCGTAGAGGGAGGATGCTTTGTTGGAAGATCTTGCCGATGTAGAGAAATAAACTCTGTTGGGGAATGAGCTTCCGTAGTTTGAGAAATAAACTTTACCCGGGAGGAGGTTTTATGAACTGTTTGAAATTATAAAACTCGGATGGGGAAAACAGACTTCAGCTGGAGAAGGTAATCCCTGCTTGGGGAAGAAGAGGGAAAAACTCTGGTTGTTTCTGCTTTGTGGGGAACATAGATGTCACGGGGTCGTATGTAATGGTGACTTTGTCTCAAACTATCCCTACCCCTGTACTTGCTGGAAAGAGTAACTGTCGGAACTGCTAATTGTTTTTTAGACTTTTCCCCGTTTCTTAAAATCATAAGTAATTGTCTTTCTGTTTTTTATGCAAGTATTTGTGAATAGTGATCATATTTAAATGCATATGTCAAAAATAATTCATTGGACGTTTTTGCCAAACAAAACAGAAAAAGAAAAGCAAATAGTTTTGTACTTTCAAGGAATGATTTGTATTGATTTTTTTGAAGTTAGCCTATAACAGGTGTTGTACCCCAAAATTTTCCCTCCCGTTTTTCACTCAAGATGCTATCCTAGGGTTTCTCAAATACTCAAGATGTCTTAGGGTTTGATCAGACAGATTCTCTTCCTAGGAATTGAGTCAGCAACTAGGGTTTGGTATTTCTCAAAGAAAATTGAGTCTTCAAGGTTTCAAATGGTCTTCATGGTTCTTCATGTATTCTCAAGGATGTTCTTGCTAAGTTTCAAACCTCCCATTGCAAGTTTTCTCAGTCAATGGTTCAAATGACTGAAAATCAATAGCATTGACCCAAAAGTCGACCTTCTCAAGATCAAGTTCAAACGATTGCAATTTCTTCATTATTCAGTATTTTTGAGTGGTTCTTTTTGCGTATGACTCTCCTTGACGTCATCTCCAATTTATCTTCATAAATCAAGAACTGATTACATGCGGAAGATCATCAAAATTCGAATATTTTAGAGGTCGCTTTATGGACTTTGACCTAATCTTAAGTAACTGTCGTCTGACCTCTAAGAATTGTAATTTCCTCAATTTCCAAGATCTTGAGACGATTATTTTGCATATTGTTATAAGTGATGTCGTTTACGAGTTTATCTTCAAAGATCAAAGGAAAATTGTGTTTGGAAGACTTTGAAAGTTATCAAATCATCACAAGTCATTTGCTTGATTTCAAATGTTCTTAACTCCTAATTTCCATTCATACCACAATTGTTTTCTCAAGACTATGATTCTCATGTTGAAGTTGTTAATTTTACAAGATTGATGAATATTCTTAAAGCATATGTTTTGTCATCAAGAGATTGAATTCAAGTTTGGCAATAAATTTCCATTTGAATCGAGCATGGCATGCGAATTTCATTTTGAGTGCAAGTTTTATGGAATCAAGAGGGTATACAATGTTCAAAACATATTCAATATTATCAAACAAACTTCACTCAATACATGTTCAAAATCGCGTTGATTCACTTATGTTTCAATCTCCTTCAAGCTTTTGAGACAAATGAGTTTACACAAGGAAATTTCGAGTTTCTATCTTACAAATCATTCAAAGTTGTTACATTACTACAAGGGATTTAGAAACTTCAAGTTCCATCGATTTATGTTACAAAGGAACAATTTTAAGATACATTTCAAAGTGGGTTACAATTTAAGATACAAACTACAAGTGTTTTGTTTACACAAAAAAAGAAATATTGCTTCTTCAATTTTCTTTTGTTTCATCTTCAAGAAACTCATCCACTCCTCGCCATGGCTTCTTCGCCTTTCAACCTCGCTTGCCATCCAACCCTTGTGCTCATGAAACAAGAAAGAAAGAGTTAGCAAACAATCCGCATGTGAAAAAATTCAAGCAAGAATTAATTGTTAAAAGAAACGTGCATTTCATCATTAGGGTTGGCCTTTGGAATCAGAAATTGAAAAAGGTTTTTGTTTTTAATCATAAGTCATCTCCTCCTATTTTTCAAATCACAAAACTTGGATTTCGGTTCACAAAAGGAAAAGGGGTTTGCAAATGCTTTCTTACTGCAAAAAAACAAGCCAAAACAGTAAATACATGCAATGCAGCCCACTACAAACAGCAACCCAAAGACAAATACAAAAAGGCAAAACAACATAACAAATAGCAACAAAAACCAGCTAACAGCGGTTTCTGCAAACAGCAGCAGCAAAATACAAAATAGCAGACCTGCAACAGATACACCAAACAGGAAAACAACAGCAACACAGCCCAAAACAGATGTATAAAAGACAACAAGCCAAACAGTCAGCAACACATATAAAACAGTAGTGGATCATAAACAATGCAAGCTATCAAATAGCTCACCAAAACCTTATGCCTCATCATTTTCCCTAAAAATGCCAACCCTTTAGAAATTGTGAAAAATAGCAAAATGTCTTTGCATCATGGAAAGATAAAGAGGAAAGGGTCAGGAAGATATCACCTAAGCATATAAAAATCCTAAAAGTGTCAAAAGCAGCCTGCATTAGTTGCTGAAAAGAAACCTATAGAAAACAGGTCAAAGTTTGCACCAAAATAGACATAACCTAACCTGTACTCAAAAGGCCACAAAGCAGCAACCATTGTCATTCCAAAAACTCATTAATTTCCCCCCAAAATCCACTCATTCTCACCTATATAAACCATATGATAACACAAAAATGGGCACGACAATATCCTAAACTCACTTTTCACAATCACATTCAATCAACAACCTCCCATCTATATTTCCCCTCAAATCACTTTTCCATGAAAAGATCAAACTGACCAACCTGTATCATCTTCAGCAAACATATAGTTACACCAAAACTGATTCACACACCAAATTTTGGTTTAAGATTTACAACAATTCCACCCTTATCCAGCACCTCGTCGCAATAGTTCACAGTTACCTAATTCAATAAGATTTCAAAATCAAACTTCACCAGAAAGAAAGAAACATAAGGAATTAAAGAAAAAGGAGCATCAAAGGCTTACCTGAGAAGAACCAAAACTCCGATCAGGTAACCTTTCTTTTTTCCATTTTTTCCTACTGGTTGTTGTTGTACTAAAATATTTGATGTTGTTATGGTTGTTATTCTATATATAAGTTTTTTTTGTTGTTGCCATCACAAAAAACGAAAACACTCAAGCCTGCACACAACTTTACCATAACTCTCACACCTCAAACCCATCCCAAACCAACGTAATTTCTACATTTCGCATCCTATAACTCCTCACAAATATCCGCACTCTAAACCTCAAAAACTGTATCTCTGTTCCCAGCTAAGCGTTCATACTCATGGACAACAACAACAGAAACAATAATACAGACGTAGAAATTCAAATAAATAACAGACCACACAAAAACAATAAAAAATTTGCAGTGAAGAAAGGGGGGAGAGGAAGATAAGAGCACTTAATCGTGTAACATGAGCGGAAACTTCGAAGGCTAAGAATTCCAGTTCTCTGATTGTCTCATTCTGACTCCATTTTTCATTTTCATCTGCTTGATCATGCTTGTGCTACTTTGCTGCATCATATTCATACTTTTTTTCCTATTTTTCTGTTGAGATTGTTGGGTTAAGGTTCGGTTCAGGGGTGCTCCGATCTGGTCATTTGAATGAGAATTAGAGATATCGGACTTTGGATGTGGTTTCTACATGGAGAAATAGAGGGGTTTCATGTTGGACTGTTTCGATTTTGGTCTGATTCCACTGGAAAAGCTCCACTGGCCGCCGCGGGCTCGCCGGGGTTAGGGTTTGTTTTTGGGTTTTGAGAATAAGAATGAGGAAGACGTGATGTGGTTTTAGTAGAGAAATATGAAGGTGATGATGATGCTACGAATAAGAGAATAGAAAGAGATCGTTTAGTTCTTAATTTTCTTGTTAACTGTTCCTGTTGGAAGAAACAAAAACAATAATAATTTAATCCAACTTCCCTTCCCAAGACACAGCATGTGACGCGCCTCTTTCTCTCCAAGGTTACAATTTTTTTCTTCTTCTTTTCCTCTTCCCAATCGGGTCAGCCCATTGGGCTGCTGGTCCAATTTCCATTACCGTTTTCCCTTTTATGCTAATTAATTCATAATAATAACGAATAAGCAATCCAATACAGTTGGCAAAACATACCAATAATAACCAGGAGGACCCGAGTTCAACCCGTACTAGGCCCTTTTTTTTTTCTTTTCTATTTTCTTGATTTCATTTAAATATTTGATAGCAAAACTAGATTAGGTTTTAATTATTAAAATTTCAATTAAAAATATATAATTATTTAATTTAGGCCTTTATGAATAATTAACTTTTTAGTTAACATTTTTTGAAATTGTTTAATTTCTTCATGATAAACAAAATTGCAAAAACATATAGAATAGATCTTTAGTTTCTTTTCAAATTTTTCTCACAAACAAAGATATCAAGAATTTTATTTCCTTACTTAATTAATTTTTGCTTCATAAGACTATTGTAGTTTTAATTAATTGTTCGATTCGATTTGGTTGTATTGATTTCCTATTCGGACTTTTAGTCGCATGGATCCATCCCCATTTGTAAATTTGTACCCTCATCCCCGAAAGCTCTGTAATAGCGTAGAATTTTAATTCCCGTAATTTACTATTTTCCTTATATTGTATAGTAATTAGGCGTGCATGAAAAGATTTAAAATCAATCGCTAGATAACCCTAATCAAAGAACAAATTAACTTGAAATAAAACACACTTTCACACGTGCACCTCTAGGGTAACCTCACTTGTTGCCTCGGAAAAACAGTCATATCCCTTGAATATGGGACGCTTTAGCAAAGACCCTTCGATAAAAAAGATCGTAGTCCCTCAATGTCCCTCAATGTTGCCTTCCGTAAAACGATCCAGTCCCTTACGAAAATTGCTAAAGTGTCTCACAAGTTTCCTTCTATGACAGTACGATTAACCCGCGTACGTCCCTTCACATCCAACGATGGGGCTTCTTACGAAATCAACGGTAAGATAGCAACATCTAAAGGAGGAGGAAAAGAACATTTAATACCTTTTGAGTAGATAGGTTTCTCCTATTTTCTCACTTCCTCACAACAACAACAAATTTTTTTACACCAACACTTTCATCTTGAAATATCTTCAAATGACAAAGCTTTTTGCACGTGTTCTTATAGAGACGAGAACCATTATGTGATGTGGTGGGAGAACTGACTTGAGGTTTTGCATTTTATCGCAAATGTTGCGGTTAGCAAGAGTCGCCACCGACTTTTCTTTTATCCAAAAGGAAAGGTGAAAAAGCACAGGAAAGACCTTTGAGATGTTTTCTTGAGTTCGGGGGGTAGATTATGAAAAGGGAAGGTGCTAGCACCCTTTTCATCCATAGTTTTCCATGGGCTCTTAGTTACTTGCTTTAGATCACTTGCTTTGGTTTGTTTGAAATGGTGTTTGATGTGGTTTTGAAAGTATTTTGTAAAAGAGGCCATTCGTTTAGGCAATCTTTGTAATGATTCTCGTTCGTAAGAATGTATGCAAAGATGTTTGTCTTTTGGAAATGTTTTCAATGTTTGTAAGATGTTTTGAAATGTGTGTGTGTTTGAAAATAACAAGGATAGTTGTTTGAAATGGATCAAGTAACTAGAAGCTATCTACCTACTCAAATGTCTTTCTTGTTCATTTTCTATTCCTTTGATATTGTTGTCTTACCATTGATTTGGTAAGTAACCTTATCTTTGGATGTAAAAGGGAAGGGCATGGGTCATCGTATAACCATGATAGCAATGTTGCAAAGTATCTTAGCATTTTTGAGGGACCAAGATCATTTTGTTTAGGCAACTTTTGAATAGCGTCATTGTGGGGCTATGATCTTATATTTGTTTTGTTTTGCCAAGATACTTCGCGTGCGTAACATGGCCATTTTATTTTAGGCAACCAAGTGTGAGAAACCCTAAGGGTGCTTGTGTACAAAGTGTACCATTTTCATGCTTTTGACTTTGTCTTGTATTTAGGGTTTTCTATTTGTTTTGTTTTGCTCTTGTCATACAAACCCTAATTTACTAATCATGGCATATGAAAGCAATAAATTGCGTAATGTAAATATACTAAGCTATTACAACAATTTTATGGGAGGGGGGAATACAAGTTTGAATGGGGGTTTGCACAAATATAAAGCTAAATATATTATTACAACCAAATCGAATTTGCGCGAATTAAATAAATATAATACAAATATTTAAAATGTAATGCAATATGTATGTAAAGAAAAGATTTCTTATGTCTTGCTTTTGTGTAAAAGAATATTTAATTGAAACCTAAAAAATAAGGAAAATAATTAATTCTTTTTTGAAAGGGATTAAACCCTAATTTTCATTTAAGAGAAAATAATGTTTCTATACCATTATTTTGTGCATTTTTTGTATAACAAATAATAAATAATTTTGTATATAAATATTAAAAATTAAATATGTTCAAAAATTGGTATTTGTAAGTATAATAATGTAAAATAAAAAATATTAATTATATTTAATTATTTATAAGTTTATAAAGAAAATCAATTGTATTTATCAAAAATAAACAATTTTTTTGTGTGAGAAATAATAAAAAATAAAATAAAAGTGTGAAAATAAATAAATCATTTTTTAGGATTTTATATCATTAAGAAAAATAAATAAATGTATTAAATATAAAAAATGAAAAACTATGAAAATATGAAAGAGTTAGCAAATGGGGTGTAATAGCAGATCAGTAGTGGTGTTTAGCAAAAACAAAAAAGGCCCAAGCAACAAAAAACCCAAACGACTTCATCCCTGTCCTTCGTTCCTCTTCTTCACAGTTTTGCCAGTCAACCTGTAACTTCCTCATGCTTGCATAAAAATGAAAACTCATAACATGAAAAATGTAACATTTGAGCTCACGATTCCAACCATATAAATTATGTAACCTAACTATCAAAGATCAAAGAGAATTTTGGAATCCCTAAATCGTGACCTAAAATTTTCAGAGATTTCAAACTCTAAATTCTCTTAGCACAAGTAATATAAATGCAAAGTAATAATATGTACAACTTCGTTATGATGAGAACTACATTTTTCCTTCACAAATCGTGGCTTGTGGTTGCCTGTATAAAGATATATAGTTTGAAAAATTACCTCCTTCAGTTGGAATCGTGTAGGGCAATGTAGGGACTTTAATGGAGGCCTGATGATTGCTTGAACTTCCTTGAGCTTCCCTGAATCTATTCCAACTCTTATCTTGCTTTGAAGATGGTTGGAACTCCCTGACCAAATCCAACTGCAAGCTTCAAAGTTAACATTGGCAGATGGTGAAACAGAGGTTACAGAACATGGATGATGGCTTGTATGTGTTTGATATCTAATATGTAAGATGTTTGGATGAGTTAAACACAAAACGCATGAGCCAAATGAGAGTTGGATGAGTTTTTGCAGAAACTGTATGTTTGGGAAGTTTTTTGGTGTTTTTCAGTTCTAGAGAGTTTCAGGTTCAAGCCAAGCGTGTCAAGTCATGTACATTGTTTGCATATTAGTATAGAAGTGATCCAAAGTCAGCTCTCTACTAGCTGTGCAAGCCTTAGCCTTTTTTGCAACTTTTCTTGTACTTGAAGCAAGTTGACAAGACCAAACCCACATGCTTGTACCAGTTTGCTTTGGGGTATGTATGAGTTTGTCCAAGTTGCTTGAGACTTGTGTGGTTTTCTTGTATCAAGGGGACATGTTAAAAGCTCCAAGTTGACAAAATTGCAAAAGTGCTTCTTTATGAAAATGGCAATGAAGCCTTTTTGCCCAAAATGGAAATACAACTTGTGTAAAAGTTCAAAAGCAAGGATAATGGCTTTATCAACTGAGTATGCATTTAATTAAGGAGTGTGTAGCAAGATTAGGACCTGTAAAGCAAGAAATATCCAGCATAGGTTTGGTTTGCAACTTGGTTCTTCATGGAAATGGCTTGAACAAAAAGTGAGAAAATGCCAACTTCCTCTCTTCGATTCTCCCTACTCAAAAATGATCTTGGAGAGTTATTGGACATTTTGGAAAGCTTGCAATATGCTCTATAATCCATATTTGAAATGCATTTTTATATAACTCTTGGAACTATGTGAAAACTTGCCCTGAAGTTAGGTTCAAAACCTGCCTATATTAGGGCAAAAATTTACTAAGTTAAGAAGTTCATGACCATGTATTCACAAATTCATAACTTGAGATCCAAGAATCTTTAGGGAAAAGTTTGTGAAGAAAAGTTATATATTTCATGGGGATATACAACTTTCATGTTGGGAGTTTTCTTTGAATCAAAATGCATCATGGTGAAAAAGTGGTGTAAAGTTGAGAAAAAATAAGAAAATTTTTATACTTAGAAAAATTCTAAGTTATGAAAATTTTCAAATTCAAACCCTAATTTTAAAATTTGGTTCTCTTGGTCAACAAGTTTCATATTTTGACATATCTTGATGAATTATGACCCTTGGCACTTGGTTTTGACCAAAAAGTCAAAGTTTGACTTTTCAGTGTACAGTTGACTTTTGATCAGTTGACTGCAAATTTCATCTGTCAATCCAATGAACTTGAGATGTTTTGAACCATGTAATTAAGTCAAGGTGATGCCATTAAATCCTTGAAATCATTTTTGAAATAAATTGGTCAATTGCTAGGTTAAAAATTAGAAATTGCCTTTCCTCAGTCAAAACCCTAATTTTGACCATTTTGCCCTTTTGATGATTTGATCAAATTTCTTGAGGTGTTGTGATCCAAACTTGATCAAATGGTAAATATGAGTCTAAAATGTTGATGTGGATAAAAAATTATGAAGTTTGACTGTAAATTGGCCATGGTTGACTTTTCCCCCAATACAATTGATTTTTAGGTCAACTGTCCAATTGACTGATCAAAAATGTGGTTCAAGGCTTGAAACTTAACATGAGCAATCTTAGGGGTCCAAAATGATGTATGAAAGTCAAATGAAGCATTGGTGATCCAAAAATCCTTGTGCAAACTCAAACCCTAATTTTGGCTTATTAGTGCAAGGTGAGATGTCTTAAGCTGACCAAACCCTAATCTTGTCTTGAGTCAAAGAAGTCTTGTGAGGAAAATCCTGATAAATGAAAGGGAAAATTTTGGGGTACAACAGCTGCCTCTGTTCAATATTCTTGAACCTGAAGAGTTAGATTGGCGAGTTTTGTCGTTCGTGACTCGAAGGTAAAAGGTGATTGGACACTAGAGTGCCCATAAATTTGCACTCGACAAAGTGTGGTTGAGGGAATAGGCTTAAAGATGCCATTTGGAGAGGTAATAGAATCTTGTTGGAGATGGGCTTGTAGATGCCATCCAGGAATGTTTGTTGAATTGTAAGTTGTAAGTCAAAAGAATAAGTATCAGAGTGGTGTCCGCGTCTGGAACGTATCTGAGCTGTATCTAAAACTTGAAATCTGAATGAGAAATAGAATAGCATCCGTGTCTGGAGCGTATCCAAACTTTTGGAAATCTGAATGAATATCAGGATGGCATCCGTGTCTGAAGCGTATCTGAACTGTATCTTGAAGTTGGATCTGAATGAGTAATAGAATAGCTTCCGTGTCTGGAGCGTATCTAAACTGTATCTGAGCTTAAATCTGAATGAGTAACAGAATGGCATCCGTGTTTGAAGCGTATCTGAACTGTATCTTGAAGTTGGATCTGAATGAGTAATAGAATGACTTCCGTGTCTGGAGCATATCTAAACTATATCTGAGCTTAAATCTGAATGAGTAACAGAATGGCATCCGTGTCTGAAGTGTATCTGAACTGTATCGTGATTACATATTGTTAATGGTAGCTCGTTAATCTTATCCTGAAAAGGGTAAAATGTTAGCTAAAACACAAAGTTATGATGCATGAAATGTATGATGCAATATATGCGTTTTTATGATATGTGGATGTAATGTATGCGCATGTAAGCTGATTCGATGTATTGCTGAGTGTTGTACCCCAAAATTTTCCCTCTCATTTATCAAGATTTTTCCCACAAGACTTCTTTGACTCAAGACAAGATTAGGGTTTGGTCAACTCAAGACATCTCATCTTGCACTGATAACCCAAAATTAGGGTTTGAGTTTGCACAAGGATTTTTGGACCACCAATTCTTCATGTGACCTTCATACATCATTTTGGACCCCTAAGATTGCTCATGTTAAGTTTCAAGCCTTGAGCCACATTTTTGACCAATCATTTGGACAGTTGACCTAAAAATCAGGTGTATTGGGGAAAAAGTCAACCATGGCCAATTTATGGTCAAACATCCTAATTTTTTATCCACATCAACATTTTAGACTCATATGTACCATTTGATCAAGTTTGGATCACAACTCCTCAAGAAATTTGATCAAATCATCAAAGGGGCAAAATGGTCAAAATTAGGGTTTTGACTTAGAAAGGGCAATTTATGATTTTTAACCTAGCCAATGACCAATTGATTTCAAACATGATTTCAAGGATTCAATGGTATCATCTTCACCTAATTACATGGTTCAAAAGATCTAAAGTTCATTGGATTGACAGATGAATTTTGTAGTCAACTAATCAAAAGTCAACTGTGCACTGAAAAGTCAAACTTTGTCTTTTTGGTCAAAATCAAGTTCCAAGGGTCATAAGTCATCAAGATATGTAAAAATATGAAAATTGTTCACCAAGAAACTCAAAATTGAAAATTAGGGTTTTAATTTGAAAAATTTCATAACTTAGAATTTTTCTAAGTATAAAAAATTTCTTATTTTTTCCCAACTTTTCACCACTTTTTCACCATGATTCATTTTGATTCAAAGAAAACTTCCAACATGAAATTTGTAGTCCTCCATTAAATCTATAACTTTTCTTCACAAACTTTTCCTAAAAGATGCTTGGATCTCAAGTTATGAATTTGTGAATATAGGTCCATGAACTTCTTAACTTAGTGAAATTTTGCCCTAATTTAGGCAGGTTTTGGACCCAACTTCATGGACATTTTTCACCTAGTTGCAAGAGGTATCTCAAATTGCATTTCAAAGATGGATTATAGAGAACATTGCAAGATTTCCAAAATGTCCAAGAACTCTCCAAGATCATTTTTGAGTAGGGAGAATCGAAGAAGGGAAGTTGGAATTTTATCACTTTTGTTCAAGCCATTTTCACATGAGATCAAGGTTCAAATCACATCTATACTGGTTGTATCTTGCTTTACAGGTCCTAAGCTTGCTATACACTCCATAATTAAATGCAAACTCAGTTTACAATGGCTTTATCTTTGCTTTTGGAGCTTTACACAAAGTGTATTTCCATTTTGGGAAAAAAGTTCACAATGCCATTTTCATAAAGGGCAACTTTTGCAACTTTGTCAATCTTGAGCATTGAACCTCTCGCTTTGGTACAAGAAATTTCTACAGGTCTCAAGCAATATGTACCAACTATTATCAGCTCTCAATCCATCTAGTACAAGCATGTGGGATTGGTCACTTCACTTTACTTAAAATGCAAGAAAAGTTGCAAAAGGTGCTAGAGCTTGCACAACTAGTAAGGGTTGACTTTGTATCCCTTCTATACATATTTGCAAACTTGTTACAAGGCATAGGACAACTGGATTGAATCAAAAACACTATGAAACTCAAAAACATAAAAATTCTGCCAAAACACACAGTTTTTGCAAAACCATAGCCAACTCTCATTTGGCTCGTGCATTTTGTGTTTAAACACTTCAAGCATATCATACACATCATACCAAAGCAATCCAAGCCATCACCCTGGTTCTGTAACTCCTGTTTCAGCATCCACCATTTTAACTTTGGAAGCTTGCAGTTGGACTTGGTCAGAGATTTCAGCCATCCTCAAAGCAAGCTAAGCATTGGAATAGGTTCAGGGAAGTTCAAGGAAGCTTAAACCATCACCAGGCCTCCATTAAAGTCCATACATTGTCCTACACAAATCCAACTGAAGGAGGTAATTTCTTAAACTCTATCTCTCTGAATAGGCAACTTCAAGCCACGATTTGTGAAGAAAAAATGTAGCCCTTATCATAACAAAGTTGTACATATCATTACTTTTCATTTATGTTACTTGTGCTGTGAGAATTTGAAGATTGAAAATGCTGAAAAAGTTAGGTCACGAATTAGGGGATCCAAAATTCTCCTTGATCTTTTAGAGTTAGGTTAAATAATTTATATTGTTAGAATCGTGAGCTCAAATTCCACATGTTTCATGTTATGAGTTTTTGTTTTTATGCAAGCATTAGCAAGTTACAGATTTGAACTGGAAACGCGCGCATAAGAGGACAAAGGACAGGGATGAAGTGTTCTGGGCTTTTTGGCGCCTTGGGCTTTTTGTTTTTGATATTTGCACCCCCTGACTTGTTATTTGCACCCCTGGCTGAACTTTTTATATTTTTTATATTTTCTTCATATTTTTATATTTAATACTTCCATTTATTTTTTCTTAATGATAAAAAATACCAAAAAATAATTTCTTTATTTTTGCAATTTTATTTTATTTATAATTTTTTTTACATAAAAATTAGTTTATTTTGATAAATAGATTTTATTTTCTTAAATAATTTGTAAATATAATAAAAAAATACTTAATATTTTTATTATACTATTTATACTCATAAATACTTATTTTTATATATATATTTAATTTCTAATATTTACATATAATATTATTTATTATTTTTCTTATACAAAAAATGTACAAAATAATAATTTGAAACAATTATTTTATTTTATTTGAAAACTAGGGTTTACCCCTTTCAAAAAAGATTTATATATTTTTTCCTTATTTTCTAGGATTTGAATCAATTATTTTTCTCATACAAAAACACAAAACATTTTTTTTAACATAAACATTGCATTACATTTTAAATATTTGTCTTATATTTATTTAATTAGCGCAATATTCGATTTGGTTGTAATAATATATTTAGGTTTATATTTGTGCAAAATCCCCATTCAAACTTGTATCCCCCCTCCCATAATAATTGTTTTAATAGCTTAGTTTATTTTACGCAATTTATCGCTTTTATACCATGATTAGTAAATTAGGGTTTGCATGACAAGAACAAAAACAAAGCAAATAGAAAACCCTAAATGCAAGACAAAAGCATGAAAATGACACACTTTGCGCACAAGCACCCTTAGGGTTTCTCCCACTTGGTTGCCTAAAATAAAATGGCCATGTTACGCACGCGAAGTATCTTGGCAAAACAAAACAAAAATAAGATCATAGTCCCTCGATGACGCTATTCAAAGGTTGCCTAAAAACAAAATGATCTTGGTCCCTCAAAATGCTAAGATACTTGGCAACATTGCTATCATGGTTATACGATGACCCACGCCCGTCCCGTTTACATCCAAAGATAAGGTTGCTTACCAAATCAATGGTAAGTCAACAATGTCAAAGGAATAAAAATGCACAAGAAATACATTTGAGTAGGTAGATAGCTTCTAGCTACTTGTTCCATTTCAAAACAATCCTTGCTATTTTCAAAAACAAACACACACACATTTCAAAACATCTTACAAAACATTGAAAACATTTTCAAAAGACAAACATCTTTGTATACATTCTTACGAACGAGAATCATTACAAAGATTGCCTAAACGAATGGCCTCTTTTACAAAATACTTTCAAAATCATACCAAACACCATTTCAAACAAAACAAAGTAAGTGATCTAAACAAGTAACTAAGAGCCCATGGAAAACCATGGATGAAAAGGGTGCTAGCACATTCCCTTTTCATAATCTACCCCCCGAACTCAAGAAAACATCTCAAAGGTCTTTCCTGTGCTTTTTTACCTTTCCTTTTGGATAAAAGAAAAGTCGGTGGCGACTCTTGCTAACTGCAACATTTTTGAACACAAACGCAAAACCTCAAGTCAGTTCTCCCACCGCATCACAGAACTGGCGACTCTGCTAGGGACTATTCTAAAAGTGGGGTTACCTTAGGGTTTAGATCACATTTATTTGCTCACATTGTTTGACTTGTTTTCTTTACAATTATGGTTCTTTGTTTGGGTTTGAATCCTCTACCCGGATTTGGGAAACATTATAGGTAAATAGCAATACATTGTGGAAACTGTGTGGGGTATACCGACATGGTCTACGCAATAGCTATATTAGTGTGACATATTTGTGGGTACCGGTAGCCTTTGAGTCAATCAAAGAGAATATGGGGCCGCTGAGTAATGTCATGAAGCACTAATGAACTTCTTGAACCTTTACTTGGCCTTTTAGGATGTAGTGAGATGACCGGCTTTGGTGCAGTCCGAAGTTGGTAGATACTCGATACTACACTCATTGAGGGTTGGTTTCTTGGAATATTTCGGTCGCCAGTAAAGAGGCTTGAACTGAAACAATGAACAAGGAAATAATCCAATGATATTGAGCTCCTTAGAACCCGATTACTATTGCTAGGACATGTTGAGCGAACTAAACTTCAAGAGGGTACTTACCTATGAAACCCCATGCAAGCCTAAACTAGGAACTTGCTTGATTTTCTTGTACATATATACTTGTGCATAACATCATGGACATCATGAACATCATAGGCATTCACTAACCATTTCAAGGATTTTGGAGATTCATCTTTGTTCTTGTTTTGTAGGTTATGGATTCACTCCGCAGGAAAACTATCCAAAATCAACCTTGTAAGAATTCATCCACAACTCAAGGAGCTAGCTTCAAGGATTCTTGAGAACTCTCCATTCACCGAGAGACATGGTCGTCTACTCAACTTGGTCACCTCCAACACAGAGGAGGATATGTTGAAAGTTCTGTTCCAGTTCTTTGACCCTTTGCATCACTGCTTCACATTTCCTGACTATCAGCTTGTGCCCCCTTTGGAAGAATTCTCTCAACTTCTGAGGATTCCTATTCTCAATCAACTACCCTTCAACGGTATGGAAAGAGATCTAAAGCCAGAAGAGATTGCTCAAGCCCTGCACTTGCATTCATCTGATGTCACAACTCATTGGGAAACTATAAGTGGTGTCAAAGGTTTCTTGTCAAAGTTTCTGTTTCAGAAGGCCCAAAGCTGTTGGAATTCCCTAGACTTGAAAGCTTTTGAGGATATTGTAGCTCTTCTCATCTATGGGATGGTTTTGTTCCCTAATCCTGACCATCTCATATATGTGAGCGCTGTCAAAATCTTCATGATTCGCAACCCGGTGCCTACATTGCTTGGGGATATCCTACACTCTTTTCACACTCGTACAATGAGGAAAAGAGGTGTTCTAATGTGTTGCACTCCTCTCTTGGCAAGATGGTTTATTTGTCATCTTCCCCAATCAGTCTTGAAGAATGAGCAAGGTTTGAGGTGGTCACAAAGGTTAATGACACTTAACCATTCAAATATTCATTGGGGTTCTCGATCCAAAGAGAATGTTATCATTATTGACCATTGTGGGGAATTCCCTAATGTCCCTCTACTTGGAATTAGGGGAGGCATCACCTACAACCCGTGCTTAGCTCTAAGACAGTTTGGTTATGCCTGAAGGGATGGCCCACATGACATGCTGATTCAAGGATTGGTTTTCGACTACGACAACGACGATCGAGAACTTCGTCAGAGATTCATCCAAGCTTGGAGGATGCCAAACAAGGTGGATAGCAAGACTTTGGGACACAAGAATTCCATCCCTCTTGAGCCTTACCTCAAGTGGGTACGAACCCGCGCTCAAAGTCTTATGATGCCTTATCCCTCCATTCTCCCAGTGATTATAGAGCCTGTTAAGGAAGGAGAAGTTCCATACACTATCCTACATCCTGACATGCCGACATCACTCGAAGATCTACAAAGGGATTGGATACAACTCAAGGGAGAGCGCGATACTTTCGAAGCCCAATTCTACGCAAGCGAGAAGAAGGTTTTGGAACTCGCTCGGCTACTTCATGAAGAGCAGACTCTCAATACCTACATTGCACCAAAGAGGATGCGCAACGTCTTTTTACCTTAGAATTTTGTATTATTTTGCCCAAGGGGCATTGATGTACTCAAATTCTATTTTATTAATATGACGTGTGTTTCTTTTTTGTTTAAAACATTTGAATTTCTAAATCCTTAAAAGCATTGCATGAATACATATCATTCATCATAAACATAAACAGGTCTTTATAACAAGTTTCCTCATCTCTCAACTGTTTATTTCAGTAAGATGGATCTCGAACAAACGGTCAAAGATCTGCAAGCTCAGAATACACAATTTCAACAGTTACTCATGACCTTAGCCAAGGGGAAAGAGGAGCTGAAGACTCTGCTAGAAAAAGAAAAGGAGAAAAAGAAGAAGAAGTCAGCTGGTGTGGTAATCATGGGCAAAAGATTTCAGGGACAAGCCAGAAGGACCTTAGATTTTCCAACAACATCTGATGAGGGGGAAAGAAAAGGAAAAGGAACGGCAGTACCATCATATTCTGAAGAAGAAGAAGAGGAAGAGGAGGACTACTCTGAACAACAATACCCTCCGGCTGATGACAAGTACAAACACCTTGAAGAGCGATTAAGCGCTATGGAAATCCAGAGAATACCAGGGCTAGATTTTGAAGAGTTGGGGCTGGTGTCAGGAATTGTAATCCCGCCAAAGTTTAAAGTGCCACTATTTTCCAAGTATGATGGGGTGTCTTGCCCTAAAATGCACCTCAGATCATATGTCAGGAAGATTCAACCACATTCTGCCGACAAAGACTTTTGGGTCCACTTTTTCCAAGACAGTTTATCAGGAACGCAACTTGATTGGTTCTACCTATTAGAAAGGGATGACGTTCACAATTGGGAAGACTTAGCAGCAACTTTATATAAACAATATCAGTACATCACCGACTTGGAGCCTACCCGTACTCAGCTTCAGAGTATGTCTATGGTTTCCAATGAGGGCTTTAAAGATTACGCCTAAAAGTGGAGGGATCTAGCCGGAAGGGTACAACCCCCTCTATCTGAAAGGGGGTTAGTGGACATGTTCCTGGGAACTCTCTCAGGCCCTTTCTTCAATCATCTGATTGGGAGTTCTTCTGCAGGGTTTACTGAACTGATCTTAACCGGCGAAACGGTGGAGGCTGGTATAAGAAGTGGGAAAATTCAGAAGGACGCGTCTGCCTCAACAGTTGTGAAAAAGCCCTTCACAGGAAGAAAATAAGTATATACTATTTATTCACAGAGGAGTCAGGGAAGAACTGAGTGCCGACCAACGGTGGGGGCCGTTATGATTCCAAAGCCTGCATCAGACCAACCAAGAAATAACCAGCAAAGGGTAGAAAGGCCAGTTCAGCAATTTACCAAGATTAACATGACTCCAGCCCAAGTTCTACCACATCTTCTGAATTTGAATCTGGCCACATTGAAAGAGGCCCCAAAGAATCCCAATACTGCGTCTCCATATTACCATCCCAATGCCAGATGCGCGTACCACTCTGAAAGTCTAGGGCACGACACCAACAAATGTTGGGCCCTGAAGAACAAAATTCAGGACTTGATAGATGCAAAGGAAGTTAAGTTTGAAGCGCCTGAGAAACCGAATGTTATTTCCTCTCCGATGCTGAGGCATGGTCACAATGCCAACGCTATTGAAGAAGATCTTTTTGTTGCTACCATGGATAAACTGTTGACTCCGCTCCTGATTATTAAGTTGAATTTGTTGAAAGCTGGTATTTTCCCAGGTTGTGACCAAGACTGCCATGTTTGCATGTCCTCACCATTTGACTGCCCTCTGTTGAAGAAAGGTATCCAACGACTGATGGATAACCAAGAAATTCTGTTCGAGAATGCTCCTGTTTCATCCATTCCAGTTAAAGAAGTTTCAATTATAACCATCTACGCCAATCCTTCCAGGGCCCCTAAAAGACCCGTTAGGATTACACCTGCTCCAAAGACTACTCCACTTAAGATTACAATGCCCGGGCCGGCCCCATACAAATCAGATAAGACAGTACCATGGAATTATGGTGGAGAAATCTACTACCATGGTATTAAACAGGATGAACTGACTGCCGAAGAAGAAAGCTCCAAAGAGGACAATTCCAACATTAGCAATATTGTTGGAACTAGCAAGATCACCCGCAGTGGTAGGATCTTCTCTCCAGAGATTACTCCTCCAATAGCAGTCTTTGGACCCATGGTCATTCCGAAGATTACCTCCGCACCAATGATTATACCTCCAAGCGTACCTACCGACAAAGACAATACAATTCCTATCCCTACTTCCACTGTTGAGAATAAAGGAAAGAACAATCAAGAAGAGCTTGTCCGAACGAAGGCTCAATCACTAGCTATTCCTGAAACATCCAAGAAAGAGATGGAAGAAATCCTGAGGATAATAAAAAAGAGTGATTATGATGTGGTTGAACAGTTGGGGCAGACCCCTTCCAAGATCTCTATGCTAGCTCTGCTACTATGCTCTGAAGCACACGCCAAAGCTCTGGTAAAATTTCTGAAGACAACTCATGTGCCACAAGAGATGTCTGCTGACCAGTTCCAGGACTGTGTGGCCAGTTTGACAACTGATAATGGCTTGGGCTTCTCCGATGCTGACTTGACACCCAGAGGGAGAAAACACAACAAGGCATTACATGTCTCAGTGGAATGCAGAGGAACAACCCTAGCTCATGTCTTGGTTGATACTGGATCGTCTTTAAACGTCTTGCCGAAGAAAGCCCTTGATAGGTTGGATTGTGAGGGGTTGACTTTAAAACCCAGTAATATAGTGGTGATAGCTTTTGTTGGTTCTAAGAGGATGGTCCACGGGGAGGTGGACATCCCAATAAAGGTGGGAACTCAGATTTTCAACTCAACCTTCTATGTGATGGAAATTCGTCCTTCTTATTCCTATCTGTTGGGACGCCCCTAGATCCATAATGCTGGTGCTGTCACCTCCACCTTACATGAGATTCTGAAATATCCGGTCCAAGGAAAGATCATAACTGTCCATAGGGAGGAGGAGTATATGATTAGTCATCTGAATTCCTTCCGATATGTGGAGTTAGATGGCGAGTTTATCGAAACCCCTTTCCAACATTTTGAAGAAGTCTCTCCAGAAGTGGCGGCAACCAAGGCAGTGTCCACAATTCCTAAGATCACAAGACCTCCACCTCAGATGTCATCTCTAAAGGATGCAAAGGAAGTAGTGGAAGAAGGGGGATGCACCATCTGGGGGCAGTTTCCGGATATTCCGTACAAATCAGACAAGTTTGGCTTGGGGTTTACTTCGACTGCTCAGAAGACTGTGTGTCGTGCCCGTGCTGGGGGGCCACATATGAAGATTAGCAACCAAAGTGTCAATGCGGTAGAAGATAACGAAGAGGATGGAAGCCTGGAAGATTGGATATTTCCTACTGTCAGCGGGGGACTTTGCAACTGGGAAGCCAGAGACTTCATCCCAATAACTTTCATCTCGCAGTAATTTATCTTTTACATTTCTATTGGACTTGTAATATTTCACGAACAATTCGCACTTTAAAAACCTTGTGTCTTACCCGAGGCACAATGGTCCATTTGTAAGGATTTTTATTTCATCTACACATGACATTCAATGAATCATGGACGCTTTTTTCACATATAAACCTTTTGTGCTCATTATCTTTCTTTTACATTTTGTTGTTTTAAGATGGCTATACCCTTACACACACCCACACTCACAAATGCAGGTACCCTTCCATTCCGGATCCCATGGGTAACAATACTGCTATAGCCTTCAGTGACTCTGAAGATCTGATCTACCAAGCCGAATACGAAGGTGAGAAAGATTGTGAGGTGCCAGGGGAATTTTCCAGATTACTACAACAAGAGGAAAGAGAAATTCAGCCTCATGAGGAGCTGTTGGATACAATCAACTTGGGTACCAAGGAAGATAAAAAGGAAATCAAAGTAGGTTCCAATCTAGAGCCGAGTGTCAAGGAGCGCCTAATTCAGCTATTGCATGACTATGTTGAGATCTTTTCCCGGTCATACGAAGACATGTCGGGACTCGATACAGACATCGTGGTACACCGTCTACCCACAAGAGAAGATTGTCCACCAGTGAAACAAAAAGTCCGCCGCATGAGACCTGACATGTCAGAGAAGATCAAAGCAGAAGTTATGAAACAGTTCAATGTTGGATTTCTGGATGTTACTTCTTATGCTCAATGGGTAGCCAACATTGTTCCCGTGCCTAAAGAGGACGGCAAAGTGAGAATGTGCGTGGATTATAGAGATTTAAACAGGGCCAGCCCTACAGATTGTTTTCCACTTCCACACATCGACATCCTGGTTGACAATATAGCCCAGCACAAAGTATTTTCTTTCATGGACGGATTCTCAGGCTATAACCAGATCAAAATGGCACCTGAGGACATGGAGAAAACTACATTTGTCATACAGTGGGGTATGTTCTGCTACAAAGTGATGCCATTTGGACTGAAGAATGCCTAGGCAACCTATCAACGCGCCATGGTAGCTTTGTTTCATGATATGATACATCATGAGATAGAGGTCTACGTAGATGACATGATAGCCCGATCACAAACTGAAGAAGAACACCTTGATCACTTGCAAAAGCTGTTTGTCAGATTGAAGGAGTACAAGTTAAGATTGAACCCGAACAAGTGCACATTCGGAGTCCGGTTCAGTAAACTCTTAGGTTTCATTGTCAGCAACAAAGGCATCGAGGTTGATCTTGCCAAGGTTAAAGCGATACAAGAAATGCCTGCTCCTCGCACTGAGAAGGAAGTCAAAGGTTTTTTAGGATGCCTAAACTACATTGCCAGATTCATTTCTCACCTAACGTCTACTTGTGAACCAATCTTCAAGCTGTTGAAGAAAGATAAAGTAGTCAGATGGAATGACGAATGTTAGATTGCTTTCGATAAAATCAAGGAGTATTTACTAGAGTCTCCTGTCTTAATGCCACCAGTCGAAGGAAGACCACTAATCATGTATCTGACCGTCTTAGAGAATTCAATGGGGTGCGTACTGGGGCAGCACGACGAGTCTGGCCGAAAATAGCACGCTATTTATTACCTAAGCAAAAAGTTTACCGACTGTGAAACCAGATATTCACTGCTCGAGAAAACTTGTTGCGCTTTGGTATGGGCTGCTTGCCGGCTAAGAAATTATATGTTGACTCATACCACTTTGCTGATATCTAAGATGGATCCGATAAAGTACATCTTTGAGAAGCCTGCTCTGTCTGGGAGGATAGCTAGATGGCAGATGATCCTAACAGAATACGATATACAGTACACTACCCAAAAAGATATAAAGGGCAGTGTGCTAGCTGATCATCTAGCTCATCAAGCTGTAGAAGATTACCAGTTCATGAAGTTTGACTTCCCTGACGAAGACATCATGACATTGGACAATAGTGAAGAAATCAGGCCATATGACAGACCTGAACAAGGATCCCGATGGACCCTGTACTTTGATGGGGCATCCAATTCACTTGGTAACGGTATCAGTGTTATGCTCATATCTCCAGAAGGATGCCATACTCCTTTCACAGCCAGACTTTGCTTTAACTGTACGAACAACATGGCAGAGTACGAAGCATGCATCTTTGGTCTCAAGGCTGCCATAGACTTGGGAATCAAATCTTTAGATGTGTTTGGGGATTCAGCTTTGGTCATCAGTCAGATCAAAGGAGAATGGGACACTAAGCATCCAAACCTTATCCCTTACAAAGAACATGTTTTGACATTGTTACCACATTTCGAGCAGATTACCTTCGAGCATTTCCCGCGAGAAGAAAATTAGCTAGCAGATGCTCTAGCTACAATGTCATCTATGTTTAAACTTAATTGGTATAACGAGGATCCCCAACTCTCCATTGAACGGATGGACGAACCAGCACACTGTCACGAGATCAATACTGAAGAAGTAGTCGACCAACCGTGGTTTCATGAAGTCAAAAGGTATCTCGAGGCTCAAGAATATCCAGAAGGAGCTTCAGTCAATGACAAAAAGTTCCTAAGGAGATTCTCTGCTAAGTTCTTCCTAAGTAATGGCATCCTGTACAAGCGTAATCATGATTCTATTCTGCTCCGTTGTGTGGACAAGATTGAAGCTGAAAAGATCATGGCTTAATTGCATGAGGGTACCTTTGGCACTCACTCTAGCGGGCATACGATGGCGAAGAAAATCCTACGTGCGGGCTATTACTGGTCTACGATGGAAGTAGACTGCTATCAACACTCCCGTACCTATCATAAGTGTCAAATCTATGCAGACAAGGTGCACGTGCCTCCGGTTCCTCAAAATGTCTTAATAGCTCCTTGGCCCTTCGCTATGTGGGGAATCGACATGATTGGGGAGATCAAGCCTACAGCCTCCAATGGATATTGCTTCATTCTAGTGGCCATTGACTACTTCACCAAATGGGTCGAAGCAGCTTCCTTCGCATCTGTTACTAAGAATGTTGTTGCCCGCTTCATCAAGCAGAATCTTATTTGCCGGTACGATATCCTAGAAAGGATCATCACTGATAACGGTACAAACCTTAACAATACTATGATCACCTCCTTGTGCAAGCAGTTCAAGATTCAACATCACAATTCATCCCCCTATCGGCCAAAGATGAATAGTGTCGTCGAAGCTGCTAACAAAAACATTAAAAAGATCATACAGAAGATGACAGTCACCTACAAGGACTGGCATGAAATGCTACCGTTTACTCTCCACGGGTACCGTACCACGGCTCGCACATCAACTGGGGCAATACCCTATTCTTTGGTTTATGGCATGGGGGTTGTTTTACCTATCGAGGTTCAAATTCCCTCTTTGAGAATCATCAAGGATGCAGGTTTGAGTGAAGACGATTGGATCCAGACCCGACTTGATCAACTAAACTTAATTGACGAAAAGAGGCTTACTGTTGTTTTCCACGGTCAGATGTATCAAAAACGGATGATCAAGGCTTTTAACAAGAAAGTCAGACGCCATATATATCAAGTTGGAGATCTAGTGATCAAGCGCATCATCTTGCCACAAAGTGATCCCAGGGGCAAATGGACTCCTACCTATAAAGGACCATTTGTAATTAAGAACATCTTTTCTGGTGGGGCAATGATCTTAACCACCATGGACGACGACGACCTGCCACACCCTGCGAATGCAAACATAGTCAAAAGATACTATGCATAAGAGACCCGCTAGGTTGACACACCTAGGCAAAACAAGGGCATCCCGGCGAACCAAAAATGTTCGGGCAAAAATTAGGGATAAAATAAAAAAATCTGTACACCCGACAAGTTGAAAACCCGAAAGGGCGACTTGGGAAAAAAAGGGTTTCCCGGTGGACTAAAAACCCAAAAGGGCGGTCCAGGAAAAAGTTAGGGAATTAAAGCGTATAACTATGTCTCGTCGGATCACTTTAAGGACAATCTCTTCACAGACAAACTCGGAGCTTCTGATCAATCCAATCATCTTCGGACGAAGCAACAGACAGACAAGATATTCGGAGATACGAAGGCTATAGCAGAATAGGGACCCCATGGGATTATCACATATAGCTATCTTTGTATAAATTTTTCTTACTTTTATGACACCATCCTCTTACTAGGATGTCTGTCTCCTTTGTACAAAATACTTATTCAAAGTAAATACAAAGATATCTCTTTCAAAGTACAGAAAACTATTTGCCTTTTTCTTTACACTTATGTTTTTATGTGCAAAAACGTCCAATGATTCATTAATGAACATATGCATATGAACATAATTACTGTTTACAAATATACAAAATGGAAAAGAATAACTACTGACAGGTTGAAAGAATAGGAAAACATCTTTAGGCTATTCCAGGAGCAATCCCTACAGTACATCATTAAGATCCCCAGCAGAGCTGAAACTTCAAAACTACCAATCCCCAGCGGAGCTAAAACTTCAAACTACCAATCCCCAGCGGAAACCATTCAGTTTCTCCAAACTCCCCATCAGGTCATCTTGAAGCCTGAAAAGCAACTGGATAACAGATAACTTTTGTCTCTCCCCAACCTAGGATAATTCCCCAGTAGAGTGGCAGACGACCGAAACTCCTGAACTTTTTCCAAACAGGAATAAGTTTTCTTCCCCACAGAGTTTTCTTTATTCCCCAGTAGAACAAGGATTCCCATTGTGTAATCCCCAGTAGAAGTCATTAAAATTCTCTGGATTCCCCAAGCAGATTACTCAAGCAGTGTATGGCATTGCTCACAATAGAACTTTTGTCAATATTCCAACTTCAAGACATGAAGAACCAACATATCCTCAGCAACAGTCAAGGATTTATTTTCCTCAGCAATACATCAAATCAGCTTACATGCACATACATTACATCCACATATCATAAACATTGATAAAACACATATATTGCATCATACATTTCATGCAACATAACTTTGTGTTTCAGCTAACATTTTACCCTTTTCAGGATAAGATTAACAACTATCGTTTAAACAATATGCAATTGTGATACAGTTCAGATACGCTCCAGACAAGGATGCCATTCTGATACTCATTCATATTTAACTTTCAGATACAGTACAGATACGCTCCAGACACGATGCCATTCTGATACTCATTCAGACTTCAACTATCAGATACAATTCAGATACGCTCCTGACACAAATGCCATTCTATTACTCATTCAGATCCAGCTTTCAGATACAGTACAAATACGCTCCAGACACGGTTGCCATTCTGTCACTTATTCAGATTCATCTTTCAGATATAGTTCTGATACACTCCAGACACGGATGCCATCCTGATACTCATTCAGATTTCAAGTTCAGATACGCGCCAGACGGGATGCCATTCTGGACCTTATTCAGATTTCAAGTTCAGATACAGCTTGGATACGCTCCAGACACGGATGCTATTCTGTTGCTCATACAGGTTCAGTCTCCGGATACAGTTCAGATACGTTCCAGACGCGGACACCATTTTGATACTTATTCTTCTGACTTACAACTTAGAATTCAACAAACATTCTTGGATGGCATCCACAAGCCCATCTCCAACAAGATTCTATCATCTCTCCAAATGGCATCTTTAAGCCCATTCCATCCACTACACTTCGTCGAGTGCAAATTTTGGGCACTCTAGTGTCCAATCATCTTTTACCTTCGAGTCACAAACGGAAAAACTCACCAATCTAACTCTTCAGGTTCAAGAAGATTGAACAGGGTCAGCTGTTGTACCCCAAAATTTTCCCTCTCATTTATCAATATTTTTCCCACAAGACTTCTTTGACTCAATACAAGATTAGGGTTTGGTCAGCTCAAGACATCTCATCTTGCACTGATAACCCAAAATTAGGGTTTGAGTTTTCACAAGGATTTTTGGACCACCAATGCTTCATGTGACCTTCATACATCATTTTGGACCCCTAAGATTTCTCATGTTAAGTTTCAAGCCTTGAGCCACATTTTTGACCAATCATTTGGACAATTGTCCTAAAAATCAGTTGTATTGGGGAAAAAGTCAACCATGGCCAATTTACAGTCAAACTTCATTATTTTTGATCCACATCAACATTTTAGACTCATATGTACCATTTGATCAAGTTTGGATCACAACTCCTCAAGAAATTTGATCAAATCATTAAAGGGGCAAAATGGTCAAAATTAGGGTTTTGACTGAGAAAGGGCAATTTCTGATTTTTAACCTAGCCAATGAACAATTGAGTTCAAACATGATTTCAAGGATTCAATGGTATCATCTTGACCTAATTACATGGTTCAAAAGATCTCAAGTTCATTGGATTGACAGGTGAATTTTGCAGTCAACTGATCTAAAGTCAACTGTGCACTAAAAAGTCAAACTTTGACTTTTTGGTCAAAATCAAGTGCCAAGGGTCATAATTCAACAAGATATGTCAAAATATGAAACTTGTTCACCAAGAAACTCAAAATTGAAAATTAGGGTTTTAATTTGTAAAATTTCATAACTTAGAATTTTTCTAAGTATAAAATTTTTCTTATTTTTCCCAAACTTTTCACCACTTTTTCACCATGATGCATTTTGATTCAAAAAAAATTCCAACATGAAAGTTGTAGTCCTCCATGAAATCTACAACTTTTCTTCACAAACTTTTCCCAAAAGATGCTTGGATCTCAAGTTATGAATTTGTGAATATAGGTCCATGAACTTCTTAACTTAGTGAAATTTTGCCCTAATTTAGGCAGGTTTTGGACCCAACTTCATGGAAATATTTCACCTAGTTCCAAGAGGTATCTCAAATTTCATTTGAAAGATGGATTATAGAGCACATTGCACGCTTTCCAAAATATCCAAGAACTCTCCAAGATCATTTTTGAGTAGGGAGAATCGAAGAAGGGAAGTTGGCATTTTATCACTTTTGTTCAAGCCATTTTCACATGAGATCAAGTTGCAAATCACATCTATACTAGTTGTATATTGATTTACAGGTCCTAAGTTTGATATACACTCCATAATTAAATGCAAACTCAGTTAACAAAGGCTTTATCTTTTCTTTTGGAGCTTTACACAAAGTGTATTTCCATTTTGGGCAAAAAGTTCACAATGCCATTTTCATAAAGGGCAACTTTTGCAACTTTGTCAATCTTGAGCACTGAACCTGTCCTTTTGGTACAAGAAATTTCTACAAGTCTCAAGAAATGTGTACCAACTCTTATCATCTCTCAAGCCAGCTAGTACAAGCATGTGGGATTGGTCACTTCACTATACTTAAAATGCAAGAAAAGTTGCAAAAGGTGCTAGAGCTTGCACAACTAGTAAGGGCTGACTTTGTATCCCTTCTCTAAATATTTGCAAACTTGTTACAAGTCATAGGACGATTGGATTGAAGTAAAAACACTATGAAACTCAAAAACACAAAAATTCTGCCAAAACACATAGTTTCTGCAAAACCATAGCCAACTCTCATTTGGCTCGTGCGTTTTGTGTTTAAACACTTCAAGCATCTCATACACATCATATCAAAGTAATCCAAGCCATCACCCTGGTTCTGTAACCCCTATTTCAGCATCCACCATTTTCACTTTGGAAGCTTGCAGTTGGACTTGGTCAGAGAGTTTGAGCCATCCTCAAAGCAAGCTAAGCATTGGAATAGGTTCAGGGAAGTTCAAGGAAGCTTAAACCATCACCAAGCCTCCATTAAAGTCCCTACATTGTCCTATACAAATCCAATTGAAGGAGGTAATTTCTTAAACTCTATCTCTCTGAATAGACAACTTCAAGCCACGATTTGTGAAGAAAAAATGTAGCCCTTATCATAACAAAGCTGTACATATCATTACTTTTCATTTATGTTACTTGTGCTGTGAGAATTTGAAGATTGAAAATGCTGAAAAAGTTAGGTCACGAATTAGGGGTTCCAAAATTCTCCTTGATCTTTTAGAGTTAGGTTACATAATTTATATTGTTAGAATCGTGAGCTCAAATGCCACATGTTTTATGTTATGAGTTTTTGTTTTTATGCAAGCATTAGCAAGTTACAGATTTGAACTGGAAACGCGCGCAGAAGAGGACGAAGGACAGGTATGAAGTGTTCTGGGATTTTTGGTGCCTTGGGCTTTTTGTTTTTGCTATTTGCACCCCCTGACTTGTTATTTACACCCCCTGACTGAACTTTTTATATTTTTTATATTTTCTTCATATTTTTATATTTAATACTTCCATTTATTTTTTCTTAATGATAAAAAATACCAAAAAATAATTTCTTTATTTTTGCAATTTTATTTTATTTTATTTATAATATTTTTTACATAAAAATTAGTTTATTTTGATAAATAGATTTTATTTTCTTAAATAATTTGTAAATATAATAAAAAAAACTTAATATTTTTATTATACTATTTATACTCATAAATACTTATTTTTATATATATTTAATTTCTAATATTTACATATAATATTATTTATTATTTTTCTTATACAAAAAATGTACAAAATAATAATTTGAAACATTTATTTTCTTTTATTTGAAAACTAGGGTTTACCCCTTTCAAAAAAGATTTATATATTTTTTCCTTATTTTCTAGGGTTTGAATCAATTATTTTTCTCATACAAAAACGCAAAACATTTTTTTTAACATAAACATTGCATTTCATTTTAAATATTTGTCTTATATTTATTTAATTCGCGCAATATTCGATTTGGTTGTAATAATATATTTAGGTTTATATTTGTGCAAAATCCCCGTTCAAACTTGTATCCCCCCTCCCATAATAATTGTTGTAATAGCTTAGTTTATTTTACGCAATTTATCGCTTTTATACCATGATTAGTAAATTAGGGTTTGCATGAGAAGAATAAAAACAAAGCAAATAGAAAACCCTAAATGCAAGACAAGAGCATGAAAATGACACACTTTTCACACAAGCACCCTTAGGGTTTCTCCCACTTGGTTGCCTAAAATAAAATGGCCATGTTACGCACGCGAAGTATCTTGGCAAAACAAAACAAAAATAAGATCATAGTCCCTCGATGACGCTATTCAAAGGTTGCCTAAAAATAAAATGACCTTGGTCCCTCAAAATGCTAAGATACTTGGAAACATTGCTATCATGGTTATACGATGACCCACGCCCGTCCCGTTTACATCCAAAGATAGGGTTGATTACCAAATCAATGGTAAGTCAACAATATCAAAGGAATAAAAATGCACAAGAAAGACATTTTAGTAGGTAGATAGCTTCTAGTTACTTGTTCCATTTCAAAACAATCCTTGCTATTTTCAGAAACAAACACACACACATTTCAAAACATCTTACAAAACATTGAAAACATTTTCAAAAGACAAACATCTTTGTATACATTCTTACGAACGAGAATCATTACAAAGATTGCCTAAACGAATGGCCTCTTTTACAAAATACTTTCAAAATCACACCAAACACCATTTCAAACAAAACAAAGCAAGTGATCTAAACAAGTAACTAAGAGCCCATGGAAAACCATGGATGAAAAGGGTGCTAGTACCTTCTCTTTTCATAATCTACCCACCGAACTCAAGAAAACATCTCAAAGGTCTTTCCTGTGCTTTTTTACCTTTCCTTTTGGATAAAAGAAAAGTCGGTGGCGACTCTTGCTAACCGCAACATTTGCAAACACAAACGCAAAACCTCAAGTCAGTTCTCCCACCGCATCACAATAAGGAAAATAAATCCTTGACTGCTGCTGAGGATATGTGGATTCTTCATGTCTTGAAGTTGCAGTATTGACAAAAAATTCCATTGTGAGAGTAAGGCCATGTACTTCTTGAGGAATCTGCTTGGGGAATCCAGAGAATTTTGATGAATTCTACTGGGGAATTATCCTAGGAATCCTTGTTCTGTTGAGGAACAAATAAAACTCTAGGAAAAAGCTTATTCCTGTTTGGAAAAAGTTCAAGAGTTTCGGTCGTCTTCCACTCTACCGGGGAATTATCCTAGGTTAGGGAGAAACAGAAGTTAGCCGTTATCCGGTTGATTTTTCAATCTTCAAGACAACTTGCTGGGGAATTTGGAGAAACTGGATGGTTTCCACCGGGGATTAATAGTTTGAAGTTTCAGCTCCGCTGGGGATCTTAATGATGTACTGTAGGGATTGTTCATGGAATAGCTTAAAAGACGTTTTCCAATTCTTTCAACATGTCAGTAGTTGTTCTTTTCCATTTTTTTATTTGTAAACAATAATTATGTTCAAATGCATATGTTCATTAATGAATCATTGGACGTTTTTGCAAATAAAACACAAGTGTAAAAGAAAAGGACAAATATTTTTCTGTACTTTAAAGAGACATCTTTGTATTCACTTTGAATAAGTATTTTGTACAAAAGAGATAGACATCATAGTAAGAGGATGGTGTCATAAAATAATAAAAATTTATACAAAGATATCTATAGGTGATAATCCCATGGGGTTCCCATTCTGCTATAGCCTCCATATCTCTGAATATCTTGTTTATCCGTTGCTTCGTCCAAAGATGATTGAATCGATAAGAACTTCGAGTTTGTCAGTGAAGAGGTTGAAGTTGTCCTCAAAGTGATCCGATGAGAAAATAGTCATATGCTTTAATTCCCTAACTTTTGCCTGGACCGCCCTTTCGGGTATTCAGTCTACCGGGAAACCCTTTTTTGCCCAAGTCACCCTTTCAGGTTTTCAACTTGCCGGGTGTACAGATTTTTTTATTTTATCCCTAATTTTTGCCCGAACCTTTTGGTTCTCCGGGATGCCCTTGTTTTTCCTAGGTGTGTCAACCTAGCGGGTCTCTTATGCGTAGTATTTTTTGACTATGTCTGCGTTCGCAGGGTGTGGCAGGTCGTCACCGTCCATGGTGGTTAAGATCATTGCCCCACCGGAAAAGATGTTCTTGATTACAAATGGTCCTTCGTAGGTAGGAGTCTATTTGCCCCTGGGATCACTTTGTGGCAAGATGATGCGCTTGATCACTAGATCTCCAACTTGATATACTTGGCGTCTGACTTTTTATTGAAGGCCTTGATCATCCGTTTTTGATACATCTGACCATGGCAAACAGCAGTAAGCGTCTTTTCATCAATTAAGTTCAATTGATCAAGCCGGGTCTGGATCCAATCGTCCTCACTCAAACCTGCATCTTTCATAATTCTCAAAGAGGGGATTTGAACCTCGATAGGCAATACAACTTCCATGCCATAAACCAAAGAATAGGGTGTTGCCCCTGTTGATGTGCGAGCCGTGGTACGGTACCCATGGAGAGCAAACTATAGCATCTCATGCCAGTCTTTGTAGGTGACTGTCATTTTCTGTATGATCTTTTTAAAGTTTTTATTAGCAGCTTCGACTGCACCATTCATCTTTGGCCGATAGGGGGATGAATTATGATGTTGAATCTTGAAATGCTCGCACAAGGAGGTGATCATATTATTGTTAAGATTTGTACTGTTATCAATGATGATCCTTTCTGGGATACCGTACCGGCAAATAAGATTTCGCTTGATGAAACGGGCAACAACATTCTTAGTAACGGATGCGAAGGAAGTTGCTTCGACCCACTTTGTGAAATAGTCAATGGCCACTAGAATGAAGCGATGTCCATTGGAGGCTGTAGGCATGATCTCCCCAATCATATTGATTCCCCACATAGCGAAGGGCCAAGGAGCTGTTAAGACATTTAGAGGAACCAAAGGCACGTGCACCTTGTCTGCATAGATTTGACACTTATGACAGGTTCAGGAGTGTTGATAGCAGTCTGCTTCCATGGTAGACCAATAATAGCCTGCGCGTAGAATTTTCTTCGCCATCGTATGCCCACTAGAGTGAGTGCCAAAGGTACCTTCATGCAATTCAGCCATAATCTTTTCAGCCTCAATCTTATCCACACAGCAAAGTAGAATAGGATCATGATTACGTTTGTACAAGATGCCATTACTTAGGAAGAACTTAGCTGAGAATCTCCTTAAGAACTTTTTGTCATTGATTGAAGCTCCTTCTGGATATTCTTGAGCCTCGAGATACCTTTTGACTTCATGAAACCAAGGCTGGTCCATTACTTCTTCAGTATTAATCTCGTGACAGTGTGTTGGTTCGTCCATTCGTTCAATTGTGATCTGGGGAGCCTCGTTATCCCAATTAAGTTTAAACATAGATGGCATTGTGGCTAAAGCATCTGCTAGCTGATTTTCTTCTCGTGGGAAATGCTCGAAGGTAATCTGCTCGAAATGTGGTAACAATGTCAAAACATGTTCTTTGTAAGGGATAAGGTTTGGATGCTTAGTGTCCCATTCTTCTTTGATCTGACTGATGACCAAAGCTGAATCTCCAAACACATCTAAAGATTTGATTCCCAAGTCTATGGCAGCCTTGAGACCAAAGATGCATGCTTCGTATTCCGCCATGTTGTTCGTACAGTTGAAGCAAAGTCTGGCAGTAAAAGGAGTATGGCATCCTTCTAGAGATATGATTACAACACCGATACCATTACAAAGTGCATTGGATGCCCCATCAAAGAACAGGGTCCATCGGGATCCTTGTTCAGGTCTGTCATGTGGTCTGATTTCTTCACAGTTGTCTAATGTCATGACGTCTTCGTCTGGGAATTAAAACTTCATGGACTGATAATCTTCTACAGCTTGATGAGCAAGATGATCAGCTAGCACGCTGCCCTTAATAGATTTTTGGGTAGTGTAATGTATGTCATATTCTATTAGGATCATCTGCCATCTAGCTATCCTTCCAAACAGAGCAGGCTTCTCAAAGATGTACTTTATCGGACCCATCTTAGATATCTGCAAAGTGGTATGAGTCAACATATATTGTCTTAGCTGGAGAGCAGCCCATACCAGAGCGCAACAAGTTTTCTCGAGCTGTGACTATCTGGTTTCATTGTCGGTAAACTTTTTGCTCAGGTAGTAAATAGCGTGCTCTTTTCGGCCAGACTCGTCATGCTGCCCCAATACACACCCCATTGAGTTCTCTAAAATAGTCAGATACATGATCAGTGGTCTTCCCTCGACTGGTGGCATCAAGACAGGAGGCTCTTGTAAATACTCTTTGATTTTGTCGAAAGCAATCTGACAGTCATCATTCCATCTGACTACTTGATCTTTCTTCAACAGTTTGAAGATTGGTTCACAAGTAGATGTTAGGTGAGAAATGAATCTGGAAATATAGTTTAGGCGTCCCAAGAATCCTTTGACTTCCTTCTCAGTGCGAGGAGCAGGCATTTCTTGTATTGGTTTAACCTTGGCAGGATCATCCTCGATTCCTTTGTTGCTGACAATGAAACCTAAGAGTTTACCAGATCAGATTCCGAATGTGCACTTGTTTGGGTTCAACCTTAGTTTGTACTCCTTCAATATGAAAAACAGCTTTTGCAAGTGATTAAGGTGTTCTTCTTCAGTCTGTTATTGGGCTATCATGTCATCTACGTAGACCTTTATCTCATGATTTATCATATCATGAAACAAAGCTACCATGGCGCGTTGATAGGTTGCCCCGAAATTCTTCAGTCCGAATGACATCACTTTGTAGCAGAACGTACCCCACTGTGTGACAAATTTAGTTTTCTCCATGTCCTCGGGCGCCATTTTGATTTGGTTATAGCCCGAGAATCCGTCCATGAAAGAAAATACTTTGTGCTGGGCCATATTATCAACCAAGATGACGATGTGTGGAAGTGGAAAATCATCTTTAAGGCTGGCCCTGTTTAAATCTCTATAATCCACGCACATTCTCACTTTGCCATCCTTTTTATGCACGGGAACAATGTTGGCCACCCATTGAGGATAAGAAGTAACAGCCAGAAATCCAGCATTGAACTGCTTCATGACTTCCGCTTTGATCTTCTCTGACATGTCAGGTCTCATGCGGCGAAATTTTTGTTTTACTGGTGGATAATCTTCTCTTGTGGGTAGACGGCGTACCACAATGTCTGTATTGAGTCCCGACATGTCATTGTATGACCAGGCAAAGATCTCAACATAATCATGCAATAGATGAATTAAGCGCTTCTTGACACTCGGCTCTAACTTGGCACCCACTTTGATTTCCTTTTTATGTTCCTCGGTACCCAAATTGATTGTATCCAACAGCTCCTCATGAGGCTTAATAACTCTTTCATTTTGTTGTAGTATGTGATGCGGTGGGAGAACTGACTTGAGGTTTTGCGTTTGTGTTTGCAAATGTTGCAGTTAGCAAGAGTCGCCACCGACTTTTCTTTTATCCAAAAGGAAAGGTAAAAAAGCACAGGAAAGACCTTTGAGATGTTTTCTTGAGTTCGGGGGGTAGATTATGAAAAGGGAAGGTGCTAGCACCCTTTTCATCCATGGTTTTCCATGGGCTCTTAGTTACTTGTTTAGATCACTTGCTTTGCTTTTTTTTTTGTTTGAAATGGTGCTTTGTATGGTTTTGAAAGTATTTGAAAAGAGGCCACTCGTTTAGGCAATCTTTGTAATGATTCTCGTTCGTAAGAATGTATACAAAGATGTTTGTCTTTTGAAAATGTTTTCAATGTTTTGTAAAAGGTTTTGAAATGTGTGTGTGTTTGTTTTTGAAAATAGCAAGGATTGTTTTGAAATGGTACAAGTAACTAGAAGCTATCTACCTACTCAAATTTCTTTCTTGTGCATTTTTATTCCTATGATATTGTTGATTTAACATTGATTTGGTAAACAACCCTATCTTTGGATGTTAACTGGACGGGCGTGGGTCATCGTATGACCATGATAGCAATATTGCCAAGTATCTTAGCAATTTTTGAGGGACCAAGATCATCTTTGTTTAGGCAACCTTTTGATAGCGTCATCGAGGGACTATGATCTTATATTTGTTTTGTTTTGCCAAGATACTTCACGTGCGTAACATGGCCATTTTTATTTAGGCAACCAAGTGGGAGAAACCCAAAGGTTGCTAGTGTTCAAAGTGTGTCATTTTTCATGCTTTTGTCTTGTATTAGGTTTTTCTATTTGTTTTGATTTTGTTCTTGTCATGCAAACCCTAGTTTACTAAACATGGTATAAAAGTGATAAATTGCGTAAAATAAACTAAGCTATTACAACAATTATTACGGGAGGGGGATACAAGTTTTGAATGGGGATTTTGCACAAATATAAACCTAAATATATTATTACAACCCAATCAAATATTGTGCGAATTAAATAAATATACAAATATTTAAAATGCAATGTAATGTATTTATATGAAAAATGTTTTTGTATTGTTTTTTGTATGAGAAAATAATTTAATTTAAACCCTAGAAATTAAGGAAAAAATATTGTTATTTTTGGAGGGGTGAAACCCTAATTTTCAATTAAAAGAAAATATATGTTCTATATTAATATTTTGTCCATTTTTTGTATAAGAAAATGATAAATAATATTATGTTTAAATATTAAAAATTAAATATGTATAAAAAATAAATATTTTATGTGTATAAATAATATAATAAAAATATTAAGTATTATTAATTGTATTTATAAATTTATTTGAGAAAATAAAATCTATTATTCTAATAAACTATTTTTTCATGCAAAAAATAATAGAAAATAAAATAAAATAAAAATGCAAAAAATAAAGAAATTATTTTTTATGATTTTTATGATTCAGAAAAATAAATAAAAGTAATAAATATGAAAATATAAAAAGAAATATGAAAAATAAAACAAATAAGCCAGGGGGTGCAAATAGTGGGTCAGGAGGTGCAAAAAGTAAAAGCAAAAAGCCCAATGCAACAAAAAAAGCCCAAAACAACAACTTCATCCCTGTCCTTAGGCTTCTACGCGCGCGTTTCAGCTTAACCTGCAACTTGCTCATGCTTGCACAAAAACAAAAACCCATAACATGAAACTTGTGGCATTTGAGCTCACGATTCCAACAATATAAATTTTGTAATCTAACTCTCAAAGATCGGGGAGAATTTTGGCATCCCCAATTCGTGACCTAAAAATTTTATGAACTTCAAGCTTCAAATTCTCATAGCACAGTTAATATAAATGACAAATATGCATATGTACAGCTTCACCATGTTAAGGACTACATTTTTTCTTCACAAATCGTGGCTTAAGGATGCCTATTCAGAGAGATAGAGTTTTGAAAAATACCTCCTTCAGTTGGATTTGAGTAGAGTAATGTAGGTACTTTAATGGAAGCCTGAGGATTGTGTGAGCTTCCCTGAACTTCCTTCAAGCTATTCCAATGCCTAGCTTGCTTTGTGGATGGCCAGAAGTCTCTGCACAAGTCAAGCTGCAAAGTCCAAGTTTGAAAATGGCAATGGCTGAAACAGGGCTTACAGATGCAGGATGAATGCTTGGACTGCTTTGGTATGATGTGTATGAAGTGTTTCAAATGTTAAAATGCAAAACGCACGAGCCAAAAATTAGTTGGATTTGCAGAACTGCTATGTTTGGACGGAAAAATGGAGTTTTGAGTTTGAGAGTGTTTCAATTGTCAAGCAATCGTGTTATGTGTTGCACAATGTTTGTATACTTGTATAGAATGGATACAAAGTCCACTCCTAAATAGATGTGCAAGCTTTTTTCTTTTCACCAACTTTCTTGCTTTTTAAGTAAAGTGAGGTGACTTATGCTACATGCTTGTCCTTGCTTGCTTGAAGCCTGAAATCAACTTGTACAAATTTCCTGAGAGTTGTGTGAAATTATTGTACCAAAGGGACAGGTCCAAGGCTCAAGATTTGTAAAGTTGCAAAATCTCACCTTTATGAAAATGGCATTGTTCCCTTTTGGCCAAAAATGGAAACATCTCTTGTACAATGCTTCAAAAATGAAAATAAAGCCTTTAAGCTCTGAGTTTTCATTTAATTATGGAGTGTAGAATGAGTTTAGGACCTGTAAAGCAAGATTCAAACAACATGGATTGGATTTGCAACTTGATCTCATGTAAAAATGGCTTGAACAAAAGTGATAAAATGCCAACTTTCCTTCTTTAATTCTCCCTAACCAAAAATGATCTTGGAGAGTTCTTGGATTTTTTGGAAAGCTTGAAATGTGCTCTATAATATATATTTGAAATGAATTTTGAGATACCTCTTGGAACTAGGTGAAAAATGTCCATGAAGTTGGGTGAAAAAATTGCCTAAATTAGGGCAAATTTTCACTAAGTTATTTAGTTCATGGACCTATATTCATAAATTTATAACTTGATATCCAAGCATATTTTGGGAAACGTTTGTGAAGAAAAGTTGTATATTTCATGAATGACTACAACTTTCATGTTGGAAGTTTTCTTTGAATCAAAATGCATCATGGTGAAAAAGTGGTGAACAGTTGGGAAAAAATAAGAAAATTTCCATACTTAGAAAAATTCTAAGTTATGAAGTTTTTCAAATTCAAAACCCAAATTTTCAAAATTGGTTTTCTTGGTCAAAAAGTTTCATATTTTGACATACCTTGATGAATTATGACCCTTGACACTTGATTTTGACCAAAAAGTCAAAGTTTGACTTTTCAGTGTACAGTTGACTTTTGATTAGTTGACTGCAAAGTTCATCTATCAATCCAATGAACTTGAGATCTTTTGAACCATGTAATTAGGTCAAGATGATGCCATTGAACCCTTGAATTCATGTTTTAACTCAATTGGTCATTGGCTGGGTTAAAAATCAGAAATTGCCCTTTCTCAGTCAAAACCCTAATTTTGACCATTTTGCCCTTTTGATGATTTGATCAAATTTCTTGAGGACTTGTGATCCAAATTTGATCAAATGGTACATATGAGTCTAAAATTTTGATGTGGATAAAAAATTATGAAGTTTGACTGTAAATTAGCCATGGTTGACTTTTTCCCCAATACAGCTGATTTTTAGGTCAACTGTCCAATTGACTGATAAAAAATGTGGTTCAAGGCTTGAAACTTAGCATGAGCAATCTTAGGGGTCCAACATGATGTATGAAAGTCACATGAAGCATTGGTGGTCTAAAAATCCTTATGCAAACTCAAACCCTAATTTTGGGGTATCAGTGCAAGATGAGATATCCTGAGCTGAGTAAACCCTAATCTTGTCTTGAGTCCAAGAAGTCTTGTGAGAAAATATTGATAAATGAGAGGGAAAATTTTGGGGTACAACAGCGGCCCCTATTCAATCTTCTTGAACCTAAAGAGTTAGATTGGCGAGCTTTGTCGTTCGTGACTCGAAGGTAAGAGATGATTGGACACTAGAGTGCCCATAAATTTGCACTCGATGAAGTGTAGTTGAGGGAATGGGCTTAAAGATTCCATTTAGAAAGATGATATAATCTTGTTGGGGATGGGCTTGTAGATGTCATCCAAGAATTTTTGTTGAATTGTAAGTTATAAGTCAGAAGAATAAGTATCAGAATGGTGTCCGTGTCTGGAACGTATCTGAGCTGTATCTGGAGACTTGAAATCTGAATGAAAAACAGAATAACACCCGTGTCTGGAGCATTTCTGTACTGTATCAAGAGTGTGAAATCTGAATGAGGGTCAGAATGGCATCCGTGTCTGGAGCGTATCTAAACTTGAAATTTGAATGAGTATCAGGATGACATCTGTGTCTAGAGCGTATCTGAATTGTAACTGAATCTGAATAAGTGACAGAATGGCAACCGTGTCTGCAGCGTATCTGAACTGTATCTGATAGTTTAGGTTTGAATGAGTAATAGAATAACATCCGTGTCTGAAGCGTATCTAAACTGTATCTGGGATCTTAATTTGAATGAGTAGCAAAATGACTTCCGTGTCTGGAGTGTATCCGTACTGTATCTTTGAAAGTTGAATCTGAATGAGTACCAAAATGGCATCCTTGTCTGGAGCGTATCTGAACTGTATCTGATAGTTGAAATCTGAATAAGTAAACAGAATGACTTCCGTATCTGGAGTGTATCTGAATTGTATCATGATTGCATATTTGTTAATCAGTAGCTTTTAATCTTATCCTGAAAAGGGTAGAATGTTAGCTGAACACAAAGTTATGTTGCGTGAAATGTATGATGCAATATATGTGTTTTATCAATGTTTATGATATATGGATGTAATGTATGCGCATGTAAGCTGATGTGCTGTATTGCTGAGGAAAATAAATCCTTGACTGTTGCCGGGGATAATAAATCCTTGATTGTTGAGGATAAGAAACCCTTGATTGTTGAGGATAAGAAATACTTGGTGACGTCATTGGGGATATAGGGATTCTTCATGTCTTGAAGTTGGAGTATTTGACAAAAATTCTGTTGCGAGCCCTGCCATATACTGCTTGAGTAATCTTCATGGGGAATCCAGAGAATTTTGATAACTTCTACTGGGGATTACACAAAGGGAATCCTTGTTCTGCTGGGGAATAAAGAAAACTATGATGACTTCTGCGGGGAACTAATAAAGAGAATCTTTATTCTATTGGGGAGAAATGAAAACTATGTGGGGAAGTAAACTTATTCCTGTTTGGAAAAAGTTCAGGAGTTTCGGTCGTCTGCCACTCTACTGGGGAATTACCCTAGGTTGGGGAGAGACAAAAGTTAACTGTTATCCGGTTGATTTTCAGGCTTCAAGATAACCTGCTGGGGAATATGGAGAAACTGGATGGTCTCCATTGGGGATTGATAGTTTTGAAGTTTTAGCTCCGCTGGGGATCTAGCTGATGTATTGTAGGGATTGCTCCTAGAATAGCCTAAAGACGTTTTCCTATCCTTTCAGTCTGTCAATGATTGTTCTTTTCCATTCTGTTTATTTGTAAACAGTAATTATGTTCAAATGCATATGTTCATTAATGAATCATTGGACGTTTTTGCAAATATAAACACAAGTGTAAATAAAAAGGCTAATAGTTTTTTGTACTTTGAAAGAGATATCTTTGTATTTACTTTGAATAAGTGTTTTGTACAAAGGAGACATACATCCTAGTAAGAGAATGGTGTCATAAAAGTAAGAAAAATTTAATAAAAAGAAAGATATCTATGTGTGTAATCCCATGAGGTTCCCATTCTGCTATAGCCTCCGTATCTCCGAATATCTTGTCCATTCGTTGCTTTGTCCGAAGATGATTGGATTGATCAGAAGCTCCAAGTTTGTCCGTGAAGAGATTGTCCTCAAAGTGATCCGACGAGACATAGTCGTACGCTTTAATTCCCTAACTTTTGCATGGACCGCCCTTTCGGGTTTTCGGTCCACCAGGAAACCCCTTTTTCCCCAAGTCGCCCTTTCGGGTTTTCAACTTGCCGGGTGTACAGATTTTTTCATTTTATCCCTAATTTTTGCTCGAACCTTTTTGGTTCACCGGGATGCCCTTGTTTTGCCTAGGTGTGTCAACCTAGCGGGTCTCTTATGCGTAGTATCTTTTGACTATGTTTGCGTTTGCAGGGTGTGGCAGGTCTTCACCGTCCATGGTGGTTAAGATCATTGCCCCACCAGAAAAAAATGTTCTTGATTACAAATGTTCCTTCATAGGTAGGAGTCCATTTTCCCCTGGGATCACTTTGTGGCAAGATAATGCGCTTGATCACTAGATCTCCAACTTGATATATCTGTCGTCTGATTTTCTTGTTGAAGGCCTTGATCATCCTCTTTTGATACGTCTGACCATGGCAAATAGCGGTAAGCCTTTTTTCGTCAATCAAGTTCTGCTGATCAAGTCAGGTCTGGATCCAATCGTCTTCACGCAAACCTGCGTCCTTCATGATTCTCAAAGAGGGAATCTGAACCTCGATAGGCAAGACAGCCTCCATGCCATAAACCAAATAATAGGGTGTTGCCCCAGTTGATGTGTGAGTCGTGGTACGGTACCCATGGAGAGCAAACGGTAACCTCTCATGCCAGTCCTTGTAGGTGACTGTCATCTTCTGTATGATCTTTTTAATATTTTTGTTAGCAGCTTCGACTGCACCATTCATCTTTGGCCGATAGGGGGATGAATTTTAATGTGGAATTTTAAACTTCTCGCACAAGACGGTGATCATAGTATTGTTATGGTTTATACCGTTATCAGTGATGATCCTTTCGGGGATACCGTACCGGCAAATAAGATTCTGCTTGATGAAGCGGGCAACAACATTCTTAGTAATGGATGCGAAGGAAGCTGCTTTATCCGATTTAGTGAAATATTTAATGGCCACTAGAATAAAGCGGTTTCCATTGGAGGCTTTAGGCTTGATCTCCCCAATCATGTTGATTCCCCACATAGCTAAGGGCCAAGGAGCTGTTAAGACATTTAGAGGAACCGGAGGCATGTGCACCTTGTCTGCATAGATTTGACACTTATGCCAGGTGCGTGTGTGTTGATAGCAGTCAGCTTCCAAGGTAGACCAGTAATAGCCTGCCCGTAGAATCTTCTTTTCCATCGTATGCCCACTAGAGTGAGTGCCAAAGGTACCTTCATGCAATTCAGCCATGATCTTTTCAGCTTCAATCTTGTCCACACAATGAAGCAGAATAGAATCATGATTGTGCTTGTACAAGATGCCATTACTTAGGAAGAACTTAGCTGAGAATCTCTTTAAGAACTTTTTGTCATTGACTGAAGCTCCTTCGGGATATTCTTGAGCCTCGATATACCTTTTGACTTCGTGAAACCACGGCTGGTCCACTACTTCTTCGGTATTAATCTCGTGACAATGTGCTGGTTTGTTCATCCGTTCAATGGAGATCTGGGGAGCCTCGTTATCCCAATTAAGTTTAAACATAGATGACATTGTATCTAGAGCATCTGCTAGCTGATTTTCTTCTCGCGGGAAGTGCTCGAAGGTAATCTACTCGAAATGTGGTAACAATGTCAAAACATGTTCTTTGTAAAGGGATGAGGTTTGGATGCTTATTGTCCCATTCTCCTTTGATCTGACTGATGACCAAAGCTGAATCCCCAAACACATCTAAAGATTTGATTCCCAAGTCTATGGCAGCCTTGAGACCAAAGATGCATGCTTCATACTCTGCCATGTTGTTCGTACAGTTGAAGCAAAGTCTGGCAGTGAAAGGAGTATGGCATCCCTCCAGAGATATGAGCATAACGCCGATACCGTTACCAAGTGAATTGGATGCCCCATCAAAGTACAGGGTCCATCGGGATCCTTGTTCAGGTCCGTCGTATGGTATGATCTCTTCGCAGTTGTCTACTGTCATGATGTCTTCGTCAGGGAAGTCAAACTTCATGGATTGGTAATCTTCTATAGCTTGATGAGCCAGATGATCAGCTAGCACACTGCCCTTTATAGCTTTTTGGGTAGTGTACTGTATTTCGTATTCTGTTAGGATCATCTGCCATCTAGCTATCCTCCCAGACAGAGCAGGCTTCTCAAAGATGTACTTTATCGGATCCATCTTAGATATCACTAAAGTGGTATGAGTCATCATATACTATCTTAGCCGGCGAGCAGCCCATACCAAAGCACAACAAGTTTTCTCGAGCAGTGAATATCTGGTTTCACAGTAGGTAAACTTTTTGCTTAGGTAATAAATGGCGTGCTCTTTTCGGCCAGACTCGTAATGCTGCCCCAATGCGCACCCTATTAAATTCTCTAAGACGGTCAGATACATGGTTAGTGGTCTTCCCTCGACGGGTGGCATCAGGACAGGAGGTTCTAGAAAATACTCCTTGATTTTATCGAAAGCAATCTGACATTCATCGTTCCATCTGACTACTTGATCTTTCTTCAACAGCTTGAAGATTGGTTCACAAGTAGACGTTAGGTGAGAAATGAACTTGGCAATGTAGTTTAGGCGTCCCAAAAAACCTCTGACTTCCTTCTCAGTGCGAGGAGCAGGCATTTCTTGTATAGCTTTGACTTTGGCAGGATCAACCTTGATGCCTTTCTTGCTGACAATGAAACCTAAGAGTTTACCGGACCAGACTCCGAATGTACACTTGTTTGGATTCAATCTTAGCTTGTACTCCCTTAATCTGACAAACAGCTTTTGCAAGTGATCAAGGTGTTCTTCTTCAGTTTGTGATCGGGCTATCATGTCATCTACGTAGACCTCTATCTCATGATGTATCATATCATGAAACAAAGCTACTATGGCGCGTTGATAGGTTGCCCCGACATTCTTCAGTCCGAATGGCATCACTTTGTAGCAGAACGTACCCCACTGTGTGACAAATGTAGTTTTCTCCATGTCCTCAGGTGCCATTTTGATCTGGTTATAGCCTGAGAATCCGTCCATGAAAGAAAATACTTTGTGCTGGGCTGTATTGTCGACCAAGATGTCAATGTGTGGAAGTGGAAAGTCATCTTTAGGGCTGGCCCTGTTTAAATTTCTATAATCCATGCATATTCTCACCTTGTCGTCATTTTTAGGCACGGGAACAATGTTGGCCACCCATTGAGGATAAGAAGTAACAGCCAGAAATCCAGCATTGAATTGTTTCATAACTTCTGCTTTGATCTTCTCTGACATGTCAGGTCTCATGCGGCGGACTTTCTGTTTCACTAGTGGATAGTCTTCTCTTGTGGGTAGATGGTGTACCACAATGTCTGTATCGAGTCCCGACATGTCTTCGTATGACCAGGCAAAGATCTCAACATAATCATTGAATAGCTGAATTAGGCACTCCTTGACACTCGGCTCTAGATTGGCACCCACTTTGATTTCCTTTTTATCTTCCTCGGTACCCAAGTTGATTGTATCCAACAGCTCCCCATGAGGCTGAATTGCTCTTTCCTCTTGCTGTAATAGTCTGGCCAATTCCCCTGGCACCTCACAATCTTCCTCACCTTCGTATTCGACTTGGTATATCAGATCTTCGGAGTCACTGAAGGCTATAACAATATCGTTACCCATGGAATCCGAAATGGAAGGGTACCTGCATTTGTGAGTGTGAATGTGTGTAAGGGTATATCCATTTTAAAACAATAAAATGTAAAAGAAAGGCAATGAGCATAAAAGGTTTATATATGAAAAAGCGTCCATGATTCATTGAATGACATATGTAGATGAAATAAAAACCCTTACAAATGGACCATTGTGCCTCGGGTAAGACACAAGGTTTTTAAAGTGCGAATTGTTTGTGAATTATTACAGTCCAACAGAAATGTAAAAGATAAATTACTGAGATATGAAAGTTATCGGAACAAAGTCTTTGGCTTCCCAGTTGCGCAGTCCTCCGCTGACAGTAGGAAATATCCAATCTTCCAAGCTGCCATCCTCTTCATTGTCTTTTACCGCATTGACGCTTCGGTTGCTAATCTTTACAGGTGGCCCCCAGCACGGGTACGACGCACAACCTTCTGACCAGTCGAAGTAAACCCCAAGTCAAACTTGTCTCATTTGTAAGGAATGTCTGGAAGCTGACCCCAGATTGTGCATCTCCCTTCTTCCACTACTGCCCTTGCATCCTTTAAAGATGACATCCGAGGTGGAGGTCTTGTGATCTTAGGAATCGAGGATACTGCCTTGGTCGCTACTATTTCTTCAGAGACTTCTTCAAAATGTTGGAAAGGGGTCTCTATGAATTCCCCATCTAACTCCATATAACGGAAGGAATTCAGATGACTAATCATATACTCCTCCTCCCCATGGACAATTATGATCTTCCCTTGGACTGGGTACTTTAGCATCTGATGCAAGGTGGAGGTGACGGCACCGACATTATGGATCCAGGGGCGTCCCAACAGACAGGAATAAGAAGGACGGATGTCCATCACGTAGAAAGTTGAGTTGAAGACCTGAGTTCCCACCTTTATTGGGATGTCCACCTCCCCGTGGACCATCCTCTTTGAACCATCAAAAGCTCGCACCACTATGTTGCTGGGTTTTAAAGTCAGCCCCTCACAATCCAACCTATCAAGGGCTTTCTTCGGCAAGACATTCAAAGATGATCTAGTATCAACAAAGACATGAGCTAGGGTTTTTCCTCTGCACTCCACTGAGACATGTAGTGCATCGTTGTGTTTTCTCCCTCTGGGTGTCAAGTCATCATCGGAGAAGCCCAGGCCATTATCAGCTGTCAAACTGGCCACAGAGTCCTGGAACTGGTCAGCAGACGTCTCTTGCGGAACGTGAGCTGTCTTCAGAAAGTTTACCAGTGCTTTGGCATGTGCTTCAGAGCACAACAGCAGGGCTATCATAGAGATCTTGGAAGGGGTCTGCCCCAATTGATCAACCACATCATAATCACTCTTCTTAATGATCCTCAGGATTTCTTCCATCTCCTTCTTGGATGTTTCAGGAATAGCTAGTGATTGAGCCACCGTCTGGACAGGCTCCTCTTGAACATTCTTTCCTTTATTCTCAGCAGTGGAAGTAGGGATAGGAATTGTATTGTCTTTATCGGTGGGTACGCTTGCACGTACAATCACTGGTGTAGAGGTAATCTTTGGAACGGCCACGAGTCCAAAGACTGCTGTTGGAGGAGCAATCTCTGGAGAGAAGATCCTACCACTGCGGGTGATCTTGCTAGTTCCAACAATATTGCTAATGTCGGAATTGTCCTCTTTGGAGCTTTCTTCTTCGGCAGTCAGTTCAATCTGTTTAATACCATGGTAGTAGATTTCTCCACCATAATTCCATGGTATTGTTTTATCTGAATTGTATGGGGTCGGCCCAGGCATTGTAATCTTAAGCGGAGTAGTCTTTGGAGCAGGTGTAATCCTAACGGGTCTTTTAGGGGCCCTGGAAGGATTGGCATACATGGTTATTATTGAAACTTCTTTCACTGGAACGGGTGAAACAGGAGCATTTTCAAACAAAAGTTCTTGGTTATCCATCAGTTGCTGGATACCTTTCTTCAACAGAGGGCAGTCAAATGGGGAGGATAGGCAAGCAAGGCAGTCTTTGTCACAACCTGGGAAGATGCCAGCTTTCAACAAATTCAACTTGATAATCGAGAGTGGAGTTAATAGTTTATCCACAGTAGCAACAAACAGATCTTCTTCAATAGCGTTCGCATTGTGACCATGCCTCGGCATTGGGGCGGAAATAACATTTGGTTTCTCAGGCGCTTCAAACTCAACTTCCTTTGCATCTATCAGATCTTGAATCTTGTTCTTCAAAGTCGAACAGTTGTTGGTGTCGTGCCCTGGACTTTCAGAATGGTACGCGCATCTTGCGTTGGGATGGTAATGTGGAGAAGTAGTATTAGGATTTTTTGGCGCCTCTTTCAAAGTGGCCAGATTCAACTTCAGGAGATATGGTAGAACTTGGGCTGGAGTCATGTTAATTTTGGTAAATTGCCAAACTGGCCTTTCTACCCTTTGCTGGTTATTTCTTGGATGGTCTGATGCAGGCTTCGGAATCATAACGGCCCCCACCGTTGGTCGTCGCTCAGTTCTTCCCTGATTCCTCTGTGAATAGACAACAGATACTTCCTTCCTACCAGTGAAGGGTTTTTTCACAGCTGCGGAGGCAGACGCATCCTTTTGAATTTTCCCACTTCTTATACCAGCCTCCACTCTTTCGCCGGTTAATATCAATTCAGTAAACCCTGCAAAAGAACTCCCAATCAGTTGATTGAAGAAAGGGCCTGAAAGAGTTCCCAAGAACATGTCCACTAACTCCCTCTCAGATAGAAGGGGTTGCACCCTTCCGGCTAGATCCATCCACTTTTGCACGTAATCTTTAAAGCCCTCATTAGAAGCCATGGCCATACTCTGTAGCTGAGTACGGGTTGGCGCCAAGTCGGCATTGTATTGATACTGTTTATAGAAGGCTGCTTCCAAGTTTTCCCAATTGTGAACATCTGCCCTCTCCAACTGGTAGAACAAATCAAGCTGCGTTCCTGATAAACTGTCTTGGAAAAAATGGACCCACAAGTCTTTGTTGGCAGAATGTGGTTGCATCTTCCTGACATAGGATCTGAGGTGCATTTTAGGGCAAGACGCCCCATCATACTTGGAAAACAGTGGCACTTTAAACTTTGGCGGGATTACAATTCCTGACACCAGCCCCAACTCTTCAAAATCTAGCCCCGGTACTCTCTAGATTTCCATAACACTTAGTCGCTCTTTAAGGTGTTTGTATTTGTCATCAGCCGGAGGGTATTGTTGTTCAGAGTAGTCCTCTTCTTCCTCTTCTTCTTCTTCAGAATATGATGGTACTGCCGTTCCTTTTCCTTTTCTTTCCCCTTCATCAGAAGTTGTTGGAAAGTCTAAGGTACGTATGGCTTGTCCCTGAAATCTTCTGCCCATGATAACCACACCAGCTGGCTTCTTCTTCTTTTTCTCTTTTTCTTTCTTTAGCAAAGTCTTCAGCTCCTCCTGCCCCTTGGCTAAGGTCATGAGTAACTGCTGAAATTATGAGTTCTGAGCTTGCAGATCTTTGACCGTTTGTTCTAGATCCATCGTACTGAAATAAACAGTAGAGAGATGAGGAAACTTGTTGCAAAGACCTGTTTATGCTTATGATGAATGATATGTATTCATGCAATGCTTTCAAGGATTCAGAAATTCAAATTTGTTTTAAACAAAAAAGAAACACAAGTCATATTAATAAAATAGAATTTGAAGTACATCAATTCCCCTTGGGCAAAATAATACAGAATTCTAAGGTAAAAAGACGTTGTGCATCCTCTTTGGTGCAATGTAGGTGTTGAGAGTCTGCTCTTCGTGAAGTAGCCGAGTGAGTTCCAAAACCTTCTCCTCGCTTGCGTAGAGTTGGGCTTCGAAAGTATCGCGCTCTCCCTTAGGCTGTATCCAACTCCTTTATAGGTCTTCGAGTGATGTTGGCATGTCAGGATGTAGGATGGTATATGGAACCTCTCCTTCCTTAACAGGCTCTATAATCACTGGGATAATGGAGGGATAAGGCATCATAAGACTTTGAGCGCGGATTCGTACCCACTTGAGGTAAGGCTCAAGAGGGATGGAATTATTGTGTCCCAAAGTCTTGCTATCCACCTTGTTTGGCATCCTCTAAGCTCGGATGAATCTCTGACAGAGTCCTTGGTCATCGTTGTCGTAGTCGAAAACCAATCCTTGAATCAGCATATCATGTGGGCCATCCCTTCGGGCATAACCAAACTGTCTCAGAGATAAGAAAGGGTTGTAGGTGATGCCTCCCCTAATGCGAAGTAGAGGGACATTAGGGAATTCCCCATAACGGTCAATGATAATAACATTCTCTTTGAATCGAGAGCACCAATGAATATCTGAATGGTTAAGTGTCATTAACCTTTGTGACCACCTCAAACCTTGCTCATTCTTCAAGACTGATTGGGGAAGATGAGAAATAAACCATCTTGCCAAGAGAGGGGTACAACACATAAGAACACCTCTTTTCCTCATTGTATGAGTGTGAAAAGAGTGGAGGATATCCCCAAGCAATGTAGGCACCGGGTTGCGAGACATGAAAATTTTGATAGCGTTCACGTCTATGAGTTGGTCAGGATTAGGGAACAAGACCATCCCATAGATGAGAAGAGATAAAATCTCCTCAAAAGCTTACAAGTCTAGGGAATTCCAACAGCTTTGGGCCTTCTCAAACAGAAACTTTGACAAGAAGCCTTTGACACCACTTCTTGTTTCCCAATGAGTTGTGACATCAGATGAGGGCAAGTGCAGGGCTTGAGTAATCTCTTATGGTTTTGGATATGTCTCCGTACCATTGAAAGGTAGTTGATTGAGAATAGGAATCCTCATAAGTTGAGAGAATTCTTCCAAAGTGGGCACAAGTTGGTAGTCAGGAAATGTGAAGCAATGATGTAAAGGGTCAAAGAACTGGAAGAGAACTTTCACCATATCCTCCTCTGTGTTGGAAGTGACCAAGTTGAGTAGAAGACCATGCCTCTCGGTGAATGGAGAGTTCTCAGGAATCCTTGAAGCTAGCTCCTTTAGTTGTGGAGGAATTCTTACAAGGTTGATTTGGATAGTTTTCCTGCGAAGTGAATCCATAACCTACAAAACAAGAACAAAGATGAATCTCCAAAATCCTTGAAATGGTTAGTGAATTCATATGATGTTCATGATGTCCATGATGTTATGCACAAGTATATATGTACAATAAAATCACACAAGTTCCTAGTTTAGGCTTGCATGGGGTTTCATTGGAAGTACCCTCTTGAAGTTTATTTGGCTCAACCTGTCCTAGAAATAGTAACCAGGTTCTAAGGAGCTCAATATCACTGGATTGTTTCCTTGTTCATTGTTTCAGTTCAAGCCTCTTCACTGGCGACCGAAATATTCCAAGAAACCAACCGTCAATGAGTGTAGTATCGAGTATCTACCAACTTTGGACCGCACCAAAGTCGGTCTTCTCACTACAACCTAAAAGGCCAAGTTGGTCAAGTAAAGGTTCTAAAAGTTCATTAGTGCTACAAGACATCACTCAGCGGCCCCGTATTCTCTTTGATTGACTCAAAGCTACCGGTACCCACAAATATGTCACACTAACATAGCTATTGCTTAGACCATGTCGATATACCCCGCACAGTTTCCATAATGTATTGATGTTTACCTATAATGTTTCCCAAATCTGGGTGGAGGATTCAAACCTAAATAAAGAACCATAATGTAAAGCAAACAAGTCAAACAAGGTAAGCAAATAAATGTGATCTAAAACCCTAAGGTAACCCCACTTCTAGAATTTTTCCCAGCAGAGTCGCCAGTTCTGTGATGCCGTGGGAGAACTGACTTGAGGTTTTGTGTTTGTGTTTGCAAATGTTGCGGTTAGCAAGAGTCGCCACTGAATTTTCTTTTATCCAAAAGGAAAGGTAAAAAAGCACATGAAAGACCTTTGAGATGTTTTCTTGAGTTCGGGGGATACATTATGAAAAGGGAAGGTGCTAGCACCCTTTTCATCCATGGTTTTCCATGGGCTCTTAGTTACTTGTTTAGATCACTTACTTAGCTTTGTTTTGTTTGAAATGGTGCTTGGTGTGGTTTTGAAAGTATTTGAAAAGAGGCCACTCGTTTAGGCAATCTTTGTAATGATTCTCGTTCGTAAGAATGTATACAAAGATGTTTGTCTTTTGAAAACGTTTTCAATGTTTTGTAAAAGGTTTTGAAATGTGTGTGTGTGTGTTTGTTTTTGAAAATAGAAAGGATTGTTTTGAAATGGTACAAGTAACTAGAAGCTATCTAACTACTCAAATGTATTTCTTGTGCATTTTTATTCCTTTGACATTGTTGATTTACCATTGATTTGGTAAACAACCCTATTGTGATGCGGTGGGAGAACTGACTTGAGGTTTTGCGTTTGTGTTTGCAAATGTTGCGGTTTAGCAAGAGTCGCCACCGACTTTTATTTTATCCAAAAGGAAAGGTAAAAAAGCACAGGAAAAACCTTTGAGATTGTTTTTGGGTTCGGGGGGTAGATTATGAAAAGGGAAGGTGCTAGCACCCTTTTCATCCATGGTTTTCCATGGGCTCTTAGTTACTTGTTTTAGATCACTTACTTTGCTTTTCCAATTATTTGAAATGGTGCTTTGTGTATGGTTTTGAAAGTATTTTAAAAATAGGCCTTTGTTCAGGCAACCTTTGTAATGATTCTTGTTTGAATATATACAAAGGTGTTTGTCTTTTGAAAAAATGTTTCAATGTTTGAAAGTTTGTTTGGAAAATGTTTTGAAATTGTGTATGTGTTTTTGAAAATAGCAAGGATGGTTTGAAAATTTGATCAAGTAACTAGAAGTTGTCTACCCTAATCAAAAGTCTTTCCTACACATTTTTATTCCTTTGACATTGTTGTTTTACCATTGTATTTGGTAAACAACCCTATCTTTGGATGTTAAACGGGACGAGCGTGGGTCATCGTATGACCATGATAACAATATTGCCAAGTATCTTAGCAAGTTTTTGAGGGACTAGATCATTTTTTTAGGCAACCAAGATAGCGTCACCGAGGGACTATGATCTTTTGTCTTGATTGATTTTGCCAAGATACCTACCATGCATACCATGGCCATTTTAAGGCAACAAAGTGGATGAAACCCTAGGGGTGCTTGTGTGCATTGTGTTGTCATTTTTCATGCATTTTTGTCTTGTGTTTAGGTCATGCTATTTGTTTTGATTTTGATCTTTGCATACAAAACCCTAATCTTACTATCATGCATATAATACGATAAATTGCGTAAAAATAAATCTAAGACTATTACAACATTATTATGGGGAGGGGGATACAAGTTTGAATAGGGGGTATTGCTCAAAATAAAAACCCTAAAACTATTACAACCATATTGAATTTATTGTACAAATAAATAAATAAGCAATTATTTAAATATACAATAAAATGTAAATATGCACAAATGTTTTTGTATTTATTTTATGTATGTAAAATAAATTTATTTATATCTTAAAAATAAGAAAATAAAAATGATTATTTTTTTTGGAAAGGGTGGAAACCCTAGTTTTTTTGTTTAAAAGAAAATATATATTCTAATTATTTATTTATTCATTTTTATGTACAAGAAAATAAATAAATATATATACAAAAATGTTAAAAAACAAAATATGTGAGAAAATATTATTTTATATGTATAATATAATAAAATAAAATATGTAAGTATTTTAATATTATTTGCAATTTATTTAAGAAAAATAAAGTATATATTATTAGTAAACTATTTGTATGCCCAAAAAATAATAAAATAAAAATGTAAAAATTAAGAAAATATTTTTGGTGATTTTTAATATTTAGAAAAAATAATAAAAGTCAGAAAATATAAAAGAAATGAAAAATATACAAAAATAAAACAAATAGACCAAGGGGGTGCAGAAAATAAAGAGGGGGTGCAAATAGCCAAAAAAGGCAGGCCCAGCCCAAACTTCCACTCTGTCCCTGTCCTTAGAACAAAAAACGCGCGTCCTATGTTCAAAACTGTATCTCCTGCATACGTGCTTAAAAACGAAATCTTGCAACATGAAACTTGTAGCTTGTTAAATCACGATTCCATCCATATAAAAATCTTGATATAACTCTAAGAAACCAGGGAGAATTTCAGTGCCCCTAATTTATGACCTAGTTTTTTCAGCAACTCCAACATCCAAATTCTCCTAGCTTGGTTAATATAAATGAAATCTACGCATATGTACAGCTCAAGGACATTAAAGACTACATTTTTGCTTCACAAACCTAAGCCTAAGGATGTCTAAATAAGGAGATAGAAAGTTGGAAATTACCTTGTTCAATCAAGTTTGAATATGGCAGTGTAGGAGTTGTGATTGAGGCCTGAAGGTTTTTTGAGCTTGCTTGAAGTTCCCTTGACCTTTCCCAATGCTCAACTTGCTTTGAAATGACTTGAATCTCCCTATAGAACTCAACCTGAAAACTCAGAAATTTGAAATGGTGAAGCTTAAAAATGAAGTTACAGTTGCTTGAGGAGGGCTTAGATAGTTCAGATGGGATGTATGGAATGTGTCTGAAGTGGTTCAAGACAAAACGCACGAGGCAATTTGGCTTTGGCTTGGTGTTTGTAGAGATGGCCCTATTTTGGGCAAAAGTTGGTGTTTTGTGTTTCAGGGTGTTTTGAAGCTTGGCAAATCGTGTTTTAGGCTTGTTGTAATATGCTGAGGTCGTTTTAAAATGTTACAAGACTTGGTTTTATCAGATGCACCAATTATGTTTCTTTTGCAAGCTTACTTGCTTTTGAAGCAAAAGTGAGTTGACAAATGCAAAGGATTGTACAAGCTAGCTCAGGGTCTGGACATAGTTGGTACACTTTTCCTGATATTTGTGGAGTTGGTTTGTAGGAAGAGATTGGGTTCAAGGCTCAAGGAAAACAAAATTGCATAAAGTGTGCTTTATGGAAATGGTATTGTTAACTTTTTGCCATTTTTGGATTAAACCCTTGTACAAAGCTTCAAGGATCAAAACAATGCCATTAACCATTGTATTTGCATTTAATTTATGAGTGTAGAAAGGATTAGAACTTGTAAAACAAGTAAAAGCATGCTTAGGACATATTTGCAACTTGTAGCAATGTGCAAAATGCCATGGACAAAAGTGAGAAATTGTCATTTTCATTCCTTTGATTCTCCCTAACCATAAATGATCTTGGAGAGTTCTTGGACATTTTGAAAAGCTTCCAACATGCTCTACAATCAATCTTTGAAATGAATTTTTAGATTCCACTTTGAACTAGGTGAAAAGTTTCCATGAAGATAGGTCAAAATCCTGCCTAAACTAGGGCAAAATTTCACTAAGTTAAAAGTTTCATTGACCCTTGTTCACAAAATCATAACTTGAGATCCAAGCATCTTTTGGGAAAACTTTATGAATCAAAGTTGTAGATTTTGTGAAGGAATACAACTTTCATGTTGGAAGTTTTCTTTGAATCCAATTGCATCATGGTGAAAAAGTTGGGAAAAGTTGGGAAAAAATAAGAAATTTTCATAACTTAGAAAATTTCTAAGTCATGAAAATTTTCCATTTTAAACCCTAATTTCTAAAATTAGGTTTCTTGGTGAACAAGTTTAATGTTTTGACACATCTTGATGAAAAATGACCCTTGGAACTTGATTTTGACCAAAAAGTCAAAGTTTGACTTTTCAGTGTACAGTTGATTTTTGATCAGTTGATTGGAAAATTCATTTGTCAATCCAATGCATTTGAGATCTTTTTAACCTTGTGATTAGGTCAAGATGATGCCATTGAGTCCTTGAAACTTTGCTTGAACCCAATTTGCCATTGGCTAGGTGAAAAATCAGAAATTGCCCTTCTACAATCAAAACCCTAAAAATGACCATTTTGCCCTTTTGAAGATCTGATCAAATTTCTTGAGGAGTTGTGGTCCAAACTTGATCAAATGGTTCATATGAGTCTATAATGTTGATGTGGATAAAAAATTATGAGGTTTGACTGTAAATTGGCCACAGTTGACTTTTTCCCCAATACAACTGATTTTTAGGTCAATTGTCCAATTGACTGGGCAAAAAAGTGACTCAAAGCTTGAAACTTGGTATGAGCAATCTTAGAGGTCCAACATGAAGTATGAAAGTAACATGAGGCATTGGAAGTCCAAAAATCCCTGTGCAAACTCAAACCCTAATTTCAGGTCAACAGTGCAAGGAAATGTCCTGAGCAGAGCAAACCCTAATATGATCTTGAATCCAAGAAGTCTTGTGAAGAAGATCTTGATAAAATGAGAGGGAAAATTTTGGGGTACAACAGCTGCCCCTTTTCAATCTTCTTGAACTTGAAGAGTTAGATTGGAGAGTTTGTCGTTCGTGACTCGAAGGTAAAAGATGATTGGACACTAGAGTGCCCGTAAATTTGCACTCGTCAAAATGTAATTGAGGAAATGGGGTTAAAGATGCCATTTGGAGATGTGATAGAATCTTGTTGGAGATGGGCTTAAAGATGCCATCCAAGGATGTTTGTTGAATTGAATGTTGTAAGTCAGAAGAACGAGTATCAGAACGGTATCCGCGTCTAGAACGTATCTGAACTGTATCTGGTAGTTGGAATCTGAATGAGCAATAGAATAGCATCTGTGTCTGGAGCATCTCTAAGCTATATCCGAGCTTTGAATCTGAATAAGCAATAGAATAGCATCCGTGTCTGGAGCATCTCTAAGCTGTATCCGAGCTTTGAATCTGAATAAGCAATAGAATAGCATCTGTGTCTGGAGCATCTCTAAGCTGTATCCGAGCTTTGAATATGAATAAGCAATAGAATAACATCCATGTCTGGAGCACCTCTAAGCTGTATCCGAGCTTTGAATCTGAATAAGCAATAGAATAGCATCAGTGTCTGGAGCATCTCTAAGCTGTATCCGAGCTTTGAATCTGAATAAGAAATAGAATAACATCCGTGTCTGGAGCATCTCTAAGCTGTAACTAAGCTTTGAATCTGAATAAGCAATAGAATAGCATTCGTGTCTGGAGCATCTCTAAGTTGTATCCGAGCTTTGAATCTGAATAAGCAATAGAATAGAATCAGTGTCTGGAGCATCTCTAAGCTGCATCTGAACTTTGAATCTGAATAAGCAATAGAATAACATCCGTGTCTGGAGCATGTCTAAGCTATATCTGAACTTTGAATCTGGATAAGCAATAGAATAACATCCGTGTCTGGAGCATCTCTAAGCTATAACTGAAATTTGAATCTGAATAAGCAATAGAATAGCATCCGTGTCTGGAGCATCTCTAAGCTGTAACTGAATTCTGTATTTGAATAAGCAATAGAATAGCATCCGTGTCTGGAGCATCTCTAAGCTGTAACTGATTGTATATTGGTAGCTTGTTAATCTTATCATGAAAAGGGTAAAATGTTAGCTGAAACACAAAGTTATGTTGCATGAAATGTCTGATGCAATATATGTGTTTTATCAATGTTTATGATATATGAGTGTAATGTATGCGCATGTAAGCTGATTCGCTGTATTGCTGAGGAAAATAAATCCTTGATAGCTGGAGATAATAAAATCTTTGACTGCTGCTGGGGAAAATAAATCCTTGACCGCTGCTGGAGATTCAAAACCTTTGGCAACTTCTTTGGGATGTGAGAATCCTTCACGACTTTCCTGGGGATATAGGTATCCTTCAAGCCTTGAGTTGGAGTATTGACAAAATCTATTGTGAGAGTAATGTCAAACTGCTTGAGAAATCTGCTTGGGAAATCCAGAGAACCTTGAAGACTTCTCCTGGGGATTAAATAATGAGAATCCTTACTTGGATGGGGAATAGGGAAAACTCTGACGATCTCTACCGGGAATCAAACAAAGTAAAACCTTGATTTGCTGGAGAATAAGGAAGACTCTGATGGCTTCTGCGGGGAATTAAGAATGAGAGTCTTCAATCTGTTGAGGAGTAATGAAAACTTTGGTGACTTCATGCTGAGGAGTCAAGAATGAGAATCTTCGATCTGCAGGGGATTAAAAATTCTGACAAATTCATGTCGGGGAGAAATGAAGACTCTGGCAACTTCACTGGGGAATCAAGAATGAGAATCTTCAATCTGTTGGGGAGTAAAAACTTTGTGGGGAGTAGCCATACTGCTGGGGAGATCAGGAGTTTGGGTTGTATTCCAATCTACTGGTGAGTCAAGAATGAGAATCTTCATTCTGACGGGGATATCAGGAGTTTGGGTGTATGCCAATCTACTGGTGAGTCAAGAATGAGAATCTTCATTCTGAAGGGGATATTAGGAGTGGGTGTATGCCAATCTACTGGTGAGTCAAGAATGAGAATCTTCATCCTGACGGGGATATCAGGAGTTTGGGTGTATGCCAATCTATTGGTGAGTCAATAATGCGAATCTTCATTCTGACGGGGATATCAGGAGTTTGGGTGTATGCCAATCTACTGGTGAGTCAAGAATGAGAATCTTCATCCTGACGGGGATATCAGGAGTTTGGGTGTATGCCAATCTATTGGTGAGTCAAGAATGCGAATCTTCATTCTGACGGGGATATCAGGAGTTTGGGTGTATGCCAATCTACTGGTGAGTCAAGAATGAGAATCTTCATTCTGACGAGGATATCAGGAGTTTGGGTGTATGCCAATCTATTGGGGAGTCAAGAATGAGAATCTTCATTCTGACGAGGATATCAGGAGTTTGGGTTGTATGCCAATCTACTGGGGAGTCAAGAATGAGAATCTTTATTCTGTCGAGGATATCAGGAGTTTGGGTTGTATGCCAATCTACTGGGGAGTCAAGAATGAGAATCTTCCTTCTAACGAGGATATCAGGAGTTTGGGTTGTATGCCAATCTACTGGGGAATTATCCTAGGTTGGGGATAAAACAAAAGTTAACTGTTATCTGGTTGATTCTCAGATTTTAAGACAACTTGCTGGGAAATTTGGGGAAAACTGAAGGTTTCCGGTGGGGATTGATAGTGGGAAATTTTATTTGACCGGGGAAGAAGGTTTCATCTCTGCTGAGGGTCTATAGTTCAAAGCTTTGGCTCCGCTGAGGATTGGGAGTTTGAAGTTTAACTCTGATGGGAATTAAGGATTTGAAATTATAACTCCGCTGGGGATATGTATTTCAAGGTCTTAGCTCCGCTGGAGACCTAGATGATGTGCTGATTCGATTGTGTATGGAAATGGGCTTAAAGATGCCATTTGGAGAAAAAGAGGAGAATCGGCGAAGATGGGCTTATAGATGCCATCCAAAGGTGATTGTTGATGGAAAGTTTGAATTAGATCTGAATAGAGAATGAATCAGAATAAACCATTGGGAGATTTATCTTCAACTGGAATAAGAACCATGGAGATCTTCGTGTCGATCTGACTGAACCAGAGAAGGTCTTGGATTAACTTTGACTGGATAAGGATCAGAAAAAATCTTAGAATCGATTTAACTGAATCAGACGAAAGTCTTGGAATATCTTCAACAAATGTCGGGGAAAATAAATCCCGGACTGCTGTTGAAGAATATGTGTGTCTTCAAACTTTTCTTAGAATGTTTCCACTGGGGATCCCTGTTTCGTTGTTTGAGGAGGATTCCGCTGGGAAATGTTGATTTTTGTAGCCCTTTGTTGGAATTGACATTCAATGCCCCAAGTGAAGGGGACGGAGACTTGACCCTGGTTACTCTGCACTTTGAGAGATTTCTTGAAATCTAGACTGGATTGCCCCAGGTGTGATAGATAGTGACATGTCATGCCCCCTTGTTGATAGGATATTTTTGCAATGGAAGTGTCATCCCTCTTGAAGTGATTTTGTTCACTGAGAGAGCTTTCATTCATCGGATATTCACTGTGTGAATTTCTTTGCTGTCAAACAAATAGCCATATGCAAACAGTGATATTCAAATAATGCAAGGTTTATGTTTGTCTTGAAATTTTGAAAATGCGTTTTTTAGCAGAAAGCTTTTGTAAGAAAAATTCAACTCAGGATTTAGAGCAAAGTCTTACAGGAGTCAGGATACCTTTTTGTAACAGTATGCTTTTGAACTAACCCATGCTTCAATTAAGACTTGTGAAGGGTTGTAACGTGGCTTGGTTCATGGTTTAAGAAACAAAGGATAAAGGCTCAAAGTATATTTGTACCCACCCGCTCTTCGTGATGTTCTCCAGTCCTAAACTCAGTTAATTGCGTGTTGAACTCCAATTGAGTCTGGAATGACGTTTTGGTGATGGTTCAAACAAGTTAAATTTGTTGGAAGGCAGTCATTTTTGCAACATTATTTTTGTTGAGGATTTGTAATGACCTCTTTAGTTTGAATTGTTATCCCTAATTTTTGCCTGACTGTTCTTGTTTTGAGATTACAGTAAGCGGGATGCCCCAGTTTTCTTAAGTCTCCTTTGTGGGTTTTGACTTAGTGGGCTTTTTCTTTTTTGAGAGATAATGACTGCCTATTTGGTGGGGGACCATCACCGTCTTTTGATTCCAAAGGAATAATTTTGATGTCATTCGCTGTATTACGAGATGAGAGTTTGCGACCAAATGCGCATTTGAATTAACTGAGAGACTACCCTGCCCCATGTTTTGATTAAAGGTTTCAATTTGCGTTAAACAAAAACTTCTACTTCTTTGGCTCGAAGGGGTTGACTAGGGATTATCTTCCTTATTACTCCAGTGTTTAGGATTTGAAGGAACGCCTGTATATCATCAGCAAGGACTGTTCAAAAGCATATTGTATGAGATTATGGCATTGTTTTCATCATCCTCCCTCTAAAGGTTTGTAACTTTTAGCAAGAGTTGAATGTCATAAAGCGAGTAAAAAGCATAGTTAAAATGTAATGAAAATGAAATAATTCAAGACAAACATACGCAATGCATTAATGAAAATAACAGATAATTGTTTGAATAATAAAAGAAATTACAAATGGAAATTCAAAATGAACAGAAGCTTTTTTGCTCAAACTTGTCATTTTAGGTGGAAAGCCTTCAGCAGAAAATCTTCATCTGGCCATCTTGTGTGAACTCCGACGTTGTTTCTTTAATCAGATCTTGAATTTTATTTCTCAATGCCCAACAACTATCGGTGTCATGTCCAGGACTATAGGAGTGATATGCACATCTTGCATTTGGATTATACCCTGGAAAGGCTGTGTTGGGATTCCGAGGGGGGTCCCTTAATACAATCAGCTTGACTTCCAACAAGCATTGCAGCGCTTGAGATAATGACATGCTAATCTCAGTGAAGTGCTTTTTAGATGTATTTCGCTTACGCCTATTACCCTGTTGATGTTGGCGAGGTAGTTGGTGGGCTTGTGGCCTTGAAGCAAACTGGAGAGGTTTTCTCTCGGCTTCTTGTCTCAAGGGAGGCTGGATGATGACTTGATCCTCAACCCTAGTTGTTTGCCCCATTTGGTTACATTAATCTTGATGAAGCTTGGTGATGAGGATTCTCATCTCCTCTTGCCCTCGAGCCAGGTTTTGAATAAGAGCCATCTGGCCCACCAGTTGTCCCATCATCTGAATTTTCATTGTTTCCATCTCAATCTGTAGCCCTTTCAACTGATCATTCCTGATGCCCTCTGGATTCCCTATGACCATTCCCCTTGTGAGGAGATCTTTCACCTCTTCTTGTCTTTTGGACAGGTTCAAGAACATTTCTTGGAGTTGAGCATTTTGAGTCAGGACGTCCTTGATAGTCTGCATTAGAGCGATCTTACTGAAATAAACAGTAAGAAGATAAGGAGACTTGTTGCAAAGACCTGTTTATACATATGATGAATGATATGTATTCATGTAATGCTTTCAAGGATTCATAAATTCAAATTTGTTTTAAAACAAAAAAGGAACACACGCCATATTAATAAGATAGAATTTGTTAGAACATCAATGCCCCATGGGCAAAATAATACAAAAATTCAAAGGTAAAAATACGTTGCGCATCCTTTTTGGTGCAATGTAGGTGTTGAGAGTCTGCTTCGTGAAGTTGATGAGTAAGTTCCAAAACCTTTTTCTCACTGGCGTAGAATTGGTCTTCAAAAGTATCGCGTTCTCCCTTGAGCTGTATCCAACTCCTTTGTAAATCTTCAAGTGATGTTGGCATGTCAGGATGTAGGAGGGTGTATGGAACCTCTCCTTCCATAACAGGCTCTATAATCACAAGTAAAATGTAGGGGTAAGGCATCATAAGACTTTGGTCGCGGGTTCGTACCCACTTGAGGTAAGGCTCAAGGGGGATGGAATTCTTGAGTCCCAAGGTCTTATTGTCCACCTTGTTAGGCATCCTCCAAGCTCCTATAAACATTTGTCGGAGTCTTTGATCGTTGTTGTCGAAGTCGAAGAACAAACCTTGAATCAACATGTCATGTGGGCCATCCCTTCGGGCATACCCAAATTGTCTTAGAGCCAAGCAGGGGTTGCAGGTGATACCTCCCCTAATGCCTAGTAGAGGGACATTAGAAAATTGCCCACAACGGTCAATGATGATAACATTCTCTTTTGATCGAGAACACCAATGGATATCTGAATGTGTAAGGGTCATTAACCGTTGTGACCACCTCAGACCTTGCTCATTCTTCAAAACTGATTGGGGAAGATGAGAAATAAACCATCTTGCTAGTAGAGGAGTGCAGCACATGAGAACACCTCTTTTCCTCATTGTTCGAGTGTGAAAATAGTGGAGGATATCCCCAAGAAAAGTAGGCACCGGGTTGCGAGCCATGAAGATTTTGACAGCATTGACATCTATAAGCTGGTCAGGGTTTGGGAACAAGACCATCCCATAGATGAGAAGGGCTACAATCTCCTCAAAAGCTTGTAAGTCCAATGAATTCTAGCAGCTTTGGGCCTTCTCAAACAAGAACTTTGACAAAAAACCCTTGACACCACTCTAGTTTCCCAATGGCCTAAGACATCAGATGGTTGCAAGTGTAGGGCTTGAGCAACATCTTCAGGCTTTGGATCTCTTTCTGTACCGTTTAAGGGTATTTGATGGAGAATATGAATCCTTAAGAGTTGAGAAAATTCCTCCAAAGTAGGCACAAGTTGGTAATCAGGAAATGTAAAGCAATGATGCAAAGGGTCAAAGAACTGGAAGAGAACTTTCAGCATATCCTCCTCAGTGTTGATGTTGACTAAGTTGAGAAGACGACCATGCCTCTCAGTGAATGGAGAATACTATGGAATCCGAAAAGCAAGCTCCTTGAGTTGAGGAGGAACTCTCACAAGGTTGACCTGAATAGTTTTCCTGCGGAGTGTATCCATTACCTACAAAATAGGAACAAAGATGAAGATCCAAATCCTCGAAATGGTTAGTGGATGCATATGATGCTTCATGATGTTTATGATGTTATGCACAAGTATATATGTACAAACAAATCACACAAGTTCCTAGTTTCAGGCTTGCATGGGGTTTCATAGGTAAGTACCCTCTTGAAGTTTAGTTGGCTCAACCTGTCCTAGAAATAGTAACCGGGTTCTAAGGAGCTCAATATCACTGGATTATTTTCCGTGTTCAGTTTAGCCACTTTACTGGCGACCAAAATATTCCAAGAAAACAACCCTCAATGAGTGTAGTATCGAGTATCTACCAACTTCGGGCTACACCAAAGCCGATCATCTCACTACATCCTAAAAGGCTAAGTTGGTCAAGTAAAGGTTCTAAAAGTCCATTAGTGCTTCATGACATCACTCAGCGGCCCCGTATTCTCTTTGATTAACTCAAAGGCTACCAGTACCCACAAATATGTCGCACTAATATAGCTATTGCTTCAACCATGTCAGTATACCCTGCACAGTTTCCACAACGTATTTCTATTTACCTATGAATGTTTCCCAAATCCAGGTAGAGGATTCAAACCCAAATAATAGAACCAAAGTGTAAAGGATACAAGTCAAGTAAGATAAGCATGTAAATGTGATATAAACCCTAAGGTAACCCCACTTTTAGATTATTCCCCAGCAGAGTCGCCAGTTCTGTGATGCGGTGGGAGAACTGACTTAAGGTTTTGCGTTTGTGTTTGCAAATGTTGCGGTTTAGAAAGAGTCGCCACCGACTTTTATTTTATCCAAAAGGAAAGGTAAAAAAGCACAGGAAAGACCTTTGAGATTGTTTTTGGGTTCGGGGGGTAGATTATGAAAAGGGAAGGTGCTAACACCCTTTTCATCCATGGTTTTCCATGGGCTCTTAGTTACTTGTTTTAGATCACTTGCTTTTCTTTTCCAATTGTTTGAAATGGTACTTTGTGTGTGGTTTTGAAAGTATTTTGAAAAGAGGCCTTTGTTTAGGCAACCTTTGTAATGATTCTTGTTTGAATATATACAAAGGTGTTTGTCTTTTGAAAAAATGTTTCAATGTTTGAAAGTTTGTTTGGAAAATGTTTTGAAATTGTGTATCTGTTTTTGAAAATAGCAAGGATGGTTTACAAATTTGATCAAGTAACTAGGAGTTGTCTACCCTAATCAAAAGTCTTTCCTACACATTTTTATTCCTTTGACATTGTTGTTTTACCATTGTATTTGGTAAACAACCCTATCTTTGGATGTTAAACGGGACGGGCGTGGGTCATCGTATGACCATGATAACAATATTGCTAAGTATCTTAGCAAGTTTTTGAGGGACTAGATCATTTTTGTTTAGGCAACCAAGATAGCTTCATCGAGGGACTATGATCTTTTGTTTTGATTGATTTTGCCAAGATACCTAGCATGCATACCATGGCCATTTTAAGGCAACAAAGTGGATGAAACCCTAGGGGTGCTTGTGTGCATTGTGTTGTCATTTTTCATGCATTTTTGTCTTGTGTTTAGGTCATGCTATTTGTTTTGATTTTGATCTTTGCATACAAAACCCTAATCTTACTATCATGCATATAATACGATAAATTTCGTAAAAGTAAATCTAAGACTATTACAACATTATTATGGGTAGGGGGATACAAGTTTAAATAGGGGGATATTGCTCAAAATAAAAACCCTAAAACTATTACAACCATATTGAATTTATTGTACAAATAAATAAATAAGCAATTATTTAAATATACAATAAAATGTAAATATGCACAAATGTTTTTGTATTTATTTTATGTATGTAAAATAAATTTATTTATATCTTAAAAATAAGAAAATAAAAATGATTATTTTTTTGGAAAGGGTGGAAACCCTAGTTTTTTTTTAAAAGAAAATATATATTCTAATTATTTATTTATTCATTTTTATGTACAAGAAAATAAATAAATATATATACAAAAATGTTAAAAAACAAAATATGTGAGAAAATATTATTTTATATGTATAATATAATAAAATAAAATATGTAAGTATTTTATTATTATTTGCAATTTATTTAAGAAAAATAAAGTATATATTATTAGTAAACTATTTTTATGCCCAAAAAATAATAAAAATAATAAAATAAAAATGTAAAAATTAAGAAAATATTTTTGGTGATTTTTAATATTTAGAAAAAATAATAAAAGTCAAAAAATATAAAAGAAATGAAAAATATACAAAAATAAAACAAATGGGCTAAGGGGGTGCAGAAAATAAAGAGGGGGGTGCAAATAGCAAAAAAAACCAGGCCCGACCCAAACTTCCACTTCGTCCCTGTCTTTAGAACAAAAAACACGGATCCTATGTTCAAAACTGTATCTCCTGCATACTTGCTTAAAAACGAAATCTTGCAACATGAAACTTGTAGCTTTTTAAATCACGATTCCAACCATATAAAAAACTTGATCTAACTCTAAGAAACCAGGGAGAATTTAGTGCCCCTAATTTATGACCTAGTTTTTTCAGCAACTTCAACATCCAAATTCTCCTAGCTTGGTTAATATAAATGAAATCTACGCATATGTACAACTCAAGGACATTAAAGACTACATTTTTACTTCACAAACCTAAGCCTAAGGATGTCTAAATAAGGAGATAGAAAGTTGGAAATTACCTTGTTTAGTCAAGTTTGAATATGGAAGTGTAGGAGTTGTGAGTGAGGCCTGAAGGTTTTTTGAGCTTGCTTGAAGTTCCCTTGACCTTTCCCAATGCTCAACTTGCTTTGAAATGGCTTGAATCTCCCTATATAACTCAACCTGCAAACTCAGAAATTGAAAATGGTGAAGCTTAAAAATGAAGTTACAGTTGCTTGAGGAGGGCTTGGATAGTTCATATGGGATGTATGGAATGTGTCTGAAGTGGTTCAAAATAAAACGCATGAGGCAATTTGGTTTTGGCTTAGTGTTTGCAGAGATGGCCCTGTTTTGGGCAGAAGTTGGTATTTTTGTGTTTCAGGGTGTTTTGAAGCTTGGAATCGTGTTTTAGGCTTGTTGTAATATGTTTAGGTCGTTTTAAAATGTTACAAGACTTAGTTTTATCAGATGCACCAGTTATGTTTCTTTTGCAAGCTTACTTGCTTTTGAAGCAAAAGTGAGTTGACACAGGCAAAGGCTTGTACAAGCTAGCTCAGGGTCTGCACATAGTTGGTACACTTTTCCTGATATTTGTGGAGTTGGTTTGCAGCAAGATATTGGTTTCAAGGCTCAAGGAAAACAAAATTGCATAAAGTGTGCTTTATGGAAATGGTATTGTTAACTTTTTGCCATTTTTGGATTAAACCTTTGTACAAAGCTTCAAGGATCAAAACAATGCCATTAACCATTGTATTTGAATTTAATTTATGAGTGTAGAAAGGATTAGAACCTGTAAAAAAAGTTTCCATGAAGATAGGTCAAAATCCTGCCTAAACTAGGGCAAAATTTCACTAAGTTAAAAGTTTCATGGACCCTTATTCACAAAATCATAACTTGAGATCCAAGCATCTTTTGGGAAAACTTTGTGAATCAAAGTTGTAGATTTTGTGGAGGACTACAAATTTCATGTTGGAAGTTTTCTTTGAATCAAATTTCATCATGGTGAAAAAGTTGGGAAAGGTTGGGGAAAAATAAGAAATTTTCATAACTTAGAAAATTTCTAAGTCATATTTTCCATTTTAAACCCTAATTTCTAAAATTAGGTTTCTTGGTGAACAAGTTTCATGTTTTGACACATCTTGATGAAAAATGACCCTTGGCACTTGATTTTGACCAAAAAGTTAAAGTTTGACTTTTCAGTGTACAATTGATTTTTGATCAGTTGACTGGAAAATTCATCTGTCAATCCAATGCATTTGAGATCTTTTGAACCTTGTCATTAGGTCACGATGATTCCTGGAAACTTTTCTTGAACCCAATTTTCCATTGGCTGGGTGAAAAAACAGAAATTTCCCTTCTACAGTCAAAACCCTAAAAATGACAATTTTGCCCTTTTGAAGATCTGATCAAATTTCTTGAGGAGTTGTGGTCCAAACTTGATAAAATGGTTCATATGAGTCTATAATGTTGATGTGGATAAAAAATTATGAGGTTTGATTGTAAATTGGCCACAATTGACTTTTTCCCCAATACAGCTGATTCAACTGTCCAATTGACTGGGCAAAAAAGTGAATCAAAGCTTGAAACTTGGTATGAGAAATCTTAGAGGTCCAACATGAAGTATGAAAGTCACATGAGGCATTGGAAGTCCAAAAATCCCTGTGCAAACTCAAACCCTAATTTCAGGTCAATAGTGCAAGAAAATATCCTAAGCAGAGCAAACCCTAATCTGATCTTGAATCCAAGAAGTCTTGTGAGGAAGATCTTGATAAAATGAGAGGGCAAATTTTGGGGTACAACACCTATCTTTGGATGTTAACGGGACGGGCGTGGATCATCGTATGACCATGATAGCAATGTTGCCAAGTATCTTAGCAATTTTTGAGGGACCAAGATCATCTTTGTTTAGGCAACCTTTTGATAGCGTCATCGAGGGACTATGATCTTATATTTGTTTTGTTTTGCCAAGATACTTCGCGGGCGTAACATGGCGATTTTTATTTAAGCAACCAAGTGGGAGAAACCCTAAGGGTGCTAGTGTGCAAAGTGTGTCATTTTTCATGCTTTTGTCTTGTATTAGGTTTTTCTATTTGTTTTGATTTTGTTCTTGTCAAGCAAACCCTAGTTTACTAAACATGGTATAAAAGCGATAAATTGCATAAAATAAACTTAAGCTATTACAACAATTATTATGGGAGGGGGATACAAGTTTTGAATGGGGATTTTGCACAAATATAAACCTAAATATATTATTACAACCCAATCGAATATTGTGCGAATTAAATAAATATACAAATATTTAAAATGCAATGTAATTTATTTATATGAAAAATGTTTTTGTATTGTTTTTTGTATGAGAAAATAATTTAATTTAAACCCTAGAAATTAAGGAAAAAATATTGTTATTTTTGGAGGGGTGAAACCCTAATTTTCAATTAAAAGAAAATATATGTTCTATATTAATATTTTGTCCATTTTTTGTATAAGAAAATAATAAATAATATTATGTTTAAATATTAAAAATTAAATATGTATAGAAAAAAAATATTTTATGTGTATAAATAATATAATAAAAATATTAAGTATTATTAATTATATTTACAAATTTATTTGAGAAAATAAAATCTATCATCCTAATAAACTATTTTTCATGCAAAAAATAATAGAAAAAAAAATGCAAAAAATAAAGAAATTATTTTTTATGATTTTTATGATTCAGAAAAATAAATAAAAGTAATAAATATGAAAATATAAAAAGAAATATGAAAAATAAAACAAATAAGCCAGGGGGTGCAAATAGTGGGTCAGGAGGTGAAAAAAGTAAAAACAAAAAGCCCATAACAACAACTTCGTTCCTGTCCTTCAGCTTCTGCGCGCGCGTTTTAGCTTAACCTGCAACTTACTCATGCTTGCACAAAAACAAAAACCCATAACATGAAACTTGTGGCATTTGAGCTCACGATTCCAACAATATAAACTTTGTAATCTAACTCTCAAAGATCAGGGAGAATTTTGGAATCCCCAATTCGTGACCTAAAAATTTTATGAACTTCAAGCTTCAAATTCTCATAGCACAGTTAATATAAATGACAAGTATGCATATGTACAGCTTCAATATGTTAAGGACTACATTTTTTCTTCACAAATCATGGCTTGAGGATTCCTATTCAGAGAGATAGAGTTTTGAAAAATACCTCCTTCAGTTGGATTTGAGTAGAGCAATGTAGAGACTTTAATGGAAGCCTGAGGATTGTGTGAGCTTCCTTGAACTTCCTTCAAGTTATTCCAAAGCCTAGCTTGCTTTGTGGATGGCCAGAAGTCTCTGCACAAGTCAAGCTGCAAACTCCAAGTTTGAAAATGGCAATGGCTGAAATAGGGCTTACAGATGCAGGATGAATGCTTGGACTGCTTTGGTATGATGTGTATGAAGTGTTTCAAATGTTAAAATGCAAAACGCACGAGCCAAAAATTAGTTGGCTTTGGTTTTGCATAACTGCTATGTTTGGACAGAAAAATGGAGTTTTGAGTTTGAGAGTGTTTCAGTTGTCAAGCAATCGTGTTATGTGTTACACAATGTTTGTATACTTGTATAGAATGGATACAAAGTCCACTCCTCAACAGATGTGCAAGCTTTTTTCTTTTCACCAACTTTCTTGCTTTTTAAGTAAAGTGAGGTGACTTATGCTACATGCTTGTCCTTTCTTGCTTGAAGCCTGAAATCAACTTGTACAAATTGCCTGAGAGTTGTGTGAAATGCTTGTACCAAAGGGATAGGTCCAAGGCTCAAGATTTGTAAAGTTTCAAAATCTCACCTTTATGAAAATGGCATTGTAACTTTTTGGCCAAAAATAGAAACATCTCTTGTACAATGCTTCAAAAGTGAAAATAAAGCCTTTAAGCTCTGAGTTTGCATTTAATTATGGAGTGTAGAATGAGTTTAGGACCTGTAAAGTAAGATTCAAACAGCATGGATTGGATTTGCAACTTGATCTCATGTAAAAATGGCTTGAACAAAAGTGATAAAATGCTAACTTTCCTTCTTCAATTCTCCCTAACCAAAAATGATCTTGGAGAGTTCTTGGATATTTTGGAAAGATTTAAATGTTCTCTATAATCCATCTTTGAAATGAATTTTGAGATACCTCTTGGAACTAGGTGAAAATGTCCATGAAGTTGGGTGAAAAAACTGCCTAAATTAGGGCAAATTTTCACTAAGTTATTTAGTTCATGGTCCTATATTCACAAATTTATAACTTGAGATCCAAGAATATTTTGAGAAACGTTTGTGAAGCAAAGTTTTATATTTCATGGAGGACTACAACTTTCATGTTGGAAGTTTTCTTTGAATCAAAATGCATCATGGTGAAAAAGTGGTGAACAATTGGGAAAAAATAAGAAAATTTCCATACTTAGAAAAATTCTAAGTTATGAAAATTTTCAAATTCAAAACCCTAATTTTCAAAATTGGTTTTCTTGGTCAACAAGTTTCATATTTTGACATATCTTGATGAATTATGACCCTTGACACTTGATTTTGACCAAAAAGTCAAAGTTTGACTTTTCAGTGTATAGTTGACTTTTGATCAGTTGACTGCAAAATTCATCTGTCAATCCAATGAACTTGAGATATTTTGAACCATGTAATTAGGTCAAGATGATGCCATTGAACCCTTGAAATCCCGTTTGAACTCAATTGGTCATTGGTTGGGTTAAAAATCAGAAATTACCCTTTCTCAGTCAAAACCCTAATTTTGACCATTTTGCCCTTTTGATGATTTGATCAAATTTCTTGAGGAGTTGTGATCCAAACTTGATCAAATGGTACATATGAGTCTAAAATGTTGATGTGGAACAAAAATTATGAAGTTTGACTGTAAATTGGCCATGGTTGACTTTTTCCCCAATACAGCTGATTTTTAGGTCAATTGTCCAATTGACTGATAAAAAATGTGGTTCAAGGCTTGAAACTTAGCATGAGCAATCTTAGGGGTCCAACATGATGTATGAAAGTCACATGAAGCATTGGTGGTATAAAAATCCTTGTGAAAACTCAAACCCTAATTTTGGGGTATTAGTGCAAGAGGAGATATCCTGAGCTGAGTAAACCCTAATCTTGTCTTGAGTCCAAGAAGTCTTGTGAGAAAAATCTTGATAAATGAGAGGGAAAATTTTGGGGTACAACATAGTATTCTGGCCAATTCCCCTGGCACCTCACAATCTTCCTCACCTTCGTATTCGGCTTGGTAGATCAGATCTTTAGAGTCACTGAAGGCTATAGAAGTATCATTACCCATGGGATCCGGAATGGAGGGGTACATGCACTTGTGAGTGTGGATGTGTGTAAGGGTATAACCATCTTTAAACAATAAAATGTAAAAGAAAGACAATGTGCACAAAATATTTATATGTGAAAAAGGAATTTTTTTTATTAATAACCATGTATTAAAAAAATATTTCGCAAATAACCGGGTTTCGGAAAAAATTACGCAAATAACCATGTTTCAGATGGCTCCACAAAGGAGGAGCCATCTCAATTGGCGCATGCACCTAGGGTTTTTCCCTAGGCGCCATCTCACTTGGCGCCTCCCTTGGCTTTTAGCCAAGTGAGATGGCGCATGCTCCTTAAAAATGAGAGGAGGCGCCATCTCACTTGGCGTCTAGGGCAAAACTAGGGCAAAATGCTGTTTTATAAATAATTCTTCCGTTTCTTCGAAATTTCTCACACTTTCTCGCACTGTATTTTTATTTTGTACTCCGTTATTTGCGTAATGACGTCGCCTATGATTTTTAGCAGAGATGGTTACGTTATATTCTCCGCCACAAAACCTGCGATAAAAATGAAATTCTGGCACATTCACTCCATGGAGCGTCTGAAGCGGGAGTTGATGCGGTGGCTAGATGGAGACATCGCGGAGGGGGAAAAAATTCGAAGGATCCAGCGAAAACGAACAACAACCTCGCATGCGACAGGAAGACCTAATGTGTGGTTGGAGGAAGTCAAAACAGACAGTGATGTAATGCTGATGATGCATGGGTCAGATGAAATTGTGTTAACAGTTGTAATTTCCTAGATTGAATATCGTTAATCATTGTTGTACGCGAAAACCCTAATGTAATTTCCTAGATTGAATTTCCTAAATTGTGTTAACAGTTTTATTAATGGAAAACCCTAATGTTTACAACACAAATATTGAAAAGATTTATTGTATTACAATATTTATGTGGTCGAGCCAGACGCCCGATTCGGACAGTTTTTGCGATTGTGTCCGACCTGATGGCATAAACCACACTTTCTTTCCAACCTGTCAAGATCGTCCATTTCTGTTGTGATGCGCCTACTTTTGGGACGACCCTTCTTGTTCCTTCTCATTTGGTCATTGTGCCAAACTATATCGCCGTTGTATTCAGGCCAATAATCCGGTTTTACCACTGTTGGCTCCTAAATTCGACACCCTTGTTTTTATTAATATCAGCCATTAAAGCTGAAGGATGTTTTCGACCAGCTGGGTCTGTCGAAATGCCCATCAGAAGATGGCAATGTACTTAGAGGATTTCTTCCAAGGGAGAATTTGGTTGCCTTCGACGTCGAAGGTGTGGCTCGTCGAAGATGCCTCTCGACGAAGGTGTTCGATTGTTCAGAGTGGAACGGTTTGAAATTCAAGCGTTTGGAGGGAAAACGGTTTCCAGCGGTTACCAAGTGCAACGTGCAAAGTTCTGGAGCGTCGAACGCTGAGAACGTGCCAAGTGGAGTCATCTCGAAGCAGTGTAACTGCCCGACGGTTACTTGGGATGTTTTAGTATAAATATTAGTAGTTCACGCAGTTTTTCGCGTGTGTTCACAATTATATACAAAGTCACTCATATAGATTCGAGTACCCAGCGTGTGAGAAAGAATTGTTGAGAATGTATGTGTGAAACACCACTTTTATTAATCAAAGTCATTTATTTTCCAGAAACTTTACTTGCTTTCTCCTTTACTTTTCCTGTCGAAAACCTTTATTTCAAGCCTTCCTTTATTTTATCAAGTTCTCTTCTTCATGCAATTTACATAAAGCTCCTTTATTTTCTTGTCATTTAACCTTTGTCAAACTTAACCAAAACCCCAAAATCAACCATGTCTTAGGATCAATCTGATCGATCCTGCGAGTAACCAAATAAGTAACCATTTGGAAGATCAGCGGTTGTTTACCAAAACCAACGGTAAACAAATTGGCACACCCGGTGGGACTGTGTGTTGATTTTGAAGTTTAATCTGTTTACACGAAATATCGTTCTTTTTCGAGGAGTGTTGTATGTTATTGAGAAGTGGTAGAATATACAATAACAATACCAATACTGCCAGAAGAAGAGAAGAGATGGCGAATCCGCCAAACAATAACGAAATCCCACAAACGAATGTGGGATAAATGGTTTTCCCAACCGTAAGTGAAGCGATAACCGCTGGTTCAACACCATCAGTAACGGTCACAATGACGGGGCCATTACCTCCGTTCACTGGCCCCAGAGTGCCTTTGGGAACCCCCCCACCAAGGGGAAATTTAGGCACAAGGCCTTATGTTCCCCCAGGATTTATGACAGGCGGTCATAATCGAGAACCACTCTATGGCATGCCAACGTCTGACTTGGCTAGCCTAACGAACGTTGCGTCCACTTTTTCAGACCCTTTAGTGAGTGCCTCTTCGCCACTCCAAGGTTCTGGAGTAGGTATGGCGAATAGAAATAGGACCCAACTCTTAGGAGGAACGTCCCAAGTAGCACATGGCCTTACAAATGCCTCGACAGCAGTCTTGAGGCAACAAATGGACGAAAGCAACCATGATATGGTTCAAATGTTGGCACAAACTTTAAGTACAGTGCCGAATCCTCTAATACAAAACACCACCCAATCGAATCAGCAGATGACAGCGCAAATGACGCGTTTGGCTGATTTCTTTGGAGTACCCCAACCTATTCGACAGCCCCAAAGGGCGCCAATAAGGGGAAACCAAGGTATATTCTTAGAGGAGGAAACCACTATCAACCAAGGCCAGCAGCCTGTCGAAGAAAACCTTAGGGCACGATTGGAGCAGCCTGTCGAAGAGCCTAGGGTTATAACCCCAGAGGTAAGGTTAGTTAACAGAAACCAAAATGCTGACGAAGTAGTTCAGCATATCCAATACCAAAACATGGGTTTGGAAAATAATCTGGCAACCATGATCGAAAGAATCATGACGCAAAATGGGATGAACCTGGGCTTTCGTAGGCCCAACTTCACATCCCCACTGTCAGAATACGTGTTACAAACAGACTTACCTCCTAGATGTAAAGTCCCTAAGTTCACTAAATTCTCTGGGGACACGACAGAGTCTACTGTCGAACATGTGGCGAGATACTTGATCGAAGCAGGAGATATTTCAAACAACGAAAACCTGAGGATTAAGTACTTCCCAAGTTCTTTAACAAAGAACGCTTTTACTTGGTTTACGACTCTCCCTCCCAATTCGATCCATCATTGGACCCAGTTGGAGAGATTGTTCCATGAGCAATTCTACATGGGACAAACCAAGATAAGCCTGAAGGAACTGGCCAGTGAAAAGAGACGTTTCACTGAACCTATAGACGAGTATCTAAATAGGTTTAGGTTGCTCAAAGCGAGATGTTTTACGCAAGTGCCAGAACATGACTTAGTCGAAATAGCCGCAGGCGGCTTAGATTATTCCATTAGGAAGAAGTTAGACACTCAATACCTGAGAGACATGGCCCAACTGGCCGATAGAGTTCGACAGGTCGAACGCCTTAAAGTTGAGAAAGCCAAGGCAACGAAAACTCATAAAAGAGAGAGGATAGCGTATGTTGAGATGGATGACGAAGATCCAGAAACCTTCGACGAAACTATAACTGTCGAAGAAGGCGAAGTCGATTTAGCGGAACTAAAACAAGGACCACCATATTCTTGCAAACTATTAGTCCCCTCAAGTGGAAAAAATCCAACTGGTCCAGAAAGGACCAACGATAGGTTCCCCAAAAAGACTTATAGTTTTGATATTACAAAATGTGATGAAATCTTTGACTTGCTTGTAAAAGATGGCCAAATGATAATACCCCCAGGGGTAAAAGTGCCTCCTCTTGATCAAAGAAAGAAGAGAGGCTTTTGTAAATATCATAATTTTCTGGGCCATAAAATGTCTCAATGTTTTCTTTTCAGGAATCTTGTGCAAGACGCTATCGAAGAAGGGAGGTTGAAGTTTGCTGACAAGACCCCCATGACTGTGGACTCTAACCCGTTGCAGGCTGAAGCCCATTATGCTGAACCTTCAGAGGTGAATGTGATAGAGGCATCCAGAAGCCAGTCGAAGAGGCCAGGAATCACAATGGTCGAAGTCTCAAAGGACCATATCAACATGCCAATCTTTGGCAGTTTTTCTGGGAATCTATCCAGAAAGACAATTGAAGCGGTTCAGAAAGCGGTCGAAAGCCCAAAGCTGGAGACAGTTGGAGCCCAAAAATCTGGAACAAAACCCAGTTCTCACTTGGCCGCAGTTCAAGGCCAGACAGAGGGCTTGGAGATTCAAATGAAGCAGTTGACTCTTGCCAAAAAGATACCATGAATGTCAACATGGTCGAAGTCTCTGAACCAAAAGTGTCAGAGGAGGCCATGAGGCAAGAACAAGCTAACAAAACTGCTTTCCCTCGGGAAAATGAAAATCTGGCAGATTTTCTGCAAAGATGCCAGAAAAAGAAGTCAGAAGTGATGCTGTGTCCCAGATGCAGTTCGATCTTCGACAAAAAAGCTGCTGAACATATTCAAGGTGTAAGAGCAGCAAATAAAAGAAGGGAAAATGTTGATCTTCGACATGATCCCAGAAGACCCTCCCAAAGAGGTTCAAACCAAGAAAAGAGGCCACTGACTTTCAGGCCTCCAACTAATGTGCCAGTAGATACATGGTACAAAACATCTGGTCGAAAGAGGCCAAGCGAGGAAAGATGGCACTCCTTCGATGTGCCAAGAGGTTCGTCTTTAACACATAAGAAAGAGCCTCAGGTTGCTACCCCTAAAGTAACACAGGTGTCAAGCAACTACAAAGGGAAAAATCCCATGTCTCGATCTCAATGGAGGAGATACCAGAGGCGTCGAAAAGCTGAGAGGGAGGCTGCTAATGAACCAAAGGCAGAAACCAGTTCAAATGTTCCTCAAAGAAAGCAAAGGAAGCCTCTGGAAAGAGAACCAGTAACCAATAGGCTAGTTTGGCCTAACCAAGGTGAAGTTGATGACGAAGATGGTTCTGAGTCTGATGACACTTTGGACATCATGGTGAATATAGTCTCAGTGCTGCCCAGAGAGTTCAACCGCCAGGTGGAGGTCGAAACAAGCGATTGGGAAGTGGAGCAAGAAATGGCCAAACATAGGCCAGTGTGCTATTTCGTCATGGATAATGGCACTACTGAGGAGCAAAATGGGTTCTTCGAACCACCTACAGAGGCGATGAAAAATCACCTCAAGCCTTTATTTATAAGGGCTAAACTCGAAGAAACCACAGTGAATAAAATCTTGGTGGATTGTGGGGCAACCATCAACATTATTCCTCACTTTATGCTAAGGAAAATAGGCAAAAGTGATGAGAATATCAAGCCTCACAACATGGTCCTGTCGAACTATGAAGGCGGCATAGGGACCACTATGGGAGTGATCCAACTGGATATCAAGGTGGGATCTATCCTTCGACCAACTATGTTTATGGTCATATCGGCCAAACCTAACTATAATCTTTTGTTGGGCCGTGAATGGATTCATGGTGTTGGGGCTGTACCATCATCAATGCACCAGAGGTTGCTGCTATGGCGTCCAGATGGGATGGTCGAAAACATAGAAGTAGACCAAAGCTATTACCTGGGCGAAGTGAATCACCTGGGGCTGGCAGACTTCGACAAGAACTTGGCTCACATAGGGCCATGTCCAACACCTGACTTCGACTTGGCGCCAGCGCCAAATACTTTTTGTTCCCTATACCTGCACCCTGAGCATGGTTTCCAATGGGACAGAGAAGACTTGTCCCACATAGACTTTAGTGGGTTAACTGATATCCAACCAACTGGTTGGGGAAGTGAATTCAGTGATAATGACTGAGTCACAATCATTGAAGCGAATTTCGGCTTACGTAGCCGAAACAAAGTTGATAACGGCTCTCGAAGCCGAAGTAAAGTACATGGCCACACAGGCCAATGATCAACAGTTATCTTCTACAGGTCCTGGAAAGGACTTCGATCCAGAACCTCCTGATATCATGCCAGAAGGGATGCAGGAACAGAGGCTCGACGCCATCTATGACGATGAGCCTTTGGGCTTCGAAAAGGACCCCTTGGCGAACAACATCAAAATGTTAGCGCAAGATCCTTTAGAAGAAATCAACTTGGGCGAAGGGTCAGAGAAAAAGCCAACTTACATCAGTGCCAAAATTGACCCAAAACTTAGGTTGGAAGTAATCCAATTATTAAAGGAGTTCAAGGACTATTTTGCATGGGATTACAACGAAATGCCTGGTCTCGACAGAGGGTTGGTGGAACTTCAGTTGCCAATCAAACCTGGGAAGAAGCCAATCAAGCAAAGTCCAAGACGCTTCGCTCTAGAAATACTGTCGAAGATCAAAACGGAAGTCGAAAGACTGCTGAAGTGCAAATTCATACGCGTTACGAGGTACGTCGAATGGATTGCAAACATTGTGCCAGTAATTAAGAAAAATGGTACATTGAGGGTGTGCATAGATTTCAGAGATTTGAATGCTGCTACACCCAAAGATGAATATCCTATGCCTGTGGCGAAAATGCTAGTCGATTCTGCCGCTGGCTATGAATACCTGAGTATGCTCGATGGTTATTCAGGATATAATCAAATATTCATTGCTGAAGAGGATGTGTCGAAAACAGCTTTTCGATGCCCTGGGGCTTTAGGCACTTACGAATGGGTAGTGATGCCTTTTGGCCTAAAGAACGCTGGGGCAACATACCAGCGAGCAATGAATTCCATCTTCCATGATTTTATTAACACCTTTATGCAAGTATATATTGATGACATTGTTATAAAATCTATTTCCAGGAAGAACCATATAGACCACCTTCGACAATCATTCGAAAGAATGAGAGAACATGGTCTCAAGATGAACCCTTTGAAGTGTGCATTCTGTGTGAAAGCTGGAGATTTCTTGGGCTTCGTTGTCCACAAGAAAGGAATCGAAATCAACCAGAACAAGACGAAGGCAATTCTGGAAGCGAAAGCGCCATCGAACAAAAAGGAATTGCAATCTCTGTTAGGCAAGATAAATTTCTTAAGGAGATTCATATCTAACCTAAGTGGGAAAGCTCAAGCCTTTTCACCCTTGCTTCGACTGAACAAAGAGGGATTCGAATGGGGGCAGGAGCAACAAGAAGCCTTCAACAAAATCAAAGGGTATCTCACAAAGCCACCTATTTTGGTGCCTCCTTGTAGCAATAGGAGTATGAGATTGTACATAGCTGCATCCGACAAAACTTTGGGAAGCATGTTAGCCCAAGAAGATGAAAATGGAGTCGAAAGACCCATTTACTATCTTAGTAGAGTTTTGAACGATGCAGAAACTAGATATAGCGAAGTTGAAAAATTGTGTCTATGTCTGTATTTCTCTTGTACAAAACTCAAGCAATATATAAAACCAGTTGATGTGTATGTTTCGTCTCATTTTGATGTTTTTAAGTACATGTTGTCGAAACCCATCTTGCACAGTCGAATTGGCAAGTGGGCACTAGCATTAACTGAATACTCCTTGACCTTTATGCCTCTTAAGGCAGTAAAAGGACAAGTGGTTGCAGACTTTATAGTCGACCACTCAATTCAAGTTGAGAGTATTGATTATGTGGAGATAGAACCTTGGAAATTCTACTTCGATGGTTCCAGCCATAAAGACGGAACAGGAGTAGGAGTCTTGATTATTTCTCCAGAAAAAATTCCAACAACATTCAAGTACAAGATATCAGGTTCTTGTTCGAACAATGAGGCTGAGTATGAAGCTCTAATTACTGGCCTTGAGATATTGTTGGAATTGGGGGGCAACTCGAGTCGAAATAATGGGAGACTCAGAGTTAGTCATTAAGCAAGTCACAAAAGAATATAAATGCATAAGAGAAAATCTCATTATGTACTTTGTGATAGCAAACCGTTTATTGAAAAAATTTGAAATGGTCAATATTCGACACATACCCAGATTGGAAAATCAAATAGCCAACGATTTGGCACAAATTGCATCTGGGTACAAAATTTCAAAAACGAGATTACAAAGAGCAATCGAAGTTCGAGAAAAGATAAAAGCAACTTGTTTGTCACCAACAAACTTGGAGTCGACAAGACTAGGGTATGCTGATCAAAGTAACTTCGAAATTTCGTTCATAAACAATTTGTCAGAGCAGGATTGGAGGAAACCCATTGTGGATTATCTTCAAAATCCAGTAGCTTCGACAGAACGAAAAACAAAGTATAGGGCGTTGAGTTACGTACTCATGGGTAATGAGTTATTTAAAAAGACGCCTGAAGGGGTATTGCTAAAATGCTTAAGTGAAACTGAAGCATACATAGCCCTTTCGACTACGCACGCTGGAACATGTGGGGCTCACCAAGTAGGCCATAAGATGAAATGGTTGTTGTCTCGACAAGGACTATACTGGCCCACCATGTTGAAAGATTGTGTCGAGTTCGCCAAGGGTTGTCAAGAATGTCAAGTCCATACAGGCATCCAACATGTACCAGCAAGCGAACTTCACTCGATAGTGAAACCTTGGCCCTTTAGAGGATGGGCGTTGGACCTTATTGGAGAGATTCGACCAGCATCATCAAAGAGCCAGAAGTATATATTGGTAGGCATTGATTATTTTACTAAGTGGATCGAAGCTATTCCTTTAGTCAATGTAGACCAAGAAAATGTCATTGAATTTATTCAAAAGAACATTATCTTTAGATATGGAATCCCTGAGACTATAACTACTGATCAAGGATCAGTTTTCACCGGTCGAAAGATGCAGGAATTCGCTCAGGAAACAGGCTTTAAACTCCTAACATCAACGCCTTATTATGCACAGGAAAACGGTCAAGTCGAAGCAGCGAACAAAGTAGTGATTGGCTTGATAAAAAAGCATGTTGGGAAGAAGCCAAAAAATTGGCATAAGACGTTAGACCAGATTTTGTGGGCCTGTCGAACGTCCCCAAAAGAAGCCACAGGTACGACACCATATAGGCTAACTTTTGGTCATGACGCAGTGTTGCCCGCAGAAATTTGTCTTCAATCTGCATAGGTTCAGAGACACCATGATATTCCCACTGAAGTTTATTGGGATATGATGTTAGACGAACTAGTAGATTTAGACGAAGAAAGGTTACGCGCTCTCGACCTACTAAGGCTTCAGAAGAAAAGAGTAGAAGACTCTTACAATAAAAAAGTGAAACCTAAGGCATTCTCGCCTGGAGAATTAGTTTGGAAGGTGATTCTTCCCATGGATCGAAGGGATCGAAGCATGGGAAAATGGTCACCCAAATGGGAAGGACCATTCAGAATTATCCAAACTTTTTCTGGTGGAGCTTACGAAGTCGAAGAGTTAGGCGACGATAAAAGGCTCTTGAGAGTAAATGGCAAATATTTGAAAAAGTATAAACCTATACTCCAAGAGATCAAAATAAATAACAAGTAACGACTAAATTAACCATAAATAAGCCAAAATGGAAAATTTTATAAATTAGCCAAAATGGCAATATTGTCAAATACACTTTACAATACATGGTTAAAAAGCTGAATCAATCAGAAGGGGATGGAATCTTTGAGTCGAAGGTATTTAGCTTGCTGTAACTCCAATCTTTTGTTGCACAAGGCATTCGCCTGGACAAGCTTGGCAATTTGATCATCGAAGGCTTGAGCTTTCTCAGCAAATTCTAGGCCTTGTGTGATTTCAGCTTGACTTTCGGTGTCTGGAACAGTCGAGAGAAGTTCCTCCTTGCTCTTAGTATTGGCATTCATCTTGGCCTCTAGCTCTTCGATTTGCGCCTTTATGGAAGCATTCTCTCGATCTATGGCATCAATTTCTTCCTGCTTAGACGCCTTTTGCTTCGACAACTCTGCAATCCGAGATGTCGTCTCTGATACAGCAGTCCATGCAGAAGAACTTTTGCCATATAACACTTCAAGCTGGTTGTTGAAGCCTCTTTGTCACCGATAGTCTGCTGAGACTTGATCAATAATGGAGTGTAACTCCATGATAAAGCCTGAAACCTCCGGAGTCACAGCTAGCAAGTCTACGGCATTCAAAATAGTCCCCAAATATGATGGAGCAGTTGGGTCCCCCTCCAAAGCTTTCATCAAATCTCTCTTGAAGAACTGAGCCTTGACCTTCGTCAAAGCCTCATCGAGAGGAGAAGTTTCAGTGGACTTCCCCAACTGAGTAGAAGCCCCCTAACTAATATCAGACGAACTCCCCTTGCTCTCGATAATGGCATTCAGATAGCCAACAGGATCAGTTTGCTTCAAGAGTGCTAAGTCTTCTTTCGACCTATGCTTTGTTGAAGTGGTAACCTTTGCAGCAGCGTTGTCTTGGGTTTGAGGCTGTTGAGTAGCATTTTCCTCGACTTGACTCTCTTCGACTTGAACTTCAGTAGTGCCAGCGTCACCATGATCCCCTTCGCCAGCGTCACCGTGATCCCCTTCGTCACGATGTTCCTCCGACAGATCAACCACCTGAATCTCTTTTGGTTGTTGCTCTTCTGTTTGTGGATCTTCTGTTTGATGTTCTGCTGTCTCAGCATTGGCTTCATTTGTTTCAATATTGGCTTCATCGTTCGCCAAGTCTTTCTCTTGTGGCCTACTGAGTTCAGCAGAGTCCAATGTTTCAGAAGTCCTTGGCGCTGAGCTTTCAGTGGTTTCCTGAAAAAAGAAGAAGAAGGATCTTCTAAGTTAGAAAAGAGACATAATCGAATGTGGGTATCGACACCTGAGTTAAAAAAGGGTCAAAGAGATTACCTGCAGAGGAACTTCAGCCCCAGGGCTGGAATTGTCGCTTTCGACAGGTTTATTGAGAAGAACATTTAGTTCCTCCTCCGTTGGCTCTTCAATAATTACTGGAGGTGGCCTGGGCCTTCTCCCAGCAACCTTTATTCTGATTGTTCGAGTCTCAGGAGAAGGAACGTCCTTCTTTAGATTTCTCCTTTTAAGAGGGGCAGGGGGAGAATCATCTTCTTCGTCACTCCCAGATTCGACCGTCAGTGCTGGTCGTTTCTTGGGTGAAGGTGCCTAAAAAACCAATTGGAGTTCGATTTAGAAGTTGCATCGAAAGTCAGAATGTTAAAACCAGAAGAAAATAATAAAAGTCTGGTTACCGGTGCAGAAGGCTTTCTCGAAGGACCTTCCCCCTGATGGCTTGTTGTAGTCTTCGCTGGCGCTATAGTCTTCGCCGGTGGTGGAGGTTTTGTCAAGGGACCTCCTCCCTGTTGGCCTTCTGCAGCTTTCTTGGCTGCAGGCTTTCGAACAACTGAAAGAAGACAAAATAATTAACAGGCTACCAGTCGAAAGGGAAAGACAAAATAATTTGGAAGGATGAACTTACATTTCTTTATTTTGTCCAAGACAAGGACAAAAGACTTCTGAAGTTCGTCCACGAAGTCCTTCTCGTCGAAAAACTCCTCAGCGTAGTAACTTTTCCACCACTCTTCGAAGGATGGTGAGCAGAGAAAGTTAAGCTGATAGTCGAACAACGAAAGGACTATTCGACCAGCATATCTTCCGATATGCTTAGTGGCAGCGTCTTCAGTGTAGTCATTGCAAAAGTATAACATAGACTTCTCCCTGGGAAAAATAGGAGAAGGAAGTGTTTGAATGATACCAAACTGGCGAGAAACCAAGTTTGGTTGATACGCGATCAGACTCAAGTGAGTCTTGGAGCTCTTGAATCGCAGGGGCATTATTCTTGGTGTGAGAAATGCTTCCCACACTGTTGTATGTTCTTCGACCTGAGGGCCACTTGACGATTTAGGATGGGGCCTCGTGAACCACTCTGGACCAACCTTTCGTCGAGCAAAGGGAGCCATGGTCGAAACAAACTCTTTCCTTTTTGAAAACATCAAGACGAAGTTTGTAAAGGTTTTTGAAGCTCCAGCCCATCTTCAGTTGGGGTCAGCAGAGCCAATCTGGTGCCTTCGATGCACCTATTTGCTATCTCCGGAGCCTGCTCATTTATTTGAGTCTTCTGAGGTAAGAAAGACTCGAAGGTGGCATTGAGCCACAGCTGAAGTAGCCAAAAAGGTCCTGCAAGCAGCAGACTGGCTCTGTTGTCGATGATCTTCAAAAGAGTGGCTCCGCTGCTAATCGACTCGTACAGATTCGCCAAAATCAATTCTGCCAAACAGATATTTTGGCCATGGTGGAGTTGGGTGGCGAGAGTGACCATCTTTTTGGTCACTTGTAAAGACTTTGTGCAGAACACAAAGCGTGACAACCATAAGGCTAGAAACGCGATATGCTCTACATCCGACACAGTGGCCGTCGACTTATCGTGATAATGATTGATATAGGTGGTGTAGGTTGGTTTTGTGGCAGAGAATCCAATCTGATCCTCCGACATTTCCTCTGGGTCGAAATAGTCCCCAGTAGGTCGAAGGCCAGTGATGGCAGCCACGTCGAACAACGTGGGTGTCAGCATTCCGCAGGGAAGGTGGAAGGTGAAATGGGTGTAATCCCAGAAGAGTAAGGAAGCTATCAACATTTCTGGGGAATAGTTGAGACCCGTTTTCGACAACATAACCAGGTCGAATATCCCCAGATCTTTCCAGATCGAAGCTTGGCTTTTCTCCATTTTTTTTCAGCCAAGCACTGTAGTCAGGAGTGAGGCTAGGGCTAGACCTGAAAGCCCTAACACCCCGATTGAGGAAGCGAAGATCGATTTTCTCCTTAGCAGGATCTTCGTTATCCTCGACATCTTTCTTAGAGCATCCAACAGGTTTGAGCCTCTCGAGCACTGGAAAGTAACTTTTGATCTTCATGGCTTCAGCAATGCTTGGGTATAGCGGGCCAGACATGGCAAAGATTTGGTTGGAGTATCCAACCGGAATCATGAGTTGGCGTGAATAGGCGTCACGTACAGCAATGTCTAGGGGTTCAGGAACCCTTCGTTGGCCTGTAGGAGAAACTACAGGAGCAGTGGAGAAAATCTTGGGTTTAGCATTTCCTGAGGGGATGTTAGAACTAGGAGCGGTGGAAGAACCGGACGCCATTGTTGATGTTAAGGTTGAAGATGAAGTGAAGAACAAAGTTGTTTGCAAAGTTTGCAGAGAGTTTTTGTTTAAAGAAGTTTGAAGGCAAGGTAGCGTGAAAAAGTCCCACAATGGGTACTTGGCGCTATTTATAGTAGTTGGGGAAATCCCCAAATTCGAGGACATTTAATGCCATTTAATGTTGCAGAGGGTAGTGGGACACGTGGCGTCCCCCTGTTAACACAGCCGTTCTGTAGAAATGAAAGGGTGCAGCGTGCGCCCTCATTTTTGGGAATTGTCATGATGACAATTTGTGAAAAGACATTTGGCACGCTGCACGCCGTACTGAGGTGACGTCTTAGGTACGGATGAAATGATGGCTTTTTCTTGGGATTGTCAGTGGTTGGTAGAAGACAAAAAGTGCACAATTTAATTTGTGACTAAGAGTGAGAAGATAGGTGTCGAATGGAATTTCAAAGAATGCCTTTTTCTTTTTCAGAGTCGAAATAAGGCATTCTTGGGGGGCAATTTGTTGGCTCCTAAATTCGACACCCTTGTTTTTATTAATATCAGCCATTAAAGATGAAGGATGTTTTCGACCAGCTGGGTCTGTCGAAATGCCCATCAGAAGATGGCAATGTACTTAGAGGATTTCTTCCAAGGGAGAATTTGGTTGCCTTCGACGTCGAAGGTGTGGCTCGTCGAAGATGCCTCTCGACGAAGGTGTTCGATTATTCAGAGTGGAACGGTTTGAAATTCAAGCGTTTGGAGGGAAAACGGTTTCCAGCGGTTACCAAGTGCAACGTGCAAAGATCTGGAGCGTCGAACGCTGAGAACGTGCCAAGTGGAGTCATCTCGAAGCAGTGTAACTGCCCGACGGTTACTTGGGATGTTTTAGTATAAATATTAGTAGTTCACGCAGTTTTTCGCGTGTGTTCACAATTATATACAAAGTCACTCATATAGATTCGAGTACCCAGCGTGTGAGAAAGAATTGTTGAGAATGTATGTGTGAAACACCACTTTTATTAATCAAAGTCATTTATTTTCCAGAAACTTTACTTGCTTTCTCCTTTACTTTTCCTGTCGAAAACCTCTATTTCAAGCCTTCCTTTATTTTATCAAGTTCTCTTCTTCATGCAATTTACATAAAGCTCCTTTATTTTCTTGTCATTTAACCATTGTCAAACTTAACCAAAACCCCAAAATCAACCATGTCTTAGGATCAATCTTATCGATCCTGCGAGTAACCAAATAAGTAACCATTTGGAAGATCAGCGGTTGTTTACCAAAACCAACGGTAAACAGCCACCAAAGGAAAGTTTTTGTTGTAAACAGTGAGCAACGTTTCATATTTGTAAACGTTTGACAGCAGTTGAAGCGCGTCTTGATGGGTATGAGCACAAGCGGCAATGACATGAGAGCAAGGCATACGAAATTCTTGAAACCTGCCACAATCGCACCATTGAGAAGGTAAAATGACCCTGTATTCTTGTCTTGCCAGGCCTTCATTGTGGTCGATTGTCTCTTTCACAATGAAGTTGTGGCTGTGTCGGTCAAACCGTGTAACCATGTGAGTGTTGGCTTTAGCACTTTCAGCCTTAATGTATTTCATGCAACTTTCACTCCATAGTTGTCCTGATTGCAACACCGCATACCACATTTCACCTCTTTTGGAAAATAACGCAGCCATCCTAAAATACGTGGATTTTACCAAGGCAGTGATTGGGAGGTTTCGTATGCCCTTGAATACCCCATTCATTGATTCAATAAGATTCGTTGTCATATGCCCCCATCTTTGGCCATTGTCGTATGACCTAGTCCACTTTTCGACCGGAATATTGTTGATCCACGTATCGGCTTCTGGATTAGACAAACGGATCTCGTTGCGGTAATATTTGAATGTGGGTTGTGTCAATGCATATCCCGCATTCATAACCGCTTTCCTCAATGTTTTGTCCTTGACCTCCCTCGAGAAATTCTGGACGATATGCCTGACGCAATAGACATGCGTAGAAGGAGGGTCATGCCAACCATTTGCTGGATTATTGTAGGCACTTTCAATGGAGGCATGTCTGTCCGAGATCAAACAGAGATCTGGTTGAGGAGCCACGTGTGTCTGAAGATTTTTCAGGAAAAAGCTCCAAGCACCACCGGTTTCCCCCTCGACAAGGGCAAACGCAACAGGGAAAATGTTGTTGTTGCCATCTTGTGCAACTGCCATCAATAGCGTGCCTTTGTACTTCCCATACAACCAAGTCCCGTCAATTTGTAGAATTGGTTTTCATGATGTAAACCCTGTGATGCATGGTTGAAATGCCCAAAACACGCGACTGAATATTCCGTTGCCATGCAGTAGACTACCATCTTGGGCGTACGTTGGAAATGTTTCCAGAACATAAACACTACCTGGAGAATATGTCTTGAGTGCATTTAGGTAGCGGGGAAGTTCTCGGTATGACTCCTCCCAGTTTCCGTACACCCTTTCAATCGCCTTAATCTTTGCTAACCATGCCTTACAGTAAGACGGAGTGTAGTTAAAAACCGTGGTGATGTGGGAGATGATTGTTTTCACCTTCAAAGATGGGTCGTTGATGACCAGGGGTAGGATTTCTTGACAGATTAGATCATGGTTGAGTTTTCGGTGGTCCTGTGATTGAGTGGAACTTACACAAGTGTGGGTAGTCATGGAACCTATGACCCAGCAGTCACCCCTTAATCTGTATGATGCGGTCAGCTTGAACATACAGTCAGGGTGGACACACTTGATCTTGTACCTTTCCGGGTTGACACGATCCACCTTAAAATCAACCGAGTTGAGCATGTGAAATTTTTTAATGGCCCTGATGCATTCCTCTCTGTTATGAAACTTGTCCTTCTCTTTTAAATTTTCATCCGACTGCATATACGGTTGGAAAAACAAGTCAGTAGAAGGTTCATCTCCGCCCATGTTGAAGTTTGTCATGTGCGGAGGTGGTGTGTAGATTTTTTCTGTAGGAATACTTGGGATGCCATCATCGTCAGAATCATCGTTCACCATTTCATCAAACTCTAACTCGTTATCTTCTTCTTCATCATCAACTGCATCTACCTCATCTTGTTCATTCTCCAAAGGATCAACCTCCTGTGTCACCGGAGGCTCTACCTCCTGTGTCACCGGAGGCTCTTGAAGCAAAACGTACAACTCAATAGAGTCGTATCCAGAATAGACATGGCTGGAAATCATGTTCTGGAGATCCTCGTCATCTTGAACTTCAACCTTATAAAAAATTACTTGGTTGTTTCCAAAAAAAACTGGATTCTGATAAAATATCTGGGATACCGGGCCTCGTTCAAGTTTGGCCTCCAATCTTTTCTTGAAGTACGAGAAATTGGCTTTCCCGTTTAAGAGAAATCGAACGTTGTCGGTGTTTCTAAACAAAAACCCAACTGTGGGACAAATGTATGTCTCACCGTTGAAATGTGCTTTGACAACAAATTGTGGTGAAGAGGCCATTGCGTAGAATTGTTTTAAGGTTTGAAGGTTGGAATGTTTAAGGTTTATTGATTGTATGAAGGTATGAATACTGGAATGTTTGAAGGTTTGATGACTGATTCGAAGGTTGGAAGATTTGACAGATTATGTGAATCAATGTTATGTTAAACGTAAGGCTAAAAATTTCAATTAAGTAAGGGATGCAACCCCCCAAGGCTGCCAATAATATTACATGCAATAATGAAACCCCATAGGCTGCCACCTATCCTGGCTCTATTCTGCAAACATACATGTTTTGTGTAAGACTCCACCCATCAACTCCAATGGCCTTGCATGCAATAAAGAAAGGAATCCCAAAGGCTGTCACGTAGCCTAAGCCTATGATGTAACAAATGACACCTCTTATTCGCCAAATGGGGTGGCGACACCATACATTTTTGTACTCTTTCGCCAAGTCCAATGGCGCCTCCCTTACTTTCCAATCGTGATACATGCATGGGCTTATGAAACCCCCATAGGCTGCCACCTATCCTGGCCCTATTCTGCACACATACATGTTTTGTGTAAGACTCCACCCATCAACTCCAATGGCCTTGCATGCAATAAAGAAAGGAATCCCAAAGGCTGTCACGTAGCCTGAGCCTATGCTGTAACAAATGACACCTCTTATTCACCAAATGGGGTGGCGACACCATATATTTTTGTACTCTTTCGCCAAGTCCAATGGCGCCTCCCTTACTATCCAATCGTGATACATGCATGGGCTTATGAAACCCCATAGGCTTCCACCTATCCTGGCCCTATTCTGCACACATACATGTTTTGTGTAAGACTCCACCATCAACTCCAATGGCCTTGCATGCAATAAAGAAAGGAATCCCAAAGGCTGTCACGTAGCCTGAGCCTATGCTGTAACAAATGACACCTCTTATTCACCAAATGGGGTGGCGACACCATACATTTTTGTACTCTTTCGCCAAGTCCAATGGCGCCTCCCTTACTGTCCAATCGTGATACATGCATGGGATTATGAAACCCCATAGGCTGCCACCTATCCTGGCCCTATTCTGCACACATACAAGTTTTTTGTAAGACTCCACCCATCAACTCCAATGGCCTTGCATGCAATAAAGAAAGGAATCCCAAAGGCTGTCACGTAGCCTGAGCCTATGATGTAACAAATGACACCTCTTATTCGCCAAATGGGGTGGCGACACCATACATTTTTGTACTCTTTCGCCAAGTCCAATGGCGCCTCCCTTACTGTCCAATCGTGATACATGCATGGGCTTATGAAACCCCATAGGCTGCCACCTATCCTGGCCCTATTCTGCACACATACAAGTTTTTTGTAAGACTCCACCCATCAACTCCAATGGCCTTGCATGCAATAAAGAAAGGAATCCCAAAGGTTGTCACGTAGCCTGAGCCTATGCTGTAACAAATGACACCTCTTATTCGCTAAATGGGGTGGTGACACCATACATTTTTGTACTCTTTCGCCAAGTCCAATGGCGCCTCCCATACTGTCCAATCGTGATACTTGCATGGGCTTATGAAACCCCATAGGCTGCCACCTATACTGGCCCTATTCTGCACACATACAAGTTTTTTGTAAGACTCCACCCATCAACTCCAATGGCCTTGCATGCAATAAAGAAAGGAATCCCAAAGGCTGTCACGTAGCCTGAGCCTATGTTGTAACAAATGACACCTCTTATTCGCCAAATGGGGTGGCGACACCATAAATTTTTGTACTCTTTCGCCAAGTCCAATGGCGCCTCCCTTACTGTCCAATCATGATACATGCATGGGCTGCCACCTAGCCTGCAAGAGTGACACTTTACATTTTTTGTAAATGCATGCATGCATATGTGTAACCCCCTAAGCATGCAAATGTGACACTTCGCAGGCATGCAAGCACAAGCAACCACTACATCAAACTTATTTGCCTATAAATACATACCTTAGGAAACATCTCTCACACCCACACAACTCTCACTCTCTACTACGAAATATTTCTTAAGTCTATCATACTCTCTATCTCTTCCTAAGTCTTTCATACTCTCAAGCATTCTGAACAATGGCTCTTCAAACAATGGGCGATACTCACAGAGGCACAAGGGAAAACATTGCTGCATTTGTAAGTCTCTTCTTTGGTTATACATTTTTCATACTTCAAATAACGTGTTGTTCATCTTAATTAATCTTACACTTGTTAAATTATGATCTCAGGACACAAAAAGATTCAGAATCCGTTTGCACAACTACCTGGCTCCCGACCCATTTATCGTCCCTTATCTGGAATATGCAGGTTTTGGACATGTGATAAAGATCTCCAACTGCACCATTGACTCAAAGTTCATTCTTGCAATGTTGGAAAGGTGGAGACCGGAGACCCATACATTTCACCTACCAATAGGTGAATGTACCATCACGCTCGAGGATGTGTACATGCTACTGGGCCTCCCTATCGACGGTAAGGCAGTGAACGGGTCGGTTCAACAACCCAACTCACAGTGTGAAGAACTGTTGGGTAGGGATATGGTAGAAGGTGGTGGAGCAAGAGGGCAGGGAATACTACTCACTGACCTGAAACGTCATTATGCAAGTATGGAATTAAATGAAAATTCCTCAGAGAATGACCGAGTAGTAAAAGCCAGAACGTATCTTATGATACTTTTTGGTACATTTTTATTTCCCGAAAGTACGGGAAATAGTGTAAATTTTATGTACTTACATTTACTAACAAATTTTGAAAAAACTAGAAAATATAGTTGGGGTTCTGCAGTATTAGCCCACCTATACAGTTCCTTGTGCAAAAACGCAGTCAAGGAAAAATGTACATTTTATGGGTGCGCATTTTTACTACAAGCCTGGGGTTGGTGGAGGATGGAGTCCTTAAACCCCATCAACAACAACACTTTTGGTTTCCCGTACGCAACAAAGTAAGTCATTAAGATATATCATTTATAACTATTCTGCTCTTTCCAAATTATATGCTAAAACTAACATGTTTCTCATTTCCTTTAGGTACTGCGTGAGGGGTATGGATTACGGCAAGAATCCAAGATTCAATGTCGCACTCTACCAGAATCTGTTGGATCACTTAGGCCCAGATGACGTACGTCGTAGCTTTTAACTTTTGTTCATTTTAATTATTTATACATTACTTTTGTGCTAACCTGATTTAAATTTGATCGCAGTTCGTCTGGAGACCATATTTGGGTTTGGGCCATGCTCCAAACCCAGAGGATGCAGCAACTTGGACTGCAAAGACTGCACTCATTCGGTTCAACATTGTGGAGATTCACCACAGCGACCGTGTGAAGATGCAGTTCGGAATGCATCAAGAGATACCAAGTGATCCAACAGATTTGTCCCCCTGGCATCTTAAAAGGGTCGACGCCCAGTGGGGTCTTACCAACTGGAAAGACTTTGCTCCGGAATGGTGTAAGATGTGGCAGAGGCGTCACCGCTACATCTTGCAATCCCCGGTTTTCCTTACTCAAGGTAACATGCGACACACGGATCAATATATGTCGTGGTACAGGTCGGTTAGTAACCCAGAAATGCACGTGTCTCATCCGAGGTACTTGGTTGACCCACGCACACAATGGGCACAACCCTCGATTCCCCATCAACAAACCCAAAACCCATCAACCTCCAACCAACCCCCAAGAAGAAACAGACCCACAAACACCCAACCACATTCCCCACCACAACACAACTACAATCAAATGCCGTACTACCAACCACAATCACCACCAAACTACCAATACCCGGATATGCCTCAAACCTAACCACAATACCAACCCCAATACCAGCACACCCACATACCCCAGACACAATTTCAGTCTTCCACATATCCCAATATGGCGCCCTCAACATCCAACCTTAGCCCTGATATGGGAATGTCGGAAGATTATGACCAAGCTGACCAAACCTACCATCAACCACCATATCACCAAACAACCCAACATCCACAATACCAAACACCCCAAGATCCATTTCCTTTCTACCCCCCATACTCAGACGACCAATGCTACCGACCAACCATGGAACCCCACCCACCGCCAACACGACCAAACTTTGAGGGTATGGGTAACCGACTGTACCAGAGCGGATCTTCGAGATATGGAGATCTTACTGATTTTATGAATTCGGACCGCATTGACTTCGCTGGGCCATCGACCTTGCCGCAGCAGGAAACGCGACGACACCCAGCAAGAGAAAGGCGAGGACGGGGATGCGGAACCGGGGGTCATTACCGGGTTCCGGGGGATCACTGATGTATCTTTTTTTTCCCCAGTATTTTTTGTATCCATTTTTTTTACTGTTCTTTTAATGTAATACAGTTGAATGTAATTATTTTTTTTATAATAAAAAGTACATTTTGTTGATCTCTGTCCAATAGGCAACGCACAGGAAACAAAATAAAAAAAAATTGTTTTTGCCCTAAATTTATACTTAGGCGCCATCTCACTTGGCTTAGGGCATGCGCTAAGCACTTAGGCGCCAAGTGAGATGGCGCCTCCCTTAAGAAAGGAGGTGCATGCGCCAATTAAGATGGCTCCTCCTTTGTGGAGCCATCTCAAACATGGTTATTTGCGTAATTTTTTCCGAAACCCGGTTATTTACGAAATATTTTTTTAATACATGGTTATTAATAAAAAAAAATCGTGAAAAAGCGTCCATGATTCATTGAATGTCATATGAAGATGAAATAAAAACCCTTACAAATGGACCATTGTGCCTCGGGTAAGACACAATGTTTTTAAAGTGCGAATTGTTTTTGAATATTACAAGTCCAACAGAAATGTAAAAGATAAATTACTGAGAGATGAAAGTTATTGGGACAAAGTCTCTGGCTTCCAAGTTGCGAAGTCCTCCGCTGATAGTAGGAAATATCCAATCTTCCAAGTTGCCATCCTCTTCATTGTCTTCTACTACATTGACCCATTGGTTGCTAATCTTCACAGGTGGCCCCCCAGCATGGGCACGACATACAACCTTCTGAGCAGTTGAAGTAAACCCCAAGCCAAACTTGTCTGATTTGTAAAGAATATCTGGAAGTTGCCCCCAAATGGTGCATCCACCCTCTTTCACTACTGCCTTTGCACCCTTTAGAGATGACATCCGAAGTGGAGGTCTTGTGAACTTAGGAATCGAGGATACCGCCTTGGTCGCCTCTACCTCTTGAGAGACTTCTTCAAAATGTTGGAAAGGGGTTTCAATGAACTCGCCAACCAACTCCACATATCGGAAAGAATTCAGATGACTAATCATGTACTCCTCCTCCCCATGGAGAGTTATGATCTTTCCTTGGACCGAGTACTTCAGCATCTGATGCAATGTGGAAGTGACAGCACCTGCATTATGGATCCAGGGGCGTCCTAACAGACAGGAATAAGAAGGACGGATGTCCATCACATAGAAGGTTGAGTTGAAAATCTGAGTTCCCACCTTTATTGGGATCTCCCCCTCCCCGTGGACCATCCTCTTCGAACCATCAAATGCTCTCACCACTATGTTACTGGGTTTTAAAGTCAGCCCCTTGCAATCCAATCTGTCAAGGGCTTTTTTCGGTAAGACGTTCAAATATGATCCCGTGTCCACCAAGACATGGGCTAGGGTTGTTCCTCTACACTCCACTGAGACATGTAATGCCTCGTTGTGTTTTCTCCCTCTGGGTGTCAAATCAGCATCGGAGAAACCCAAGCCATTATTAACTGTCAAACTGGCCACACAGTCTTGGAACTGGTCAGCAGACGTCTCTTGTGGCACATGAGCTGTCTTCAGAAATTTTACCAGAGCTTTCGCATGTGCTTCAGAGCACAGCAGCAAAGCTAGCATAGAGATCTTGGAAGGGGTTTGACCCAACTGTTCAACCACATCATAATCACTCTTCTTTATTATCCTCAGGATTTCTTCCATTTCCTGTTGGATGTTTCGGGAATAACTAGTGATTGAGCCTTCGTTTGGACAGGCTCTTCTTGAATGCGTTTTCCTTTATTCTCAGCAGTGGAAGTATTGGCAGGGATAGGGATTGTTTTGTCTTTGTCGGTAGGTACACTTGCAGGTATAATCACTGGTGCAGAGGTAATCTTCGGAGCGGCCACAGGTCCAAAGACTGCCTTTGAAGGGGCAATCTCTGGAGAGAAGATTCTACCATTGCGGGTAATCTTGCTAGTTCTGGCAATATTTCTAATGTAGGAATTGTCCTCTTCGGAGCTCTCTTCTTCGGCAGTCAGTTCATATTGTTTAATACCATGGTAGTAGATTTCTCCACAGTAATTCCATGGTACTATTTTATATGATTTGTATGGGACCGGCCCGGGCATCACAATCTTAAATGGGGTAGTCTTTGGAGCAGGTGTAATCCTAACGGGTCTTTTAGGGGCCCTGGAAGGATTGGCGTAGATGGTTATAATTGAAACTTCTTTAACTAGAACGGGTAAAATAGGAGCATTCTCAAACAGAATTTCTTGGTTATCCATCAGTCGTTGGATACCTTTTTTCAACAGAGGGCAGTCAACTGATGAGGATAGGCAAACATGGCAGTCTTTGTCACAACCTGGGAATATACTAGCTTTCAACAAATTCAACTTAATGATCGGGAGCGGAGTCAACAGTTCATCTACGGTGGCAACAAATAAATCTTCTTCAATAGTGTTGGCATTGTGACCATGCCTAGGCATCAGAGCGGAAATAACATTTGGTTTCTCAGGCGTATCAAACTCAACTTCCTTCGCATCTATCAGGTCTTGAATTTTGTTCTTTAGAGCCCAACAGTTGTTAGTGTCGTGCCCTGGACTTTCAGAATGGTATGCGCATCTGGCATTCGGATGGTAATGAGGAGACGTAGTATTGGGATTCTTTGGGGCCTCTTTTAAAGTTTCCAGATTCAATTTCAGAAGATGTGGTAGAACCTGGGCTGGAGTCATGTTAATCCTGGTGAATTGTCGGACTGGCCTTTCCACCCTTGGCTGGTTATTTCTTGGCTGGTCGGATGCAGGCTTTGGAATCATAACGGCCCCCACCGTTGGTCGGCGTTCAGTTCTTCCTTGATTCCTTTGTGAATAAACAGCAGATACTTCCTTCCTCCCAGTGAAGAGTTTTTTCACAGCTGTAGAGGCAGACGAATCTTTTTGAATCTTCCCACTTCTTATACCAGCCTCCACTCTCTCGCCGGTTAAAATCAATTCAGTAAACCCTAAAGATGAACTCCCAATCAGATGATTGAAGAAAGGGCCCGATAGAGTTCCCAAGAACATGTCTACCAACTCCCTTTCGGGCAGAGGGGGTTGCACTCTTCCGGCTAGATCTCTCCACTTTTACGCGTAATCTTTGAAGCCCTCATTGGAAACCATAGCCATACTCTGAAGTTGAGTACGGGTAGGTGCCAAATCGGCGTTGTACTGGTATTGTTTATAGAAAGCTGCGGCCAGGTCTTCCCAATTGTGACGTCGGCCCTTTCCAACTGGTAGAACCAATCATGTTGCGTTCCTGATAAACTGTCTTGGAAAAAATGGACCCACAAGTCTTTGTCGGCAGAGTGTGGCTGAATCTTCCTGACGTACGATCAGAGGTGAATTTTAGGACACTACACTCCGTCATACTTGGAAAATAATGGCACTTTAAACTTTGGCGGGATCATAATTCCTAACACCAACCCCAACTCTTCAAAATCTAGCCCTGGTACTCTCTGGATTTCCATAGCGCTTAATCGCTCTTCAAGGTGTTTGTATTTATCATCAACCGGAGGATATTATTATTCAGAGTAGTCCTCCTCTTTCTCCTCTTCTTCAAAATATGATGGTACTACCGTTTCTCTTCCTTTTCTTTCCCCTTCATCAGATGTTGTTGGAAAATCTAAGGTCCTTCTAGCTTGTCCCTGAAACCTTCTGCCCATGATTACCACACCAGCTGGTTTCTTCTTCTTTTTCTCTTTTTCATTTTCTAGCAGAGTCTTTAGCTCCTCTTGCCCCTTGGCTAAGGTCATGAGTAACTGTTGAAAATGTGTGTTTTGAGCTTGAAGGTCTTTGACTGTCTGTTCGAGATCTATCTTACTGAAATAAATAGTAGAGAGATGAGGAAACTTGTTGCAAAGACCTGTTTATGTTTATGATGAATGATATGTATTCATGCAATGCTTTCAAGGATTTAAGAATTCAAATTTGTTTTAAACAAAAAAGAAACACACGTTATATTAATAAGATAGAATTTGAGTACATCAATGCCCCTTGGGCAAAATAATACAAAATTCTAAGGTAAAAAGACATTGCGCATCCTCTTTGGTGCAATGTAGATATTTAGAGTCTGCTCTTCATGAAGTGGCCGAGTGAGTTCCAAAGCCTTATTCTCGCTTACGTAGAATTGGGCTTCGAAAGTATCGTGCTCTCCTTTGAGCTGTATCCAATCCCTTTGTAGGTCTTCGAGTGATGTAGGCATGTCAGGATGTAGGATAGTGTATGTAGCTTCTCCCTCCTTAACAGGCTCAATAATCACTGGGAGAATGGAAGGATAAGGCATCATAAGACTTTGAGCGCGGGTTCGAACCCACTTGAGGTAAGGCTCAAGAGGGATGGAATTCTCGTGTCCCAAAGTCTTGCTATCCACCTTGTTTAGCGTCCTCCAATCTCGGATGAATCTCTAGCGAAGACCTTGATCGTCGTTTTCGTAGTCGAAAACCAAACCTTGAATCAGCATATCATGTGGGCCATCCCTTCGGGCATAACCAAACTGTCTTAGAGCTAAGCACGGGTTGTAGGTGATGCCTCCCCTAATGCCAAGTAGAGGGACATTAGGGAATTCCCCACAACGGTCAACAATGATAACATTCTCTTTGGATCGAGAACACCAATGAATATTTGAATGTTTGAGCGTCATTAACCTTTGCGACCACCTCAAACCTTGCTCATTATTTAAGAATGATTGGGGAAGATGAGAAATAAACCATCTTTCCAGGAGAGGAGTGCAACAAATAAGAACACCTCTTTTCCTCATTGTACGAGTGTGAAAAGAGTGTAGGATATCCCCAAGCAATATAGGCACCGGGTTGCGAGATATGAAGATTTTGACAGCGCTCACATATATGATTTTGACAGCCTCAAAAGCTTACAAGTCTAGGGAATTCCAACAGCTTTGGACCTTCTCAAACAGAAACTTTGCCAAGAAGCCTTTGACACCACTTCTAGTTTCCCAATGAGTTGTGACATCAGATGAGTGCAAGTGCAGGGCTTGAGCAATATCTTCTGGCTTTGGATCTCTTTCCGTACCATTGAATGGTAGTTGATTGAGAATAGGAATCCTCAGAAGTTGAGAGAATTCTTCCAAAGTGGGCACAAGTTGATAGTCAGGAAATGTGAAGCAATGATGCAAAAGGTCAAAAAACTGGAACAAAACCTTCACCATATCCTCCTTTGTGTTGGAGATGACCAAGTTGAGTAGACGACCATGTCTCTCGGTGAATGGAGAGTTCTCAGGGATCCTTGAAGCTAGCTCCTTGAGTTGTGGAGGAATTCTTATAAGGTTGATTTGGATAGTTTTCTTGCGAAGTGAATCCATAACCTACAAAACAAGAACAAAGATGAATCTCCAAAATCCTTGAAATGGTTAGTGAATGCATATGATGTTCATGATGGCCATGATGTTTATGTACATGCATGTATATACAAACAAATCAATCAAGTTCTTAGTTTAGGCTTTCATGGGGTTTCATAGGTAAGTACCCTCTTGAAGTTTAGTTGGCTCAACCTGTCCTAGTAATAGTAATCGGGTTCTAAGGAGCTCAATATCACTGGGTTGTTTCCTTGGTCATTGTTTCAGCTCAAGCCTCTTTAATGGTGACTGAAATATCCCAAGAAACCAACCCTCAATGAGTGTAGTATCGAGTATCTACCAACTTCAGACTGCACCAAAGCCGATCATCTTACTACATCCTAAAAAGGCCAAGTTGGTCAAGTAAAGGGTTCTAGAAGTTCATTAGTGCTTCATGACATCACTCAGCGGCCCCGTATTCTCTTTGATTAACTTAAAGGCTACCAGTATCCACAAATATGTCACACTAACATAGCTATTGTTTAGACCATGTCGATATACCCCGCACAGTTTCCACAACGTATTGCTATTTACCTATAATGTTTCCCAAATCCGGGTGGAGGATTCAAACCCAAACAAAGAACCATAAATGTAAAGCAAACAAGTCAAACAAATGTAAGCAAATAAATGTGATATAAACCCTAAGGTAACCCCACTTTTATAACATTCCCCAGCAGAGTCGCCAGTTCTGTGATGCGGTGGAAGAACTGACTTGAGGTTTTGCGTTTTATCGCAAATGTTGCGGTTAGCAAGAGTCGCCACCGACTTTTATTTTATCCAAAAGGAAAGGTGAAAAAGCACAGGAAAGACCTTTGAGATGTTTTCTTGAGTTCGGGGGGTAGATTATGAAAAGGGAAGGTGCTAGCACCCTTTTCATCCATAGTTTTCCATGGGCTCTTAGTTACTTGCTTTAGATCACTTGCTTTGGTTTGTTTGAAATGGTGTTTGATGTGGTTTTGAAAGTATTTTGTAAAAGAGGCCATTCGTTTAGGCAATCTTTGTAATGATTCTCGTTCGTAAGAATGTATGCAAAGATGTTTGTCTTTTGAAAATGTTTTCAATGTTTGTAAGATGTTTTGAAATGTGTGTGTGTTTGAAAATAACAAGGATAGTTGTTTGAAATGGATCAAGTAACTAGAAGCTATCTACCTACTCAAATGTCTTTCTTGTTCATTTTCTATTCCTTGGATATTGTTGTCTTACCATTGATTTGGTAAGTAACCCTATCTTTGGATGTAAGCGGGACGAGCGTGGATCATCGTATAACCATGATAGCAATGTTGCAAAGTATCTTAGCATTTTTGAGGGACCAAGATCATTTTGTTTAGGCAACTTTTGAATAGCGTCATCGAGGGGCTATGATCTTATATTTGTTTTGTTTTGCCAAGATACTTCGCGTGCGTAACATGGCCATTTTATTTTAGGCAACCAAGTGGGAGAAACCCTAACGGTGCTTGTGTGCAAAGTGTACCATTTTCATGCTTTTGACTTTGTCTTGTATTTAGAGTTTTCTATTTGTTTTGTTTTGCTCTTGTCATACAAACCCTAATTTACTAATCATGGCATATGAAAGCAATAAATTGCGTAATATAAATATACTAAGCTATTACAACAATTTTATGGGAGGGGGAATACAAGTTTGAATGGGGGTTTGCACAAATATAAAGCTAAATATATTATTACAACCAAATCGAATTTGCGTGAATTAAATAAATATAATACAAATATTTAAAATGTAATGCATTATGTATGTAAAGAAAAGATTTTTTATGTCTTGCTTTTGTGTAAAAGAATATTTAATTTAAACCTAAAAAATAAGGAAAAATAATTAATTCTTTTTTGAAAGGGATTAAACCCTAATTTTCATTTAAGAGAAAATAATGTTTCTATACCATTATTTTGTGCATTTTTTGTATAACAAATAATAAATAATTTTGTATATAATTATTAAAAATTAAATATGTGCAAAAATTGGTATTTGTAAGTATAATAATGTAAAATAAAAAATATTAATTATATTTAATTATTTATAAGTTTATTAAGAAAATCAATTGTATTTATCAAAAATAAACTATTTTTTTTTGTGTGAGAAATAATAAAAAAATAAAATAAAAGTGTGAAAATAAATAAATCATTTTTTAGGATTTTGTATCATTAAGAAAAATAAATAAATGTATTAAATATATAATATGAAAAAATATGAAAATATGAAAGAGTTAGCAAAGGGGGTGTAATAGCATATCAATAGTGGTGTTTAGCAAAAACAAAAAAGGCCCAAGCAACAAAAAGCCCAAACGACTTCATCCATGTCCTTCGTTCCTCTTCTTCAAGCTTTTTCCAGTCAACCTGTAACTTCCTCATGCTTGCATAAAAATGAAAACTCATAACATGAAAAATGTAGCATTTGAGCTCACGATTCCAACCATATAAATTATGTAACCTAACTATCAAAGATCAAAGAGAATTTTGGAATCCCTAAATCGTGACCTAAAATTTTCAGAGATTTCAAACTCTAAATTCTCTTAGCACAAGTAATATAAATGCAAAGTAATAATATGTACAACTTCGTTATGATGAGAACTACATTTTTCCTTCACAAATCGTGGCTTGAAGTTGCCTGTATAAAGAGATAGAGTTTGAAAAATTACCTCCTTCAGCTGGAATCGTGTAGGCCAATGTAGGGACTTTAATGGAGGCCTGATGATTGCTTGAGCTTCCTTGAGCTTCCCTAAATCTATTTCAACTCTTATCTTGCTCTGAAGATGGCTGGAACTCCCTGACCAAATCCAACTGCAAGCTTCAAAGTTAACAATGGCAGATGGTGAAACAGAGGTTACAGAACAGGGATGATGGCTTGGATGTGTTTGATATCTAATATGTAAGATGTTTGGATAAGTTAAACACAAAACGCACGAGCCAAATGAGAGTTGGATGAGTTTTTGCATAAACTGTATGTTTGGGCAGTTTTTTGGTGTTTTTCAGTTCTAGAGAGTTTCAGGTTCAAGACAAGCGTGTCATGTCTTGTACATTGTTTGCATATTAGTATAGAAGTGATCCAAAGTCAGCTCTCTACTAGCTGTGCAAGCCTTAGCCTTTTTTGCAACTTTTCTTGTACTTGAAGCAAGTTGACAAGACCAAACCCACATGCTTGTACCAGCTTGCTTTAGGGTTGGTATGAGTTTGTACAAGTTTCTTGAGACATGTGTGGTTTTCTTGTATCAAGGGGACAGGTTCAAAGCTCCAAGTTGACAAAATTTCAAAAGTGCTTCTTTATGAAAATGGCAATGAAGCCTTTTTGCCCAAAATGGAAATACAACTTGTGTAAAAGTTCAAAAGCAAGGATAATGGATTTATCAACTGAGTATGCATTTAATTAATGAGTGTGTAGAAATATTAGGACTTGTAAAGTAAGAAATAGCCATCATATGTTTGGTTTGCAACTTGGTTCTTCATGGAAATGGCTTGAACAAAAAGTGAGAAAATGCCAACTTCCTCTCTTCGATTCTCCATACTCAAAAATGATATTGGAGAGTTCTTGGACATTTTGGAAAGCTTGCAATGATCTCTATAATCCATCTTTGAAATGCATTTTGAGATACCTCTTGGAACTAGGTGAAAACTTGCCCTAAAGTTGGGTCCAAAACCTGCCTATATTAGGGCAAAAACTAAGTTAAGAAGTTCATGACCATGTATTCACAAATTCATAACTTGAGATCCAAACATCTTTAGGGAAATTTTTGTGAAGAAAAGTTGTAGATTTTATAGGGATATAAAAATTTCATGTTTGGAGTTTTCTTTGAATCAAAATGTATCATGGTGAAAAGTGGTGTAAAGTTGAGAAAAAATAAGAAAATTTTTATACTTTGAAAAATTCTAAGTTATGAAAATTTTCAAATTCAAACCCTAACTTTCAAATTTGGTTCTCTTGGTCAACAAGTTACATATTTTGACATATCTTGATGAATTATGACCCTTGGCACTTGGTTTTGACCAAAAAGTCAAAGTTTGACTTTTCAGTGTACAGTTGACTTTTGATCAGTTGACTGCAAATTTCATCTGTCAATCCAATGAACTTGAGATGTTTTGAACCATGTAATTAAGTCAAGGTGATTCCATTGAATCCATGAAATCATGTTTGAACTCAATTGGTCAATTTCTAGGTTAAAAATCAGAAATTTCCCTTCCTCAGTCAAAACCCTAATTTTGACCATTTTACCCTTTTGATGATTTGATCAAATTTCTTGAGGTGTTGTGATCCAAACTTGATCAAATGGTACATATGAGTCTAAAATGTTGATATGGGTCAAATATTATGAATTTTGACTGTAAATTGGCCATGGTTGACTTTTTCCCCAATACAACTGATTTTTAGGTCAACTGTCCAATTGACTGATAAAAAATGTGGTTCAAGGCTTGAAACTTAACATGAGAAATCATAGGGATCCAAAATGATGTATGAAAGTAAAATGAAGCATTGGTAATCCAAAAATCCTTGTGCAAACTCAAACCCTAATTTTGGCTTATCAGTGTAAGGTGAGATGTCTTGAGCTGACCAAACCTTAATCTTGTCTTGAGTCAAAGAAGTCTTGTGAGGAAAATCCTGATAAATGAGTGGGCAAATTTTGGGGTACAACACATTACAAATATGTTTTCAAAATACTTTCAAAACTCACCCCACAAGCATATTTTCAAACAAAAGCAAGTGATCTAGCAAGCAACTAAGAGCCCGTAGATAACTGCGGATGAAAAGGGTGCTAACACCTTCCCATTTCATAAACTGCCCCAAAAACTCAAGAAATAATCTCGAAAGGTCTTTCCTATTATTTTCACCCTTTCCTTTATTGGATAAAAGAAAATTCGGTGGCGACTCTTGCTATCCGCAACAATTGCGATCAAACGCAAAACACCCAAGTCAGTTCTTCCACCGTGTTACAGAACTGGCGACTCTACTGGGGATCTTAAAAGTGGGGTTACCTTAGGGCTAGATAACCTTTAATTGCTTTTCATTGTTTTATTTGTTTGCTATATATTATGGTTCCTTGTTTGGGTTTGTTTTGATCCTCTACCCGGATTTGGGGCACCTCTTTAGGTAAGTAGCAATAGATTGTGGAATTTGTACGGCATTGACCGATATGGTTAAAGCAATGGCTACGTTAGTGTGACGCATTTGTTAGTACCGGTATCCCTTGTGTTTAATCAAGGAGAACACGGGGCCACTGAGTGGCATCATGAAGCACTAATTGACTTTAGAACCGTAGTTTAACAACTTGGCCATTAGCACGTAGTGAGATAACCGGTTTTGGTGGAAAGCTGAAAATTGGTTGATACTCGATACTACACTCATTGAGACTGGACTTTTGGGATATCTCGACCGCAAGAAAAGATTAATTATGCTGAGACAATGCCTAAAAGAAAGTTCGGTGATATTGAGATCCTTTAGAACCCGGTTACTATTACTAGGACAGGTTGAGCCAACTAAACTTCAAGAGGGTACTTACCTATAAGACTTCATGCAAGCCTAAAACATAAGTACTTGTTTGCCTTGTGTGTATATGCTTAGTTGTACATAACATCATAAACATCATAACATCATACACATTCTCACTAACCATTTCAAGGATTTAGGAATTTATCTTTGTTTTTGTTTTGTAGGCCATGAGCTCCATCCGAAGGAACACCATCTGAATCAGCTTCGTAAAAGCACACCCTCAGCTCCAAGAGTTAACATCAAGGGTGCCCAGAGATTCTCCTTTTACCAGGAAATATGGTTGACTCCTCAGTTTGGATACCTCTAATTTCCAAAAGGAGATGATGTGTGTGTTCTTCCAATTCTTTGATCCCATACATCATTGCTTCACTTTTCCTGACTATCAGTTGGTACCTATACTAGAAGAGTTCTCTCTACTATTAGGGGTGCCCGTGCTTGATCAGATACCATTCACTGGTCTAGAAGGGATTTCGAAACCTGAGGTCATCGCCGAAGCTTTGCATCTGAAGAGATCCGACATCATAACAAATTGGGAGACAAGAAGCGGGGTCAAAAGGTTCCTAGCCAAGCTTCTATTGGAGAAGGCTCATTCATTCTGGGAAGATATGGATTTTCAAGCTTTTGAAGACGTCCTGGATCTTCTCATTTATGGTTTGGTTTTATTCCCTAACTCGGACCAATTCATAGATGTTAATTCCATCAAAGTCTTTCTCTCTCGTAATCTTATACCTACCTTGCTGGGAGACATCTTACATTGCTTCCATACCCACACCATGAAGAAAATAGGTACTCACTTGTGTTGTATTCCCATACTCTCCAAGTGGTTGACTTTACACCAACCTCGATCAACATTGAAGAACGAGAAAAGATTGATATGGTCTCAAAGGATGATGTGCCTCACCCACTCTGATATTCATTGGTGTTCGAGATCCTTGGAAGATTCTTCTATCATTGGCTGTTATGGGGAATTCCCTAACGTCCCTCTGCTTGGTATTAGGGGAGGTATCACTTACAACCCTTGCTTAGCTTTACAACAGTTTGGGTATGCCCGAAGAGATGGTCCTCATGAGATGCTCATCCAAGGTGTGGTGTTCGACTACGAAAGAGACGATCAAGGCTACCATCAGAGGTTTGTAAGAGCTTGGAGGATGGTAAACAAAGTGGATAGTAAGACATTGAGACGCAAAAACTCTATTCCCCTTGAGCCTTATCTTAGGTGGGTACGAGCTCGTGCTCAGAGTCTCGTAATGCCTTACCCCTCTATCCTCCCTGTTATCATAGATCTTGTTGTTGAAGGAGATGTCCCGTACACTGTCCTTCATCCCAACATGCCTACCCTCTCGAAGACTTGCAAAGAGATCGGGTTCAGCTAAAGGAAGAGCGAGACACCTTCGAGGCCTGATTCTATGCTGGTGAGAAGAAGGTTCTGGAACTCACCAAGCAGCTTCATGAAGAGCGGAGTCTGAATGCCTACATCGCACCAAAGAGTATGCGTTCAACCTTTTTGTCTTAGGAGTTTTTGTATTTTATTTCTTTCATTGTAAGCCCAAAGAGGCATGATGTACTCAAACTTGGATTTATTAATATAACCTGTGTTTCCTTTTTGGTCTGAACAAATTTAAATCTCTAATTTCCTTGAAATTATTTGCACATGCATCTTCATTCATCATAACACAAAACAGGTTTCTTACAACAGGTCTCCTTATCTTTCTACTATTTATTTCAGTGAGATGGATATTGAACAGTCAGTAAAAGATCCTCAGGCGCAGAACGCTCAGTTTCAACAAATGTTCTTGACTCTAGCAAAAGGACAAGAGGATTTAAAAACTCTGCTAATCAAAGAAAAGAAGAAGAAAAAGAAGACAACAACCGGTGTTTTGAATCTGGGAAGAAGGTTCAAAGGACCATGCAGATGAACTCTAGACTTTGTAACATCATCGGGTGAAGGGGATAATCAAGAAGGTAAGAACAAGGAAGGAAATGACCATCCAGCGTCTGAAGAAGAGGAAGAAGCTGACTACTCTGAGGAACAGTATCCTCTTGTTGATAATAAATACAAACAGCTAGAGGATCGTCTAAATGTTATGGAGATCCAGAGGGTACCTAGATTAGATTTTAAAGAGTTAGGACTTGTCTCAGGGGTTGTCATCCAACAGAAATTCAAGGTCCCCACTTTCGCTAAATATGACAGTGTCTCTTGTCTGAAGTTGCATTTAAGGTCATACGTCAAAAAAATTCAACCCCATGCTGCTGATAGGAACCTATGGGTGCATTTTTTCCAAGAAAGCTTGTACAGGACGCAGTTGGATTGGTTCTATCAGTTGGAAGGGACCAATATTCACAATTAGGAAGATTTTACAGTCACTTTTTACAAGCAATACCGGTATAATGTTGACTTAGCTCCAACTCGGACACAATTGCAAGGCATGTCTATGGGTGCAGGTGAAGGTTTCAAAACCTATGCTCAAAAATGGAGGGATCTCGCGGGAAGAGTCCATCCCCCTCTACCTGATAGAGAATTGGTGGATATGTTCTTAGGCACGTTATCGGGTCCGTTCTTCAACCATCTGATCGAAAGCTCCTCAGCTAGATTTACTGAATTTCAAGACTGGTGAACAGGTAGAAGCTGGTATAAAAAGTGTCAAAATTCAAAGAGATGTATCCTCGAGCATGATGAAGAAACCCTTTACAAGAAAGAAGGAGGTCAGTGTGGCATATGACCATAGGAATCAAAACAAAACTGAATGTCGCCTGACGGTAGGGGCTGTCATGATTTCTAATCCTATACCAAATCAACAATGAAATTATCAGCGCGGGCCAGAAGCGCCCATGTGACAATTCACCCGGATCAACATGACCATGTCCCAAGTTTTTCCACATCTTTTGAAGTCCAATCTAGTAACCTTAAAGGAAGCTCCCAAGAACCCCAATATTGCTTCTCCTTGATACAACCAGAATGCCCGATGTGCCTATCATTCTGAAAGCCCAGGGAATGATACAAACGATTGCTGGGCCTTGAATAATAAGGTACAAGACCTTATCGAGGCGAAAGAGATTGAGTTTGATCCCCCAGAAACACCTAATGTAATAACGGCGCCAATGCCCAAACATGGTTAAGGTGCCAACATTGTTGATGATGACTGTTTTGTTTCCTCCGTGAATGACTTAACTACTCCTCTTTTGACTATTAAACAAAATTTATTTCAAGCCGGTATGTTCCCGAGATGTGATGAGAGTTGTCACTTATGCATGTCTCTACCAAATGGCTGTTTGTTACTGAAGGTAGGCGTCTATGATACGGTGGGAGATCTGACTTGAAGGTTTTGCGTTTGATCATAAATGTTGCGGTTTAGCAAGAGTCGTCACCGACTTTTCTTTTATTCAAAAGGAAAGGTGAAAAAGCACAGGAAAGACCTTTGAGATTATTTCTTGAGTTCGGGGGGTAGATTATGAAAAGGTAAGGTATTAGCACCCTTTTCATTCATGGTTTTCCATGGGCTCTTAGTTACTTGCTAGATCACTTGCTTTTGTTTGAAATTGTGCTTTGTGTGGTTTTTGAAAGTATTTTGTAAAGAGGCCATAGTTTAGGCAAACTTTGTAATGATTCTCGTTCATAAGAATGTATACAAAGATGTTGATCTTTTGAAAATGTTTTCAAGTTTGTAAGATATTTTGAAAGTGTAGGTGTTTGTTTTGAAAATAGCAAGGAAGTTTTAGTTTGAAAATGAGCAAGTAACTACGAACATTCTACCTACTCAAAAGTCTTTCATGTTTATTTCCTCTTTCCATTGACATTGTTATCTTACCATTAATTTGGTAAGTTACCCTATCTTTGGATGTAAACGGGACAGGTGTGGGTCTTCGTATAACCATGATTAGCAATGTTGCAAGGTATCTTAGCATTATTTTTTAGGGACTAAGATCATTTGAAAGGCAACTTAGATAGCGTCATCGAGGGACTATGATCTTATATTTTTTGCTTGTTTGTGCTAAGATACCCCACATGCATAATATGACCATTTTGTAAAGGCAACCAAGTGGATTTACCCTAGGGGTGCTTGTGTGCAAGTGTATTGTTTTCATGCTTGATTTTGTCTTGAATTAGGGTTTTCTAAGCATTGGTTTTAGTCTTTCTATACAAACCCTAATTACTAGCATGTTATATATAAAGCGATAAATTGTGCAATTTAAAGTTACTATGCTATTACAATACTTGTGGGAGGGGGTGTACAAATTGTAAATGGGGATTGCAAGAATATAAACATAATTAATCTATTACAACCAAATTGAATTTGTACAAGAATTGAAATAAATAATGTACAAGATGAATAAATATGCAAGAATACAAATATAAAGAAAATGGATATTTTTGTTTGGATTTTTTAGGAAAAGTGAATTTGTTGTAAACTAATTAATTAAAAGAAAATAATTAATCAAAATAATAAAAGTAAACCTAATTTAATAAGAAAAGATTTTAAATAAAACTCTAAATCTATTAATTGATTAAAAGGAAATTAAGTTTAAGAAAAGTATTTTTGTATTTTTTTTCTTGAAAATAATTTATAGTATTATAAAATATTTTTGGCCTTTTTTATGTTAAAATAATATATTTTAATTGGTGTAAAAGAAAATAAACAATAACCTAGTCTTAATTAAATTTACAAGAATAATTAGTAAAATAAATAAAGTGTGGATTAAATAAAAATAATTTTTACAAGAAAAAATAAATAAACTATGTTAAAATGAAAATCTAATATTTTTGTATTTTTTGTGATTTTTTTAATATTAGAAAAATAATTAAGAAAACAAATAAAAAGAAAATAAGAAAATAAAATAAAGTTGGGCCAGGGGTGATGATAGCCTGCAATGGGTTAGAAAGAAAAAATAAATAAAAAAACAACAAAAGCCCAATGAGGCCCAAACGCCTTGTCAAAAAAGTCAGAATGCAAAGAAAAATGTAAAAAATCAAAAGGGTACCACTGGGGCTCGAACCCAGGTCCCAAAGGTTACAGGCGCGCGCTTCTACCACCCGGCTATACATCCGTTAACATAAGCAAAATAATAAATATATGATACAAAACGCGCCATGATTTACACTTCATCTTCAACCTCCAGTCAGACCAACTGTAACTTGTTCATTTCTCAACAAAAATGAAAACTGTAAACATTTGTAGCAAATTTCCTCACGGTTTCAGAAATGTAAAGCATTAAAAATAAAGATCAAAGATAAGCATGAATTTCATTGGCCCTAATCTTAACCCTAAAAATCTCAGAAACTTCAATCTTAAAATTCTCTAAGCTCAAGCAAAATTAATGGAAACTATGGATATGGTTAGCTTTAGGGCATTGATATCTACATGTTTCATTCACAAATAAATCATTGATGATGCCTGTATAAAAAGTTCCAAAGTTAGAAAACTTACCTTGCAAGAGGGTATCGGGTTTGAAGTTTGAGCAGCTTTCAGGGAGTTCCAATGGTTGGGTTAGCTTCCTAAAGTTCCCAGGAAGCTAATGGGATGCTTAGCTTGAGCTGAAAGTACCTGAGGAGTTCTGGAGAAGTCCAAGTGCAAAGCTCTGTTTTTGAAAATGGAGGGTAGTGTTAATGGTGTTACAGTTCTGTAATAGGGTGTGGGATCAGTTCTAAATGATGTTTAGAAGCTTTAGGAACCAAAAGGCTTGAAAATACACGAGGGAGTTATGAGTTTCAATATTTTGGTCAGTTTATGTGAAAATAGAGGTATGAGATGTGATTTTGAGTTCTAGGTGTTTTCAGAGCTTGAGTATGATGCGGTGGGAGAACTGACTTGAGGTTTTGCGTTTGTGTTCACAAATGTTTCGGTTTAGCAAGAGTCGCCACCGACTTTTTATTTATCCAAAGGAAAGGTCAAAAAGCACAGGAAAGACCTTTGAGATGTTTTCTTGGGTTCGGGGGGTAGATTATGAAAAGGGAAGGTGCTAGCACCCTTTTCATCCATGGTTTTCCATGGGCTCTTAGTTACTTGTTTTAGATCACTTGCTTTTGCTTTTCAATTGTTTGAAATGGTGCTTTTGTGTGTGGTTTTGAAAGTATTTTGAAAAGAGGCCATCGTTGTGGCAACCTTTGTAATGATTCTTGTTTGAATGTATACAAAGGAGTTTGTCTTTTGAAAAATGTTTCATTATTTGAAAGTTTGTTTTGGGAAAATGTTTTGAAATTGTGTTGTGATGTGTTTTTGAAAATAGCAAGGATGTTTGCAAGCTTTGATCAAGTAACTAGGAGCATCTACCTACCTACTCAAAGATCTTTCCTACACATTTTTAACCCTTTGACAATGTTGTTTTACCATTGCATTTGGTAAACAACCTTGTGTTTTGATGTTAAACGGGACAGACGCGGGTCATCGTATTGACCATGATAGCAATTGTGCTAAGTATCTTAGCAAGTTTTTTTATTTGAGGGACTAGATCATTTTGTATAGGCGACCAAGATAGCGTCATCGAGGGACTATGATCTTTTGTTTTTGTTTTGTTTTTCCAAGACACCTAACATGCATACCATGGCCATGTTTTTAAGGCAACAAGTGGGTGAAACCCTAAGGGTGTTTGTGTGCATTGTGTTGTCAATTTCATGCATTTTTGTCTTGTTTTAGTCAAGCTATTTGTTTGATTTTAGATTTTTGCATACAAACCCTAATCTTTCTATCATGGCATATTTGAAAGCTATAAATGCGTAAAAGTAATCTAAGCTATTACAATATTGATATGGGGAGGGGGATACAAATTTGAATAGGGGATATTTGGAAGAAATTAAAACCTTAAGATTATTACAACCATATTGAATTCTTTGTACAAATAATAAATAAGCAAAATATTTAAATGGACAATTAAATAAATATGCAATATATTATAAATATGCAAAAAATATTTTTGTATTATTTTTATGTATGTAAAAATAAACTACTTAATGCATTAAAAATAATAAAATAAAAGATTATTTCTATTAAGGGTGGAAACCCTAATTTGTTTTAAGAAAATATATATTATGTATTATTTATTTATGTACAATAAAATAAATAAAAATATATACAAATGTTAAAAAAATAAAAATATGTGAGAAAAATATTATTTAAGTATATAAATAATAAAAATAAAAATATAATATTTTTTGTATTATTTATGAATTTATTTTAAGAAAATACAAGTATATTATCAAAGTAATTATTTCTATGCTAAAAATAATAATAAATAAAATAAAATAAAATATGAAAATTTATGAAAATATTTTTAGTAATTTTTAATATTTAGAAAAATAAAATAAAAGTCAGAAACTAAAAATAAATGAAAAAATATAAAAATATAAAAACAATGGGCCAAGGGGGTGTGAGCAGTAAGCCCAGGGGTGCAAACAGCAAGGAAATGCCAAGGCCCAGCCCAGATTCCATCATCTTCAACCTTGTGACAAAAATACGCGCGCCTGGTATTCAAAATTGGAAATCCTGCATACGTGCTCTAAAGCAAAAACTTGCAACATGAAAGTTATAGAGCATGATCATACGATTCTAACCATATAAAAAACTTAATCTAACTCTCAAAGACCAGAGAGAAATTATCTGGCCCTAATTTCTAACCTAGTTTTTTCAGAAAGTTCATCATTCAAATTCTCCCAACACAGTTAACTTAAATGAAATCTATGCATATGTACAACTTAAGGGCAATGAGTACTACATTTTTTATTCACAAACCTAAGCATAATGATTCCTAAATAGAGAGATAGAAGCTTGAACTTTACCCGTTTCAGTTGAACTCGAGCCTGAGATGTTTGTGAGCTTGCTTGAAGTTCCTTTGACCTTCCCCAATGCTTAGTTTGATTTGAACTTGCTTGAATAAGCTTTTAGAAGTCAACCTGCACAGTCAGAATTCAAAAATGGTGAAGCTTGAAAACAAGGTTACACTTGCTGGCCAATGGTTGGGATAGCTTAGGTGTGTTGTTTAGAAGGTGTTTGAAGTGGTTACAAGCAAAACGCACGAGTGGATTTTGCTTTGGATGTCAAAATGAAGAAGCTGCCCTATTTTGCAAGAAAATGTGATTTTAGTGTTTTGGAAGGCTTCAGAAGTGGTTAGCTCGTGCTTCTGACTTGATGTGATATGTAAAACTTGGTTGAAAAGGTTACAACACTTGGTTATATCATATACAAGAGTTATATGGTTTTGGCAAGTTGACTTGGTTTTGAAGAAAAGTGTGAAGTGACCATACCAGGCCTGTACAGGCTAGCTCCAAGCATGCACAAAGTTGTTGTACTTTTCCCTAAGTTTGTGGAGTTTATTTTCTGCAAAAGGCTTGGTGCAATGCTCAAGAGAAACAAATTGACATAAAGCCAACTTTATCAAAATGGCATTGTTAACTTTTTGCCATTTTTGGATTAATCCTTTGTGTAATCTTCCATTAATTAGAACAATGCATTAATCCATTGAGTTTGCATTCAATTTTTGAGTGTGGAAGGGTTTAGATACTTGTAAGCAAGTACAAGCAAGGCTGGACAGAAATTGCAACTTGTAGCAACATGAAAAATGCCATGGATCAAAGTGACATTTTGCCAAATTCAAACCTTCGATTCTCCCTAACCACAAATGATCTTGGAGAATTATTGGACATATTGGAAATCTTGTAACATTCTATACAATCCATATTTGAAATGCATTTTGAAATTCCAATTGGAACTATGTGAAAAATTGCCATGAAGATAGGTCAAAATCCTGCCTAAACTAGGGCAAAATTTCACTAAGTTAAAAGTTTCATGGACCCTTGTTCATAAAATCATAACATGAGATCCAAGCATCTTTTGGGAAAACTTTGTGAATAAAAGTTGTAGATTTTGTGGAGGGCTACAACTTTCATGTTGGAAGTTTTCTTTGAATCAAATTGCATCATGGTGAAAAAGTTGGGCAAAGTTGGGAAAAAATAAGAAAATTTCATAACTTAGAAAATTTCTAAGTTATGAAAATTTTCAATCTTAAACCCTAATTTGCAAAATTAGGTTTCTTGGTGAACAAGTTTCATTTTTTGACACATCTTGATGAAAAATGATCCTTGGCACTTGATTTTGACCAAAAAGTCAAAGTTTGACTTTTCAGTGTATAGTTGATTTTTGATCAGTTGACTGGAAAATTCATTTGTCAATCCAATGCATTTGGGATCTTTTGAACCTTGTGATTAGGCCAAGATGATTCCATTGAGTCCTTGAATCCATGCTTGAACCCAATTTGCCTTTGGCTAGGTTAAAAATCAGAGATTGCCCTTGTGTAGTCAAAACCCTAAAAATGACCATTTTGCCCTTTTGATGATCTAATCAAATTTCTTGAGGAGTTGTGGTCCAAACTTGATCAAATGATTCATATGAGTCTATAATGTTGATGTGGATAAAAAATTATGAGGTTTGACTGTAAATTGGCCACGGTTGACTTTTTCCCAATACAGTTGATTTCTAGGTCAACTGTCCAATTGACTGGGCAAAAATTTGATTCAAAGCTTGAAACTTGGTATGGGAAATCTTATAAGTCCAACATGAAGTATGAAAGTCACTTTAAGCATTGTAAGTCCAAAAATCCATGTGCAAACTCAAACCCTAATTTCAGGTCAATAGTGCAAGGAGATGTCTTGAGCAGAGCAAACCCTAATCCTGTCTGGAGTCCAAGGAGCCTTGGGGGGGGGGGGGGAAACTTGATAAAATGAGAGGGAAAATTTTGGGGTACAACAGCTTCCCCTTTTCAATCTTCTTGAATCTGAAGAGTTAGATTGGCGAGTTTTCCTTTCGTGACTCGAAGGTAAAAGATGATTGGACACTAGAGTGCCCGTATATTTGCACTCGTCAGAATGTGGTTGAGGGAACGGGCTTAAAGATGCCATTTAGAGATGATATAATCTTGATGGAGATGGGCTTAAAGATGCCATCCAAGATTTTTTGTTGAAAATCGGGAGAATGAACATCAGAATGGCATCCGTATCTGGAACGTATCTGAGTTGTATCTGGAGATTGGATTTGTATGAGCAAAGGAATGGCGTCCGTGTATGGAGCGTATCCGAGCTGTAACTATATTTGATTCTTGAATGAATAACAGAATGACTGCCATGTCTGGAGTGTATCTGGGCTGAGGATAAGGTCTGAATAAGTGACAGAATAGCTACCGTGTATGGAGCGTATCTGGACTGTATATGAAGTTGAGATCTGTATGAGTAGCAGAATGACTTCCATGTGTGGAGTGTATCCGTATTGTAACTGGGATCTGAATAAGTGACAGAATGACTTCCGTGTCTGGAGTTTATCTGTACTTGTAAATTGATAGTTGAATCTGAATGAGAAATATAATGGCTTCCGTGTCTGGAACATATCTAATCTGTATCTGATTGTTGAAGTCTGAATGAGTAGTAGAATGACCTTCGTGTCTGGGGCGTATCCATATTGTATCTTGACTTGAAATTCTGAATGAGTAATAGAATGACCTCCATATCTGGGGTGTATCCATACTGTATCTGAATAAGAGATCTGAATGAGTAACAGAATGACTTCCATGTTTTGGAGTGTATCTGTACTGTATCTGAAATCTTTGAATAGATTTTAATCTTATCTTGAAAAGGGTAAAATGTTAGCTGAAACACAGAGTTATGTTGCATGACATGTATGATGCAATAAAATGTGCTTTATGATATATGAATGTAATATATGCGCATGTAAGCTGATTAGCTGTCTTGCTGAGGAAAATAAATCCTTGATAGCTGGAGATAATAAAATCTTTGATTGCTACCGATGAGAAATCCTTGGACCACTGTTGGGAATAGAAAATCCTTGGCGACTAGTGGGGATTAACAAGAACTTTGACAACTTCTGTAGGGATGTGAGAATCCATCATGACTTTCCTGGGGATAAGGATCCTTTCAAGTCTACTAGAGAAACCTGCTTGGGGAATCCAGAGAACTTTGACGTCTATGGCTTGGAGATTACACAAATGGGAATACTTACTCGGCTGGGGAATAAGGAAACTCTGATGAATCTACTGGGGATTAGATGAAAGAAAACCTTGATCTGCTGGAGAATAAGGAAGACTTTGATGGCTTATGCAGAGAATTAAGAATGAGAAACTTCGATCTCCTGGGGAAATTGAAACCTTGGAGGCTTCACTGGAGAAGTGAGAAATGAGAACCTTCGATCTGCAGGGGATTAAAAATTCTGACAAATTCATGCTGGGGAGTCATGAAGGTTCTAGCAACTTCACTGGGGAATCCGTACTGAGAATCTTCAATCTACTAGGCAAAATAAATCCATGGGGACTTCAAACTGGGGAGTTAAAAATTAGAATCTTCATTTTGTTGGGGAGTAAAAAACTCTGGGGAGTAGCTATACTGCTGAAGAGTAAGTTATCCTGCTGGAAAGTAAGTTCAAGACTTTGGGGGAAGAGGCTTATTCCTGTTTGGAAAAAGTTCAGGAGTTTGGGGTTGTAGGCCAATCTACTGGGGAATTACCCTTAGTTGGTGATAAAAGTTAATTGTTATCTGGTTGATTCTCAGACTTTAAGACAACTTGTTGGGGGAATCTGGAGAAATTGGATGGTTTCTGTTGTAGATTGGTAGTTGGAAATTTGACTTCGCTGGGGAAGAAGGTTTCATCTTTGCTGTGGATTTATGACCCAAAGTATTTGCTCTGCTGAGGATTTTAACTCTGATGAGAATTAAAGGTTTGAAATATGACTCTGTCGGGGATTTGGAGTTTGAAGTTTTGACTCTGGCGAGGATTTTGAAATTTAATTCCGTTGGGGATATGCATTTCAAGGTTTTAGCTCCGCTGGGGATCTAGATAATGTACTGCCGGGGATTTCTCTTGGAATAGCCCAAAGACGTCTTCCTATCCTTTCAACCTGTCAGTAATTATTCTTTCACATTTCGTTTGTTTGTAAACAATGATTATATTCAAATGCATATGCTCATTTAATAAACCATTGGACGTTTTCAAATAAAACACAAGTGTAAAGAAAAAGGAAAGGCAAATAGTTTTCTGCACTTTGAAGTATCTTTGTATTAACTTTGTGTAATTATCCTTTCTCATTCCATTTTATTTGTAAACAGTGATTATATTCAAATGCATATGCTCATTTAACAAATCATTGGACGTTTTCAAATAAAACATACCTGTAAAAAAGAAAGAAAAGGCAAGCAAATTTCTGCACTTTGAAGTATCTTTGTATTTAACTTTGTAAGTATTTTGTACAAAGGAGACAGACATCCTAGTAAGAGAATGTTGTCATAAAAATTGAGAAAAATTTATACAGAGAAAGATGGTTATGTGTCAAAATTCCATGGGGTTCCCACTCTGCTATAGCCTTCGTAACTCTGGATGTCTTGTCCATTTGTTGCTTCGTCCGACGGTGATTGAACTGATCGGAAGCCAGGAGTTTGTCTGTGAAGAGATTGTCCTTAAAGTGATCCGACGAGACATAGTCATACGCTTTAATTCTCTAAATTTTTCCCGGACCGCCCTTTCGGGTTTTCAGTCCACCGGGAAACCCTTTTTTGCCCAAGCCGCCCTTTCGGGTTTTCGACTTGCCGGGTGTACAGATCTTTTTTCATTATCCCTAATTTTTTCCTGAACCGCCCTTTCGGGTTTTCGATTCACCAGGATGCCCATTTTTGCCCAAGTCGCCCTTTCAGGTTTTCAACTTGTCGGGTCGTTTATGCGTAGTATCTTTTGACTATGTCTGCGTTTGCAGGGTGCAGCAGGTCGTCACCGTCCATGGTGGTCAGGATCATTGCCCCACCAGAAAAGATGTTTTTGATCACAAACGGTCCTTCGTAAGTAGGAGTCGATTTTCCCCTGGGATCACTTTGCGGCAAGATGACCCGCTTGATTACAAGATCTCCGACTTGATATACCTAGCGTCTGACTTTCTTGTTGAATGCCTTGATCATCTGTTTTTGATACGCATGACCATGGAAAATAGCAGTGAGTCGCTTCTCGTCGATCAAGTTAAGTTGATCAAGCCGGGTCTGAATCCAATCGTCTTCACTCAAACCAGCATCTTTCATGATTCTCAAGGAGGGAATCTGAACCTCGATAGGTAAAACAACTTCCATGCTGTATACCAAAGAATAGGGTGTTGCCCCAGTTGATGTTCGTGCCGTGGTACGGTACCCGTGCAGAGCAAACGGTAACATCTCATGCCAATCCTTGTAGGTGACTATCATCTTTTGTATGATATTTTGATATTTTTGTTCGCAGCTTCGACAACACCGTTCAACTTTGGCCGATAGGGAGATGAATTGTGATGTTAAATCTTGAACTGCTCGCACAGAGTGGTGATCATAGTGTTATTTAGGTTTGTACCGTTGTCAGTGATGATCCTGTCGGGGATGCCGTACCGACAAATAAGGTTCTTCTTGATGAAGCGGGCAACAACATTCTTTGTGACGGATGCGAAGGAAGCAGATTCGACCCACTTGGTAAAGTAATCAATGGCCACCAGGATGAAACGGTGTCCATTGGATGTTGTAGGCTTGATCTCTCCAATCATGTCGATTCCCCACATCGCGAATGGCCAAGGAGCTGTTAAGACATTGAGAGGAACTGGAGGTATATGTACCTTGTCAGCATAGATTTGGCATTTGTGACAAGTACGAGAATGTTGATGGCAATCAACTTCCATGGTAGACCAGAAGTAGCCTGCCCGTAGAATCTTCTTAGCCATCATATGTCCGCTTGAGTGAGTGCCAAAGGTGCCATTATGCAGTTCATCCATAATCTGCTCAGCTTCAACCTTGTCCACACAACGGAGTAGAATGCAATCATGATTGCGCTTGTATAGGATACCATTGCTCAGAAAGAACTTGGCTGAGAACCTTCTTAAGAAGTTTTTGTCGTTGACTGAAGCTCCTTCAGAGTATTCTTGTGCTTCGAGATACTTTTTGACGTCATGAAACCAAGGTCGGTCCACTGCTTCATCGATATTAATCTCGTGACAATGTGCAGGTTCGTCCATCCTTTCAATGGTGATTTGAGGAGCCTCATTATCCCAATTAAGTTTAAACATGGATGACATTGTAGCTAGCGTATCTGCTAGCTGATTTTCTTCTTGCGGGAAGTGCTCGAAGGTAATCTTTTCGAAATGAGGTAACAATGTCAAGACATGTTCTTTGTAAGGTATGAGGTTTGGATGCTTAGTATCCCACTCTCCTTTGATTTGACTGATAACCAAAGTTGAGTCCCCAAATACAATCAAAGATTTGATTCCCAAGTCAATAGCAGCCTTGAAACCAAAGATACAAGCTTCATAATTGGCCATGTTGTTGGTACAGCTGAAGCAGAGTCTGGCAGTGAAAGGTGTATGGCAACCTTCTAGAGAGATAAGTACATCACCAATACCGTTTCCAAGTGCGTTGGAGGCACCATCAAAGTACAGGGTCCATCGGGATCCTTGTTCAGGTCCGTCATACGGTCTGTTCTCTTCAATGTTGCTCAAAGTCATGATATCCTCGTCGGGGAAGTAGAACCTCATGGATTGGTAATCTTCGACAGCTTGATGTGCCAGATGATCGGCTAACACACTCCCTTTTATGGCTTTTTGAGTTGTGTACTGTATATCATACTCTGTGAGGATCATCTGCCATCTAGTGATTCTTCCGGATAGAGCAGGCTTCTCGAAGATGTACTTGATCGGATCCATCTTAGAGATCAACAAAGTGGTATGAGTCAACATATACTGCCTTAGCCGGTGAGCAACCCATACCAAAGTGCAACATGTTTTCTCGAGCAGTGAGTAGCGGGTCTCACACTCGATAAAATTTTTGCTAAGGTAATAAATGGCATGCTCTTTTTGGCCAGACTCGTCATGTTGGCCCAATACGCACCCCATTAAATTCTCCAAGACAGTCAGATACATGATTAACGGCCTTCCTTTGACGGGTGGCATCAAGATAGGAGGTTCCAGCAAATACTCCTTGATTTTATCGAAAGCAACTTGACAGTCATCATTCCATTTAACCACCTGATCTTTCTTCAACAGCTTGAAGATTGGTTCACAGGTAGATGTTAGGTGAGAAATGAACCTTGCAATGTAGTTTAGGCGTCCCAAGAAACCTCTGACCTCCTTCTCAGTGCAAGGAGCGGACATTTCTTGTATAGCTTTGACTTTGGCAGGATCAACCTCGATGCCTTTGTTACTGACAATGAATCCCAAGAGTTTACCGGACCTGACTCTGAGAGTTCACTTGTTAGTGTTCAGTCTGAGCTTGTACTCTTTCAACCTGACAAACAACTTTTGCAGATGGTTGGGGTGTTCTTCTTCAGTTTTTGAACGAGCTATCATGTCGTCTACGTAGACCTCTATCTCATGATGTATCATATCATGAAACAAAGCCACCATGGCGCGTTGATAGGTTGCCCCGACATTCTTCAGTCTGAATGGAATCACTTTATAACAGAACGTACCCCACTGTGTAACAAAAGTAGTTTTCTCCATGCCTTCAGGGGCCATTTTGATATGGTTGTACCCTAAAAATCCATCCATGAAAGAAAATACCTTGTGCTGAGTTGTATTGTCAACCAAGATGTCAATGTGCGGTAGTGGAAAGTCATCTTTAGGGCTAGCCCTGTTTAAGTCTCTGTAATCCACGCACATCCTGACTTTGCCTTCCTTCTTAGGCACGTGCACAATGTTAGAAACCCATTGTGGATAGGAGGTAACAACAAGAAAGCCAGTATTGAACTGCTTCATCACTTCAGCTTTGATCTTTTCAGACATGTCGGGCCTCATGCGATAAACTTCCTGTTTAATTGGTGGACAATCTTCTCTTATAGGGAGACGGTGAACCATAATATCTGTATCAAGCCCCGGCATGTCTTCGTAGGACTAGGCGAAGATCTCAACATATTCATTCAACAACTGAACTAAGCGCTCCTTGACACTTGGTTCTAGGTTGGCACCCACTTTAACTTCTTTTCTGTCTTCCTCTATTCCCAAGTTGATAGTCTCTAACAACTCCTCGTGAGGTAGAATAGCCCTTTCTTCCTATTGTAGCAGCCTAGCCAATTCTCCAGGCACTTCACAGTCTTCATCACCTTCGTACTCGGCATGGTAGACCAGATCTTCAGAGTCACTGAAGGCCATAGCAGAATTGTTACCCATGGAATCCAGAATGGATGGGTACCTGCATTGGTGAGTGTGGGTGTGTGTAAGGGATAGCCACCTTTAAACAAATAAAATGTAAAAATAAAGAAAATGAACACAAAAGTTTATATATGAAAACGTCCATGATTCATTAAAATGGCATATGAAGATGAAAAATCAAACCCTTACAAATGGACCTATATGCCTCGGGTAAGGCACAAGGTTAAAAGTGTACGAATTATTTAAGAATTATTACAAACCAACAGAAATGTTTGAAAGATAAATTACTGATTGATGAAAGTAATGGGAATAAAGTCCTTTGCCTCCCAATTGCATAAGCCTCCTTCAACGGTAGGGAAAATCCAGTCTTCTAGATTGCTCTCCTCTTCACCATCCTCCAAAGCACTGACTCCATGATGGGTGATCTTCACTGGTGGTCCTCCAGCCCGGGAGCGACGCACAACCTTATGACTAGCAGCAGTGAAACCCAAGCCAAACTTATCAGACTTGAAAGGAAAATCGAGAAGTTGCCCCCAGATTGTGCTTCCTCCTTCTTCAATCACAGCCTTTGCATCTTTGAGTGACGACATCCATGGCGGAGGTCGGGTAATCATGGGTACATAAGGCACTGCCGCAATCTCCTGAGCTACCTCCTCAAAATGCTGAAAGGGGGTTTCGATGAATTCACCATCCAATTCCATATAGCGGAAAGAATTAAGATGGCTTATCATGTATTCCTCCTCACCGAGAACAGTCACAATTTTCCCCTGGACAGGGTACTTGAGCTTCTGATGCAAAGTTGAAGTGATGGCTCCAGCATGATGAATCCAGGGTCTTCCCAATAAGCAAGAATAGGAGGGACGAATGTCCATGACATAGAATGTGGAATTGAAGGTTTCAGTACCCACTTTAATCGGGATGTCCACCTCTCTGTGGACCATCCGTTTAGAACCATCAAAGGCTCTGACAATGATGTTGTTGGGCTTCAAAGTTAGACCTTCACAATCTAGCCTATCCAATACGTTCTTTGGTAGGACGTTCAGTGATGAACCAGTATCCACCAGAACATGTGCCAGAGTAGTCCCTCTGTATTCCACCGAGACATGCAGGGCGTCATTATGCTTTCTCCCTTTCATGGTTAGATCGGCATCAAAGAACCCTAAACCATTGTCTGCTGTTAGGCTAGCTACACATTCCTGGAACTGGTCCACGGAGGTTTCTTGGGGCACATGGGCCGTTTTCAAGAATTTGATCAAAGCTTTGGCATGAGCTTCTGAGCAAAGAAGCAAGGCCAGCATAGAGATTTTTGAGGGGCTTTGCCCCAATTGCTCAACAACATTATAATCGCTTTTCTTGATTATTTTCAAAATCTCTTCCATTTCTTTTTTAGAGGTCTCAGGGATGATCAACGGCTGAGCCCTCGTCCTGACAGGCTCTTCTTGGATCCCTTTCCCTCTATCATCAACAGCAGCAGAGGGGACAGCTTCAGGAGTCACAATTTCTTCAATAACTGGAGTTCTTGCAGATATATTGATCGGTGCAGGAGTATCCTTAGGAGTGGCTGAGGGTCCGAAGATTGCCTTTGGTGGCGCAATCTCCGGAGAGAAAATTCTTCCACTGCGGGTGATTTTACTCATTCCGACAATGTTTCCAATGTCGGAAGTCTCTTCATCAGAACTCTCTTCGGCCGATTCAATTTTCTTAACATCGTGGTAGAAGATCTCTCCCCCATAGTTCCACGGTATTGATTTATTGGACTTGTACGGGATAGGCCCTGACATAGTTATCTTCAAAGGTATAATCTTTGGATCGGATGTAATCTTAACAGGTCTTTTGGAGACCTTGGAAAGATTGGCGGATATGGTAATTATCGAAACATCATTAATAGGAGTCAGTGTAACAGGAGTCTTCTCAAAAAGGATCTCTTGATTATCCATTAGGCGTTGGATGCCTAACTTCAAAAACGGACAGTCGGTTGGTAAGGAGGAACAAATGCAGCAATCTTCTTTACAACCTGGGAAAATCCCAGCCTTCATCAAATTCAACTTTATTATCGGTAGCGGAGTCATCAAATCATCAACAGTAGCAACAAAAAGATCTTCTTCAACAACATGGACATTGTGACCATGTTTTGGCATTGGAGCGGAGATCACGTTAGGCTTTTCAGGGGCGTCGAATTCCACTTCTTTAGCATCTATTAAGTCCTGGATCTTATTTTTTAGGGCCCAACAATTGTTGGTGTCATGCCCCAGACTGTCTGAATGATAAGAACACTTCGCATTTGAATGGTAGTAAGGAGAAGATGTATTCGGATTCTTCGGCGCCTCTTTCAAACTTGCAAGGTTTAACTTCAACAGATGAGGGAGAACCTGAGCAGGTGTCATGTTGATTCGAGTGAATTGTCGTGCAGGCCTTTCCACCCTTGCTTGGTTGGTTCTGGGTTGATTATTTCGAGGCTGATCAGTTGCAGACTTCCGAATCATTACAGCCCCCACCGCTGGTCGGCGCTCAACTCTTCCTTGACTTCTCTAAGAGTAGACAGCTGATACCTCTTTCTTGGCTGGAAAGATCGTTTTGACGGCAGCGGAAGCAGATGCATCCTTTTGAATTTTTCCACTCTTGATTCCAGCTTCAACTCTCTCACCAGTCATAATCAACTCGGTGAACCCCGCAGACGAACTTCCAATCAAGTGATTGAGAAAGGGGCCTGATAGTGTACCCAAGAACATATCTACCAGCTCCCTCTCAGATAGAGGTGGTTGTACTCGCCCTGCCAAATCTCTCCATTTTTGGGCATACTCTTTGAAACCTTCATTTGATACCATACTCACACTCTTTAATTGAGTACGGGTAGGTGCTAAGTCCGTATTATATTCGTACTGTCTGTAGAAAGCAGCAGCCAAATCCTCCTAGTTATGCACATCAGACCTCTCTAGCTGGTAGAACCAATCTAATTGCGTCCCCGAAAGACTATCCTGGAAGAAATGAACCCATAGGTCCTTATCAGAAGAATGCGGTTGGATTTTTCTGACGTAAGACCGCAGATGCATCTTTGGACAAGACAAACCATCGTATTTAGCAAATAGAGGCACCCTGAATTTAGGGGGAATCACAATCCCAGCAACCAAACCTAGCTCTTCAAAGTCCATCCCAAGCACTCATTGCACCTCCATAGCTGCCAGACGCTCTTCTAGATTCTTGTATTTGTCGTCTGCAGGAGGGTACTGCTGCTCAGAATAATCTTCATCCTCTTCATCTTCTTCTTCCTCAGACTCAGATTGCACGGCAGTTCCTTTACCTTTGCCAACCCCTTCATCAGATGTTGAGGGGAAATCCAGGACCCTTCTAGCTTGGTTCTCAAATCTTCTACCCATGGTAGCCACACCAACCCTCTTCTTTTTCTTCTTCTCCTTTTCCTTTTCCAGTAGGCCTTTGAGCTCCTCCTGACCCTTTGCCAAGGTCATGAGTAGCTGTTGGAACTGTGAATTCTGCGCTTGTAAGTCTTTGACCTTCTGCTCTATATCCATCTTGCTGAAATAAACAACAGAGAGATAAGGAAACTTGGTGTGAAGACCTGCTTATGTATATGATGAATGATATGTTATTCATGTAATGCATTCAAGGATTCAAAAATTCAAATTTGTTGCAAACAAAAAGAACACACGTCATATTAATAAGAAGAATTTGTTAGTACATAATTGCCCCATGGGAAAAATAATACAAAATTCTAATGTAAAAAGACGTTGCGCATCCTCTTTGGTGCTATGTAGGTGTTGAGAGTCTGCTCTTCATGAAATTTGCGAGTAAGCTCCAAAACCTTCTTCTCACTGGCGTAGAATTGGGATTCAAAAGTATTGCGTTCTCCCTTGAGTTGTATCCAACTCCTTTGCAAATCTTCAAGTGATGTTGGCATGTCAGGATGTAGGAGGGTGTATGGAACCTCTCCTTCCGAAACAGGCTCTTTGATCACAGGAAGGATGTGAGGGTAAGGCATCATAAAACTTTGGGCGCAGGTTTGCACCCACTTAAGGTAAGGCTCAAGGGGGATGGAATTCTTGTGTCCCAAGGTCTTACTGTCAACCTTGTTGGGAATTCTCCAAGCTCGGATAAACTTTTTTCAAAGTCCTTAATCATCGTTGTCGAAGTCAAAAACCAAGTCTGGAATCAGCATGTCATGAGGGCCATCCCTTCGGGCATACCCAGACTGTCTCAGAGCCAAGAAGGGGTTGTAGGTAATGCCTCCCCTAATACCAAGTAGAGGGACATTAGGGAATTCCCCACAACGATCAATGATGATAACATTTTCTCTGGATCGAGAACACCAATGAACATCTGAATGTGTAAGAATCATCAATCGTTGTGACCACCTCAAACCTTGCTCATTCTTCTAAATTGATTGGGGAAGGTGAGAAATAAACCACCTTGCTAGAAGAGGAGTACAACACATGAGAACACCTATTTTCCTCATTGTTCGTGTGTGAAATGAGTGGAGGATATCCCCAAGCAATGTAGGCACCGGGTTGTGAGCCATGAAAATTTTGACAGCACTGACATCTATATGTTGGTCATGGTTTGGGAACAAGACCAACCCATAGATGAGAAGAGCCACAATCTCCTCAAAAACTTATAAGTCCAATGAATTCCAGCAGCTTTGGGCCTTCTCAAACAGAAACTTTGACAAGAAGCCCTTGACACCACTTCTAGTTTCCCAATGACCTTTGACATCAGATGGTTGCAAATGTAGGGCTTGAGTAACATCTTCAGGCTTTGGATCTCTTTCCGTACCGTTGTAGGGTAGTTGATGGAGAATAGGAATCCTCAGGAGTTGATAAAATTCCTCCAAAGTAGTTACAAGCTGTTAATCAGGAAATGTGAAGCAATGGTGTAGGGGGTCAAAGAACTGGAAGAGAACTTTCACCATGTCTTCCTCAGTGTTGGTGTTGACTAAGTTGAGAAGACGACCATGCCTCTCGGTGAATGGAGAATTCTCAGGAATCCTTGAAGCTAGCTCCTTGAGTTGAGGAGGAATTCTCACAAGGTTGACTTGGATTGTTTTCCTGCGAAGTGAATCCATTACCTACAAAATAGGAACAAAGATGAAGATCCAAATCCTTGAAATGGTTAGTGGATGCATATGATGCTTCATGATGTTTATGATGTTATGCACAAGTATATATGTACAAACAAATCACACAAGATCCTAGTTTCAGGCTTGCATGGGATTTCATAGGTAAGTACCCTTTTGAAGCTTAGTTGGCTCAACCTGTCCTATAAATAGTAACCGGGTTCTAAGGAGCTCAATATCACTGGATTATTTTCTGTGTGAATTGTTTCAGTTTAGCCACTTAACTGGCAATCGAAATATTCCAAGAAAAAAAGTCTTAATGAGTGTAGTATCGAGTATCTACCAACTTCGGACTGCACCAAAGCTGGTCATCTCACTACCCCTAAAAAGGCCAAGATGGTTAACTAAAGGTCCTAAAAGTCCATTAGTGCTTCATGACATCACTCAGCGGCCCCGTATTCTCTTTGATTAACTCATAGGCTACCGGTACCCACAAATATGTCGCACTAATATATCTATTGCTTCAACCATGTCGGTATACCCCGCACAGTTTCCACAATGTATTGCTATTTACCTATGAATGTTTCCCAAATCTGGGTAGAGGATTTCAAACCCAAACAATAGAACCAAATGTAAAGCAATCAAGTCAAGCATAATAAGCATGTAAAGGTGATCTAAAACCCTAAGGTAGCCCCACTTTTAAAGGAACCCCCAACAGAGTCGCCAGTTCTGTGATGCGGTGGGAGAACTGACTTGAGGTTTTGCGTTTGTGTTCACAAATGTTTCGATTTAGCAAGAGTCTCCACCGACTTTTTATTTATCCAAAGGAAAGGTCAAAAAGCACAGGAAAGACCTTTGAGATGTTTTCTTGGGTTCGGGGGATAGATTATGAAAAGGGAAGGTGCTAGCACCCTTTTCATCCATGGTTTTCCATGGGCTCTTAGTTAGTTGTTTTAGATCACTTTCTTTTGCTTTTCAATTGTTTGAAATGATGCTTTTGTGTGTGGTTTTGAAAGTATTTTGAAAATAGGCCATCGTTGTGGCAACCTTTGTAATGATTCTTGTTTGAATGTATACAAAGGAGTTTGTCTTTTGAAAAATGTTTCATTATTTGAAAGTTTGTTTTGGGAAAATGTGTTGAAATTGTGTTGTGATGTGTTTTTGAAAATAGCAAGGATGTTTGCAAGCTTTGATCAAGTAACTAGGAGCATCTACCTACCTACTCAAAGATCTTTCCTACACATTTTTAACCCTTTGACAGTGTTGTTTTACCATTGCATTTGGTAAACAACCTTGTGTTTGGATGTTAAACGGGACAGGCGTGGGTCATCGTATTGACCATGATAGCAATTGTGCTAAGTATCTTAGCAAGTTTTTTTGTTTGAGCGACTATATCATTTTGTATAGGCAACCAAGATAGCGTCATCGAGGGACTATGATCTTTTGTTTTTGTTTTATTTTGCCAAGACACCTAGCATGCATACCATGGTCATGCTTTTAAGGCAACAAGTGGGTGAAACCCTAAGGGTGTTTGTGTGCATTGTGTTGTCAATTTCATGCATTTTTGTCTTGTTTTAGTCAAGCTATTTGTTTGATTTTAGATTTTTGCATACAAACCCTAATTTTTCTATCATGGCATATTTGAAAGCTATAAATGCGTAAAAGTAATCTAAGCTATTACAATATTGATATGGGGAGGGGGATACAAATTTGAATAGGGGATATTTGCCAGAAATTAAAACCCTAAGATTATTACAACCATATTGAATTCTTTGTACAAATAATAAATAAGCAAAATATTTAAATGGACAATTAAATAAATATGCAATATATTATAAATATGCAAAAAATGTTTTTGCATTATTTTTATGTATGTAAAAATAAACTACTTAATGCATTAAAAATAATAAAATAAAAGATTATTTCTATTAAGGGTGGAAACCCTAATTTGTTTTAAGAAAATATATATATTATGTATTATTTATTTATGTGCAATAAAATAAATAAAAATATATACAAATGTTAAAAAAATAAAAAAATGTGAGAAAAATATTATTTAAGTATATAAATAATAAAAATAAAAATACAATATTTTTTGTATTATTTATGAATTTATTTTAAGAAAATATAAGTATATTATCAAAGTAATTATTTCTATGCTAAAAAAAAAATGAAAATTTATGAAAATATTTTTAGTAATTTTTAATATTTAGAAAAATAAAATAAAAGTCAGAAACTAAAAAGAAATGAAAAAATATAAAAATATAAAAATAATGGGCCAAGGGGGTGTGAGCAGCAAGCCCAGGGGTGCAAACAGCAAGGAAATGCCAAGGCCCAGCCCAGATTCCATCATCTTCAACCTTGTGACAAAAATATGCGCGCCTGGTATTCAAAACTGGAAATCCTGCATATGTGCTCTAAAGCAAAAACTTGCAACATGAAAGTTATAGAGCATGATCATACGATTCTAACCATATAAAAAACTTAATCTAACTCTTAAAGACCAAAGAGAATTTCTCTGGCCCTAATTTCTAACCTAGTTTTTTCAGAAAGTTCATCATTCAAATTCTCCCAACACAGTTAACTTAAATGAAATCTATGCATATGTACAACTTAAGGGCAATGAGTACTAAATTTTTTATTCACAAACCTAAGCCTAATGATTCCTAAATAGAGAGATAGAAGCTTGAACTTTACCTGTTTCAGTTGAACTCGAGTATGGCCATGTAGGAGTTTTCAGTGAGGCCTGAGATGTTTGTGAGCTGGCTTGAAGTTCCTTTGACCTTCCCCAATGCTTAGTTTGCTTTGAACTTGCTTGAATAAGCTTGTAGAAGTTAACCTGCACAGTCAGAATTCAAAAATGGTGAACCTTGAAAACAAGGTTACACTTACTGGCCAATGGTTGGGATAGCTTAGGTGTGTTGTTTAGAAGGTGTTTGAAGTGGTTGCAAGCAAAACACACGAGTGGATTTTGCTTTGGATGTCAAAATGCAGAAGCTGCCCTGTTTTGCAAGAAAATGTGATTTTGGTGTTTTGGAAGGCTTCATAAGTGGTTAGCTCGTGCTTCTGACTTAATGTGATATGCAAAACTTGGTTGAAAAGGTTACAACACTTGGTTATATTAGATACAAGAGTTATGTGGTTTTGGCAAGTTGACTTGGTTTTGAAGAAAAGTGTGAAGTGACCATGCCAGGCCTGTACAGGCTAGCTCCAAGCATGCACAAAGTTGTTGTACTTTGCCCTGAGTTTGTGGAGTTTATTTTCTGCAAAAGGCTTGGTGCAATGCTCAAGAGAAACAAATTGACATAAAGCCAACTTTATCAAAATGGCATTGTTAACTTTTTGCCATTTTTGGATTAATCCTTTGTGTAATCTTCCATTGATCAGAACAATGCATTAATCCATTGAGTTTGCATTCAATTTTTGAGCGTGGAAGGGTTTAGATACCTGTAAGCAAGTACAAGCAAGGCTGGACAGAAATTGCAACTTGTAGCAACATGAAAAATGCCATGGATCAAAGTGACATTTTTCCAAATTCAAGCCTTCGATTATCCCTAACCATAAATGATCTTGGAGATTCCTTGGACATCTTCGAAATCTTGTAACATGCTCTACAATCCATCTTTGAAATGCATTTTGAAATTCCAATTGGAACTATGTGAAAAATTGCCATGAAGATAGGTCAAAATCCTGCCTAAACTAGGGCAAAATTTCACTAACTTAAAAGTTTCATGGACCCTTGTTCACAAAATCATAAATTGAGATCCAAGCATCTTTTAGGAAAACTTTGTGAATAAAAGTTGTAGATTTTGTGGAGGACTACAACTTTCATGTTGGAAGTTTTCTTTGAATCCAATTGCATCATGGTGAAAAAGTTGGGCAAAAATAAGAAAATTTCTAAGTTATGAAAAATTTCAATCTTAAATCCTAATTTGAAAAATTAGGTTTCTTGGTGAACAAGTTTTATGTTTTGACACATCTTGATGAAAAATGAACCTTGGCACTTGATTTTAACCAAAAAGTCAAAGTTTGACTTTTCAGTGTACAGTTGATTTTTGATCAGTTGACTGGAAAATTCGTTTGTCAATCCAATGCATTTGGGATCTTTTGAACCTTGTGATTAGGCAAAGATGATTCCATTTAGTCCTTGAATCCATGCTTGAACCAAATTTTCCTTTGGCTAGGTTAAAAATCAGAGATTGCCCTTATGCAGTCAAAACCCTAAAAATGACCATTTTGCCCTTTTGATGATCTGATCAAATTTCTTGAGGAGTTGTGGTCCAAACTTGATCAAATTGTTCATATGAGTCTATAATGTTAATTTGGATAAAAAATTATGAGTTTTGACTGTAAATTGGCCACAGTTGACTTTTCCCCAATACAACTGATTTCTAGATCAACTGTCCAATTGACTGGGCAAAAATTTGATTCAAAGCTTGAAACTTGGTATGGGAAATCTTATAAGTCCAACATGAAGTATGAAAGTCACTTTAAGCATTGGAAGTCCAAAAATCCCCGTGCTAACTCAAACCCTAATTTCAGGTCAATAGTGCAAGGAGATGTCTTGAGCAGAGCAAACCCTAATCCTGTCTCGAGTCCAAGGAGCCTTGGGGGGGGGGGGGACTTGATAAAATGAGAGGGAAAATTTTGGGGTACAACATTGAGAATTCTTGTATTAGATGAAAATAGTTTGTGTATCTATAAGCAAAAGGATTGGAGTAGTTTGGACAATCAGAATTACAAGTTTTTAGCTTTTGGCTAGGTTACTTGATTTTGAAGAAAAGAGGGAAACCAAGTTTCAATGTGAGGTACAAGCATGGGCTTGGTGATTGTAAGTGTCTAAACCATTTCTCGTGTATTGTAAGACATGTATGATCAGAAGAGAAGAAGTGCAAGGCTCAAGAACAAGTTTTGTGTAGAAAAGCACTTTATCAAAATGGCAATGTACACTTTCTTCCCAAAATGGATATAAAGCATGCCCATGCAACAGCTGTGCAAACCATTAATTATGGAGTGCCTAAGAAGTTTGAGGCCTTCAAAGTAGAGTTTATGCAGCATAGTTTGAATTTTGAATTTGGTTCATCACAAAATGACTTGTAATTCAAGTGATAAAACCCTAATTTCATCTCTTCGATTCTCCCTACTTAAAAATGATCTCAAGGAGTTATTGGACATTTTGGAAAGCTTGAAATGTGCTCTATAACCCATATTTGAATTTCTTTTGAAGATTCCCCTTGGAACTATATGAAAAATTTCCATGAAGTTGGGTCAAAATCCTGACCAAACTAGGGCAAAATTTCACTAAGTGTTTTGTTTTATGACCACATGTTCTTAAAATTATAACTTGAGATCCAAGCACTTTTGGAAGAAGTTTTGTGAATAAAAGTTGTAGATCCCATGGATATCTACAACTTTCATGTTGGAAGTTTCTCTTGAATCATCTTGCATCATGGTGAAAAATTTGTTCAAAGTTGTAAAAAAACATGAAATTTCCAACACTTAGAAAAAAATTTAAGTTTAGAAATTTTGACTTTTCAAAATGAAATCTTGACTTTTTGATTTCTTGATGAATAATTTTCATATTTTGACATGTTTTGATAAATTGAGATCTTTGACATTTAATTTTGACCAAAAAGTCAAAGTTTGACTTTTCAATATACAATTGACTTTTGATCAATTGACTGAAAATTCATCTATCAATTCATTGGAATTGCAATGTTTTGAGCCATGTCATTAGGTCAAAATGATGCAATTAGAATCTTGAGATCATGCCTTAAACTAATTGATCATTTTCTAGGTCAAAAATCAGATATTGCCCTTTTTCAGTCAAAACCCTAATTTTGATCATTTTGCCCTTTTGGAGATTTGATCAAATTTCTTGAGGAATTATGGTCTAAACTTGATCAAATGATATATATGAGTTTAAAATATTGATGTGGATAAAAAATTATGAAGTTTGACTGTGAATTGGCCATAGTTGACTTTTTACCTAATACAATTGATTTTTAGGTCAACTGCTCAATTGACTGAGCAAAAGTGTGAGCCAAAGCTTGAAACTTGACATGAGTGATCTTGAGGGTCCATAATGATCCATGAAAGTCATATGGGGCATTGGAAGTTCAAAAATCCTTGTGCAAACTCAAACCTAATTTTGGTCATCAGTGCTTAAGGAGGTGTCTTGAGCTGATTAACCCTAATGCAGTCTTTGAGTCAAAGAATATCTTGTGAGCAATATTCTTGATATGTGAGAGGGAAAATTTTGGTGTACAACAGCTGCCCCTGTTCAATCTTCTTAAATCTAAAGAGTTAGATTTGTGAGTTTTGGCATTCTGACTCGAAGGTGGAAGATGATTGGACACTAGAGTGCCTAGAAATTTGCACTCGGTGATGTGATGGTAGAGAGAATGAGCTTAAAGATGCCATTTGGAGAGGTGATAGAAAGATGTTGGAGATGGGATTGTAGATGCCATCCAGAAATGATTGTTGAACCGTATCCGTAAACTGAAATCGAATAAGTATCAGGATGGCATCCGCGTTTGGAGCGTATATAAATTGTATCTGAAAGTTGAATCTGAATAAGTATCAGAATGGCGTCCGTGTCTGGAGCGTATCTGAACTATATATGAAAGTTGAATCTTAATAAGTATCAGGATGGGATCCGTGTCTGGAGTGTATCTGAGCTGTATCTGAAAGTTGAATATGAATGAGTATCAGAATGGCGTCCGTGTCTGGAGCGTATCTGAACTATATCTGAAAGTGAATTTGAATGAGTTTCAGGATGGCATCCACGTCTGGAGAGTATCTTAACTGTATCTGAAAGTGACTTTGAATGAGTTTCAAGATGGAATCCGCGTCTGGAGTGTATCTGAACTATATCTGAAAGTTGAATCTGAATGAGTATCAGGATGGCATCCGTGTATAGAGCGTATCTGAACTGTATCTGAAAAGCCTTTGAACATTGTTAATGGTAGCTCTTGATTAACCTTATCCTGAAAAGGGTAAAATGTTAGCTAATATGCAATGTCATGTTGTAAGAAATGCAAGGTATAATGCATTTGTGTTATCAATGTTCATGATATATGGATGTTGTGTATGCGTATGCGAGCTAATCTGTTGCACTAATGTTGGATTGTGGAAAATAAATCCCTGACTGATGCTGAGGATATGGAGTGTAAGTATTCATGTTGTGAAGTCGAAGTGTTGATGAATTTCCGCTTAGAGAAATAAACTCTGTTGTAAGGCAAATGTCGTGTACTGCTTGTAAAATCCTGTTGGGGAATCCTGAGAAATTTGGTGATTTCTAATGGGGATTGATAACTTGAAGCTCTGTTCCGCTGAGGATTAAAACTGCATATTACGAGGGATTACATGGAAATACCTCAGAGAGATTTCCCTATCTCTTAAATCCATTAGTGATTGTCTTTCTATTTTTTTTATTTGTAAACAGTAATTATGTTCAAATGCATATGTTCAAAAATAAATCATTGGACGTTTTTGTAAACAAAACACAAGAGTAAAGAAAAAAACAAATAGTTTTGCACTTTCAAAGAGATATCTTTGTATTGACTTTGAGTAATAATTTTTGTACACAGAGACAAACATTCTAGTAAGAGAATGCCGTCGTAAAAAATGAAAATTTTGATACAAAGAAAAGATATCTATGTGCAATAATCCCATGGGGTTCCCATTCTGCTATAGCCTTCGTGTCTCTAAGCATCTTGTCTATTTGTTACCTTGTTCAAAGCTGATTGAATTGATAAGAACCTTTGATTTTGTCAGTTAAAGTAAAAGTTTGTCCGTAAGGTGATCCAACGGGACATAGTCATACGCTTTAAATCCCTAACTTTTACCTGGACCGCCCTTTCGGGTTTTCAGTCCACCGGGATACCCTTTTTTGCCCAAGCCGCCCTTTCGGGTTTTCAGCTTGCCGGATGTACAAATTTTTTTGTTTTATCCCTAATTTTTTCCCGAACCTTTTTGGTTCGCCGGGATGCCCTTGCTTTTCCTAGGTGTATCAACCTAGCGTGTCTCTTATGCGTAGTATCTTTTGACTATGTCCGCGTTCACAGGGTGCGGCAGGTCTTCGCCATCCATGGTAGTCAAGATCATTGCTCCACCAGAGAATATGCTTTGGATTACAAATGGTCCTTCGTATGTAGGAGTCCATTTTCCCCTGGGATCAGTTTGCAGCAATATGATACGTTTGATCACCAGATCCCCGACTTGATACACTTGGCGTCTGACCTTTTTGTTGAAAGCCTTGATCATCCGTTTTTGATACATTTGACCATGACAGATAGTAGTAAGCCTTTTCTCATTAATTAAGTTCAGTTGATCAAGTCGAGTTTGGATCCAATCGTCTTCATTCAGCCCTGCATCCTTCATAATTCTCAGAGAGGGGATCTGAACCTCAATAGGAAAAACAACCTCCATGCCGTATACCAGAAAGTAGGGTGTTTCCCCGGTTGATGTGCGCCTTGTGGTACAATACCCGTGGAGAGCGAATGGTAGCATCTCATGCCATTCCTTTTACGTGACTGTCATTTTCTGTATGATATTTTTGATGTTCTTATTTGTGGCTTCGACAACATCATTCATCTTTGGCCGGTAAGGGGAAGCATTGTGATGCTGGATCTTGAATTGCTCGCATAGGGCAGTGATCATAGTGTTATTTAGATTCGTATAATTGTATGTGATGATCTTCTCTGGGATACCATACCGACATATGATATTCTGTTTAATGAATCGGGCGACAACATTCTTGGTAACGGAAGCGAAGGAGGCTGCCTCAACCCACTTTGTAAAATAGTCAATGGCTACTAAGATGAAGAGGTGTCCATTAGAGATTGTTGGTTTGATTTCCCCAATCATATCGATGTCCTACATAGCAAAGGGCCAAGGAGCCGTTAAGACATTCAGAGGAACCGGAGGTACGTGCACCTTGTCATCATAGATCTGACACTTGTGGCAGGTTCGAGAGTGTTGATAGCAATCTGCTTCCATGGTAGACCAGTAATAGCCTGCCCGTAGGATCTTCTTTGCCATCATATGCCCACTGGAATGGGTTCCAAAAGTGCCTTCATGTAACTCAGCCATGATCTTTTCTGCTTCAACCTTGCCTACACACCGAAGTAACATAGAGTCATGGTTGCGTTTGTAGAGAATGCCATTACTAAGGAAGAACTTAGCAGATAATCTCCTTAATAACTTCTTATCATTGACTGAAGCTCCTTCTGGATATTCTTGGGCCTCGAGATACCTCTTGACTTCGTAAAACCAAGGCTGGTCCACTACTTCTTCAGTATTAATCTCGTGACAGTGAGCTGGTTCCTCCATTCGTTTAATGGTGATCTGGGGAGCCTCGTTACCCCATTTAAGTTTAAACATAGATGACATTGTGGCTAGTGCGTCTGCTAGCTGATTTTCTTCTCGCGGGAAATGCTCGAAGTTAATCTTCTCAAAATATGGGAGCAATGTCAACACATGTTCTTTGTAGGAGATAAGGTTAGGGTTTTTGGTGTCCCATTCCCCTTTGATCTGGATGATAACCAAAGTTGAATCTCTGAATACATTTAAGGATTTGATCCCCAAATCTATGGCAACTCTGAGACCAAAAATGCACGCTTCGTATTCTGCCATGTTATTTGTACAATTGAAGCAAAGTCTTGCCGTAAAAGGAGTATGACATCCTTCGGGAGATATGAGTACAACACCAATACCATTACCGAGTGCGTTAGATGCCCCATCAAAAAATAGGGTCCATCAGGATCCTTGTTCAGGTCCGTCATATGGTTTGAATTCTTCACAGCTGTTTACCATCATGATGTCTTCATCTGGGAATTCGAACTTCATGGACTGGTAGTCATCCACATCTTGATGGGAAAGGTGATCAACTACTACACTGTCCTTTATTGCTTTCTGGGTAGTATACTGTATGTCATATTCTGTCAGGATCAACTGCCATCTCGCTATTCTCCCCGCGAGGGCAGGTTTCTCGAAGATGTATTTTATTGGATCCATTTTAGATATCAATAAGGTAGTATGGGTCAGCATATACTGTGTTAGCCTGCGAGCAACCCATGCCAGGGCGCATCAATTTTTCTCGAGTAGTGAATATATTGTTTCACAATCGGTAATTTTTTTGCTCAGGTAGTAAATAGCATGCTCTTTTCGGCCAGACTCGTCATGCTGCCCCAGCACACACCCCATTGAATTCTCCAAAACAGTTAGATACATGATCAATGGTCTTCCCTCAACTGGTGGCATCAAAACAGGAGGCTCTTGTAAGTACTCTTTGATCTTGTCAAAAGCATTTTGGCACTCATCATTCCATTTGACTACTTGATCTTTCTTCAGCAACTTGAAGATTGGTTCACAAGTAGCTGTCAAGTGAGAAATGAATCTGGCAATGTAGTTTAAACATCCAAGGAATCCTCTGACTTCCTTCTCAGTACGAGGAGCAGGCATCTCTTGTATCGCTTTCACCTTGGCGGAATCCACTTCAATACCTTTTTTGTTGACGACAAAACCTAGGAGTTTACCAGACCTCACCCCAAACGTGCATTTATTTGGGTTCAACCTCAGCTTGTATTTCTTTAGCCTCTCAAACAGTTTCTATAAATGATCAAGATGTTCTTCTTCTGTTTGAGATCTAGATACCATGTCTTCCACATAGACCTATATTTCGTGATGTATCATGTCGTGAAATAGAGCTACCATGGCCCGCTGATAGGTTACCCCAGCGTTCTTCAGCTCAAATGGCATAACCTTGTAGCAGAATGTGCCCTACTGTGTGACAAAGTTTGTTTTCTCCATGTCCTCAGGCGCCATTTTGATTTGGTCGTAGCCTGAGAAACCATCCATGAAGGAAAACACTTTGTGCTATGTCGTATTGTCAACTAGAATGTCAATGTGGGGAAGTGGGAAATCATCCTTAGGGATTGCCTTATTCAAATATTTGTAGTCCACGCACATTCGTACCTTGACGTCTTTTTTGGGCACGGGAACAACATTGGCAACCCATTACGGATAGGAGGTGACGGCCAAGAATCTGGAGTTGAATTATTTCATGACTTCTGCTTTAATCTTCTATGACATGTCTGGTCGCATGCGACGGACCTTTTGTTTTACCGGTGGACAGTCTTCTTTTGTTGGTAGACGATGTACCACGATATCTGCATCAAGTCCTGGCATGTCTTCATACAACCAGGCAAAGATCTCAACATAATCATGCAGCAACTGAATCGGATGTTCTTTGGCACTAGGTTCCATATTGGCACCCACTTTGACTTCTCTTTTGTCTTCTTCGGTACCTAGGTTGATTGTATCCACTGGCTCTTCGTGGGGCTGAATGATCCTCTCTTCTTGTTGTAGTAACCTGGAGAGTTCCCCTGGTACTTCACAATCTTCCTCACCTTTGTCTTCGGCTTGGTAGATTAGATTTTCAGAGTCACAAAAGGCCATAGCAGAACCGTTACCCATGGGATCCCGAATGGATGTAGACTTGCATTATGAGTGTGAGTGTGTGTAAGAGTATAGCTATCTTTGAAAGAAGTGAAAATTTAAAAAGAAAAAAAACAATAAGCACAAAGTTTGTATGCAAAAACGTCCATGATTCATTGATGTCATATGGAAATGAGATAATAACCCTTACAAATGGACCATTGTGCCTCAGGTAAGACACAAGGTTTTAAGAGTCTGAATTGTTTTAATATTACATATCCAACAATGTAAAGACAAATTATTGTGGGATAAAATTGATCTAGACAAAATCTCTAGCCTCCCAGTTGCTGAGCCCTCCACTGACAGTTGGGAAAATCTAATCCTCCAGGTTGTAGCTGTCTGTATCATCCTCCACGGAGATGACTTGGTGGTTGCTGATCTTCAAGGGTGGTCCTCCGGCACGAGCGCTGCGTACAGCCTTCTTGGCACCTGAAGTGAAACCCAGACCAAATTTTTCATATTTGTATGAGATATCTGGGAGTTGTCCCAAAATAGTGCACCCACCTTCTTCTATCACTGCCTTGGCATCCTTCAAAGATGACATATTGAGTGGAGGCCTTGTGATCTTGGGAACTTGAGACACGACCTTGGTTACCGCCACAGTTTGCGGGACTTCTTCAAAGTGCTGGAATGAGGTTTCAATAAATTCACCATCTAACTCCACATATCTAAAGGAATTTAAATGGCGGACCATGTACTCTTCTTCTCCATGAACAGTGATGATGTTCCCTTGAACTGGATATTTCAGCATTTGATGCAATGTAGAAGTAACAGCGCCAACATTGTGAATCCACGGTCGGCCTAGCAAGCAGGAATATGAATGGTGAATATCCATTACATAAAAAGTTGAATCAAATGTTTGGTTTCCAACTTTTATGGGGATGTCCATTTCCCCATGCACCATCCTTTTTGATTCGTCAAAGGCCCTCACTACTATGTTGCTCGGTTTCAATGTTAATCCCTTACAGTCAAGCCTATCAAGAGCCTTTTTAGGCAACACATTCAGAGACAAACCAGTGTCAAATAAGACATGAGCCAGAGTCATGCCCCTGCATTCTACTGAGACGTGCAATGCCTCATTATGCTTCCTCCCCCCTTGGCGTTAAATCAGCATCCGAAAAACCAAAACCATTATCTGCAGTCAAGCTGGCTACGCAGTCTTGGAACTGATCGACAGATGTTTCTTAGGGTACGTGGGCAGTTTTGAGGAATTTTACAAAGGCCTTTGCATGAGCCTCGGAACATAGTAATAAAGCCAGCATGGAAGTTTTTTATGGAGTTTGCCCCGGTTGCTCAACTACATTGTAGTCTCTTCTTTTTATGATCTTTAGAATTTCTTCCATCTCTTTCCGGGAGGTCTCAGGGATAGCCAAAGATTGTGCCTTTGTCCGGACAGGCTCAATCAAAATACCTTTACCTCGAGTCTCGGTTGACTCGGCAGCAAGAATGTCAGTAGGGGTGATAACAGGGATTGTAACAGCTTTGTCAACAGGAGTGTCAGAAGAGATGATTGTATTACTGGGAGTAGTCTTTGGAGGAGCAACAATAACAGGAATGATTACAGCTCCAGAAACAGCCTTTGGAGGAGCAATTTCTGGAGAGAATACCCTTCCACTTCGAGTAATCTTTCTAGTCCCTGCAATATTACTGATATTAGAGTCAACCTTCTCCGAACTTGAATTTTTAGCAGCTGGCCAATCTTGCTTGATACCGGGGTAGTAGATATCCCCTCCATAATTCCATGGTACGGTTTTGTCTGACGAATACGGGATTGGTCTAGGAATTATAATTATCAAAGGAGCTACTTTAGGAACTGATGTAATTCTAACAGGTCTTTTGGTGGAGACCCTGGAAGAATTGGCAGAAATGGTCACGATGGAAACATCATTATAAGGAACATTTGGAATAGAAGTCTTCTCGAACAAAATTTCCTTGTTATCTATTAGGCATTGAACACCTGCTTTTAACAACGGACAACCGGTTGGTGAGGACAAACAGAAATGACAGCTTTCATCACAGCCTGGGAATACACCGACATTCAACAAGTTCTTTTTGATAGTCAGGAGTGGGGTCATAAGTTCATCAACTGAAGTAACAAACATATCTTCCTCAACGGTGTTGACATCACGACCATGTTTGGGCATAGGGGCAGTAATGACATTAGGAATTTCTGGCGCATCGATTTTAATCTCTTTGGCTTCAAGGAGGTCTTGTACTTTGTTCTTCAGAGCCCAACAGTTGTTAGTGTCATGGCCGGGACTCTCAGAATGGTATGCACAGCGGGCATTAGGATGATAGTGAGGAGAGGTTGTGTTAGGGTTCTTTGGAGCTTCTTTCAAAGTCACTAGGTTGGACCTTAATAAATGTGTCAATACTTGAGATAGTGTCATATTAATTATGGTGAATTGTCTGTCTGGTCTTTCCATTCTTGGCTGGTTTCTTCTTTGCTGAGAAGGCGCAGGTTTAGGAATCATGACAGCCCCCACCATAGGACGGCGTTCAGCCCTATCTTGATTTCTATGAGGATATACAGCAACAACTTCTTTCTTTCTGATGAATGATTTCCTTACAGTAGTGGAGGATGCATATTTTTGAATTTTCCCATTCTTTATCCCGGCTTCCACCCTTTCTCTGATCAATATCAGTTCGGTAAAACCTGCCGATGAACTCCCAATTAAGTGGTTAAAGAAGGGACCAGACAAGGTGCCCAAAAACATGTCTACTAATTCTCTTTCAGATAGGGGAGGTTAAACTCTTCCTGCTAAGTCCCTCCACTTTTTTGCATAGTCCTTGAAGCCTTCACTTGAAACCATGGCTGTTGTACCCCAAAATTTTCCCTCCCATATTCTTCAAAGTTTTGACAAGCATCATCTCAATTTGCTCAAGTCTACTCAAGGGTTGCACAGTTCAAACCATCCTCCTAAGCCAGTCAAAACTAGGGTTTTGGTTCTTGCAAAGAAGTTGAGGTTTTCAAAGGCTCAATCAAGTCCCATAGGCCTATACACATTGTCAAGCATCTACATGCCAAGTTTCAAGGCTCACAGCATCAAGTTGCATAGTCAAAAGCCCTAGTTGCTCCACAATCAACTGTAGGGGTAAAATGGTCATTTGGCAGTTAAAAGTCAGAATTTTTGGTCAACATCTTATTTTGAAGCCACAATCATCATCTGATCAAGTCTTGATCATGATTCCACAAGAATGGCTCAAAAATCATCAAGATGTAAAAGTTTCCATTTTTGGACAGCTGAAAAGTCAACTGTAACTTGACCAAGGCATAACCTTTTCATGGTTCATCAGAAAAATCCCATCCAATGCTCATTTTTAAGGGGATGACATTTCCTACATCTCATCTTCACATTCCAAGTCCAAGAAATTCTCCCACAAAAAGTTATCAATTTCAACATTATAGGTCATTTTCAAAAGTCAACAAAAAGGCACTTTAAGTCAAAGACCATAACTTGATATTGGTAAATCAAAATGACATGGGACCAAAGGCATTAGTTAGAGGACTTCAAGACCTTTCCAAAATGTCCAAGAACATGTCCATATGATCAAAATTGAGCAAGATATGCATTGGAGAAGTTGGGAAATTTTTGTGAAATGGCAAAAGTCAACTATCCTTGAAACTTCAATTTTTGACAAAAGGGCCCACTTTCTTCCACTTGATTCAGCCTTGTCATGCCATACACGTGTCCCATGATTAATTTCAAGATCAAACATTTATTTTTTCATTTTTATTTAATTTTTATGATTTAATTCATTTTAAATCCATAATAATTCAAATAAAATCTAAAAATTAATTGAATGGCATCTTTGTGGCTTGAATAACTTTTATGTGTCATATGACAGCTACCAAAATCGTGTCAGGCTATTTTGAGCACAAAATCATGGTTTTGCTTCAAGAATGGAAAGCTTTCAATGGTGGTTAAACAAGAATCTCCAAAACTTAATTCCATGGATCATTGGCTCAGCTGCTGACCTAATTCTATTCCCATACATATGCTGAACCAAAAGCTAATACAATTCACGTGGAAAAGCTGCTGTAAGAGCCATAACAAAATTCAAAAAATCCAAGCAAAAAGCCAAAACTGTTTTTGATATTGCAGACCAATTCAAAGCCTTAGAGCAATTCAAACACATTGCTGGAAGCTTCAGGGGTGATTTGGAATCAAAACAACACGCTAACACTCAAGGAATCCCAAGAACCAGCCACACAGTTTGACTATTTTTTCCTTAATCGTAATTTAATATTTATGCATCCTTAACATGTTATGATCATTGATTTACATTGCTAACACTCTTCTGAAGCTAATGGTATAAGACAATTGCATTATGGAGCCCTGAATCACAAATCACCATGGATGATTTTTAGGGTTTTCAAGCTCTAAAATTGGTGTTTTCTTATTTAGCAAAAATTAAGCCTGTTGAGGTACCTGGTTAGACTCGTGAGGCCAAGACAAACGCGTTGGATATGTCGCGAACAATTTATATAACCCAGGGACCTATTCGCTATTTTCCCTTGTCCTATTTTGTGGGGGTTAAAAACCCCCGCTAATTGTTTTGTTTTGTAGGCATTTCAGTGAAGACGATGATGAGGTGTCAGCGCAGGGGTGGCCAATTCAAAGAAACGCGCGCTTTTGGTTTGTTTACAGGATAAGCATTAATCAATCCATATAATATTTATCCATTACTATACTAACAGATGCAGCACCATGGCGTAGTGGAAAGTGAGGTGGACGTTCACCATTGGGACCTGGGTTCGATTCCCAGGTCTCCCAAATAATTATTTCTCTTTTTCCATCATATGTTCACATGCAGGCCACTAAGCGTGTTCCATCGTACACCTTGTTCATCCAAGCGCCAGGTGGCCTCCAAGGCTAATCCCATGGCTCATGTTGAAGGACCACAACAGTCCTCAGTCAACGCAGGTATAACTGATCTCAAAAGTCCAAACGGGCTGGCCAACAAATGGGCCAGAATTGCTTCTTCAAAACCTCCTTTGGGTCCAATACCCCCCCCCCTTTGGTTCATTCTTTTTTTTCCTTCTTATTTTATATTTTTTTATTTTGTTTGTTTATTAATTATTTTTCTAATTATTACTTTTTATCACTAAAATTAACATAATTAATTTTTCATAATAAAAATTCAAAAACTAAAAAATGTAAATATTTTTTTATTATTAATTTCACTTTAGTTTAATTATTTTGTAAATAAATATGGTTAATTAATTTAGTCTTTTAAAAATTAGGTCAACTTTAATTTTTTCATAATAAATAAAAACAATTTAGAATTAGGTTTTTGCTAATTTTTAATTTCTATTTATTTTCTCTTTATTTTCATTAAAAACACAAAAACACAAAAATATTTTTTTTCTTTAATTAATTAATTAATTAGTAATTAGGCTTAATTTCATTAATTTAATAAAAAAGGACAAATTCAATTCTTTCTCAAAAAAGGGTCAAAACCCTAAGGACGTCCTGATTCAACCTTTCGCGCGTGTATTTACTTTAATTCATTATTTTGATGTAACTGACTCCGGATATGTAATAGTTAATTAGGTTTTTACCGCTTTATTTACTTTTCTCGCACTTTATTTTCCAAACGGGTTATTGTTTTTGGTGATGTATAGACCCGTGCCTTGTAATAGTTAGATTTACCTTTTCCGCAATTTATTTTCCGCACTCTTAACTGTTAAAAAATGCCTGCAAGACTGTATGACGAATAAAATCAATCTGTAGCTCACAAATAACATGTACAAGATAAACATAAACTGAAACAACACACATGCACATGCCACTCCTAGGGTACGCCTCACTGGTTGCCTCGAACGTGGTCATCAAGTATAGGGTGTCTTAGAGGTCGCCCTTCTGCCTAAAAGATCCAGTTGCCTCGAAACGGTTGCCTCGGATAAAAAGGATCTAGGACATTAGGGTTACTTCTAAGATGTCCTACTATTGCTTCGGTGATCACACTATCCCGATAATCGAATTGACCCGAACACCTCCAACGACGGTGCTACCTACCTCTCAATGGTGGGATAGCACTATCTAAAGGACTCTTACACAGCTTAATTCCTTAGAGTAGGTAGATTCTCCTGGGTAATTGCTCTTTCAAACAAACAAAACAACTTTTCACACCTCACACTTTCAAAAAGTTTTCAAACAAATTTTTCATACACTCTTGAGGACAGATACAAGAGTTACTTAGAAAATTTTCAAACGAAACTTTTTTCAAAACCCACACACACACTTGAAAAGCAAACAATTTTTGAAAACATAAGAGCAAGTACCTAAGAGCCCGTGGATAACTACGGATAGAAAGGGTGCTAACACCTTCCCTTTCTATAAATCTACCTCCCGAACCGAGAAACATTCTCAAAGAAGGAATTTTGCTGTGCTTTTGTCCTTTCCATGTTGGAGAACATAAAAGACGGTGGCGACTCTTGCTTACCGCGACATTTCACGAACCAGCTTAAAAAACAGTCAGTTTTATTTCCACCGATCACAGAACTGGCGACTCTGCTGGGGATACTTAATAAGTGAGGTGTACCTTAGGATTAGACCACCCTTATGTTTTCAATTTCTTGTTTTGTTTGCTTTAAAATTGTGGGCCTGTTTTGGGAGTTTCATAGATCCTAACTCGGATCTGGGGGATACCTTTTAGGTAGCAACAAACTGTGAGGGAACTGTGCAGGGTATACCGACACGGTTGAAGCAGTTGCTACGTTGATGTGGCACTTTGGTGAGTACCGGTAACCCTTGAGTCAAGTCAATGAGAGTACGGGGCTGCCGCGTGGTGTCGTGAAGCATCAACTGACCTTAGGAACCTTGCTTGACCATCTTGGCCTCTTTAATGGTAGTGAGATGACCGACTTTGGTGCAGTCCGAAGTTGGTAGATACTCGATACTACACTCATTGAGGGTTGTTTTCTTGGAATATTTTGATCCCCAGTTCAGTGGCTAAATCAAAACAATGAACATAGAAAACAACCCTATGATATTGAGCTCCCTAGAACCCGGTTACTTTTGATAGGACAGGTTTTGAGCCCACCAACTTCAAGAGGGTAGTACTCCAAACTTCATGCTGGCCTAAACTCTAAGGGTTCTCTGTGTGACTTGTGTGCCTTCAAACTAGACTACTTGCATGCTTGTTATCTGACACATGAGTTCATTGCAGGTTTTGCTTACAGTCCTTAATCTGGGCTTATAACAGGGCTTACTTACATCACTCCACGCATAGCATACCATCATACCATTTCATACATCCTGCATAAGGACTAACCCATTTCAAGGATCTCAAGGGTCTGTGATGCAGGTCGTGATGAATCAACTATCTAGCAAAGGGCAAAGGGGATTTATTTTCCTCTAGCCAGGTTGATGACTTGAGTCAGGGGCTATGACCCACTAGATATGGTGAGCCTTGACTCTTGAAGAAGGACTCTCAGCAACACGAAGTTCCTTCAATCAAGATACCAGATTCTAATTCTAACAATTTTCTTGTTTACCCCGCGAGATCCGTGAAAACATTGCATGCATACATACACATCATTGCATAACAGGTACCCTTGTTACAGGTCACTTACCATCTTCGTTGTTTATTTCAGCAATGACTTCCCAACAAGACAACCAGGATCTTCATGCTCAAGAGACTCGGTTCAGGGAGATCCTCCTAAATCTATCCAAGGGACAGGAAGAGCTGAGAACACTCCTCACGGGGACTTTGGTCAGGAACAGTCCAGAAGACAGTAAGGACGAATGGCTGAAACATCTGCAAGCTGAGGTGGATACAATGAGAACCCAGATGCTGGGGCAGATGACTCTCATTCAAGACTTAGCTCAAAGACAAGAAGAGCTCAGGGTTCTTGTCAACCAACTGCTTCGGGATAACCAACTGGGGCAAACATCTAACGTTGAAGAGCCAGTCATCATTAAATTCCCTTTGAGAAAAGAAGACAAGGGAAAGGCTCCTCAACTTGCTTCAGGGTCACAAATTCAGCATCAACCTCACCAGCTTCAGCAAGACAATATGAAGCAAGCAGTCAGGGTTGGAGACCAAACCGGTAATCAGCCCCCGAGAAGTCAAAGGTTTGGTTTGATGAATAGACCTCTCCAAGCTGCTACTACTTCACAGGTCCAACAACGACCTCGTCGAGAACAACGGGTTGATCAGAGCAAGCCAGACAAGCCTAAGAGGCAGTTCAGCCAGCTCAACATGTCGCTGTTTCAAGCCTTACAATGCATGTTGAGATTGAATCTGATCACACTAAGGGACCCTCCTAAAAATCCCAACAAGACACCTTCAAGGTACAACCCCAACGCCCGCTGCGCTTATCATTCTGACAGCCCGAGGCATGCCACAAACGACTGCTGGTCTCTGAAGAACAAGATCCAGGATCTGATTGATGAAGGAGCAGTGGAATTCACCCTAGATGGTCAGGTCGAGTTCTTCTACTATCCCTAGACGAGAAGACCTCTTGTTCATTGGAAAGTTCAAGTTGTATTTTTTCTTTGATTGTTCAAACAATTATTGTCATAGCAAACTTTATTACTTTATCAATGCATCGCATATGTCTGTTTTGAATCAATATATTCGCATTCGCTATTTTCAGACTGCTTTCATTTTTTGTGATGTTCAAACTCTCAATTAATAATTCTAAGCCTCTTGAGGGAGGATGACGAAAACGATACCATGATCTACAGTATGCTTTTGAACAGACCCCGCTGATGAGGTACAGGCATTGTTTCAATTCCTAAACACTGGAGTTATAAGGAAGATAATCCCTCGTCAACCCCTTTGAGCCAAAGAAGTAGGAGTTTTTCTTTTCTAAAATTAAAACCCTTAATCATAACCTGGGGCAGGGTAGTCTTCTCAGTTGATTCAGGTGCACGATGAACAGCATCAAAGGAGGCCTTCCAAAACAAAAGACAGTGATGGTTCCGAATAATCATAAAAGATAGGCAGTCATTATTTCCCAAAAATAAAAGCCCAATAAGTCAAAACCTATGAAGGAGACTTACAAAAAACTGGGGCATCCCGCTGACTGTAAATACAAAAAGAAACAGTTCAGGCAAAAAAAACAGGGATAACAAAATCAAAAAAGAAAGAGGTCCTACGAACCCTCAACCAAAAAAGAAATGACTGCCTATTCAAAATAAATTGTCAACATCCGAACCATCACCGGAACATCAGAGCAAAGACTCAAACAAGGTCTAACGCACGATTAGCTGAGTCTAGGTTTGAAGAACATCACGAAGAGTGGGTGGGTACAAATAAAATTTGAGCCTTTATCCTTTGTTTCTTAAACCGTGAACTAGGCCACGCTACAACCCTTAAAAGTCCTAGCTGAAGCATGGGTTAGTTCGAAAGCATACTGTTACGAAAGGTTGAAGAAGTGAAAAACACAAGAAGGGGGGTTGAATTGTAAAACTGAAAATCAATGCAATGAACAAGATATTTTTATCCTGGTTCGTTTGATCTCAAACTACTCCAGTCCACCCGTCAAGGTGATTTCGCCTCTCTCCAACGAGGTCTTAATCCACTATATTCAACTGAATATTACAAACTGCTTTAACAACTGCTAAAGCCTTCTTAATGCAAACCACAACCCGGTTTGTCAAGGAAACACTTTCTTACAAAGAAGATAAATCTAGGTGTGTGAGTGTTTTCTACAAAACTGTATCACAACTGTGATGTATACACAACTTAAGCTTATGAAACTAGATTGATAAACAATGATTGAGTAAGGAGATATGTAGCGTTTAGCAAACTGAGAGAAGGAAGATTATGATTAGCTTTTAGGCGTGTAAAATGTTGGAGAGCATTAGCCAATTCAATCTTCATATTCTTGTTTATATAGCACTGAGATTGTTGAACGTTGGAGCAATATTCTTGATTCAATGCTAATAACAAACTTTCCTTATCAAGCAGATCTTGTCTGGAATGAGGCCGTTGGTAATAATTTGCTTTCAATGCATAGTACCGTTGCTTACTTAGTGCATGTTCTGGCTTGGCTCATTCTGACTTTGCTTAACTGCTGATGAACTGTTGTTTTCTTTATCAGAGTGTTGAGCGCAGTTCTGTTCATCAAGCTTCAGCATACATGTGAGTTAATCTTCTGATTCTGGTATTCTGATATAGCAACTTCTGATGCTGATGTCAAGAACCAATATTCTGATGCTGATTAAGTGTGCTCTTGCTGATACCTATCAGAGTTTCTGCAAAGCAGAACATAATATTTTTAGGTAGCAAATAGTTCATACATTAATCATATAAATAATATATCTTTTCATTTTGTTATCATAAAAACTTAAACATAGGGTAGTAGATTCAAACTTTGTTCTAACCATCTCCCCCTTTTTGATGATGACAAAAACTAGATATTTTTTAATTGAAAATAACGTGAAAAAGTATCAGAGGTAACTAAATGATAAGATGTATCAGAGTAAGAGGTTATCAAAGATAAGGGATAAAGAGATATCAGAGTTGAGAGATACTCCCCCTGAATTTATTGCTTCCCTTTTTAATTCCAAGAGTTCTTCAGGATCATATTTTTTATTTGCCTTTCTTTGAACATCAGATTCTCAGATTTTTGACTATCAGAAGCTTTAGATCAGCATATCAGAGCATAGCTTCAGATCAGCGTATCAGCTTTTCTTGTCAGAGCTTTGCTTTGGGTCAGAGTTTCAGAGCTTTAGTCTTCAGAGTATCATGGATCTTTCTTGTACCTGTAGACTTAAGCAAAACAGAAAACATATTCAAGTATATCAGAGTTAGAATGTTCGAGAATTTCTGTCTTAGTAATCCGTTATTATTTAAAATATCATTCTTGTTCTCCCCCTTTTTGTCAGCAATCAAAAAGTGTAAGTGATGTGCTAAAACATTTAAGGCAGAAAAACTTGTCATATTAAAAGGTTCAGAATCAAACAAAACAGTACAACATATAATCAAAGAAAACATGAAAATGACATGAATGAAAAACTAAGGTTGGGGAGGAAGGCGTGTGAACAGGTTCTCCAACATGGCTTTGATCTGATCAGCAGTCTCATTCTGCTTGTGTACCATGCTGACAATTGTGTCTATCTTGTTATCCTGCACATCCATCCTTTCTTTCATCTTCTGGTCATTTTCATCCATCCTTTGCTGCAGACGCATGTCATTCAGCTTCAGCTCTTCCAGAGTCTGCCTGTCCAAGGCAGCTTGAGAAACATCAGAAGCAGGGAGCTTCTAAGAGCTTTCTGCAACATCTTCTGCTTGACTTGCTTCAGCTTGAATAGTCTTGTCTTCTTCTGGTTGCACCTTTGAAGCTAGCTGTTTCTCAGACCATGGCTCACTATCCAGAGGGAGCACGTCTTCCTGTGGCAGCTGACTTTCAACTTCCTTCAGCAGCTTGTTGAAGTTCTGTTGTGCCTGCTCATAGTTGATATCCTACAACTTGAGGGCTTCAGCACGTACCCAAATTCTGAATTATGACCAGAGCTGGTCAGAGGCAGTTGGGTCAATCATTCCAGGACAGACTTGCTTCAGAGAAGCAATCCACTGCTGCAAACCTGTTTCAAAATTCATAATACCAGAGCCAACATCTGGTTGTTTTGGTTTTGGAATGGCTATTTTATTTTTCAGATCAGCAAGACGGTCAAGGATTGTTAAGTCGATGAAGGTCCTGCTGGGGTTTTCGGTGGTTTGCTTGGGAGCTGTTTGTTTTGGAGATGGAGTGGGAGAATCAGAGATAATGATTGGACTGTTTGGTGTTTTGGGAGTATTTGGTGGTGTAGATTCTGGTGAGGATGGCAGCTGGGCCATTGTGACTGTTGTTCCACATGGCAGCTGGATTGCCAGAGGTGATGGTTGAGGTGAATGAGGTTCAGAAGGTGGAGGAGTTGGAGTTTCAGAGTGATGAAACTCAGGTTGAGGTGATGGTGGATGAATTTCTGGTTGAGGAGAGGGAGAAGGAATTGCTGGTTGTGGAGAAGTTGTTGGAATTTCTGGTTGTTCAGGGATAAGAGGTTCTTCTGGAATGGATGAGAGAGGTTGTTGTTGTTCTGGTTCTTCAGCAGCTTGTTGTTGTTCTGGTTGTGGAGAAGGGACAATTTGTGGTTCAGAGTTTGGATTGATGGAGGAGTGATCAGAAGTGTGTTGATCAATTTCAGACAGCACTTTGTCAATTGCTGATGTTGTTGATATTGTTGATTTGGGATGTTTGGTTCGGGGTCTTCTGAGTTGTAATGCCTCAGAAGGGTCATCTTCTGGTTCAGTTTCATCTATTGTTGGGATGGGGATTGAGATTCTATGAGAGGTTGGAGGTGGAATTGATGCTGGAATAGTAGAAGAATTTAAAACAGAAGCAGCAGATAAATTACCTCTTTTCTTGGGTGTCTGCTGGGATGATCCTTCTGAAGGTGCCTTCCTTTTCTTCGTCTTCTTCAGTGTCACTTCTGGTTGAGGTTGGTGCAGATCTTTAATCTTCAGATTGGGATCTGTACCATCAGCTTTGCACGCGTCCAGATATCTGAGAACTACCACTGGCTTGGATTCTATCTTAGAGAATAAAGGAAAGTCACTCAGTGGGACTCTTCTGCTGGTGATATCAGCAATAGGAGTAGCGCTGGGTTCCTTTTTGATATTCTCTATCAACTTCATTTTCTTCAAGTTCTTCGCGTTCAGAGGCTTCCCAACCATTGGTTCAATGGTGCTTAACTCTTGAGCTTCTATCAGATGCTCTATCAGCCTATTCTCAGTCAGAATATCTGATATCAACCTTCCAAAGGGTATCCAAACCCTCTTTGTTCTTTCTTCTTCCCTGGTTTCCTTCACGCTTGTTCTGAGGTGATTAAACAGAAGATGAGCCAAGTTGATTTTTACCTTCTGATTGATAAAGTAGATCAGAAACTGCTGATCTACATTTATGTAATCAGGTGAACTAGTTGGCTTCCTATGGTTAAAACACCCCAGAATTATCTTCGCCCAAACTCTGTGATGATCCTTCAGATCTTTGATCTTGCTGCTGGGCACCCTATGGGTGAAAATCCTTTCTGCTATGACGCCTACGTCAGCACATCTCTCAGCCATATCAATACAGCGGACGCCACCGCCACTGTAACCAATTAACCTTGCTATGTGATCCTCAGTGATCACAATCTTCTTCCCCATAATGTAGGAGGTGACTTGATGCGTTGAAGCCGTTGCATGAATCCAGAACTCCTTGACTAACATAGGGAATGTTGGTCCAACCAACCTGTCAAAATACCTTTCCCATTTCTGTGCCCTAACTTCTTCTGTTAAATCAAAACCGTTTTCCTTCAGGCTTCCAAAATCAATGATCAATTCAGATAACACTTCAAGATTCTTCACAGGAGTGAGGAGAGTTCTGAATGGCACTTGATACTGTTCAGATGATGCTTTCTTTTGAGAACCTGCAGAAGCACTGCTGGAGGTTGCCATGTTCACACTTAGGGATTTTGAGAAAAACTGAGAAAAAGAGTTTGCAAGAGATGAACACAGAAAAATGCAGAGAATACTTTGAGAAATAATGAGAAACTGTAAAAGATTAAAGTGAGAGGTTAACGTGTTTAAATAGGGTTCAGAATATTTTGAAAAAGTAAACGTTTTCAATAAAGAGGAATAAAATCATGATTACGTTTTAAAAACATGATTGCTTTCATTTAATGCTTGCTGATTTTGGGGGATTTGAGAAAGATACTTAAAACGGTTACCAGACATGTGTCTCAATGCACCCAATCAGCGTTTTGCCTTCTCAGAAGCGTGCACGCGTTCTGCTTCAGAGATTTACTGATGATTGGATGACACTTATTTGATGTAGTGATCAGCACGTCTGTCTTTGAGCTTAGACTCTCAGATCTTTAGACTTGCATCTGATACAATCTGCATGTTCTATCTTTCTGAAAAGAGATTGATCAGAAGTTCACAGTAAAACAAATACATTCTGAAGATAAATATATGGAATTATTACATTTTCACTCTGGGCAGATTTTCATGCTGAGATGTTTCAGAATGAAATTGAACCTATCTTCAGAAAGAGGTTTAGTGAAGATATCAGCCCATTGATGGTCTGTATCTATAAATTTTAAATTCAAAATTCCTTTCTGAATATAGTCCCTAATGAAGTGATGTTTTATTTCTATATGCTTAGCTCTAGAATGTAAAATAGGATTCTTACTTAAGCAAATAGCAGAAGTATTATCACAGAGTATAGGAATGTTACTCTCAAAAATCTGGAAGTCTTCAAGCTGACTTTTCATCCAGAGCATTTGTGTGCTACATCCTGCTGCTGCTATGTACTCAGCTTCTGCTGTTGATAGTGCAATTGTTGATTGCCTTTTGCTGGACCAAGAGATCAGATTTTCTCCCAGAAACTGGCAGCTTCCAGAAGTACTTTTACGCTCCACTCTGTCTCCAGCAAAGTCAGCATCGCAGTAGCCTACTAAACTGTAATCACTAGATTTTCTATAAAACAAACCCAGATTAGTAGTACCTTTCAGATACTTGAAAATTCGCTTAACAGCTGTTAAGTGAGATTCTCTAGGATCTGATTGGAATCTAGCACAAATACAAACGCTGAATAATATATCAGGTCTTGAAGCAGTCAGATAAAGGAGAGAACCAATCATACCTCTGTGGACTTTCTGTTCTACATTTTTGCTTACCTCTTCTCTTTCCAGAATGCACGTGGGATGCATTGGAATCTTTGATGGCTTACATTCTGAGAGGTCAAATTTCTTCAGAAGATCTCTGATGTATCTGCTCTGATGAATGTAAGTTCCCTCTGGAGTTTGATTGATCTGAATTCCTAGAAAGAATTCCAGTTCCCCCATGAGGCTCATCTCAAATTCTGCCTGCATACACTTAGCAAATTTTCTTCCAAGAGAAGGATTAGTAGAACCAAAAATAATATCATCAACGTAAATTTGACAGACTAAGATGTCATTCTTAACTGATTTACAGAATAAGGTAGTGTCCACCTTCCCTCTGGTGAATTCATTTTCTAACAGAAAGTTACTTAGCCTTTCATACCAAGCTCTGGGAGCTTGTTTCAGACCATATAGTGACTTCTTTAGTTTGAAAACATGTTCTGGATGTTTTGTATTTTCAAACCCAGGGGGTTGGTGCACATAAACCTCTTCTTCTATATAACCGTTTAAGAATGCACTCTTGACATCCATCTGATACAGAGTGATGCCTCTATTAACAGCAAATGAAATTAAAAGTCTGATAGATTCTAACCTGGCGACTGGGGCAAAGGTTTTTGTATAGTCTATCCCCTCTTGCTGACTATAACCTTGTGCAACCAGTCGTGCCTTGTTTCTGATGACTTCACCTTGTTCATTTAGCTTGTTTCTGAAGACCCATCTTGTTCCAATGACGTTGAATCCTTTTGGTCTGGGAACAAGATCCCATACGTCATTTCTGGTGAATTGATTCAGCTCTTCTTGCATTGCCAGAATCCAGTCATTGTCCAGAAGTGCTTCATCAATAGAAGAAGGTTCAATCAGAGACACAAGTCCCATGAGAGTTTCTTCAGAATTTCTGAAGCTTGCTCTTGTTCTGATTGGATCTTCCTTTCTTCCTAAGATAGTCTCTTCTGGGTGATCCAAGCTGCTTCTGGGTAATCTCTTCTGAGGTTGATCAGCAGCTGTTGTAGGATTGCTAGCAGTGCTCCTTTCAGATGTTGAAGGAGTGTCTGTGTTGAGAGCTTCTGATGACTTGTCTTCAGAACCTGTAAATTTAATTTCCATACCTGCAAAAACTTCATTCTGCTTTGACTTTTCAGATTCAAGCTTATCATCAAAACGAACACTGATTGATTCTTCCACAATCTGTGTTTCTGTATTTTATACTCTGTACCCTCTTGAGCGTTCAGAGTATCCTAACATAATAGACTTATGTGCTTTAGAGTCAAACTTGTTCAAATAATTCTTTGTATTTAACATAAAACAGGTACATCCAAATGGATGAAAATATGAAATGTTGGGCTTTCTGTTCTTCCACAATTCATATGGAGTCTTTTCCAGAATAGGTCTTATTGAGATTCTATTCTGAATGTAGCACGCTGTGTTTATTGCCTCTGCCCAGAAGATCTTAGCAACGTTTGTCTCATTGATCATGGTTCTGGCCATTTCTTGCAATGTTCTGTTCTTTCGTTCTACAACTCCATTTTGTTGGGGAGTTCTAGGACAAGAGAAATCATGCAGAATGCCTCTGTCATTAAAGAATGACTCAAAATCTTTGTTTTCAAATTCTCCACCATGATCACTTCTGACTTTAACGATTCTAATATCCTTTTCATTCTGAACTTGGTTACAGAAGGTAACAAACACAGAGTGTGACTCGTCCTTGTGTCTTAATAACTTTAACCATGTCCATCTGCTATAGTCATCTACGATTACTAACCCATACTTCTTGCCACTGACTGAAGCAGTTTTAACTGGTCCAAATAAGTCAATGTGCAGAAGTTCTAATGGCTTAGAGGTAGAAACAACATTTTTAGATTTAAAAGAAGGTTTTGCAAACTTGCCTTTCTGACATTCTTCACACAGAGCATCTGAATTGAACTTCAAATCAGGAAGTCCTCTGACCAGATTGAGTTTGTTAATCTGAGATATTCTTCTCAAACTAACATGCCCCAATCTTCTGTGCCAGATCCACTGCTCGTTGTTAACAGACAAAAGGCACTTTACATTCTGACTTTTTAGTTCAGAAAGTTTGATTTTGTAAATGTTGTTTTTCCTCTTACCATTAAACAGGATAGTCCCATCTTTTTGACTAACAGTTTTACATGATTTTTGATTAAAGATTATATCATAACCGTTATCACTTAATTGACTTATGGATAACAGATTATGCATTAATCCATCTACTAGCAGAACATTATTAATAGAGGGAAGATTTCCATTACCTACAGTTCCAGAGCCAATTATCTTTCCCCTCTGATTGCCTCCAAAGCCAACGTGGCCTCCAGGCTTAAGTTCCAGGCTTTGGAACATATGCCTTCTTCCCGTCATGTGTCGCGAGCAGCCAGAGTCCAGGTACCATAACTGGTGTTTCTGACTTACTGCTAAAGATATCTGCAACATGTATTATTTTATCCTTAGGTACCCAGATTTTCTTGGATCCTGATTTGTTAGTTTTACCAAAACTCTGGTTGAATTTTGGTTTCATAGAGTACTTACTGCTAGTGTATTTAATATCATGTGTGTGACCATACACAAAATGTGAATTCAGAGGAGTGTGTTTAATGGTTAAGTCCATGACATTCTTTGGTGTAGGAACCTTACCTTGGTATCCTATTCCTTTCCTGCCGTTTCTGCTAACTCCATAGATCATTGAAGCCATTTTGCTTCTATCTATGCTTTTAGCGAGGAACTTCTGGAAACTGTGATCATACTCCTTGATGATCTCATCAGCGTTGCTGGGAGTTTCAGAAATTGGTTCCTTCTGAGAGTTTTGTAAAGTATTTTCTAATTTTGAAATCTTATTTCTCAGCTCAGAATTCTCCAATTTGAGACTCTCAGTCTTATTAGAGTCAGATTCAAGATTCCTTTTCAGGTCTCTGAATTTAACTCTAATTTGCTGATACCTTTCCAGAATTTCATTAAGGCTTTCAGCAAGTTCAGCCTTGGTAAAATTAACAGCAAAGTTAGGAAATACCTCTTCAGTGTCTGATTCAGAGTCTGATTCAGAAGCTTCACTATCTTCTGAAATGTTAGCCATGAGAGCTATGTTTGCCCTCTCATCATCTGATTCTGAGTCAGCTTCAGACGAGTCAGAGTCATCCCATGTAGCCATGGGACTTTTCTTCTTTTCTCTTCCAAACTTCTTTTTGGGCTTTTCCCTCTGAAGCTTTGGGCAGTCACTCTTGTAGTGTCCTTGCTCATTGCACTCATAGAAGATGATGTCCTTGGTGTTTGGCTTTTTGCTACTTGAGGAGCCTTCAGATCTTCTGTATCCAGAGGAAGAATTTGTCCTTCTGTATCTGGAAGAGGACTCGTTCTGATCAGATCTTGTGGGATTCCTGAACTTCCTTTGCCTCTGCTTCCACAGTTGATTTACTCTTCTGGAGAGGAGGGAGAGTTCGTCTTCTTCTGATGAGGATCCATCAGATGTTTCTTCAACTGCCTGCAAAACTTTAGACTCAGATTTTTTGTTAGATTTCAATGCTAAAGGCTTACCTTGCTTTTGAGGCTCGTCAGCTTCTAGCTCTATCTCATGACTTCTGAGGGAGCTTATAAGTTCCTCCAGAGTAATTTTGTTGAGATCTTTTGCTAGCTTCAGAGCTGTAACCATTGGTCTCCACTGCTTGGGTAAGCTTCTGATGATTTTCTTGACATGGTCAGCAGTAGAGTATCCTTTGTCCAGAACCTTGAGACCAGCTACCAGAATCTGGAATCTTGAGAACATTGTTTCAATGGATTCAGATTCTTCCATTTTGAACGCCTCATACTTCTGAATGAGCGCCAGAGCTTTAGTTTCTTTGACCTGAACGTTGCCCTCATGCGTCATTCTGAGTGAGTCAAAAATGTTCTTTGCTGTGTCTCTGTTGGAGATCTTTTCATATTTAGTATAGGAGATGGCGCTGAGAAGGATGGTTCTGGCCTTGTGGTGATTCTTGAAGTCACGCTTTTGTTGATCAGTCATTGTTTTTTCTATCAATCTTCTGATCGCTTGCATTCACAGGGTGCGTATATCCATCTGTCACCATATCCCATAGATCAGCATCATGTGCCAGAAAGAAGCTTTCAATTCTGTCTTTCCAATAATCAAAGTTTTCTCCATCAAAGACTGGAGGTTTTCCGCTGAATCTGTCTCTGTCCTCATGGTTGTCATTGCTGGTGTGAGAATAAGTTCCTGCCATTGTGTTTTTCTGACGCTGGATCTTGTACTGACACGGTTAAGTGTTTTAGCTCAGAACCAGGCGCTCTGATACCAATTGAAGAAGTGAAAAACACAAGAAGGGGGGTTGAATTGTAAAACTGAAAATCAATGCAATGAACAAGATATTTTTATCCTGGTTCGTTTGATCTCAAACTACTCCAGTCCACCCGTCAAGGTGATTTCTCCTCTCTCCAACGAGGTCTTAATCCACTATATTCAACTGAATATTACAAACTGCTTTAACAACTGCTAAATCCTTCTTGATGCAAACCACAGCCCGGTTTGTCAAGGAAACACTTTCTTACAAAGAAGATAAATCTAGGTGTGTGAGTGTTTTCTACAAAACTGTATCACAACTGTGATGTATACACAACTTAAGCTTATGAAACTAGATTGCTAAACAATGATTGAGTAAGGAGATATGTAGCGTTTAGCAAACTGAGAGAAGGAAGATTATGATTAGCTTTTAGGCGTGTAAAATGTTGGAGAGCATTAGCCAATTCAATCTTCATATTCTTGTTTATATAGCACTGAGATTGTTGAACGTTGGAGCAATATTCTTGATTCAATGCTAATAACAAACTTTCCTTATCAAGCAGATCTTGTCTGGAATGAGGCCGTTGGTAATAATTTTCTTTCAATGCACAGTACCGTTGCTTACTTAGTGCATGTTCTCACTTGGCTCATTCTGACTTTGCTTAACTGCTGATGAACTGTTGTTTTCTTTATCAGAGTGTTGAGCGCAGTTCTGTTCATCAAGCTTCAGCATACATGTGAGTTAATCTTCTGATTCTAGTATTCTGATATAGCAACTTCTGATGCTGATGTCAAGAACCAATATTCTGATGCTGATTAAGTGTGCTCTTGCTGATACCTATCAGAGTTTCTGCAAAGCAGAACGTAATATTTTTAGGTAGCAAATAGTTCATACATGAATCATATAAATAATATATCTTTTCATTTTGTTATCATCAAAACTTAAACATAGGGTAGTAGATTCAAACTTTGTTCTAACAAAGGTATCCTGACTCCTTAAGGCTTGCGGTAAAATAACGAGTTGACATCACAGTTTACAAAAAATTCACTTGTTTTTATGAAAAAAACTGCATTTTCAAAAACTTCAAGACAGACATAAGCTTTGCATTTTTGAAATAACATTGCTTGCATATGTGACTATTTGTTTGAACAGCAGAGAAATTCGCACGACGAATACCTAGTGAATAAAAGCACTTCCAACCAAGGGGCAGACATGATCATGGTCTATTATATGGGGCAGTTAAGTCAAGATTCAGAGAATCTCTCAAAAGGCCAACCAACTTGGGGCAAATCTCCATCTGGATCACTTGGGGCATTGGACGACCAAACGAAGATTTTCTGGTAGTAGGGCAACGCAACACTACTGACAGGGGCACCTCCCTACATTCTGAGAGCACGGACATAGTCGAAAAAATACTGCGCATAATCAAAGACCCGCTAGGTTGACACACCTAGGCAAAAATAAGGGCTTCCCGGCGAACCAAAAGGGTTCGAGCAAAAATAAGGGATGAAATGAAAAAAATTTGTACACCCGGCAAGTCGAAAACCTGAAAAGGCGGCTTGGGAAAAAATGGGTATCCCGGTGGACTGAAAACCCGAAAGGGAGGTCCAGGCAAAAGTTAGGGATCAAAAGCATACAACTATGTTCCGTCATCTCGTCACTTGCCTACCAGAAGAAGATTTGTCAATCGACAGTCATCAAGCACCTCCACAGGTACCTTCTCCCGCAGAAACTGGGGCAATAAGAATCGTCCAAACTATACAGTCACTCTGTCCACTAGGTCCCAAGGTAAGTTCGGCTGAAGAAGGTAACCATGATACCTTCACTCCATGTAGAGTAAATCAAGAGTCAGCCATACTCTCTCAAACAGAGTTGGTCTCCAATCAGCCCCAAAAGGCACAGTATCTCCAGCCAGTCAGTGATACTCTCCCCCAAGCAGAGTTAGTCTACTGTCAGCCTTAAGGAAGTTGGGTATCCCCAGAAAATCTCAATATTCCCCAGCGAAGTATATAGATGTTCCTAAGCAAGCATCCCCGACAGTCTTAATATAAGATTGTTCCCCGGCGGAATACAGACACCCCAGTGGAGCCACCTCCCCAGTACAGTTCAAAGTTTCCCCAGGAGAGTTGAATTATCCTCCCTAGTAGATTATGGAAGCTTATCCCCAGTAGATTCTGGAAGCTTATCACCTGCAGAGTACACACGTCTCTCCCCGACTTTATTCAGAAGGTTATTCCCCACCAGAGCTTATAACTGGGTTATCCTCAGCTAATTACCACGGAAAGATCGTCCTCGGCGAAGTTCTTCCTACCCCCAACGGAGTTCATCAGTTCCCCAACATAACATATCAACGGAATCCCCAGCGGAGTTATCAACAAAACCTCAGCGAAGTATCTCTTCCCACAGAGTAACTCCCCGCAGAGTAATCTCGTCTCCATGTTTATTCTCCAACGGAGTCATCTTCTCCTACCGGTTTATTCTTGCAACCAACATCCCCAGCGGAAACGAAGAACTCTACTCTTCAAACATCAGCCCAGGATTCAACAATTTCCCGGCATTCGTCAAGGATTGATTTTCCTAGACGAAAATACATTCATAGACATTTCACATTTCATACATCCTGCCTACATACATGATAAAGTGCATACGACACGATCTCATGACATCATGCATTTCATGCATCATGACATTGCATACAACTAATGTTTTGCCTTTTCAGGAAAAAGGTCAATCCAAAGATGATTACTATCAACTGTCGCAATTCCAGATTCAATTCCTGTATCCAGCCAGGGCATATCTGTGAGCGATTGATTGTGGATTCGATACCTGTATCTAGCCAGGGCATATCTGCATGAAGAGTTTGAAGTTCCAGATTCGATACCTGTATCTAGCCAGGGCATATCTGTGAGCGATTGATTATGGATTCGATACATGTATCCGGCCAGGGAATATCTGCATGAAGAGTTTAGAGATTCGACACCTGTATCCAGCCAGGGCATATCTGTATACGACTAATTCCAGATTCGATACCTGTATCTAGCCAGGGAATATCTCTGAGCAACTGATTGTAGATTCGATTCCTGTATCCAGCCAGGGCATGTCTGCATGAAGAGTTTAGAGATTCGATTCCTGTATCCAACCAGGGCATATCTGTAGACGACCAATTCCAGATTCGATTCTTGTATCTAGCCAGCGCATATCTGTGAGTAACTGATTGTAGATTCGATTCCTGTATCCAGCCAGGGCATGTCTGCATGAAGAGTTTAGAGATTCGATTCCTATATCCAGCCAGGGCATATCTGTGGACACCAATTCCATATTCGATACCTGTATCTAGCCAGGGCATATCTGTGAGTAAATGATTGTAGATTCGATTCCTGTATCCAGCCAGGGCATGTCTGCATGAAGAGTTTAGAGATTTGATTCCTGTATCCATCCAGGGCATATCTGTAGACGACCAATTCCAGATTCGATTCATGTATCTAGCCAGGGCATATCTGTGAGTAACTGATTGTAGATTCGATTCCTGTATCCAGCCAAGGCATGTCTGCATGAAGAGTTTAGAGATTCGATTCCTGTATCCATCCAGGGCATATCTGTAGACGACCAATTCCAGATTCGATACCTGTATCTAGCCAGGGCATATCTGTGAGCAACTGATTGTAGATTCGATTCCTGTATCCAGCCAGGGCATGTCTGCATGAAGAGTTTAGAGATTCGATTCCTGTATCCATCCAGGGCATATCTGTAGACGACCAATTCCAGATTCGATTCCTGTATCCAGCCAGGGCATATCTGTGAGTAACTGATTGTAGATTCGATTCCTGTATCCATCCAGGGCATATCTGCATGAAGAGTTTAGAGATTCGATTCCTGTATCCAGCCAGAGCATATCTGTAGACACCAATTCCAGATTCGATACTTGTATCTAGCCAGGGCATATCTGTGAGCAACTGATTGTAGATTCGATACCTGTATCCGGCCAGGGCATGTCTGCATGAAGAGTTTAGAGATTCGATACATGTATCCAGCCAGGGCATATCTATAGACGACAATTCCGGATTCGATACCTGTATCCAGCCAGGGCATATCTGTGAGCAATCGATTGTAGATTCGATACCTGTATCTAGCCAGGGCATATCTGCATGGAGAGTTTGAAGATCAACCCCTGTAACAGGCCAGGAAACCATCTTCCTTTCTCAAAGTACGCAAGTTCTTGCTAAGGAATCTCTTACGCGATCGACACCTTCCGATGGAATCTATAAGCCCATCTCCACAACTGTCCATCACATTTCCAAATGGCATCTATAAGCCCATTCCCGACAAGGTTCTGTCACATCTCCATATGGCATCTATAAGCCCATCCACCTACCAACAGTCTCCAAATGGCATCTATAAGCCCATTCACCGACTATTCATCACATTTCCAAATGGCATCTATAAGCCCATTCCGGAAAAAGTTCTGTCACACTTCCAGATGGCATCTATAAGTCCATCCTCCTATCCATCATCTCTCCAAATGGCATCTATAAGCCCATTCCCGCCATCACACCGCTGATATTCTACTATGTGAGTGCAAATTTCTGGGCACTTTAGTGTTCAATCATCTTCCACCTTCGGATCACGAAAGGCACACAAGCCAATCTACATCCTCATGTCTAAGAAGATTGAACAGGGGCAACTGTTGTACCCCAAAATTTGCCCTCCCATATTCTTCAAAGTTTTGACAAGCATCATCTCAATTTGCTCAAGTCTACTCAAGGGTTGCACAGTTCAAACCATCCTCCTAAACCAGTCAAAACTAGGGTTTTGGTTCTTGCAAAGAAGTTGAGGTTTTCAAAGGCTCAATCAAGTCCCATAGTCCTATACACATTGTCAAGCATCTAGATGCCAAGTTTCAAGGCTCACAGCATCAAGTTGCACAGTCAAAAGCCCTAGTTGCTCCACAATCAACTATAGGGGTAAAATGGTCATTTGGCAGTCAAAAGTCAGAATTTTTGGTCAACATCTTATTTTGAAGCCACAATCATCATTTGATCAAGTCTTGATCATGATTCCACAAGAATGGCTCAAAAATCATCAAGATGCAAAAGTTTCCATTTTTGGACAGTTGAAAAGTCAACTGTAACTTGACCAAGGCATAACTTTTTCATGGTTCATCATAAAAATCCCATCCAATTCTCATTTTGAAGGGGATGACATTTCCTACAACTCATATTCACATTCCAAGTCCAAAAAATGCTCCCACAAAAAGTTATCAATTTCAACATTATAGGTCATTTTCAAAAGTCAACAAAAAGGCACTTTAAGTCAAAGACCATAACTTGAGATTGGTAAATCAAAATGACATGGGACCAAAGGCATTAGTTATCAAGACCTTTCCAAAATGTCCAAGAACATGTCCATATGATCAAAATTGAGCAAGATATGCATTGGAGAAGTTGGAAAATTTTTGTGAAATGGCAAAAGTCAACTATCCTTGAAACTTCAATTTTTGACAAAAGAGCCCACTTTCTTCCACTTGATTCAGCCTTGTCATGCCATACACGTGTCCCATGATTAATTTCAAGACCAAACATTTATTTTTTCATTTTTATTTAATTTTTATGGATTTAATTCATTTTAAATCCATAATAATTCAAATAAAATCTAAAAATTAATTGAATGGCATCTTTGTGGCTTGAATAACTTTTATGTGTCATATGACAGCTACCAAAATCGTGTCAGGCTATTTTGAGCACAAAATCATGGTTTTGCTTCAAGAATGGAAAGCTTTAAATGGTGGTTAAACAAGAATCTCCAAAACTTAATTCCATGGATCATTGGCCCAGTTGCTGACCTAATTCTATTCCCATACATATGCTGAACCAAAAGCTAATACAATTCACGTGGAAAAGCTGCTGTAAGAGCCATAACCAAATTCAAAAAATCCAAGCAAAAAGCCAAAACTGTTTTTGATATTGCAGACCAATTCAAAGCCTTAGAGAAATTCAAACACATTGCTGGAAGCTTCAGGGGTGATTTGGAATCAAAACAACACGCTAACACTCAAGGAATCCCAAGAACCAGCCACACGGTTTGACTATTTTTTCCTTAATCGTAATTCAATATTTATGCATCATTAACATGTTATGATCATTGATTTACATTACTAACACTCTTCTGAAGCTAATGGTATAAGACAATTGCATTATGGAGCCCTGAATCACAAATCACCATGGCTGATTTTTAGGGTTTTCAAGCTCTAAAATTGGGGTTTTCTTATTTAGGAAAAATTAAGCCTGTTGAGGTACCTGGTTAGACTCGTGAGGCCAAGACAAACGCGTTGGATATGTCGCAAACAATTTATATAACCAGGGACCTATTCGCTATTTTCCCTTGTCCTATTTTGTGGGGGTTAAAAACCCCCGCTAATTGTTTTGTTTTGCAGGCATTTCAGTGAAGACGATGAGGAGGTGTCAGCGCAGGGGTGGCCAATTCAAAGAAATGCGCGCTTTTGGTTTGTTTACAGGATAAGCATTAATCAATCCATATAATATTTATCCATTACTATACTAACAGATGCAGCACCATGGCGTAGTGGAAAGTGAGGTGGATGTTCACCATTGGGACCTGGGTTCGATTCCCAGGTCTCCCAAATAATTATTTCTCTTTTTCCATCATATGTTCACATGCAGGCCACTAAGCGTGTTCCATCGTACACCTTGTTCATCCAAGCGCCAGGTGGCCTCCAAGGCCAATCCCATGGCTCATGTTGAAGGACCACAACAGTCCTCAGTCAACGCAGGTATAGCTGATCTCAAAAGTCCAAACGGGCTGGCCAACAAATGGGCCAGAATTGCTTCTTCAAAACCTCCTTTGGGTCCAATACCCCCCCCCCCTTTTGGTTCATTCTTTTTTTTCCTTCTTATTTTATATTTTTTTATTTTGTTTGTTTATTAATTATTTTTCTAATTATTACTTTTTATCACTAAAATTAACATAATTAATTTTTCATAATAAAAATTCAAAAACTAAAAAATGTAAATATTTTTTTATTATTAATTTCACTTTAGTTTAATTATTTTGTAAATAAATATGGTTAATTAATTTAGTCTTTTAAAAATTAGGTCAACTTTAATTTTTTCATAATAAATAAAAACAATTTAGAATTAGGTTTTTGCTAATTTTTAATTTCTATTTATTTTCTCTTTATTTTCATTAAAAACACAAAAACACAAAAATATTTTTTTTCTTTAATTAATTAATTAATTAGTAATTAGGCTTAATTTTATTAATTTAATAAAAAAGGACAAATTCAATTCTTTCTCAAAAAAGGGTCAAAACCCAAAGGACGTCCTGATTCAACCTTTCGCGCGTATATTTACTTTAATTCATTATTTTGATGTAACTGACTCCGGATATGTAATAGTTAATTAGGTTTTTACCGCTTTATTTACTTTTCTCGCACTTTATTTTCCAAACGGGTTATTGTTTTTGGCGATGTATAGACCCGCGCCTTATAATAGTTAGATTTACCTTTTCCGCAATTTATTTTCCGCACTCTTAACTGTTAAAAAATGCCTGCAAGACTGTATGACGAATAAAATCAATCCGTAGCTCACAAATAACATGTACAAGATAAACATAAACTGAAACAACACACATGCACATGCCACTCCTAGGGTACGCCTCATTGGTTGCCTCGAACGTGGTCATCAAGTATAGAGTGTCTTAGAGGTCACCCTTCTGTCTAAAAGATCCAGTTGCCTCGAAACGGTTACCTCGGATAAAAAGGATCTAGGACATTAGGGTTACTTCTAAGGTGTCCTACTATTGCTTTGGTGATCACACTGTCCCGATAATCGAATTGACCCGAACACCTCCAACGACGGTGCTACCTACCTCTCAATGGTGGGATAGCACTATCTAAAGGACTCTTACACAAATTAATTCCTTAGAGTAGGTAGATTCTCCTGGGTAGTTGCTCTTTCAAACAAACAAAACAACTTTTCACACCTCACACTTTCAAAAAGTTTTCAAACAAATTTTTCATACACTCTTGAGGACAGATACAAGAGTTACTTAGAAATTTTTCCAACGAAACTTTTTTCAAAACCCACACACACACTTGAAAAGCAAACAATTTTTGAAAACATAAGAGCAAGTACCTAAGAGCCAATGGATAACTACGGATAGAAAGGGTGCTAACACCTTCCCTTTCTATAAATCTACCTCCCGAACCGAGAAACATTCTCAAAGAAGGAATTTTGCTGTGCTTTTGTCCTTTCCATGTTGGAGAACATAAAAGACAGTGGCGACTCTTGCTTACCGCGACATTTCGCGAACCAGCTTAAAAAACAGTCAGTTCTATTTCCACCGATCATAATGGCCATACTCTAGAGTTGAGTACGGGTGGGCACAAGATCAGTGTTGTATTGGTATTGTTTGTAAAAGGCGGCAGCCAGATCTTCCCAGTTATGAACATTGACTCTTTCTAACTGATAAAACCAATCAAGTTGAGTTCCAGATAGACTGTCTTGAAAGAAGTGTACCCATAAATCCTTGTCAGCGGTATGGGGCTGGATTTTCCTCACATAGGACCGGAGATACATTTTGGGACATGAAACTCCGTCATATTTGGTGAACACAGGTGCTTTTAATTTTGTAGGAATGACAATCCTCGATACTAATCCCAACTCCTCAAAGTCCAATCCAGGAAATTTTTGGATTTCCATTGCACTTAACCGTTCTTCTAGATACTTATACTTGTCGTCGGTTGGAGGGTATTGTTCTTCAGAATAATCTTATTCTTCCTCTTCCTCTTCTGACTCTGACTGGACAACTGTTTCTTTGCCCTTCCCATCTTGATTGTCTTTCTCACCGGATGTCGTTGCAAAGTCTAAGGTCCTTCTTGTCTTCCCTTGGAATCTTCTTCCCATGTTTATAACTTCGGTTATTTTCTTTGTCTTCTTCTTTTTCTCGTCAACCAACAGGGTCTTAAACTCTTCTTGTCCTTTGGCTAGAGTTAAGAACATATGTTGAAACTGGGCATTTTGAGCTTGGAGGTCCTTCACCGTCTGTTCGAGATCCATCTTACTGAAATAAACAGTAGAAAGATGAGGAGACTTGTTGCAAGAAACCTGCTTATGTTATGATGAATGGTAAATGCATATGCAATGATTTTAAGGATTTTAAAGATTCAAATTTGTTTTAGACAAAAAGGAAACACACGTTATATTAATAAATTAAAGCTTGAGTACATCAATGCCTTTTTGAGCAAACAATACAAAAAACTCTAAGATAAAAAGGTTGTACGCATCCTCTTTGGTGCGGTGTAGGCATTCAAGTTCCTCTCCTCATGAAGTTGCTTAGTGATTTCCAAAACCTTCTTCTCGCTTGCGTAGAATTGGGCTTCGAAAGCATCTCTCCCCGCAACTTGAGTTGTATCCAATCTCTTTGTAAGTCTTCAAGAGAGGTGGGCATGTCAGGATGTATGATAGTGTATGGAACATCTCCTTCCATGACAGGCTCAATGATTACCGGTGAATGGAGGGCTAAGGCATCATAAGACTCTGAGTACGAGTTCGTACCCATTTGAGGTAAGGCTCAAGAGGGATGGAATTCTTATGCCCTAATGTCTTGATATCTACCTTGTTCAACATCCTCCAAGCTCAGATAAATCTCTGGCGAAGACCTTGATTGTCGTTCTCGTAGTCAAATACCAAACCTTGGATGAGTATCTCATGAGGGCCATCCCTTCGTGCGTAACAAAATTGTCTTAAGGCTAAACAGGGGTTGTAGGTGATACCTCCCCTAATTCCAAGTAAAGGTACATTAGGAAATTCTCTACAACGGTCAACAATAGTAACATTCTCTATAGATCGGGAACACCAATGGATGTCTGAATGTTTGAGTGTCATCAACCTTTATGACCACCTTGAACCTTGATCATTCTTCAATACATATTAGGAAGATGCGAAATAAACCATCTTGCCAAGAGAGGAGTGCAACACATAAGGACACCTCTTTTCCTCATAGTGCGAGTGTGAAAAGAGTGTAGGATGTCTCCTAGCAAAGTAGGCACCAGATTGCAGGATATGAAGATTTTGACGGTGTTCACCTCTATGAGTTGGTCAGGATTTGGAAATAAAACCATCCCATAGATGAGGAGAGCCACAATTTCCTCAAAAACTTGCAGGTCCAAAGAGTTCCAACAGTTTTGGGCTTTCTCGAACAAGAACTTTTCTAGGAAACATTTGACATCACTCCTTGTTTCCCAATGAGTTGTGACATCAAATGAGTGCAAGTGTAGAGCTTGAGCAATCTCTTCTGGCTTTGGGTCTCTTTTCGTACCGTTGAAAGATAGTTGATTGGGAATGGGAAACCTCAAGAGTCGGGAGAATTCTTCCAAAGTAGGCACAAGTTGATAATCGGGAAATGTGAAGCAATGGTGTAAGGGATCAAAGAATTGAAAGAGCATTTTCATCATGTCCTCATCAGTGTTAGAGGTGACCAAGTTGAGTAGGCAACCACGTCTCTCGGTAAATGGAGAATTTTCTGGAATCCTTGAAGCTAGCTCCTTAAGTTGTGGAGGGATCCTTACAAGATTGACTTGAATAGTTTTCCTGCGAAGACAATCCATATCCTACAAAACAGAACAAAGATAAATCTCAAGATCCTTGAAATGGTTAGTGAATGAGTATGATGTTATGATTCTCATGATGTTATGTACAAGTATGTATATACAAATTAAACAAACAAGTCCTTAGGTTTAGGATTGCATGGGGTCTCATAGGTAAGTACCCTCTTGAAGTTTAGTTGGCTCAACCTATCCTAGTAATAGTAACCGGGTTCTAAGGAGCTCAATATCACAGGTTTGTTTCCTTGGTCATTGTTTCAGCACAAGCCTCTTTAATGGAGACCTAAATATCCCAAAAAAACAAACCTCAATAAGTGTAGTACTGAATATCTACCAACTTCGGACTGCACCAAAGCCGGTCATCTCACTACGTCCTAAAGACCAAGTTGGTCAAGTAAAGGTTCTAAAAGTTCATTAGTGCTTCATGACATCACTCAGCGGCCCCGTATTCTCCTTGATTAACTCAAGGGCTACCGGTACCCACAAATATGTCACACTAACGTAGCTATTTCTTAGACCATGTCGGTATACCCCACACAGTTTCCACAATATATTTCTACTTACCTATAAGGTATCCATAATCTAGGTAGAGGATTTAAACCCAAACAAAGAACCATAATATAAAGCAATACAAGTAAAATAATGAAAGCAAGTAAATGTGATCTAACCCTAAGGTAACCCCAATTTTAGAATATTCCCCAGTAGAGTCGCCAGTTCTGTGATACGGTGGGAGAACTGACTTGAAGTTTTTATGTTTGATCGCAAATGTTGCAGTATAGCAAGAGTCGCCACTGACTTTTCTTTTATCCAAAAGGAAAGGTGAAAAAGCACAGGAAAGACCTTTGAGATTATTTCTTGAGTTTGGGGGGTAGATTATGAAAAGGGAAGGTATTAGAACCCTTTTCATCCATGGTTTTCCATAGGCTCTTGGTTACTTGCTAAATCACTTGTTTTTGTTTGAAATTGTGCTTTGTGTGGTTTTTGAAAGTATTTTGTAAAGAGGCCATAGTTTAGGAAAACTTTGTAATGATTCTCGTTCGTAAGAATGTATACAAAGATGTTGATCTTTTGAAAATGTTTTCAAGTTTGTAAGATGTTTTGAAAGTGTAGGTGTTTATTTTGAAAATAGCAAGGATGTTTTAGTTTGAAAATGAGCAAGTAACTAGGAACATTCTACCTACTAAAAAGTATTTCATGTTTATTTCCTCTTTCCATTGACATTGTTATCTTACCATTGATTTGGTAAGTAACCCTATCTTTGGATGTAAACGGGACGAGTGTGGGTCATCGTATAACCATGATTAGCAATGTTGCAAGGTATCTTAGCATTGTTTTTTAGGGACTAAGATCATTTGAAAGGCAACTTAGATAGCGTCATCGAGGGACTATGATCTTATAATTTTTGCTTGTTTGTGCTAAGATACCTCACATGCGTAATATGGACATTTTATAAAGGAAACCAAGTGGATTTACCCTAGGGGTGCTTGTGTGCAAGTGTATTGTTTTCATGCTTGATTTTGTCTTGAATTAGGGTTTTCTAAGCATTGGTTTTAGTCTTTCCATACAAACCCTAATTACTAGCATGTTATATATAAAGCGATAAATTGTTGAATTTAAAGTTACTACGCTATTAAAATACTTGTGGGAGGGGGGTGTACAAATTGTAAATGGGGATTGCAAGAATATAAACCTAATTAATCTATTACAACCAAATTGAATTTGTACAAGAATTGAAATAAATAATGTACAAGATGAATAAATATGCAAGAATGAAAATATAAAGAAAATGGATATTTTTGTTTGGATTTTTTAGCAAAAGTGAATTTGTTTTAACCTCATTAATTATAACAAAATAATTAATTAAAATAATAAAAGTAAACCTAATTTAATAAGAAAAGATTTTAAATAAAACCCTAAATCTATTAATTGATTAAAATGAAATTAAGCTTAAGAAAAGTATTTTTATATTTTTGTCTTGAAAATAATTTATAGTATTATAAAATATTTTTTGGCTTTTTTATGTTAAAATAATATATTTTAATTGGTGTAAAAGAAAATAAATAATAACCTATTTTTAATTAAATTTACAAGAATAATTAGTAAAATAAATAAAGTGTGGATTAAATAAAAATAATTTTTATGAGAAAAAATAAATAAAAAACTATGTCAAAATGAAAATCTAATATTTTTGTATTTTTTATGATTTTTTTAATATTAGAAAAATAATTAAGAAAACAAATAAAAAGAAAATAAGAAAATAAAATAAAGTTGGGCCAGGGGTGCTGATAGCCTGCAAGGTGTTAGAAAGCAAAAAAAAAAAGCCCAATGAGGCCTAGGCGCCTTGTCAAAAAAGTCAGAATGCAAAGAAAAATGTAAAAAATCAAAAGGGTACCACTGGGGCTCGAACCTAGGTCCCAAAGGTTACAGGCGCGCGCTTCTACCACTGGGGTGGCTATACATCCGTTAACATAAGCAAAATAATAAATATATGATACAAAACACGCCCTGATTTACACTTCATCTTCAACCTCCAGCCAGACTAACTGTAACTTGTTCATTTCTCAACAAAAATGAAAACTGTAAACATGAAACTTGTAGCATATTTCCTCACGGTTTCGTAAATGTAAAGCATTAAAACTGAAGATCAAAGATAAGCATGAATTTCATTGGCCCTAATCTTAACCCTAAAAATATCAGAAACTTCATTCTTAAAATTCTATAAGCTCAAGCAAAATTAATGGAAACTATGGACATGGTTAGCTTTAGGGCAATGATATTTACATGTTTCATTCACAAATAAATCATTGATGATGCATGTATGAAAAGTTCCAAAGTTAGAAAACTTACCTTGCAAGAGGGTATCGATTTGAAGTTTGAGCAGCTTTCAGGGAGTTCCAATGGTTGGGTTAGCTTCCTCAAGTTCCTAGGAAGCTAATGGGATGCTTAGCTTGAGCTGAAAGTACCTGGGGAGTTCTGGAGAAGCCCAAATGCAAAGCTCTGTTTTTGAAAATGGAGGATGGTGGTAATGGTGTTACAGTTCTGTAACAGGGTGTGGGATCAGTTCTAAATGATGTTCAGAAGATTTAGGAACCAAAAGGCTTGAAAACGCACGAGGGAGTTATGAGTTTCAAGTTTTTGGTCAATTTATGTGAAAATGGAGGTATGAGATGTGATTCTGAGTTCTAGGTGTTTTCAGAGCTTGAGCATTTTTGTATTTTATGCAAATAGTTTGTGTATCTATAAGCAAAAGTATCGGAGTAGTTTGGACAATCAAAAGTACAAGTTTTGAGCTTTTGGCTAGGTTACTTGATTTTGAAGAAAAGAGGGAAACCAAGTTTCAATGTGAGGTACAAGCACGGGCTAGGTGATTGTAAGTGTCTAAACCATTTCTCATGTATTGTAAGACATGTATGATCAAAAGAGAAGAAGTGCAAGGCTCAAGAACAAGTTTTGTGTAGAAAAGCACTTTATCAAAATGGCAATGTACACTTTCTTCCCAAAATGGATATAAAGCATGTCCATGCATTGAATGCTTGAAATGAGACCTCTAACAGTTGTGAAAACCATTAATTGTGGAGTTCCTAATAAGTTTGAGGCCTGCATAGTAGAGTTTATGCAGCATAGTTTGAATTTTGAATTTGGTTCATCACAAAATGACTTGTAATTCAAATGATAAAACCCTAATTTCATCTCTTCGATTCTCCCTACTCAAAAATGATCTCAAGGAGTTCTTGGACATTTTGGAAAGCTTGCAATGTGCTATACAACCCATATTTGAATTTATTTTGAAGATTCCCCTTGGAACTATATGAAAAATTTCCATGAAGTTGGGTCAAAATCCTGACCAAACTAGGGCAAAATTTCACTAAGTGTTTTGTTTTATAACCACATGTTATTAAAATTATAACTTGAGATCCAAGGAATTTTAGAAGAAGTTGTGTGAAGAAAAGTTGTAGAATTCATGGAGATCTACAACTTTCATGTTAGAAGTTTCTCTTGAATCATCTTGCATCATGGTGAAAAATTTGTTCAAAGTTGTAAAAAACATGAAATTTCCAACACTTAGAAAAATTTCTAAGTTTAGAAATTTTGACTTTTCAAAATGAAATGTTGACTTTTTTATTTCTTTATGAATAAGTTTCATATTTTGACATGTTTTGATGAATTGTGATGTTTGACATTTAATTTTGACCAAAAAGTCAAAGTTTAACTTTTCAGTATACAGTTGACTTTTAATCAGTTAACTGAAAATTCATTTGTCAATCCATTGGACTTGCAATGTTTTGAGCCATGTCATAAGTTAAAAATGATGCAATTGGACTCTTTACATCATGCCTTAAACCAATTGATCATTTGCTAGGTCAAAAATCAGAAATTGTCCTTTCCCAGTCAAAACCATAATTTTGACCATTTTGCCCTTTTGGAGATTTGATCAAATTTCTTGAGGAATTATGGTCCAAACTTGATCAAATGATACATATGAGTTTAAAATGCTGATGTGGATAAAAAATTATGAAGTTTGACTGTGAATCGGCCATAGTTGACTTTTTCCCCAATACAACTGATTTTTAGGTCAATTGCTCAATTGACTGAGCAAAAGTGTGATCCAAAGCTTGAAACTTGACATGAGTGATCTTGAGGGTCCATAATGATCCATGAAAGTCATATGGGGCATTGGAAGTTCAAAAATACTTGTGCAAACTCAAACCCTAATTTTGGTCATCAGTGCTTAAGGAGGTGTCTTGAGCTGATTAACCCTAATGCAGTCTTTGAGTCAAAGGAGATCTTGTGAGCAATATTCTTGATATGTGAGAGGGAAAATTTTAGGGTAAAACAATGTCCAGCGCCTGATGGCTAACAAAGAAATCATGTTTGAAAAAGTTCCTCTTACCAGAAATTCCTATGATGATGTCTCAATAATCACCATTTCCAACAATCCTCCCAGGGTCTCCACCAAAAGACCCGTATGGATTACATTTGTTCTAAATTATGCTCCCATAATCATCACCATGCCAAGGACAATACCATATTCTTCGGATAAAGTTGTTCCCTGGAACTATGGGGCTGGCGTCTATTACTATAGCGTCAAGCAAGATCAATTGGCTATCAAAGACGAAGTTGTAAAAGACACTGATCCTGGCGTCGGTAATATCGTTGGGACCAGTAAGATAACAAGAAGTGGAAGAGTCTTTTCACCCGAGATCTCCCCAAGGACCATTGCTACTCCTGTGATTATTCTCGCTGCCACTCCTACCAGCATTCCCAGTGATGCTCCCGTTGATAGTCCTATTGTTATCCCTGTTACCGAGACAAGGGCAAAGAGGTATTGTGTGAGCTTGTCCAGACGAAGGCGCATCCAGAGGTTATTCCTGAATATTCTAGAAAGGAGATAGAAGAGATACTAAAAATAATCAATAAAATTAACTACAACATCGTGGAACAGTTGGGGCATACCCCCTCGAAAATATCAATAATGGCCTTACTTTTGTGTTCTGAGGCCCATGCCAAAGCCTTGGTAAAGTTTCTCAAGACCGCCCACGTGCCCCAAGAGACCTCAATTGATAAATTTGAGAATTGTGTGGCCAGTCTAACTACTGATAACGGATTGGGCTTTTCTGATGCTGATTTAACTCCCAAAGGAAGGAAACACAACGATGCCTTGCATGTTTCCATTGAGTGCATGTGCACTACGCTAGCCCATGTTCTGGTGGATACTGGCTCATTGTTGAATGTCTTGCCCAAAAATGCTCTTGACCGGCTAGACCGCGAGGGACTCACTTTAAAGCCTATCAACATTATAGTGACAGCATTTAACGGTTCTAAGAGGACAGTGCACAGAGAAGTCGACATCCCTATAAAATTTATAACTCAGACTTTTGATTCAAATTTCTATATGATGGATATCCGCCCTTCCTATTATTTTCTATTGGGCCGACCCTAGATTTATGGCACTGGTGCCGTTACTTCCACCCTATATCAGATGTTGAAGTACCCGATCAAGGGAAAGATCATCACAGTCCATGGGGAGGAGGAATACATGGTTAGCCACCTGAACTCTTTCACGTATGTGGAAATGGATGGTGAGTTCATTGAGACCCCGTGCCAGAATTTTGAAGAGGTCCCACAAACAGCTGCGGCAACCAAGACTGCTTCCAAAGTCCCAAAGATTACCAGACCTCCACTGAAGATGGCTTCTCTGAAGGATGCTAAGGCAGTAGTCGAACAAGGTGGGTGTATAATTTGGGGCCAACTTCCGGATATTCCCTACAAATATGACAAATTTGATTTGGGTTTTACTTCAGGATCCCAAAGAGTTGTTCGTCATGCTCGCACCGGGGGACCACCTTTGCGGATCAGCAACCATGGAGTCAATGCTCTGGAAGACAATGATAGTGATTATGACCTGGACAAGTGGATCTTCCAAAGCATCAGCGGTGGACTCAGTAATTGGGAGGCTAAAGAATTTGTCCCTATTACTTTTGTTCAAGAGTAATTGTCTTTTAAATTTTTGGACTTGTAATATTTAAACAATTTAGACTTTAAAACCTCGTGTCTTACTCGAGGCACAACGGTTCGTTTGTGAGGGTTATTACTTCATCTTCATATGTCATCAATAAATCATGAATGTTTTTGCAAGAAAATTTTATGCTCTTTGTTTTTATTTTTCTACCTTTTTATTTTTTCAAAGATAGCTATACTCTTACACACACTCACATGTCGAAATGCAGATCCACATCCACTTGAGATCCCATGGGTAATGACTCTGCTATGACCTATTGTGACTTTGAAAGTCCGATCTACCAAGCCAAAGACAAAGGGGAGGAAGATTATGAGGTACCAGGGGAACTAACCAGGTTACTACAACAGGAAGGAAGGACCATACAACCCCACAAAGAGCCGGTTGAAACTGTTAACTTAGGTACCGAAGAGGACAAGAAAGAAGTCAAGGTAGGTGCCAACCTGGAACCTAGTGTCAAGAAGCTCTTAACTCAGTTACTACATGACTATGTCGAGGTCTTTTCCTGGTCATACAAAGACATTCCAGGACTCGACACTGGTATCATGGTCCATCGTCTGCCTACAAAAGAAGACTGCCCTCCGGTAAAACAGAAAGTATGTCGCATGCGGCCAGAAATGTCAGAGAAAATCAAGACTGAAGTCATGAAGCAATTCAACACCGGATTCTTAGTCGTCACTTCCTATCCACAATGGGTCGCCAATGTTGTTCCAGTGCCTAAAAATAATGGTAAAGTACGCATGTGTGTGGATTACAGAGACTTGAATAGGGCAAGCCCTAAGGATGATTTCCCGCTTCCCCACATCGATATTCTGGTTGACAATACTGCACAACATAAAGTATTCTCCTTCATGGATGGTTTCTCCGGATACAATCAAATCAAAATGGCACCTGAGGACATGGAGAAAACGACCTTCGTCACACAGTGGGGTACGTTTTGTTACAAAGTTATGCCATTCGGGTTGAAGAACGTTGGGGTAACTTATCAACGCGCCATGGTAGCTTTGTTTCATGATATGATCCATCACGAGATAGAAGTCTACATGGATGACATGCTATCCAAATCTCGAACTGAAGAGGAACACCTTGACCATCTACGTAAACTGTTTGAAAGACTGAAGAAAATAAACTAAGGTTGAACCCGAATAAATGCACTTTTGGAGTGAGGTCCGGTAAACTCCTAAGCTTCATTGTCAGCAGTAAAAGTATCAAAGTGGACCCTGCAAAGGTAAAAGCAATACAATAAATTCTTGCTCCTCGCACCGAGAAGGAAGTCAGAGAATTCTTAGGACGGCTAAAATACATCGCCAGATTCATTTCTCACCTAACCTCTACTTGTGAACCAATCTTCAAATTACTGAAGAAATATCAAGTGTTGGAATGGAACGACGACTGCCAGGATGCCTTCGACAGGATCAAAGAGTACCTTCAAGAGCCTCCCATTTTGATGCTGCCGGTCAAGGGAAGACCTTTGATCATGTATATAACTGTCTTGGAAAATTCAATGGGGTGTGTGCTGGGGCAGCATGATGAGTTTGGCCGAAAAGAGCATGCAATATACTACCTGAGCAAAACGTTTACTGACTGTGAAACCAGATATTCACTGCTCGAGAAAACTTGCTGCGCTCTGGCATGGGCTGCTCGCCGGCTAAGAAAGTATATGTTGACCCATACTATAACACCCCAATTCTACCCTGACAATTATATAAATAAATCAGAGTTATAGAAATCATTCACGCAAACGAATCAGGATGCCACAAATTCTTCTATCAAAATTCATTGCATTCATCATGGATATATAACACTTTTAAAACATCGGATGAACCATCATCATAACATCTTGATTAAATAATTCAACATCTACACAGTGGAATTCTTAATAACATCTTTATCATCATTACAACAACTTCGAAACAACAAATACTTAATAATAATCAACTTAAAGTTCAACAACTGAATAATCAACAATCAAAATCAACAAGCGTCCATCCCCCCGAGTGTTACATATCATAGCAATGACACCGACTCGGACTATTGAAGGTATACAACCTTCACTCTCGATTACCTGCACGTTACCAACAGAAGGGCAACATTCAAACAAAAGGGGTGAGATATCTAACAATATAATAAGGCGTATGATAGTTAATATATTAAAGTAGATCACACAACATCACCACTTCTCATCTCATAATCAACAATAATCACAGCAAAAATACACATTCACCACATCAATACACACTTCTTTATGCAGTCATATAATGCGACTCAATACTATGCAAATGCATGTGGTACCATTGAAGCAGAACTCCCATCTCAAAAATTGCCAATTAATAGAGGCATCAACAAGGCACAAGCCTTCATCTCAATATTCTCCAATACAAGCCATCTCAACAAGCATAAGCTCCATCTCAAAATGCAATGTATGCGACACAATCATGAACGTAATCACAACACCACAATTAACAACATCTCAATAGAACACCATCGTTGGCCAAAGGCCTACATCTTAAAAGCATCTCAACATCTCTTCATCAACATCTCATATCATTCATAATAATTCATCAAACATCATTTATTCTTCAAACATCATTTATTCATCAAACACAACTTCATTAATAACATCTCATTAACAACTCAATTGTACTTTAATCTGACAGTAACTCATCAATTTCACAACGTTGGCCATAGGCATATACTAGATATTTCCTATAATTAATTAATCAACTAAGGCTTACTTCTAAATCACCAAACCTCTACATACTTCTATTCTGTAATCTTACATCGTTATTACTATTAGTCCTACTGTTACAAATCAAACAACAGCCTTTAAGCATCTCATCTTCATCATTCTGCATAAAAACCAACATAACGGTCCACACGGTCACTAATTCAAGTCTTATGGTTATCCTTCATATTACTCATTTTAATCCTTAAGAATAAATTTCATCGCGTTATCTATTCAATGCTTCGAACGGCACCTCAAACGGCATCCGAAATCTCAAGTTACAACCTTTTCAAACTGATTCTGCCAAAACCAGACAACATGGATCGACGCATAACGTCTTGGATCGACGCGTACTGCACTGAACTTGCAACATGAGTCGACACATCCTCTCTTCTATCGACTCATCCTGAATCTAACACACAACATGTATCGACACATGCTCCTATGTATCGACTCATCCCGAGTCTAAAAGTCCTCATGTATCAATGCAATACCTCTTCGTGTCGACTCATCTTGAGTCTCTAAACCTTCTTGTATCGACACATCATGTTTGAGGTCGACGCATACTGCTCTGTCCTACATAATTTCTGTGATTTCCTTTGGGTTTTCACTACGGGTTCCATAATTTAAGCCCTAAAAACTTAATCTAATCATAAATAATCATCACTTACAGTTACCCTATAATTCTACATCATTTAAACAGCATCGGGACATCATCATTCATTCATAATTCATTAAATTCATCATACAACATCACATACATTCAATTCATGAATAAGACAACAATCACCTCTAACCCCACATACCAATTATCATGAAGCCAATTATAGAGTCAGAACCCCACCCTTACCTTGGATTGAAGGTTGCTCTATAACTTCCGGTCTAATTTCCGTTCTGCCATTTTTTCCTCTTTTTCCAACAGCTTTACATTCTTCTTCTCAATCCTTATTCTTCTACTGCCTCTTCTTTCTATTATTTCTAGCAACAATAAAATAACCTATTATTCTCTTAACTCCTTAATGGGCTTAAAACTAACACACACCCTTATTACTACTATTCCTTTAAAAAGAGCCCACATTAAATAATATCATTCTTCTAATATTATTTCTCCACTTAATAAAATAATTAAATCTAATTAATCACCACGCAACTTCACAAATATTCCAAAAATAATTTAATTAAATAATTAATTAAATTACGGGTGTTACAACTCTCCCCCACTTAGAGTATTTTCGTCCTTGAAAATTTACCTTATTCAAACAACTCAGGATAGGAGCCTCGCATCTTGCTTTCGAACTCCCAAGTCATGCTTTCTTCGGCAGCTCCTAGTCAAACCACTTTAACCAAAGAAATCTCTTTTCCCCCAGAGTCTTTATTTCATGATCCGCGATCCGTACAGGCATCGTCTCCACCGTAAGATTATCCCGTACTTGCACATCGTCCATATGAATCACATGAGATGGATCTGAAATATACTTCCGGAGTTGCGACACATGAAACACATCATGCAAATTCGAAAGATTAGGTGGTAAAGCCACTCTATAAGAAACATTCCCCACTCTCTCTGAAATCTGATACAGTCCAATAAAGTGAGAAGTGAGCTTCTTAGACTTCAATGCTCGCCTAACACCAGTCACAGGTGTAACTCTTAAAAACACATGGTCACCTGCTTGAAATTCTAAATCTTTCCTTCGCTTGTCATGATAACTCTTCTGTCTACTTTGGGAAGATTTCATCTTTTCTCGAATCAACTTCACCTTCTCAGTAGTCTCACGAACAAGTCCAGGTCCAAGTACTACACTTTCACCATATTCATGCCAATATAAAGGAGTTCTACATCTATGACCATACAACGCTTCAAAAGGTGTCATCCCAATACTAGAATGGTAACTGTTATTATAAGTGAACTATATCAACGGAAGATAAGTATCCCACGAACCTCCCTGCTCAAGAACACATGCCCTCGGCAAATCTTCCAACGATTGAATCGTCTGTTCAGTATGACCATCTGTCTGAGGATGATACGCTGAACTCAACCTCAACTTAGAACCCAACGCTTCTTGCAAGCTCTTCCAAAAATCAGAAGTAAATCTTGGATCTCTATCTGACACAATGCACAAAGGAACACCATGCAACTTCACAATCACACTAATGTAAATCTCATCCAACTTCGACACTGGAAAATTGATGTTAATAGGAATAAAATGAGCCGACTTCGTAAGCCTATTAAAAATCACCCAAATTGAATCATATCCTCTTAAAGTATTATGTAACCCCGTCACGAAGTCCATTGAAATTCTATCCCATTTCCATTCTGGAACTTCCAACGGTTGCATCAACCCTGCAGGCTTCTAATGTTCAACTTTGGACTTCTGACAAGTCAAACATGCATACACAAACCGAGCCACATAACTCTTCATCCCAGGCTACCAAAATAAACCTTTCAAATCTTGATACATCTTTATAGCTCCTGGATGAATACTCAACTTACTTCTATGACTCTCCTCAAGTATCACCTTCTTCATCTCAGCATCATCAGGAATGAAAATCCGATTACGAAATCTCAGCACACCTTGCGCATCTAACTTTAAATCATTATTCTCAGACTGATCGATTCCAACCATCAAATCTACCAGTTTAACATCCAACTTATGAGCTTCTCTGATACTGTCTAGAAATTCATTATTAATCTTCAACATACTCAACCTAACACTATGCGGAGTAACCTCGCAAACTAGCTCATGTCTCTGAACTGATCAATCAATTCCAACTCTTTAACAATCATTTTTGACATATGTAAAGTCTTTCGACTCAATGCATCATCTACCACATTCGCTTTTCCTAGATGTTAATTAAAACCGAAATCATAATCCTTTAACAATTCCAACCATCTTCGTTGCCTCATATTCAACTCCTTCTGATCGAATAAATACTTTAAACTCTTATGGTCACTAAACACTTTGAATCTAGAACCATAAAGATAATGCCTCCAAATCTTCAGCACAAAAACAACTGCAGCAAGCTCTAAATCATGTGTAGGATAGTTCTTCTCATGAGTCCTTAACTGCCTTGACGCATAAGCAACTACCTTATTGTTGTACCCCAAAATTTTCCCTCCCATTTCTCAAAGGGTCATCCTGGACTCCCAGGTTTGCTTCTATCAAGAAAATCATCCATAAGGGCAAAATGGTCAAAAGCACACTGAAAAGTCAAAATTTGTCTTTTAAATCAAAAATCAAGTTTCAACAATTTTATTTCATCAAGTTATGAAATTAGTTCATCAAAATCAGGAGTCAGAAGCTACTTTGAAAAAAATCAAATTTTCTAAACATTTAGAAAATTTTCTAAGTGTTAAGAGTATATGATACCTCAGAACTTCTGAGTCAGCCTCAACGCAAGTGCAGTCAGAAGTTGCAAATATGGTTCGGAGCATAGCCTTCAATCAGAACATGGCTCTTCAGCCTCTATGCAAGTGCAGTCAGAAGTTGAAAACAGGGTTCAGAATATAGTCTTCCATCAGAACATGACTCTTCAGTGCATGGAGGTTACGTTTCTGATCTTCTGTAATCAGAACATCACCAAAATCCTAAAACCTCGTTTAAGTAACCTGCTGCCCTGCTACGTCACAGTCCTGCAGTCAGTTGTTGACCCAGTCCACACCTGTATTTTCTTAAACCCCATATTTGCATCAAATTAGCATACGAAAACTGTGATTAAAAAGCATTGGAACAGTATACCAAAAGGGTTTAAATCCCATTTGTTTTTCCCCCAAAAATCACAACAAATCCACCTATAAATAAGATGATCCATCACACGTTCAAGGGACTGGTTGGCTTTTGGAGAGAGGGAATCATCAAAAGAGAGAAAAGAAATCTGTAGAACCCCTTCATAAAAATCCAGAAACCACAAACAGAAAACCAAACCTTTGTTCTTCCTTTTGAATCAAAAGAACTTGGCATTTTCTTCTCCGTTGCTCTTGCTGATTCTAAAACCTCTGAAGGCAGCAGTTCAAGTTCAAAACACACGTTCCAGATTCAAGGTAAGTCTTTCTAACTTTACATCTTGTCATTCAGAACATCATTAAATATGTAAATATCATAGTATTGATGTCGTCCATATCATTGCATAAGTAGAAAAAAACTGTGGATCATAACGTCTTGATTAAGGCTAGGCTCAGGATTAGGATCAGAACTTCTATAAACTGTTGTGCTTTTATTCTTCTGATTGGTTGTTTGTTAAAACTGAATAATTTATCGTTGTGTTGATTGATATAAGAAAAGAGCTGAAATGTAACAAAGAACTTCTGTTTTTCACTCACCATTTTAACACATGGAACTTCCATGATTCACTCACTGTTCTAACATAATACAAAACTTCTGAGTTCTCCCTACATGTCAAACATACTGGACTTCTGATGTTTCCACTCACTATTTTTACACACTCAGAGTTTCTGATTTGTACATGTTGACAATACACTGGATTTCTAGAGTTTATTCACTATTTTAGTGTAATACAGAACTTCTGACTTGTGGTCCACTGTCTGAATACCACCCAGAACTTTGGTGTTTCCTCTCTAATGTTCCTTGCAGGACCCCAGAGTTTACCAACTCAGAACTTCTGTCTCCCACTGACATCTCCTGCTGAGTCACAATGCTCTTGGCTTCAGAACTTCTGATTCCGTTTGTTTTGCTTGTAGCAACACGCTGGTCTTGTATCTCATTTATTTTCCTTTTTATCACTTTCAACACTAAAACTCTTTTCATCGATATAAAAAGGCATAAAAATATTTTTCTTTTAATTTATTTCTTTTTTCATTAAGATAAAAAACTATTTTCTAAACAAATCCTTTTCTTTCTTATACTGTACATTTCAATATGGTTGTAATAGTAACTTAGGATTTAATTTTATTTGCAACCCCCATTCATAAATATGTACCCCCATCCCTAAAATATTGTAATAGCATAGGACTTTACATTTCTGCAATTTATCGCTTTCGAATGAAAATGCTTGTAATTAGGGTGTGTATGGCAAGACATGAAATTGACAAATAGATCATCCTAATCAAGACCAAAATGCATGTTGTTAGAACATAGTTTGATTCTACAACCCTTGATTAAAGTTTTGATGATAACAAAATGCAAAGAATAATATTATTTCTAAGGTATATACAAAGAACAATTATGCTCCTTAAAATTATGCTTTGTATATGCAGAAGTTCTGATGGAATCAGCATCAGAATGGAATCAGCATCAGAAGATCAGCAACCTATGGTACACGCTGAAACACTGAAGTTTGATGACCAGAATCTGTGCCTAAATAAATACACTCTGACTCCGATCAAAGACATCTTTACCAAGTCATCAACACTCTGAAGCCTTATCAGTAGATACAGCAAAGAAGACTATGAAGCGTTACTGGTTATTAAAGACAAAATTAAATGCTAACGGCTTTCTTCAGACAAAGATCTTCTACAAAAGGAAAGTGCATTATTATCATTAAACCTGTTTTATGGACAACGTATCCTTACTTGCCTATATAAATAGGACTGCTTGTGAAAAGAAGCACGTACGTACGCACTCAATTTTGCTAAGCTATCCAAACCACGCACATTCAAATCTCAAGCAAAGTCATCTTATTCCAAGCTTATTTTAGTTTAATTATCACATTTGTGATATACAGTTTTGTAAGAAAACAAAAACACACTTGTTTAATTCATTTGTAAAAGAAGTTCCTTGAGATTAACCGGATTGTGGTTGTACTCAAGAAGACTTTAATAGTGGTTAAAGTATCTGTTGTAATTCCTTGAGAATAGTGAATTAAGACCTCGTTGGAGAGAGGCGAAATCACCTTGACGGGTGGACTGGAGTAGTTTGAGATCAAACAAACCAGGATAAAAATATTGTGTTGTCAAGCCATTTATTTTAAGTTTATAATTCAACCCCCCCTTCTTGTGTTTTTCACATCTTCAATTGGCATCAGAGCGCCTGGTTCTGAGCTTTAACACTTAACCGTGTCAGTACAAGATCCAGTGTCAGAAAAACACAATGGCAGGACCAAGTCAAAACATCAGCAATGACAACAATGAAGAAAGGGACAGATTCAGTGGCAAACCTCCAGTCTTTGATGGAGAAAACTTTGACTACTGGAAAGACAGAATTGAGAGTTTCTTTCTGGCCCATGATGCTGATCTGTGGGACATGGTGACTGATGGATACACGCACCCAGTGGATGGACGTGGTCAGAAGACTGACAGGAAAATGATGTCTGATCAGCAAAAGCGTGAGTTCATAAATCATCACAAGGCCAAAACAATTCTTCTCAGCGCCATCTCATATTCAGAATATGAGAAAATATCAAACAGAGAAACTGCTAAGAACATGTTTGACTCTCTGAGAATGACGCATGAAGGCGACATTCAAGTCAAAGAAACAAAAGCCCTTGTGCTCATTCAGAAGTATGAGGCATTCAAGATGGAAGATAGTGAATCAATAGAAGCTATGTTCTCAAGATTTCAAATTCTCGTTATTGGTCTAAAAGTTCTTGACAAAGGATATTCCACTGCTGATCATGTCAAGAAGATCATCAAAAGCTTGCCAAAACAGTGGAGGCCAATGGTCACAACGCTTAAGCTAGCCAAGGATCTCAACAAAATCTCTCTGGAGGAACTTATCAGCTCTCTCAGAAGTCACGAGATAGATCTAGAAGACGATGAACCTCAAAAGCAAGGTAAGACATTAGCATTAAAATCTAACAGAAAATTTGACTCCAAAGTTTTGCAGGCTGTGGAAGAAACCTCTGATGGATCCTCATCAAAAAAAGATGAATTGTCTCTTCTCTCCAGAAGGGTGAATCAACTGTGGAAGCAGAGGCAAAGGAAGTTCAAGAATCCCAGAAGATCAGAAAATCAGAATGAATCTTCCTCCAGATACAGAAGGTCAGAATCTTCCTCAGGATACAAAAAGCCAAACTACAAAGACATCATCTGCTATGAGTGTAACGAGCAAGGGCACTACAAAAGTGATTGCCCAAAGCTTCAGAAGGAGAAGCCCAAAAATAAGTTTGGCAAAGAAAAGAAGAAAAGTCTCATGGCTACATGGGATGATTCTGATACATCTGAAGTTGACTCAGAATCAGATGATGAAAGAGCAAACATAGCTCTCATGGAAAACGTCTCTGAAGACAGTGAAGCTTCTGGTTTAGATTCAGAATCAGATACAAAAGAGGTATTCCCTGACTTTACTATAAATTTTACTAAGGCTGAACTAGCTGATAGCCTTAATGAAATTCTAGAAAGGTATCAGCAGATCAGAGTCAAATTCAGAAACCTGAAAAGGAATCTTGCTTCTAACTCTGATAAGACTGAGAGTCTCAAATTGCAGAATTCTGAGTTAAAAGATAAAATTTCAAAATTAGAAAATCAATTGCAAAACTCTCAGAAGGAAACAATCCCTGAAACTCCCAGCAATGCTGATGAGATCATCAAAGAGTATGATCACAACTTTCAGAAGTTTCTAGCTAAAAACATAGACAGAAGCAAAATGGCTTCAATAATCTATGGGGTTAGCATAAATGGCAGAAAAGGGATAGGATATCAAGGTAAGGTTCCTACACCAAAAAATGCCATGGATTTAGTTATAAAGTGTACTCCACTTGATTCACAATTTATATATGGGCCCACACATGACATAAAATATACAAGTAGTGATTACTCTGTCAAACCAAAATTCAACCAGAGTTTTGGTAAAACTAACAAATCAGGACCCAAGAAAATGTGGGTACCTAAGGATAAAAAATTACATGTGGCAGATATCTTTAGCAACAAAGCAAAGACACCAGTCATGGTACCTGGACTCTGGCTGCTCACGACACATGACGGGAAGAAGGCATATGTTCCAAAGCCTGAAACTTAAGCCTGGAGGTCACGTAGGTTCTGGAGGCAATCAGAGGGGAAAGATCATTGGCTCTGGAACAGTAGGTAATGGAAATCTTCCCTCTATTATTAATGTTTTATTAGTTGATGGATTAATTCATAACTTGTTATCCATAAGTCAATTAAGTGATAACGGTTATGATATAATCTTCAATCAAAATTCATGCAAAGCTGTTAGTCAGAAAGATGGGACTATCCTATTTAATGGAAAGAGGAAAACAACATTTATAAAATCAAACTTTTTGAACTGAAAAGTCAGAATATAAAATGACTTCTGTCTGTTAACAACGAGCAATGGATCTGGCACAGAAGATTGGGACATGTTAGTATGAGAAGAATATCTCAAATTAACAAACTCAATCTGGTCAGAGGACTTCCTAACTTGAAGTGCAATTTAGATGCTCTGTGTGAAGCATGTCAGAAAGGCAAGTTTGCAAAACCTGCTTTCAAAGCCAAAAACGTTGTTTCCACCTTTAAGCCATTGGAACTTCTGCACGTTGACTTATTTGGACCAGTAAAAACTGCCTCAGTCAGTGGCAAGAAGTATGGGTTAGTAATCATAGATGACTATAGTAGATGGACATGGGTAAAGTTCTTAAGGCACAAGGACGAGTCACACTATGTGTTTGTTACCTTCTGCGACCATGTTCAGAATGAAAAGGATCTTAGAATCGTCAAAGTCATAAGTGATCATGGTGGAGAATTTGAAAATAAAGATTTTGAATTATTCTTTAATGAAAAAGGCATTATGCATGACTTCTCTTGTCCTAGAACTCCCCAGCAAAATGGAGTTGTAGAACGAAAGAACAGAACATTGCAAGAAATGGCTAGAACCATGATCAACAAGACTAATGTTGCTAAGATCTTTTAGGCAGAAGCAATAAACACAACGTGTTACATTCAGAATAGAATCTCCATAAGACCTATTCTGGAAAAGACTCCATATGAATTGTGGAAGAACAGAAAACCCAACATTTCCTATTTTCACCCATTTGGATGTATATGTTTTCTTTTGAATACAAAAAATTATTTGAACAAGTTTGACTCTAAAGCACCAAAGTGTATTATGTTAGGATACTCTGAACGCTCAAAAGGGTACAGAGTATACAATACAGAAACACAGATTGTTGAAGAGTCAATCAGTGTTCGGTTTAATGATAAGCTTGACTCTCAAAAGTCAAAGCAGAATGAATTCCTTACAGGTATGGAAGTTGAACTCACAGGTACTAAAGACAACTCAGAGGCTCTCAACAGAGACACTCCCTCAACATCAGAAAGAGTCATTACAAGCAACCCAACACCTTCTGTTGATCAACTCCAGAAAAGACCATCCAAAAGCACAATTGATCACCCAGAAGAAACAATCTTAGGAAGGAAGGAAGATCCAATCAGAACAAGATCTACCTTTAGAAATTCTGAAGAATCCCTCATGGGACTGGTTTCTCTGATTGAACCAACAACAATTGATGAAGCACTTCTGGACAATGATTGGATTCTGGCAATGCAGGAGGAGCTATATCAGTTCACAAGAAATGACGTATGGGATCTGGTTCCCAAACCAAAAGGATTCAACGTTATAGGCACAAAATGGGTGTTTTGAAACAAACTGAACGAACAAGGTGAAGTCATCAGAAACAAAGCACGGCTGGTAGCACAAGGTTATAGTCAGCAAGAGGGGATAAACTATACAGAAACCTTTTCTCCAGTCGCCAGGTTAGAATCTATCATACTTTTAATTTCATTTGCTGTCAATAAAGGCATCACTCTGTATCAGATGGATGTCAAGAGTGCATTCTTAAATGGATATATAAAAGAAGAGGTTTATTTGCACCAACCCCCTGGTTTTGAAAGTTCCAAAAATCTAGAATATGTTTTCAAACTAAAGAAGTCACTGTATGGTCTGAACCAAGCTCCCAGAGCTTGGTATGAAAGACTAAGTAACTTCCTGTTAGAAAAGGAATTCACCAGAGGGAAAGTGGACACAACCCTGTTCAGTAAGACAGTTAAGAATGACATCTTAGTATGTCAGATTTATGTTGATGACATTATATTTGGATCCACTAAACCCTCTCTAGGAAGAGAGTTTGCCAAATGTTTGCAGGCAGAATTTGAGATGAGCCTAATGGGGGAACTAAAGTTCTTTCTGGGCATTCAGATTAATCAAACTCCAGAAGGAACCTACATTCATCAGAGCAAATATGTCAGAGAACTTCTGAAGAAATTTGATCTCTCAGAATGTAAGCCCTCAAGGATTCCAATGCATCCCACGTGCATTCTGGAAAAAGAAGAGGTAAGTAACAAGGTAGAACATAAGGTCTACAGAGGTATGATTGGTTCTCTTCTCTATCTGACGGCTTCAAGGCCTGACATTCTATTCAGTGTTTGAATTTGTGCTAGATTCCAATCAAATCCTAGAGAGTCTCACTTAACAACAGTTAAGCGAATTTTCAAGTATCTGAAAGGTACTACTAATCTGGGTTTGTTTTATAGAAAATCAAGTGATTACAGCTTAGTAGGATACTGTGATGGTGATTTTGCTGGAGACAGAATAGAACGTAAAAGCACTTCTGGAAGCTGCCAGTTTCTGGGAGAAAATCTTATCTCATGGTCCAGTAAAAGACAATCCACAATAGCTCTATCAACAGCAGAAGCTGAATACATAGCAGTACCTGAATACATAGCAGTAGCTGGATGTAGTATGCAAATTCTTTGGATGAAAAGTCAACTTGAGGACTTCAATATATTTGAGAGTAACATCCATATCCTCTGTGACAACACTTCTGCTATTTGTCTCAGTAAAAATCCTATTTTGCATTCTAGGGCTAAGCATATAGAAATAAAACATCATTTTATTAGGGACTATATTCAAAAAGGGATTCTCAATTTAAAATTTATTAACACAGACCATCAATGGGCTGATGTCTTTACAAAACCTCTTTCTGAAGATAAGTTTAACTTCATTTTGAAACATCTCAGCATGAAGCTTTGCCCAGAATAAAACAGTTTTATTTCCATATCTTAACTTTCAGAATTTTGGTTATTTTCTGTAAACTACTGATCAATCTGCCTTCAGATCTTTAGAAGTACAGACTATATCAGAATCTATCCATGAAGATATGAGCGCTTCATTTCAAGGATAGAAATGTGCTGTTCACTCAAGTAAACAGTTGTCTTTCATTCATCAGCTACTTTCTGAGGCTGAACACGCGTTCACTTTTCTGAAAGGTCAAAAGTGCTGATTGGATGCATTGGGACACATGTCATGGGTAACCGTTCCAATATCTTTCTGAATCCCCCAAAATCAGCTATCATTAATGCTCATAATCATTATAATTTATTTCTCTCTCTTTCCGTTTAAGTTTTCAATTTTTTTTTTAAATCTATTTAAACACATTTCTCATTCTTTACACTCTTTCACTTTCACTTTCTCTACAATCTAATTGATTTCAGCTTTCATCCTTTTCAAAACCCTTTCACTTTCTTCTCAAAACTTTCTGTGTGAACATGGCTTCCTCAAGCAACCCAACTTCCAGTACTCAGCGAACAGATTCCTCAGAACAATATGAAGAACCCTTCAGAACTCTTCTCACGCCCATCAAAAATCTAGAAGTACTCTCAGAATTGATTTTGGACTTTAACAGTCTTTAAGAGAACGGGTTCAATCTCTTTGAAGAAGTAAAGGCTCAAGGATTGAACAGGTATTTTGACCGTCTGGTAGGTCCAACGTTCCCAATCCTTGTGAAGGAATTTTGGATTCATGCTTCATCTTCTAACCATCAAGTTACTTCGTATATAATGGGGAAGAAGATAGTCATAACTGAAGACCTTATTGCAAGATTGATAGGCTACAGTGGTGGTGGCGTAAGATGCATAGACATGGCTGAAAGATGTGCTGATGTCGCCCTAATTGCTAGAGAAATCTTCACTCTGGTTCTTCCCTCCAGCAAGATAAGGGATCTGAAAGACCATCACAGAATATGGGCTAAGATTATTATGGGATGCATAAACCACAGGAAGCCAACCAGCTCTCCTGACTACATCAACATTGATCAGCAGTTTCTGATCTACTTCATCTCCCAGAAGATTAAGGTGAATCTGGCTCATTTGCTGTTCAACCATCTAAGGACTAGTGTTAAGGAGACCAAAGAAGAGGAGCGCACAAAAAGGGATTGGATACCCCTAGAAAGGCTCATATCAGATATTCTAACAGAGAATAAGCTGATAGATCATTTAACAGAAGCTCAGGAAATCAACACTTTAGAAGCAAATGTTGGCAAACAGTTGAATGCAAAGAATCTGAAGAAGATGAAGATCATTGAGAACATCAAGAAGGAACCCAGTGTCACTTCTTTTGCAACCATCTCCAGCAGAAGAATCCCTCTGGATAACTTTCCCATGTTCTCAGAATTTGATTCCAAACTTGAGATAATAGTCAGATATCTGGATGCATGCAAGGCAGATGGTACAACACCAGATTTAAACATTCAGGATCTGCAGCAGAAGGCTCCAGAAGTTGTGCTGAAGAAAAATAAGAAAAGGAAGGCTGCATCAGAAAGATCATCCCAGTGCACTCCCAAAGCAGCTAAAAAGAGAGGTAATCCTTCTTCTGTAACTATTTTAGATTCAGTATCTATATCAACATCTGTACCAATCCCCACTCAATCAGAAACCTACTCCACAAACACTTGATGACTTTGACATTGAATTTGACCCCTCTGAAACTTTAACTCTTAGAGGATCTCACTCCCTACCTATAAATCCAAATATTGAAGTAACTCAACAAGAACTTGCAAAAGTTCTATCAGATATTGAAATCTTTGATCAGCACATACCTGCTCCCATACTAGTAAATCTAAACTCTGAAACCATTTCAGAAGCACCTCAACCAGAAATTCCACTCTATCCACTACCAGAAACTCATCCACCCTCTCCACTACCATTATAACCAGAAGTACAAACTTTTGAGGTCCAACCCCCTGAATCCTGCAAACCAGAACTTCATCACCATCAATCTAACCAAACTATTAATTCTGATCCCATTCCCATTCATGGAATCACTGAACCTCTGACCATCAGTATACCCCTGACCATTCTGAATATTCCCCAAATTCCCTCTTCACTAGAATCAACTCCACCAAACACCCCAACAAGTCCAATAATCATTCCAGACTCTCCTACTTCCTCACCAAAGATCAATCCAAATGACAACGCCAAAACTGTCATTGATTTAACTATTTTTGAACGCCTGGCTGCCATAACCAATAAAACAGCCATTCCAAAACCAAAACCATCTGAACCTACACCAGATGTTGGTACCAGTTTATTGATATTTGAAACAGAAATGCAGAAGTGGATAACTTCACTGAAGCAAGCTAGTCTTGCGATGATTGATCCTGCTGCATCAGATTATCTTTGGACAAGTTTCAGAAAATGGGTATGTTCTGAAAATCATAAAATGCAAGAACAGAGCTACGGACAAGTTCAACAGAACTTCAGTAACCTGCTAAAAGTTTTTGAAGATAAAGTTCTAAGCCAGCTACTCAAGGAAGAAGTTCTCCCTCTTGACATTGCTCCCTGGTCTGAACATCGTCCAACAGAAAAAGTTCAACCAGAGTCAGAAGATCTCAATCTGACTGATACTCCAGAGCAGATGATTCCTGCTGAAGAACTGGGTCAAAAAGAGGATATTGTAGAATTCTCTGAGAAGCATCCAGTTGCTGAAGATCCTCAAACTTCCTCCTATGAAAGGCAGACTTTAGAAGACCTGAAGAGATCTGATATTTTGATGCAGGAAAGAATGGATAAACAAGATGACAGAATTTCGGAAATCAAGAGCATGTTAACCAAGAAAGAGGAAAACAACATCCAGATCAAGGGCTTGTTGGAAGCTTTGTTCACGCGTCTTCCTCCTCCCTCTTAGATTTTCCTTTGTTTAAAAATTTATTTTTCTATAATATTCTCAACATAGCTCTGAACTTATCATTGATTATGTTTTTAATATCAACTCATTTTGGCTCTGAGTATGTGTTCTTTTTGATAACTGACAAAAAGGGGGAGAAAGAAAAAGATATTTTCAATAACGGATTACCGAGACATAAGTCTCAAACATTCTAATCTACTTAAATTCTCTCTTCTAAAAAGCTTGAACAGGTACAAAACTCTGCTGAAAGATACAGTAAGATTTTGATGCTCAAATACTCATGGAATTAAAAGGAAGTAATCAACTCAGGGGGAGTTTTTCTACTTAACTCTATACCTTTTGTTCTTTATTCTTTATTAAAAAATCTGGTTTTTGTCATCATCAAAAAGGGGGAGATTGTTAGAACATAGTTTGACTCTACAACCCTTGATTAAAGTTTTGATGATAACAAAATGCAAAGAATAATATTATTTCTAAGGTATATACAAAGAACAATTATGCTCCTTAAAATTATGCTTTGTATATGCAGAAGTTCTGATGGAATCAGCATCAGAATGGAATCAGCATCAGAAGATCAGCAACCTATGGTACACGCTGAAACACTGAGGTTTGATGACCAGAATCTGCGCCTAAACAAATACACTCTGACTTTGATCAAAGACATCTTTACCAAGTTATCAACACTCTGAAGCGTTATCAGCAGATACAACAAAGAAAACTCTGAAGCGTTACTGGTTATTAAAGACGAAATTAAATGCTAACGACTTTCTTCAGACATAAATCTTCTACAAAAGGAAAGTGCATTATTATCATTAAACCTGTTTTATGGACAACGTATCCTTGCTTGCCTATATAAACATGACTGCTTGTGAAAAGAAGCACGTACGTACGCACTCAATTTTGATAAGCTATCCAAACCACGCACATTCAAAGCTCAAGCAAAGTCATCTTATTCCAAGCTTATTTTAGTGTAATTATCACAGTTGTGATATACAGTTTTGTAAGAAAACAAAAACACACTTGTTCAATTCATTTGTAAAAGAAGTTCCTTGAGATTAACCGGATTATGGTTGTACTCAAGAAGACTTTAACAGTGGTTAAAGTAGCTATTGTAATTCCTTGAGAATAGTGAATTAAGACCTCATTGGAGAGAGGCGAAATCACCTTGACGGGTGGACTGGAGTAGTTTGAGATCAAACGAACCAGGATAAAAATATTGTGTTATCGAGCCATTTATTTTAAGTTTACAATTCAACCCCCCTTTCTTGTGTTTTTCACATCTTCACATGTAATCAAACACACTTTCACACTATCACCCTTAAGGTTAACTCCACTTGTTGCCTAAAAATGGCCATGTTATGCATGTGGGATGTCTTAGCACAAACAAATAAAAAATATAATATCATAGTCCCTCAATGACGCTATCAAAGTTGCCTTTCAAAATGATCTTAGTCCCTAAAGAAAAATGCTAAGTCATCTCACAACATTGTTATCATGACTATACAAACGTCCCAACGCCTGTCCCTTCACATCCAATGATGGGGCTTCTTACCAAAACAATGGTAAGATAGAAACATCCAAAGGAGGAGGTAAATAACATCTAAGACCTTTTGAGTAGGTAGATTTTCTCCTAGTTGCTCGCTTGCTCATAACAAAAACATTTTATACACCCACACTTTCATTTTGAAAACATTTTTCGAAAGACAACACTTTGTACGCGTTCTTATAGAAACGAGAGACATTACAAAGGAAACCTTTTTCAAAATCACTTTCAAAAAACACATCTCACAAACACTTTCTTGAAAACATTTTTGAAGCAAACACTTTGTATGCGTTCTTATAGAGACGAGAACCATTACGAAGTTACATTTTCAAAATACTTTCAAAAATCACCATCACAAGCACACATTCAAACAAAAGCAAGTGATCTAGCAAGTAACTAAGAGCCCATGGAAAACCATGGATGAAAAGGGTGCTAATACCTTCCCTTTTCATAATCTACCTCCCGAACTCAAGAAAACATCTCTAAAGGTCTTTCCTGTGCTTTTTCACCTTTACTTATTGGATAAAAGAAAAGTTGGTGGCGACTCTTGCTAAACCGCAACATTTGCGATCAAACGCAAAACAATCAAGTCAGTTCTCCCACCGTATCACAAAACGGGCGACTCTGCTGGGGAATATTCTTAAAGTGGGGTTACCTTAGGGTTAGATCACATTTACTTGCTTTCATTGTTTGATTTGTATGCTTTACATTATGGTTCTCTTTTTGGGCTTGCTTTGATCCTCCACCCGGATCTGGGACACCTTTTTAGGTAAATAGCAATAGATTGTGGAAATTGTATGACGTAGACCGATATAGTTGAAACAATGGCTATGTTAGTGTGACACATTTGTGGGTATCAGTATCCCTTGTGGTGAATCGAGGAGAATACGGGGCCGCTGAGTGGCGTCATGAAGCACTAATTGACTTTAGAACCCTAATTGAACAAACTTAGTCATTAGGACGTAGTGAGATGACCGGTTTCAGTGTAGAGCTGAAAATTGGTTAATACTCGATACTACACTCATTGAGGCTGGACTTTTGGGATATCTCGACCGTAAGAAAAGATTGATTGTGCTGAGAAAATTCCTAAGAGAAAGGTCGGTGATATTGAGATCCTTTAGAACCCGATCACTATTACTAGGACAGGTTGAACCAATCCAACTTCAAGAGGGTACTGCCTTAAAACCCATGCAAGCCTAAATCTAAGGCTGTTTGTGTAACTTGTGTGCTTTCAACTTGAACTACTTGCAGGGTTTTATCATCTGACAACATGAGTTCCTTGCAGGTTTTGTTTACAGTCATCATCCAATAACTTAGATTTCTTGCAGGGTTTACTTGCTTACATCACTTTGCACCTTTGCTTAAACGCGTAGCATACACATCATACCATAGTATTTCCTTAACCATTTCAAGGATCTCAAGGGCCTGTGGTGCAGGTTATGATGAACCAAACGTCTAGCAAGGGGCAGGGCGATTTATTTTCCTCTAGCCAATACCGTCAAAAGATCAAAACACGATAACTTGAGTCAGGGGCTATGAGCCACTTGATATGGTGAGCTTTACTCTCGTAGAAGGACCTTCGACCATACGAAGTTTTTCAATCAAAGCTGCAAATATCAACTTCTGACATTTTATTATTTACCCCGCGAGATCCTTGAAAACATTGCATACATATATCATATATATCATTGCATAAATAGGTTTCAAAGTAGGTCTCTCATCTTCTCGCTGTTTATTTCAGCAATGGCTCTCAAACAAGACAACAGAGATCTCCAAATTCAAGAGGCTCAGTTCATGGAAATGCTCCTAAGCCTATAAAAGGGGCAGGAAGAGTTGAAAGCACTCCTCGCTGGGAACCTGGGCAAGAAAAATCCTAAAGACAATAAGGACGAACGGTTGGAACAGCTGCCAGCTGAGGTTGAAGCAATAAGAACCCAAATGCTAGGGCAGATGGCTGTTATCCAAGGCCTAGCCCGGGGAAAAGAAGAGTTGAGAACCATTATCAACAAACTTCATCAAGATGGATACAACCGTATGAAGCAAGCAGCCGAGGTTGGGGACCAAGTCATTGATCAACCTCCAAGAAGACAAGAGTTTAGTTTGGTGAAGAGTGGACATTTCCAAATTGCTACAACCTCACGGGTCCAACAACAACCTCACCAAAAACAACGGGTTAATCAGAGTAAGCTAGATATACCCAAAAGGAATTTTACCAAACTCAACATGTCGCTGACTGAAGCTTTGCAACACCTTTTAAGGATGAATCTGATTACGTTGATAGGACCTCATCCGAATCCCAAGACTTTGTCCCGTAACTACAATCCTGATGCAAGGTGTGCATACCACTCCAACAGCCTGGGGCATGATACTGACAACTGTTGGAGGTTGAAATATGAAGTTCAAAAATTGATTGATGAAGGGGTGTTGGAGTTTACACAAGATGGTCAAGCTGGGTTCTTCTACCTTCCCTCAAAGACACACCATCTAAAGTGACAAATTCAGGCAAAGAGGCTTTTGTTCATTAGAATTTTCAATTTGTAATTTTCTTTTGATTGTTCGAACATCTATTCATGTTAAACTCTGTTACTTTATCAATGCATTGCATATGTCTATTTTGAATCAATTCATTCGTATTCACTATATTTAAACTGCTTCCCTTTTTGTGATATTCAACTCTCGATCAAAAGCTCTAAGCCTTTAAAGGGAGGATGACGAAAACGATACCACAATCTCTACAGTATGCTTTTGAACAGTGTTGCACCCTAAAATTTACCCTCTTGATTTAGGCTTATGTTTCATCATGAATATCATATTGCATTGCATTCATACATTTTGATGGGATCAAAATACCTTGGTTATCAAGTCTTCCTCAAGCTTTGAAGAATGTTTGCATTGACAAGTTTCTCAAGTAGAATATTATCATCTAAACCTCTGGATCTTTCAAGCTCAAAAGTTATTGCATATCTCAAGATATTTTATCCATCTCTTTGGATCATCAGAGGATTGAAGTTTGTGACTGATTATAAGAGGAATCTCTCTTTTGATTCACCAGTCAAATTAGGGTTTTGTTTGATCAAGGCTATTGATCAATGTACAATTCTTGATTTGGAAGCTACAACATCTCATTGGCATTTGAAAAGTCTTTGTACAAGAAATTGGTCAAGATGCCCATAGGATTTGAAATTTTGGAGATGATTCATCAGTCTCCTAAGGTGTTAACCAAAACTAGGGTTTGGTATTTTATCAAGATTTCTTGATAATTTTGAAGTGAAACTTTGTACATGGCCTCTATATATTTAGAAGGTCATATTTTTGAAGTCTTGATCATCAATTTTGAAGGGAAGTGGATCAATTAATTCAAAGGGGCAAAATGGTCATTTTGGTCAAAATCAGTCAAAGTCAAGGTTGACCAAGTGAACTTTTGGTCAACCATCAATTCAAGGGTGTATTTTTCATATTTCAAGTCCATTTTGATCATTGGATCAAAAGGATTTAGGTTTGGGTTGAAACTTGTTCATGAAGAAACCCTAAAAGTTTCTAATTTTGGAAAATAAGGACTTAATTTCAAAAATTCATATTTTATTCACCTTTGATAAAAAAAATACAAATGAAGTATGCTTGGAAAGATAAGAGGATGATCTTTCATCTCATTTTGGTTTCATGTCCAAATTGGCAAAGAGTCAAGAGTTGTAAAGCTTGGAAGTCACAAAATTATATGTCATTTTCCAAATTTAGTGAATTTCATGTCAAATTTTGAGGACCTTATTGGATTCAATTGCAAAAACTTAAAACTAATGGATTGTAGATCTTTTCAATACCTTTCCAAATTGTACTCATTTATGTTCAAATTCAAAAATATGAGCAAGTTATGAGCTTTGGAATTTTGAGGCATTTCATTGAATTTTGACAAGTATGCAAAATGGCCATTTCTTGCAAACTCAAGTATTAGCCATTCCTTTTGCTTCTAATCAAGCCCATGATAAATTTGTGACATGCTGAGGCCCATCACACTCACCATTTCGTGCCTCATTTGGTTTTGCACTTGTTGGATTGGATTATCACAAAACTTGCTCAAATGTGCAAATTCACAAATACTCTCTCATTTCAAACAATCATGAGCTGGCACTTTGGGCATGTAATTCTGACTTCATTTGGCTCACAAAACGCACAAAAGGCAAGAAAATGCATGAGTGAAACGCAGGCTCCATGTACATCGTCATTTTTGGCCAAAACTACCAAACTTGCCCTCCAACAGTTTTGAGTGCCAAATACCACTTCTATCCTCTTACCCTCGTGCTATATAACAAGAATCAAGGCTCAGTTGTGAAGGAGGAGGCTCATAATTGCTACATTGCAAATCTGAAAATTTCCAGGCATCTCTGTAAATTGCTTTGAATCTCTCTTCTTCTTGGATCATTCTTCAAAATTCTTGGTGATTCAGGTTCAGTGAAGTAAGGAGATCAAGCCTGCACCATTGGATTGCTTCTGGAGTGAAGGAATCGTGTTTCCAGATTTCACATCCATGTGAGTTTCTTAAACTTTGATTTATGTGTTTCAGCTTGAATTGATGATGTAAATCATGTTCATTAAGTTGCTAGCTGGCCAATCACTAGGATTGATGTATATTTGAGCTTTGATTCAAGCAGAATTGTTGAAATCATGTTCATGACTTGGATGTTTGCAGTGAGTTTTTTCAGTTTTTGAGACTTTATTTCTTGATCCATACTTGATCTTTGAGATTGATTCAAATTGCATAATGTAGTATGATATGCTAGCTTTAATTTGCACTTGATTTCATGGATTTTGGTTGAGAAACGAGCATGATTGATGGATCTGAACATAGGCGCATGACCTGTTGTGTTGCACACGTTTTTCCCTATGCTGGAGCTTGAAGATGAAGTGAGGTGGTGCGCTGTGATTGGCTTGATTCAAATTTTAATGCATTTCATATTATTTGATTTTAATTGATTTTCTGATTTTTATTTCTTGATCAAAACAATTTAAAAAATTCTGAAAAAATTATCACAAGTCCAAAATAATTTCTACTGTCTTGTGTAATTTTACTGGAATTTTTAAAAATGTATTGATTGGTTTAAAAATTCATAAGTTTAAATAATTGTTTGTTTAAAGAGTATTTTTATTTTAATAGTTCTTTTGATCTAAAAATTCCACAACAAATGTTTTGAACTCATAAAATAATGTAGAAATTGATTCTGATTTTGGTTTAGCATTTTTTCTATTTTTTATTAGAAATTTAATTTGAGAAGTTTATTTGAAATATTTGTTTCATAATTTTTGTTTTAATACTCAAAAAAATCATGCAAGATTGTTTTTAATCATGGAGTATGAATATAATTTTATTTTGACATTTTTATGACTTTTGGCCAGGGTTTGCATTTTTGTCATTTAATAATAGTTTGATTGTTAATTGTTTGTTTTATTTTAATTTTAATATTTCCTCTAATTCAAAAATTCCACAAAAAATAAAGGATGTGTGTTTTTAATTCTAATATTTGAATATAATTTTGGTTGGATATTTTTCTGATTTTTCATTAGAGTCTTATTTTGAGATGTGAATATTTGTTTAATTGATTGATTGTTTGAATTTAATTTTTATTTTTGACTTTTCTTTAATTCAAAAAATTTGGAAAAATAGGTATTCTGACCTCTTGAGTTTTGTCATGTTTGATGTATATTTGTTTTGATTTTTTTTTGGAATTTTGGTCTTATATAATCAATATTTAAGATTAAAAGTCAAAAATTAGGGTTTTGTTGCTTATTGTGCAAGTTTAATTTTTAAAACCATTATGCCCTGGATTTTCAATGGAATTTAAGTCTTGATTATGGTTCATGAATGTATGGAGGATCTGAAAACCATTTTTCTTGAATTATTTAACTTGGTTTGATATTTTTCCATGAATTATTTTGAAAACTTGTCTAGTTTTGATAGTTTGGCCAACTAGTTTTAAATTTTGGGCCTCATTTGATCCCCTCCTCACCTATTCATGAACTTAAGACTTGTTTTCTGACTTCTACACACTTCAAAGATGCTAAGAAATTTTTTGTGAGAATTGTTGAATTCCTTCTCTATTTTTTATGTATTTTTGAAGTGAAGGTACCCAATTAATGTTGCATATCTTGTTGCAATTTGCTTGATGACCAATGAACTTGAGTGAGGCCTATAATTGGACACCTAATGATCACGTTGGTTCTGTTTATCCATATAAACTCAAGCCATTTCACTTAATGCCCCAATGCTTGAATGATTGAACCTTTTGATGCATGTTTTGTGACTTTTTGCTTTCTTGTTATTTTTTACTTTGAAACTGGAGCTTTCAATTTGAGTTTGAGATCATCAGATGGCCAATGATAACATGAAGGGAAATGAAACTTCAATGATAGTCTCATGAAGACTTGAGAACAATTGATCCCTATTACTTAAGTTAGTTCTAATCATGAATAAAGCTTGGTTTCTTTCTTTTATCCTTGTTGAATTTTTTAGGCATTTTGAATGCACTTGGGCATCATGTTTTAGAATCAATACTTTAACCTTGTGATCATGTCCTAATCATGTTTTTGAAGCTTTAATTCAAATCTTTGATTGTTACAAGCTCTCTAATTTTGTCCTTGTTTGACTTACTTCCATGGTTAGCTTGAAATCTAAGTCTTTGATGCATTGTGTGGGATTCCTCTTCTATTATGCTTGTGAGTTGTGATGAAGTATTTGAGTATGATTGAATTGTGGTTGCTACTGACCTTCATGGTCTTTGATTGTATTCTTCTCAAGCTCCCATGATCCTTGATTGATATTCAATTGTCAATTCAATATGGTGATAGAAAGGAGCAACACTCCCCTGACTTTTGACCAAATTGTGCATATGCCTGTTTATTTTTGTCTATCATATCTAATGTTTCATGTTTTCTCACCTCATTATGGTGTCATCATCCATCCATTATGTGAGTCATCATTCAATTTATGGGAATGCTAACTTGGTTGTTGAATGTGCGAGGTACTATGAGAAAAGTTTTCCATTTTTAACTTGAGGCTGTTGTGTTTCACTTTATTTGTGGAACACAATTTATTATATTGGCACTACTCTTGTGTTTGGTATATTTGATAGTCTATGCAGGATATATATATATATATATATATATATATATATATATATATATATATATATATATATATATATATATATATATATATATATATATATATATATATATATATATATATATATATATATATATATATATATATATATATATATATATATATATATATATATATATATATATATATATATATTTGTGTGTGTGTGTGTGTGTGTGTGTGTGTGTGTGTGTGTGTGTGTGATTATGAAAGCTATACATTGCCCCTGGGATCTATTCATATCTGAAAATCTCAATACTTACATCCTGACGAAGTAATTTCTGACTTGATTTGTCTGCTGGTGCCAGCTTGCTTGAAGTTCTCTGGGTTTCTTTTTATTCTTGTTCAGTTGCTGCGGATAGTTATCCATTTGGTATTACACTATTTCCTTTCTTCTATTTTCATTCTGTATAGTTCTGTATTGCATGATGGGACCTTTGTTGCTGATATATGTCAGGAGGCCCTCTGTTTTGTTTGATACATGTGTTGTGTTTGTGTTTGTTTCTTGATCGATGAGTCACTCAATTTAGAAATTGAGATCGCAACTTCGCTCTCAGTGCATGTTCCCTATAGGATGTTTATTGTTTTCTTCTTTAATTGTTTATCGATGAGTCACTCAATTTAGAAATTGAGATCACGACTTCGCTCTCAGTGCATGTTCCCTATAGGATGTTTATTGTTTTCTTCTTTAATTATTGATCGATGAGTCACTCAATTTAGAAATTGAGATCACGACTTCGCTCTCAGTGCATGTTCCCTATAGGATGTTTATTGTTTTCTTCTTTAATTGTTGATCGATGAGTCACTCAATTTATAAATTGAGATCACGACTTCGCTCTCATTGCTTGTTCCCTATAGGATAGTTTTGTTAAGCTTCCTTTGACATGTTGATTAAGGTAGGAATCCATGTAGGCTAGCATAGGTTAGGATTTTACTTTATCCTCAATCCTATGGTCAATAATTGTATGATAACACTAGGGGTAGTGCTAGGCTAGTTTCCCTTAGTTGTTTTTCTTCCTTTGCATTTTGCATCATAAAACAAAAATTATTTTCTTGGCAAATCATAAAACACCTCTAATAAACTCAAACCCCTCTTCAAGGTAAAAGATACAAATCAATATTATTTCTTTGTGCGCCTCTTGGCTTTGCTTTTAAACCTGGTTTATTGATGTTTTGCCATCCTTACCATGCCATGCTATCTTATTATCTTTTAGCCGATGTTTCACCATCGTACATTTGTTTGAAGCCGATGTTTCGCCATCGCACATGTTTGTTATCCTACTTTAATTCTCAATATCATTGTTAGGTGTGATGTTTTGTCATCCGTTTTATTGATGTTTCGCCATCTTTGCCATGATATATTATCATCTTTTATCCAATGTTTTTCCATCGTACATTTGTTTGAAGTCGATGTTTCGCCATCGCCCATGTTTATTATCCTGCTTTGATTCTCAATATCATTGTTAGGTGTGATGTTTTGTCATCCGTTTTATTGATGTTTCTCCATCTTTGCCATGATACCTTACTACCTTTTAGCCTATGTTTCGCCATCACACATTTGTTTGAAGTTGATGTTTCGCCATCGCACATGTTTGTTATCCTACTTTGATTCTCAATATCATTGTTAGGTGTGATGTTTTGTCATCCGTTTTATTGATGTTTCGCCATCACATACTTGTTTGAAGCCGATGTTTCGCCATCACACATGTTGGTTATCCTACTTTGACTCTCAATGTCATTGTTAGGTGTGACGTTTTATCGTTGGGTGTTTCGCTATCTTTGACATGTTACTTTGTTATTATTTAGCCGATGTTTTACCATCTCATTTGTTTGTTGTTTTATTTGATGTTTTTCCATCTTAACTGTTTTTGTTGTCTTAACTAAAAAAAACACAAACCAACCAAAATATATGCGCCGAACTACGGCTACTCTGATTCCTAAAAAGGGATACGTAGGCATTGGGGTAGGGCCCAATCGAGCATAACTTTTATTTTCCCTACATTGTTTTCTTTTTTCGCATGCATTCCCTTTTCAGCTTTAAGCTATAGATATAGGTTTTGACCACACCCATTAGATTAAGCAACAAGAGTGGATGTCGTAGAGTACTACGGGCGTGTGGGGTGCTAATACCTTCCCCTCGCGTAACAGACTCCCTTACCCGATCTCTCGGTCGAAAGACCGTGATTTCTCCCTTTTCAGGTTTTCTCGATGTTTACCTTTCCCTTTCGGCGGGATAAAAGACGTTCTGTGGCGACTTCATTGATGTTTCATTACATCCAGATGACAGGTCCGGCCGGGTGGTTTCAGCTGGCGACTTCACTGGGGACAGATTGACCTCTTGCTGGTCCATCCCGGAGTCAATCGTAGCTCTTGTTTTTTTCTTTTTGGGTGTTTATTTTACCGCTTTGCATATTTATCTGTTTGCATTGCATCCTATGTGCACTTTACTTTCTGTATACTGGATTTGGCTGGACTGTTTGGATTATGGATTTCTTGGTGGGTGGGTTGTTCCATGAGGAAAAAGGCCTCATACCCAGACTATGAGTGAATTCCATAGGAACTAGGAATAGAGTGGCCATGGCAGCTATGAGGCGGATGCTTTGTAGACCTGACCATGAGACCCATGACTTTAGAGGTAGTTCGAATAGGTGTTATCGTAGGATGATACCGACAGTCGAGCTCTTGTACTCCGATTTGGCTTTTAACCTTACCTTGACCTAGACTACACTCGTGAGAGGGGCGGGAAAACTTTTCTTATAGGTACAGGTACTGTTGATGACTTTGTGTTGCGAAGCTGACTCAGGTTCCCATGATAGTTTTGAAGCTTTGGTATTTTCTTTTGATCTTGATTGGTGTTGTTCTGTAATGGTCCAGCCATTATCCAGTGTGAAACTTTGATCCTGTCATGTTGCATCATAGCATATTTATTTCTAAAAAATGATGTATAAAAAAATAACTAGCATACGCATGTCATATTCCAGGGACATTCGAGAGTCTTCTTTCCATCAGAAATGGCTGGCCTCTCGTCAGATGAGTTTGATTCAGTTCGTGTTAAAGAGTCCAACAGGCATACTTTCGCTTATTAGATTCCTACTATTGATGTGTCCGAATTGAAGAGGTTGAGTTCTTATCTGAAGAGTGATATTCTGAATAATTTCAACAAAAGTTATGACAATTTGTTACTAATCCTTAACACTCCAGTTGACCCATTGGCTTTGATCACCCTCTTCCAGCTCTATGACAAGGAATTACGGTGTTTTACTTTTCAAGATTATCAACTAGTTCCCACACTAGAGGAGTACGCGTACCTACTTAATATCAAGTTGTACGATGAAGTTCCTTTTGTCCAAGTGCCGGAGAAGCTGAAGTTCGAAGTTATTGCTGAAATTCTTCATTTGAGTTGGAAAGAGGTGAAAGACAACTGGAAATCAAGTGGGGATACCATAGGGTTTTATTTGGATTTCTTAGTGAAGAAAGCTGAAGACTGGGCAAAGAAAGGGAATTGGAGTAGCTTTAGCTCTCTTTTTGCTCTCATGATATACGGGATTATCCTCTTCCCTCGCAGGAAAATTTTTGTGGATTTGACGGCTATTTGTGTTTTTAGAAATAAGAACCCGGTACCAACACTCTTGGCAAATACTATTTACACCATTAATTCCAAGCATGGAAAAGGAGGTAATGTAAGTTTATGTCATTCGATGTTGTATCAATGGTTTAAGTTGCACCTACCGGTAAGTGGCCCTTTCGATGATACCAGACATTCTCTCTGATGGTCATCAAGACTTGTCAACCTTATTTCATTTGATATCCGGTGGAATTATGACATGGGAGAAGTACGAAGTATTATCACTAGCTGCGGAGATTTCCCTAATGTTCCCCTCATAGGAACTAAGGGGTGTATCCACTATAATCTTGTGCTTGCTTATCGTTAATTGAGATATGCAATGGATGGACCGCCAAAGGTTGAGGAGGTGTCTGAATCAATGTATTTTGCTAGAGGAAGTGATCCTGTGATGTTAAAAAGAGTGACAAGTGCTTAGAAGGGAATTCACAAGAAGGATAGAACTACTTTGGGAAAGAAGGTTCCTATTGCTAGGGTTCCTTACTTGGAATGGATTAGAGCTAGGGTTAAGATTTTACGGTTACCATTTGCAAGGTCGGCTCCTATATGTGAGCAACCTCATACTGTTCTGAGTAACACGGTGCCTACAGAGGTGTTCACCCAGGTTCGTGTTGAGAACATTCAACTTCGTGCAAAAGGCCGTGAGGCAGGGATGAAACTTTATTGGGTAGATCAAGAAAGGGCCGACTTAGCTCGCAAATTCAAAGAAGCTCGAGGGGAAACTTCTGATGTAACCAGTTTTAGGAAGAGATCTCATGCTGAAATGGAAGAAGAGTTGAGTAAAACCCAGCAAGAGTGCCAGAAGCTTCAGGCATTTGAGAATAGCTATGATAACGAGAAATCGTATCATATAATTACTACGCTTTTTACCGATTTTATAATACATTGAGTCGTCTAACTCCCGATTATCCCGAGTTTTTGTGTCTTTTCACAGGTATAACATTTGTCAACTCAAATCAATGAAAAAGGACTACATGAAGGAAGCTAGACAAGAAATAGAAGAGAAAAGAACCAAATCTGCAAAGTTTGGAGATTTTGAAACGGTGACGACCGTCACACCCTTTGACGACCGTAACGCCTCCCCAACTTGAAAGAACGCTCGTCACACATCATTGACGAGCGTAATGCGCTATTTAAGCGCATTACAACCGTCACCCACCTGTGACGACCGTCACACGCGTGAAGAGGAGCGTTATGAATTACTGGAGACGTGGGCAATGTGAGGGCTGAAGTGTTCTCCTATATTCCCTCCACTCAGTAACCTTGCATCCTATATTTCCTCCACTCAAGCCTTTTCCAAGATTTTTTCAACTGTAATATTTTCTCCTATATATATATATATATATATATATATATATATATATATATATATATATATATATATATATATATATATATATATATATATATATATATATATATATATATATATATATATATATATATATATATATATATATATATATATATATATATATATATATATATATATATATATATATATATATATATATATATATATATATATATATATATATATATATATATGTGGTAGTGCAAAAGAACGAGGTCGAAGAAATTCTCCCAGAACAAAATTTCTACTTTCTGCAATTATTTCTATTTCCTTGTTTTAGAGTTTTTTCTACATTACTGTAATTTCTATTTCCAACATTAGTTTTAGGGTGTTAATTCTTCATTTAAGAATTAACACAATTTACTGATTTCGATCGAGCTGCAAGGAATATTGTAACATCCAAGATTGCCATAGCAACGTTATTTCCAGGGTTTTTTATGTAATTAATATTTATTCATTCTTGTATTATGCCAATTATTTTCATGGATTATATTTTGAATTGCATAGTTATTAAATATATTATGTCCGGCTAAATTATTTGTACCGGTATGTGACTCTTAAGTACCAAAAGAATTCAGTGATACCTTGGCCAAAAACATTTATAAAACAATTTCTGGTTTCCAATTTCCATGTTTAATTTAACTACCCTTGTCACGAGAGTGAGAGGATAATTAACACGATTTTGCCACGAGAGTGGGAAATTAATTAAGGCAAGAACCTGCATGCGAGAGCTGGGGTTCAACCCAGATAGTGGTAACGAAACATTAATTTTTAAATACACGAGAGTGTTTTAATAAATTAATTAAACTCAAATTGTTTTCAAAAAGTGTTATTAAATTTAAAGTGCATCCACTAGGTTTAGTAGCATGAATTATTTCATGAACACGAGAGTGTATGTCTCAGGTTTTTAAACAATTCGTTTTTACCGAAATACTTTATAGGCCAAGCGATTCACCGAATTCCCGAAGTTCGACTATCACATACCGGTATAACTATTACTATTATTTTTAATTAAAGTATTTCCCCCCTAAAATCAAATATTCATCGCTTAGTTAAACAAATTGTAGCATTAGATCGTATGTGATTGATCCTCAGTCTCTGTGGGTTCGATAATCATTTAAAACTAGAATGACTAAACTGTAGACTTGCAGTTAGTATCCCAATAGACTCATAAAGTCGCGATCAAGCTACAAGAAGAAAATTCAAATCTTGGAGAAACAACTCAAAGACAAAGATGCTCAGCTTAAGAAGGAAGTAGCCCAGAGGCGTGTTGCAGAGGATCAGTTTCAAGAAAGTAAAGTAGTCGCATCACAACTTTTGAAGGAGAAAGCCAGGCTTGAAGAGTATTATCAACACCTTAAAGCGTGTCTTGTTCTGGAGATTTAGTTTTGTTACTTACCTTTGGTGTATTTGGTCACCCCCAGGATTGTTGGAAGGGACCATTGTTTGTTTTTATTATTCAGTTTTTTGTTAAGTTTACTTTGAAACACGTATTTTGTTATTTATCGCTACACTCTTAAATGTCCGAAATCACTCGAACATCGTTTGTAAGTAATTGAAGTGTTTGTCTTATTGTCTTTTTTCCCTTTGATTGTATGCTTGATTATTGGTTGCGCGCCGTGATTGATGAATAAAAGGACTCTTGAATACCCGGAAATGACAAACATATCATGCATATCATGCATTTCATAACATTACAGGTTATCTCAAGACAATATTCTTATCCTTCTGCTTTTCTTATTCAGAATTCAAGACGACTACTCATCGGTATTCCACCAGAAACAATTTGCCAAGACAGATGGAACAAGTTCAAGCTGAACTCGCTGAAATAAGGGCCCAGATGGTTACTCAGATGACCCAGTTCATGGAGGTGATCACCAATGTGAATCGCCGACAGGAGGAACTGGCTGCCATTATCAACAACCAGCGCTGCTATCCAGGGGATGGTGGAAATCAAGGGCTCTATCAGGACATTTCTGTAGGATTGGGGGATGTGCAAGATCATCATGTTGGAAATTTTCACGGGATACCCGGAAACCCTTTTGTGCGCAACATAGGGCAGTGTCCCCCGTCTCCTGGACCTCGTCTTGTGGGGAACATAAGAGATAATCAGGGGGCAGTAAGAAACCATTCAACACTTACCCTAAGAAAAGGGAAGGCGATGCAAGTGCGGTTTACTCTCATAGAGGAAGAAGGGAGGATCGTCAGCACCAACAAGTCAATGTTGTTTCTATTCCTGTTAATGCTCCTTCGCAGCAGAGACCGAATACAGTGCCTCAACAACAAAGACAACAAGATGCTCCCCGTTAGTATAATAATCAACAGCAGAGACAGATGAGAAAATTCGATCCCTTGCCAGTATCTCTTACTGAAGCACTCCATCATTTGCTCGATTTGAAGTTGATCGGTTTGATAAATATGCCACCACCACCCGCAAGACTTCCTCCTAACTATGATGCTAACGTAAGATGTGAATTCCATTCAGGCGGAATTGGTCATTCTACTGACAATTGCTTTGCGTTGAAGTGCAAAATACAAGACTTGTTGGATGCTAAGGCAATTGAGTTTACTCCAGTGACTGGTCCAAATGTTACTCAGAACCCAATGCCTAGGCATGGAGGGGGTGTTGTTAATATGATTGATAATAATGGTGAAGTGTTGAATTTAATCATGAATGTGGAACAAGTAATTACTCCGTTGTGGTATGTTAAGAGGTATTTGCTTGACAATTCTATCTTTCTGAGTTGTACTTCAGAGTGTGCCAAGTGTAGAGAGCAACCGAGGGGCTGTGTTGATTTAAAAGCCGGTATCCAGTTGTTGATAAAGGAGGGTTCCCTGCAGTTCGAGAGAAAACCGAGCTACCGTAAGGTTACCGAAGAAGATGTTGATGTGGTATCTATTCCTTACACCCCTGTGCGTATTCCTACCCCATCTAGGGCACCTCCTTTGATGATTACGGTACCTGGTCCCATGCCGTATACCAGTGAGAAGGCCATCCCATGGAATTATGGTGCTGATGTTTATTACCATGGGGTGAAGTAGGAGGTAAGTACTCGTTTGTCTGAGGAAGAACATGCTGAAGATAATGAGGGGGAAGTTCATAATTTTTCTGGTGTGGGTCGAATGACTAGAAGCGGGAGAGTATTTAGTCCTTCCAATGTGCAAGATGCGGCAAATGCTTCTGCAGGAGAAAAAGGAAAACAACAAGCGATGATTGGTAATCCAAGGGTTACGCCAGCCAATGTGATTCAACCAATTCCGATACCAGAAGCTTCTTCAGTTCCTGATGAGGTTGAAGAGTTAATGCGAATTATCAGAAAGAGTGATTATAGCATAATTGATCATCTGAGCCATACTCCTTCTAAGATGTCTATCTTGTCTCTGTTGATTTATTCAGAACCTCACAAAAATGCTTTGATGAAATTGTTAAAGAATGAGTTTGTGGCACATGAGATAACAGTCAATCAGTTTGAGAATGTTTGTGCTAACATATCTGCCGGGAATGGTCTAGGCTTCACAGATTTTGATCTTCCTCCGGAAGGGAGAGACCATAACAAAGCGTTTCATATTTCAATGGAGTGCAGGGGCACTACTTTATCCTGGGTTTTGGTGGATACAGGGTCGTCTTTGAATGTATTGCCCAAGTCAGCATTGATGAAAATTGATTATTCTAGACTGGAGCTGCGCCCTAGTGATTTGATGGTGAAGGCGTTTGATGGGTCTCGAAGGTCAGTGTTTGGGGAGATGGATTTACCAAACAAGGTTGGCCCTCGAACCTTCACGGCTACATTTTTTGTGATGTATATACCGCCAGCGTATTGTTGTTTATTGGGGCGACCGTCGATTCATAGAGCAGGGGCAGTCACTTCTACTCTTCATCAGAAACTCAAATATCCTGCAGAGGGAAAGGTGATAACTGTGTGCGGCGAGGAAGAGTACATCGTGAGTCATTTGACATCATTCCGCTATGTTGAAGTTGAAGGCGAGATACATGAGACTCCATTTCAGGCGTTTGAGACAGTTCATGCTGTCAATTTCCCTCCTCTAGAGCGGAAAAGGAAACCTGAAACAGTTATGTCTTCTCTCAAGGATGCAAGAGCTGTGGTGGAAAATGGCAACCCTGGAGGTTGGGGTCAGGTGCTGGACGTTACCCCAAAATTTAATAAATTTGGTCTTGGTTTTAGCCCAGGTCAGCAGAGTACAACTCCCAGAGCATCTAGTTTATCTACTCCTGTGAAGTTTTCCCGTCCTTGTGCTGCTCAAGAAGGACACGTCAATGCAGTCGGTGACGATAGGGTTGATGGCTACAATGTCGAAGATTGGATTCTCCCGAGTATTCCAGGCCAGACACTCAACAATTAGACTTTTGTGGATGTTATCCAAGTTTCAAGTGCTGAGGAGTAATTTTCTCATTTTCTTTTATTATCATATCATAATTCCTACGCTCTGCCCAAGGCGTAGTGAATCATTTGTGTAGGGCCACCATGTTTATTTTCAAAGGTTTATCATGAAATAAAGGACATTTTTGCATTCAAAATTTTGCTCCATTTCTTTTTTATTTGAATGGCAATGTTTCTCTTTTCACACACTGTCACTAAAAAACGCCAAAATGTCATTCATGCAGATGCACTTCCACCATTGAATATATTGATAACGACTCTGCTATGGCTCATTATGACTTTGATACTCCTATTTATCAAGCTGAAGAAGGAGCATATAAGGATTGTGGTATTCCTGAGGAATTAGCAAGATTGTTAAAACAAGAAGAGAAGGTTATCCAGCCGAATCAAGATTTGATCAAGGTGGTGAATATTGGCACAAAAGAGGTAAGAAGAGAAGTCAATATAGGGGAAGATCTCGAAGAAAGTGTAAGGGTCAGATTGATTGAGCTACTCCGTGAGTATTCTGATATCTTGGCTTGGTCTTATGAGGATATGCCTGGGTTGGATACAGACATAGTGGTGCATCGACTACCGCTCATAGAAGTTTATTCTCCTGTCAAGCAAAAGCTCCGAAGAATTCATCCTGAGATGTCCAAGAAGATCAAAGAGGAGGTCCAGAAGCAGTTGGGCGCGAATTTCTTAAAGGTCATCAATTATCCGCCATGGATAGAAAATATTGTGCCTGTGCCCAAGAAGGATGGTAAGGTCAGGATGTACATGGATTATAGGGATTTGAACAGGGCCAGCCCTAAAGATGACTTCCCTCTTCCGCATATTGATGTGTTGGTCGATAATACTGCTCATTCCAAGGTGTTTTCATTCATGGATGGTTTTTCGGGTTACAATCAAATTAAGATGGCTCTGGAGGATATGGAGAAGACGACATTTATCACGCCTCGGGGAACTTTTTGCTATAAAGTGATGTCGTTTGGTTTGAAAAATGTCGGGGCAACATATCAGCGCACCATGGTCACTCTCTTTCATGATTTGATTCATAAAGAGATTGAGGTTTATGTGGACGATATGATTGCTAAGTTTGACACGGAAGAGGAACATCTTGTTCATCTGGAAAAATTATTCGGGAGACTGAGGAAGTTCTTGCTAAGGTTGAATCCGAATAAGTGCACCTTCGGGGTGAGATCCAGCAAGCTGTTGGGTTTTATTGTAAGTGAAAAAGGTATTGAGGTGGACCCGGCCAAGGTAAAAGCGATACAGGAAATGCCTGAACCAAGGACAGAGAAGGAAGTATGTGGTTTCTTGGGAAGGTTAAACTACATTTCTAGATTTATTTCTCATCTCACAGCCACCTGTGAACCTTTGTTCAAATTGTTGAAGAAAAGTCAGACAGTGAAATGGAATGAGGATTGTCAGAAGGCCTTTGACAAAATAAAGGAGTATTTATAGGAACCTCCGATACTCATGTCGCCAGTGGAAGGAAGGCCATTAATCATGTATCTAACTGCGTTAGAGAGCTCAATGGGTTGTATCCTCGGTTAGCACGATGAGACAGGGAAGAAAGAGCAGGCTATTTACTACTTGAGTAAGAAGTTTACGGAATGCGAGTCGAGGTACTCATTGCTGGAAAAGACTTGTTGTGCGCTTTCTTGGGCCGCCAAACGTTTGAGGCAGTACATGTTAACTCACACCACCTACTTGATATCCAAAATGGATCAAGTCAAGTATATTTTCGAGAAGCCAGCTCTTATAAGCAGGGTAGCCCGTTGGAAGATGATACTCACCGAATATGATATCCAATACACTACTCAAAAAGCAATTAAGGGTAGTGTATTGGTCGACCATCTTGCTCATCATCCCATGAATGATTATGAACCGATGAAGTTTGATTTTCCAAATGATGAAATTGTGTATATTCGGGATTGTAACATGCCAGACCCGGGCGAAGGACCCGAGTCGGGATCACGTTGAACGCTTATTTTTGATGGTGCTTCCAATGCCATGGGCAACAACGTCGGAGCTATTATCACTTCCTGTTGTACCCCAAAATTTTCCCTCTCATTTATCAAGACTTTTCTCACAAGACTTCTTGGACTCAAGACAGGATTAGGGTTTGCTCAGCTAAAGACATCTCATCTTGCACTGATACCCCAAAATTAGGGTTTGAGTTTGCACAAGGATTTTTGGACCACCAATGCTTCATATGACTTTCATACATCATCTTGGATCTCTAAGATTTCTCATGCTAAGTTTCAAGCCTTGAACCACATTTTTGATCAGTCAATTGGACAGTTGACCTAAAAATCAGTTGTATTGGGGAAAAAGTCAACCATGGCCAATTTACAGTCAAACTTAATAATTTTTTATCCACAAAATCATTTTAGACTCATATGTACCATTTGATCAAGTTTGGATCATAACTCCTCAAGAAATTTGATCAAATCATCAAAAGGGTAAAATGGTCAAAATTAGGGTTTTGACTGAGAAAGGGAAATCTCTGATTTTTAACCTAGCCAATGACCAATTGAGTTCAAACATTATTTCAAGGGTTCAATGGAATCATCTTGACCTAATTACATGGTTTAAAAGATCTCAAGTTCATTGGATTGACAGATGAATTTTGCAGTCAACTGATCAAAAGTCAACTGTACACTGAAAAGTCAAACTTTGACTTTTTGGTCAAAATCAAGAACCAAGGATCATAATTCATCAAGATATGTCAAAATATGAAACTTGTTCACCAATAAAACCAATTTTGAAAATTAGGGTTTTGAATTTGAAAATTTTCATAACTTAGAATTTTTCTAAGTATGAAAATTTTCTTATTTTTTCCTAACTTTTCACCACTTTTTCACCATGATTCATTTTGATTCAAAGAAAACTTCCAACATGAAAGTTGTAGTCCTCCATGAAATATACAACTTTGCTTCACAAACTTTTCCAAAAAGAAGCTTGGATCTCAAGTTATGAATTTGTGAACATACGACCATGAACTAAATAACTTAGTGAAATTTTGCCCTAATTTAGGCAGGTTTTGGACCCAACTTCATGGACATTTTTCACATAGTTCCAGAGGTATCTCAAAATTCATTTCAAATATGGATTACATAGTACATGACAAGCTTTCCAAAATGTCCAAGAACTCTCCAAGATCATTTTTAGTTAGGGAGAATCGGAGAGGAGAAGTTGGAATTTTATCACTTTTGTTCATGCCATTTTCACAAAGTATCAAGTTGCAAATCAGATCCATGATGGTTGTATCTTGCTTTACAGGTCCTAAAATCAATCTACACTCCATAATTAAATGCAAACTCAGAAGTTAAAGATTTTATCTTGGCTTTTGGAACATTGTACAAGAGATAATTCCATTTTAGGCATAAAGGTTACAATGCCATTTTCATAAAGGTGAGCTTTTGCAATTTTGTCCATCTTGAGCCTTGGACCTGTCCCTTTGGTGCAAACAATTTCTACAGGTCACAAGCAATGTATACCAACTCTCAGCAGCTATCAAGCAAGCAAGGACAGGCCTGTTAGTTTGGTCACTTCACTTTTCTTCAAATACAAGAAAAGTTGCCAAAAGGTGAAAAGCTTGCACAGCTAGTGAAGAGTGGACTTGGATCATTTCTATACATATTCACAAACTTATCACAAGGCTCAAGACGATTTCTTTACAACTAAAACACTCTCAAACTCAAAAACTCTATTTTTCTGCCAAAACACACAGTTGCTGCAAAATCATAGCCATTTCATTTTTGGCTCGTGCGTTTTGTGGCTTGACACTTGAAACACCTCATACACAACATACCAAAGCTATCCAAGCCCTTACCCTGCATCTGTAAGCCCTGTTTCAGCCATTTCCATTTTCAAACTTGGAGCTTGCAGCTTGACTTCTGTAGAGACTTCTGGCCATCCACAAGGCAAGCTAGGCATTGGAATAGCTTGAAGGAAGTTCAAGGAAGCTCACACAATCCTCAGGCCTCCATTAAAGTCCCTACATTGCTCTATCCAAATCCAACTGAAGGAGGTATTTTTCAAAACTCTATCTCTCTGAATAGGCATCCTCAAGCCACGATTTGTGAAGAAAAAATGTAGCCCTTATCATGGTGAAGCTGTACATATGCATACTTTTCATTTATATTAACTATGCTGTGAGAATTTGAAGCTTGAAGTTCATGAAATTTTTAGGTCACGAATTGGGGATCCCAAAATTCTCTCTGATCTTTGAGAGTTAGGTTACAAATTTTATATGGTTAGAATCGTGAGATTAAATGCCACAAGTTTCATGTTATAAGTTTTTGTTTATGTGAAAGCATTAGCAAGTTACAGTTTGAACCATGAATCGCGCGAAGGAGAAGAAGCTGAAGGACAGGGACGAAGCATTGTTCCGGGCTTTTGGCAGTTTTGGCCTTTTTTGCTTTTACCATTCACACCTCCTGATCCACTATTTGCACCCCTGACTTATTTTGTTATATTTTTCATATTTTCTCATATTTTTATATTCACTGCTTTTAATTATTTTTTCTGAACATTAAAAAATCATAAAAAAATAATTTCTTTATTTTTGTAATTTATTTTATTTTTTTATTATTTTTTGCATAAAAAATAGTTTATTAGGATAATAGATTTTATTTTCTTAAATAAATTTGCAAATGTACTTAAAAAATACTTAATATTTTTATTATATTATTTATATTCATAAATATTTATTTTTATACATACTTAATTTTTTAATATTTATATATAATATTATGTATTATTTTTCTTATACAAAAATGGACAAAATATTAATGTAGAACGTATATTTTCTTCTAATTGAAAATTAGGGTTTCACCCTTTCAAAAATAATAATATTTTTTTCTCTTATTTCTAGGGTTTAAATAAATTATTTTCTCATACAAAAAAAAATACCAAACATTTTTTACATAAATACATTTGCATTGCATTTTAATATTTGTATATTTATTTAATGCGCACAATATTCAATTGGGTTGTAATAGTATTTATAGGTTTATATTTGTACAATATCCCCATTCAAAAACTTGTATCCCCCCTCCCATAATAATTGTTGTAATAGCTTAGTTTATTTTACGCAATTTATTGCTTTCATATACCATATTTATTAAACTAGGGTTTGCATGACAAGAACAAAAACAAAACAAATAGAAAAAACTTAATGCAAGACAAAAGCATGAAAAATGACACATATTGCACACAAGCACCCTTAGGGTTTCTCGCACTTGGTTGCCTAAATTAAAATGGTCATGTTACGCACGCAAAGTATCTTGGCAAAAAAAACAAATAACATCATAGTCCCTCGATGACTCTATCAAAAGGTTGCCTAAACAAATGATCTTGGTCCCGCAAAAAATTGCTAAGATACTTGGCAACATTGCTATCATGGTCATACGATGACCCACACCCGTCCCGTTTACATCCAAAGATAGGGTTGTTTACCAAATCAATGGTAAATCAAGAATGTCAAAGGAATAAAAATGTACAAGAAAGACATTTGAGTAGGTAGATAGCTTCTAGTTACTTGTCCCATTTCAAAATAATCCTTGATATTTTCAAAAACAAACACACACACATTTCAAAACATTTTACAAAACATTGAACCATTTTTTCAAAAGACAAACATCTTTGTATACATTCTTACGAACGAGAATCATTACAAAGATTTCCTAAACAATGGCCTCTTTTAAAAATACTTTCAAAACCACACCAAGCACCATTTCAAACAAAACAAAGCAAAGCAAGTGATCTAAACAAGTAACTAAGAGCCCATGGAAAACCATGGATGAAAAGGGTTCTAGCACCTTCCCTTTTCATAATATACCCCCCGAACTCAAGAAAACATCTCAAAGGTCTTTCATGTGCTTTTTTACCTTTCCTTTTGGATAAAAGAAAAGTCGGTGGTGACTCTTGCTAACCGCAACATTTGCGAACACAAACGCAAAACCTCAAGTCAGTTCTCCCACCGCATCACAGAACTGGCGACTCTGCTGGGGATATTCTAAAAGTGGGGTTACCTTAGGGTTTATATCTCCTTTATTTGCTTACATTGTTTGATTTGTTTGCTTTACAATTATGGTTCTTTGTTTGGGTTTGAATCCTCTACCCAGATTTGGGAAACATTATAGGTAAATAGCAATACGTTGTGGATACTGTACGGGGTATACCGACATGGTCAAAGAAATAGCTATATTAGTGCGACATATTTGTGGGTACCGGTAGCCTTTGAGTCAATCAAAGAGAATGTGGGGCCGCTGAGTGATGTCATGAAGCACTAATGAACTTCTAGAACCTTTACTTGACCAACTTGGCCTTTTAGGATATAGTGAGATGACCGGCTTTGGTGCAGTCCGAAGTTGGTAGATACTCGATACTACACTCATTGAGGGTTGGTTTCTTGGAATATTTCGGTCACCAGTAAAGAGGCTTGAACTGAAACAATGAACAAGGAAACCATCCGGTAATATTGAGCTCCTTAGAACCCGGTTACTATTTATAGGACAGGTTGAGCAAACTAAACTTCAAGAGGGTACTTACCTATAAACCCCATGCAAGCCTAAACTAGGAACTTGTGTGATTTGTTTGTACATATATACTTGTGCATAACATCATGGACATCATGAACATCATATGCATTCACTAACCATTTCAAGGATTTTGGAGATTCATCTTTGTTCTTGTTTTGTAGGTTATGGATTCACTTCGCAGGAAAACTATTCAAATCAACCTTGTAAGAATTCCTCCACAACTCAAGGAGCTAGCTTCAAGGATTCCTGAGAACTCTCCATTCACCGAGAGATATGGTCGTCTACTCAACTTGGTCACTTCCAACACAGAGGAGGATATGGTGAAAGTTCTCTTCCAGTTCTTTGACCCTTTGCATCATTGCTTCACATTTCCTGACTACCAACTTGTGCCCACTTTGGAAGAATTCTCTCAACTTCTGAGGATTCATATTATCAATCAACTACCTTTCAACGGTACGGAAAGAGATCCAAAGCCAGAAGATATTGCTTAAGCCCTGCACTTGCGCTCATCTGATGTCACAACTCATTGGGAAACTAGAAGTGGTGTCAAAGGCTTCTTATCAAAGTTTCTGTTTGAGAAGGCCCAAAGCTGTTGGAATTCCCTAGACTTGCAAGCTTTTGAGGAGATTGTAGCTCTTCTCATCGATGGGATGGTCTTGTTCCCTAATCCTGACCAACTCATAGATGTGAACACTGTCAAAATCTTCATGTCTCGCAACCTAGTGCCTATATTTCTTGGGGATATCCTCCACTCTTTTCACACTCGTACAATGAGGAAAAGAGGTGTTCTTATATGCTGTACTCGTCTCCTGGCAAGATGGTTTATTTCTCATCTTCCCCAATCAGTCTTGAAGAATGAGCAAGGTTTGAGGTGGTCACAAAGGTTAATGACACTTAACCATTCAGATATTCATTGGTGTTATCGATACAAAGAGAATGTCATCATTGTTGACCGTTGTGCGGAATTCCCTAATGTCACTCTACTTGGCATTAGGGGAGGCATCACCTACAACCCCTGCTTATCTCTAAGACAGTTTGGTTATGCCCAAAGGGATGGCCCACATGATAGGCTGATTCAAGGATTGGTTTTCGACTACGTAACGACGACCAAGGACTCCGTCAGAGATTCATCCGAGCTTGGAGGATGCCAAAAAAGGTAGACAACAAGACTTTGGGACACAATAATTCCATCCCTCTTAAGCCTTACCTCAAGTGGGTACGAACCCGCGCCTAAAGTCTTATGATGACTTACCCCTCCATTCTCCCAGTGATTATAGAGCCTGTTAAGGAAGGAGAGGTTCCATACACCATCCTATATCCTGACATGCCGACATCACTCGAAGACCTACAAAGGAGTTGGATACAGCTCAATGGAGAGCGCGATGCTTTCGAAGCCCAATTCTACGCAAGCGAGAAGAAGGTTTTGGAACTCACTCGGCTACTTCATGAAGAGCAGACTCTCAACACCTATATTGCACCAAAGAGGATGTGCAACATCTTTTTACCGTAGAATTTTGTATTACTTTGCCCAAGGGGCATTGATGTACTCACAATTCTATCTTATTAATATGACGTGTGTTTCTTTTTTGTTTAAAACAAATTTGAATTTCTAAATCCTTGAAAACATTGCATGAATACATATCACTCATAATAAGCATAAACAGGTCTTCACACCAAGTTTCCTCATCTCTCTACTGTTTATTTCAGTAAGATGGATATTGAATAAACGGTCAAAGATCTGCAAGCTCAGAATTCACAATTTCAGCAGTTGCTCATGACCTTAGCCAAGGGGCAGGAGGAGCTGAAGACTTTGCTAGAAAAAGAAAAAGAGAAAAAGAAAAAGAAGCCAGCTGGTGTGGTTATCATGGGTAGAAGATTTCAGGGACAAGCCAGACAGACCTTAGATTTTCCAACAAATTCCGATGAAGGGGAAAGAAAAGGAAAAGGAACGGCAGTACCATCAGATTCTGAAGAAGAAGAAGAATAGGAAGAAGAGGACTACTCTGAACAACAATACCCTCCGCTGATGACAAGTACAAACACCTTGAAGAGCGACTAAGTGCTATGGAAATTCAGAGAGTACCGGGGCTAGATTTTGAGGAGTTAGGGTTGGTGTCAGGAATTGTAATCCCTCCAAAGTTTTAAGTGCCACTGTTTGTGAAGTATGATGGGGTGTCTTGCCCTAAAATGCACCTTAGATCCTATGTCAGGAAGATGCAACCACATTCTGCCGACAAAGATTTATGGGTCAACTTTTTCCAAGACAGTTTATCAGGAACGCAACTTGATTGGTTCTACCAGTTGGAGAGGGCAGATGTTCACAATTGGGAAGACTTGGCAGCAGACTTCTATAAACAGTATCAATACAACGCCGACTTGGCGCCAACCCGTACTCAGCTACAGAGTATGGCCATGGTTTCTGTGATGCGGTGGGAGAACTGACTTGAGGTTTTGCGTTTGTGTTCGCAAATGTTTTGGTTTAGCAAGAGTCGCCACTGACTTTTTATTTATCCAAAGGAAAGGTCAAAAAGCATAGGAAAGACCTTTGAGATGTTTTCTTGGGTTCGGGGGGTAGATTATGAAAAGGGAAGGTGCTAGCACCCTTTTCACCCATGGTTTTCCATGGGCTCTTAGTTACTTGTTTTAGATCACTTGCTTTTGCTTTTCAATTGTTTGAAATGGTGCTTTGTGTGTGGTTTTGAAAGTATTTTGAAAATAGGCCATCATTGTGGCAACCTTTGTAATGATTCTTGTTTGAATGTATACAAAGGTGTTTTGTCTTTTGAAAAATGTTTCAATGTTTGAAAGTTTGTTTTGGGAAATGTTTTGAAATTGTGTTGTGATGTGTGTTTGAAAATAGCAAGGATGTTTTGCAAGTTTTGATCAAGTAACTAAGAGTTGTCTACCCTATCTACTCAAAGATCTTTCCTACACATTTTTAACCCTTTGACAATGTTGTTTTACCATTGCATTTGGTAAACAACCTTGTGTTTGGATGTTAAACGGGACAGGCGCGGGTCATCGTATTGACCATGATAGCAATTGTGCTGAGTATCTTTAGCAATTTTTTGAGGGACTAGATCATTTTGTATAGGCCACCAAGATAGCGTCATCGAGGGACTATGATCTTTTGTTTTGATTTTGTTTTGCCAAGATACCTAGCATGCATACCATGGCCATTTTAAAGGCAACAAGTGGATGAAACCCTAGGGGTGTTTGTGTGCATTGTGTTGTCAATTTTTCATGCATTTTGTCTTGTATTACGTCTAGCTATTTGTTGATTTTGGATTTTTACATACAAACCCTAATCCTGCTATCATGGCATATTTGAAAGCATAAAGTGCGTAAAAATAAATCTACCACTATTACAACATTGATATGGGGAGGGGGATACAAATTTGAATAGGGGATTATTTGCAAGAAATTAAAACCCTAAGATTATTACAACCAAATTGAATTCTTTGTTCAAATAATAAATAAGCAAATGTTTAAATGGACAATTAAATAAATATGCAATATATTATAAATATGCAAAAAAAAAGTTTTTGTATTATTTTTATGTATGTAAAAATAAAATATTTAATGTGTTAAAAATAATAAAATAAAAGATTATTTTTATTAAGGGTGGAAACCCTAATTTGTTTTAAGAAAGTATATATATATTGTGTATTATTTATTTATATATAATAAAATAAATAAAATATATACGAATGTTAAAAAATAAAAAATAATATTAGAAAATATTATTTAAGTATATGTAAATACTAAAAATAAAAATATAATGTTCTTTTATATTATTTACAAGTTTTTATTAAATAAAAATAAAAGTATATTATAAAAGTAATTATTTCTATACAATAAAAAATAATAAAAATAATAAAATAAAATATGAAAATTTATGAAAATAGTTTTAGTAATTTTTAATATTTAGAAAAATAAAATAAAGTCATAAATTAAAAAAAGAAATGAAAAATATACAAAATAAAATCAAATGGGCCAAGGGGGTGTGAGAAGCAAGTCAAAGGGTGTCAAAAGTGAGAAATAGCCAGGGCCAGCCCAGCTGGCCTTCATCTTCAACCTTGTGACAAAAACGCGCGTCTGTATGTTCAAACTGGGAAATCCTGCATACGTGCTCTAAAGAAAAAAACTTGCAACATGAAAGTTATAGAGCATAATCATACGATTCTAACCATATAAAAAACTTTATCTAACTCTCAAAGACCAGAGAGAATTTCTATGGCCCTAATTTCTAACCTAACTTTTTCAGAAAGTTCATCATTCAAATTCTCCCAACACAGTTAACTTAAATGAAATGTATGCATATGTACAGCTTAATGGCAATGAGTACTGCATTTTTTATTCACAAACCTAAGCCTAATGATTCCTAAATAGAGAGATAGAAAGTTGGAAAATACTTGCTTCAATTGAACTCGAGTATGGCAATGTAGGGGTTTTCAGTGATGCCTGAGATGCTTGGGAGATTGCTTGAACTTCCTTTGACCTTCCCCAATGCTTAGCTTGCTTTGAACTTGCTTGGATAAGCTTGTAGAAGTCAACCTGCACAAACAGAATTCAGAAATGGTGAAGTGTGTGAATGGAGTTACAGTCACTGGCCAATGGTTGGGAGAGCTTAAGTGGGTTGTGTGATCGGTGGAAATAGAACTGACTGTTTTGAAATGCTGGTTCGCGAAATGTCGCGGTAAGCAAGAGTCGCCACCGTCTTTTATTTTCTCCAACAAGGAAAGGACAAAAGCAAAGCAAAATTCCTTTTCGAGATGTTTCTCGGTTCGAGAGGTAGATTATAGAAAGGGAAGGTGTTAGCACCCTTTCTATCCGTGGTTATCCACGGGCTCTTAGGTACTTGCTCACTATGTTTTCAAAATGTTTTGCTTTTCTTGTATTTGTGGGTTTTGAAAAACTTTGTTTGAAAACTTCAATTTAACTCTTGTATCTGTCCTCAAGAGTGTATGAAGTGTTGTTTGAAAACTTTTGTTTGAAAAGTGTAGGTGCGAAAAGTATTTTTTTGTTTTTTGAAAGAGGAAGTACCTGAGAACCTCTACCTACTCAAAAGAAATTAAGCTGTATAAATGTCCTTTAGACAGTACTATCCCACTATTGAGAAGTAGGTAGCATCGTCGTTGGAGTTTTTCGGGTCAATTCGATTATAGGGACATGTGGTCACCAAAGCAATAGTAGGACGCCTTAGCGGTAACCCTAATGTCTTAGATCATTTTTATCCGAGGCAACCGTTTCGAGGCAACTTGGATCTTTAGACAGGAGGGCGACCTCTAAAACACCCTATACTCAATGACCACGTCGAGGCAACCAAGTGAGGCGTACCCTAGGAGTGGCATGTGCACGTGTGTCAGGTTTCAGTTAAGTTATCTTTGTACATGTTATGGTGAGCTACGGGTTGATTTAAATTTCAGATATAAGTCTTGTCATTCATAGCCTAGTTAACATACATCTAACAGTTAAATGTTGCGGAAAATAAATCTACGCTATTACAAGGCGTCGGGTATTTACATCGCCAAAAACAAACCCTTGGAAAAAGTAAATTGCGGGAAATTAAAGGAAAGCGATAAAAAGTCCTAATTAAAGCTATTACATCCTTGGAGCAATTACATAAATATGGATCAAAAATTAATATGCGCGAAAAGAATTGAATCGGAGAAGTTCTTAGGGTTTTGACCCTTTTTGAGAAAGAAAGAAGTTTTTGTTATTTTGCATTTAATTAAATTAAACCTAAAACTAATTAATTAATAAAAAGAAATATTTTTGGTTTTTAATGTCTCAAGGAAATAAATAAAAAAGGAAAACATGATTAAAAGTTGTCAAGAACCCTAATTCTAATTTATTTTACTTATTGCAAAAAATATTGAAATTAACCTAATTAAAAAGACTAAATTAATTATGTTAGTATTTTATTTACAAAATAACTAATTAAATTTAATAAATAAAAATATTATTATTTTTTATGTTTTCTGGATTTATTATGAAAAAATTAATTTGTTTAATTAAGTGATAATAATAATAATTAATGGTAAAATAATTAAATGAAAAAATATAAAAAAGAAGAATAAACCAGGGGGGTGCTGGCCCAATTAGGAGGTGTTCTTGGAAATTCTCAGGCCCAAATACTGCAAGCCTCTTTGACTTTTTTTATCGTCCACACGTGCATTGACCAGGGAGTACGCTAGTCTTCCAATCTAGGCCACAGGATTTGAGTTTGAGGCCACTTGGCGCGCTGGGATGTGAAGTGCATGGTGGACATCACTTTGGAATCTGCATATGAATATGTCAAGAGAAAAGAAATAAATGTTTTGGGGGACCTGGGATTCGAACCCAGGTCCCAATGCTTCCAAATCAACACGCTAACCACTCCACCATCCTGCTTTAGTTGATATTAGAATAAAAGACAATTATTATATATGAAACAAACTAAAGCGCTGTAAATAACAAAGTAAACACACGCTTTTTTTGAATAAACCAATGGGAGGCTAACACCTAGTCATCTTCTCCATTTGCCCTGCAAATATAACATTAGATAGCGGGGGTTTTTAACCCCCACAATATGCTACGAGGAAAAATAGCGATTAGCACTGTGGTTTATATAAATATTTCGCGAAGGGTTCTTTGAGTTCGTCTTGGTTCAACGATTCCAACCATATGTATCACTAGTCCTAATTGTTCCTGGATTGCAAAGCCCCAATTCAAAGCTTGGAAACCCTAGAAAATCGTTCATGGCATTATTCGATTCAGTATATTATAATTCAATTAAATGATATCATTAGCTTCATATGGTCCCTATCAATGCAAAACAATCAAGAAATCATGTTAAATGCTCATGAATTGGACAATACGATTTTGAATAAAAATGTCAAACCGTGGTTCTGTATCCTTTGATTCTTTGAGCTTTAGCGCGTGATTTCAATTGTAAATCACTCCTGACACTTCCAGCAATGTGTTTGAATCAATAGAATGCCTTGAATTGGCTTGGAACGCAAGAATCAGTTTTCACTTTTTCTTGAAATTTCTCAATATGCTATGGCTTTTTTCTGCAGCTTTTTTTCACGTGTATGAGATTAGGGTTTGCTTGCTTATATAGAGGAAACGAATTAGGTCAAAAACTTGAGCAAGAATCCATTGAATTGATGATTGAATCTTTGATTGGAAATCAAATATTTTTGAATCTTCATGATTGGAAAATGTTGCCAATTTTGGAGGTTTTGCATCTTTGACTTTGAGCACGAAATTGCTAGCATATCTTGACCATATTTGCTTCACAAATTGATTGAAAAATCAAATCTTGCATTTTCCTACAATTTAAATTAATTAAATGAATTAATATTAATTAAAAATCCAATTAATTAATAAAAAATAAGAAAATAAATTTAATTAAACTTGATGGGTCGTGCATAGGCCAGGGATGAAGTTTCAAGAAGAGATTTGAGGCCCATTAGCAAAAATAAGGTATTTTGAGCAAAGTTGACTTTTGCAAATTCATGAAAATTTCCCAACTTCTCCAATGCATATCTTGCTCAATTTCGATCATATGACCATGTTCTTGGACATTTTGGAAAGTTATTGAAGTCCTCTAACCAATGCCTTTGGTCCCATGTCATTTGGATTTACCAATCTCAAGTTATGGCCTTTGACTTAAAGTGTTTATTTGTTGACTTTTGAATTTGACCTATAATGTAAAAATTGGTAACTTCTTGTGAGAACATTTCTTGGACTTGGAGTGTGAAGATGTATTGTGGGAAATTGCATCCCCTTCAAAATGAGCATTGGATGGGATTTTTCTGACAAACCATGAAAAAGTTATGCCCTGGTCAAGATACAGTTGACTTTTCTACTGTCCAAAAATAGTAACTTTTTGCATCTTGATGATTTTTGAGCCATTCTTGTGGAATCATGATCAAGACTTGATCAAATTATGATTGTGGACTCAAAATAAGATGTTGACCAAAAATTCTGACTTTTGACTGCAAAATGACCATGTTGCCCTTGCAGTTGACTGTAGGTCAAATGGAGCTTTTGACTGTGCAAATTGGCACTGTGAGTCTTGCAACTTGGCATGTAGGTGCTTGAGAATGCATATAGGCCTATGAGACTTGATTGAGCCATTGAAAACCTCAAATTCCTTGAAAGAACCAAAACCCTAATTTCAGTTGTCTTAGGAGAGGGTTTGACTGTGCAACCCTTGAGCTAATTTGAACAATTTGAGGATTATTCTTGACCAATCTTGAGGAATATGGGAGGGCAAATTTTGGGTACAACAGTTGCCCCTGTTCAATCTTCTTAGACCTGAGGATGTAGATTGGCTTGCGTGCCTTTCGTGATCCGAAGGTGGAAGATGATTGAACACTAAAGTGCCCATAAATTTGCACTCGCATGGTGTAGTATCAGCAATGTGATGTCGGGAATGGGCTTACAGATGCCATTTGGAGAGATGATGGATAGGAGGATGGGCTTATAGATGCCATCTGGAGATGTGACAGAATCTTGTCGGGGATGGGCTTATAGATGCCATCTGGAAATGGTTGTTGAATTGTAACTTGGTAGGTTGAAAGAATGAACCTGTGTAGGGTTGCCTGATGATGAGCCCGTGTAAAACTGCATCTTGGAAGAGAAGGAACCGGTGTCGGGTTGCTTTATGATGGTCAAGTGGATAGTTGTCCTGTCTGGTTTCAGGTATTGATCTACGATCCGTCGTCCACAGATATTTCCTCGCTTGCTACAGGTATTAATATGGAACTTAAGAAAGTTTGGTCAAGGAGATAGTTGTCCTGTCTGGTTTCAGGTATTAATCTCTGACCTGAGAAAGAAAGATGGTTTCCTGGTCTGTTACAGGTGTTAATCTTCAATCTCTTCACATAGGTGGTTTTCCTGTCTGGTTTCAGGTGTTAACCTATAATCAGTTGTCCACAGATATTTCCTGGCTAGTTACAGGTGTTGATCTAGAACTTAAGAGAGGTTGGTCGATGAGATAGTTGTCCTGGATGGTTTCAGGTATTAATCTCTGACCTGAGAAAGAAAGATGGTTTCCTGGCCTGTTACAGGTGTTAATCTTCAATCTCTTCATGTAGATAACTTTCCTGGCTAGTTACAGGTATAGATCTACAATCAGTCGTCCACAGATATTTCATGGCTTGCTACAGGTATTAATCTGGAACTTAAGAAGGCTGGCCGATGAGATAGTTTTCCTGTCTGGTTTTAGGTATTAATCTCTGACCTGAGAAAGAAAGATAGTTTTCCTAGCTTGCTACAGGTATTAATCTTCAATCTCTTCAATGTAGATAACTTTCCTGTCTGGTTTCAGGTATAGATCTACAATCAGTCGTCCACAGATATTTCCTGGCTTGCTACAGGTATTAATCCGGAACTTAAGAAGGCTGGCCGATGAGATAGTTGTCCTGTCTGGTTTCAGGTATTAATCTCTGACCTGAGAAAGAAAGATAGTTTTCCTGGCTTGCTACATGTATTAATCTTCAATCTCTTCAATGTAGATAACTTTCCTGTCTGGTTTCAGGTATAGATCTACAATCAGTCGTCCACAGATATTTCCTGGCTAGTTATAGGTGTTGATCTGGAACTTAAGAAAGGTTGATGGTAATCATCTTTTGATTCAATCTGGAATAAGTATCAGAATGTCGCCATATCTGGATCATATCTGAACTATCTCTGGAAGGAATCTGGAATAAGCAATAGAATAGCATCCAGATCTGGAGCATCTCTAAGTTGTCTTTAGAAGTTTGAATCTGAATAAGCAATAGAATAGCATCCGGGTCTGGAGCATCTCTAAGCTGTCTCTGAAAGGAAATCTGGAATAAGTATCAGAATGTCGCCAAATCTGGGTCACATCTGAACTATCTCTAGAAGGAGTTTGGAATAAGTATCGGAATGTCTCCATGCCTGGGTCACATCTGAACTATCTCTAGAAGGAGTCTGGAATAAGTATCAGAATGTCGCCATGCCTGGGTCACATCTGAACCATCTCTAGAGGGAATCTTGGAATATCTTCAACTGGATCGGCATCAGAAAAATCTTTAGGAATCGACTTAACTGGACCAGAGAAGGCCTTTTGATATGGCTGAGAATTTAACCGCATCTTTCCTGAAAGGTAAAGGTCAGTCATATGCAATGCATGAGATGGATCAAGCAATGATGTTCTCAACACAAATGAGATTGTATGATATGATGCGTATGTGCATGTGTCATGATGTATGAAACTGTGATGCTTTAGTTGGGGAAAATAAATCCCGTATAGCTGCTGGAGAATAGAGTTGAATTCTTCGTTCCCGTTGGGGATGATAACGAAGATGATTGTGTGAATAAACCTGTAGGAGAAGATGACTCCGTTGGGGAATAAACTTGATGAAGAGATTGCTCCGCGGGGAGTTACTCTGTGGGGAGGAGATGCTTTGATGGGATTTTAACGATAACTCCGCTGGGGATTCCGTTGATAAGCTTTGTTGGGGATTTTGATGATGAACTCCGCTGGGGGATAGAAAGAACTTCGCTGGGGATGATCTTTCAGTTGCAACATGCTGAGGATAACCCAGTTAGACTCTTATGGGGATAACCTCTGAACTTGGCTGGGGAGAGATATTTGCACTCTGCAGGGGACAAGCTTCCAGAATCTACTGGGGATATGATTCAACTCTAAAGGGGAAGCTTTTTTAGACTGCGCTGGGAAATGGCTCCACTGAGGGTATCTTGTATTCCGCCGGGGAACAATCTTATATTTCGTTGAGGAATATTAAGACTGCCGGGGATGCTTGCTGAGGAATATCTGTATACTCCGTTGGGGAATATTAAGATCTACTGGGGATACCCAACTTTTCAGGACTGATGGTAGACCAACTCTGCTTGGGGGGAGAGTATTGCTGACTTGCTGGGGATACTGTGCCTTTTTAGGGCTGATGGGAGACCAACTCTGCTTGGGGAGAGTATTGCTGATTTGTTCATAGTTGCAAGTCTCGGTAGGGAGAACTACCATTATTGTCTTACTCTGCGGGGAGTGAAAGTATCTTAGCCATATTCTTCAACTGAATCCACCTTGTACCTGGAGGACAGCGCCACTTGTATAGTTCGTACAATTCTTATTGCCCCCGCTTCTGTGGGAGAAGGTACCTGTGGAGGTGCTTGATAACTGCCGATTGACAAATCTTCTTCTGGTAGGCGAGTGACGAGATGACGGGACATAGTCGTACGCTTTGATCCCTAATTTTTGCCTTGACCGATCTTTCGGGTTTTCAGTCCACCGGGATACCCATTTTTGCCCAAGCCGCCTTTTCAGGTTTTCGACTTGCCGGGTGTACAGATTTTCCATTTTCGTCCCTTATTTTTGCCCGAACCCTTTTGGTTCGCCGGGAAACCCTTATTTTTTCCTAGGCCAGTCGACCTAGTGGGTCTTTGATTATGCGTAGTATTTTTTTGACTATGTCCACGCTCTCAGAGTGCAGGGAGTTGTCACTGTCAGTAGTGTTGTGTCGCCATGCTACCAGAAGATGTCTGATCATGCAAGATTCGTTGCTGGAATTCATGTCCAATTCCCCAAGTGACTCAGGCGGAGATCTTCCCCTGGCTATTTGGCATTTTGAGAGATTCCTTGAATCTTGACTTGACTGCCCCAAATGATGGACACTGATCATGTCTGCCCCTTGGTTGGAAGTGTTTTCCCACTTGATGTGATCCTTTTTTATTGAGGAGGCTTTTTGTTCACTAGATATTCGCCGTGCGAATTTCTCTGCTGTTCGAACAAATAGTCATATGCAAACAATATTATTTTAAGAATGCAAAGCTTATGTCTGTCTTGAAGTTTTTGAAAATGCAGTTTTCAATAAAACAAGTGATTTTTTGTAAAATGTGATGTCAAATCAAGATTTTACAGCAAACCCTACATGAGTCAAGATACCTTTTGTAACAGTATGCTTTCGAACTAACCCATGCTTCAGCTAGGACTTTTAAGGGTTATAACGTGGCCTGGTTCACGGTTTAAGAAACAAAGGATAAAGGCTCAAATTTTATTTGTACCCACCCGTTCTTCGTGATGTTCTTCAATACTAAACTCAGCTAATAGTGCATTAGATCTTGTTTGAGTCTTTGCTCTGATATACCAATGATGGTTCGGATGTTGACGGTTTATTTTGAACAAGCAGTCATTTTTTTGTTGAGGGTTTGTAGGACCTCTTTCTTTTTGATTTTATCATTCCTGTCTTTTTGCCTGAACTGTTTCTTTTGTGATTACAGTCAGCGGGATGCCCCAGTTTTTTGTAAGTCTCCTTCATAGGTTTTGACTTATTGGGCTTTTATGTTGAGCGATAATGACTGCCTGTCCTTACGATTATAGGGAACCATCACTATCTTTTTGTCTCGGAAGGACTTCTTTGATGCCATTCATTGTGCACCTGGATCAACTGAGAAAACTAACCTGCCCCAGGTTATGATTAAGGGTTTTAATTTTCGAAAAGAAAAACTCCAACTTCTTTGGCTCAAAGGGGTTCACTAGGGATTATCTTCCTTATAACTCCACTGTTTAGGATTTGAAACAATGCCTGTACTTCAACAGCGGGGTCTGTTCAAAAGCATACTGTAAAGATCGTGGTATCATTTTCGTCATCCTCCCTCAAAAGGTTTAGAATTTTTAATCGAGAGTTGAACATCACAAAAATATGAAAGCAATTTGAATATAGTGAATACGAATGGATTGATTCAAAACAGACATATGCGATGCATTAATGAAATAAAAAAGTTTGCCATGACAATAATTGTTTGAATAAGCAAAGAAAAATACAACTTGAAAATTCAAATGAACAAAAGTCTCTTAGTTTGAACTAGTCATCTCAGATGGGGGATTCTCAGCGGAAGATTTTCATCTCGCCATCCGGCATGAACTCCAGCACCCTTCCGTCGATCAAGTCTTGGATTTTGTTCTTCAAAGTCCAACAGTCGTCGGTGTCATGTCCTGGACTGTCAGAGTGGTATGCACACCTTTCATAGGGATGATAGGTAGGAGCAGAGGAATTGGGATTCCGGGGAGGATCCTTTAAAGCAATCAGATTGGCCTCCAACAAGCGTTTCAGTATGAGCAATGATGGTATATCAGTCTCGGAGAAATGTCTTCCAGACGTATTTTGCTTACGCCGATTACCCTGTTGATGCTGGTGAGGTTGATGCTGAGCTTGTGACCCTGAAGCAAACTGAGGAGCTTTTCCCTTGTCTTCTTGCCTCAAAGGTGGTTGAATGATGGCTTGATCTTCAACCCTAGTTTTCTGCCTCCCTTGGTTATTTTGAAGCAGCTGGTTGACGAGGACCCTGAGCTCTTCTTGTCTTTGAGCTAAGTCTTGAATGAGAGTCATCTGGCCCACCAGCTGTCCTATCATCTGGATCTTCATTGTTGCCAACTCAATTTGCAGCCCTTCCAACTGGTCATTCCTGACGCCTCCTGGATTCCCTAGGACTAAGCCCCTTGTGAGGAGAGATTTTATTTCTTCTTGCCCCTGGGATAGGTCCAAGAACATTTCTTGAAGTTGGGTGTTTCGAGCCCGGAGATTTTGGTTGTCGGGTTGGAAAGCCATTGCTGAAATAAACAGCGAGAACGTGAGAGACCTGTATCAGATGACCTGTTATGCAATGATATGTATGATATATGTATGCAAAGTTTTCAAGGATCTCGTGGGGTAAACAAAGAAACTTGTTAGCATTTGAATTTTTTAGCTTGATTGAAGGAGCTTCATGTTGTTGAGAGTCCTTCTTCAAGAGTCAAGCTCACCATATCGAGTGGGTCATAGCCCCTGACTCAAGTTATCATGTTTTGATCTCCAAACAACCTTGGCTAGAGGAAAATAAATCCCCTTTGCCCTTTGCTAGACATTTGGTTCATCATGACCTGCATCACAAACCCTTGAGATCCTTGAAATGGGTTAGTCCTTATGCAGGATGTATGCAATGTTATGATGTTATGATGTTATGATAAAGGCACACCACAAATATTCACAAAAGGCAAACATGGTAAAGGCACACAAGTCACACAACAGAGCCCTTAGAGTTCAGGCTAGCATGAAGTTTAAGTACTACCCTCTTTCAGTTTCAGTTGGTTAAGACCTATCCTAAAAATAGTAACCGGGTTCTAGAGGATCTCAATATCACTGACTACCCTCAATCGGTCATAACTCCAGCTTAGCAATCTTTTCTTGCGGCCGGAACCATCGCGAGAGTTTAGCCTCAATGAGTGTAGCATACTGCTACTGTTCTATGGCCAAGTTGGTCAATTTAAGGTTCTAAGGTCAGTTGGTGCTTAATGACTCCTCAGAAGACCCACATTCACCTCGTTCCAACACAAGGGATATCGGTACAGACCAAGGTGTCACACCAACGTAGCTACTGCTTCACCCGTGTCGGTCTACGCCGGACATGTCCCTCACAAGCTTATTGCTACTTACCTAAAGGGTATTCCCCAGATCCGGGTTAGGATCTATAAAACTCCAATACGAGCCCACAAGATTAAAGCATACAAGGCATACAATTGAAAACATAGAATGATCTAATCCTAAGGTACACCTCACTTATTAATTCCCCAGCAGAGTCGCCAGTTCTGTGATCGGTGGAAATAGAACTGACTGTTTTGAAATGTTGGTTCGCGAAATGTCGCGGTAAGCAAGAGTCACCACCGTCTTTTATTTTCTCCAACAAGGAAAGGACAAAAGCACAGCAAAATTCCTTTTCGAGATGTTTCTCGGTTCAGGAGGTAGATTATAGAAAGGGAAGGTGTTAGCACCCTTTCTATCCGTGGTTATCCACGGGCTCTTAGGTACTTGCTCACTATGTTTTCAAAATGTTTTGCTTTTCTTGTATTTGTGGGTTTTGAAAAAGTTTGTTTGAAAACTTCAATTTAACTCTTGTATCTGTCCTCAAGAGTGTATGAAGTGTTGTTTGAAAACTTTTGTTTGAAAAGTGTAGGTGCGAAAAGTATTTTTTTTGTTTTTTTAAAGAGCAAGTACCTGAGAACCTCTACCTACTCAAAAGTAATTAAGCTGTGTAAATGTCCTTTAGACAGTACTATCCCACTATTGAGAAGTAGGTAGCACCGTCGTTGGAGTTTTTCGGGTCAATTCGATTATAGGGACATGTGGTCACCAAAGCAATAGTAGGTCGCCTTAACGGTAACCCTAATGTCTTAGATCATTTTTATCCGAGGCAACCGTTTCGAGGCAACTTGGATCTTTAGACAGGAGGCCGACCTCTAAAACGCCCTATACTCAATGACCACGTCGAGGCAACCAAGTGAGGCGTACCCTAGGAGTGGCATGTGCACGTGTGTCAGGTTTCAGTTAAGTTATCTTTGTACATGTTATGGTGAGCTACGGGTTGATTTTAATTTCAGATATAAGTCTTGTCATGCATAGCCTAGTTAACATACATCTAACAGTTAAATGTTGCGGAAAATAAATCTACGCTATTACAAGGCGTCGGGTATTTACATCGCCAAAAACAAACCCTTGGAAAAAGTAAATTGCGGGAAATTAAAGGAAAGCGATAAAAAGTCCCAATTAAAGCTATTACATCCTCGGAGCAATTACATAAATATGGATCAAAAATTAATATGCGCGAAAAGAATTGAATCAGAGAAGTTCTTAGGGTTTTGACCCTTTTTGAGAAAGAAAGAAGTTTTTGTTATTTTGCATTTAATTAAATTAAACCTAAAACTAATTAATTAATAAAAAGAAATATTTTTGGTTTTTAATGTCTCAAGGAAATAAATAAAAAAGGAAAACATGATTAAAAGTTGTCAAGAACCCTAATTCTAATTTATTTTACTTATTGCAAAAAATATTGAAATTAACCTAATTAAAAAGACTAAATTAATTATGTTAGTATTTTATTTACAAAATAACTAATTAAATTTAATAAATAAAAATATTATTATTTTTTATGTTTTCTGGATTTATTATGAAAAAATTAATTTGTTTAATTAAGTGATAATAATAATAATAATTAATGGTAAAATAATTAAATGAAAAAATATAAAAAAAGAAGAATAAACCAGGGGGGTGCTGGCCCAATTAGGAGGTGTTCTTGGAAATTCTCAGGCCCAAATACTGCAAGCCTCTTTGACTTTTTTTATCGCCCACACGTGCATTGACCAGGGAGTATGCTAGTCTTCCAATCTAGGCCACAGGATTTGAGTTTGAGGCCACTTGGCGCGCTGGGATGTGAAGTGCATGGTGGACATCACTTTGGAATCTGCATATGAATATGTCAAGAGAAAAGAAATAAATGTTTTGGGGGACCTGGGATTCGAACCCAGGTCCCAATGCTTCCAAATCAACACGCTAACCACTCCACCATCCTGCTTTAGTTGATATTAGAATAAAAGACAATTATTATATATGAAACGAACTAAAGCGCTTTAAAGAACAAAGTAAACGCGCGCTTTTTTTGAATAAACCAATGGGAGGCTAACACCTAGTCATCTTCTCCATTTGCCCTGCAAATATAACATTAGATAGCGGGGGTTTTTAACCCCCACAATATGCTACGAGGAAAAATAGCGATTAGCACTGTGGTTTATATAAATATTTCGCGAAGGGTTCTTTGAGTTCGTCTTGGTTCAACGATTCCAACCATATGTATCACTAGTCCTAATTGTTCCTGGATTGCAAAGCCCCAATTCAAAGCTTGGAAACCCTAGAAAATCGTTCATGGCATTCTTCGATTCAGTATATTATAATTCAATTAAATGATATCATTAGCTTCATATGGTCCCTATCAATGCAAAACAATCAAGAAATCATGTTAAATGCTCATGAATTGGACAATACGATTTTGAATAAAAATGTCAAACCGTGGTTCTGTATCCTTTGATTCTTTGAGCTTTAGCGCGTGATTTCAATTGTAAATCACTCCTGACACTTCCAGCAATGTGTTTGAATCAATAGAATGCCTTGAATTGGCTTGGAACGCAAGAATCAGTTTTCACTTTTTCTTGAAATTTCTCAATATGCTATGGCTTTTTTCTGCAGCTTTTTTTCACGTGTATGAGATTAGGGTTTGCTTGCTTATATAGAGGAAACGAATTAGGTCAAAAACTTGAGCAAGAATCCATTGAATTGATGATTGAATCTTTGATTGGAAATCAAATATTTTTGAATCTTCATGATTGGAAAATGTTGCCAATTTTGGAGATTTTGCATCTTTGACTTTGAGCACGAAATTGCTAGCATATCTTGACCATATTTGCTTCACAAATTGATTGAAAAATCAAATCTTGCATTTTCCTACAATTTAAATTAATTAAATGAATTAATATTAATTAAAAATCCAATTAATTAATAAAAAATAAGAAAATAAATTTAATTAAGCTTGATGGGTCGTGCATAGGCCAGGGATGAATTTTCAAGAAGAGATTTGAGGCCCATTAGCAAAAATAAGGTATTTTGAGCAAAGTTGACTTTTGCAAATTCATGAAAATTTCCCAAATTTTCCAATGCATATCTTGCTCAATTTTGATCATATGACCGTGTTCTTAGACATTTTGGAAAGGTCTTGAAGTCCTCTAACCAATTCCTTTGGTCCCATGTCATTTGGATTTACCAATCTCAAGTTATAGCCTTTGACTTAAAGTGTACATTTGTTGACTTTTGAATTTGACCTATAATGTAAAAATTGGTAACTTCTTGTGAGAGCATTTCTTGGACTTGGAGTGTGAATATGGATTGTGGGAAATTGCATCCCCTTCAAAATGAGCATTGGATGGGATTTTTCTGACAAACCATGAAAAAGTTATGCCCTGATCAAGATACAGTTGACTTTTCTGCTGTCCAAAAATAGTAACTTTTTGCATCTTGATGATTTTTGAGCCATTCTTGTGGAATCATGATAAAGACTTGATCAAATGATGATTTTGGACTCAAAATAAGATGTTGACCAAAAATTATGACTTTTGACTGCAAAATGACCATTTTGCCCTTGCAGTTGACTGTAGGTCAAATGGAGCTTTTGACTGTGCAAATTGGCACTGTGAGTCTTGCAACTTGGCATGTAGGTGCTTGAGAATGCATATAGGCCTATGAGACTTGATTGATCCATTGAAAACCTCAAATTCCTTGAAAGAACCAAAACCCTAATTTCAGCTGTCTTAGGAAAGGGTTTGACTGTGCAACCCTTGAGCTAATTTGAACAATTTGAGGATTATTCTTGACCAATCTTGAGGAATATGGGAGGAAAATTTTTGGGGTACAACAGGTTGTATGGAGTGTGTTGGAAGAGGTTTGGGACAAAACGCACGAGTGGTTTGTGAGATGGAGATGAAACTGCAGAAGCTGCTTTGTTTTGCAAGTTTTTGGTGTTTTGATGTTCAAGGGTGTTTGAGGACTGGATAGCTCGTGTTTTTGGCTCAATGTGATATGCAAAAGTTGTTTGGAATGGTTACAAGAGTTGGTTTTATCAGATACATGAGTTATGTGATTTTGGCAAGTTGACTTGTTTTTTAAGAAAAGTGTGAAGTGACCAAGGGAAGGCCTGTACAGGCTAGCTTCAAGCATGCACAAAGTTGTTGTACCTTTGCCTAAGTTTATGGATCTTGTTTTCTGCAAAGAGATAGGTTCAAATCTCAAGGGAAACAAGTTGACATAAAGCCGCCTTTATCAAAATGGTAATGCTACCTTTTTGACATTTTTGGATTAATCTTTTGTGTAATCTTCCATTGATCAAAAAAATGCATTAATCCATTGAGTTTGAATTCAATTTTTGAGTGTGGAAGGGTTTAAGGGCATGTATTCAAGTACAAGCAAAGTTGGACAGATTATGCAACTTGTGTCAACATGAAAATGCCATGGATCAAAGTGATAATTTCCCAAATTCAAACCTTCGATTCTCCATAACCACAAATGATCTTGGAGAGTTCTTGGACATTTTAGAAAGCTTGTAACATGATCTAAAATCCATCTTTGAAATGAATTTTGATATTCCGAGTGGAACTATGTGAAAAATTGCCAAGAAGATAGGTCAAAATCCTGCCTAAAATAGGGCAAAATTTCACTAAGTTAGAAAGTTTTTGGACCCTTGTTCATAAAATCATAACTTGAGATCCAAGAATCTTTTGGGAAAACTTTGTGAGTCAAAGTTATATATTTTGTGGAGTATTACAACTTTCATGTTGGAAGTTTTCTTTGAAACCAATTGCATCATGGATAAAAAGTTGGGCAAAGTCGGGAAAAAAATAAGAAAATTTCATGACTTAGAAAATTTCTAAGTTATGAATATTTTTAATCTTAAACCCTAATTTGCAAAATTAGGTTTCTTGATGAACAAGTTTCATGTTTTTACACATCTTGATGAAAAATGACCCTTGGCACTTGATTTTGACCAAAAAGTCAAAGTTTGACTTTTCAGTGTACAGTTGATTTTTGATCAATTGACTGGAAAATTCATCTGTCAATCCAATGCTTTTGAGATCTTTTGAACCTTGTGATTAGGTCAAGATGATTCCATTGAGTCCTTGAATCCATTCTTGAACTCAATTTTCCATTGGCTAGGTGAAAAATCAGAAATTGCCCTTCTGCAATCAAAACCCTAAAAATGACCATTTTGCCCTTTTGATGATCTGATCAAATTTCTTGAGGAGTTGTGGTCCAAACCTGATAAAATGGTTCATATGAGCCTATAATGTTGATGTGGATAAAAAATTATGAGGTTTGACTGTAAATTGGCCACAGTTGACTTTTTCCCCAATACAATTGATTTCTAGGTCAACTATCCAATTGACTGGGCAAAAATTTGATTCAAGGCTTGAAACTTGGTATGGGCAATATTATAAGTCCAACATGAAGTATGAAAGTAACATTGAGCATTGGAAGTCCAAAAATCCCTGTGCAAATTCAAACCCTAATTTCAGGTCATTCGTGCAATGAGATGTCTTGAGCAGAGCAAACCCTAATTCTGTCTGGAATCCAAAAAGTCTTGTGAGGGGGAATCTTGGTAAAATGAGAGGGAAAATTTTAGGGTACAACAGCTGCCCCTATTCAATCTTCTTGAACCTGAAGAGTTAGATTGGCGAGTTTTCCTTTCGTGACTCGAAGGTAAAAGAGGATTGGACACTAGAGTGCCCGTAAATTTGCACTTGTCAAAATGTGGTTGAGGAAATGGGCTTAAAGATGACATTTGGAGATGTGATAGAATCTTGTTAGAGATGGTCTTAAATATGCCATCCAAGAATGTTTGTTGAAAATCAGGAGAATGAACATCAGAATGGTATTCGTATCTTGAACGTACCTGAGTTATATCTGGATATTGAGTCTGTATGATCAAGGGAATGGCGTCCGTGTCTGGAGCGTATCCTAGTTGTAACTGTATTCGAATTTGAATAAATAACAGAATGACTGCCATGTCTGGAGTGTATCTGTATTTTATCTGAATCTGAACAAGCGACAGAATAGCATCTGTGTCTGGAGCATCTCTGGGCTGGGGATAAAGGTCAGAATGAGTGACAGAATGGCAACCATGTATGGGGCGTATCTAGACTGTATCTGAAGTTGAGATCTGTATGAGTAGCAGAATGACTTCCGTGTTTGGAGTGTATCCATACTGTAACTGGAATCTGAATAAGTGAAAGAATGACTTATGTGTCTTGAGTGTATCTGTACTTGAAGTTGATAATTGAATCTGGATGAGAAATAGAATAGCTTCCGTGTCTGGAGCATATCTAATTTGTATCTGATTGCTGAAGTCTGAATGAGTGACAGAATGGCTACCGTGTCTGGAGCGTATCCGTACTGTATCTTGACTTTTAACTCTGAATAAGTAATAGAAAGACTTCCATGTCTTGGAGTGTATCCATACTGTATCTGAGTGAGATTTGAATAAGTAACAGAATGACTTCCATGTCTTGGAGTGTATCCGTACTGTATCTGAAATCTTTGAGTAGTTGTTAAAGATAACTTTTAATCTTATCCTGAAAAGAGTAAAATGTTAGCTGAAAACACAAAGTTATGTTGCATGAAATGTATGATGCAATAAAAACGTGTCTTATCAATGTTTATGATATATGAATGTAATGTATGTGCATGTAAGCTGATTAGTAGTCTTGCTGAGGAAAATAAATCCTTGATAGCTGGAGATAATGAAATCTTTGACTGTTGCTGGGGAAAGTAAATCCTTGACCGATGTGGGGGTTCAGAATCTTTGATTGCTGAGGATGAGAAATCCTTAGACCACTGTTGAGGATAAAAAAAATCCTTGGCAAACTTGTGGGGATTAACAAGAACTTTGACAACTTCTGTAGGGATGTGGGAATCCATCATGACTTTCCTGGGGATATAGAGATCCTTCAAGTATGCTTGAGAAACCTGCTTGGGGAACCCTGAGAACTTTGATGACTGTAGCTGGGGAGTACACCAATGGAATTCTTGCTCGGCTGGTGAATAGGGAAACTCTGAAGATCTCTACAGGGGATTAGATGAAAGAAAACCTTGATCTGTTGGAGAATAAGGGAAACTTTGATGGCTTCTGCGGCGAATAAGAATGAGGAACTTCAATCTTCTGGGGAACTGAAACCTTGGGGGCTTCACCAGAGAAGTGAGAATGAGAATCTTCGATCTATATGGGATTAAAAATTTTGACAAACTCGTGCTGGGGAATCAAGAAGGCTCTGGCAACTTCACTGGGGAATCCAGACTGAGAATCTTTAATCTGCTAGGGAAAATAAATCCCTGGGAACTTCAAACTAGGGAGTTAAGAATGAGAATCTTCATTATGTTGGGGAGCAAAAACTTTGGGGAATAGCTATACTGCTGGAGAGTAAGATATCCTTCCGGAGGGTAAATTCAAGACTCTGGGGGAAGAGGTTTATTCTTGTTTGGAAAAAGTTCAGGAGTTTAGGATGTAGGCCAATCTACTGGGGAATCATCCGGAGGTTGGGGATAAAAGTTAACTGTTATCTGGTCGATTCTCAGACTTTAAGATAACTTGCTGGGGAATCTGGAGAAACTGGATGGTTTCTGCTGTAGATTGGTAGTTGGAAATTTGAATTCACTGGGGAAGAAGGTTTCATCTTTGCTGGGGATTTATGACCCAAAGTTTTGCTCTGGTGAGGATTTCAACTCTGATGAGAATTAAAGGTTTGAAAATATGACTCCGCCGGGGATTGGGAGTTTGAAGTTTAGACTCTGGCGAAGATTCGGAAATTGTAATTCCGTTGGGGATATGTATTTCAAGGTTTTAGCTCTGCTGGGGATCTAGATGATGTACTGCAGGGGATTTCTCTTAGAATAGCCTAAAGACGTTTTCCTATCCTTTCAACCTGTCAATAATTATTCTTTCACATTTCTTTTATTTGTAAACAGTGATTATATTCAAATGTATATGCTTATTTAATAAATCGTTGGACGTTTTCAAATAAAAACACGAGTGTAAAGAAAAAGAAAAGGCAAATAGTTTTCTGCACTTTGAAGTATCTTCGTATTAACTTTGTGTAAGTATTTTGTACAAAGGAGGCAGACATCCTAGTAAGAGAATGTTGTCATAAAAATTGAGAAAAATGTATACAAAGAAAGATGGCTATGTGTAAAAAAATTCCATGGGGTTCCCATTCTGCTATAGCCTTCGTAACTCTGCATATCTTGTCCATTTGTTGCTTCGTTCGATGATGATTGGATTGATCAGAAACCTGGAGCTTGTTTGGTGAAGAGATTGTCCTTAAAGTGATCCGAAGAGACATAGTCATACGCTTTATTTCCCTAACTTTTGCCTAGACCGCCCTTTCGGGTTTTCAGTCCACCGGGAAACCCTTTTTTTACCAAGTCGCCCTTTCGGGTTTTCAACTTGCCGGGTGTACAGATTTTTTTTTAATTTATCCCTAATTTTTGCCTGAACCGCCCTTTCGGGTTTTCGATTCACCGGGATGCCCATTTTTTCCCAAGTCGCCCTTTCGAGTTTTCAACTTGTCGGGTCGTTTATGCGTAGTATATTTTGACTATGTCTATGTTCGCAGGGTGAGGTAGGTCGTCGCCGTCCATGGTGGTCAGGATCATTGCCCCACCAGAAAAGATGTTTTTGATCCCAAATGGTCTTTCGTAAGTAGGAGTCCATTTGCCCCTGGGATCACTTTGCGGAAAGATAATCCGCTTGATTACAAAATCCCCGACTTGATATACCTGACGTCTGACTTTCTTGTTGAATGCCTTGATCATCCGTTTTTGATATGCCTGACCATGGCAAATAGCAGTAAGTCGCTTCTCATTGATCAAGTTAAGTTGATCAAGCCGGGTCTGAATCCAATCGTCTTCACTCAAACCAGCATCTTTCATGATTCTCAAGGAGGGAATCTGAACCTCGATAGGTAAAATAGCTTCCATGCCGTATACCAAAGAAAAGGGTGTTTCCCCAGTTGATGTTCGCTTCGTGGTACGGTATCCGTGCAGAGCAAACGGTAACATCTCATGCCAGTCTTTGTAGGTGACTGTCATCTTTTGAATGATCTTGATATTTTTGTTCGCAGCTTCAACAACACCGTTCATCTTAGACCGATAGGGAGATGAATTGTGATGTTGGATCTGGAACTACTCGCACAAGGCAGTGATCATAGTGTTGTTCAGGTTTGTACTGTTATCAGTGATAATCATGTCAGGGATACCATACCGGCAAATGAGGTTCTGCTTGATGAAGCGGGAAACCACATTCTTTGTAACGGATGTGAAGGACGCTGCTTTGACCCACTTGGTAAAGTGATCAATGGCCACCAGGATGAAGCGGTGTCCATTGGATGTTGTAGGCTTGATCTCTCCAATCATGTCGATTCCCCACATAGCGAATGGCCAAGGAGCTATAAAGACATTGAGAGGAACTGGAGGTATATGTACCTTGTCCGCATAGATTTGACATTTGTGACAAGTACGGGAATGTTGATGGCAGTCAGCTTCCATGGTTGACCAGTAATAGCCTGCCCATAGAATCTTCTTAGCCATCGTATGACCGCTTGAGTGGGTGCCAAAGGTACCATTGTGTAGTTCAACCATGATCTCCTTAGCTTCAACTTTGTCCACACAACGGAGCAGAATGTAATCATGATTACGCTTGTATTGGATACCATTGCTCAAGAAGAACTTAGTTGAGAACCTCCTTAATAACTTTTTTTTGTTGACTGAAGCTCCTTCAGGGTATTCTTGTACTTCGAGATACCTTTTGACGTCATGAAACCACGGTCGGTCCACTACTTCTTCGGTATTAATCTCGTGACAATGTGCAGGTTCGTCCATCCTTTCAATGGTGATTTGAGGAGCCTCATTATCCCAATTAAGTTTAAACATGGATGACATTGTAGCTAGCGCATCTGCTAGCTGATTCTCTTCTCGCGGGAAGTGCTCGAAGGTAATATGCTTGAAATGTGGTAATAATTTCAGGACATGTTCTTTGTAAGGGATGAGGTTTGGATGTTTAGTATCCCACTCTCCTTTGATTTGACTGATAACCAAAGTTGAGTCCCCAAACACGATCAAGGACTTGACTCCCAAGTCAATAGCAGCCTTGAGACCAAAGGTACAAGCTTCATACTCGGCCATGTTGTTGGTGCAGCTGAAGCAGAGTCTAGCAGTGAAAGGTGTATGGCAACCTTCTGGAGAAATAAGTATAGCGCCGATACCGTTCCCAAGTGCGTTGGAGGCACCATCAAAGTATAGGGTCCATCGGGATCCTTGTTCAGGTCCGTCATACGGTCTGTTCTCTTCAATGTTGCTCAAAGTCATGATATCCTCGTCGGGGAAGTCGAATCTCATGGATTGGTAATCTTCGACAGCTTGATGGGCCAGATGATCGGCTAGCACACTCCCCTTTATATATTTTTGGGTCGTGTACTGTATATCATATTCGGTGAGGATCATTTGCCATCTAGCGATTCTTCCGGATAGAGTAGGCTTTTCGAAGATGTACTTGATCGGATCCATCTTAGAGATCAGCAAAGTGGTATATGTCAACATATACTGCCTTAGCCGGCGAGCAGCCCATACCAAAGTGTAACAAGTTTTCTCGAGCAGTGAGTAGCGGGTCTCACAGTCGGTAAACTTTTTGCTAAGGTAATAAATGGCATGCTCTTTTCGGCCAGACTCGTCATGTTGGCCCAGTACGCACCCCATTGAATTCTCCAGGACGGTAAGATACATGATTAACTGCCTTCCTTCGACGGGTGGCATCAAGATAGGAGGTTCCAGCAAATACTCCTTGATTTTATCGAAAGCAACTTGATAGTCATCATTCCATTTAACCACCTGATCTTTCTTCAACAACTTGAAGATTGGCTCACAGGTAGATGTTAGGTGAGAAATGAACCTTGCAATGTAGTTTAGGCATCCCAAGAAACCTATGACCTCCTTCTCAGTGCGAGGGGAAGGCATTTCTTGTATAGCTTTGACTTTGGCAGGATCAACCTCGATGCCTTTGTTACTGACGATGAAACCCAAAAGTTTACCGAACCTGACTCCGAAAGTGCACTTGTTAGGGTTCAGTCTGAGCTTGTATTTTTTCAACCTGACAAACAGCTTTTGCAGATGGTCGAGGTGTTCTTCTTCTGTTTGTGAACGGGCTATCATGTCGTCTACGTAGACCTCTATCTCATGATGTATCATATCATGAAACAAAGCCACCATGGCGCGTTGATAGGTTGCCCCGGCATTCTTCAGTCCAAATGGCATCACTTTATAACATAACATACCCCATTGTGTAACAAAAGTATTTTTCTCCATGTCTTCAGGGGCCATTTTGATCTGGTTGTACCCTGAAAATCCATCCATGAAAGAAAATACCTTGTGCTGAGCTGTATTGTCAACCAAGATGTCAATGTGCGGTAGTGGAAAGTCATCTTTAGGGCTAGCCCTATTTAAGTCTCTGTAATCCACGCACATCCTGACTTTGTCGTCCTTCTTAGGCACGGGAACAATGTTAGAAACCCATTATGGATGGGAGGTAACAACAAGAAAGCCAGCATTGAACTGCTTCATCACTTCAGCTTTGATCTTTTCAGACATGTCGGGCCTCATGCGACGAACTTTCTGTTTAATTGGTGGATAGTCTTCTCTTGTAGGGAGACGATGAACCACAATATCTGTATCCAGTCCTGGCATGTCTTCGTAGGACCAGGCGAAGATCTCAACATATTCATTCAACAGCTGAACTAAACGCTCTTTGACACTTGGTTGTAGGTTGGCACCCACTTTAACTTCTTTTCTGTCTTTCTCTGTTCCCAAGTTGATAGTCTCTAACAACTCCTCGTGAGGTAGAATAACCCTTTCTTCCTGTTGCAGCAATCTAGCCAACTCTCCAGGCACTTCACAGTCTTCATCACCTTCGTATTCGGCATGATTGACCAGATCTTCAGAGTCACTGAAGGCCATAGCAGAATTGTTACCCATGGAATCCGGAATGGGTGGGTACCTGCATTGGTGAGTGTGGGTGTGTGTAAGGGATAGCCACCTTTAAACAAATAAAATTTAAAAGAAAGAAAATGAACACAAAAGTTTATATATGAAAACGTCCATGATTCATTAAAATGGCATATGAAGATGAAAAAACAAACCCTTACAAATGGACTTATATGCCTCAGGTAAGGCACAGGGTTAAAAGTGTACGAATTGTTCAAGAATTATTACAAACCAACAGAAATGTTTGAAAGATAAATTATTGATTGATGAAAGTAATGGGAATAAAGTCCTTTGCCTCCCAATTGCACAAGCCTCCTTCAACGGTAGGGAAAATCCAATCTTCAAGATTGATCTCCTCTTCACCATCCTCCAAAGCACTAACTACATGATGGGTGATCTTCACTGGTGGTCCTCCAGCCTGGGAGCGACGCACAACCTTCTGACTAGCAGCAGTGAAAGCCAAGCCAAACTTATCAGACTTGAAAGGAAAATCGGGAAGTTGCCCTCAGATTGTACTTCCTCCTTCTTCAATCACAGCCTTTGCATCTTTGAGGGATGACATTCGAGACACAGGTTTAGTAATAATGGGCACAAAAGTCATTGTCCTGGCTACCGCAACTTCAGGAGAAACCTCTTCAAAGTGCTGAAAGGGGGTCTCGATGAATTCACCATCTAATTCAACATAGCATAATGAATTAAGATGGCTTATCATGTATTCCTCCTCACCGTGAACTGTCACAATTTCCCCCTGAACAGGGTACTTGAGCTTCTGATGCAAAGTTGAAGTAACAGCTCCAGCATGATGAATCCAGGGTCTTCCTAACAAGCAATAATAGGAGGGACGGATGTCCATGACATAGAATGTGGAGTTGAAAGTTTCAGTACCCACTTTAATTGGGATGTCCACCTCTCCATGGACCATCCGCTTAGAACCATCAAAGGCTCTGACAATGATGTTGCTGGGCTTCAAAGTTAAACCTTCACAATCTAGTCTATCCAATGCTTTCTTTGGTAGGACATTCAGTGATGAACCAGTTTCCACCAAAACGTGTGCCAGAGTAGTCCCTCTGCATTCCACCGAGACATACAGGGCGTCATTATGCTTTCTCCCTTTGATGGTTAGATCGGCATCAGAGAACCCTAGACCGTTGTCTGCAGTTAGGCTAGCTACAAATTCCTGGAATTGGTCCGCGGAGGTTTCCTGGGGCACATGGTCTGTCTTCAAGAATTTGATCAAAGCTTTGGCATGAGCTCCTGAGCAGAGCAACAGGGCCAGCATAGAGATTTTTGAAGGGGTTTGCCCCAGTTGTTCTACGACATCATAGTCGCTTTTCTTAATTATTTTTAAAATCTCCTCCATTTCCTTTTGAGTGGTCTCGGGGATGACCAAAGGCTAAGCCCTCGTCCTGACGGGCACTTCTTGTATCCCCTTACCTTTATCAGCAACAACAATAGAGGGTACAACTACGGGAGTAACAATTTCTTCAATAACTGGGGTTCGCACAGATATGTTGACCGGCACAGGAGTAACCTTAGGAGTATTTGAGGGTCCGAAGATTGCCCTTGGAGGAGCAATCTCCGGAGAGAAAATTCTTCTGTTGCGGGTAATTTTACTCATCCCAGCAATATTTCCTATGTCAGGAGTCTCTTCATCGGAACTTTCTTCAACTGATTCAATCTGCTTAACACCGTGGTAGAAGATCTCTCCTCCATAATTCCACGATATTGATTTCTTGGACTTGTATGGGATAGGCCTCGGCATAGTTATCTTCAGAGGTATAATATTTGGATCGGATGTAATCTTAACAGGTCTTTTGGAGACCTTGGAAAGATTGGCGGAAATGGTAATTATAGAAACATCGTTGATAGGAGTCGGAGTAACAGGAGTTTTCTCAAAGAGGATTTCTTGATTATCCATTAGGCGTTGGATGCCTAACTTCAACAACGGACAATCGGATTGTAAGGATGAACAAAGGTAGCAATCTTTTTCACAGCCCGGGAAAATCCCAGCTTTCAACAGATTCATCTTGATTGTTGATAACGGAGTCATCAAATAATCAACAGCAGCAACAAAAAGATCTTCTTCAATAGCATGGGCATTGTGACCATTTTTTGGCATTGGAGCAGAGATCACGTTAGGCTTTTTAGGGGCGTCGAATTCCACCTCTTTGGCATCTATTAAATCCTGGATCTTATTTTTGAGGGCCCAACAATTGTTGGTGTCATGCCCCAGGCTGTCCGAATGATAGGCACACTTAGCATTTGAATGGTAGTAAGGAGAAAATGTATTCGGATTCTTCGGCGCCTCTTTCAAACTTGCAAGGTTTAACTTCAACAGATGAGGGAGAACCTGAGCAGGTGTCATATTGATACGGGTGAATTACCGTGCAGGCCTTTCCACCCTTGCGTGGTTGGTTCTGGGTTGATTGTTTCTAGGCTGATCAGTCGCAAACTTCTGAATCATTACAGCCCCCACCGATGGCCGGTGCTCAACTCTTCCTTGACTTCTCTGTGAGTAGACAGCTGATATCTCTTTCTTGGCTGGAAAGGTCTTCTTGATAGCAGCGGAAGCAGATGCATCCTTTTGAATTTTTCCGCTCTTGATTCCGGCTTCAACTCTTTCACCAGTCAGAATTAACTTGGTGAACCCCGCCGACGAACTTCCGATCAAGTGATTAAAGAATGGACCTGACAGGGTCCCCAAAAACATATCCACAAGCTCTCTCTCATACAATGGTGGCTGCACCCTTCCAGCCAAGTCCCTCCATTTCTGGGCATACTCCTTAAAGCCTTCATTAGAGACCATACCCATACTCTGTAATTGAGTACAGGTTGGTGCTAAATTCGTATTATATTGATATTGTCTGTAGAAGGCGACAACCAAATCCTCCCAATTGTGCACATCAGACCTCTCTAGCTGGTAAAACCAATCTAACTGCGTCCCAGAAAGACTGTCCTGGAAGAAATGAACCCACAGGTCCTTATCAGAAGAATGAGGTTGGATCTTTCTGACGTAAGTTTTGTACCCCAAAATTTTCCCTCTCATGTTTCTCAAGACATTGCAAGAATAATCTCCAAGTTGCTCAAGATTGCTCAAGAGTTGGACAGTCAAATCATCTCATAAGGCAATCAACCTCAAATTAGGGTTTTGTGTAGCATCAAGGTCCTTGCATCCAAATGACCTCAAGTTCTCCCCAATGTCCTAACATGTTCTCAAGTTCATCCATGTCAAATTTCAAGCCTTGTAGAGGAAGTTTGGTCAGTCAATTGCTCAAGAGGTCCAAAAATTGACTGTGTTAGGGCAAAAGTCAACTGTGACCTACATACAGTCAAACTTCAATATTTTTTGTCAACATTCTCATTTTGAAGGATATTTCATCATTTGATCAAGGGTTGATTATGATTCATCAAGGATTGCTCAAAGTTCATCAAGACTCAAAAGTTGCTAAATTAGGGTTTTATAGGAAAAGTCAACTCAACTTTGACCAAGCATAACTTTCTCATACTTTATGAGAAATGACCCATCCAAAGCTCATTTTTAATAGGATGAAATTTCCTAAAATCCATATTCATACCCCAAGATCAAGAAATTCACTCACAAGAACTTACAAATTTGGACATTATAGGTCATTTTTGAAAGTCAACAAAAACACCTTTTTTCCAAAGCTTATAACTTGAGCATGGAATGTAAAAATGAGATAAGAACAAAAGGGTTGGTTAGAGGACATCTCAATATTTCTAAAAAGTCCAAGAACACTTCCAAAAGTTCAAAATTGAAGAAGTTATGCATTGTTAAAGTTGGGCATTTTTACAAAATTGCCAAAAGTCAACTATCCCTAAAACTTCAAATTTTGTCAAATGGGCCCATTCTTTTCCACTTGATTTGGTCTTGTCACACTACACACGTGTCCTAGCTTCAGCCTTGTGTCCATTTATTAATTTTTCTATTTTATTTGATTTTTATTGAATTAATTCATTTTAAATCAATTTAAATCCAAATAAAATCCAAATATTGATCACTTAGGATCTTTTTGATTGTTACAGGCCTTAATTGTCATCATGGACATGATCAAACTCGTATCTCACCATATCATGAACAAAATATTGGATTTGGGATAAATTTGGAAGCTTTTTAATGGTGAATCAAATCACATCTCCAAACATCAATGCATAAGGATTCAGCCCAAGAAAGTTAACCTAATTCATTCCATATTACTTATGCAAGATAAAGGCACGAGCAAAAGAGGTTAGAAGCGGCATAAACATCAAAACCAAACTTGGAAAATTTGGAAAAAAGCTTGAAACTGAAATTGTATATAGAGGCGTTTTCAAGGCCAAATCTTAACACTATTCTCTTGCTGGATATCCACTGAGTGAAAAGCAATCAAAATCAGGACATCACACCTTCCCAATCACGCTGTAAGTTCCTCTGAAAACCGCTTGGCATTTGAAATCGCATATCATTATTCTTGCACTTTTTGGCAAAATCTTTACACAATCATGCTTATCGTTCCATTTAGAAGCTTTCTGCATTATTTAATTGTGTTTATATGACCTGTAATGCCATACCCGAATCTAGGGTTCTTGTTTCTTGTTTTTGGGCGTTTTAGTTTCAGGCAAAATCAGCCTTATTAATGGACATATGCATGTTCAGGAGGGAGAGACGAGCATGACTGTAGTTTTAGATTGAGTTTTAATAGCCTAGAACTAATTTTAGGAGCAAGCTACGGATGCAAATATGCAGGTAAAAAAACCAGGGTTCAGTGGAGAAGACGAAGACGTGTCCCTGTCCAATTGGTCCATTCAAACACTTAGCGCGCACTTTTTAATTTTCTAGCATATTATTGATGTTTCCCATATAATATTCATTGTTTATTATACTAACAATTAAAAGGCGTTGGCTCAGTGGCAAGGCGTATGCTTGGTAACTAACAGGACTTGGGTTCGAGTCCCAGGTCCACCATATTGCTTTGTGATTTTTTTCCACAGATATTCCAGCGTGTTTCATGATTTGTAGTCCATCATACTCCTTCAAATCACCAGGCGCCGGATGGCCTCCAGGCCAAATCTGATGGTCCAGATGGGGGATCCACCATGGTGCCTAGTCAAAGTGCATACGTGGAATCCATAAAAGTCAATCGGGCTTGCTTGTATTGGGCCTTGGAATTGCTGATCTCACCCCCTGATCTGGGCCCAAAACCCCCCTTTGGTTATTTCTTTTTCTATTTCTTTCTTTATTTATTTTATTGTTATTATTTTTATTATTTAAATCACTAACCAATTAGAATTTTTCCTCATAAAATCAAAAACCAAAAAATATATTTTATTTTTTAAAATTAAATTCAGTATTTTATTTTTGTAAATAAATGTTAATTCAATTAACTTAGTTTTAATTAGGTATAACTTTAATATTTTTGCAATAATTAAAATTAATTTAGATAATTAGGGTTTTTACTAACATTGATTAATTTGTTTTATTTCTTTAAATATCCAAAAATCCAAAAATATCTTTTTTCTTAATTAATTAATTAATTAATTTAATTATCTTAGTTTATTTCCTTTTAATTCAAAAAATAACAAAAAAATACTTTCTTTCAAATAAAAGGGTCAAAACCCTAAAAATTTGCATCCGATTTAATTTCCCGCACGCGATCCATTTTACCATATTGATGTAATTGTTTCCCGGAATGTAATAGTTTAATTAGGACTATTTAATTTATTTATCGCTTTATTTATTTTCCGCATTTTAAATTCAAGGGTTGCTTTTGGCGATGTAAATACCCGACGCCTTGTAATAGTTTAGATTTAATTTCCGCAACTCATAAACTGTTAGATGTTTGATAATAGGGAATGCATGACAAGATCGAATGTATGAACCTAAAATCAACATAGCTCACCCATGACATGTACAAAGATAAAATTAACCGAAACAACACACTCGCACATGCGCACTCTTAGGGTACACCTCGCTTGGCTGCCTTCGAACGTGGTCATTGAGTATAGGAAGTTTTAGAGGCCGCCCTCTTGTCCAAAGATCATAGTTTCCTCGAAATGGGTGCCTCGGAAAAATGATCTAAGACATTAGAGTTACCGCTAAGGCGTCCTAACATTGCTTTAGTGACCACACGTCCCTTAATCGAATTGACCCTCAAACTCCAATGACGATGTTACCTACTCATCAATAGTAGGATACCATTGTCTAAAGGACATTAACACAGATTGATTCCTTTTTTCGAGTAGGTAGATGGTTCTTAAGTACTTGCTCACTCAAAGCAAAATAAAACTTTTCGCACTTACACTTTTCAAACAAAAACTCTTTTCAAACCCACAAACACAAAGAAAAGAAAATTTTGAAAACACTTTGAGCAAGTACCTAAGAGCCCGTGGATAACACGGATAGAAAGGGTGCTAACACCTTCCCTTTCTATAATCTACCCCCCGGACACGAGAAACATCTCGAAAAAGGAATTTTTCTGTGCTTTTTTCCTTTCCTTGTTGGATAAAATAAAAGACGGTGGCGGCTCTTGCTTACCGCGACATTTTGCGAAAACAAACGCAAAACGCGAACCAGCATTCCAAAAACAGACAGTTCTTTCCCACCGTATCATAGTAAGACCGCAAATGCATCTTTGGACAAGACAAACCATCATATTTAGAAAATATAGGCACCTTGAATTTAGGGGGAATCACAATCCCAACAACCAAACCTAACTCTTCGAAGTCTAGCCCAGGCACTCTTTGCACCTCCATAGCTGCCAGACGCTCTTCCAGATTCTTATACTTGTCATCTGCAGGAGGGTACTACTGCTTATGCATATGATGAATGATGTGTTATTCATGTAATGCATTCAAGGATTCCAAAATTCAAATTTGTTGCAAACAAAAAGAACACACGTCATATTAATAAGAAGAACTTGTTAGTACATAAATGCCCCATGGGCAAAAATAATACAAAATTCTAATGTAAAAAGACGTTGCGCATCCTCTTTTGGTGCTATGTAGGTGTTGAGATTTTGCTCTTTGTGAAGTTGGCGAGTAAGTTCCAAAACATTCTTCTCACTGGCGTAGAATTGGGATTCAAAAGTATCGCATTCTCCCTTGAGCTGTATCCAACTCCTTTGCAAATCTTCAAGTGATGTTGGCATGTCAGGATATAGGAAGGTGTATGGAACCTCCATAGCTGCCAGACGCTCTTCCAGATTCTTATACTTGTCATCTGCAGGAGAGTAATACTGGTCAGAATAATCTTCATCCTCTTCATCTTCTTCTTCCTCAGACTCAGATTGCACGACAGTTCCTTTACCTTTACCAACCCCTTCATCGGATGTTGAGGGGAAATCCAGGACCCTTCTAGCTTGGTTCTCAAATCTTCTTCCCATGGTAGCCACACCAACCCTCTTCTTTTTCTTCTTCTCTTTTTCCTTTTCCAGTAGACCTTTGAGCTCCTCCTGACCCTTTGCCAAGGTCATGAGTAGCTGTTGGAAGTGTTAATTCGGCGCTTGTAAGTCTTTGACCATCTGCTCTATATCCATCTTGCTGAAATAAACATCAGAAAGATAAGGAAACCTGGTGTGAAGACCTGCTTATGCATATGATGAATGATGTGTTATTCATGTAATGCATTCAAGGATTCAGAAATTCAAATTTGTTGCAAACAAAAAGAACACACGTCATATTAATAAGAAGAACTTGTTAGTACATAAATTCCCCATGGGCAAAAATAATACAAAATTCTAATGTAAAAAGATGTTGCGCATCCTCTTTTGGTGCTATGTAGGTGTTGAGATTTTTCTCTTCGTGAAGTTGGCGAGTAAGTTCCAAAACCTTCTTCTCACTGGCGTAGAATTGGGATTCAAAAGTATCGCGTTCTCCCTTGAGCTGTATCCAACTCCTTTGCAAATCTTCAAGTGATGTTGGCATGTCAGGATGTAGGAGGGTGTATAGAACCTCCATAGCTGCCAGACGCTCTTCCAGATTCTTATACTTGTCATCTGCAGGATGGTACTACTGGTCTGAATAATCTTCATCCTCTTCATCTTCTTCTTCCCCAGACTCAGATTGCACGGCAGTTCCTTTACCTTTACCAACCCCTTCATCAGATGTTGAGGGGAAATCCAGGACCCTTCTAGCTTGGTTCTCAAATCTTCTTCCCATGGTAGCCACACCAACACTCTTATTTTTCTTCTTCTCTTTTTCCTTTTCCAGTAGACCTTTGAGCTCCTCCTGACCCTTTCCCAAGGTCATGAGTAGCTGTTGGAAGTGTGAATTCTGCACTTGTAAGTCTTTGACCGTCTGCTCTATATCCATCTTTCTGAAATAAACAGCAGAAAGATAAGGAAACCTGGTGTGAAGACCTGCTTATGCATATGATGAATGATGTGTTATTCATGTAATGCATTCAAGGATTCAGAAATTCAAATTTGTTGCAAACAAAAAGAACACACGTCATATTAATAAGAAGAACTTGTTAGTACATAAATGCCCCATGGGCAAAAATAATACAAAATTGTAATGTAAAAAGACGTTGCACATCCTCTTTGGTGCTATGTAGGTGTTTATATTTTTCTCTTCGTGAAGTTGGCGAGTAAGTTCCAAAACCTTCTTCTCACTGGCGTAGAATTGGGATTCAAAAGTATTGCGTTCTCCCTTGAGCTGTATCCAACTCCTTTGAAAATCTTCAAGTGATGTTGGCATGTCAGGATGTAGGAGGGTGTATGGAACCTCTCCTTCCATAACATGCTCTTTGATCACAGGCAGAATGTAGGGGTAAGGCATCATAAGATTTTTGGCGCGGGTTCATACCCACTTGAGGTAAGGCTCAAGGGGGATAGAATTCTTGTGTCCCAAGGTCTTACTGTCCACCTTGTTGGGCATCCTCCAAGATCAAATAAACCTTTGTCGAAGTCCTTGAGCGTCGTTGTCGAAGTCAAAAACCAAGTCTGGAATCAGCATGTCATGAGGGCCATCCCTTTGGGCATACCCAAACTGTCTTAGAGCCAAGAAGGGGTTGTAGGTGATGCCTCATCTAATGCCAAGTAGTGGAACATTAGGGAATTCCCCACAACGATCAATGATGATAACATTTTCTCGGGATCGAGAATACCAATGAGCATCTGAATGTGTAAGAGTCATCAATTGTTGTGACCACCTCATACCTTGCTCATTCTTCAAGAATGATTGGGGAAGGTGAGAAATAAACCACCTTGCTAGAAGAGGAGTACAACACATGAGAACGCCTCTTTTCCTCATTGTTCGTGTGTAAAATGAGTGGAGGACATCCCCAAGCAATGTAGGCACCGGGCTGCGAGCCATGAAGATTTTGACAGCATTGACATCTATAAGTTGGTCAGGGTTAGGGAATAAGACCAACCCATGGATGAGAAGAGCCACAATCTCCTCAAAAGCTTGTAAGTCCAATGAATTCCATTAGCTTTGGGCTTTCTCAAACAGAAACTTTGACAAGAAACCCTTGACACCACTTCTGGTCTCCCAATGGCCTATGATATCAGATGGTTGCAAGTGTAGGGCTTGAGCAACATCTTCAGGCTTTGGATCTCTTTCTGTACCATTGTAGGGTAGTTGATGGAGAATAGGAATCCTCAGGAGTTGAGAAAATTCCTCCAAAGTAGGCACTAGTTGGTAATCAGGAAATGTAAAGCAATGGTGTAGGGGGTCAAAGAACTGGAAGAGAACTTTCACCATGTCTTCTTCAATGTTGGTGTTGACTGAGTTGAGAAGACGTCCATGCCTCTCGGTGACTGGAGAATTCTCAGGAATCCGTGAAGTAAGCTCCTTGAGTTGAGGAGGAATTCTCACAAGGTTGACTTGAATGGTTTTCCTGCGAAGTGATTCCATTACCTACAAAACAGGAACAAAGATGAAGATCCAAATCCTTGAAATGGTTAGTTGGATGCAAATGATGCTTCATGATGTTTATGATGTTATGCACAAGTATATATGTACAAACAAGTCACACAAGTTCCTAGTTTCAGGCTTGCATGGGGTTTCATAGGTAAGTACCCTCTTGAAGTTTAGTTGGCTCAACATGTCCTATAAATAGTAACCGGGTTCTAAGGAGCTCAATATCACTGGATTATTTTTTGTATTCATTTTTTCAGTTTAGCCACTTAACTGGTGACCGAAATATTCCAATAAAACAACCCTCAATGAGTGTAGTATCGAGTATCTACCAACTTCGGACTGCACCAAAGCCGATCATCTCACTACCCCTAAAAAGGCCAAGATGGTCAAGTAAAGGTTCTAAAAGTCCATTAGTGCTTCATGACATCACTCAGCGGCCCCGTATTCTCTTTGATTAACTCAAAGGCTACCGGTACCCACAAATATGTCGCACTAATATAGCTATTGCTTCAACCATGTCGGTATACCCCTCACAGTTTCCACAACGTATTTCTATTTACCTATGAATGTTTCCCAAATCCGGGTAGAGGATTTCAAACCCAAACAATAGAACCAGATGTAAAGCAATCAAGGAAAACAAGATAAGCATGTAAAGGTGATCTAAAACCCTAAGGTAACCCCACTTTTAGATAGATCCCCAGCAGAGTCGCCAGTTCTGTGATGCAGTGGGAGAACTGACTTGAGGTTTTGCGTTTGTGTTTGCAAATGTTTCGGTTTATTAAGAGTCGCCACCGACTTTTATTTATCCAAAGGAAAGGTCAAAAAGCACAGGAAAGACCTTTGAGATGTTTTCTTGGGTTCGGGGGGTAGATTATGAAAAGGGAAGGTGCTAGCAGCCTTTTCATCCATGGTTTTCCATGGGCTCTTAGTTACTTGTTTTAGATCACTTGCTTTTGCTTTTCAATTGTTTGAAATGGTGCTTTGTTTGTGTTTTTGAAAGTATTTTGAAAAGAGGCCATCGTTGTGGGAACCTTTGTAATGATTCTTGTTTGAATGTATACAAAGGTGTTTTGTCTTTTGAAAAATGTTTCATTGTTTGAAAGTTTGTTTTGGGAAATGTTTTGAAATTGTGTTGTGTTGTGTGTTTGAAAATAGCAAGGATGTTTTGCAAGTTTTTATCAAGTAACTAAGAGTTGTCTACCCTATCTACTCAAAGATCTTTCCTACACATTTTTAACCCTTTGACAGTGTTGTTTTACCATTGCATTTGGTAAACAACCTTGTGTTTGGATGTTAAACGGGACAAGCGCGAGTCATCGTATTGACCATGATAGTAATTGTGCTAAGTATCTTTAGCAATTTTTTGAGGGACTAGATCATTTTGTATAGGCAACCAATATAGCGTCATCGAGGGACTATGATCTTTTGTTTTGATTTTGTTTTTCCAAGATACCTAGCATGCATACCATGGCCATTTTAAAGGCAACAAGTGGATGAAACCCTAGGGGTGTTTGTGTGTATTGTGTTGTCAATTTTTCATGCATTTTGTCTTTTATTAGCTCTAGCTATTTGTTGATTTTGGATTTTTGCATACAAACCCTAATCTTGCTATCATGGCATATTTGAAAGCATAAAGCGCGTAAAAATAAATCTACCACTATTACAACATTGATATGGGGAGGGGGATACAAATTTGAATAGGGGATTATTTGCAAGAAATTAAAACCCTAAGATTATTACAACCAAATTGAATTCTTTGTTCAAATAATAAATAAGCAAATGTTTAAATGGACAACTAAATAAATATGCAATATATTATAAATATGCAAAAAAAAGTTTTTGTATTATTTTTATGTATGTAAAAATAAAATATTTAATGTGTTAAAAATAATAAAATAAAAGATTATTTTTATTAAGGGTGGAAACCCTAATTTGTTTTAAGAAAGTATATATATATATTATGTATTATTTATTTATGTATAATAAAATTAATAAAATATATACAAATGTTAAAAAAATAAAAAATAATATGAGAAAATATTATTTAAGTATATGTAAATACTAAAAATAAAAATATAATATTCTTTTATATTATTTACAAGTTTTTATTAAAGAAAATAAAAGTATATTATAAAAGTAATTATTTCTATACTAGAAAAAATAATAAAAATAGTAAAATAAAATATGAAAGTTTATGAAAATATTTTTAGTAATTTTTAATATTTAGAAAAATAAAATAAAGTCAGAAATTAAAAAAAGAAATGAAAAATATACAAAATAAAATCAAATGGGCCAAGGGGGTGTGAGAAGCAAGTCAGAGGGTGTCAAAAGTGAGAAATAGTCAGGACCAGCCCAGGTGGCCTTCATCTTCGACCTTGTGACAAAAACGTGCGCCTGTATGTTCAAACTGGGAAATCCTGCATACGTGCTCTAAAGCAAAAACTTGCAACATGAAAGTTATAGAGCATGATCATACGATTCTAACCATATAAAAAACTTAATCTAACTCTCAAAGACCAGAGAGAATTTCTCTGGTCCTAATTTCTAACCTAACTTTTTCAGAAAGTTCATCATTCAAATTCTCCCAACACAGTTAACTTAAATGAAATCTATGCATATGTACAACTTAAGAGAAATGAGTACTACATTTTTTATTCACAAACCTAAGCCTAATGATTCCTAAATAGAGAGATAGAAAGTTGGAAAATACCTGCTTCAGTTGAACTCGAGTATGGAAATGTAGGGGTTTTCAGTGATGCCTGAGATGCTTGGGAGCTTGCTTGAACTTCCTTTGACCTTCTCCAATGCTTAGTTTGCTTTGAACTTGCTTGGATAAGTTTGTAGAAGTCAACCTGCACAAACAGAATTCAGAAATGGTGAAGTGTGTAAATGGAGTTACAGTCACTGGCCAATGGTTGGGAGAGCTTAGGTGGGTTGTATGGAGTGTGTTGGAAGAGGTTTGGGATAAAACGCACGAGTGGTTTGTGAGATGGAGGTGAAACTGCAGAAGCTGTCCTGTTTTGCAAGTTTTTGGTGTTTTTATGTTCAAGGGTGTTTGAGGACTGGATAGCTCGTGTTTCTGGCTCAATGTGATATGCAAAATTTGTTTGGAATGGTTATAAGAGTTGGTTTTATCAGATACATGAGTTATGTGATTTTGGCAAGTTGACTTGTTTTTTAAGAAAAGTGTGAAGTGACCAAGGGCAGGCTTGTACAGGCTAGCTTCAAGCATGCACAAAATTGTTGTACCTTTTCCTAAGTTTATGGAGCTTGTTTGCTGCAAAGAGATGGGTTCAAGGCTCAAGGGAAACAAGTTGACATAAAGCCACCTTTATCAAAATGGCAATGCTACCTTTTTGCCATTTTTAGATTAATCCTTTGTGTAATCTTCCATTGATCAGAACAATGCATTAATCCATTGAGTTTGCATTAAATTTTTGAGTTTTTAAGGGTTTAAGGGCCTGTATTCAAGTACAAGCAAAGTTGGATAGATTTTGCAACTTGTGTCAACATGAAAATGCCATGGATCAAAGTGATAATTTCCCAAATTCAAACCTTCGATCCTCCCTAACAACAAATGATCTTGGAGAGTTCTTGGACATTTTGGAAAGCTTGTAAATTTATCTACAATCCATCTTTGAAATTAATTTTGAGATTCCAAGTGGAACTATGTGAAACATTTCCAAGAAGATAGGTCAAAATCCTAACTCAAATAGGGCAAAATTTCACTAAGTTAAAAAGTTTTTGGACCCTTGTTCATAAAATCATATCTTGAGATCCAAGAATATTTTGGGAAAACTTTGTGAATCAAAGTTGTATATTTTGTGGAGGACTACAACTTTCATGTTATAAGTTTTCTTTGAAACCAATTGCATCATGGAGAAAAAGTTGGGCAAAGTTGGGAAAAAATAAGAAAATTTCATAACTTAGAAAATTTCTAAGTTATGAATTTTTTCAATCTTAAACCTAATTTGTAAAATTAGGTTTCTTGACGAACAAGTTTCATGTTTTGACACATCTTGATGAAAAATGACCCTTGGCACTTGATTTTGACCAAAAAGTCAAAGTTTAACTTTTCAGTGTACAGATGATTTTTGATCAGTTGTCTGGAAAATTCATCTGTCAATCCAATGCTTTTGAGATCTTTTGAACCTTGTGATTAGGTCAAGATTATTTCATTGAGTCCTTGAACCCATGCTTGAACTCAATTTGCCATTGGCTAGGGGAAAAATCAGAAATTGCCCTTCTGCAGTCAAAACCCAAAAAATGACCATTTTGCCCTTTTGATGATCTGATCAAATTTCTCGAGGAGTTGTGGTCCAAACATGATCAAATGGTTCATATGAGCCTATAATGTTGATGTGGATCAAAAATTATGAGGTTTGACTGTAAATTGGCCACAGTTGACTTTTTCCCTAATACAGCTGATTTCTAAGTCAACTGTCCAATTGACTGGGCAAAATTTTGATTCAAGGCTTAAAACATGGTATGGGAAATCTTATAAGTCCAACATGAAGTATGAAAGTCACATTGAGCATTGGAAGTCCAAAAATCCCTGTGCAAATTCAAACCCTAATTTCAGGTCATCGGTGCAAGGAGATGTCTTGAGCAGAGCAAACCCTAATTCTGTCTGGAATCCAAAAAGTCTTGTGAGGGGAAATCTTGGTAAAATAAGAGGGCAAATTTTTGGGTACAACAATTTCCAATGAGGGCTTCAAATACTATGCGCAAAAGTGGAGAGACCTAGCCGGAAGGGTGAACCTCCTCTATCTGAGAGGGAGTTGGTGGACATGTTCCTGGGAACTCTTTCAGGCCCTTTCTTTAATCATCTGATTGGGAGTTCTTCTGCAGGATTTACTGAATTGATCTTAACCGGTGAAAGAGTGGAGGCTGGTATAAGAAGTGGGAAAATTCAAAAGGACACATCTGCCTCCGCAACTGTGAAAAAACCCTTCACTAGTAGGAAGGAAGTATCTGCTGTCTATTCATAGAGGAATCAGGGAAGAACTGAACGACGACCAACAGTGGGGGCCATTATGATTCTGAAACCTGCATCAGACCAGCCAAAAACTAATTAGCAAAGGGTAGAAAGGCCAATTCAGCAATTTACCAAGATTAACATGACTCCATCCCAAGTTCTACCACATCTCCTGAAGTTGAATCTGGCCACTTTGAAAGAGGCCCCAAAAAACCCCAATACTACTTCTCCACATTACCGTCCCAACGCCAGATGCGCGTACCATTCTGAAAGTCCAGGGCACGACACTAACAACTGTTGGGCTCTGAAGAACAAGATTCAAGATCTGATAGACACAAAGGAAGTTGAGTTTGAAGCGCCTGAGAAACCAAATGTTATTTCCGCCCCAATGCCGAGGCATGGTCACAATGCCAACGCTATTGAAGAAGATCTGTTTGTTGCTACTGTGGATAAACTATTAACACCGCTCCTGATTATCAAGTTGAATTTGTTGAAAGTTGGCATCTTCCCAGGTTATGAAAAAGACTGCCATGTTTGTCGGTCCTCATCATTTGACTATCCTCTGTTGAAGAAAGGTATCCAACGACTGATGGATAACCAAGAAATTTTGTTTGAGAATGCTCATGTTTCACCCATTCCAATGAAAGAAGTTTCAATAATAACCATCTACACCAATCCTTCCAGGGCCCCTAAAAGACCCGTTAGGATTACACCTACTCCAAAGACTGCTCCGCTTAAGATTACAATGCCCGGGCCGACCCCATACAATTCAGATAAAACAGTACCATGGAACTATGGTGGAGAAATCTACTACCATGGTATTAAACAGATTGAACTGACTGTCGAAGAAGAAAGCTCCGAAGAGGACAGTTCCGACATTAGCAATATTGTTGGAACTAGCAAGATCACCCGCAGTGGTAGGATCTTCTCTCCAGAGATTACTCGTCCAACAGCAGTCTTTGGACCCGTGGCCGTTTCGAAGATTACCTCTGCACCAGCAATTGTACCTGCAAGCATACCCACCGACAAAGACAATACAATTCCCATTCCTACTTCCATTGATGAGAATAAAGGAAAGAACGTTCAAGAGGAGCCTGTCTAGATGAAGGCTCAATCACTAGTTATTCCTGAAACATCCAAGAAGGAGATGGAAGAAATCCTGAGGATCATTAAGAAGAGTGATTATGATGTGGTTGAAAAATTAGGGAAGACCCCTTCCAAGATCTCTATGCTAGCCCTGCTGTTGTGCTCTGAAGCACATGCCAAAGCTTTGGTAAAATTTCTGAAGACAGCTCACGTACCGCAAGAGACGTCTGCTGACCAGTCTCAGGACTATGTGGCCAGTTTGACAGTTGATAATGGCCTGGGCTTCTCTGATGCTGACTTGACACCCAGAGGGAGACAACACAACGATGCATTACATGTCTCAGTGGAGTGCAGAGGAACAACCCTAGCTCATGTCTTGGTTGATACTGGATCGTCTTTAAACGTCTTGCTGAAGAAAGCACTTGATAGGTTAGATTGAGAGGGGCTGACTCTAAACCCCAACAATATAGTGGTGAGAGATTTTGATGGATCGAAGAGGATGGTCCATGGAGAGTTGGACATCCCAATAAAAGTGGAGGACTGGCAGTGGATGCGGTAGAAGACAATGAAGTGGACTGGCAATAAAACCGAAGCGTCAATGCGGTAGAAGACAATGAAGAGGATGGCAGCCTGGAAGATTGGATATTTCCTACTGTCAGTGGAGGACTGCGCAACTGGGAAGCCAAAGACTTCATCCCAATAACTTTCATATCTCAGTAATTTATCTTTTCCATTTCTGTTGGACTGTAATAATTCACAAACAATTCGTACTTTAAAAACCTTGTGTCTTACCCAAGGCACAGTGGTCCATTTGTAAGGGTTTTTATTTCATCTACATATGTCATTCAATGAATCATGGATGCTTTTTCATATATAAACCTTTTATGCTCATTGCCTTTCTTTTACATTTTATTGTTTTAAGATGGATATACCCTTACACACACCCACGCTCACAAATGCAGGTACCCTTCCATTCTAGATTCCATGGGTAACGATACTGCTATAGCTTTCAGTGACTCTGAAGATTTGATCTACCAAGCCGAATACGAAGATGAGGAAGATTGTGAGGTGCCAGGGGAATTGGCCAGATTACTACAGCAAAAGGAAAGAGCAATTCAGCCTCATGAGGAGTTGTTGGATACAATCAACTTGGGAACCGAGGAAGATAAAAAGGAAATCAAAGTGGGTGCCAATCTAGAGCCGAGTGTCAAGGAGCGCCTAATTCAGCTACTGCATGATTATGTTGAGATCTTTTCCTGGTCATATGAAGACATGTCGGGACTCGATACAGACATTGTGGTACACCGTCTACCCACAAGAGAAGACTGTCCACCAGTGAAACAGAAGGTCCGCCGCATGAGACCCGACATGTCAGAGAAGATCAAAGCGGAGGTTATGAAACAGTTCAATGCTGGATTTCTGGATGTTACTTCCTATCCTCAATGGGTGGCCAACATTGTTCCCGTGCCCAAAAAGGACGACAAAGTGAGAATGTGCGTGGATTATAGAGATTTAAACAGGGCCAGCCCTAAAGATGACTTTCCACTTCCACACATCGACATCATGGTTGACAATACAGCCCGACACAAAGTATTTTCTTTCATGGACGGATTCTCGGGCTATAACCAGATCAAAATGGCACCTGAGGACATGGATAAAACTACATTTGTCACACAGTGGGGTATGTTCTGCTACAAAGTGATGTCGTTCGGACTGAAGAATGCTGGGGCAACCTATCAACACGCCATGGTAGCTTTGTTTCATGATATGATACATCATGAGATAGAGGTCTACATAGATGACATGATAGCCTGATCACAAACTGAAGAAGAACACCTTAATCACTTACAAAAGTTGTTTGTTAGATTGAAGGAGTACAAGCTAAGATTGAATCCAAACAAGTGTACATTCGGAGTCCGGTCCGGTAAACTCTTAGGTTTCATTGTCAGCAACAAATGCATCGAGGTTGATCCTGCCAAAGTCAAAGTCATACAAGAAATGCTTGCTCCTCGCACTGAGAAGGAGGTCAGAGGTTTTTTGGGACGCCTAAACTACATTGCCAGGTTCATTTCTCACCTAACGTCTACTTGTGAACCAATCTTCAAGCCGTTGAAGAAAGATCAAGTTGTCAGATGGAACAATGAACGTCAGATTGCTTTCGATAAAATCAAGGAGTATTTGCTAGAACCTCCTGTCCTGATGCCACCCGTCGAAGGAAGACCGCTAATCATGTATCTGACCGTCTTAGAGAATTCAATGGGGTGCGTATTGGGGCAGCATGACGAGTCTGGCCGAAAAGAGGATGCTATTTATTACCTAAGCAAAAATTTTACCGACTGTGAAACCAGATATTCACTGCTCGAGAAAACTTGCTACGCTTTGGTATGGGCTGCTCGTCGGCTAAGGCAGTATATGTTGACTCATACCTCTTTGGTGATATCTAAGATGGATCCGATAAAGTACATCTTTGAGAAGCCTGCTCTATCTGGGAGGATAGCTAGATGGCAGATGATCCTAACGGAATACGACATACAGTACACGACCCAAAAAGCTATAAAGGGCAGTGTGCTAGCTGATCATCTGGACCATCAAGCTATAGAAGATTATCAATCCATGAAGTTTGAATTCCCTGACAAAGACATTATGACATTGGACAACAGTGAAGTTATTAGGCCATATGACGGACCTGGACAAGGATCCCGATGGACCCTGTACTTTGATGGGGCATCCAATTCACTAGGTAACGGTATCGGCGTTGTGCTTATATCTCCGGAAGGATGCCATACTCCTTTCACTTCCTGACTTTGCTTCAACTGTACGAACAACATGGCAGAGTACGAAGCATGCATCTTTGGTCTCAAGGCTGCCATAGACTTGGGAATCAAATATTTAGATGTGTTTGGGGACTCAGCTTTGGTCATCAGTCAGATCAAAAGAGAGTGGGATACTAAGCATCCAAACCTCATCCCTTACAAAGAACACGTTTTGACATTGTTACCACATTTCGAGCAGATTACCTTCGAGCACTTCCCGCGAGAAGAAAATCAGCTAGAAGATGCTCTAGCTACAATGTCATCTATGTTTAAACTTGATTGGGATAACGAGGCTCCCCAGATCTCCATTGAACGAATGGACGAACCAGCACACTGTCACAAGATTAATATCGAAGAAGTAGTGGACCAGCCATGGTTCCATGAAGTCAAAAGGTATCTCGAGGCTCAAGAATATCCAGAAGGAGCTTCAGTTAATGACAAAAAGTTCTTAAGGAGATTCTCAGCTAAGTTCTTCCTAAGTAATGGTATCCTATACAAGCGTAATCATGATTCTATTCTGCTCCGTTGTGTGGACAAGATTGAGGCTGAAAAGATCATGGCTGAATTGCATGAAGGTACCTTTGGCACTCACTCTAGTGGGAATACGATGGCAAAGAAGATCCTACGGGCAGGCTATTACTGGTCTACCATGGAAGCTGACTGCTATCAACACTCCCGGACTTGTCACAAGTGTCAAATCTATGCAGACAAGGTGCACGTGCCTCCGGTTCCTCTAAATGTCTTAACAGCTCCTTGGCCCTTCTCTATGTGGGGAATCGACATGATTGGGGAGATCAAGCCTACAGCCTCTAATGGACACCGCTTCATTCTGGTGGCCATTTACTACTTCACCAAGTGGGTCGAAGCAGCTTCCTTCGCATCTGTTACTAAGAATGTTGTTGCCCGCTTCATCAAGCAGAATCTTATATGTCGGTACGGTATCCCTGAAAAGATCATCACTGACAACGGTACGAACCTTAACAATACTATGATCATTGCCTTGTGCGAGCAGTTCAAGATTCAACATCACAATTCATCCCCCTATCGGCCAAAGATGAATGGTGCAGTTGAAGCTGCTAACAAAAATATTAAAAAGATCATACAGAAGATGATAGTCACCTACAAGGACTGGCATGAAATGCTACCGTTTGCTCTCCACGGGTACCGTACCACGGCACGCACATCAACTGGGGAAACACCCTATTCGTTGGTTTATGGAATGGAGGTTGTTTTACCTATCGAGGTGCAGATTCCCTCTTTGAGAATCATGAAGGATGCAGGCTTGAGTGAAGACGATTGGATCCAGACCCGACTTGATCAACTGAACTTGATTGATGAAAAGAGGCTTACTGTTGTTTGCCACGGTCAGACGTATCAAAAACGGATGATCAAGGCTTTCAACAAGAAAGTCAGACGCCAAGTATATCAAGTTGGAGATCTAGTGATCAAGTGTATCATCTTGACACAAAGTGATCCCAGGGGCAAATGGACTCCTACCTATGAAGGACCATTTGTAATCAAGAACATCTTTTCTGGTGAGGCAATAATCTTAACCACCATGGACGGCGACGATCTTCCACACCCTGTGAACGCAGACATAGTCAAAAGATACTACGCATAAGAGACCCGCTAGGTTGACACACCTAGGCAAAACAAGGGCATCCCGGCGAACCAAAAAGGTTCGGGAAAAAATTAGGGATAAAATAAAAAAATCTGTACACCCGACAAGTTGAAAACCCGAAAGGGCGACTTGGGCAAAAAATGGTTTCCCGGTGGACTGAAAACACGAAAGGGTGGTCCAGGCAAAAGTTAGGGAATTAAAGCATATGACTATGTCTCGTCGGATCACTTTAAGGACAATCTCTTCACTTCCAAACTCTGAGCTTCTGATTAATCCAATCATCTTCGGACGAAGCAACGGACAGACAAGATATTCAGAGATACGAAGGATATATCGGAATGGGAACCCCATGGGATTATTACACATAGCCATCTTTCTTTGTATAAATTTTTCTTACTTTTATGACACCATCCTCTTACTAGGATGTATGTCTCCTTTGTACAAAATACTTATTCAAAGTAAATACAAAGATATCTCTTTCAAAGTACAAAAACTATTTTCCTTTTCTTTACACTTGTGTTTTTATATGCAAAAACATCCAATGATTCATTAATGAACATATGCATTTGAACATAATCACTGACAGATTGAAAGGATAGGAAAACATCTTTAGGCTATTCCATGAGAAATACCTACAGTACATCATCTAGATCCCCAGCGGAGCTAAAACTTCAAACTCCCAATCCCCAGCGGAGCCAAAATTTCCAACTACAAATCCCCAGCGGAGCCAAAATTTCAAACTATCAGGTCCCCAGCGGAGCTAAAACTTCAAAACTACCAATCCCCAGCGGAAACCTTTCAGTTTCTCCAAATTCCCCAACAAGTTATCTTGAAGCCTGAAAAGCAACCAGATAACAGTTAACTTTTGTCTCTCCCCAACCTAGGATAACTCCCAGTAGAGTGGCAGACGACCGAAACTCCTGAACTCTTTCCAAAGAGGAATAAGTTTTCTTCCCCACGGAGTTTTCATTGCTCCCCAACAGAATGAATATTCTCTTTATTAATTCCCCGCAGAATTCGTCAGAGTTTTCTTTATTCCCCAGCGAAACCAGGATTCCCTTTGTGTAATCCCCAGTAGAAGTCATCAAAATTCTCTGGATTCCCTAAGCAGATTACTCAAGCAGTATATGGAAGGGCTCGCAACAGAATTTTTGTCAAATACTCCAACTTCAAGACATGAAGAATCCCTATATCCCCAGTGAAGTCGCCAAGGATTTCTTATCCTCAACAATCAAGGATTTATTGTCCCCGACAGCATTCAGGGATTTATTTTCCTCAGCAATATAGCAAGTCAGCTTATATGCGCATACATTACATCCATATATCATAAACATTGATAAAACACATATATCGCATCATACATTTCATGCAACATAACTTTGTGTTTCAGCTAACGTTTTACCCTTTTCAGGATAAAATTAACATCTATCGTTTAACAAAATGCAATCATGATACAGTTCAGATACGCTCCAGGCACGGATGCCATCCTGATACTCATTCAAATTTCAAGTTCAGATGCGCTCCAGACACGGATGCCATTCTGGCCCTTATTCAAGATCTCAGATACAGTTCAGATATGCTCCATATACGGATGCCATCATGATACTTATTCAGATTTCAACTATCAGATATAATACAGATATACTCCAGACACGGAAGTCATTCTGCTACTCATTGAGATTCAGCATTCAGATACAGTACAGATACGCTCCAGACACGGAAGTCATTATGTTACTCATTCAGATTCAGATCTCAGATACTGTTTAGATACGCTCCAGACACGGATGTTATTCTATTACTCATTCAGACCTCAACTATCAGATACAGTTCAGATACGCTCCAGACACGGTTGCCATTATGTCACTTATTCAGATTCAGATTCAGATACAGTTCAAATACGCTCTAGACACGGATGCCATCCTGATACTCATTCAAATTTCAAGTTCAGATACGCTCCAGACATGGATGCCATTTTGGCCCTTATTCAGATTTCACACTCTTGATACAGTACGGATACACTCCAGACATGGATGCTATTCTGTTTCTCATTCAAATTTCGAGTCTCCAGATACATCTCAGATACGTTCCAGACACGGACACTATTCTGATACTTATTCTTCTGACTTACAACTTACAATTCAATAAACATTCTTGGATAGCATCTATAAGCCCATCTCCAACAAGATTTTATCACCTCTGCAAATGGCATCTTTAAGCCCATTCCCTCAACTATACTTCGTCGAGTGCAAATTTATGGGCACTCTAGTGTCCAATCATCTTTTACCTTCGAGTCACGAATGGCAAAGCTCGCCAATCTAACTCTCCAGGTTCAAGAAGATTGAACAGGGGCAGATGTTGTACCCCAAAATTTTCCCTCTCATTTATCAAGACTTTTCTCACAAGACTTCTTGGACTCAAGACAGGATTAGGGTTTGCTCAGCTCAAGACATCTCATCTTGCACTGATACCCCAAAATTACGGTTTGAGTTTGCACAAGGATTTTTGGACCACCAATTCTTCATATGACTTTCATACATCATCTTGGATCTCTAAGATTTCTCATGCTAAGTTTCAAGCCTTGAACCACATTTTTGACCAGTCAATTAGACAGTTGACCTAAAAATCAGCTGTATTGGGGAAAAAAGTCAACCATGGCCAATTTACAATCAAACTTCATAATATTTTATCCACAACAACATTTTAGACTCATATGTACCATTTGATCAAGTTTGGATCACAACTCCTCAAGAAATTTGATCAAATCATCAAAAGGGAAAAATGGTCAAAATTAGGGTTTTGACTGAGAAAGGGCAATTTCTAATTTTTAACCTAGCCAATGACCAATTGAGTTCAAACATGATTTCAAGGGTTTAATGTAATAATCTTGACCTAATTACATGGTTCAAAAGATCTCAAGTTCATTGGATTGATAGATGAATTTTGCAGCCAACTGATCAAAAGTCAAATGTACACTGAAAAGTCAAACTTTGACTTTTTGGTCAAAATCAAGTGCCAAGGGTCATAATTCATCAAGATATGTCAAAATATGAAAATTGTTCACCAAGAAAACCAATTTTGAAAATTAGGGTTTTGAATTTGAAAATTTTCATAACTTGAAATTTTTCTAAGTATGAAAATTTTCTTATTTTTTCCTAACTTTTCACCACTTTTTCACCATGATGCATTTTGATTCAAAGAAAACTTCCAACATTAAAGTTGTAGTCCTCCATGAAATCTACAACTTTTCTTCACAAACGTTTCCCAAAATATGCTTGGATCTCAAGTTATGAATTTCTGAACATAGGACCATGAACTAAATAACTTAGTGAAAATTTGCCCTAATTTAGGCAGGTTTTGGACCCAACTTCATGGACATTTTTCACCTAGTTCCAAGAGGTATCTCAAAATTCATTTTAAATATGTATTATAGATCACATGACAAGCTTTCCAAAATGTCCAAGAACTCTCCAAGATCATTTTTAGTTAGGGAGAATCGAAGAGGAGAAGTTGGCATTTTATCACTTTTGTTCATGCCATTTTCACAAAGTATCAAGTTGCAAATCAGATACATGATGGTTGTATCTTGCTTTACATGTCCTAAACTCACTCTAAACTCCATAATTAAATGCAAACTCAGAAGTTAAAGACTTTATCTTGCCTTTTGGAACATTGTACAAGAGATAATTCCATTTTAGGCATAAAGGTTACAATGCCATTTTCATAAAGGTGAGCTTTTGCAATTTTGTCCATCTTGAGCCTTGGACCTGTCCCTTTGGTGAAAACAATTTCTACAAGTCACAAGCAATGTATACCAACTCTCTGCAGCTATCAATCAAGCAAGGACATGCCTGCAAGTTTGGTCACTTCACTTTTCTTCAAATACAAGAAAAGTTGCCAAAAGGTGAAAAGCTTGCACAGCTAGTGAAGAGTGGACTTGGATCATTTATATACATATTCACAAACTTATCACAAGGCTCAAGATGATTGCTTTACAACTAAAACACTCTCAAACTCAAAAACTCAATTTTTCTGCCAAAACACACAGTTGCTGCAAAATCATAGCCATTTCATTTTTGGCTCGTGCGTTTTGTGGCTTGACACTTGAAACACCTCATACACAACATACCAAAGCTATCCAAGCCCTTACCTTGCATCTCTAAGCCCTGTTTCAGCCATTGCCATTTTCAAACTTGGAGCTTGCAACTTGACTTGTGCAGAGACTTCTGGCCATCCACAAGGCAAGCTAGGCATTGGAATAGCTTGAAGGAAGTTCAAGGAAGCTCACACAATCCTCAAGCCTCCATTAAAGTCCCTACATTGCTCTATCCAAATCCAACTGAAGGGGGTATTTTTCAAAACTCTATCTCTCTGAATATGCATCCTCAAGCCACGATTTGTGAAGAAAAAATGTATCCCTTATCATGGTGAAGCTATACATATGCATACTTTTCACTTATATTAACTATGCTGTAAGAATTTGAAGCTTGAAGTTCATGAAATTTTTAGGTCACGAATTGGGGATCCCAAAATTCTCTATGATCTTTGAGAGTTAGGTTACAAATTTTATATGGTTAGAATCGTGAGATTAAATGCCACAAGTTTCATGTTATAAGTTTTTGTTTTTGTGTAAGCATTAGCAAGTTACAGTTTGAACCATGAAGCGCGCGAAGGAGAAGAAGCTGAAGGACAGGGACGAAACATTGTTCTGGGCTTTTTGGCAGTTTTGGCCTTTTTTTTCTTTTACCATTCACACCTCTTGATCCACTATTTGCACCCCTTGGCTTATTTTGTTACATTTTTCATATTTTCTCATATTTTTATATTCATTGCTTTTAATTATTTTTTCTGAACATTAAAAAATCATAAAAAAATAATTTCTTTATTTTTGTAATTTTATTTTATTTTATTTAATTATTTTTTGCATTAAAAATAGTTTATTAGGATAATAGATTTTATTTTCTTAAATAAATTTGCAAATGTACTTAAAAAATACTTAATATTTTTTATTATATTATTTATATTCATAAATATTTATTTTTATACATACTTAATTTTTTAATATTTATATATAATATTATGTATTATTTTTCTTATACAAAAATGGACAAAATATTAATGTAGAACATATATTTTCTTCTAATTGAAAAATTAGGGTTTCACCCTTTCAAAAATAATAATATTTTTTCTCTTATTTCTAGGGTTTAAATAAATTATTTTCTCATACAAAAAACAAATACCAAACATTTTTTACATAAATACATTTGCATTGCATTTTAATATTTGTATATTTATTTAATGCGCACAATATTCAATTGGGTTGTAATAGTATTTCTAGGTTTATATTTGTGCAATATCTCCATTCAAAAACTTGTATCCCCCCTCCCATAATAATTGTTGTAATAGCTTAGTTTATTTTACGCAATTTATTGCTTTCATATACCATGTTTAGTAAACTAGGGTTTGCATGACAAGAACAAAAACAAAACAAATAGAAAAAACTTAATGCAAGACAAAAGCATGAAAAATGACACATATTGCACACAAGTACCCTTAGGGTTTCTCCCACTTGGTTGCCTAAATTAAAATGGACATGTTACGCACACAAAGTATCTTGGCAAAACAAAACAAATAAGATCATAGTCCCTCGATGACGCTATCAAAAGGTTTCCTAAACAAATGATCTTGGTCCCTCAAAAAATTGCTAAGATATTTGGCAACATTGCTATCATGGTCATACGATGACCCACGCTCGTCCCGTTTACATCCAAAGATAGGGTTGTTTACCAAATCAATGGTAAATCAACAATGTCAAAGGAATAAAAATGCACAAGAAAGACATTTGAGTAGGTAGATAGCTTCTAGTTACTTGTCCCATTTAAAAACAATCCTTGCTATTTTCAAAAACAAACACACACACATTTCAAAACATTTTACAAAACATTGAAACATTTTTTCAAAAGACAAACATCTTTGTATACATTCTTACGAACGAGAATCATTACAAAGATTGCCTAAACAATGGCCTCTTTTCAAAATACTTTCAAAACCACACCAAGCACCATTTCAAACAAAACAAAGCAAAGTAAGTGATCTAAACAAGTAACTAAGAGCCCAGGGAAAACAATGGATGAAAAGGGTGCTAGCACCTTCCCTTTTCATAATCTACCCCCCGAACTCAAGAAAACATCTCAAAGGTCTTTCCTGTGCTTTTTTACCTTTACTTTTGGATAAAAGAAAAGTCGGTGGTCACTCTTGCTAACCGCAACATTTGCTAACACAAACGCAAAACCTCAAGTCAGTTCTCCCACCGCATCACACTTCCTCTGAGGGATACCACATTCCTTTCACGGCTCGTATTTGTTTCGATTGCACTAACAACATGGCCGAATATGAGGCTTGCATTTATGGAATTGAAGCGGCGATCGACTTGCACATCAAATTTTTGAAAGTTTACGGGGATTCCAATCTTGTTATCAGCCAGATTAATGGAGATTGGGAGACTCTCCATCAAAACCTAATTCCCTATCATGAGCATGTTATGAAACTGATTCCGTACTTCTAAGAGATCACATTTGAGCATATTCCCAAAGAAGAAAACAATCTAGTTGATGCACTGGCAACTTTGTCCTCCATGTTCAAGGTTAAGTGGGCTAATGAGGCACCTTCCATTACTATCAGAAGCTTAAGTGAGCCATCTTTCTGTTTTGAGGCTAGTTTGGAATCAGATGGTAATCCTTGGTTTTATGATGTTAAACGATATCTTGAAACACAAGAGTACCCTGAAGAGGCATCCGTCACAGATAAGAAGTTCTTGAGAATATTTTCAGCCAAGTTCTTTCTCAGTGGTGGTGTGTTGTATAGAAGGCATCATGATGGCTTACTGCTCAGATATGTTGACAAGAAAGAAGCAGCTATAATCATTGAGGAGATACATGAAGGTGATTTCGGGACCCATTCTGTAAGTGTTTAGTTATTGGCATGTATTTTTGGTAAAACCAGGTGTGTAAATGTCATGACTGATGTCATAACATTCTGGACTATTAGGTACTTTATGCAGAAAAAGTATGGCATATAGTAGCTACTGTTTATGAGTGTGTATCTGAGCATTTTGCAATGATCACATTTATTGCCTTCTACCAAAATCAGTAGACAGGAATTCTGATGTCATAACAAAGGTTAAGACATCCTGTACTGATCTAACAGATATGCAGTTTGGTTGATTCTGAGATTTTTCAGGAAGATGGCTCTTTCCTTCCAGAACAGAATCTCACGTGGACCTTGGGTTAACCTAGCTCAACCCTAATCTGGTTGATAAAGTCTTGTGACCAAGTCTTAAGGTTAAACCTAATTAACCTTAGCTTTTTGTGGAAACCCTAACTGAAGAAACAGCTGCATATATATTCAACAGGAATGCTGGTTGCAAAGTAACTCTTTTGACTGAAGATCAATTAGGAGCTGTATAGTTTTAACTGCTGTAATCTAAGCAAGTATCATTGTGATAAGTGACTTGGAATAGGTTTTGATTGTAAGGGTTTTTGTATCACTCAAAGCTTTGAAGCAAGAGTGTTTTGTGTCTCTTGACTAAAGCTTTGAAGCAAAGTCAAGTTAGGTTTATGTATCAAAGCTGTGAAGCACGAGTGTTTGTGTTACTTGATTAAAAAGCTGTGAAGCATAATCAAGTGTATGTTCTGAAGAGTGTCTTCATTATTTCTTTAGACAATTGTTTTAAGTATCACTGTTGTGATTGAGGGGGAGCGAGTAGGAACTCAGGTTTAAGTTGAACTTAGATTGAAGTTGCATTGGGTAGGTCTTAAGTGAAGGAGATAAACTGGTTGGTTCATTCCTGAATTAATATCTCTTATAGTGGATTTCCTCCCTGGCTTGGTAGTCCCCCGAGTAGGTGTTGTTTCACACTGAACTGGGTAAACAATTGACTGTGTTCTTTACTGTTTTTATTTACTGTCTTATAGAAAGTCAGATACGGTGTCATAACATTCACTGTGACATTGAGTATCTGCTGCCAGAATTTCAATTGGCATCAGAGCAGGCACCATACCTGTATTACTGGGTGAGATCTAGGGATATCACTTTCTGGCACTATGGACAAAGAAGGAGTTTTTGGAAATAGACCACCCATTCTGGATGGAACAAATTATGACTACTGGAAACCTCGTATGATTGCCTTCTTAAAATCTCTGGACAAAAAGGCTTGGAGAGCTGCTGACAAAGGATGGAACCATCCCACCATAACTGAGAAAGATGGGACAATCAGTCTGAAGCCTGAGGAAGAATGGAGCAAAGAAGAAGATGAGTTTGCCCTGGGTAATTCCAAAGCTTTAAATGCCTTGTTCAATGGAATTGATAGAAACATATTCAGACTAGTACATCAATGTGAACTGGCCAAGGAAGTGTGGGACACTCTCAGAACTACCCATGAGGGCACATCCAAAGTAAAAATGTCAAGGCTTCAGATGCTGACTACCAAGTTTGAGAACCTAAGGATGAAGGAAGATGAAACCATTCATGAGTTTCACATGAACATCTTGGAGATTGCCAACACCTCAGGAGCATTGGGTGAAAAGATGTCTGAAGAAAAACTGGTGAGAAAGATTCTCAGATCCCTGCCTAAAAGATTTGCAATGAAGGTAACTGCTATAGAGGAAGCCCAGGATATCAGCAAGTTAAAGGTGGATGAACTCATTGGGTCTCTTCAGACTTTTGAGATGGGGATCAGTGACAATGTTGACAAGAAAAACAAGAGCATAGCACTTGTATCCAACACTGAAGATGAAAACAAGGAGGATGAAGAAGAAAATATTTCAGAAGCTATAGCCATGCTTGGAAGACAATTCAACAAACTCATCAAGAGAATGGATCCAAAGTCAAGGTCAAATGATGATAACATTCCCTCTGACATTAACAGATCTTATGACTCCAGCAGAAGACCAAGGTCTGAAGAGAAGGGAAATCAAGGCAGAGGAATTCAATGCCATGGTTGTGAAGGATATGGGCATATTCGAGCTGAATGTCCTACCTTTCTTAAGAAACAAAAGAAAGGAATGACTGTTACCTGGTCTGACTGTGATTCAGAAAGTAATTCTGAAGAAGAATCTGCCAAACTAGTTACTGCACTAACTGGTGTTTGTACCTCTGAAAGTGACACTAGTGATGAGGAAGTAACATTTGAAGAACTGGCTGATACTTACAAGAAATTGTGTATCAGAAGTGCTGAAGTCTGTGTGCAAAATGAGAGACAAACAAAACTCATCATAAAGTTGGAGGCTGAAAAAAGGGCAGACCTTGAAACTATAAGTCATCTAGAAGAGGAAGTTCAAATGCTGAACTCAAAATTGAACCAGATGACCAAATCTGTCAAGATGCTGACAAATGGAACTGACAAATTGGAAGAAATCCTTCAGGTTGGACAAAATGTGGGAAACAAGTCTGGTCTAGGATTTGTGGCAGCAAAGAAATCTGGTGCAGACAAGAAGATCAGGTCTGATAAACAAATGTCAAAGCAGATGTCACAACATAACACTCAACATTGGGAACAGAGAAATATGAAGAAAAAGTACCAAAGATGGAGATGTCATCATTGTGGGAGGTTTGGTCACATAAAGCCTTTCTGTTTCAGATTGTATGGATACCCTAATCAGAACCCAGGTGTCAAACCTAAGTCTAACAGGGTACCACATACTCCTCAATGGAAGAAAAAGGCTACTGCCCTGATAGCCCACACTTCCCTGAGAGTCTCTGCAAAGGAAGACTGGTACTTTGACAGTGGGTGTTCTAAGCACATGACTGGAATCAAGAACCTTCTCAATAATGTTAAACCTCACACCACTAGTTATGTGACCTTTGGAGATGGTGCTAGAGGTGAAATCAAAGGAGTTGGTAATTTGGATTGCCCTGGAGTTCCAAATCTGAATGAAGTACTATTGGTAAAAGGCCTGACTGCTAATCTCATTAGTATCAGTCAATTATGTGATCTAGGATTCAAGGTCAACTTCTCAAAATCTGAATGTCATGTAATTAATGAAAAACAAGAAGTTGTAATGAAAGGAGTCAGATCTAAAGACAACTGTTACTTGTGGGAGCCTGAGAACTAATTACTCCACTGTGTGTTCTATTGCCAAAGAAGAAAAAGAGGTGAAACTGTGGCACCAAAAACTTGGCCATCTTCATCTAAGAGGAATGAAAAGGATTATCTCCATGGAGGCAGTCAGAGGGATTCCAAGACTGCAAATTGATGAAGGGAGAGTTTGTGGTGAATGTCAGGTTGGTAAGCAGACTAGGATGTCACATCCAAAGTCAAGACATCTGACCACCTCTAAGGTTCTGGAACTTCTACATATGGATCTGATGGGACCAATGCAGGTGGAAAGTCTTGGTGGAAAGAGATATGCCTATGTTGTTGTGGATGACTATTCCAGATTCACCTGGATTAACTTCATTAAGGAAAAATCTGATGTGTTTGAAGTTTTTAAAGAATTGTGCAAAAGAATTCAAAGAGAAAAAGAAGGGTGTATTGTCAGAATCAGAAGTGATCATGGCAAGGAATTTGAAAACAGTAAGTTTAATGAGTTCTGTTCCTCAGAAGGAATTAGTCATGAATTCTCTTCTCCTATAACTCCTCAACAAAATGGAGTTGTAGAAAGGAAAAATAGGACCATACAGGAATCTGCCAGAGCTATGATACATGCCAAAAGACTTCCTATTCATTTTTGGGCCGAAGCTATGAATACAGCCTGTTATGTCCATAACAGAGTCACCTTGAGAAAGGGAACCTCATCCACCATTTATGAACTCTGGAAAGGAAGAAAGCCAATTGTGAAGTACTTCCATGTATTTGGCAGCAAATGCTATATTCTGGCAGATCGTGAACAAAGGAGAAAGCTGGACCCTAAAAGTGATGAAGGTATATTTCTAGGATACTCCTCCAACAGCAGAGCTTATAGGGTATTCAATTCCAGGACCAAAGTCATGATGGAATCAATAAATGTCATAGTTGATGATTATCATGAAGAAACAAATGTCCCTTGTAATGTTGAGACATTCTTTGAGACTCCAACTCAACAGAATGACCCTCCTAACACCACTACAGCAGACTCTGAATCCAAGGAAGCTAGCAAAATCCCTTCCATCAGAATTCAGAAAGATCATCCTAAAGAACTCATTATAGGGGATCCAAATAGTGGAGTCATTACAAGATCTAGAGAAATCATCTCAAACTCTTGCTTTGTGTCTAAAATTGAACCAAGAAATGTTAAGGAGGCCTTAACTGATGAATACTTGATTGGTGCAATGCAAGATGAATTGAACCAATTTAAGCAACATGAAGTTTGGGAGTTAGTTCCTAGACCAGAGGGAATAAACATCATTGGCACAAAATGGATATACAAGAACAAATCAGATGCTGAAGGAGTTGTAGGAATAAGGCAAGACTTGTTGCCCAAGGATACACTCAAGTTGAAGGAGTTGATTTTGATGAGACCTTTGCCCCTGTAGCCATACTGGAATCTATCAGACTCCTATTGGGAATTGCTTGTCTCCTGAAGTTCAAGCTGTTTCAGATGGATGTAAAAAGTGCCTTCCTAAATGGGTACTTAAATGAAGAAGTTTATGTGGAACAGCCTAAAGGTTTTGTGGATCCAAACCACCCTGATCATGTCTACAAATTGAGGAAATCTCTATATGGCCTGAAACAAGCTCCTAGAGCATGGTATGACAGGTTAACAAAATTTCTCTTAGACAAAGGATACAGAAAAGGAGGCTTGGATAAAACCCTCTTTGTCAAAAATGAAGGAGGGAAGTTAATGGTAGCTCAAATATATGTCGATGACATAGTGTTTGGGGGAATGTCAGAACAAATGGTTAAACATTTTGCTGACCAGATGAAGGCTGAATTCGAAATGAGTCTCATGGGAGAACTGACTTATTTTCTTGGACTGCAAGTCTCACAGATGGAGGACTCAATCTTTCTATCTCAAAGCAAGTATGCAAAGAACATTGTCAAGAAGTTTGGTATGGAGAATGCCAGTCACAAAAGGACCCCTGCACCTACTCACTTAAAGCTATCCAAAGATTCAAGTGGGGTTAAGGTGGACCAAAGTCTGTACAGAAGCATGATAGGAAGTTTGATGTACTTAACAGCCAACAGACCTGACATTGCTTTTGCAGTTGGAGTTTGTGCAAGATACCAAGATGATCCTAAAGTCAGTCATATCAACCAAGTAAAGAGAATTTTGAAGTATGTAAGTGGAACTTACAACTATGGCTTGTTGTACTCTCATGGTTGTGAACCAACTCTGACTGGTTATTGTGATGCTGATTGGGCTGGAAGTGCTGATGATAGAAAAAGCACCTCTGGAGGATGTTTCTTCTTAGGAAATAATCTGGTCTCCTGGTTCAGCAAGAAACAGAACTGTGTGTCTCTCTCTACTGCTGAAGCTAAATACATTGCAGCTGGTAGTAGCTGTTCTCAAATGATCTGGATGAAACAGATGCTTATTGAGTATAATGTCACCCAAGATGTTATGACATTGTACTGCGACAATCTGAGTACAATCAACATTTCCAAGAATCATATTCAGCATAGCAGGACCAAGCATATTGACATAAGACATCACTTTATCAGAGACCTTGTAGAAGAGAAGACGATTAAATTGGAACATGTTGCCACTGAGCTACAGCTGGCTGACATTTTTACCAAGGCACTTGATGCAAATCAATTTGAAAACTTGAGGGGCAAGTTGGGTATTTGCCAACAGGAGGAATTGTAGCAATTAATTTTGCTTAAAACAAGGGTTGAAGGAGTCATTTTTGTTAAGTCTATTGGGTTAATCACATGCTTTCCCATTTCTTTCATAATTATTAAAAAGTTGAATAGACACTCATTTGCCTCCTTCCTCTCTCAACTCTGCAACAAATCCCATTCTCTCAATCAAAGTTCTCTCTCTAGTTGGAACAGGAGGAGACTGAAGGAAACAGAAGGGAAAAGGGTACTGCTGAAGATCAGCTCAATGCTGAAGAAAGTAGCTCCTCTGAAGATGACAGTGCTTAAAGTTTGGTGGAGTTGACAAGCCTGATGCTGGTTCCTGTTGATGCAAGTGTTTTCAGATTTTATTTGTTGTATAACATATAAGTACATGTATCTTTGGCCTATTTGTGGCTAAAGAGGGGGAGATATTTTGTGTTAATTACTTGGTAGACATCATATTTTTTCTGCAGTCATATTCATTCTGCTGCTCTCTATTCTCTGATTGCTTAGGGGTTTTAGCCAAAAATCTGCCAAAGGGGGAGTTTGTAAGTGTTTAGTTATTGGCATGTATTTTTGGTAAAACTAGGTGTGTAAATGTCATGACTGATGTCATAACATTCTGGACTATTAGGTACTTTATGCAGAAAAAGTATGGCATACAGTAGCTACTGTTTATGAGTGTGTATCTGAGCATTTTGCAATGATCACATTTATTACCTTCTACCAAAATCAGTAGACTGGAATTCTGATGTCATAACAAAGGTTAAGACATCCTGTACTGATCTAACAGATATGCAGTTTGGTTAATTCTGAGATTTTTCAGGAAGATGGCTCTTTCCTTCCAGAACAGAATCTCACGTGGACCTTGGGTTAACCTAGCTCAACCCTAATCTGGTTGATAAAGTCTTGTGACCAAGTCTTAAGGTTAAACCTAATTAACCCTAGCATTTTGTGGAAACCCTAACTGAAGAAACAGCTGCATATATATTCAATAGGAATGCTGGTTGCAAAGTAACTCTTTTGACTGAAGATCAATTAGGAGCTGTATAGTTTTAACTGCTGTAATCCAAGCAAGTATCATTGTGATAAGTGACTTGGAATAGGTTTTGATTGTAAGGGTTTTTGTATCACTCAAAGCTTTGAAGCAAGAGTGTTTTGTGTCTCTTGACTAAAGCTTTGAAGCAAAGTCAAGTTAGGTTTATGTATCAAAGCTGTGAAGCACGAGTGTTTGTGTTACTTGATTAAAAAGCTGTGAAGCATAATCAAGTGTATGTTCTGAAGAGTGTCTTCATTATTTCTTTAGACAATTGTTTTAAGTATCACTGCTGTGATTGAGGGGGAGTGAGTAGGAACTCAGGTTTAAGTTGAACTTAGATTGAAGTTGCATTGGGTAGATCTTATGTGAAGGAGATAAACTGATTGGTTTATTCCTGAATTAATATCTCTTATAGTGGATTTCCTCCCTGGCTTGGTAGCCCCCAGAGTAGGTGTTGTTTCACACTGAACTGGGTAAACAATTGACTGTGTTCTTTACTGTTTTTATTTACTATCTTATAGAAAGTCAGATACGGTGTCATAACATTCACTGTGACATTGAGTATCTGCTGCCAGAATTTCACATTCCAACGGGCACACCATGGCTAAAAAGATTTTGCGAGCAGGTTATTATTGGTCCACCATGGAGACTGACTGTTACAATCACGCACGAGTTTGTCACAAATGTCAAGTCTATGCTGATAAAGTACATGTGCCGCCAGTACCTTTAAATGTCTTGACTTCCCCTTGGTCGTTTGCGATGTGGGGAATTGATATGATTGGAAAAATTAAACCAAATGCGTCCAACGAGCACCGTTTCATTCTGGTTGCCATTGATTATTTTACAAAATGGGTCGAAGCTGCATCCTATGCCAATGTCACCAAGCAGGTGGTAACTCGGTTCATTAAGCACAATATAATTTGTCGCTACAGAGTGCCTGAAAAGATCATTATCGATAATGGGTCTAATTTGAACAACAAAATGATGAAGGAGCTTTGTGAGTCCTTCAAAATCAAGCATCATAACTCTTACCCATATCTACCAAAGATGAACGGTGTTGTCGAAGCGGCCAATAAGAACATCAAGAAGATTGTGCAGAAGATGGTGGTAACCTATAAAGATTGGCATGAGATGCTGCCTTTCGCTTTGCATGGTTATCGCACCACTGTGTGTACTTCGACTGGGGCGACCCCATTTTCTTTGGTTTACAGCATGGAAGCAATATTGCTGGTAGAAGTCGAGATTCCTTCTCTTAGGATCATGAGGGATGTTGAGCTGGATGAAAGTGAATGGGTACAGAATCAGCTGGATCAGTTGGAACTTATTAACGAGAAAAGGTTGACGGCTGTATGTCATGGTCAGGTATATCAACAAAGAATGAGGAAAGATTTTGATAAGAAGGTACGACCTCAGTGTTACAAGCCAAGTGACCTTGTGCTAAAAAGGATAATTCTCCCCCAGGGAGATCCCATGGGCAAGTGGGTTCCGACTTATGAAGGTCCTTTCGTGGTCAGAAAAGTTTTCTCCAGAGGAGCGATGATGCTCACGACTATGGATGGAGAGTGCTTCCCTCTCCCTGTGAATGCTGACGTAGTTAAAAAAATAATTTGCATAAAAAATTAGAAAAACCCGGTAAACTGAAAACCGGAAAGGGCGATTCAGGCCAAAGTTAGGGACTTAAAGCAAATGACTACGCTCAGCATAGGATCCTTTGTTTCTTTCCTTCGTTCTGTCACCTGGCATAAGCTCGAAGCTAATCCAAGAATGATATGTTTGAAAACGGGAAGATGGAGGCGTGAGAGTCATAAGAGTCATAGTAGAGTCGGGACTTGATGGATATTTACATTCACATTGCCATTTGTAAACACTTGTTTGTTTTGATTTTGTAATTACTTTCTTCCAAATGTAAATTCCTTTTTTCACAGGCTAAGTCCTCAAAATCAATAGAATATCTTCTTTCAAGTATATGTATATGTTTCTTTTCTCCCTTTTTACTATTTTGTTTGCAAAAGTGTCCAATATTTTGATAAGCATGTGCATATAAACCTCGTGAGCCTTACACGGAAATGGTAATCTAAGTCATGGTCAGTTGATCGCTTGAAATACGGATAACAAACACAACTACTACTGTGCAAGGGGCATGTTTGTTTCTCTGTTTGATAGGATTCTCATTCTCTTTTCTGGTGGATGCCTTGCCAATTTTTTTCACAGCTCCGTGTTGTTGGTAAAGATCATGGGTCAGGGTAATATCAAGATTACAGCAGGTTGGCGAGATCGGCGAACCTAGTTGGAGTTTTTTTTTCCCATAATGGCTTTTATTACGTTTCTTTGCCGCACTTTCATGTGTCATCTTGATTGATTGTTTAGCATTGTCTGCATATAGGATTTTGTTTATAGCCGAATGTTAGTTTTAATACGTTGAATATTTTCTCCTTGAAAAAAAATTGTTTCATTTTACTTAATCCATCCAGTATCACTCTTTAATCGTTTTTTCGGGCATTCTGATACCAATTGTGCCCATTCTTTTGCTTAGCCAAGAGTTTGGAGGAAGGATTTTGGATGAAAACGATGACTGTAATGGTATGATTTTGAGTAGAACCCCGTTGACGATGTACATGCATTGTTTCAATCCCCAAACACTGGAGATATAAGGGAGTTAGACCCTCGTTAACCCCTCTGAGCCTTCGAAGTAGGAGTTTCTTTTCCGTTAAAAAAAAACCTTGTTTTTTTTAACCAGGGGCAGGGTACATGTTCAGTTAATTTGACCAAGCATTCAAATTTAAGAAGGAATGTCCTATCTGAGGATCATCACATTTTATCTTTCGCGTCATGAGATCAAGAGAAATGTCTAAACCACGATGTTCATTTCCTCACAAAGTCCTGAGGTCGAGATCGAATTGATACAATAATGGATATCCCTCGCCGACCAAGGAATAAGGCATTTGTTTTCTTAAAAAAAAGAGAGAAAGAAAGAAAAAGTTCAAAGACCTAAAGTCATATTGACTTGTTCGAAGTGGAAAGTATGAATAAAGAAAGAAACAAAAAGCCCCGCTAAGTCGGAACTTGAAAACAAGTCGCTTAGGCAAAAGTTAGGGCATCCCACTGGACTCCTAATTTTAAAATTCAAGAGATTTTGTCCAGGCAAAAGTTAGGGAAAAGAAGAGCCTAAAAGGCCTAAAAAGATTATCCAATAAAATTTTCATCAAAAGAAGAGGAACAATGATATCAAAAACAAAAGCAGCAGAAGTTAAGTGATAATCATGTTGGAGAATTTGTCGTGATCACTCAACCATTACAAATCCTTTTGAAAGATGAATGCTTGTGATAAGTCAGCTGAAATTAGGACAGGAGAATATCACGAAGAGGGTGGGCACCAAATAACTTGAGCCTTGAAAACCTTTTTTTCTAAAAACCTCGAACCAGGCCACATTACAACCTCTAAAAGTCCTAACTGAAACAAGGGTTTAACTCGAAAGCATACTACAACAGGATAACGTTTCCTAAACTCCCAAATATGTGTTGCATATCCATGTTGGTATCTTATCACCTACATCTTGACTCGTTTTTGTTTTAAAAAAAAGAGGGGAAGGAAAGTTTTAAAAACTTTTTTGCACTCTAGCCAGTGATTCATTCACAACAAAGATGTGACACTTTGTTAAGATTTTCAACTTCAAGGCTTAAATAATCATCGCATCAGGTCTGTCATTCCCAAAATAAACATCTTTCTGCATGCAAAACATTTGTTTGATATCAAAAAAGAATTTACACGTTGAACACCTGTAAAGAGCTTAATGATTGTCAGGAAGGGAATATTTGGTCTTCTTCTGCTAGACAGGACCCGTGTATGAATAGGACTTTACCTACCCCCAATGAAGTTTCGTTTCCACAACGAAGTTTTGTTGCCCCAGGAATCTTCTTTTAAAGGCTTCATTTTGAGACTCTGGATTTGAAGATTTCGCATATCCCTAACAGAGTTGCCAACAGAGATCCCTCGCCATGACTTCTCATTTCCCAGCCAATCTGTTGACTGAGGCATCCTTATGTTAAGATCTTTCCTTATCCCCAGTAAGGTCGATACTGTGTGACTATCTGCATGATCCATCCAATGGTTGCATTCCAAGAAATCTCTCCCCAACAAAAGTCTTCAATAGAGTTATGTCTCCCCGGTGAAGTTCTGTTTCTTTAGCAGAGCTTTATTCCCCGAGAAAAGGTTTTCACCTCTCGCATCGGGTTTGTTGTCTTGGTATCATCCTCAACACGGCTGTGTGCTGTCTTTTCCAGAGATTACAGTCTTGCCCTGATCTTCTCCCTCAAAGTCTAATCTGCAGATGACGTCCCTTTCCAGAAGCTACAGTGTCGATCTGATCTTCCCTAGGATTTTGTAATTTATTTTTGCAGCTCCTCTCAATGTTTGTGGCCCGTTTCTACTGGTTGCTCGGTTGTTATTCCCCACGAAGCATCGTCTCTTCAAGGTTCCCTCTATAGTGTTTCCCCATATTTTTCTCCTCTCCTTTGGATTTTGCAACTTAATTTTGCAAGTCATGTCAGATTCTGACTTCTTGGTTATTGGCTTCTCAATTTGCCATTCCCCAGTAAAACTTTTAAATATGCATCATTACATTGCATCTACCAAAACATGTAGCATTTCCATTATATGGAACATTGGCTATATAGAAAGAATTCAGACATGCATCGGAACTTAAGCCATTTTTGTTTCTGTTGTCCCCAGTGAATTTTCTAATACTTCGAATTAAATCCCCAGCGAGGTCTTTGTCCTCATTATCTCAGTTTCCCTCCCCATGCCAATATCCTTTTGACGTCAATCATTTGTTTGTTTGAGTATCTACTCTTGACTGTAGTTCAGTTTCGCCCTGGCGCGGTCTTCTCGGGTTTAGTCGTCACTACCCTCTCCATTTCATTCCAATGTTTATTGATGCACCTTTAGAATACCAGTTTCATCCTGATATTCACTTTCAGCAAGTTTTTAGGTGTATGCCCTAATCTCCTTGCTTTGGGTTGAGCTCAGAGTTTTGTCTCCTCACCCTGTGCATGAAATCCAGTTTCGTCCTGGTACTCATCTAGTTTAGTTTCGCCTAACTAGTTATTGAGTCGAGTTTCGTCTCGTTTTTGCTTTCATACTGTTTACCTTGGGTTTTGGTAAACAACCGCTGATCCTCCAAATGGTTACTTATTTGGTTACTCGTAGGATCGATCAGATTGATCCTATGGACATAGGTTGATTTTGAAGTTTGATTAAATTGGATAAGGCTTTAAGTAAATTGTTTCAAGTAAATTGCATAAAGGAAAGGCTTGGTAAAATAAACAAGGCTTTAAAGTAAAGGTTCGACAGGAATTTAAAGGAGAAAAGCAAGTAAAATGCTGGAAAAGTAAATGACTTTAATTGATAAAATTGGTGTTTCACACATACATTTCTCAACAATTCTTTCGCTCACACTGGGTACTTGAATCTAAATGAGTGACTATGTATATAATTGTGAACACACGCGAGAAACTACATGTCTACTCCTATTTATACTAAAACATTCCAAGTAACCGTCGGGCAGTTACACTGCTTCGAGATCAAGCCACTTGGCACGTTCTCCATGCTCGACGCTCCAGATCCTTGCACGTTTGCACGTAGTAACTGCTGGAAACCGTTTTCCCTCCAAAGCTTTGAATTTCAAACTGCTCCACTCTGGACCATCGAACACCTTCATCAAGAGACGTCTTCTACGAAAACTCCTTCGACGTCGAAGGCAACCAGCCTTCTTCCTTGGAAGAAATCTTCTAAGTATTTTGCCATCTTTCGACGGGCACTTCGACAGGCTTAGCCAGTCGAAAGCATCTTTCAGCTTTTAATGGCTGACATCAATCAAAACAAAGGTGTCGAATTTAGGAGCCAACAAATTGCCCCCCAAGAATGCCTTATTTCGACTCTGAAAGAAAAAGGCATTCTTTGAAAACGCCATTCGACACCTGTTTTTCCACGCTTAGTCACAAGTTAACTTGTGCACTTTTTGTTGCTTTTTACCAACTATTGGCAATCCCAAGAAACCATCATTGATTTGATCCTAGGACGTCACTTTCAGTACGGCGTGCAGTACCAAAACGTCACTTCAGAATTTGTCATTATGACAATTCTCAAAAACGAGGACGCACGCTGCGTCTCTCTACTTCTGCAGAAACGGCCAAAGCAACAAGGGGCTGCCACGCGTCCCACTAATTCCTGCAGCATTAAATGACATTTAATGTCCTCGTTATTGGGGATTTCTCCCACTACTATAAATAGTAGTGAACATCCCATTGTGGGACTTTTTACGCAAACTAGCCTTCAAACTTCCTTGTTTTCGTACAAGCTTGCTCTCTTTGCAGAAAAAACTCTTCCTTTTTCACTTCATCTTCATCCTCAACAATGGCCTCTGCTTCTACTGCTTCCAAGACTAACGCACCAACTGAACAACATGTTAAACCCAAGGTCTTCGTTACTGCTCCGGTAGTAAACTCTACAGGGAAACGAAGGGTTCCTGAACCTTCTGACATCTCCGTTCGCGATGCTTACTCGCGCCACTTGATGATCCCGGTTGGATACTCCAACCAGATCTTCGCAATGTCTGGCCCCATGAATCCAAGCATCTCTGAAGCTCTGAAGATCAAGAGCTATTTCCCCATCGTCGAGAAACTCAAGCCAGTAGCATGCGCCAAGAAGGACGCAGAAGACAACGAAGACCCTACACGCGAAAAAATCGACCTCCGCTTCTTCAACAGAAGTGTTAGGGTCTTCAGGTCTTGCCCTAATCTGACTTCCGACTATGTTGCTTGGCTAACAAAGTTGGAGAAACATCAAACTCCAGTCTGGAAGGAAATGGGAATCTTCGACTTAGTGATGCTGTCGAAGACAGGCTTAAACTACTCCCCAGAAATGCTGATAGCTTCATTGTTGTTCTGGGATTACTCTCACTTCACTTTTCATCTTCCATGTGGGATGTTAACCCCCACACTCTTCGACGTAGCAGCTATTACTGGCCTTCGACCAACTGGAGATTATTTCGACCCGGAGGAGATGTCGGAGGACCAAATTGGCTTCTCTGAGACCAAGCCAACATACACTACCTTTATCAACCATTATCACGACAGGTCGACAGACGCGGTGTCGGATGTCGAACACATAGCGTTTCTAGCCTTATGGCTAACTCGCTTTGTGTTTTGCTCGAAGTCTCTACAAGTGACCAAAAAGATGGTCACTCTTGCTACCCAACTGCATCACCGCCAGAACATCTGTCTGGCAGAACTGATTCTGGCCAGTCTTTATGACTCGATCAGCAATGGGGTCACTCTTCTGAAACATGTCGAAGATAGGGCCAGCTTGCTACTCGCTGGGCCTTTCTGGCTACTTCAACTGTGGCTCAACGCCACTTTCGAATCTTTCTTACCCAAGAAGATTCAGATAAATGAACAAGCCCCAGCGATAGCTAATAGACGTATCGAAGGAATTAGGCTGGCTCTGCTGACACCTGTGGAAGATGGGCTGGAGTTTCAACAAACCTTCACTAACTTCGTTCTGATGTTCGCTCGAAGGAAGGAATTTGTTTCAACTATGGCTCCATTTGCTCAACGGAGGGTGGGGCCAGCATGGTTCACAAGGCCACATCCAAAGGAGTCGAGCGGTCCCAATGTCGATGAGCACACCATACTTTGGGAGGCGTTCCTGACACCCAGGATCATGCCTCTTCGATTTAAGAGTTCTAAGACTCATTTGAGTCTGCTTGCCTATCAACCAAATCTGGTATCTCGCCAATTTGGTATCATCCAAACCCTGCCTTCTCCGATTTTTCAAAGAGAGAAGTCAATGTTGTACTTCTGCAACGATTATACAGAAGAAGCTGCCATCAAGCATATCGGAAGATATGCTGGTCGAACAATCCTCTCGCTGTTTGACTACCAGCTTAATTTCCTTTGCTCACCATCCTTCGAGGAGTGGTGGAGAAGCTATTATGCTGAGTACTTCTTCGACGAGAAGGACTTCATGGCAGAGTTGCAGAAATCTTTTGTCCTTGTGTTGGACAAAGTAAAGAAATGTAAGTTCATGCTCTCACATTACTTTTTGTCTTTCTCTTCGATTGCTAGCCTGTTAACCTTTTCTTTTTCTTTCAGTTGTTCGAAAGCCTCTAGCCAAGAAGGCTACAGAAGGCCCACAAGGAGGAGGCCCTTCAACAAAACCTCTACCGCCGGCGAAGACTACAGCGCCGGCGAAGACCATAAGCAACCAACAAGGGGAAGGCTCTTCGAGGAAGCCTCCTGTATCGGTAACCAGATTTTCTTCATTTTTCTTCTGGCTTTCGATTTTTGATTTTCGATGCAATTACTTAATCGAATTCCTGTTGGTTTTCTAGGCCCCTTCGCCCAAGAAACGGGCAGCATTGGTGGTCGAATCTGGGAGTGATGACGAAAGTGATTCCCCTCCTGCTCCCTTAAAGAGGCGAAAGTTAACGAAGGACGCTTCTGTTCCTGCTCCTGCTCCTGAAGGTCGAACCGTCAGAATAAAGGTCGCTGTGAGAAAGCCTAGGCCACCTACAGTGATTATCGAGGAGCCAACTGAGGAGGAACTGAACGCTCTTCTTACCAAGCCTGTCGAAAGTGACAATTCCAGCCCTGGAGCTGAAGTTAATCCACAGGTAATCTATTGGACCCTTTTTATAACTTAGGCATAGATACCAGTATTCGATTGTGTCTCTTTCGACATCTGAAGATTTGTCTTCTTTCTCTTTTTCAGGACACTACTGAAAGTTCTCCACCAAGGACTTCAGAAACTCTAGAATCTGCTGACCTTAGCAGGCCTCAGGAAAAAGATTTGGGCAATGACGAAGCCCATACTGAGAATGAGGCCAATGCTGAAACAGTGGAGAAGACAACAGAAGAACCTATGGTGGAGGAAACACAGCCAGAAACGGTTCATGTGGTGGACTTGTCGTCAGAAGAGAATCCTGAAGGAAGAGACCAAGGCAATGGCGAAGAGAATCAAGATGCTGTTGACGAAGAGAACCAAGGTGGTACTGGCGAAGGACACGCTAGCGAAGAGCCACAAAATGACGCTGGCGAAGGACCCCCGGGTGATGTTAACGAAGAACCACAAGTCGACGCTGGTACCGCCTCAGTCCAAGTCGAAGAGCAACCAATCGAGGCACTCAGCATTCAACAGCCTCCAGTCCAAGATAATACTGTGGCAAGGGTTACCTCCTCAAAGCACAGGTCAAAAGAGGACTTGGAAATCTTGAAACAAACTGATCCAGTTAGCTACCTCAATGCCATCATTGAGAGTAAGAGTTCATCTGACACTAGTCAGGAAATTCCTACCCTGTCGGGGAAGTCTACTGAAACTTCTCCTCTTGATGATGCGTTGGCGAAGATTAAGGCCCAGTTCTTCAAGAGGGATTTGATGAAGACTTTAGAGGGGGACCCCACTGCTCCATCATGCTTAAAGGAGGTCTTGAATGCTGTTGACTTCGAAGCTGTAGCCCCAGAAATCTCAGACTTGATCATGGAATTACATTCTATGATTGATCAAGTTTCAGCGGATTACAGGCGCCAACGAGGTTTTAACAGTCAGCTCGAAGTGCTGCATGGCAAAAGCTCATCTGCGTGGACTTCTGTCTCAGATTCGACTTCTCGAATTGCCGAGTTGTCGAAACAAAAAGCGTCTGCACAGGAAAGATTCGATGCCATTGAGCGAGAGAATGTCTCCTTCCGAGCACAAATCGCAGAGATAGAGGCGAAGATAAACGCCAACACTGTACTCCAGGAGGAAATTCTTTCGACCATCTCAGACACTGAGAGCCAGACTGAGATCAAGCAAGGCCTGGAATTCGCTGAGAGGGCCCAAAGCCTCGACGCTCAAATTGCCAAGCTAGTGCAGGAAAACTCTTGGTGCAAAAAGAGGTTGGAGCTGCAGCATGCCAAGTATCTTCGACTCAAGAATTCTCTTACCTTTTGATTGATTCTCTTTTGTAACCATCTTCTGTAATCGTTTTCGACAACAATTGCCATCTTGGCTGAAATTAATAAAAATTTCCATTTTGGCATTTTTTATGGTTAATTTAGCTTGGTCTTTTATTATTTTATTTTTATCTCTTGAAGTATAGGCTTATATTTTTTCAAATATTTACCATTTACTCTCAAGAGCCTCTTATCACCACTTACCTCTTCGACTTCATAGGCTCCACCAGAAAAAGTTTGGATAACTCTAAAGGGTCCTTCCCACTTGGGTGACCATTTCCCCATGCTTCGATCCCGTCGATCCATGGGAAGAATTACCTTCCAAACTAGTTCTTCAGGCAAAAATACCTTAGGTTTTACCTTTCTATTATAAGAGTCTTCTACTCTTTTCTTCTGAAGCCTGAGTAAATCGAGAGCGTGTAATCTCTCTTCGTCTAAATCCACCAGTTCATCTAACATCATATTCCAATAAACCTCAGAAGGAATATCATAATGCCTCTGAACTCTTGCAGATTGAAGACAAATTTCTGCTGGCAATACTGCATCATGGCCAAAAGTTAGCCTATATGGTGTTGTACCAGTGGCTTCTTTTGGGGACGTTCGACAAGCCCATAAAATCTGGTCTAACGTCTTATGCCAATTCTTTGGTTTCTTCCCAACATGTTTCTTTATCAAGCCAATCACCACTTTGTTAGCTGCTTCGACTTGACCATTCGCCTGTGCATAGTAAGGCGTGGATGTTAGGAGTTTGAAACCTGTTTCCTGAGCAAATTCCTGCATCTTTCGACCAGTGAAAACTGACCCTTGATCAGTTGTTATTGTCTCAGGGATTCCATACCTAAATATAATGTTCTTTTGAATGAATTCAATGACATTTTCTTGGTCTACATTGACTAAAGGGACAGCTTCGATCCATTTAGTAAAATAATCAATGCCTACCAATATGTATTTCTGACTCTTTGATGATGCTGGTCGAATCTCTCCAATGAGATCCAACGCCCATCCTCTAAAGGGCCAAGGCTTCACTATCGAGTGAAGTTCGCTTGCTGGTACATGTTGGATGCCTGTATGAACTTGACACTCTTGGCAGCCTTTGGCGAACTCAACACAATCTTTCAGCATAGTGGGCCAATATAGTCCTTGTCGAAACAACAACCATTTCATCTTATGGCCTGCTTGGTGAGCCCCACATGCCCCAGCATGCGTAGTCGAAAGGGCTATGTATGCTTCAGTTTCACTTAAACATTTCAGCAACACCCCTTCAGGCGTCTTCTTGAATAACTCATTACCCATGAGCACAAAACTCAACGCCCTGTATTTTGTTTTTCGTTCTGTCGGAGCTCCTGGATTTTGAAGATAGTCCACAATGGGTTTCCTCCAATCTTGCTCTGACAAATTATCAATGAACGAAATCTCAAAGTTTGAGTGATCAGCATATCCCAACCTCGTCGATTCCAAGTCTGATGGTGATAGACAAGTTGCTTTTATCTTTTCCCGAACTTCGATTGCTCTTTGTAGTTTCGTTTTTGAAATCTTATACCCAGATGCAATTTGTGCCAAGTCATTGGCTATTTGATTTTCGACTCTGGGTATGTGTCGAATATTGACACTTTCAAATTGTTTCAATAAACGATTTGCTATCACAAAGTACATAATGAGATTCTCTCTTATGCATTTATATTCCTTTGTGACTTGCTTGATGATTAACTCTGAGTCTCCCATTATTTCGACTCGAGTTGCCCCCAATTCCAACAATATCTCAAGGCCAGTAATTAGAGCTTCATACTCGGCCTCATTGTTCGAACAAGAACCTTCTATTTGGTACTTGAATGTTGTTGGAATTTTATCTGGAGAAATAAGCAAGACTCCTACTCCTGTTCCATTTTTATGGCTGGAACCATCGAAGTAGAATTTCCAAGGTTCTATCTCCACATAATTAATATCCTCGACTTGAATTGAGTGGTCGACTATGAAGTCTGCAACCACTTGTCCTTTTACTGCCTTAAGAGGCATAAAGGTCAAGGAGTATTCAGTTAATGCTAATGCCCACTTGCCAATTCGACTATGCAAGATAGGTTTCGACAACATATATTTGAAAACATCAAAATGAGACGAAACATAAACATCAACTGGTTTTATATATTGCTTGAGTTTTGTACAAGAGAAATACAGACATAGACACAATTTTTCAACTTCGCTATATCTAGTTTCTGCATCATTCAAAACTCGACTGAGATAATAAATGGGTCTTTCGACTCCATTCTCATCCTCTTGGGCTAACATACTTCCCAGAGTTTTGTCAGATGCAGCTATGTACAATCTCATACTCCTATTACTACAAGGAGGCACCAAAATAGGTGGCTTAGTGAGGTACCCTTTGATCTTGTCGAAGGCTTCTTGTTGCTCTTGCCCCCATTCGAACCCCTCTTTGTTCAGTCGAAGTAAGGGTGAAAAGGCCTGAGCTTTCCCACTTAGGTTAGATATAAACCTTCTCAAGAAATTTATCTTGCCTAAGAGAGATTGCAATTCCTTCTTATTCGATGGCGCTTTCGCTTCCAAAATTGCCTTCGTCTTGTTCTGATTGATTTCGATTCCTTTCTTGTGGACAACGAAGCCCAAGAAATCTCCAGCTTTCACACAGAACGCACACTTCAAAGGGTTCATCTTCAGACCATGTTCTCTCATTCTTTCGAATGATTGTCGAAGGTGGTCAATATGATTCTTCCTGGAAACAGATTTTATAACAATATCATCAATATAAACTTGCATAAAAGTGTTAATAAAATCATGGAAGATACTATTCATTGCTCGCTGGTACGTTGCCCCAGCGTTTTTTAGGCCAAAAGGCATCACTACCCATTCGTAAGTGCCTAAGGCCCCAGGGCATCGAAAAGCCGTTTTCAACACATCCTCTTCAGCAATGAATATTTGATTATATCCTGAATAACCATCGAGCATACTCAGGTATTCGTAGCCAGCGGCAGAATCGACTAGCATTTCCGCCACAGGCATAGGATATTCATCTTTGGGGGTGGCAGCATTCAAATCTCTGAAATCTATGCACACCCTTAATGTGCCATTTTTCTTAATTACTGGCACAATATTTGCAATCCATTCGACATACCTTGTAACATGGATGAATTTGCATTTCAGAAGTCTTTCGACCTCCGTTTTGATCTTCGACAATATTTCTGGAGCGAAGCGTCTTGGACTTTGCTTGATTGGCTTCTTTCCAGGTTTGATTGGCAACTGAAGTTCTACCAATCCTCTGTCGAGACCAGGCATTTCGTCATAATCCCATGCAAAACAGTCTTTAAACTCTTTCAACAATTGGATTACTTCCAACCTAAGTTCTGGATCAATTTTGGCACTGATGTAAGTTGGCCTTCTTTCTGATCCTTCGCCTAAATTGATTTCTTCTAAAGGGTCTTGTGCTAACATCTTAATGTTGTTCGCCAAGGGATCCTTTTCGAAGCCCAAAGGCTCATCGTCATAGATGGCGTCGAGCCTCTGTTCCTGCATTTCGTCTGGCATGATATCAGGAGGTTTTGGATCGAAATCCTTTCCTGGGCCAACAGCAGATATTTGTTGATCATTGGCCTGTGTGGCCATGTACTTTACTTCGGCTTCGAGAGCCGTTATCATCTTGGTTTCGGCCACATAAGCCGAAATTCGCTTCAGAGATTGTGACTCAGTCATTATCACTGAATTCACTTCCCCAACCAGTTGGTTGGATATCAGTTAGCCCACTGAAGTCTATGTGGGACAAGTCTTCTCTGTCCCATTGGAAACCATGCTCAGGATGCAGGTATAGGGAACAAAAGGTGTTTGGCGCTGGCGCCATGTCGAAGTCAGGAGTTGGACATGGCCCTATGTGAGCCAAGTTTTTGTCGAAATCTGCCACACCCAAGTGATTCACTTCGCCAAGGTAGTAGCTTTGATCTGCCTCTATGTTTTCGACCATCCCATCTGGACGCCATAGCAACAGTCTTTGATGCATCGATGAAGGCACAGCACCTACACCATGAATCCACTCACGGCCTAACAAAAGGTTGTAGTTAGGTTTGGCCGATATGACCATGAACATTGTTGGTCGAAGGATCGACCCCACTTTGATATCTAGCTGGATCACTCCCATGGTGGTCCCAATGCCGCCCTCATAGTTCGACAGGACCATATTGTGGGGTTTAATTTCCTCATCTCTTTTGCCAATCTTCCTTAGCATGGAGTGAGGGATAATATTTATAGTTGCCCCACAGTCGACCAATATTTTGTTCACAGTGGTCTCTTCGAGCTTAGCCCTTATGAACAAAGGTTTGAGGTGATTCTTCATCGCCTCTGTAGGTGGCTCGAAGAAGCCATTTTGTTCCTCTGTAGTGCCATTGTCCATGACAAAATAGCACACTGGCCTATGTTTGGCCATTTCTTGTTCCACCTCCCAGTCACTGGCTTCGACTTCTACCTGTCGATTGAATTCCCTAGGCAGTACTGAAACAATATTCACCATTATATCCAGAGTATCGTCGGACTCAGCATCATCTTCGTCTTCGACTTCACTTTGGTTAGGCCAAACTAGCCTGTTGGTAACTGGTTCTCTCTCAAGAGGCTTTCTTTGTTTCCTTTGAGGCACATTCGAACTAGTTTCTGCCTTAGGTTCGTTGGCAGCCTCCCTTTCAGCTTTTCGCCTCCTTTGATATCTCCTCCACTGAGATCGAGACATAGGATTTTTACCCTTGTAGTTGCTGGACACTTGAGCAACCTTAGGTACAGCAACTTGAGGCTCTTTCTTTTGAGTCAGAGAGGAACCTCTTGGCACATCGAAGGAATGCCACTTCTCTTCATTTGGCCTTTTTCGGCCAGAAGTTTTGTACCAAGTGTCTACTGGTACATTGGTTGGAGGCCTAAAAGTCACTGGCCTCTTGTCTTGATTAGAACCCCTTCTGGGATCATGTCGAAGGTCAGCATTCTCCCTTCTCTTGTTTGCTGCTCTCACACCTTGAATGTGCTCAGCAGCTTTTTTATCAAAGATCGAACTGCATCTTGGACACAGCATCACCTCTGATTTCTTCTTCTGGCATCTTTGTAAAAAATCTGCCAAGTTTTCGTTTTCCCGAGGGAAAGCCGTTTTATTAGCCTGCTCTTGCCTTATGGCCTCTTCTGATGCTTTAGGATCAGAAAGTTCAACCATGTTGATATTCATTGTATCTTTACTAGCAAGAGTTAGTTGCTTCATTTGTATTTCCAGATTCTCCGTCTGGCCTTGAACAGTGGCCAAGTGGGAACTGGGCTTTGGTCCAGTTTTTTGTGTTTCGGCAGTCTTCGACTTCGGGTCTTCGACCGCTTTCTGGACAGCCTCAATTGTCTTCCTGGATAAATTTCCAGAAAAACTGCCAAAGATTGGCATGTTGATGTGGTCCTTTGATACTTCGACCATGGTAATTCCTGGCTTCTTCGACGGGATGCTGGTTGCCTCTATCATGTTCACCTCAGAGGGTTCTGCATAGTGGGCTTCAGCCTCCAGTGGATTGGAGTCGACAGCCATGGGGGATTTGTCCGCAAACTTTAATCTCCCTTCCTCAATAGCGTCTTGCACAAGATTCCTGAAAAGAAAACATTGAGAAGTTTTATGGCCCAAAAAATTATGATATTTGAAAAAACCTCTCTTCTTTCTTTGATCAAGAGGAGGCACTTTTACCCCAGGGGGTACTATCATTTGGCCATCTTTAACTAGCAAGTCGAATATTTCATCACATTTTGTGATGTCAAAACTATAAGTCTTTTTTGGGAACCTATCGTTGGTCCTGTCTGGACCAATGGGATTTTTCCCATTTGAGGGGACTAATTGTTTACAAGAGTATGGTGGCCCTTGTTTTAGTTCTGCTAAATCGACTTCTCCTTCTTCGACAGCTAAAGTATCGTCGAAGGATTCTAGATCTTCATCATCCATCTCAACGTACGCTATTCTCTCTCTCTTATGAGTTTTCGTTGCCTTAGCTTTTTCAGCTTTGAGGCGTTCGACCTGTCGAACTCTATCGGCCAGTTGGGCCATGTCTCTTAGGTACTGGGTGTCTAGCTTCTTCCTAATGGAGTAATCTAAACCGCCTGCGGCTATTTCGACCAACTCATGTTCTGGCACTTGTGTAAAACATCTCGCCTTAAGCAACCTAAACCTATTCAGATATTCGTCAATAGGTTCAGTGAAACGTCTCTTCACACTGGCCAGTTCTTTCAGGCTTATCTTGGTTTGCCCCATGTAGAATTGTTCATGGAACAATCTCTCCAACTGGGTCCAATGATGGATCGAATTGGGGGGGAGAGTTGTAAACCAAGTAAAAGCGTTCTTGGTTAAAGAACTTGGGAAGTATTTGATCCTTAGGTTTTCATTATTTGAAATGTCTCCTGCTTCGATCAAATACCTCGCCACGTGTTCGACAGTAGATTATGTCGTGTCCCCAGAGAACTTAGTAAACTTGGGGACTTTGCTCCTAGGAGGTAAATCCGTTTGTAGCACATATTCTGACAATGGAGATGTAAAGTTGGGCCTTCGAAAGCCCATGTTCATTCCATTCTGAGTCATGATCCTTTCGATCATGGTTGCCAGATTGTTTTCCAAACCCATGTTTTGGTGTTGGATATGCTGAACTACTTCGTCAGCATTTTGGTTTCTGTTCACTAACCTTACCTCTGGGGCTATTACCCTAGGTTCTTCGACAGGTTGTTCGACAGGCTGTTGAGCCTGGTTAATGGTGGTTTCTTCCTCTACAAATATCCCCTGATTTCCCCTTATTTGTGCCCTTTGGGGCTGTCGGATAGGTGGGGGTACTCCAAAGAAGTCAGCCAAACGCGTCATTTGCGCTGTAACTTGCTGATTCGATTGAGTAGTATTTTGTATTAGAGGATTTAGCACCGTACTCAAAGTTTGTGCCAACATTTGCACCATATCATGGTTGCTTTCGTCCATCTGTTGCCTCAAGACTGCTGTCGAGGCATTTGTAAGGCCATGGGCTACTTGGGACGTTCCTCCTAAGAGTTGAGTCCTATTTCTATTCGCCATGCCTACTCCAGAGCCTTGGAGTGGCGAAGAAGCACTCACGAAAGGGTCTGAATAAGTGGACGCAGCATTCGTTAGGCTTGCCACTTCAGAAGTTGGCATGCCATAGAATGGAATGAATCCTGGGGGAACCACAGGCCTTGGGCCTATATTTCCCCTTGGTGGGGGGGTTCCCAAGGGTATTCTGGGGCCTGTTAACGAAGTTATTGGCCCCGTAGTTGTGACTGACACTGCTGGTATCGAACCAACATTCGTCGCTTCACTCACGGTCATATTAATCGTTGCTCCCACACTCGTTTGTGGGATTTCGTTATTGTTTGGCGGATTCGCCATCTCTTCCCTTCTTCTGGCAGTATTGTTATCGTTAGTGTATATTCTACCACTCCTCAATAACATACAACTCGAAAAGATGAGATTATTTTCAACAATCAACACACAGTCCCACCGGGTGTGCCAATTTGTTTACCTTGGGTTTTGGTAAACAACCGCTGATCCTCCAAATGGTTACTTATTTGGTTACTCGCAGGATCGATCAGATTGATCCTATGGACATAGGTTGATTTTGAAGTTTGATTAAATTGGATAAGGCTTTAAGTAAATTGTTTCAAGTAAATTGCATAAAGGAAAGGCTTGGTAAAATAAACAAGGCTTTAAAGTAAAGGTTCGACAGGAATTTAAAGGAGAAAAGCAAGTAAAATGCTGGAAAAGTAAATGACTTTAATTGATAAAATTGGTGTTTCACACATACATTTCTCAACAATTCTTTCGCTCACACTGGGTACTTGAATCTAAATGAGTGACTATGTATATAATTGTGAACACACGCGAGAAACTACATGTCTACTCCTATTTATACTAAAACATTCCAAGTAACCGTCGGGCAGTTACACTGCTTCGAGATCAAGCCACTTGGCACGTTCTCCATGCTCGACGCTCCAGATCCTTGCACGTTTGCACGTAGTAACTGCTGGAAACCGTTTTCCCTCCAAAGCTTTGAATTTCAAACTGCTCCACTCTGGACCATCGAACACCTTCATCAAGAGACGTCTTCTACGAAAACTCCTTCGACGTCGAAGGCAACCAGCCTTCTTCCTTGGAAGAAATCTTCTAAGTATTTTGCCATCTTTCGACGGGCACTTCGACAGGCTTAGCCAGTCGAAAGCATCTTTCAGCTTTTAATGGCTGACATCAATCAAAACAAAGGTGTCGAATTTAGGAGCCAACACATACCTTGGACCATTTGATGGTGGTCGTTTACCGAGTGCAGTGTTCGTATTGCGTCCTTGGTTTGAAATCAGTCTCTTTGGATCCTTGGATTCTTCTATCAGTTTTCATCACTGTTTAACCATTGATCTGAGACCAGCAGATGCTTTGAGAAACATGCACTCTCATCACTTTGCTATGGGTCGAGTTTTTCCTCGTTACCCGTGCATGAAATCCAGTTTCGTCCTGGTACTCATCTAGTTTAGTTTCGTCTAACTAGTTTTTTGGGTCGAGTTTTGTCTCGCTTTTGTTCCTTATTTCTGGGATTCTTTCAGTTCCTTCATACTGTCGATCTTAGTTGAGATCAACAAGTGTTCCTAGAATCACGCACTCAAGCCACTTTGCTTTGGGTCGAGCTCAAAGTTTCGTCTCCTCACCCACGTACGTTTTCTTTTCCAGAGCTTAGTTTCTCCTATACTCTGTGGTTTGAGTTTTATCTCACCTTCTTTGAAGCCCAGTTTTGCCCTAGCACATTTGTCCGGAAGTTTAGTTGCGTCTACTCTTCTTTGTTTTAGTTTTGTTTCAACCTGTGTTACAACTTCATTCTGACGCATGCCTTTGGGGTTTTCTGCTTCTTTTTCTTTCTTCTTCAAGAGTGTAAATTTTTAGGTTCTTTTGTATTCAACCATCTTCAACTCTGAACGCTCGAAAGTTGTCACTTTTCTCACTTATCATGTTGAAGATATTTGAATATGGGCAGCTGTTGCACCCCCAAAATTTACCCTCTTGATTTAGGCTTATGTTTCATCATGAATATCATATTGCATTGCATTCATACATTGTGATGGGATCAAAATACCTTAGTTATCAAGTCTTCCTCAAGCTTTGAAGGATGTTTGCATTGACAAGTTGCTCAAGTAGAATCTTATCATATAAACCTCTGGATCTTTCAAGCTCAAAAGTTATTGCATATCTCAAGATATTTTATCCATCTCTTTGGATCATCAGAGGATTGAAGTTTGTGACTGATTATAAGAGGAATCTCTCTTTTGATTCACCAGTCAAATTAGGGTTTTGTTTGATCAAGGCTATTGATCAATGTACAAGTCTTGATTTGGAAGCTACAACATCTCATTGGTATTTGAAAAGTCTTTGTACAAGAAATTTGGTCAACATGCCAAGAGGATTTGAAATTTTGGAGATGATTCATCAGTCTTCTAAGGTGTTAACCAAAACTAGGGTTTGGGATTTTATCAAGATTTCTTGAGAATTTTGAAGTGAAACTTTGTACATGGCCTCTATATATTTGGAAGGTCATGTGTTTGAAGTCTTGATCATCAATTTTGAAGGGAAGTGGATCAATTAATTCAAAGGGGCAAAATGGTCATTTTGGTCAAAATCAGTCAAGGTTGAACAAGTGAACTTTTGGTCAACCATCAATTCAAGGGTGAATTCTTCATATTTCAAATCCATTTTGATCATTGGATAAAAAAGATTGAGGGTTGGGTTGAAACTTGTTCATGAAGAAACCCTAAAAGTTTCTAATTTTGGAAAATAAGGACTTAATTTCAAAAATTCATATTTTATTCACATTTGATCAAAAAATGCAAATGAAGTATGCTTGGAAATATAAGAGGATAATCTTTCATCTCATTTTGGTTTCATGTCCAAATTGGCAAAGAGTCAAGAGTTATAAAGCTTGGAAGTTACAAAATTATAGGTCATTTTCCAAATTTAGTGAATTTCATGTCAAATTTTGAGGACCTTATTGGATTGAATTCCAAAAACTCAAAACTAATGGATTGTAGATCTTTTCAATACCTTTCCAAATTATACTCATTTGTGTCCAAATTCAAAAATATGAGCAAGTTATGAGCTTTGGAATTTTGAGGCATTTCATTGAATTTTGACAAGTATGCAAAATGGCCATTTCTTGCAAACTCAAGTATTAGCCATTCCTTTTGCTTCTAATCAAGCCCATGAGCAATTTGTGACATGTTGAGGCCCATCACACTCACCATTTCATGCCTCATTTGGTTTTGCACTTGTTGGATTGGATTATCAAAAAACTTGCTCAAATGTGCAAATTCACGAACACTCTCTCATTTCAAACAATCATGAGCTGGCACTTTGGGAATGTAATTATGACTTCATTTGGCTCACAAAACGCACAAAAGGAAAGCAAATGCACGAGTGAAACGCAGGCTCCATGTGCATCCTCATTTTTGGCCAAAACTACCGAACTTGCCCTCCAACAGTTTTGAGTGCCAAATACCACTTCTATCCTCTTACCCTCGTTCTATATAACAAGAATCAAGGCTCGGTTTTGAAGGAGGAGGCTCATAATCGCTACATTGAAAATCTGAAAATTTCCAAGCATCTCTGCAAATTGCTTTGAATCTCTCTTCTTCTTGGATCATTCTTCAAAATTCTTGGTGATTCAGCTTCAGTGAAGTAAGGAGATCAAGCCTGCACCATTGGATTGCTTCTGGAGTGAAGGAATCATGTTTCCAGATTTCACATCCATGTGAGTTTCTTGAACTTTGATTTATGTGTTTCAACTTGAATTGATGATGTAAATCATGTTCATTGAGTTGCTAGTTGGCCAATCACTAGGATTGATGTATATTTAAGCTTTGATTCAAGCAGAATTGTTGAAATCGTGTTCATGACTTGGATGTTTGCAGTGAGTTTTTTCAGTTTTTGAGACTTTATTTCTTGATCCATACTTGATCTTTGAGATTGATTCAAATTGCATAATGTAGTATGATATGCTAGCTTTAATTTGCACTTGATTTCATGGATTTTGGTTGAGAAACGAGCATGATTAATGGATCTGAACATAGGCTCATGACCTGTTGTGTTGCACGCGTTTTGCCCTATGCTGGAGGTTGAAGATGAAGTGAGGTGGCGCGTTGTGATTGGCTTGATTCAAATTTTAATGCATTTCATATTATTTGATTTTAATTGATTTTCTGGTTTTTATTTCTTGATCAAAACAATTTAAAAAATTCTGAAAAAATTATCACAAGTCCAAAATAATTTCTACTATTTTGTGTAATTTTCCTGGAATTTTTAAAAATGTATTGATTGGTTTAAAAATTCATAAGTTTAAATAATTGTTTGTTTAAAGAGTATTTTTATTTTAATAGTTCTTTTGATCTAAAAATTCCACAAAAAATGTTTGGAACTCATAAAATAATGTAGAAATTGATTCTGATTTTGGTTTAGCATTTTTTCTATTTTTTATTAGAAATTTAATTTGAGAAGTTTATTTGAAATATTTGTTTCATAATTTTTGTTTTAATACTTCCTTTAATTCAAAAATCCTCAAAAAAATCATGCAAGCTTGTTTTTAATCATGGAGTCTGAATATAATTTTATTTTGACCTTTTTATGAATTTTGGATAGGGTTTTCATTTTTGTCATTTAATAATAGTTTGATTGTTAATTGTTTGTTTGATTTTTATTTTAATATTTCCTCTAATTCAAAAATTCCACAAAAAATCAGGGATGTGTGTTTTTAATTCTAATATTTGAATATAATTTTGGTTGGATATTTTCTGATTTTTGATTAGAGTCTTATTTTGAGATGTGAATATTTGTTTAAATGATTAATTGTTTGAATTTCATTTTTATTTTTGACTTTTCTTTAATTCAAAAAATTTGGAAAAATAGGTATTCTGACGTCTTGAGTTTTTTCATGTTTGATGTATATTTGTTCTGATTTTTTTTTTGGAATTTTGGTCTTATATAATCAATATTTAAAATTAAAAGTCAAAAATTAGGGTTTTGTTGCTTATTGTGCAAGTTTAATTTTTAAAACCATTATGGCCTAGATTTTCAATGGAATTTAAGTCTTGATTATGGTTCATGAATGTATGGAGGATGTGAAAACCATTTTTCTTGAATTATTTAACTTGGTTTGATATTTTTCCATGAATTAATTTGAAAACTTGTCTAGTTTTGATAGTTTGGCCAACTAGTTTTGAACTTTAGGCCTCATTTGATCCCCTCCTCACCCATTCATGAACTTAAGACTTGCTTTCTGACTTCTAAACACTTCAAATATGCTAAGAAATGTTTTGTGAGAATTATTGAATTCCTTCTCTATTTTTGATGTATTTTTGAAGTGAAGGTACCCGATTAATGTTGCATATCTTGTTGCAATTTGCTTGATGGGCAATGAACTTGAGTGAGGCCTATAATTGGACACCTAATGATCATGTTGGTTCTTTTTATCCATATAAACTCAAGCCATTTCACTTAATGCCCCATGCTTGAATGATTGAACCTTTTGATGCATGTTTTGTGACTTTTTGCTTTCTTGTTGTTTTTTACTTTGAAACTGGAGCTTTCAATTTGAGTTTGAGGCCATTAGATGGCCAATGATAACATGAAGGGAAAATACACTTCAATTATAGTCTCATGAATACTTGAGAGCAATTGATACATATTACTTAAGTTAGTTCTAATCATGAACAAAGCTTGGTTTCTTTCTTTTATCCTTGTTGAATTTTTGAGGCATTTTGAATGCACTTGGGCATCATGTTTTAGAATCAATACTTTAACCTTGTGATCATGTCCTAATCATGTTTTGGAAGCTTTACTTAAAATCTTTGATTGTTACAAGTTCTCTAATTTTGTCCTTGTTTGACTTTCTTCCATGGTTAGCTTGAAATCTAAGTCTTTGATGCATTGTGTGGGATTCCTCTTCTATTATGCTTGTGAGCTGTGATGAAGTATTTGAGTATGATTGAATTGTGGTTGCTACTGACCTTCATGGTCTTTGATTGTATTCTTCTCAAGCTCCCATGATCCTTGATTGATTTCAATTGTCAATTCAATATGGTGATAGAAAGGAGCAACATTCCCCTGACTTTTGACCAAATTGTGCATATGCCTGTTTCTTTTTGTCTATCATATCTAATGTTTCATGTTTTCTCACCTCATTATGGTGTCATGATCCATCCCTTATGCGAGTCATCATTCAATTTATGGGAATGCTAACTTGGTTGTTGAATGTGCGAGGTACTCTGAGAAAAGTTTTCCATTTTTGACTTGAGGCTGCTGTGTTTCACTTTATTTGTGGAACACAATTTATTATATTGGCACTACTCTTGTGTTTGACATATTTGATAGTCTATGCAGGATATATATATATATATATATATATATATATATATATATATATATATATATATATATATATATATATATATATATATATATATATATATATATATATATATATATATATATATATATATATATATATATATATATATATATATATATATATATATATATATATATATATATATATATATATATATATATATATATATATATATATATATATATATATATATATATATATGTATGTGTGTGTGATTATGAATGCTATATATTGTCCCTAGGATCTGTTCATATATGAAAATCTCAATACTTACATCCTGACGAAGTAATTTCTGACTTGATTTGTCTACTGATGCCAGCTTGCTTGAAGTTCTCTAGGTTTCTTTTTATTCTTGTTCAGTTGCTGCGGATAGTTATCCATTTGGTATTACACTATTTCCTTTCTTCTATTTTCATTATGTATAGTTTTGTGTTGCATGATGGGACCTCTGTTGCTGATATATGTCAGGAGGCCCTCTGTTTTGTTTGATACATGTGTTGTGTTTGTGTTTGTTTCTTGATCGATGAGTCACTCAATTTAGAAATTTAAATCACGACTTCGCTCTCAATGCATGTTCCCTATAGGATGTTTATTGTTTTCTTCTTTAATTGTTGATCGATGAGTCACTCAATTTAGAAATTGAGATCACGACTTCACTCTCAGTGCATGTTCCCTATAGGATGTTTATTGTTTTCTTCTTTAATTGTTGATCGATGAGTCACTCAATTTAGAAATTGAGATCACGACTTCGCTCTCATTGCTTGTTCCCTATAGGATAGTTTTGTTAAGCTTCCTTTGACATGTTGATTAAGGTAGGAATCCATGTAGGCTAGCATAGGTTAGGATTTTCCTTTATCCTCAACCTTAGGGTCAATCATTGTATGATAACACTAGGGATAGTGGTAGGCTAGTTTCCCTTAGTTGTTTTTCTTCCTTTACATTTTACATCTTAAAACAAAAATTGTTTTCTTGGCAAATCATAAAACACCTCTAATAAACTCAAACCCCTCTTCAAGGTAAAATATACAAATCAATCTTATTTGTTTGTGCGCCTCTTGGCTTTGCTTTTAAACCTGGTTTATTGATGTTTTTCCATCCTTACCATGCCATGCTATCTTATTATCTTTTAGCCGATGTTTCACCATCGTACATTTGTTTGAAGCCGATGTTTCGCCATCGCACATGTTTGTTATCCTACTTTGATTCTCAATATCATTGTTAGGTGTGATGTTTTGTCATCCATTTTATTGATGTTTCGCCATCTTTGCCATGATATCTTATTATCTTTTAGCCGATTTTTCTCCATCGTACATTTGTTTGAAGCCGATGTTTCGCCATCGCACATGTTTATTATCCTGCTTTGATTCTCAATATCATTGTTAGATGTGATGTTTTGTCATCCGTTTTATTGATGTTTCGCCATCTTTGCCATGATACCTTACTACCTTTTAGCTGATGTTTCGCCATTGCACATTTGTTTGAAGTTGATGTTTCGCCATTGCACATGTTTGTTATCCTACTTTGATTCTCAATACCATTGTTAGGTGTGATTTTTTGTCATCCGTTTTATTGATGTTTCGCCATCGCATACTTGTTTGAAGCCGATGTTTCGCTATCGCACATGTTGTTTATCCTACTTTGACTCTCAATGTCATTGTTAGGTGTGATGTTTTATCGTTTGGTGTTTCGCTATCTTTGACATGTTACTTTGTTATTATTTAGCCGATGTTTTACCATCTCATTTGTTTGTTGTTTTATTTGATGTTTTACCATCTTGATTGTTTTTGTTGTCTTAACTAAAAAAAACACAAACCAACCAAAATATATGAGCCGAACTACAGCTGCTCTGATTCCTAAAAAGGGATACATAGGCATTGGGGTAGGGCCCAATCGAGCATAACTTTTATTTTCCCTACATTGTTTTCTTTTTTTGCATGCATTCCCTTTTCAGCTTTAAGCCATAGATATAGGTTTTGACCACACCCATTAGATTAAGCAACAAGAGTGGATACCGTAGATTACTACGGGCGTGTGGGGTGCTAATACCTTCCCCTCGCGCAACAGACTCCCTTACCCGATCTCTCGGTCGAAAGACCGTGATTTCTTCCTTTTCAGGTTTTCTCGATGTTTACCTTTCCCTTTCGGCGGGATAAAAGACGTTCAGTGGCGACTTCATTGATGTTTCATTACATCCAGATGACAGGTCCGGCCGGGTGGTTTCAAACAGACCTTGCTGACGATGTACAGGCGTTGTTTCAAATCCCAAATAGTGGAGTTATAAGGAAGATAATCCCTAGTCAACCCCTTTGAGCCAAAGAAGTAGGAGTTTTTCTTTCACACAAATTAAAACCCTTAATCACATCCTGGGGCAGGGTAGTTTTCTCAGTCAATTCAGACGCGCATTCAGTCGCAATCTTCTGCTTCGTACACAATGAATGGCATCAAAGACGTCCTTCCGAATCAAAAGACGGTGATGGTTCCGCATGATTGTCAAGACATACAGTCATTATCTCTCCAAATAAAATCCCGCTAAGTCAAAACCTATGAAGGAGACCTAAGGAAAAAAAAATTGGGCATCCCGCTGACTGTAATAAAAAAGAAACAGTTCAGGCAAAAGACAGGGATAGTAAAATCAAAAAGAGTGAGGTCATACAAATCCTCGACAAAAAAGATGCCTGCCTATTCAAAATAAACTGTCAGTATCTGAACCATCACCGGAACATCAAGGACAATATCCCTGAACTCAACTGGGATTCTAAACGTGCAATTAACTGAGCATAGGACTAAAGAATATCACGAAGAGCGGGTGGGTACAAATAAATTTTGAGCCTTTATCCTTTGTTTCTTGAACCATGAATTAGGCCACATTATAACCCTTAAAAGTCCTAGCTGAAGCATGGGTTAGTTCGAAAGCATATTGTTACAAAAGGTATCCTGACTCCTGTAGGGTTCGCTATAAACCCCAAGTTGATATCAAACTTTTACAAAATTTGTTTGCTCTACTAAAAAATGAATTTTCAAACTTCAAGACAAACATAGGCTCTGCATTCTTTAAATGACATTGTTTGCATATGACTAGTTGTTTGACAACAGAGAAATCCGCACAATGGATATTCAATGAACATACATCCTCTCAATGGACAGAATCACCTCAACAGGAAAGACACTTCCAACAACAGGTCTTCCATAAGCAAGGGGAATGACATGATGTCTAACACAGTTGGGGAAGTCTCTTCAAAAGTGCCAAATAACCAGGGGAAGATCTCCATCTGAATCACTTGGGGCATTACGCACGCATTCCAGCAACGAATCATGTGCCATCAAGAAAACATCTTGACAGTACTACAACACAACACTATGGACGGTGACAACGCCCTACATCCTGAGAATGTGGGCATAGTCGAAAAAGACCATGCATGAAAAAGACCCGCTAGGTCGACTGGCCTAGGCAAAAATAAGGGAATCCCGGCGAACCAATAAAATTTCGGGCAAAAATTAGGGATAAAAACAAAAAATCTTTACACCCGGCAAGTCGAAAACCTGAAAAGGCGGCTTGGGCAAAAAAGTGGTATCCCGGTGGATTGAAAACCCTAAAGGGCGGTCCAAGAAAAAGTTAGGGATCAAAACGTACGACTATGTCCTGTCATCTTGTCACTTGCCTATCAGTAGAAGACTTATCATTCTGATCAGCAGTTACCAAGCACCTCATGAGTTGGGATAACACTCAATCTACAAAGCCTCCGTAGGCACTTTCTCCAATAGGTACAGGGGCAGAAAAGTCCTAATGCGAAGTCATTGTCATTTCCTCAGAATGCGACCCCGTGACGTCTATGCCTCCCCGCATAGTAGAGGCAACCAAAGCTTTGACACCGGCTTCCCTAAATAGGAGTTACTTTCCCTAGCCAAGTTCCTTCAGAGAACCTACATCTATGTTCCCCAGCCAAATTTTGTAATCGCAAGCGGTTCATATAATTTTCTCCCTAGCAGAGTTTATTTCTCTAGATAAAGGAGCTCAATCCCCAACAGAGCTCATTACTTCAGTTTTTGGAAATTCACCTTCCAAATAGTTCCCTGACAGAGCTCATTACTTCAGTTTTTGGAAATTCACCTTCCAAATTGTTCCCCGCAGAGTTATTCTCAAAATGAATTACCCCCTGACAAAAGTACAGTCACTTCCATTCATCATCCCCAGCGGAAGTAGAAGAGCCATATTTCTCTACAACAGTCAGGAATTCTATTTTCTCCAACAGCGGTCAGGGATTTATTTTCCCGGACTCGGATATGTCACGACCAACATCCCATGCTCATACATCATGACATGCGCATACATATCACATACAGCATAATCTCGAGGACGTCATCTCACAACGCGTTTCATGCATCGCATTAACTAACCCTGTTATCTTTTCAGGAAAGACAGTTATCACCAACAATTCCAACAGTTATACATGTCTGTTGTACCCCAAAATTTTCCCTCCCATTTTCTCAAGATTTTCTCATCACAAGACCCTTGGAGCTCAAGATCAGTTAGGGTTTCCTCTGCTCAAGACTTCTCCTTGCACTGTTGACCCAAATTAGGGTTTGTGTTTGCACAAAGATATTTTGACCTAAAATGCCTAATATGACTTTCATGCTTCATGTTGGACTCCCAAGTTTATCCATACCAAGTTTCAAGTCTTGATTCCAAATTTTGCCCAGTCAATTGGACAGTTGACCTAGAAATCAGCTGTATTGGGGAAAAAGTCAACTGTGGCCAATTGACAGTCAAATCTCATGAAAATTGACCCACATCAACATTATGAACTCATATGGACCATTTGATCAAGTTTGGATCACAATTCCACAAGAAATTTGATCAGATTACCAAAAGGGCAAAATGGTCATTTTTAGGGTTTTGACTGCACAAAGGCAATTTTTGACTGTTTGACCTAGCCAATGGCAAACCAAACTCACATATGGACTCAAGGACCCCATGGAATTGTCTTGACATACTCAACAAGTTCAAAAGATCCCAAATGCACAAGATTGACAGTTGAATTTCCCAGTCAATTGATCAATTTTGACTGTATACTGAAAAGTCAAACTTTGACTTTTTGGTCAAAATCAAGTGTCAAGATTCATTTTTCATCAAAACATGCCAAATCATGAAACTTGTTCATCAAGAAATCAAGAATTGCAAATTAGGGTTTGAAATGAAGATTTTTCATAACTTAGAATTTTTCTAAGTTATGAAAAACCCTAATTTTTTCCTAACTTTGTCCCACTTTCTCATCAAGATGCATTTGGATTCAAGGAAAAGTCAAAACATGAAAGTTGTAGTCCATTGAAAAATCTACAACTTTGATTCACAAAATTTCCTCAAAAGAAGCTTGTAGCTCAAGTTACAATTTTTGGAACAAGGGTACCAAACCATTCTTAACTTAGAGAAATTTTGAACCATTTTAGGCAGGATCTTTGCCTAACTTCAAGACCACTTTTCACATGCTTCCACTTGGAATTTCAATTTGCATTTAAAAGATGGATTTTAGTACACATTCCAAGCTTTCCAAAATGTCCAAGAACTCATCAAACAACCTCATGGTTAGGGAGAATCGAATTTGGCAAGTTGGGAAAAAGTCACTTTGATTCATGGCCATGTACATGTTCATAACTTGTGCAATTTTTCAAATCAGCTTGCACAACTTGATTACAGGTCCTATATCCCATTTGCACTCAATAATTAAATGCAAACCCTTTGTTTTCAAGCCTTGCATTATGTGTTTAAGCATTACATGAAGGTTTAGTCCTAAAATAGAAAAAGCATTATGTCCATTTTTGAAAAAGTAGAACTTTATGTCAATTTGCAAATCAAGAGGTACACAGCAAATCTCCTTGGCACAAGTTATTGAGCTAATCCCACTGATCAAGGGCAAGCTTAGTAGCACATTAGGGGGGCCTCCATCAGTCTAAAACAGAACTTAGCATTTTGTTGCTTAAAAGTGAAGAAAACTTGCATAACATACACCAACTCTCATCTCAGCCAACACAACCTTAAGCAAAGTTATTGTACACTTTCTAAAGATCAAACCTAAGCTGAAACACAAGCCAACCAAGTTCCAAACATCCTCAAACACAGAATCACCATAAAACTGCAAAAACAGGGCATAAGCTGCAGTTGGACTTCCATAGCTCATTTCCATCGTGCATCTTGGCCAAAACCACTTCAAACACTTTCCCTACCATCCATACAAATTGTCCAAAGCATTAGAAGCAGACTGTAACACTCCTAATCAACATCACCATTTTCATTTTTCTGTTTTGCAGTTGAAGTTCCATAACACGATTCACTTGGTTTCAAAGCAAACTAAAGCTTGGAATAGCATCCCTGGACATCAAGGAAGTTATACCAATCATCACCTTGCATTGAAAACACCTCCATCACCAGATACGATTCCAACTGAACAGGTAAGTTCATGAACCCTTATCTCTCTATCCAGGCATTGTTAGGTTTAGATTTGTGAAGAAATTATGTCACATTCATGGCCCTGAACATGCTCATATAATTAGTTTTCATTTATGTTATGTGTGCTATGAGAATTTGATGTCTGAACATGGAAAAAAAACTAGGTCAGGAATTAGGGGAGAAGAAATTCTCTCTCATTTCTGAGAGTTAGATTGATTTCTTTATATGTTTAGAATCGTGGCTTCAAGCTCTACAGGTTTCATGTTGCAAGATTTGGCAAAAGATCAAGGAATCTGGAGATAGAAAACGCGTGTTGTTGTTGTTCATACAGGTTCTGAGGTTGAAGACAAAGTCTTCATGGGCTGGGCCTGTTTCATTTTCCTATTTGCACCTTGTTTTTACTTTTGAACCCCTTGGCCCATTTTGAGATATACTTGTTATTTTCCATTTTTTTCTTTTTGATTTTGTTTCCATATTTTTGTTTAAATCATAAAAGACATTAAAAACATTTTTCCCATATTTTTTGCATTTATTTTGATATTTATTTGGTTTTATTAGGTTTTTTTGTAAATAAATAAATAAGTATACTTTTATTTTTCAATACAAAAAATAATACACACATATTTTATTTCTGATTTTTATTTTATGTTATCTCTTGAAAACATTTTATAATAAAAATACATTTTTTTAAAATATTAAATATTATTATTTATATATATATATTTAGTATTTAGTGAATATTATAAATATTTAGGTATTTATTAATACATTTAGGTTAAAAACAATACAAAATATATACATTTTTATTTTTATTAACATTTAACATTAAAAATACCTTTTGACAAATATACTTCTCTTTTATTTATTTTTTGTATATAATTAATAAATATTACATATATTATACAATAAATACTTTTATTTGTGAAAATTAGGGTTTTTGCCCTAAATATAAAAATGCCCAAAAATTAATACTTTTTTTTTTTGTTTTCTTGACACATAAAAAACATTTTTTACATACACATAAAAAATCATTTTTGCATCTTGCATATTTATCTTATTTTATTTAATTATTGCATATTAATTAATTTGTATAATTCCATTTGGATTGTAATAATTTAGGATTTAATTTCTTGCTAAAATATCTCCATTTGAACATTTGTACCCCCCCCCCCCCTTCCCATATATTGTGTTGTAATAACTTAGGAACTTTATTTTTCGCACTTTAAAGCTTTCTAAATATGCCATGCTAGAATTAGGGTTGTATGCAAATCAATTAACCAAAATAGTTTGACCTAACTTCAAGATAATCAAGCATGAAAATGGACAACACCAATCACACTTGCACCCCTAGGGTATTCCACTTGTTGCCTTCAATAAATGGGCCATATTGCATGTTAGGTATCTTTGGCAAAAACAAAACAATCAAACGATCATAGTCCCCCGATGACGCTTTCAAAAGTTGCCTAAAAAATGATCAAGTCCCTTAAAGAAAAATTGCCCAAAGATACTTGGCACCATTGCAATTATGGTCTAAACGATGACCCGCGCCCGTCCCTTTCACATCCTAACACAAGATTGTCCACCAAATACAATGGTGGAACAAAATTGTTAAAAGGGTTAAAACATAGCAAAGATCTTTGAGAAATTTAGGGTAGATAGCTCTTGGTTACTTGCCCCCTTGCAAAATAAAACACTTGCCCATTTTTTCAAACCACACATCACTACACTTTCAAAACAACTTTTAAAAACAATGAAAACCTTTTCAAAAGACATACACCTCTGTATACATCCCAACATGGATCATTACAAAGGTTGCCACCACATTGGCCTCTTTTCAAAACATTTTCAAAACCCACACACACAAAGCACCATTTCAAACAATTGAAAATTAAGGCAAGTTGATCTAAGCAAGTAACTAAGAGCCCATGGATAACCATGGATAGAAAGGGTGCTAATACCTTCCCTTTCTATAATCTACTCCCCGGACCCAAGAAAACATCTCAAAGGTTTTTGCTGTGCTTTTTAAACCTTTCCTTAGGATAAAATAAAAAGTCGGTGGCGACTCTTGCTCAACCGAAACATTTGTGAATACAAACGCAAAACCTCAAGTCAGTTCTCCCACCGTATCACAGAACTGGCGACTCTGCTGGGGATAACTTTTAAAGTGGAGTAACCTTAGGGCTTAGATCACCCTCTTGCATGACTAAATTGTTTTCTTTGATTGTTTTATATCTTGGCTGTCTTGTTTGGGTTTGAAATCCTACACCCGGATTTGGGGAAACATTCATAGATAGCAATACGTTGTGGAAACTGTGCGGGGTATACCGACACGGTTGAAGCAATAGCTATATTAGTGCGACATATTTGTGAGTACCGGTAACCCTTGAGTTCAATCAAGGAGAGTACGGGGCCGCTGAGTGATGTCACTAAGCACTAATGACCTAGAACCTTACTTGGCCATCTTGGCCTTTTATTAGGGGTAGTGAGATGACCGGCTTTGGTGCAGTCCGAGGTTGGTAGATACTCGATACTACACTCATTGAGGGTTGTTTTCTTGGGATATTTTGGTCGCTAGTTAAGTGGCTAAACCAAAACAATGAACATGGAAAACATTCCAATGATATTGAGCTCCTTAGAACCCGGTTACTATTTATAGGACAGGTTTTTAAGCCAACTACACTCAAGAGGGTACTTACCTATGAAACCTCATGCAAGCCTGAAACTAGGGTTTGGTGTGAATTTCTTGTACATATGCTTGTGCATACATCATGAACATCATAAAGTATCATATGCATTTACTAACCACTTCAAGGGTTTAGATCTTCATCTTTGTTCTTGTTTTGTAGGTCATGGAAATTCCTCGCAGAAAAACCATCCAAGTAAACCTTGTGAGAATCTCTCCTCAACTCAAGGAGCTCACATCAAGGATTCCGGAAAGCTCATCCTTCAGTGAAAGACATGGTAGACTGCTCAGCTTAGTCAACACCAACATTGAAGAGGACATGATGAAAGTGCTATTCCAGTTCTTTGACCCTCTTCATCACTGTTTCACTTTCCCCGACTACCAGTTGGTGCCCACTTTGGAAGAATTTTCTCAACTCTTGAGAATTCCTATCCTCAATCAACTACCTTTCAATGGTACGGAAAAGGAACCAAAGCCTGAAGATGTTGCTCGAGCACTACATCTACAGCCATCTGACATCAAGGGGCACTGGGAAACTAGAAGCGGTGTCAAAGGCTTCTTAGCAAAATTCTTGTTTGAGAAGGCACAAGAATGTTGGAACTCATTGGACCTGCAAGCCTTTGAAGAGATTGTGGCACTCCTTATCTATGGGTTGGTCCTGTTCCCAAATCCTGACCAGCTTGTAGAGGTCAACACCGTCAAAATCTTCTTGTCCAGAAATCCAATACCAACATTGCTTGGGGACATCCTTCACTCATTTTACACACGAACAATGAGAAAGAGGGGTGTTCTCATGTGTTGTACTCCTCTCCTTGTAAGGTGGTTTATTTCGCACCTTCCACAATCTGCCCTGAAGAATGACCAAGGCTCAAGGTGGTCACAACGGTTGATGACCCTTACTCACTCTGATGTACATTGGTGTTCTCGGTCCAGAGAAAATGTCATCATTGTCGATCGTTGTGGAGAGTTCCCTAATGTTCCATTACTTGGCATTAGAGGGGGCATTACCTACAACCCTTGTCTAGCTTTGAGGCAATTTTGATACGCACGAAGAGATGGCCCTCACGACATGTTGATTCCTGACCTAGTTTTTGACTTCGACAACGATGCGCAAGGACTTCGCCAAAGATTCATCAGAGCTTGGAGGATGCCCAACAAGGTTGACAACAAGACACTGGGACACAAGAACTCCATCCCTCTTGAACCTTATCTCAAGTGGGTACGAGCCCGAGCCCAGAGTCTAATGATGCCTTATCCTCATGTTCTCCCTGTGATTAAAGAGCCCGTCAAGGAAGGAGAGGTTCCCTACACCATCCTACATCCTGACATGCCTACATCGTGGGAGGAGATGCAGAAGAGTTGGATCCAACTCAAGGAGGAACGGAACACTTTTGAAGCCAGCTTATACGCCAGCGAGAAGAAGGTTCTAGAGCTCACCCGCTGACTCCATGAGCAAGAGGCCCTCAACACCTATATTGCGCCAAAGAGGATGCGCAACGTCTTTTTACCTTGAGAATTTGTTTTTGTAATATTTGGCCCATGGGGCATTTTTGTACTAACAAACTTCTTCTTATTAATATGACGTGCGTTCTTTTTGTCTGCAACAATTGTGAATTTCTAAAATCCTTGAAGGCATTGCATAGATAGCATCTCATGCATCATGTGCATAACAGGTACCCCTTTTTACAAGTTGCTTAATCTTCTTCGCTGTTTATTTTGAACAGTCATCATGAATCCAGAATCATCCAGTGAGCAAGCTATCAAGGCCCTCCAGGCCCAGAGTGCCCAGTTTCAAGAGATGGTCATGAGCCTGGCCCAAGGTCAACAAGAGTTGAAGGCTCTGCTCTTAAAGAAGAAGAAGAAGAAGAGGATTGCATTGTTCAATACTGGACGCAGGTTTGGGAACACACTCCATAACGAGGCTGATCCAACTACTTCCTCTGCAGAGAAAGACAGTCCCCAAGGGGGAGGGGCTCCTAGTCCTGCCGTCTCTGACAACGAGACGGACTACAATGACGAACAATACCCTCCTGCTGCTGACAGATACAAGCAATTAGAGGACCGCTTGAGTGCCATGGAGATTCAAAATGTGCCGGGGCTGGATTTCGGAGATTTAGGGTTATCTTCTGGGGTGGTAATCCCACACAAGTTCAAGGCGCCTGCCTTTGCAAAATATGACGGGGCTTCCTGTCCAAAGCTGCATCTCAGATCGTACGTAAGGAAGATCCAACCTTACACGGCAGACAAAAACCTTTGGATCCACTTCTTCCAAGATAGCCTTTCGGGGTCACAACTTGAGTGGTTCTATCAGCTAGACGGAACCAGTATCCTACATTGGGAGGATTTGGCTACCGCCTTTTATAGACAATATCAATACAATTCTGACCTCACTCCTACGCGTACCCAACTTCAGGGTATGTCACTAGGAACGGGCGAGGGGTTCAAAGAATATGCGCAAAAATGGAGAGATTTGGCTGGCAGGGTGCAGCCTCCTTTGACTGACCGTGAACTGGTTGACATGTTTCTAGGGACCTTGTCTGGTCCATTCTTCAATCATCTGGTTGGTAATTCCTCCGCTAGGTTTACAGATTTGATCCTAACAGGTGAAAGGATAGAAGCTGGCATCAGGTCAGGAAAGATACAGAAAAGTGCTTCCGCAATTACTGAGAAGAAACCTTTCAAGAAGGAAGCTAGTGTCGTCTATGGTCCTAGAAGACAAGTCAAGCCAGAACGCCTCCAAGCCGTCAATGCCTTGGTCATTTCAAAACCTGTTGCTGCTCCTCAGCAGTACAATCAACAAAGGGGTGAAAGGCCCAAAAGGCAGTATACTCGGCTGAGTATGACCTTGTCACAAATCTTACCGTAACTGCTATCAACAAACTTGGTGACCACCAGGGAAGCTCCGAAAGTCGTGAATACTGCATCTCCTAAGTATAACCCAAATGCCCGTTGTGCTTATCATTCTGATAGCCCCGGGCATACTACTGATGATTGCTGGGCCCTGAGAAATAAGGTTCAAGACCTTATCGATGCGAAGGAAATTCAGTTTGAGGCGCCTGAGAGGCCAAATGTTGTAACTGCTCCTATGCCCCAGCATAAAGTAAATGCCGTTGAGGAAGATTTGTATGCTGTTTCGGTGAATGATGTTGCTACCCCTCTATTGACTGTTAAGAGGAACCTACTGCTGGCCGGTTTAATTCCGGGTTGTAGCAAGGGTTGCCTCCTGTGTGCTGTTACCCCTACCGGTTGTCCGCTGCTGAAATCAGGCATCCAAAGCCTGATGGATAGCAAAGAAATTATGTTCAAGAAAACTGCTATTCCATTTGTTTCTGCTAAAGAAGTATCTGTCGTCACAATTTTCAATAATCCTACCAAGGCTCCCCCGAGGAATCCAGTCAAAATTATGTCTGTTGCACCCATTACAATTACTGTTCCGGGGCCCCTCCTCTATGAATCTGACAACGCTATCCCATGGCACTATGGGGCAGATGTGTATGTGCTTGGAGTGAAGCAGGAGTTCAACACCGGTACCAGTATCAGTAACATCACTGGTCCCGCCAAGATTACTCGCAGTGGCAGGCTTTTCTCGCCTGACATTGCACCACCAGTTATCCGAAAACCTCTTATCATCACACCCGCAAGTGTGCATGTTCCAAATCAAGTTCCCGTGTCTACTACTGCCGCCGAGTCCTCTGATGCTTGGGGCAAAGAAGTTGCTACCGATTTGCCTTCCCGGACGGAGGCACCAAAAAAGACCGCTGTTGAAGCCTCCCAGCAAGAGATGGAGGAAATCCTTAAAAACATTAAAAAGAGTGACTTCAATGTCGTTGAACAGCTGGGGCATACCCCCTCCAAAATCTCTATGCTATCATTGCTGCTGTGCTCAGAGGCCCACGCCAAGGCCCTGATTTCATTTCTGAAAACGGCCCATGTGCCGCAAGAGACCTCTGCAGATCAGTTCACTGACTGTGTGGCTAATTTGACAGCTGACAATGGTTTGGGTTTCTCGGATGCAGACCTTACCGCCAAAGGGAAAAACCACAATGATGCCATGCATGTCTCTATAGAATGCAGGGGCACTACTCTCGCACACGTGTTGGTGGATACCGGTTCTTCCCTGAATGTATTTCCCAAGAAGGCCTTAGATCGGTTGGATTATGAGGGCCTGGAATTGAAACCTAGTAACATCATTGTTAGAGCCTTCGACGGTTCTAAGAGGATGGTGCACGGTGAGGTAGACATTCCTATTCGTGTGGGTTCCCAAGTCTTCGACTCAACGTTCTACGTGATGGATATTCATCCATCTTATTCCTGTTTGCTGGGTCGACCTTGGATTCATAAGGCTGGGGCGGTAACATCCACTCTACACCAGAAGCTCAAATACCCTGTCAGAGGGAAGATTGTTACTGTGCAAGGAGAGGAGGAATACATGGTAAGTCACCTGAATTCATTCCGGTATATCGAGATGGACGGGGAGTTTATTGAAACCCCCTTTCAACATTTTGAAGAGGTACCTCCAACCTTTGCGTCAGCTGAGACAGTGGTTGAAGAAGACTTTCCTTTGAAGATGTCTTCCTTGAAGGATGCCCGGGCTGTAATCGAGAAAGGCAAGTGCGCAAACTGGGGTCAACTTCCTGACTTCACTCAAAAGACCGACAAGTTTGGGCTGGGCTTCACTGCAGAGGCTCAGAGGGCTATTCGCAAGGAGAGGATCAGAAAGTCTCCGGTGTTCATCACCAACCCAAGGGTGAATGCTATCGAGGAGGACGTAGAGGAAGCAGAATTTGACAGTTGGATCTATCCAACAACCAACAACGGACCAAGCAACTGGACGGCAAAAGATTTTACATCTATTACATTTGTCACGCAGTAATGAACCCTTTTGTTTTCAATTTGTAACAAACAATATGTTTAAACTTTTATTGGCTCGGTGTCCTACCCGGGGCACCGTGGCTACATTTGTGAGGGCTTTTTTGTATGACATTTCCATATATCATTAATCAAAACATTGGACGTTTGTTGCATTTCAAATCTTGTGCTCTTTTTCTTTCTTTGTTATATATTGCAAAACAGCTATATTTACACACACTCACTTATATAGGTTCCAATCCACTCTGGATCTCACTGGTAACGGCTCTGCTACTGCCAGTTATGACTTCGAAAATCCGATCAACTTGGCCGAAGACGAAGGTGAAGATGATTGCGAAGTGCCTGGTGAACTCGCAAGACTGCTACTCCAGGAAGAGAGAGCCATTCAGCCGCATGAAGAGCCAGTGGAGACGATAAACCTGGGTATTGAGACAGATAGAAAAGAAGTCAAGATTGGTGCCAATCTGGAGCTCAGTGTGAAACAACGATTGATTCAGATGCTACATGATTACATGGAAATCTTTGCTTGGTCTTACAAAGACATGCCTGGTTTGGATGCCGACATTGTGGTTCATCACCTGCCTACCAAGGAAGACTGCCCTCCGGTAAAGCAAAAGGTCCGCCGTATGCGTCCAGAGATGTCCGAGAAGATCAAAGCTGAGGTTATGAAGCAATTAGATGTCGGGTTTCTAGCAGTGACTTCTTACCCTCAGTGGGTTGCCAAAGTGGTGCCGGTGCCGAAGAAGGACGGTAAGGTCAGAATGTGTGTCGATTACAGGGATCTAAATAGGGCAAGCCCCAAGGATGACTTCCCCTACCTCACATCGACGTTCTTGTTGACAATACTGCTCAACACAAGGTGTTCTCCTTCATGGATGGTTTTTCAGGGTATAATCAGATCAAGATGGCTCCTGAAGATATGGAAAAGACTACCTTCGTTACTCAGTGGGGCACCTTTTGCTACAGGGTCATGCCATTCGGGTTGAAAAATGCTGGGGCAACCTACCAACGTGCCATGGTTGCTTTATTTCATGACATGATCCACCATGAGATAGAAGTGTACGTCGATGATATGATTGCAAGGTCCCAAACTGAGGAAGAACACCTTGACCATCTGCGGAAGCTGTTTGACCGACTGAAGTTGTACAAGCTGAGGTTGAACCCAAACAAATGCACCTTTGGGGTGAGGTCTGGAAAATTGCTAGGTTTCATTGTAAGCAATAAAGGTATTCAAGTGGACCCTACCAAGGTGAAAGCCATACAAGAGATGCCGACTCCCAAGACAGAGAAAGAAGTCCGAGGCTTTCTAGGATGACTGAATTACATTGCCCGATTCATCTCACATCTAACTGCTACCTGTGAGCCAATCTTCAAATTTCTGAAGAAAGATCAAGTAGTACGTTGGAACGATGAATGTCAGGCTGCTTTCGAAAATATAAAGGAGTATCTCCAAGAACCACCCATTCTTATGCCTCCAGTGGAAGGGAGACCTCTAATACTGTACTTGACAGTACTCGACAACTCAATGGGGTGTGTGCTGGGGCAGCATGACGAGTCTGGCCGAAAAGAGCACGCTATTTATTACCTGAGCAAAAAGTTTACCGACTGTGAGACTCGGTACTCACTGCTCGAGAAAACTTGATGCGCTCTAGTATGGGCTGCTCGCCGCCTGAGACAGTATATGCTGACTCACACTACTCTGTTGATTTCAAAAATGGATCCAATCGAGTACATATTCGAAAAGCCTGCTCTGTCTGGAAGAATAGCAAGATGGCAAATGATCTTGACAGAATATGATATCCAGTACACAACTCAAAAAGCCATCAAGGGAAGTGTACTGGCAGATCATTTGGCACACCAACCTGTGGACGATTACCAATCATTGAACTTTGAATTTCCGGACGAAGATATCATGGTAGTAACTGATTGTGAAGTACCTGGACCGGATGAAGGACCTGAGGAAGGATCCCGATGGTCTATGCATTTTGACGGAGCCTCGAACGCTTTGGGTAATGGGATCGACACTGTAATCATATCCCCCAAAGGAACTCATACTCCGCTCACCACCCGGCTGTGTTTCAACTGCACCAACAACATGGCAGAATATGAGGCATGTATCATGGGTCTTCAAGCTGCAATCGACTTAAGGATCAAGTTTCTGAGTGTTTTTGGAGATTCCTCTCTCGTGATCAATCAGATCAAAGGCGAGTGGGATATGAAACACCCAAATCTTATTCCTTACAAGGAGTATGTGTTAACTTTGCTTCCCCACTTTGAAGAGATAACTTTTGAACACTTCCCGAGAGAGGAGAATCAGTTAGCGGACGCACTAGCTACGATGTATTCAATGTTCAAAGTCAAATGGGACAATGAGGCTCCCCGGATCATTATCTGGAAGTTGGACGAACCTGCATACTGCTGCGATCTTGAGGCCGAAGAGGTAATCGAGAAACCCTGGTATCATGAGGTGAAGAGATATTTGGAAGCTCAAGAATACCCCGAAGGTGCATCGGTCAATGACAAGAAGTTCATGAGAAGGTTTGCGGCAAAATTCTTCCTCAGCAACGGCATTCTCTACAAACGAAATCATGATTCAACTCTACTGCGTTGTATGGATAAAACTGAAGCAGAGAAGATCATGGTAGAACTACATGAAGGTACATTCGGAACACATTCCAGTGGACACACCATGGCAAAGAAAATCCTTCGGGCAGGATATTTCTGGTCCACAATGGAAGCCGACTGTTACCAACATTCTCGAACTTGTCATAAATGCCATATCTATGCTGATAAGGTGCATATCCCTCTGGTTCCTCTGAACGTCCTGACGGCACCTTGGCCTTTTGCAATGTGGGGCATTGATATGATTGGCGAGATCCGACCGATGGCATCCAACGGGCATCGTTTCATCTTGGTAGCAATTGATTACTTCACGAAGTGGGTAGAAGCAGCTTCCTACGCCACCGTAACCAAGAGCGTCGTTGCACGTTTCATTCGGCATAACCTGATATGTCGGTACAGCGTCCCGGAAAGAATCATTACAGACAATGGTACCAATCTTAACAACAAGATGATCACTGAGCTCTGCGAGCAATTCAAGATACAGCACCACAACTCTTCTCCTTACTGGCCGAAGATGAATGGGGCTGTAGAAGCAGCTAATAAGAATATCAAAAAGATTGTGCAGAAGATGACAGTGACCTATAAAGATTGGCACGAAATGTTACCATTTTCTCTTCATGGATACCGTACCTCAGCAAGGACGTCAACCGGGGCAACTCCTTTTTCCTTGGTCTACGGCATGGAGGCAGTCTTGCCAATTGAAGTCCAGATACCCTCTCTCCGGATAATGAAGGAGGAAGACTTGAGTGAAGATGACTGGATCCAGACTCGACTTGATCAATTAAACCTAATTGACGAAAAGAGACTCACCGCTATCTGTCATGGTCAGACGTACCAAAAACGGATGATCAGGGCATTTAACAAGAAAGTCAGACCACAAGAGTATCAAGTTGGGGATCTGGTAATCAAACGCATCATCCTTCCTCAAAGTGATCCCAGGGGCAAATGGACCCCTACATACGAAGGGACATTTGTTGTTAAACATGTGTTCTCAGGAGGAGCCATGATTCTAACCACCATGGATGGTGACGACCTTCCTCACCCCGCCAATGCAGACATAGTAAAAAGATACTACGCATGAATAAAAGACCCGCTAGGTTGACATACCTAGGCAAAAATAAGGGCTTCCCGGCGAACCAAAAGGGTTCGGGCAAAAATAAGGGATGAAATGAAAAAAAGAATCTGTACACCCGGCAAGTCGAAAACCTGAAAAGGGGGCTTGGGCAAAAAAGGGTATCCCGGTGGACTGAAAACCCGAAAGGGCGGTCCAGGCAAAAGTTAGGGATAAAGCGTAACACTATGTGTTTCCAGTGATTTCTGGTGAACAACCGCTAGTCTTCCAAACTATCGAATAAACTTACTAACTGTTATTCAATTTCTCTGGTAACTCGCAGGATCGACTAGATTGATCCTAGGACTTATTGGTCATTAGGGTAACTCTCATGATCGAACAGATATTCATGGTTCGTATTTAGAGTGTTGTGTAGGTGTTTGACTTATTTCGATTTCTCTCTTAAAGATCTAAAGGTGTAATCAAAATATATGTGCGCGAAACTAAATTGCATGAATAAATGTTAATTGTAAAGACATGTAAAATTGCATAAAAGACAAGTAAATGGCTTCGAATTATAAAAACAGTTAATGTAAAAGATGCTCTGGAATGTAAAAGATTCGAAATATAAAGAAAGCGTTTAATGCAAGAAATCTGTAAAATGACTTTAAGTAAAAATAGGCGTTCGAAAGATAAAACTTGAAGATAAAGGCATGAAAAGTATGACAGTTTTCTGAAATGTAAAGTGTTTGAAATGTAAAGAAAGCATTAAAATGTAAGGCTTCAATGAAAAGATTTCGAATAAAAAGACTTTAAATGAGAAAACTTGTAAATGGTATTTGGAAGAAAGATAAAGGAAAGTACTGGAAATGATAAAGGGTTTTCATTAAATCATAAACATGTGGTGCTATCATACGTACATTGCTCTTGTATTCGTTTCCCTAGCCATGTGGTAATTTGAATGTTTACTGAGTATTTAGTACAATAGATATGACACATGAAATCCTAATACTAAGACTTCTTTTTATACTACTTCGACCATAACGGTCTTGCTATAAGATTATGCCACGTTCAGAACATGCAGAACAATGCCTCTCTCTTGTTTCCACGTGTCTCCAAATGCTCCAGCACATAAATTTCAAACTTCGAATGTCCCGCTTGCATTTGAATTTCAAATGTTTTGGTACTTCTCCGCTTCGAACGCACTTCTCAGACACAGCCTCGTTGTCATTTCGAGACTTCTTTAGATATGTTCCCATAATTGCCACTCGAAGCTCCAAGCTTTGATATGCTTATTCGAAACACTGCTTCTGCTATTTTGAAACATGACGCTTTGTTTCATTTCGATCGAAACGTTCAATCCACTTGGCTTCTAATAATATTATCAAAATCTTCAGCCAACAAAATGCCCCTTTAAAATATGTATTTCGATTTCTTTGAGAAATACTTATTTTAAACATCCACACAAGATTTTGATGCGACCTTCGAATCATCGTAACATTTAATGCATTTGACTCCAGTCACGTCAATCATAACACTTTTGGATTCCTTAACCGCCTGGAGCCACTTCACAGTATGGTGCAATTACAAAACAATGATTATCTTTAATCACGCCTATTACCCATGTTAACTTTACGCCACCTCTTCATCACACCAACCCATAAGTACCACGTATCACAACCTTATTCAGTGGATGCTTAAACTTCCACATTATAAAAACCATCAACTTAGTCTTTTTCTTTTCTTTCCACATTCTGAATCTTTTATCCTTCTTTTCTCACCGAAAACCCTAAGCTTTCAACATTCTTCAAAAATGTCTTCTTCTACTTCATCCCAACTCAAAAAGGTTTCCAAGAAGAAAGGAAAGACCGCAGGAACTACAATGGAAAGTAAGGTTATCACTCACCAAGGTCAATCCGTTCTTGCTCCCCAGATGATCTCAAAGGAGAAAGAAATTCTTTATGCATCACAGGTACTCATTCCTACCACCGCTGCTGGTAAGAGGTTAGGTTTAATGGGCCCTCTTACGGTTTTTGAAATTTTAAAAGACACCAGGACAATTTTCCCAGTTTGCTATAGTTTCAAACCCTTGTTTAACAAAATGGACGCCCCTAAGGAAATAGAATCTTCTGGCTCAAACACCATGGAAAATCCAACTGTTCCTCCTAAGGACCCTTTTGTATTAGACTATGTAAAAAGTAATCTTAAACCGTTTCGATCTTGCCCCACCTCCGACACTGCTTATCAAAACTAGTTCAATAAGGTAGAAGCTAAGAAATCCCAGCAATGGGAAGAATTAGGTATCTACAACTTGATTAAGCTGTCGAAGCCTGGTTTCACTTACAGCCACCCTTTGTTATTCGCGTCCCTCTATTTCTGGGACAGTACCTATAATACTTTCCATCTCCCTGGTGGAATGATCACCCCTACCTTCTTTGACATAGCGGCCATCACTGGGCTATCACCAGTAGGAGAAACATATATCCCTGACAATGAAGAACATTCAAGTATAATCGACTTCGAAGTCAAACTAGCAATTTTTTCCAAGTTTACCAGTCACTACCATGCTGAGGGAGACAGTGTATCTGATGTAGAACACATTGCTTTCCTTACCCTATGGCTGTCAAGATACGTCTTCTGCAGTAGATCCCTACAGGTAGCCAGTAGGTTTATTCCTCTAGCTAGGGATTTGCATGAAAATCGAAGAGTGTGCTTAAGTGAACTGCTCTTAGTTAACCTTTATGAAAGCCTAAGGTCAGCTGTTTCGAGCCTAAAATCTCATACCTCCAAGAATATCCTGTTGGCTGGCCCTTTTTGGTTACTTCAGCTATGGCTAAATGCCATGTTCGAACCCTCCTTGTCAACTGCCAACACCATTGATGAACAAGACCCTGAGATAACCGATAGAATAGTCAAAGGCACTAGGCTGCGAAGATTAACTCCAAATGACGACAAAGATGACTTCAAAGTCCTATTCTCGAAGTACATCATGATATTCTCCAAGAGGCATAAGTTCGAAGAGACCATGGCGCCTTTTGCTTCGAGGGCTCATGGACCTTCCTGGTTCACCATGGCTCTCTCAGAAGCTGTCAAGAGCAAGGAGATTCAGGATGTATGGAGAGCCTTTTTGCTACCTAGACTCATTTCTTCAAGAATAACTCCTGCCAAGAATCAGATTTTCCTTTTCGCTTACCAGCCAAATTTTGTTTCGAGACAGTTTGGCTTATGCCAACTAATTCCTGAACCCTTATTTCAAACTGAGAGTGCCATTACCTCTGGGCGAACTTTCAAGGCACGAGAAGCAAAATTACAGCAAGAACAATACCAAGGCTTTTCCCAGTTTGAGCTAATAACCTTCGAACCTACCCATCTTACAGCTAAGGGATTTCTGGAATGGTGGACAAAGTTTTATCAAACTTATATGTTCAATACTCTTACAATTCAACAGAAACTAAGTGATGCCTTCGATGTGCAGGTACCAGCCAAGAAAGGTATGTTTACTCATGCCAAAGAGATTAAAGCTTTTCAAAATTATTTTGAAACTACTTATGACCCCACACGCTTGGAATCCACTGTGCATCAAGCGGCTGAGACCTTGAAGGAAAAATTCAAACAAAAAGTTTCTAAGTTAAAACTTCCTTCAGGGTTGTCACCTGAGGATAGGTATAGGTTGGCATTCGAAATGCATCCACCTAAATTTCCTAGATTACCTACCTCAGAACTGGCTCTGGCTTGGTTTCCCCCATATCCTTGGTGGTTCACTTGCAAAGAGATGTTCAAACATCTTCAAAAGAAACCAAAGCCATCTGAGACTGTGACATGGGCTCGACACTGGCTCCACGATTTCCCAGGACACCTTCGATACGACCTTTCTGCCATGTCAATTAAATATGATCAAGGCACAGGTGCGAATGCTTGGGAAAATCCCAAACGTTTTTCATTTTCCATATCTTTAACCTTTGCTTTAATTGTTTCGATTTTCAGCCATCAGGATAAAGACAGCCGCTTCGAAGTCGAAAGAAGGGAGCGCGTCTCAAGCCTCTATCGAAACCACTGACAAAGTGACTCCATCCGAAATAACAACCATTGCTGCAACAACCACAACAACAATACCAACAACAACCAGTGTTCCAACTCCAACGGTAATCACTTAGCCTTGATGTTTCGAATTCACTAATGTTTTATGGTTTACATCTAACTCTTTGTTTAAATCTTTTCAGACCAACAAACTTCCTCCTACTACTCCCAAGAAGCGAAAATCAAACACCACTGGGGAAGACCCCAAGGCTGGAGGAAACTTACCAACTGCTTCGAAGAAGAAGCAGAAGAAGGATATTTCGAAAAGTACCGTTCCAACTAGTGTCTCTGGACTAGATTCCAGGGATGCTGCTCCCTCACCCAAATCCAAAATTCCACCTTCGACCTCCAACGTAATATTGGAACGCATAGCTAGCAACCTCTCCTCCGAGAGTCCACAGGTAAATTGAACTTTAACACTCTTTGAAAATAATAATTTCTTATTATCTTAGTGCATTCTTTTAACATTCTTTTGCTTCTTGCAGAACATCTTAAATCCAGCTCCTACCATTTCGACCTCACCATCCAAAGCTGCTGCTCCACTCAACTCCTCTCCTCAAGGAGATTCCAGCAACCTTGTACAGAACAAAGGTTCCTCCAATATGGCGGTTCTGGCTGGAACTTCTGAACAGCAGGATGATCAAGGTACCTCTATTCCTCTGAAAGAGACAAACGAAACACCACTTCAAACATCTGCAGAAGATTTGCAAAGAGCTTCTCTTCAAAAGTCCCCTCTTGAAATCCTTCAAGAGGACCCAAAGGACACTCAAACTGAAGGAGAGAAAGCTGATTCTGGCCAAAGAGACGAAGAATCTGCAGAAGAACAGTCTGAGGAGGAGGATGCCAATGATGGTTCGACTGCTGGGACAGAGTCCAATGCAAATAGCAGCGAAAAGGAAGACATCGAAGTGGTGGACTTGGATGATGATGAAGAAGATCATGAGCACGAAACGAATGAAAGGGATGGTGACACAACCAACAAACCTATGGAGGTTGAAATGGACGTGACTCCCCTATGTGTGGAACTCCCTCAATCCTCTTTGTCTCGAATGACTGACGAGGAGCTTGCACTCCTGAGACGAAATGACTCTATTGGGTACATGAAGGCGAAGCTGGCTCAAAGGGACGTTCCACTTGCTAGGGCTGGCACCAGTTCGACTAGCTATCCTCTTCCCACAGATGAAAGAATTGTACTTCTTAATAAGATCAGGAAAACAATTCTCAATGTGGATATATTCGAAGTGCTCAAACAAGATAGCACTGCTTGCTACACTATGAAGGAGTTGCTTACAAAGGTCAATCTTGCTACCTGCTCCTTGCCAGTTAGTACTATCTTGTTCGATCTTCAGTCTTTGCTGGACAACGTAACTGGTTACCTTCTCCAAGATGAATCTGCTGCCAAGAAGGTTCAAGAAAAACGCATTGCAATGGATGCTGCTTATGAACAAGCTTCGAAACTTTCTCAAGAAGCTGAGGATCAAGCTATACATCTAAAGCAGGCGAAAACCGATTATGAGGCTCGAGCTGAGTCCATACTTCTCTAGAAAAGGCAGATTCAGGAGCTTCGACAGAAGGTTAAAGAGGCTAAAGAACAACAAATAGCCTTCGAAACCAATACTGCTGGTAACCAATTCGAAGAGCTTCTCAACCAGGGGCTTGCAGAAATGGAAACTGCAGAACAACTCAAGGGAGAAGTGGCAACCTTGGAAGGAGCCAAGCGTTTCGCTCAGCAGAGACTTGAATCTTTTCGAAGCACTTTCAACAGATTGAAAAATAATTCTTATTTCTAAATTTCAGTGTTTATTTGATTACAATTTGGTTTCTTATATGTAATATTCGAACAACGCCATTTTGGCATCTTATCTTGCCATTTTGGCCTTTATAATATTTTGGTTACGTTGTTACTATTCGAATCTCCTGCAGGCGTGGCTTATATTTCTTTAAATATTTCCCATTAACCTTTAGGATACGCTTATCATCCACCAGTTCTTCAATTTCATATGCATTGTTTGAGAATACTTTTAATATTCGAAAAGGTCCTTCCCAATGAGGTGACCATTTACCTAATGCTTTATTTTTCTTGTCCATGGGCAATATGAATTTCCAAACTAAGTCATTAATAATGAATACTTTTTTCTTCACCCTTTTGTTGTATGTTCTGGCCACTCTTTCTTTTTGTCTCGTCAAAATTTCCAATGCATGTAATCTAACTTCGTCCAACTCAACTAATTCATTCATCATCATTTCCCAATATAATGCAGCTGGGATTTCGTTTTGTCTCTGAATTCGAACTGATTGTAGATGAATTTCTACTGGCAGCACTGCATCATGACCAAATGTGAGTTGGAAAGGCGTAGTGTTAGTAGCTTCCTTAGGAGATGTTCTACAGGCCCATAATATTTGGTCCAAAGTTTTGTGCCAGTTTCTTGGCTTTTTACCAATATGTTTCTTGATTAATCCTATTATCACTTTATTGGCTGCTTCGACTTGACCGTTTGCTTGAGCATAATATGGCGTTGACGTTAGCAATATAAACCCCATTTCTTGGGAAAATTCTTGCATCTTTCTACCAGTAAACACAGAGCCTTGGTCTGTGGTTATGCTCTCTGGCAATCCGAACCTATAGATAATGTGCTTCTGTATAAACTCAATAATAGCCTCTTGATCAGCAACTATTAATGGTATAGCTTCGATCCACTTGGTAAAATAATATATTCCTACCAAGATATATTTCTGTCCTTTGGACGAAGCAGGATTTATTTCTCCTATCAAATCCAACGCCCATCCTCTAAATGGCCATGGTTTGATGATCGAATGCAACTCACTTGCAGGGGCATGTTGAATCCCTGCATGTTTCTGACATTCCTCACATCCTTTAGAAAAGTCTATGCAATCTTTGAGCATGCTAGGCCAATACAAGCCGTATCGAAATAACAGCCGTTTCATTTTATGGCCTGCTTGATGTGCCCCACATGCCCCATTGTGGACTTCTGACATGAGGAGATATGACAATGCTCTGTATTTTTAATAATACGCCCTCTTGGGTCTTTTTAAACAATTCGTTCCCCATGAGGAGATATGACAATGCTCTGTATTTTGTCTTTCTATCCACATTCAGAGTTGGGTTTGCTAAATAACTCATCAGTGGACTTCGCCAATCTGCATCTGACAAAGTGTTTATGGCTAATATTTCGAATCCCTGTTTCTCAGCATATCCCAATTTCATACTTTCCAGATCCGATGGTGTGAATCTAGTAGCCATAACTTTACCCCTTAATTCAACTAAATCCTTAAAGTTCCTGGTAGAAACTTTATAACCCGAAGCCAACTGTGCTAAGTCATTTGCTTCTTGGTTCTCTATTCTTGGTACGTGTTGAATATCCATGTATTCAAATTTCCTTAGTAGCTTGTTGACTATGACGAAGTATATCATCAAGTTTTCCTTTATGCACTTATATTCCTTTGTAATTTGTTTGACCACTAATTCTGAGTCTCCTTTAATTTCGACTCTAGTTGCCCCCAATTCCAACAAAGCTTCAAGTCCAACAATGAGCGCTTCGTACTCAGCTTCGTTGTTCGAGCAACGAGGACCATCTAATTTATACTTGAATTTTGTTGGAATTCCTTCAGGAGAAATTAGAAGGACTCCAACGCCACTTCCATTCCTGTGGGTTGAACCATCAAAGTACAATTTCCATGGTTGTATTTCGACGTAACTCATGACAGTCTGCTCAACCAAAGAATGGTCCACAATGAAGTCAGAAATCACTTGACCTTTCACAGCTTTTAAAGGCATGAAAGTCAAAGAATATTTTGTTAAGGCTAAAGCCCATTTACCAACCCTGCTATGCATTATTGGTTTTGAAAGCATGTGTTTAATGACATCGAAATGAGATGAAACATAAACATCAACAAGCTTTATATAATACTTGAGTTTCATACAAGAGAAATACAAACAGAGACATAGCTTTTCTAAATTGCTATATCTGGTCTCTGCATCATTTAGTACTCTACTTAAATAGTATATGGCTCTTTCGATACCATTGCTATCTTCTTGTGCTAACATACTACCTATACTAACTTCAGAGGCAGATATGTACAATCTCATGGGCTTCCCCCATGAAGGTGGAGACAAAATAGGAGGCTGAGAGAGGTATCTTTTTATCCTGTCAAATGCCTCCTGGTGGGCTTCGTTCCATTCAAAGGCTTGGCCTTGCTTTAGACGAAGTAACAGAGAGAAAGCTTGGGTTCTTCCACTCAGGTTCGAAATGAATCTTCTGAGGAAGTTAATTTTCCCTAGCAGAGATTGCAACTCCCTTTTTGACGTAGGTGCTTTCGTCTCCATTATGGCTTTGGTTTTGTTCTGGTTGATTTCAATCCCTTTCTTGTGAACCACAAAACCAAGAAAATCTCCAGCCTGCACAAAAAATGCACATTTAAGGGGATTCATCTTTAAGCCATGTTTTCTCATTCGCTCGAATGATTGGCTCAAATGATGCAAATGTGTTTCTGCAGATATAGATTTGATGACTATATCATCAATATACACCTGCATGAAGATTTCAATGAAATCATGAAAAATTGAATTCATTGCCCTTTGATAAGTTGCCCCAGCGTTCTTTAAACCAAAAGGCATCACCACCCATTCGTAGGTGCCTAAGGCTCCTGGGCAACGAAATGCTGTCTTTGCAACATCTTCTTCAGCAATGAAAATCTGATTATACCTAGAGTATCCATCTAACATACTCAAGTATTCGAACCATGCAGCAGAGTCTACTAGCATTTCTGCCACAGGAATGGAATATTCATCTTTAGGGGTTGCAATGTTTAAATCCCTAAAATCTATGCAAATTCTTAAAGAACCATTTTTCTTAATAACAGGTACTATATTTGTTAACCATTCGACGTACCTTGTTGTTCTGATGAATTTGCAACGCAGCAACCTTTCGATCTCAGCTTTAATCTTTGTGAGAACCGCTGGTGAGAATCTTCTGGGAGTTTGTTTGATGGGCTTCTTGCCATCTTTGATTGGCAGTCTGTGTTCGACCAACTCCCTCTTTAAACCAGGCATCTCGTCATAATCCCATGCGAAGCAATCTTTGTTTTTCTTGAGGACTTCGATTACTTCCTTCTTGAGGCCTGGGCTAAGTTTTGCACTTATGTAGGTTATTCTTTTCGTTTTTTCATCCCCTAAGTTGACTTCTTCGAGTGGATCTTGTGCCAATATTTTGGCACCTGAGTTTATGGGGTCCCTTTCGAAGCCTAAGGGTTCTTTATCGTAGATGGCATCTGTTGTACCCCAAAATTTACCCTCCCATATTCTTCAAGATTTGCCAAGTCAAAGGTTCAAAAAGCTCCTAAGGGTTGCACAGTGCAAGGGCCTCCTAACAGTCAAAAATTAGGGTTTTGGTTCTGTCAAAGAAATTAAAGTTTTCAAGGGTCCAATCAAGCCCCACATGCCTATAAACATGGTCAAGCATCCTCATACCAAGTTTCAAGACTTACAGCACAAAATTGCACAGTCAAAAACCCTAATTGCCCTACAGTCAACTGTAGGGGTAAAATGGTCATTTGACAGTCAAAAGTTCAAATTTTTGGTCAAAATCTTATTTTGAAGCCACAAACATCATTTGATCAATTCTTGATCATGATTCTCAAAGCTTGGCTCAAAAAGTCTCAAGATGCAAAATTTCCATATTTGGACAGTTGAAAAAGTCAACTGTAACTTGACCAGGGCATAACTTCCACATGGTTTATCAGAAAAATTCCATCCAAAGCTCATTTTGAAGAGAAAGACATTTCCTACAACTCCTCTTCACACTTCAAGTCCAAGAAATGCTCTCACAAAAAGTTATCAATTTCAACATTATAGATCATTTTCAAAAGTCAACAAAAAGGGACTTTAAGTCAAAGGCCATAACTTGAGATTGGTAAATCAAAATGACATGGGACCAAAGACATTGGTTAGAGGACTTCAAGACCTTTCCAAAATGTCCAGGAACATGATCAAAGCTTAAAAATTGAGAAAGATATGCCTTGTGGAAGTTGGGAAATTTTTGGGAATTTTGAAAAGTCAACTTTGCTTCAAATGCCTCAAAATTGCTAATGGGCCACATTTTCTTCCAAGATTCATCATCCAAAGGCTATGCACGACCATTTGGACCAAAGGGGATTTATTTCATCATTTTTATTATTTATTTGAATTTTTAATCACAATTAATTCATTTAATTAAATAAAATATGGAAAAAATACTAAAACAAATGTATGTGAATCTTTTTATGCAGCATTTGCTCCCATTGGTCATTCAAGATTCGTGCACTTCAAAAAAGGGAAGATTTGGTGCAAATTGGCATGATATTCATGTGGAAAAGATTTGAAAATATTCATGGAAAATCAAATATTTCATACATCAATGCATTGATCTTTTGGCTCAAAATTTAACCCTAATTCATCCCTCATATAAGTCAGAAGCTAAACCTAAAGCACAGAACCTTGAAGCTGCGCCCAAGAATCAAAACCAATTTGGCATTTTTCATCAAATTTTTCAAAACTGAAAACACCATTCCAAAGCGTTTCAAAGCGAGATAATTATTCCATTGCACTTCCAAGGCATCAAGGAACGTTTCTGGATCAAAACCACTGCTTCTAACGCAAAGAACTGGTAGAACCGTGTCTCACTTTTCTGAAATATATTCATAATCGCATCTTGAATTCCATGCATTTTTTATGTGTTTTTGATACTGATTTGGACTAATCTAACCATTCTAAAGCTAATGATGTCATTTAATTGGATTTTCATGCCCTGTACGAGAATCTACCATTAATGTCTTTTAGGGTTGCAGAGGTTTCAAATTGGGAACTCCTTATTCTGGAAAAATTGGGACATGAGACCAGGGCCATTAGAATCGGAAGCTTCACACAAATCCATTGCATAGGTCGCGCTCAATTTATGAGCAACCAGGACCTATTCTCTATTTTCTTGTTCATCACTTAGTAGGGGTTTAAAACCCCCGCTATTTAGTTTGTTTTTTTAGGCAAATGCAGAACGAGTGGAGAAGAAGGCGTGTTGTCAACCAGTGATTGGGCAATTCAAGTTTTAGCGCGTTTTTTTGGAATTAATATCATTAGCGTTTTTGTTTTATATATTATTTATTTTCCACTATAATGACAAAGAAAGCAAATGGTGCAATTGGTAGCTGCGTTGTCACACAAACATTGGGACCTGGGTTCGATTCCCAGGTCCCCTCACTTTCTTGATATATTTTGTTTCAACGTGATTCCATGCAGTTCAAGCCCATGGGTTCACCATGCACTCCACGCACCAGCACGCCACTTGTCCCACAACAGCCATCTAGTGGCCAGGATCCAAGGTCTATGGAATGTCTCAGTCAACGTATACACACATGATTATTGAAAAGTCAGAAAGGGCCAAGCTTCTTGGGCCTAATTACTCACCATATAACCTCCAGATTGGGGTCAACACCCCCACTGGTTTGCTTTCTTCCATTCTTTTATCTTTTTTTCTATTTTTATTTGTTTTGTTTAATTTTAATTTAATTCTTTAAATTGATTTGTTTGCTTCAACATAAAACATAAAAAAAAAATCAGAAAGTCACAAAATATAAATATATTTCATTTAAACTTTTTTTTTGTAAATAAATTTAATAATTAATTTAGTTTTTAATTCTAGGTTTAATTTTAAATGTTTTTTCTTAATAAATTAAAAGATGTAGAATTAGGGTTTTACACTTTTATCCTTTTTTTCTTTTGTCATTATTTAATTATTAATTATTATTTTGTAAATAAATTTGCCATGTAAATAATTAATTAAAATTAGGTCAAACTAAAAATATTTCTTAATAAATAAAAAATGGTTAGAATTAGGGTTAATTAATTTTTCTTTTTTAATTCCAATTTAATTTTCTTACTTAAAATCCATAAATACAAAAAAACTCAAAAAAATACTTCCTTTCACATTTAATTTAATTAATTTTGTAATTTTAATTCAATTTCTTTAAAAGGGTCCAACGCCCTCGCATACCCGATTTTAATTCCCTTCGCATTTTTATTTCTTTTTGTGAATATAATGTATTTATCCCAAAGCCATGTAATAGACTAATTAGATATTTATCTTTCCGCTTTATTTTATTTCAAATCGGGTCTTGGATAAATTTGGCGATGTAGACCCGCGCCTTTGTAATAGCGTAGGACCTTTTAATTCCGCATCTTTTTAACTGTTAATTAATTTGCATGAAAGAATGAATTTCAAAAATAGAAGCAACGCGTAGATCACCAATTACATGAACAAGACAAAAATATCTGAAAACGACACACAAATCACACACCACCCCTAGGGTACGCCTCATTGTTGCCTTGCCCCTCGAAAGGTGGTCGTCGAGTAGAGGATGTTTTAGTAAGTCCTCATGTCCATGAACATGGCATGAGGGTAGCTTCTAAGGTGTCTTCCCATTGCTCCGGTGATCACCATGTCCCGAACCCTCGAATTGACCCGAACACCTCCAACGGTGGTGCTACCTACCTCTCAATAGTGGGATGGCACTACTTTAAGGACATTTACACAGACGAATTCCTTAGGGTAGGTAGATGACTCTGGATACTTGCTCTAATTTCAAAACAAATCAAAAATACTTTTCACACCGACACTTTTCAAAAGCTTTCGAAAGCAACTTTTCAAACACTCTTGAGGACCGATACAAGAGTCGAACTGAAATTTTCAAAGAAACTTTTTAAAACCCACAGTTGAAAAGCAAACAAACAATTTTGAAAACACAAATGAGCAAGTATCTAAGAGCCCATGGATAACCATGGATAGAAAGGGTGCTAACACCTTCCCTTTCTATAAATCTACCTCCCGAACCGAGAGCAATCTCTATTAGGAATTTTTCTGTGCTTTTGTCCTTTCCATTTGGAGAAAATAAAAGACGGTGGCGACTCTTGCTTCCGCGACATTTCGTGAACCAGTGTTAAACAGTCAGTTCCAGATCCACCGATCACAGCATCCAACCTTTGATCCATCTCAAATTCTTTGAAGGGTGAGCATTTCGAGCCATCCTCACTTACTTCGTTCATCTTTACAGTTAATTTATTTATTTCAGCCTCTAAGGCCGCTTTTGATTTGTTCTCAGCCATATAGGCCGAAATCCTTTCGAAAAAGGTGGACTCAGTCATGGATAAGGTTGTCGAAGTCCCAGCCTACTGGCCGTTTTTGTATAGTGCTTTCGACTCCCTCTTCTTCACTGATTATTGTTCTATCCTAGTAAAGGCCATCATGGCGAAGGGTCATGTAGTAGTGGGCGTTTCTGGTTTCGTTAATCTCGTCATTTGGAACACACGGAGCAATCTTTGCCAGATTTTTATCATAATCCCTCTTGTCAACTAAATTGACTGTTGACATAAAGTAACTCTGGTCTGCTTCGATGTTTTCCACGATTCCATCATCTCTCCACAGAACTAGTCGCTGATGCATTGACGAAGGAACTTCCCCTACGCCATGGATCCACTCCCTTCCCAGCAATAAGTTATAGTTGGCCTTGGCTTCGATCACCATAAACATGGTGGGCCTACAGCTTGAGCCTATTGTCAATTCCAATTGGACCACTCCTAGTGTTTTGCCCACTTTTCCCTCATAATTGGATAGAACCATATTATGGGGCTTGATGTCTCCTTCGCGGATCTCTAGTCTTTTCAGCATGAAGTGGGGTATCAAATTGACTGCAGCACCCCCATCCACTAGAACCTTGTTCACACCATGGGCACCAACTTTTGCCCGAATAAATAGTGGCTTAACATGGTTCTTCATAGCAGGTTCTGGACGTTCGAAGAACGCGTTTTGCTCCTCGACAGCCCTATTGTCCATCACATAGTAGCACACAGGCCTATGCTTCATCAAATCTGTGGTATCTTCTTCCTCGTATTCATCAATTTCAGTTTCCTGCCCAAATTCACAGGGAAGCACAGATACCACGTTACAGTTTAGGTTGAATGAAGACTCCCCCTCCGATTCGAAGTTATCTGTTATCATATCTTCGTCTTCTTCTGGGCCTGGAGTGTATTCCTTTGGTTCATCCCGTTGTACTTCAGAGAAAAGCCTCCTATTAACTGGAGGTTTGTCTTCAGTTTGATTTTTTGGTTTGTTGGTGCTAGATTCACCTTGGTTCTTTGTTGAAGTGACCCCTTTGTTTGCCACAGCTTCCCTCTCAGCCTTTTGAATCCTTTGTTGCATGCGCCACTGGGATCTTGACATGGGGTTCCTTCCTTTGTAGTTTTCCAATCTTACCTCTTCCCTTTTTTCTATGTTGAATTGCCTTCTGTACGTCATAGCATGGCGTGCATTTCGTTCGGTGTTTCTCCATCTGTCTTTGCCTTTGTCATTTCTGAATTGCAACCATCTGTCGGTTGGCACTTCAGCAGGGAGTTTGAAAGTCACTCTTCGAGCAGCCTTGGGGTGAGGGCTATCAGGCTTTCGTTGTTTGTGTCTGCTGTCAAAACGTGGGCCCATCTGGACAGTTTCTTGATGGTTCCAGCAAGGGGCGAAGGGAATCGTTTCGAAGGCTCTGGCCATGCTTTGGTCATACACAACAGAACACCTTGGGCAAATCAAGCACTTGGTTTCCCCTTTGTAGCAGCGAAACACAAATTCCAGCAAACTTTCTCTAACCTTAGGATAACACCTGAACAGCTGGTTATCCTGGCGCCAATTGTTGCCAGTTCGAGTCCTCTGTACCCTCTCGAAATTCGCAGCGATTCTCTGATTGCAGAGGATGCTGCACCTATGGCATAGTATCATGCCTATATCTCCCTTGTGGCATGTCATGAGGTAATCCTTGAGACTAGCATCTCCAGCGTGATTATCCTCCATTTTATACTTCTCTTTTTCTAAGTATTTTTCTACCTCCTCCATCTCAGAGCGAGGCCTCTCCATATCCACCATATTTATCTCAACATCTTCCCCCTTAGCTTCATCATCTCCCCATCCTGTGGGCTTTATATCCTCAATGTGAACCTTCGAACTCTCTGGGGCAGAATATTTGACCAAATAGTCAAATTTTCCACTGGGTTCCCCTAGAGTGTCCCATATTTCCTTCTGAGGGGAAGTTGGCTTCGTGATTTGGACTTTCTCCAATTCCAGCCTCAGGCCTTCAGTGACCTGTGTTAGTTCTTGGTTTTGATTTTCCTGGCCTTCAGTAGCCTGGGTTTCTTTTGCAACAACTACAGGTGCTGCTTCAATCGAAGTCTCTGGTATCTTCTGGATGTCTTCAGTGACCTCTTTATCGACTTCGACCATCACCCAGCTTTCAGTTTCAGTACCTTTCTCTCCTGTTGGGGCATCGCTTTGGTCATCTTCCACCATGTTAATCTCTCCAATGCATACAGGCTCGGAGTAGTTGGTGTCTGCGACGTCCAAGGGATCTTCGTCCACTTTCATCTTTGCCTTATCAGCAAACTTTAGTCTGCCATCTTTGATTGCATTTTGAATTAGGTCCCTGAAGAGAAAACACTGTGAGGTTTTGTGGCCTAGGAAACTATGATATTTGCAAAATCCTCTCTTCTTTCTCTAATCTAAAGGAGGTATTTTGACATTTGATGGCACAATGAGTTGGCCATCTTTGACAAGTAAATCAAAAATCTCGTCACATTTAGTGACATCGAAGGTATAAACCTTCTTTGGGAATTTGTCACTTTTCTCATTTTCAACAATCTCTTTCCCTTTTGTGGGAACCAATAATTTGCAGGAGTAAGGTGGAGCCTGTTTTAATTCAGCGAGGTCGATTTCGACCTCTTCGAATTCGAATTCAGGATAATCTTCTGCTTCCTCAGTTCCAACATAGGAGATCCTTTCTTTCTTTTTATTCTTAAAGACTCTGGCCTTTTCGGCCTTTAGCCTTTCGACTTGTCGAACCCTATCGGCTAACTGAGCCATGTCCCTCAAATATTGAGTGTCTAGTTTCTTTCGAATAGAGTAATCCAAACCACCAGCGGCCATTTCGACTAACTCATGTTCAGGCACTACTGTGTAACATCTGGATTTCAAAAGCCTAAATCTATTCAGATAATCATCTATGGGTTCGGTGAACTTTCTCTTGACACTGGCTAATTCCTTCAAGCTTATTTTCGACTGTCCCATGTAAAATTGTTCATGGAATAATCTCTCCAAAAGAGCCCAAGTATCAATGGACCCAGGAGGCAAAGTGGTAAACCATGTGAAGGCGTTTTTAGTCAAGGAACTTGGGAAATATTTGACCCTGAGATCTTCATTATTGGCTATATCTCCCGCTTCATTTAGATATCTAGCTATGTGTTCGACTGTTGACTCATTGGTATCCCCAGCGAACTTTGTAAATTTAGGGACTTTATATCCCCTTGGTAAATCAGTATGCATTATGCAATCTAATATAGGAGAAGCATAATTTGGCCTTCTCATTCTTGTGTTACGGCCATTCTGGGCCATGACTCTCTCTATCATGGTGGTTAGATTGTTTTCTGCCAAGATGTTATCGTTTCGAATTCTATGAACGACAGCATCAGCATCTTGATTTCGACCAACCATGACAACCCCCCTAGGTTGTTCTTCTCGAAACTCTGGGGCTTCTAGCCTTTCGACCCTTGCCCCTGGTTCCATAATTTCTCTTTGTGGGCCTGGGATTATTGGGGCTTCTAGCCTTGGTGCCCTTGCCCCAAAGTTAACTTCTTCTCTAGGTGGTCTATAAATTGGGTCGTTAGCAACTTGTTCCATAACAGGCATGTTTGCTCGAACTCCCGCCTGATTCTGCCTACGCCTTTCTGGAGGAGCAAAGAAATCTGCTATTCGACTCATGTTGTCAGCGTTTTCCCTGTTTGTCACAGTCACATTTTGTACTATTGGGGCAAATATTTCCTACATAGTTTGTGCTAACACCCCTATCATATTATGGTTACTGTCATCCATCAATTTCCTAAAAGCCAACTGGTTTTCTGTGGTCAAAATAGGCATTGTGCTATAACCCACTGACCCTTGGTTATTTGTCATAAACTGATTCGCCCCAGACCCAGACCCTAATTTTGGTGATGAGTTTGATGTGGAATTGTGTAAACCTGCCATAAAAGATGTTGGCATTCCATAAGAGGAATTTCTGGTTCTATTACCATCGAAACCGGGTGGTCTAGTTAGTGCAGTGGCGAAATGAGATTGTGTCCCTGATGGTGGACAAATCCCCCAGGATAACCAACGGTTCCAGTATTTCCTAAGATCAAACTATTAGTTGATATGCCACTTACTCCATTGGTGGCTATATTACTGGTTGAAGATGCAACAGACTGTGCATTTGAAGGGATCACATTAGATGTTCCCATCGAAGTGGACACATTAGTGCCTGTTGTATGTGGGGCATTTTGTTCCCCTTGTTGATTGTCAGAATTAGACATCCTATTCAAACGTTTTCTTCTGGATAAGGGTTGGTTGCTGTTGGTTATTTTACCACTTCTTAGGTTCATAAAACAGCAAACTTCTTAGGTTCCAACATTTTTATAATGGTTATGTCTCAACAATCTTTATTTCTAATGTCCAATTATTGGTCCCATCAGGTGTGCCAATTTGTTTCCAGTGATTTCTGGTAAACAACCGCTAGTCTTCCAAACTATCGAATAAACTTACTGACTGTTATTCAATTTCTCTGGTAACTCGCAGGATCGACTAGATTGATCCTAGGACTTATTGGTCATTAGGGTAACTCTCATGATCGAACATATATTCATGGTTGGTATTTAGAGTGTTGTGTAGGTGTTTGACTTATTTCGATTTCTCTCTTAAAGATCTAAAGGTGTAATCAAAATATATGTGCGCGAAACTAAATTGCATGAATAAATGTTAATTGTAAAGACATGTAAAATTGCATAAAAGACAAGTAAATGGCTTCGAATTATAAAAACAGTTAATGTAAAAGATGCTCTGGAATGTAAAAGATTCGAAATATGAAGAAAGCGTTTAATGCAAGAAATCTGTAAAATAACTTTAAGTAAAAATAGGCGTTCGAAAGATAAAACTTGAAGATAAAGGCATGAAAAGTATGACAGTTTTCTGAAATGTAAAGTGTTTGAAATGTAAAAAAAAAAGCATTAAAATGTAAGGCTTCAATGAAAAGATTTCGAATAAAAAGACTTTAAATGAGAAAACTTGTAAATGGTATTTGGCAGAAAGATAAAGGAAAGTACTAGAAATGATAAAGGGTTTTCATTAAATCATAAACATGTGGTGCTATCATACGTACATTGCTCTTGTATTCGTTTCCCTAGCCATGTGGTAATTTGAATGTTTACTGAGTATTTAGTACAATAGATATGACACATGAAATCCTAATACTAAGACTTCTATTTATACTACTTCGACCATAACAGTCTTGCTATAAGATTATGCCACGTTCAGAACATGCAGAACAATGCCTCTCTCTTGTTTCCACGTGTCTCCAAATGCTCCAGCACATAAATTTCAAACTTCGAATGTCCCGCTTGCATTTGAATTTCAAATGTTTTGGTACTTCTCCGCTTCGAACGCACTTCTCAGACACAGCCTCGTTGTCATTTCGAGACTTCTTTAGATATGTTCCCATAATTGCCACTCGAAGCTCCAAGCTTTGATATGCTTATTCGAAACACTGCTTCTGCTATTTCGAAACATGACGCTTTGTTTCATTTCGATTGAAACGTTCAATCCACTTGGCTTCTAATAATATTATCAAAATCTTCAGCCAACACTATGTCTCATTGGATCACCTTGCATCCAGAATTCGGCATCAACTATCAGGCTCAGACTTCGGCATCGATCAATCAGCTTCATCTTCAACCAAGCAGCAAAGTGATGAGACGCTTGAAGACATAAAGGCGATAGCAGAGTTGGAACCCAGTGGGAATATTGTTCACATAGCTGTTTTGTTTCCTTTTCAAAATTTTATAAACTTTATGTTACTTGGCGGCGTTCTCTTACTAGGACGTCAGCCTCTTGTACAAAAAACGCCTATTTACAGGCAAATTTCAAAATCAATACAAATTCACTTTTTCAAACAAATTGTCAATTGTGTTTCCTTTTTCTGTTTTGTCTTGCGAAGAACGTCCAATGTTCATTTTTGATATATGCATTTGACATTAAATTGCTAATTCATAAATACTTGCATACGAAACAAAAGATTGATTACAGGTGACATCAGAAACAGGGGCAATGTAAAGTTGCCCAGGCAGTCTGGTTGCTCTGTCCGCCAAGGTACCAAGGTAGATTCAACTGAAGAATGTGACCAAGTTACCTCAACTCCCCACAGAGTAAGACAGGATTCAGCAATACTCTCCCCAGGAAGAGTTAGTCTATCATCAACCCTACAATAGGCACCCTATTCCCCTAGCAAGTCAGCAGTACTCTTCTCCAGCAGAGTTAGTCTACGATCAGCCTAAAGGAGGTTGGGTATCCCCAGAAGATATCAACTTTCCCCAGCGAAGTATAAGCATTCCTCAGCAAGCATCCCCGTCAGTCTTGATCTAAGATTATTCCCCGGCGGAACACAGGCACCCCAGTGGAATCTTTTCTTTTTTTTAGTACAGTCTGAAGGTCTCCCCAGAAAAAAATTGGAATCCATATCCCCAGCAGGTCTTGAAGCTTATCCCCAGTAGATTCTAGAAGCTCATCCCCTGTAGAGTACGGACGTCTCTCCCGAGCTTTATTCAAAGTTTTTCCTCACAAGGGCTTATAACTGGGTTATCCTCAGCTAATTGCCACGGAAGATCGCCCTCGGCGAAGTTCTTCCAATCCCCAGCGGAGTTCATCAAAGTTCCCCAACGTAACTTATCAACACAATCCCTAGCGGAGTTTATCATTGCAATCCCCAGCGGAGTTTATCATTGTTATCCCCAGCGGAGTCCATCATTGAAATCCTCAGCGGAGCTCTCATCAAAATCTCAGCGAAGTATCTCTCCCTATAGAGCAATTCCCCTCAGGGTAATCTCTCCAACAAGTTTATTCCCCAACGGAGTCATCTTCTCCTACCGGTGTATTCTTGCAATCCTCATCCCTAAGTGGAAACGAAGAACTCTACTCTTCAACGTCAGCCCAGGATTTAATTCCCCGGCCGTTCGTCAAGGACTTATTTTCCTAGACGAAAATACATTCATAAACATTTCACATTTCATACATCTTGCTTACATACATGATAAAGTGCATACAACACTATCTCATTTTGAACATCATGACATCATGCATTTCATACATCATGACATTGCATACAACTGATGTTTTGCCTTTTCAGGGAAAAAGACAACCCAAAAGACAACTACTTTCAACTGTCACAATTCCAGATTCGATTCCTGTATCTAGCCAGGGCACATCTGTGAGTGATCAGTTTCCAGATTCAATTCCTGTATCTAGCCAGGGCACATCTGAAGAGTTTGAAGATTCGACACCTGTATCCAGCCAGGGCATATCTGTAGACGACTGATTCCAGATTCGATTCCTGTATCTAGCCAGGGCATATATGAAGAGTTTGAAGATTCGATTCCTGTATCCAGCCAGGGCATATCTGTTGACGACTATTTCCAGATTCGATTCCTGTATCCAGCCAGGGCATATCTGTTGACGACTATTTCCAGATTCGATTCCTGTATCCAGCCAGGGCACATCTGAAGAGTTTGAATATTTGACACCTGTATCCAGCCAGGGCATATCTGTAGACGACTAATTCTAGATTCGATACCTGTATCCAGCCAGGGCATAACTGCGAGCAACCGATTGTAGACTCGACACCTGTATCTAGCCAGGGCATGTCTGCATGAAGAGATTGAAGATCAAACACCTGTAATAAGCCAGGAAAACATTTGTCTTTCTCAAAATACGCGAGTTCTCGCTAAGGAATCTCTTATGCGATCAACACTTCCAAATGGCATCTATAAGCCCATTCTTGACAAGGTTCTGTCACGCCTTCAGATGGCATCTATAAGCCCATCTCCATATCCACCATCTCTCCAAATGGCATCTATAAGCCCATTCCCGACATCACATTTGCTGATATTCCAACATGCGAGTGCAAATTTCCGGGCACTCTAGTGTCCAATCTCCTTTTACCCTCGAGTCAAGAAAGGCAAACTTGCCAATCTAACTCTTCAGGTTCAAGAAGATTGAACAGGGGCAACTGTTGTACCCCAAAATTTGCCCTCCCATTTTCTCAACATTTTCTCATCACAAGACCCTTGGAGCTCAAGATCCAGTTAGGGTTTCCTCTACTAAAGACTTCTCCTTGCATTGTTGACCCATATTAGGGTTTGTGTTTGCACAAAGATATTTTGACCTAAAATGCCTAAGATGACTTTCATGCTTCATGTTGGACTCCCAAGTTTATCCATACCAAGTTTCAAGTCTTGATTCCAAATTTTGCCCAGTCAATTGGACAGTTGACCTAGAAATCAGCTGTATTGGGGAAAAAGTCAACTGTGGCCAATTGACAGTCAAATCTCATGAAAATTGACCCACATCAACATTATGAACTCATATGGACCATTTGATCAAGTTTGGATCACAATTCCACAAGAAATTTGATCAGATTACCAAAAGGGCAAAATGGTCATTTTTAGGGTTTTGACTGCACAAAGGCAATTTTTTACTGTTTGACCTAGACAATGGCAAAACAAACTCACATATGGACTCAAGGACCCCATGGAATTGTCTTTACATGCTCAACAAGTTCAAAAGATCCCAAATGCACAAGATTGACAGTTGAATTTCCCAGTCAATTGATCAATTTTGACTGTATACTGAAAAGTCAAACTTTGACTTTTTGGTCAAAATCAAGTGTCAAGATTCATTTTTCATCAAAACATGCCAAATCATGAAACTTGTTCATCAAGAAATCAAGAATTGCAAATTAGGGTTTGAAATGAAGATTTTTCATAACTTAGAATTTTTCTAAGTTATGAAAAACCCTAATTTTTTCCTAACTTTGTCCCACTTTCTCATCAAGATGCATTTGGATTCAAGGAAAAGTCAAAACATGAAAGTTGTAGTCCATTGCAAAATCTACAATTTTAATACACAAAGTTTCCTCAAAAGAAGCTTGTAGCTCAAGTTACAATTTTTGGAACAAGGGTACCAAACCATTCTTAACTTAGAGAAATTTTGAACCATTTTAGGCAGGATTTTTGCCTAACTTCAAGACCACTTTTCACATTCTTCCACTTGGAATTTCAATTTGCATTTCAAAGATGGATTGTAGTACACATTCCAAGCTTTCTAAAATGTCCAAGAACTCATCAAACAACCTCATGGTTAGGGAGAATCGAATTTGGCAAGTTGGGAAAAAGTCACTTTGATTCATGGCCATGTACATGTTCATAACTTGTGCAATTTTTCAAATCAGCTTGCACAACTTGATTACAGGTCCTATATCCCATTTGCACTCAATAATTAAATTCAAACCCTTTGTGTTCAAGCCTTGAATTATGTGTTTAAGCATTACATGAAGGTTTAGTCCTAAAATAGAAAAAGCATTATGTCCATTTTTGAAAAAGTAGAACTTTATGTCAATTTGCAAATCAAGAGGTACACAGCAAATCTCCTTGGCACAAGTTATTGAGCTAATCCCACTGATCAAGGGCAAGCTTAGCAACACATTAGGGGGGCCTCCATCAGTCTAAAACAGAACTTAGCATTTTGTTGCTTAAAGGTGAAGAAAACTTGCATAACATACACCAACTCTCATCTCAGCCAACACAACCTTAAGAAAAGTTATTGTACACTTTCTAAAGATCAAACCTAAGCTGAAACACAAGCCAACCAAGTTCCAAACATCCTCAAACACAGAATCACCATAAAACTGCAAAAACAGGGCATAAGCTGCAGTTGGACTTCCATAGCTCATTTCCATCGTGCATCTTGGCCAAAACCACTTCAAACACTTTCCCTACCATCCATACAAACTGTCCAAAGCATTAGAAGCAGACTGTAACACTCCTAATCAACATCACCATTTTCATTTTTCTGTTTTGCAGTTGAAGTGCCATAACACGATTCACTTGGTTTCAAAGCAAACTAAAGCTTGGAATAGCATCCCTGGACATCAAGGAAGCTATACCAATCATCACCTTGCATTGAAAACACCTCCATCACCAGATATGATTCCAACTGAACAGGTAAGTTCATGAACTCTTATCTCTCTATCCAGGCATTGTTAGGTTTAGATTTGTGAAGAAATTATGTCACATTCATGGCCCTGAACATGCTCATATAATTAGTTTTCATTTATGTTATGTGTGCTATGAGAATTTGATGTTTGAACATGGAACAAAAACTAGGTCAGGAATTGGGGGAGAAGAAATTCTCTCTCATTTCTGAGAGTTAGATTGATTTCTTTATATGTTTAGAATCGTGGCTTCAAGCTCTACAGGTTTCATGTTGCAAGATTTGGCAAAAGATCAAGGAATCTGGAGATAGAAAACGCGTGTTGTTGTTCATACAGGTTCTGAGGTTGAAGACAAAGTCTTCATGGGCTGGGCCTGTTTCATTTTCCTATTTGCACCTTGTTTTCACTTTTGAACCCCCTGGCCCATTTTGAGATATACTTGTTATTTTCCATTTTTTTCTTTTTGATTTTGTTTCCATATTTTTGTTTAAATCATAAAAGACATTAAAAACATTTTTCCCATATTTTTTGCATTTATTTTGATATTTATTTGGTTTTATTAGGTTTTTTTGTAAGTAAATAAATAAATAAGTATACTTTTATTTTTCAATACAAAAAATAATACACACATATTTTATTTCTGATTTTTATTTTATGTTATCTCTTGAAAACATTTTATAATAAAAATACATTTTTTTAAAATATTAAATATTATTATTTATATATATATTTAGTATTTAGTGAATATTATAAATATTTAGGTATTTATTAATACATTTAGGTTAAAAACAATACAAAAATATACATTTTTATTTTTATTAACATTTAACATTAAAAATACCTTTTGACAAATATACTTCTCTTTTATTTATTTTTTGTATATAATTAATAAATATTACATATATTATACAATAAATACTTTTATTTGTGAAAATTAGGGTTTTTTCTCTAAATATAAAAATGCCCAAAAATTAATACTTTTATTTTTGTTTTCTTGACACATAAAAACATTTTTTACATGCACATAAAAAATCATTTTTGCATCTTGCATATTTATCTTATTTTATTTAATTATTGCATATTAATTAATTTGTATAATTCCATTTGGATTGTAATAATTTAGGATTTAATTTCTTGCTAAAATATCCCAATTTGAACATTTGTACCCCCCTTCCCATATATTGTGTTGTAATAACTTAGGAACTTTATTTTTCGCACTTTAAAGCTTTCTAAATATACCATGCTAGAATTAGGGTTGTATGCAAATCAATTAACCAAAATAGTTTGACCTAACTTCAAGATAATCAAGCATGAAAATGGACAACACCAATCACACTTGCACCCCTAGGGTATTCCACTTGTTGCCTTCAATAAATGGGCCATATTGCATGTTAGGTATCTTTGGCAAAAACAAAACAATCAAACGATCATAGTCCCCCGATGACGCTTTCAAAAGTTGCCTAAAAAATGATCAAGTCCCTTAAAGAAAAATTGCCCAAAGATACTTGGCACCATTGCAATTATGGTCTAAACGATGACCCGCGCCCGTCCCTTTCACATCCTAACACAAGATTTTCCACCAAATACAATGGTGGAACAAAATTGTTAAAAGGGTTAAAACATAGCAAAGATCTTTGAGAAATTTAGGGTAGATAGCTCTTGGTTACTTGCCCCCTTGCAAAATAAAACACTTGCCCATTTTTTCAAACCACACATCACTACACTTTCAAAACAACTTTTAAAAACAATGAAAACCTTTTCAAAAGACATACACCTCTGTATACATCCCAACATGGATCATTACAAAGGTTGCCACCACATTGGCCTCTTTTCAAAACATTTTCAAAACCCACACACACAAAGCACCATTTCAAACAATTGAAAATTAAGGCAAGTTGATCTAAGCAAGTAACTAAGAGCCCATGGATAACCATGGATAGAAAGGGTGCTAATACCTTCCCTTTCTATAATCTACTCCCCGGACCCAAGAAAACATCTCAAAGGTTTTTGCTGTGCTTTTTAAACCTTTCGTTAGGATAAAATAAAAAGTCGGTGGCGACTCTTGCTCAACCGAAACATTTGCGAATACAAACGCAAAACCTCAAGTCAGTTCTCCCACCGTATCACAATGTCATATCTGCAGGAAACCAAGAGAAAATCAGTTCCCGAAACCAAACGGGTCAACTAATCTACAAGATCAAACGAAGTGACCTTACTATCCAGGTTCCTTCCAACAAGCCCTACTATCCAGGATTTCATTTCAAAGTAACCCTACTATTCAGGTTCCTTCCCATAAGCCCTACTATCCAGGCTTTCATTTCGAAGTAACCCTACTATCCAGGTTCCTTCCCACAAGCCCTACTATCCAAGCTATCATTTCGAAGTAACCCTACTATCCAGGTTCCTTCCCACAAGCCCTACTATCCAGGCTTTCATTTCGAAGTAACCCTACTATCCAGGTTCCTTCCCACAAGACCTACTATCCAGGCTTTCATTTCGAAGTAACCCTACTATCCAGGTTCCTTCCTACAAACCCTACTATCCAGGCTTTCATTTCGAAGTAACCCTACTATCCAGGTTCCTTCCCACAAGCCCTACTATCCAGGCTTTCATTTTAAAGTAACCCTACTATCCAGGTTCCTTCCCACAAGCCCTACTATCCAGGCTTTCATTTCGAAGTAACCCTACTATCCAGGTTCCTTCCCACAAGCCCTACTATCCAGGCTTTCATTTCGAAGTAACCCTACTATCCAGGTTCCTTCCCACAAGCCCTACTATCCAGGCTTTCATTTCGAAGTAACCTTACTATCCAGGTTCCTTCCCACAAGCCCTACTATCCAGGCTTTCATTTCGAAGTAATCCTACTATTCAGGTTCCTTGCCACACGCCCTACTATTCAGGCTTTCATTTCGAAGTAATCCTACTATCCAGGTTCCTTCCCACAAGCCCTACTATCCAGACTTTCATTTCGAAGTAACCCTACTATCCAGGTTCCTTCCCACAAACCCTACTATACAGGCTTTCATTTCGAAGTAACCCTACTATCCAGGTTCCTTCCCACAAGCCCTACTATCCAGGCTTTCATTTCGAAGTAACCCTACTATCCAGGTTCCTTCTCACAAGCCCTACTATCCAGGATTTCATTTCGATGTAACCCCACTACCCAGGTTCCTTCCCACAAGCCCTACTATCCAGGATTTCATTTCAAAGTAACCCTACTACCCATGTTCCTTCCCACAAGCCCTACTATCCAGGCTTTCTTTTCAAAGTAACCCTACTATCCAGGTTCCTTCTCAAGCCCTACTATCCAGGCTTTCATCTCGAAGTAACCCTACTGTTGCACCCCAAAATTTTCCCTCTCATTTCACAAGGGATCACCCTGGAGCCTCAAGTTTGCTTCCATCCAATTCCAAGCCCTGAACTACAAATTTTCCAAGAAAATTACTCACAAGGGGAAAATGGTCATTTGCACACCGAGAAGTCTAACTTTGACTTTTGGATCAAAATCAAATATCAAAAATCATATTTCACCAAGACATGTTGGAATATGAAGTTTGTTTCATCAAGAGTTTCAAAAGTCAAATTTTACTTTGGAAAAATCAAATTCTAAAAACTTAGAATTTTTTCTAAGTATTTAAGAAATATGACAATTTCAGAACTTCTGGGCCAGTGTTCATACTCAGCAGATTCTGGATATTCTCAAGACAAAGTGTGGTCAGAACTTCTGGACCAGTTTTCACAAAAGGTTCAGTCAGAGTTTGCAAAGGTTAAAACAAAGAAGGTAACAAAGCATGTTGTAAGTATAATGGAGGTTCTGAAGGATCCATCAGAACATGCTGAAGTCAGAAGATAAGAGGATCAGAAGATGAGATGCTACGCTGAAGCAGAACTTCTAATCTAGAGTCAAGCAAAGATGCAGAGTTTCACATGGGAACCCATTTAATTCTCACAACCGCCTCTGAGTATTTATCCAAGGGATTCACACCACGTGTACCCCTACTGCCTTGGGAAGAAAAATTCATGTGCAAAAGTATGCTAAACCCACGCGCTCTCTCTACTTTTCATTAATTCATGCTGCCAGATCCAGCTGATGCGCTGTTAACCATCCAACTTGAATACGTTGAACCCCACTTGTTTAACCTTACTTCAAGAGTAAGTCAGCATCTAGCATATGATGTTGGTACCACTTGACCGCCCCAACTGCAAAACTTTGCCTATAAATAGAACACCATTTGCACACTGAAAAAAGTCTAGAGAAATTTTATGAAAGAGGCGAGAGAATTAAGAAATAAGGCTTTGAATCACTGCAAAATTCCAAGAACCCAGGAACTATAAACACAAGAATACCAAAAATCTTAGCATTGAATCCTTACATTCAAGCTCCATTTTTCCTCAAGTGTTCTTGATTAAAGTCGTCCCAAATTTTGTAATCAAACAGTAACACATTCTCCACCAATATCCATTTCAAAAGGATCAGAACTTCACCCTTTAGTTGTTCCAGAAGTTGTCAACTTCTATCCTGCTGAGCACGTGAAGGAGTTACTCAGAACATCACCAGAATTCAAGAACAATCTCCAGTTCACAGAATCCTTTCCAGCTGCAAGGTAAGTTTTCTGCTGACTCTCATCATAACTGATTAAGCATTGTCAGATTTTGCATATTTAGCACAATATAGATATTCTGATCCTGATGATGTACATATTCTGAAAATTCCTGCGTTTGCTTGCCTAAGTAAAAGAAATCCCAGTTCAGAGTTTCATAAAGAAATTAGGACTCAATTAGAATTAGCAAATACATGCTGCTTCTGATTTGTGCTTATGATATTTCATGAAATTTGGCATAATTGTTATACATGCAACTTCTGTTCTGTAATTGACTAAGCTACAGATGTTCTGACTGGCATGGAGAGACGTAAAGTTATGACAATTGCGTCAGAACTTTTGAAAACTTCTGAGTTCTCAGAAGATCCAGAACTTCTGAACTTCCATATTTTTGCTAACATGTTTTTGTTTGTGCAGCAAGTCAGAGTCAGAACTTCTGACCTCTTCTATTTTCAGTATTTTGCGCTGATTATGTTTTCTTTCTTTTTTACTTTTTTTTTATTTTTGCCATCATTTTATTATTAATCAAAAAATACCAAAAATATTTTATATTTGCATGTTATATTTTCTTTTAACATAAAAACCCAAAAAAATATTTTCTTAAACAGAACTTACTTCTTTTCTTAAATAAACAAACATTTTACATTTCTTGTACATTCTTATCTATTTCAATATGGTTGTAATAGTAACCTAGAATTTTAACTTGCAACCCCCATTCATAAATATGCACCCCCATCCCCCTAAAATATTATAATAGCGTAGGACTTTACATTTCCGCACCGTTATTGCTTTCAATATATGCTAATAATTAGGGCGTGTATGACAAGATATGAAAATTGACAAATAGATCACCCTAATCAAGATAAATTATGCATGCAATCAAATACACTCGCACACTTACACCCTTAAGGTAATTCCACTTGTTGCCTTATAAAAATGGCCATGTTATGCATGTGGGAGGTCTTAGCACAAACAAATCGAAAAAAGATCATAGTCCCTCGATGACGCTATCAAAGTTGCCTTTCAAAATGATCTTAGTCCCTAAAGAAAAGTGCTAAGTCATCTCACAACATTGCTATCATGGTCATACGATGACCCATGCTCGTCCCTTCACATCCAACGATGGGGCTTCTTACCAAATCAATGGTAAGATAGCAACATCTAAAGGAGGAGGAAAAACACATCTAAGACCTTTTGAGTAGGTAGATTACTTTTAGTTACTTGCTCACTCTCAAAACAAATATCCTTTCTATTTTCAAAACAAATCACATACACTTTCAAAACATCTTCAAAAAAACACTTTCCAAAACTTGAAATATTTTCAAAAGCTCAACACTTTGTATACATTCTTACAAACGGGAATCATTGCAAAGTTTGCCTAAACGATGGCACATTTTTAAAATACTTTCAAAACCACACAAAACACAAATTCAAACAAAAGCAAGTGATCTAGCGAGTAACTAAGAGCCCATAGAAAACCATGGATGGAAAGGGTGCTAATACCTTCCCTTTTCATAACCTACCCCCCGAACTCAAGAAAACATCTCTAAAGGTCTTTCCTGTGCTTTTTCACCTTTCCTTGTCGGATAAAAGAAAAGTCGGCGGCGACTCTTGCTAAACCGCAACATTTGCGAACATAAACGCAAAACCTCAAGTCAGTTCTCCCACCGTATCACAGAACTGGCGACTCTGCTGGGGAATAACTTAAAAGTGGGGTTACCTTAGGGTTAGATCACATTTACTTGCTTACATTGTTTGATTTGCATACTTTACATTTTGGGTCCTTATTTGGGTTACTGTTAAAAATCCTACACCCGGATTTGGGGGCACCTTTTAGGTAAGTAGCAATAAACTGTGAGAGAACTGTACGGGGTATACCGACATGGTTGAAGCAGTAGCTGCATTGATGTGGCAGTTTGGTTGGTACCGATAACCCTTGAGTCAGTCAAGGAGAGTACGGGGCCGCTGCGTGGTGTCGTAAAGCATCAACTGACCTTAGAACCTTACTTGACCAACTTCGCCATTAGGACGTAGTGAGATGACCGGCTTTGGTGCAGTCCGAAGTTGGTTGATACTCGATGCTACACTCATTGAGGTTTTACTCTTGAGTTCTGTTTGGTTGTGAGTCAATCACTTATTGAACTAAGCTTGGGGGAAAGATCAGTGATATTGAGATCCCTTAGAACCCGGTTACTATTAACTAGGACAGGTTGAAGCCAACTAAACTTCAAGAGGGTACTTACCTGAAACCCCATGCAAGCTTAAACCTGAGGATTTGTTTGCTTTGTATATATACACCTGTACATAACATCATAAACATCATAAACATCATAAGCATCATAAACATCACTAACCATTTCAAGGATTTTTGGATTTATCTTTGTTCTATTTTGTAGGACATGGCCTCCGCTCGTAGGAGCACTATCCAAGTCAGTCTTGTGAGGATACCTCCACAACTCAATGATTTAGTATCAAGGGTCTCTGAAGATTCTCCGTTCACCAAAAGACATGGTCGACTCCTTAGTCTGGTTACCTCAAGTATTGAAGAAGATATGGTAAAGGTGCTTGTCCAATTCTTCAACCCTTTGCATCATTGCTTCACTTTTCCCAATTACCAACTTGTTCCCACTTTAGAAGAATTTTCTTAACTCATGGGGATCCCCATTCTTAATCAATTACCTTTCAACGGTATTGAAAGAGACCCTAAACCTGAGGAAATTACTCGAGCTCTACATTTGCAACCATCTGACATAGTAGCAAATTGGGTAACAAGGAGTGGTGTCAAGGGGTTCCTAGCAAAGTTTTTGTTGGAGAAGGCTCAAGAGTGTTGGAATACTTTGGATCTACAAGCCTTTGAGGAAATTTTGGCTCTTCTCATCTATGGGTTGGTACTATTTCCAAATCCTGACCAATTTATAGATGTAAATGCAATTAAGGTTTTCATATCTCGTAATCTTGTGCCTACATTGCTGGGAGACATTTTGCATTCTCTTCACTCTCACACTTTGAAGAAAAGGGGGGCTTTGATGTGTTGCAATTATCTGTTGGCTATGTGATTTATTTCGCACCTACCTCGATCCGTGGTGAAAAATGAAAAAGGTATGAGGTGGTCTAAAAGATTGATGTCACTTTCACATGCTGATATCCGTTGGTATTATCACTCCGTAGAAGACATTACCATCATTGACCGCTATGGGGAATTCCCTAATGTCCCTCTACTTGGCATTAGGGGAGGCATTACTTACAACCCTTGTTTAGATTTGTGACAATTTGGATACGCTAGGAGAGACGACCCTCATGAGATACTCATCCAAGGAATTGTATTCAACTACGAAAGTGATACCCAAGGTTACCGTCAAAGATTTTTACGAGCTCTGGGAATGGTTAACAAAGTTGATAGCAAGACGTTGGGGCGTAAGAATTCCATTCCTTTGGAATCTTATCTTAAATGGGTGAGGGCTCGCGCTCAAAGTCTTAAGATGCCTTATGAAGCCGTCTTACCTGTTATCATGGAGCCAGTAGTTGAGGGAGACATTCCACATACTATCCTCTATCCTGATATGCATACTTCTCTTGAAGATTTGCAAAACGCTTGGATTTAGTTAAAAGGAGAACGAGACACCTTTGAAGCTAAGTTCTATGAGAGCGAGAGGAAGTTATTGGAGCTTATAAGGGAACTTCATGAAGAAAGGAGCTTAAACACCTACCTTGCGCCAAAGAAGATGCGCACAAATTTTCTGTCTTAGGAGTTTACTTTATGCTTATTTTTGTTGTTGTAAATCCAAGAGGCATACTTATATTCAAATCAGAACTCTTTAATGCAAGTTAACGTTTGTTCACTCTTTGTCTATACAAATTTAAATTCCTTAAATCCTTGAAATCATTTGCATATTGCATATTCATGCATCATGACATGACAGGTTTCCTTAACTCTCCGCTGTTTATTTCAGCAAGATGGATCTAGAGAAAACTGTAACGGAGCTCCAGGCCCAGAATTCTCAATTTCAGGAAGCCTTACTCGCCTTGGCCAAGGGGCAGCAGGATATGATGGCCTTGTTGGCCGCTAAGAAGAATCCAAAGGAAAAATCTATACTCAACATGGGTAAAAGGTTCAAGGAGACTGTTGTACCCCAAAATTTCCCTCCCATATTCTTCAAAAATTGCAAAGAGCATGCTTCAAAGTCTCTCCAAGGGTTGCACAGTTCAAGGGCCTCCTAACAATCAAAAACTAGGGTTTTGGTTCTGACAAAGAAAATGAAGTTTCCAAGGGTCCAATCAAGTCCCACATGCTTATAAACATTGTCAAGTATCCTCATGTCAAGTTTCAAGACTTACAACACAAAATTGCACAGTCAAAAACCCTAATTGCACTACAGTCAACTGCAGGGGCAAAATGGTCATTTGACAGTCAAAAGTTCAAATTTTTGATCAACATCTCATTTTGAAGCCACAAACATCATTTGATCAATTCTTGATCATGATTTTCAAAGCTTGGCTCAAAAAGTCTCAAGATGCACAAGTTTCCATATTTGGACAGTTGAAAAAGTCAACTGTAACTTGACCAAGGCATAACTTCCACATGGTTTATCAGAAAATTTCCATCCAAAGCTCATTTTTAAGATAAAGACATTTCCTACAACTCCTCTTCACACTTCAAGTCCAAGAAATGCTCTCACAAAAAGTTATCAATTTCAACATTATAGGTCATTTTCAAAAGTCAACAAAAAGGGACTTTAAGTCAAAGGCCATAACTTGAGATTGGTAAATTAAAATGACATGGGACCAAAGGCATTGGTTAAAGGATTCCAAGACCTTTCCAAAATGTCCAAGAACATGATCAAAGCTTAACAATTGATCAAGTTATGCCTTGTAGAAGTTGGGAAATTTTTGGGTATTTTGAAAAGTCAACTTTGCTTCAAATGCCTTAAAATTGCTAATGGGCCACATTTTCTTCCAAGATTCATCATCCAAAGCATATGCACGACCATTTGGCCCAAAGGGGATTTATTCATCATTTTTATTTATTTATTTGAATTTTTAATTGCTATTAATTCATTTAATTAATTAAAATATGAAAAAAATACTAAACAAAGGTTTGTGAATCTTTTTATGCAGTATAATCACTCATGATCCACTCAAGATTCGTGCACAACTCAAATTGGGAAGATTGGCTATGATTGACATCAAAATCACATGGAAAAAGATTGAAAAAAATATGCCATTAAATCCAATATTTGATTCATGATTGCATTGATCTTTTGATTGAAAACTCAACCCTAATTCATTCCATACATAAGCCAGAAGCTAGACCTAAAGAAAAAGACCTCTAAGCAGCGCCTCTTCTCAAGAACAACTTTTGCAATTTTATCAAAAAAATCAAAAACTGAAAATTGCCTTGGAGGACGATTCAAAGAAGAATATTGATCCCATTAGCTTGCCAAGACATCACTGAACCTGACTGGATACTTTTCCACGCGTATAGCACCCAGAATTGGTATATAGAACTCAAAGTTTTTCACGTTTTATGCATATTCGTGTTTCAATTTTTAAGCATCCTCATTGCATTTTCTTTATTGATTTATGCTAATTGAACCATTCTGAATCTAACCATATTGTTTAATTGAGTTTTGCTTGCCTATACGCGAAATCACCATGGGAGCATTTTAGGGTTGCAGGGACCTTCAAAGAGGGCTTCGTCCATATGGAAAAATTGAACCATAAGAATTATACCATTGAACTCGTGATGTTCTCCTGAATCTAAAACATCCCTCGCGCTTTTTTTATATGCAGCCAATTTCTATTCGCTATTTTTTAGCACTTCAGATTGTGGGGGTTCAAAACCCCCGCTATTTGATGTTCTTTTTTCAGGTAAAACGCAGAGCAATTGGAGAAGACGCTTAGTTGTCATAACATGAGTGGGCAATTCAAACTTCAGCGCGCGTTTTTTTGTTTCTAGGCCACTAACGCTGATTTTCGTTTATATTATTTATTTGTTATTTTAGATACAACGCGCATGATTGGTTCAGTTGGTGGAGGATAACATTGGTAAGCCTTGGGACCTGGGTTCGAACCCCAGGTCCACCTTCTTTATTCTATATTTTTCTGCCTAACGCGTTTCTATGTAGTTTACCTCCTAATGACCATCATACACCCATAATCCAAGCGCGCCACATGGCCACTGAGGGCAATCCAAGGGTCCTGATCTGATGAACACCCTGGACACTGGTCAATGCACACGCACGCTTCCAGAAAAGTCAAACAAGGCCTTAAACATTGGGCCTAATTGCTGGGACAAAACCTCCAGTTTGGGGTCAACACCCCCTTTGGTTTGCTCTCTTCCATTTTTTCTCTATTTTTATTTATTTTGTTTAAGTTTTATTTAATTCTTCAAATTAATATTTTTCTCAACATAAAAAATAATAAAAATCAGAAAAAGGCAAAAATAAAATATATTTGATTTAATATTTTCTTTTATGTAAATAAATCTTATTAATTAATGTAGTCTTAATTTTAGGTTTAAATCTTAATGTTTTTTTTTTTGTAAAACTTAAAAATTGTAGAATTAGGGTTTTAATCACTTTTTATCTTTTTCTTTTCTTTTACCATTATAATAATTAATTATTTATTTTTGTAAATAAAATTGAATTAATTAATTAGGATAATTTTAGGTGCAACTTTAACATATTTCTTAATAAATAAAAATAGTTAGAATTAGGGTTAATTAATTAATTTTTTAATTTCATTTAATTCTCTCATAAAAATCCATAAATACAAAAACTCAAAAAAAATTTCTTTTTATTTTAATTTAATTAATTTGTTAATCATAATTTAATTTCATTAAAAAGGGTCCAATGCCCTCGCTTTCGATTATTAGTTCGTTTCGCACATTTTATTTCCTTTCTTATAATATTCATGTAATTCTCCCAAAGCCGTGTAAATTAGACATTTTATATTTCTCGCACTTTATTTTATTTTAAATCGGGTCCTGGATTTAATTTGGCGATGTGGACCCGTGCCTTTGTAATAGCGTAGAACTTTTAAAATTCCGCACTTTTTTAACTGTTAATAAATTTGCATGCAAGAATGAATGTCAAAATAAAAATAAGCGTAGATCACCTATGACATGAACAAGACAAAATATCTGAAAATGACACACAAATCACACACCACCCCTAGGGTACACCTCACTGTTGCCTTGCCCCTCGAAAGGTGATCGTCGAGTAGAGGATGTTTTAGTAAGTCCTCATGATCTGGGAACCTGGCATGAGGGTAGCTTCTAAGGTATCTTCCTATTGCTCTGGTGATCACCATGTCCCGAACCTTTCGAATTGACCCGAATACCTCCAACGGTGGTGCTACCTACCTCTCAATGGTGGGATGGCACTACTTTAAAAGACATTTACACAGACGAATTCCTCAGGGTAGGTAGACGACTCTAGATACTTGCTCTAATTTCAAAACAAATCAAAAATACTTTTCACACCGACACCTTTTCAAAAAAGCTTTCGAAAGCAATTTTTCAAACACTCTTGAGGACTGATACAAGAGTCGAACTGGGATTTTCAAAGAAACCTTTTTTAAACCCATAGTTGAAAAGCAAATAAACCATTTTTGAAAACACAATGAGCAAGTATCTAAGAGCCCATGGAAAACCATGGATAGAAAGGGTGCTAACACCTTCCCTTTCTATAATCTACCTCCCGAACCGAGAGCGATCTCTTTAAGGAATTTTTCTGTGCTTTTGTCCTTTCCATTTGGAGAAAATAAAAGACGGTGGCGACTCTTACTTACCGCGACATTTCGCGAAACCAGCTTAAAAACAGTCAGTTCCAGATCCACCGATCACAGAACTGGCGACTCTGCTGGGGAATAACTTAAAGTGAGGTGTACCTTAGGATTAAGATCACTGTGTTTTCAATTGTGTTGACTTGCTTGCTTTATTATTGTGGGACTGTCTCGGGAGTTCTATAGATCTTAACCCGGATCTGGGGGATACCTTCTTAGAAAGTAGCAACAAGGCTGTGAGGGAACTGTGCGGGGTATACCGACATGGTTGAAACAGTCTGCTATGTTGATGTGGCACTTTGGTGTGTACCGGTAATCCTTGAGTTCAGTCAAGGAGAGTACGGGGCCTCCGCGTGGTGTCGCGAAGCATCAACAGACCTTAGGAACCTTAATTGAACTATCTTGGCCTCTTTAGGGTAGTGAGATAACTGACTTTGGTGCAGTCCGAGGTTAGTTGATACTCGATACTACACTCAATTGAGGGTTGCTTTCCTGGAATATTTCGGTCGCCAGTTCAGTGGCTAAATCGAAACGATGAACAATGAAAGCAATCTGGTGATATTGGGACCCTTAGAACCCGGTTACTTCTAATAGGACAGGTTGAGCCCACCAACTTCAAGAGGGTAATACCCAGACCCCATGCTGGCCCTAAACTCTAAGGGCTTGTCTTGTGTGACTTGTGTGCCTTACATGTTTGCCTTTGTAAATATCTGTGGTGTGTTTAATCATAGCATCATGACATCATCCAGCATCATATGCATTGACTAACCATTTCAGGGGTTCGAATCTTCATCTTTGTTCTTGTTTTGTAGGACATGGAAACTGTTCGCAGAAAGACAATTCAAATCAGCCTTGTAAAGATCCCTCCTCAGCTTAAGGAGCTTATATCCAAGATTCCCGAGAGCTCTTCATTCAGTGAAAGACATGGAAGACTCATCAGCTTGGTCAATACCAACATTGAGGAAGATATGATAAAGGTCCTGTTCCAGTTCTTTGACCCTCTGCATCACTGTTTCACCTTCTTGGATTATCAACTGGTACCTACATTGGAGGAGTTCTCCCAGCTCTTGAAGATCGCTATCCTTGATCAGCTACCCTACAACGGTACGGAAAAGGAACCCAAGCTTGAAGAGATTGCTAAAGCCTTGCACCTACAATCATCTGACCTCAAGGGACATTGGGAAGTTAGAAGTGGTATCAAAGGGTTCTTAGCCAGGTTTCTGTTTGAAAAGGCCCATGAATGTTGGAACTCCCTTGACTTACAAGCTTTTGAAGAAGTTATGGCCCTCCTTGTCTATGGTTTGGTGTTGTTCCCTAACCCAGATCAGCTTATAGATATCAGTGTTGTCCAGATCTTCATGTCCAGGAATCCTATACCTACGTTGCTGGGGGACATCCTTCACTCATGTTACACTCGAACCATGAGAAAAAGAGGTGTCCTTATGTGCTGCACTCCTCTCTTGGGAAGGTGGTTTATTTCGCACCTTCCACAATCAGTTTTGAAGAACGAGTGGGGTTTGAGATGGTCACAACGGTTGATGACTCTTACAAATGCAGATATACATTGGTGCCCTCGGTCCAGAGAGTATGTCACTATCATTGATCGTTGCGGGGAGTACCCTAATGTTCCTTTACTTGGAATCAGAGGAGGTATTACTTACAACCCATGCCTGGCTTGGAGACAGTTTGGTTATGCTCGAAGGGATGGCCCTCATGACATGTTAATTCCTGACATAGTTTTTGACTTCGACAACGATGCACAAGGACTTCGCTAGAGATTCATCAAAGCTTGGAGGATGCCCAGTAGGATAGACAGTAAGACACTGGGGCATAGGAACTCCATCCCGTTGGAACCTTATCTCAAGTGGGTACGAGCCCGCTCCCAGAAGTTAGTGATGCCTTATCCTCATATGCTCCCAGTAATCAAAGAGCCAGTCCTGGAAGGAGAAGTGTCCTACACTATTCAACATCCTGACATGCCCACGTCTTGGGAAGAGATGCAGAAGAGCTGGATCCAGCTTAAAGAAGAACGGAATTCTCTTGAGACCAGTCTACATGCTAGTGAAAAGAAGGTCCTGGAGCTCACCCGCCTATTGCATGAGGAGAGGAATCTCAACACCTACATAGCTCCAAAGAGGATGCGAAGTGTCTTTTGGGATTGATTTGCTTTGTAATTTGTGCCCATGAGGCTTTGATGTACTGAACAATTATTTCTTTAATGATAACGTGTGTTCCTTTTTGTCTACAACAAATTTGAACTTTCGAACCCTTGAATGCATTGCATAAACACATATCATTCATCATGTGCATAGCAGGTTTTCTTCTTTTCAGGTTGCTTACCGATCTTCGTTGTTTATTTCAGCATCATGAACCCTGACTCATCATCAACCGATATGTCCATCAAGGCTCTTCAGGTGCAGAATGCGCAATTTCAGGAACTAATCATGGGTTTGGCTCAGGGCCAAGAAGAGATGAAGGCTCTGCTCCTGAAGAAGGAGAAGAAGAAGAAGAAGAGAACTGTTCTTTTTAACTCGGGCCGAAGGTTTGGCAACACTCTGCAGAATGAAGAGGCTGGTTCTTCTATAGGCAAGAGTAGTCCCCAAGAGGGAAAAGGTCCTAGTCCGGTAGTCTCTGACAACGAGACTGATTTCGATGAGGAACAGTATCCTCCGGCTGAAGACCGGTACAAGCAGTTGGAGGACAGACTGAATGCTATGGAGATCCAACAAGTGCCTGGGCTGGATTTCGGAGACTTGGGTTTGTCTACTGGTGTGATCATTCCTCATAAGTTCAAAGCACCATCTTTTACCAAGTATGACGGGGCGTCTTGTCCCAAGCTGCACCTCAGATCTTACGTACGGAAGATTCAACTGTACTCAGTGGACAAGAACTTGTGGATCCACTTCTTCCAGGAGAGTCTTTCAGGGACTCATCTCGAATGGTTCTATCAGCTGGATGGGACCAAGGTTCGTAACTGGGAGGAGTTGGCTACTGCTTTCTATAAGTAGTATCAATATAATGCCGACCTTGCTCCTACACGTACCCAACTCCAGGGTATGTCGCTAGGGTCAAGTGAAGGTTTTAAAGAGTATGCACAGAAGTTGAGGGATCTGGCTGGCAGGGTGCAGCCTCCGTTGACTGACCGGGAGTTGGTAGACATGTTCTTGGGGACCCTATCTGGGCCATTTTTCAACCATCTCATTGGTAAGTCATCTGCAGGGTTTACTGATCTTATTCTGACTGGAGAAAGAATAGAGGCCGGGATGAAGTCTGGTAAAATTCAGAAGGGTGCATCTGCAAGTTCTGAGAAGAAGCCCTTCAAGAAGGAGGCCAGTGCTGTATATGGGTCTAGAAGACAAGAGAAACCTGAGCGCCGCCAATCTGTCAACGCGGTGATGATTGCCAAGCCTGCTGCCGCTCCTCGGCAAACCAATCCTCAAAGGGCTGAAAGACCCAGGAGAGAGTTCACCCGTTTGAGTATGACTCTATCACAAATCTTGCCACAGTTGCTGTCCACCAACCTAGTGACTGTCAGAGAAGCCCCGAAGGTTGTAAACACTGCTTCTCCCAAATACAATCCGAATGCCCGCTGTACTTATCACTCTGATAGCCCGGGGCATTCCACTGATGACTGTTGGGCCTTAAGGAATAAGGTGCAAGACCTTATTGACGCAAAAGAGATACAGTTTGAAGCGCCTGAGAGGCCAAATGTGGTGACTGCTCCTATGCCTCAGCATGGAGTAAATGCTGTTGATGAAGATGTATACGCTGTTTCTGTGAATGATGTAGCTACTCCTTTAAAGACTATCAAGAGGAACCTACTACTGGCCGGTTTATTTCCGGGTTGTAGTGAAGGTTGCCTTTTCTGTGCTGTTTCCCTATCTGGTTGTCCTTTGCTGAAGTTGGGCATCCAAAGCCTAATGGACAGCAAAGAGATTATGTTCAAGAAGACCGTTGTTCAATTTGTTCCGGTAGAAGAAGTTTCTGTTGTTACAATCTTTAATAATCCAATCAAGGCTCTCCCAAGGAAGCCTGTTCAAATCATGACTGTCGCACCTGTTGTTATTACTGTTCCGGGGCCTCTCCCCTACGAATCTGATAAGGCTGTCCCCTGGCACTATGGGGCAGACGTGTATGTGAATGGAATCAAGCAAGAGTTCAACACTGGCACCAGCATCAGCAATATCACTGGTCCAGCAAAGGTTACCCACAGTGGCAGGCTCTTCTCGCCTGACATTGCACCGCCCGCTATTCGAAGACCCCTCACTATAACACCTGCAAGTATACCTGTTCCCAGTTCTGATCAAGTTGTTTCCCCTGCTGTCGAGTCATCTAGTACTCGGGGCAAAGGGATTGAAGATGAGCCTGCCCGGATGGAGGCGCCAAAATCTGTGACTGCTGAGGCCTCCCAACAAGAGATGGAGGAAATCCTGAAAATAATCAAGAAGAGCGACTTTAATGTTGTTGAGCAGCTGGGGCATACACCCTCCAAGATCTCCATGCTCTCCTTATTACTGTGCTCCGAGGCCCATGCTAAGGCCTTGATTTCATTTCTCAAGATGGCCCATGTGCCACAGGAGACATCTGCAGTCCAGTTTATTGATTGCGTAGCAAATCTGACAGCGGACAATGGTTTGGGCTTCTCAGATGATGACCTTACTGCTAAGGGAAAGGACCACAATGACGCCCTGCATGTCTCTATTGAATGCAGGGGCACTACCCTTGCGCACGTGTTAGTAGACACCGGTTCTTCCCTAAATGTGCTACCCAAGAAAGCCTTAGACCGTTGTGAAGGCCTGGAGCTGAAACCTAGCAAAATTATTGTCAGAGCCTTTGACGGCTCCAAGAGGATGGTTCATGGAGAGGTAGACATTCCTATCCGGGTGGGTTCTCAGGTGTTCGACTCTACTTTCTATGTGATGGATATCCGTCCATCGTATTCTTGTCTACTGGGTCGACCTTGGATCCACAAAGCTGGGGCAGTGACCTCTACCTTGCACCAGAAGCTAAAATACCCTGTCAGAGGGAAGATTGTCACTGTGCAGGGAGAGGAGGAGTATATGGTGAGCCATTTGAATTCCTTCAGGTATATTGAGATGGACGGGGAGTTTATTGAAACCCCCTTTCAGCATTTCGAAGAGGTACTTCCAACTTTAGCAGCAGCAGAAACAGCGGTCGAAGAGGATGTTCCTTTGAAGATGGCTTCCTTGAAGGATGCCCGGGCTGTGGTCAAGAAAGGTGAATGTGCTAACTGGGGCAGGCTCCCTGATGTTATACAGAAAACTGACAAGTTTGGACTGGGTTTTACTGCAGAGGGTCAGAAGGCTATGCGGAAGGCAAAGATCAGAAGACCTCATGTGCTCATTACCAATCCAGGAGTGAATGCTGTTGGGAACGAGGATGAAGCGGAAGAGTCTGAGTTCAATAGCTGGATCTACCCGACGACCGATGGTCGATTGACCAATTGGACTGCTAAGGATCATACTCATGTTACTTTTGTTACGCAGTAATAAACTTCTTTGTTTTATTATTTGTAATAAACAATTAAAACTCTATGGCCCGGTGTCTTACCCGAGGCACCGTTGGCCTCATTTGTGAGGGCATATAAATTGTCATTTCATATATCATGAATAAAGATCTTGGACGTTTTCTCGCATTTCAAATCTTATGCTCCTTTTCTTTCTTTCCTTTCTTTATATATTACAAAACAGCTGTATTTACACACACTCACTCATACAGGTTTCAATCCACTCTGGATCTCACTGGTAACGACTCTGCTACTGCCGGTTATGACTTCGAAAATCCGATCAACTTAGCCGAAGACGAAGGTGAAGATGATTGCGAAGTGCCTGGCGAGCTTGCAAGACTGTTACTTCAGGAAGAGAGGGCAATTCAACCACACGAAGAGCCAGTGGAGACAATAAATCTGGGTACTGAGACGGACAGGAAGGAAGTTAAGATTGGTGCCAACCTAGAGCTCAGCGTAAAGCAACGGTTGACTCAGATGCTACATGATTATATGGAGATCTTTGCCTGTTCCTACGAAGACATGCCTGGGTTAGATACCGACATTGTGGTCCATCATTTGCCTGCCAAGGAAGACTGCCCTCCGGTTAAGCAAAAGGTCCACCGTATGCGTCCAGAGATGTATGAGAAGATCAAAGCCGAGGTCATGAAACAGTTTGATGCCGGTTTTCTTGCAGTGACTTCTTATCCTCAGTGGGTTGCTAATGTGGTGCCGGTACCAAAGAAAGACGGTAAGGTCAGAATGTGTGTCGACTACAGGGATCTGAACAGGGCCAACCCCAAAGATGACTTCCCTTTACCTCACATTGATGTCCTTGTTGACAATACAGCTCAGCATAAGGTGTTCTCTTTCATGGATGGCTTCTCAGGTTACAATCAGATCAAGATGGCCCCTGAAGACATGGAGAAGACTACCTTTGTTACTCAGTGGGGCACCTTCTGCTACAAGGTCATGCCTTTTGGACTGAAGAACGCTGGGGCAACCTACCAACGTGCCATGGTTGCTTTATTTCATGACATGATCCATCATGAGATAGAAGTGTATGTTGACGACATGATTGCAAGGTCCCAGACTGAGGAAGAGCACCTAGATCATCTGCAGAAGTTGTTTGACCGTCTGAAATTGTACAAGCTAAGGTTGAACCCGAACAAGTGCACCTTCGGGGTAAGATCTGGGAAGTTGTTAGGCTTCGTTGTAAGTGATAAGGGTATTCAAGTGGACCCTGTCAAGGTTAAAGCTATTCAAGAGATACCAGTTCCTAGGACAGAGAAAGAGGTCAGAGGCTTTTTAGGACGCCTGAATTACATTGCCTGATTCATCTTACACCTGACCGCTACCTGTGAGCCAATCTTCAAGCTGCTGAAGAAAGATCAGGTAGTACGTTGGAATGATGAATGTCAGGCTGCTTTTGACAGAATCAAAGAGTATCTCCAAGAACCACCCATCCTTATGCCACCGGTTGAAGGGAGACCTCTGATACTATACCTGACAGTACTTGATAACTCAATGGGGTGTGTGCTGGGGCAGCATGACGAGTCTGGCCGAAAAGAGCACGCCATTTATTACCTTAGCAAAAAGTTTACCGACTGTGAGACCCGATACTCACTGCTTGAGAAAACTTGCTGCGCTTTGGTATGGGCTGCTCGCCGGCTGAGACAGTATATGTTGACTCATACCACCTTGTTGATCTCAAAGATGAATCCTATAAAGTACATATTTGAAAAGCCTGCTCTGTCTGGGAGAATAGCAAGATGGCAAATGATCTTGACAGAATACGACATCCAGTATACAACCCAGAAAGCCATCAAGGGAAGTGTATTGGCAGACCACTTAGCACATCAGGCAGTAGACGACTATCAGTCAATGAACTTCGAGTTTCCAGACGAGAGCATCATGATTGTGACTGCTTGTGAAGTACCTGGACCAGATGAAGGACCTGAGGAAGGATCCTGATGGTCTATGCACTTTGACGGAGCCTCCAACGCTTTGGGTAACGGTATCGGCGCTGTAATCATATCCCCTCAAGGCACTCATACTCCACTCACTTCCCGGCTATGTTTCAACTGTACCAACAACATGGCGGAGTATGAGGCGTGCATCATGGGTCTACAAGCTGCGATTGACCTAAGGATCAAGTTTCTGAGTGTCTTCGGAGATTCCGCTCTCGTGATCAATCAGATCAAAGGAGAATGGGATACGAAACATCCGAATCTTATTCCTTACAGAGAATGTGTGTTGACCTTTATCCCCCACTTCACAGAGATAACTTTTGAACATTTCCCGAGAGAGGAGAATCAGTTAGCGGACGCGTTAGCTATGATGTCTTCTATGTTCAAGGTCAAATGGGACAATGAGGCTCCCCGGATCATCATCTGGAAACTGAACGAACCGGCATACTATTGTGATCTCGAGACTGAGTTGGTGACTGAGAAGCCTTGGTACCATGGGGTGAAGAGATATTTGGAAGCTCAGGAATACCCTGAAGGTGCATCTGTCAATGATAAGAAGTTTCTGAGAAGATTCGCAGCAAAGTTCTTCCTTAGCAACGGCATCTTGTACAAGCGAAACCATGATTCGACCTTACTGCGTTGTGTGGACAAGACAGAAGCAGAAAGGATTATGGAAGAGCTACATGAAGGGATCTTCGGAACACATTCCAGTGGACACACTATGGCGAAGAAAATCCTTCGGGTAGGGTATTTCTGGTTCAAAATGGAAGCAGACTGCTACCAACATTCCCGGACATGCCATAAATGCCAGATATATGCAGACAAGGTGCATGTTCCTCCAGTTCCTCTGAATGTTCTGACTGCGCCTTGGCCGTTTGCAATGTGGGGCATAGATATGATCGGTGAGATTAAACCTACGGCATCTAACGGGCATCGCTTCATCCTGGTAGCGATTGATTATTTCACGAAGTGGGTCGAAGCAGCTTCCTACGCTACGGTAACCAAGACTATTGTGGCACGGTTCATTCGGCATAATCTGATCTGTCGATACGGCGTCCCAGAAAGAATTATTACAGACAACGGTACCAATCTCAATAACAAGATGATCACTGAGCTCTACGAGCAGTTTAAGATACAGCACCACAACTCTTCTCCTTACAGACCGAAGATGAATGGGGCTGTAGAAGCAGCAAATAAAAATATCAAGAGAATCATGCAGAAGATGACAGTGACTTATAAAGATTGGCACGAGATGTTACCATTCGCTCTACATGGGTACTGTACCTCAGCCAGGACGTCAACCGGGGCAACTCCTTTCTCCTTGGTCTACAGTATGGAAGCAGTCTTACCGATCGAAGTGAAAATACCCTCTCTCCGGATAATGAAGGATGCAAATCTGAACGAAGATGATTGGATCCAGACACGACTTGATCAATTAAACCTTATTGATGAAAAGAGGCTTGCTGCTATCTGTCATGGTCAGACGTATCAGAAACGGATGATCAGGGCATTTAACAAAAAGGTCAGACCACAGGAATATCAAGTTGGGGATCTGGTAATCAAGCGAATCATCCTTCCTCAGAGTGATCCGAGGGGCAAATGGACCCCTACGTACGAAGGGCCATTTGTGGTTAAACATGTGTTCTCAGGAGGAGCCATGATTCTAACCAACATGGATGGTGACGACCTTCCTCACCCCGCCAATGCAGACATAGTAAAAAGATACTACGCATGAAAAAGACCCGCTAGGTTGACATACCTAGGCAAAAATTAGGGCTTCCCGGCGAACCAAAAGGGTTCGGGCAAAATGAAGGGATGAAATGTAAAAAATCTGTACACCCGGCAAGTCGAAAACCTGAAAAGGCGGCTTGGGCAAAAATGGGTATCCCGGTGGACTGGAAACCCGAAAGGGCGGTCCAGGAAAAAGTTAGGGATAAAACGTAATACTATGTCTCATTGGATCACTTTACATCCAGAATCCGGTATCTATATCAGGTTCAGACGACATCGATCAGTCAGCTTCATCGTCAACTAAGGTCATCAAGTGATGAGACGCTCGGAGATATAAAGGCAATAGCATAGTCGAAACCCAGTAGATCATTCATTTCACACAGCTATTTTATTTTCTCTTGTACAAAATTGTATAAACTCTTTTGTTCGGCGGTGTTCTCTTACTAGGACGTCAGCCTCTTGTACATAAACGCCTATTTTACAGGAAAATTCAAAAAATCAATACAAATATACTTTTCAGTTAAAATTGCCAATTGTTTTTCCTTTTCTGTTTTGTTTTGCGAAGAACGTCCAAGGTTCAATTTGTGATATATGCATTGACAATAATTTGCTAATTCATGAATATTTGCATACGAAACAAAGGATTAATTACAGGTAACATTAGAAACAGGGGCAATAAAGAGTTGTCTAAGTGATCCAATTATTCTGTCCTCCAAGGTACCAAGGTAAGTTCAGCTGAAGAACATAACCAGTACATCTTAATTCCCCAGAGAGTGAGCCAGCAAGTCAGTGCACTCTCCCCAAGCTATATTATCGAACCTTAAGGAAGTTGGGTATCCTCCAGCAGATCTCAACATTCTCCAGCAATATATGCATTCTTAACAAGCATCCCCGGCAATCTTGGTCTAAGGATCGTTCCCCGGCGGTACATCAAACATTCAGTGGAGTCACTTCCCTGATACAGTTCGAAACTTCCCCAAGAGAGTCCAATCCAGCTCCCCCAGGAAAGTTGGAATCATCTCCCCAGCAGTAAGCTTATCCCCAGTAGATTCTGGAAGCTTATCCCTCGCAGAGCACGAACGCGTCTCCCGGCTTTATTCAAAGAGTTATTTCCCTACCAGGATATAACTGGGTTATCCTCAGCCAAAAGCCACGGAAAAGATCGTCCTCGACGAAGTCTTCTTATCCCCAGCGAGGTCTATTAACACTTCCAACACAACAATGGTATCCCCAGCGAAGTTACCATCAACATTTCAGCAAAGTATCTCTCTCCCCACAGAGTATTGCTTCCCAGCAAGATCGCTAGAGTATCTTTTCTCCCCGCAGAGTAATCCATTCGCCAAGCTTATTCCCCAACGGAGTTATCTTCTCCTACCGGTATTCTTGCAACTATCATCCCCAGCGGAAGCAAAAATCTATTCTCCCACATCAGCCCAGGAGTGACTTCCCGGCACCTGTCAAGGATTTATTTTCCTAAGACGAAAACATACATTCATAAACATCACATATATCATTATAGCATGCATATACGCATCATATCTTACAAATCTCATTTATGTTGAGAACATCATTGCTTGATCCATATCATGCATTGCATATGACTGACCTTTACCTTTCAGGAAAGATCCAGTTAAGTTCTCAGCTATATTTCAAGACCTTGACCGGTTCAGTTAAATCACCCCTAAGATTTTCCTGTTTCTTATCCAGTCAAAGGCCTTCTCTGGTTCAGTCAGATCGACCCTAAGATCTCCCTGATTCTTATCCAGTTGAAGACATTTCAAGACCTAGACCGGTTCAGTTAAATCGACCCTAAGATTTTCCTGTTTCTTATCCAGTCGAAGGCCTTCTCTGGTTCAGTCAGATCGACCCTAAGATCTCCCTGTTTCTTATCCAGTTGAAGATTTCAAGACCTAGACCGGTTCAGTTAAGTCGACCCTAAGATTTTCCTGTTTCTTATCCAGTCAAAGGCCTTCTCTGGTTCAGTCAGATCGACCCTAAGATCTCCCTGTTTCTTATCCAGTTGAAGATTTCAAGACCTAGACCGGTTCAGTTAAGTCGACCCTAAGATTTTCCTGTTTCTTATCCAGTCAAAGGCCTTCTCTAGTCCAGTTAAATCGGTCCCTAACAGATTTTCCTGATAAAGACTCAGTAGAAGACATCCAAGATTCTCTCAGCGTTACTGTTGAGATTGAAGTCGCCCAAGATTCTCTCAGCGTTACTGTTGAGATTGAAGTTGCCCAAGGTTCTCTCATCGTTCCTGTTGAGGTAGTAATCGCCCCAAGGTTCTCTCAGCGTTCCTGTTGAGGTAGTAATCGTCCCCAGATTCTCTCAGCGTTCCTGTTGAGGTAGTAATCGTCCAAGGTTCTCTCAGAGTTCCTGTTGAGGTAGTAACCATCCCTGGTTCATTCATCACCTTTTGAAGATCCAGATCCAGCTCCTGTAACCAGTCAGGACACATCTATACAAAGAATTTGAAGACAAGCTCCTGTAATAGGTCAGGTAATCATTTTTCTTTTTCAGGTACGCAAGTTCTCGCTAAGGAATCTCTTACGCGATCGACGCCCAGATGGCATCTATAAGCCCATCATCCTATCCATCAATCTCCCAATGGCATCTATAAGCCCATTCCACCATCACACTGCTACTATGTGAGCGCAAATTTCTGGGCACTCTAGTGTTCAATCATCTTCCACCTTCGGATTACGAAAGGCACGTCAGCCAATCAGCATCCTCAGGTCTAAGAAGATTGAACAGGGGCAACTGTTGTACCCCAAAATTTTCCCTCCCATATTCTTCAAAAATTGCAAAGAGCATGCTTCAAAGTCTCTCCAAGGGTTACACAGTTCAAGGGCCTCCTAACAATCAAAAACTAGGGTTTTGGTTCTGACAAAGAAAATGAAGTTTCCAAGGGTCCAATCAAGTCCCACATGCTTATAAACATTTTCAAGTATCCTCATGTCAAGTTTCAAGACTTACAGCACAAAATTGCACAGTCAAAAACCCTAATTGCACTACAGTCAACTGCAGGGGCAAAATGGTCATTTGACAGTCAAAAGTTCAAATTTTTGATCAACATCTCATTTTGAAGCCACAAACATCATTTGATCAATTCTTGATCATGATTTTCAATGCTTGGCTCAAAAAGTCTCAAGATGCACAAGTTTCCATATTTGGACAGTTGAAAAAGTCAACTGTAACTTGACCAAGGCATAACTTCCACATGGTTTATCAGAAAAATTCCATCCAAAGCTCATTTTTAAGATAAAGACATTTCCTACAACTCCTCTTCACACTTCAAGTCCAAGAAATTCTCTCACAAAAAGTTATCAATTTCAACATTATAGGTCATTTTCAAAAGTCAACAAAAAGGGACTTTAAGTCAAAGGCCATAACTTGAGATTGGTAAATAAAAATGACATGGGACCAAAGGCATTGGTTAGAGGATTCCAAGACCTTTCCAAAATGTCCAAGAACATGATCAAAGCTTAAAAATTGAGTAAGATATGCCTTGTAGAAGTTGGGAAATTTTTGGGTATTTTGAAAAGTCAACTTTGCTTCAAATGCCTTAAAATTGCTAATGGGCCACATTTTCTTCCAAGATTCATCATCCAAAGCATATGCACGACCATTTGGCCCAAAGGGGATTTATTCATCATTTTTATTTATTTATTTGAATTTTTAATTGCTATTAATTTATTTAATTAATTAAAATATGAAAAAAATACTAAACAAAGGTATGTGAATCTTTTTATGCAGTATAATCACTCATGATCCACTCAAGATTCGTGCACAACTCAAATTGGGAAGATTGGCTATGATTGACATCAAAATCACATGGAAAAAGATTGAAAAAAATATGCCATTAAATCCAATATTTGATTCATGATTGCATTGATCTTTTGATTGAAAACTCAACCCTAATTCATTCCATACATAAGCCAGAAGCTAGACCTAAAGAAAAAGACCTCTAAGCTGCACCTCTTCTCAAGAACAACTTTTGCAATTTTATCAAAAAAATCAAAAACTGAAAATTGCCTTGGAGGACGATTCAAAGAAGAATATTGATCCCATTAGCTTGCCAAGACATCACTGAACCTGACTGGATACTTTTCCACGCGTATAGCACCCATAATTGGTATATAGAACTCAAAGTTTTTCACGTTTTATGCATATTCGTGTTTCAATTTTTAAGCATCCTCATTGCATTTTCTTTATTGATTTATGCTAATTGAACCATTCTGAATCTAACCATATTGTTTAATTGAGTTTTGCTTGCCTATACGCGAAATCACCATGGGAGCATTTTAGGGTTGCAGGGACCTTCAAAGAGGGCTTCGTCCATATGGAAAAATTGAACCATAAGAATTATACCATTGAACTCGTGATGTTCTCCTGAATCTAAAACATCCCTCGCGCTTTTTTATATGCAGCCAATTTCTATTCGCTATTTTTTAGCACTTCAGATTGTGGGGGTTCAAAACCCCCGCTATTTGATGTTCTTTTTTCAGGTAAAATGCAGAGCAATTGGAGAAGACGCTTAGTTGTCATAACATGAGTGGGCAATTCAAACTTCAGCGCGCATTTTTTTGTTTCTAGGCCACTAACGCTGATTTTCGTTTATATTATTTATTTGTCATTTTAGATACAACGCGCATGACTGGTTCAGTTGGTGGAGGATAACATTGGTAAGCCTTGGGACCTGGGTTCGAACCCCAGGTCCCCCTTCTTTATTCTATATTTTTCTGCCTAACGCGTTTCTATGTAGTTTACCTCCTAATGACCATCATACACCCATAATCCAAGCGCGCCACATGGCCACTGAGGGCAATCCAAGGGTCCTGATCTGATGAACACCCTGGACACTGGTCAATGCACACGCACGCTTCCAGAAAAGTCAAACAAGGCCTTAAACATTGGGCCTAATTGCTGGGACAAAACCTCCAGTTTGGGGTCAACACCCCCTTTGGTTTGCTCTCTTCCATTTTTTTTCTATTTTTATTTATTTTGTTTAAGTTTTATTTAATTCTTCAAATTAATATTTTTCTCGACATAAAAAATAATAAAAATCAGAAAAAGGCAAAAATAAAATATATTTGATTTAATATTTTCTTTTTTGTAAATAAATCTTATTAATTAATGTAGTCTTAATTTTAGGTTTAAATCTTAATGTTTTTTTTTGTAAAACTTAAAAATTGTAGAATTAGGGTTTTAATCACTTTTTATCTTTTTCTTTTCTTTTACCATTATAATAATTAATTATTTATTTTTGTAAATAAAATTGAATTAATTAATTAGGATAATTTTAGGTGCAACTTTAACATATTTCTTAATAAATAAAAATAGTTAGAATTAGGGTTAATTAATTAATTTTTTAATTTCATTTAATTCTCTCATAAAAATCCATAAATACAAAAACTCAAAAAAAAATTCTTTTTATTTTAATTTAATTAATTTGTTAATCATAATTTAATTTCATTAAAAAGGGTCCAACGCCCTCGCTTTCGATTATTAGTTCGTTTCGCACATTTTATTTCCTTTCTTATAATATTCATGTAATTCTCCCAAAGCCGTGTAAATTAGACATTTTATATTTCTCGCACTTTATTTTATTTTAAATCGGGTCCTGGATTTAATTTGGCGATGTGGACCCGCGCCTTTGTAATAGCGTAGAACTTTTAAAATTCCGCACTTTTTTAACTGTTAATATATTTGCATGCAAGAATGAATGTCAAAATAAAAATAAGCTTAGATCACCTATGACATGAACAAGACAAAATATCTGAAAACGACACACAAATCACACACCACCCCTAAGGTACGCCTCACTGTTGCCTTGCCCCTCGAAAGGTGATCGTCGAGTAGAGGATGTTTTAGTAAGTCCTCATGATCCGGGAACCTGGCATGAGGGTAGCTTCTAAGGTATCTTCCTATTGCTCTGGTGATCACCATGTCCCGAACCTTTCGAATTGACCTGAATACCTCCAACGGTGGTGATACCTACCTCTCAATGGTGGGATGGCACTACTTTAAAAGACATTTACACAGACGAATTCCTCAGGGTAGGTAGACGACTCTAGATACTTGCTCTAATTTCAAAACAAATCAAAAATACTTTTCACACCGACACCTTTTCAAAAAAGCTTTCGAAAGCAATTTTTCAAACACTCTTGAGGACTGATACAAGAGTCGAACTGGAATTTTCAAAGAAACCTTTTTTAAACCCACAGTTGAAAAGCAAATAAACCATTTTTGAAAACACAATGAGCAAGTATCTAAGAGCCCATGGATAACCATGGATAGAAAGGGTGCTAACACCTTCCCTTTCTATAATCTACCTCCCGAACCGAGAGCGATCTCTTTAAGGAATTTTTCTGTGCTTTTGTCCTTTCCATTTGGAGAAAATAAAAGACGGTGGTGACTCTTGCTTACCGCGACATTTCGCGAAACCAGCTTAAAAACAGTCAGTTCCAGATCCACCGATCACAGAGACAATCCGTCAAATTCCAATAGAGGAAGATTCATCCGAGGAGGACGAAAACCAAATTGGTGAGGTCAAGAGTACTCAGGCCGACTGTATCAATGACCAAGAATCTAATGATGACTACTTCAATGAACAATATCCCCCCGCAGACATCAAATACAAGCAGCTAGAAGACAGGTTGAAAGCGGTTGAAATCCAAGCTATTCCCGATTTGAATTTTGACAATTTGGGCCTAATCTCTGCGGTAGTCATTCCCCACAAGTTCAAAATACCAACCTTTGCAAAATACGATGGAGTTTCTTGCCTAAAGCTCCATTTGAAGTCCTATGTGCGCAAGATACAAATACACACTACAGATAAAAAACTCTGGATTCACTTTTTTCAAGAGAGTCTGGCTGGAACACAACTTGAATGGTTTTATCAGTTGGATGGCTCTCGCATCAATACTTGGGAGGGTCTAGCTACTGCCTTCTACCATCAATATCAGTACAACACCGACTTGGCACCGACAAGGGTTTAATTGCAGGGTATGACCATGGGGAAGAATTACGGATTTAAGGAATATGCACAGAAATGGAGAGACCTCGCTAGTAGGGTCCAACCTCCCTTGACTGATAGGGAAGATATTGACATGTTCATGAGCACATTATCTGGTCCTTTCTTTAATCTATTGGTTGGCTGCTCTTCTTCTGGTTTCACTGAATTAATCCTAATCGGTGAAAGAGTTGAAAGTGGCATTAAAAGTGGAAAGACCTCTGTGGCATCTACCTCCACTCCCAATCCTGTGAAGAAAGAAGTTAATGATGTGTATAGAGCAAAGGCCCATACCAAAGTAAATAATCAACCGTCTGTCAATGATGTCTGAATCTCCAATCCGACTGCTACTCAAAGACCATCTGCCAATCATCAGCAGGTTGAATCTCCAAGAAGACAATTTACAAGGTTAGGCATGTCATTATCTCAAGCTCTTCAACATCTGCTCAGGGCCAATTTAGTGACATTGCGGGATCCTCCCGCCAACTCTGACACCTCGTCACCGAGATATAATCCAAATGCAAAATGCGCTTACCATTTAAACAGCCTCGGGCATGAGACTGATCAGTGTTGGGCTTTGAAGAACAAAATCCAGGATTTAATTAACAACAAGACTATCGAATTCGATCCTCCTCTGACGCCAAATGTAATTACCGCTCCAATGACGAAGCACGACAAAGGTATTAATGATGTCGAAGATACAATCTTCATTGCCTCTGTTGAAGAATTAACTACTCCGTTGAATGTAATCAAGAGCAATCTGCTGAAAGCTGGGACCTTCCCTGGTTGTGAAAAAGTCTGTATAGGCTGTATGAGACAACCCGATAGGTGTGAGGAACTGAAGAAAGGTATACAACGCCTAATGGATAGCCGCGAAATCCTATTCGAAAAGATTCCCACCATCAAAAATTCAATCGATAAAGCTGAAGATTTGGCCATCATAACAATTTCAAACAAACCTCTTAGGATCTCATCCAAACGTCCTATCAGGATTTCGAACGAACCAATCATTGCTCCTCTCATAATCACTACTATCGGACCTGTTCCATACACCTCTAATAAAGCGGTACCATGGAATTACAGTGCCGAGGTTTATTATCATGGGATAAAACAAGATTCTTGGATTGATGATAATGAAGATGGTGTTACTAATATTACTGGTTCTAGTAAAGTCACAAGAACAGGAAGGGTCTTTTCCCCTGTTATCTCGCCACCAACCACTACCACAGTCCCAGTCTGCATAACCAATGACAATTCTGATGCCAGTACTAAAGGGATAGAGAAATAAAGTGAGCCTTCCAGGGAAGAGGCACCTGCTAAAAAGTATGTTATGGAAGAACCATCCACTCAAGAGATGTAGGAGATTCTGAAGATCATCAAGAAAAGCGACTTCAAAATAGTAGAGCAGTTGGAGCAAACACCTTCTAAAATATCAATGTTGTCCTTATTACTATGTTTCGAAGCCCATGCACAAGCTTTGATTAAGTTCTTGAAAAAGGCCCATGTGCCTCAAGAAACCACAGTTGACCAATTCGAGAATTGCGTAGCAAGCCTGACAGCTGACAATGGTCTAGGGTTCTCTGACGCAGACTTAACTCCCATGGGAAAGAATCACAATAAAGCCTTGCATGTTTCTGTTGAATGTAAGGGGACCACTCTGGCACATGTTTTGGTGGACACAGGCTCATCTTTAAATGTGTTACCTAAAGGCACTTTAGACTGGCTAGACTGTGAATGTTTGGTTTTAAAGCCAAGTGATATTATTGTGAGAGCATTCTATGGATCGAAAATGATGGTTCATGGTGAGGTGGATCTCCCAATTAAGGTTGGTTCATAGATTTTCAACTCCACATTCTATATAATGGACATACGGCCTGCGTATTCTTGCTTGCTTGGGCGCCCATGGATCCATGGGGCAGGTGCGGTCACTTCTACTCTCCACCAGAAGTTAAAATACCTAGTTCAAGGGAAGGTTGTCACTATTTGCGATGACGAAGAATTTATGGTAAGCCATCTCAATTATTTCAAGTACGTAGAAATGTATGGCGAATTTAAAGAGACTCCTTGCCAGACATTTGAAGTTGTGGCTACCACCAAAATCTCCTCCGACACCCCAAGAGCCGATAAAGTTATCCCCAAGATGGTTTCTCTTAAGGATGCCCGTGTTGTGGTAGAAGAAGGAAATAATGAGATGTAGGGTCAACTTCCCGATATCCCGTTCAAAGCAGACAAATTTAGGTTAGGTTTCCCCTCCAACGCTCAGAAAGAAATTAGAGGTGCTCGTACTGGAAAGCCGCCTCTCCACCTCAAAAATCATGAAGTGAATGTTGTAGAAGACTCTGATGATGTGTGTGCTTTTGAAGACTGGATCTACCCAACAACCGAAGGGAAGCTCAACAATTAGCATACAAAGGACTTTGTGCCCATCTCCTTCATTGAGGAGTAATCTACTTATTTTAGCTTTTAATCAATTCAAGAACTCACTGTCTGTAATATTTTTATAATGACTTTTAAGCCACGTGCCTATCCTGGGGCATTTTGGTCCTTTTGTCAAGGGTTTTATTTATGTTCATAAAATCATATGATCATTCAGTACATTAGACTCTTTTGCATTCAAATATTTGTGTTCATTGTCTTTCTTTTCTTTCAAATACATTTCCAAAAGATATCCATGTATCTTACATGCATACATGCACACTCTTGTAGGTCTACATCCACTCTGGATCCTATTGCCAATAACTCTACTATTGCCGACTATGACTTTGAAAGTCCTATCAACCAAGCCAAAGACGAAAGAGAGGAAGATTGTGACATACCAGAATAATTATCCAGACTCCTATTACAGGAAGAAAAAGCTATTCAACCACATGAAGAGTCAATTGAGGTTGTCAACTTGGGTACTGAGTCAGATAAGAAAGAAATCAGAATCGACGCTAATTTGGAAAGTAGTGTCCAGATGATGCGCGATTATATGGAAGTATTCGCTTGGTCTTATGAAGATATGCCTGGGTTAGATATCGACATCGTGGTTCATCGTCTGCCGACTAAAGAAGACTGCCCTCCTGTCAAACAAAAAGTCCGTTGCATGAGGCCTGATATGTCTGAAAAGATCAAAGCCGAAGTAATGAAACAGTTTGATGCAGGATTCCTAGCTGTAACATCATATCCTCAATGGGTGGCCAATATAGTGCAAGTGCTAAAGAAAGATGGAAAAGTCCGTATGTGCATAGACTATAGGGATCTGAATAGGGCAAGCCCCAAGGATGATTTCCCTCAACCACACATTGACTTCTTAGTCGATAATACTGCTCAGCACAAAGTCTTCTCATTCATGGATGGCTTCTCAGGCTATAACCAAATAAGGATGGCTCCTGAAGATATGGAAAAGACTACTTTCGTTACACAATGGGGCACCTTCTGCTACAAGGTCATGTCGTTCAGATTAAAGAATGCAGGGGCAACATATCAATGGGCTATGGTTGCTTTATTTCATGATATGATTCATCATGAGATAGAAGTATATGTGGATGATATGATCTCCAGATCACAAACTGAAGAAGAACATCTCAGTCACCTGCACGAACTCTTCGAAAGACTAAAAAAGTACAAGCTGAGGTTAAACCCTAACAAGTGCACATTTGGGGTACGCTCTGGGAAGCTTCTAGGTTTTGTTATCAGCAATAAAGGCATTGAAGTTGATCCTGCCAAGATAAAGGCCATCCAAGAAATTCCAGTCCCCCATTCTGAAAAAGAAGTCATAGGATTCTTGGGTCGTCTCAATTACAATGCCCGTTGTATATCAAACTTAACTACTACTTGTGAACCACTCTTCAAACTCTTGAAGAAAGATCAGGTAGCCAAATGGAACGATGAATGCCAGATTGCTTTTGACAAAATCAAAGAATACCTGTAAGAACCTCCTATTCTCATGCCTCTGATTGAAGGAAGACCTTTGATCATGTACTTGACAGTATTAGAGAATTCTATGGGGTGTGTTTTGGGCCAACATGACGAGTCTGGCCGAAAAGAGCATGCAATTTACTACCTAAGCAAAAAGTTTACCGACTGTGAAACCAGATATTCACTGCTCGAGAAAACTTGTTGTGCTTTAGCGTGGGCTGCTCGCCGGCTAAGGCAGTGCATGTTGACTCATACCACCTTGTTGATTTCTAAGATGGATCAGATTAAGTACATCTTCGAGAAACCTGCCCTTTTCGGACGGATAGCCAGATGGAAAATGATCTTGACTGAGTACGACATTCAATACACAAATCAAAAAGCCATCAAAGGGAGTGTACTAGTAGATCATTTGGCCCATCAAGTTGTGGATGATTATCAGTAAATGAACTTCAACTTCCCTGACGAGAATATTATGCTGGTAACCGACTGTGCGAAACTTAGACCGTATGACGGACCTGAACAAGGATCCCGATGGACTATGTGTATTCGATGGGGCCTCCAACGCCTTAGGTAACGGAATTGGTGTGTGATCATCTCTCCTGAAGGTTTCCACACTCCTGTCACTGCCAGACTATGCTTCGATTGCACAAATAATATGGCTGAATATGAAGCATGCATCTTAGGTCTGAAAGATGCCATTGACTTAAGGATCAAGCATTTGGATGTGTTTGGAGATTCCGCCATGGTGATTAGCCAAGTAAAAGGAGATTGGGATACTAAACACCCTAATCTTATCCCTTACAAGGAGCTTGTACTATCCCTAATTCCCTACTTCGAAGAAAACACGTTTGAACACTTCCCTAGAGAAGAAAACCAGTTGGCTGACGCTTTGGCAACCATGTCCTCAATGTTCAAAGTCAGATGGGATAACGAAGCCCCTAGGATTACAATTGAAAGATTTGATGAACCTTCCCATTTCTATGAGCTTGACACCGATGCGGAAAAGCCATGGTACCATGAGGTAATTAGATACCTTGAAGCACAAGAGTATCCAGAGGGAGCATCTATCAATGACAGAAAGTTCTTACGAAGATTTGCAGCCAAATTCATCCTAAGTAACGGGATATTGTACAAGCACAACCATGATTCAACTCTACTCTGATGTGTGGATAAGAAGGAGGCATAGAAAATCATGGAAGACATGCACGATGGTCTTTTCGGTACTCACTCAAGTGGACATACGATGGCCAAGAAAATCTTAAGGGCAGGTTACTATTGGTCAACGATGGAGACTGATTATCATCAACATTCAAAAACTTGTCACAAATGCCAAATCTATGCTGACAAGGTCCATGTACCTCCAATCCCTCTGAATGTCATGACCGCTCCATGGCCATTTGCAATGTGGGGCATTGATGTGATAGGGGAAATCAAACCAACCACCTCCAACAGACACCGTTTCATCCTTGTTGCCATCGACTATTTTACCAAATGGGTCGAAGCTGCCTCAATGCCTCAATGACCAAAAATGTGGTAGCCAGGTTTATCAAACATAACCTCATCTGTCGTTATGGTATCCCCGAAAGGATCATCACCGACAACGGGACTAACCTCAACAATGCCATGATCAGGGATTTATGCACTCAATTTAAGATCAAGCATCACAATTCTTCTCCGTATAGACCGAAAATGAATGGTGTGGTCGAAGTGGCCAACAAAAATATCAAGAAGATTATGCAGAAAATGGTAGTAACCTATAAAGATTGGCATGAGATGTTACCATTTGCTCTACATGGCTACCGCACTTCAGCTAGAATGCCAACCGGGGAAACTCCCTTCTCTCTAGTCTATGGCATGGAAGTTCTTTTTCTAGTGGAAGTTCAAATTCCCTCGCTGAGGATTATGATCGAGGCAGGCCTAGGCAAAGACGAGTGGATTCAAACTAGATTGGATCAGCTAAACTTGATCGATGAAAAACGATTATCCGTTATTTGCCATGGTCAAATGTATCAAAAACGGATGTTCAAAGCTTTCAACAAAAAGGTCAAGCCTCGAGTATATCGAGTTGGTGACCTGGTGATAAAACACATCATTTTACCACAAGGCGACCCCAAAGGAAAATGGACTCCCACCTATGAAGGGCCGTTTGTTGTCAAGAGAATTTTTTCTGGCGGTGCCATGATACTGACCACCATGGACGAAGAAGATTTCCCATATCCTATAAACGCGGACATAGTTAAAAAATACTACGCATAAGAGACTCGTTAGGTTGATACACCTAAGCAAAATAAGGGCATCCCGACAAACCAAAATGTTTGGGCAAGAATTAGGGATATATGCAAAAGATTGTACACCCGGCAAGTTGAAAACCCGAAAGAGCGAATTGGGAAAAAAAAAGGGTATCCTGGTGGACCGAAAACCCGAAAGGGCGGTTCAGGAAAAAAATAAGGATTAAAAGCGTACGACTATGTCTCGTTAAATTAACACAGTCAATTCTATCACCAAGGTCCAAGTTCAAATGGTCCAAGATCAATCCAATCACTCTCGATCAATGGCGAAGGATGTTCGAAGACATATGGGCAATGGTAGAGTTGGAAGGCAATAAGATCATTTCACATGGCTATTTGTTTTCATTTCTCAATTTTTCTTTTCCTTTTGGCGATTTCCTCTTACTAGGATCTCCGTCTCTATGTACAAAAAATGCCTATTCATGGGCAAAGTATCAATACAAATACACTTTGAGTTGCAAGTTTTTCTAACTCTGTTTTGAATGCAAATTTGTCCAATGACTAAAATTGAATGAACATATGCACATGAACATAATTAAAACCATTTGGCATATGTGTCCTGCTAAGCAGCAGCATCAACAACCGAACATCAGTGCACAACAGTAGTAAGCATCCCTTTAATGTATGTGAAATAGCCCCGCAGAGTTATCTCATCATCATTATCCCCACCAGGGCGGTGACAGTAAACCTTTCCTCAACGGAGTTGCCCACAAAATCTCTTTACACGGGATAATCCCCGGCCAGAGTCTCAACCTCTTGACAACTTTCTCCCCAACTAAAGCCTATGATATCTCTTCCTAAAAGGAATTCACCTCCTCAGCAGGGTTTATTTCCCCAACAGAGTTATTTCCCCAGCCAAGTGCAAATTTCTCAACGTACAACAATCAAGACACCACGGATTGCCCAGCTGAGTATATCTTCCCCAGCTGAATATATAATCCCCAGCGAGTCCATCTTGCCCAGCTGATCCCATATTCCCCAGCTGAGTATATCTTCAAACCAAGATTTTATTCCCCAGCGGAGTATATCTTCCAACCAAGATTTTATTCCCCGCGGAGTACAAGCTCCCCGGTGAGTCCAAATTCTCCAGCTGAGTCCATCTTTCCCGGATAAGTATATCTTTCAAAAGAGGGTTTTATCCTCAAGCGGAGTCCATCATCCCCAGCTGATTATATCTTCTCCGACCAAGGCTATTTTCTCTAAACAGAATCTATCCTCCCCGGATGAGTCCATCATCCCTAGTGGGTGTATCCTCCCCAAGCCAAGTCTGCCTTACCCGAATGAGCCTATAATCTCCAGTTCGAATTCCCCTTTCAAAATGACTGCAAACCATAGGGCCACAACCCCTAATCCCCAGTAAAGCCTTCCAAAGCATTTACCAAGAAATGCTATGAAGCCTGGACCCGACCAGATATTAGCATAATCTTCAAATTATTGAAGCCTGGACCCGACCAGATAACAGTATGACTTCTTGAGTTACTGAAGCCTGGACCCGAACAGATAATAGTTGATCTCATTTTTCAAAATGCTATGTAGCCTGGACCCGGCAAGATAATAGCCTAGCTCTCCAAAGATATAAGAGAACCTGAACTCAATCCGACCAAGGTTTGATTTCTTTTCCCTAGTAGAGTTGTCTCTATATCCCCAACGAAGGGCTGAGAAACTTGGCCCCGATCAGATATCAGTTTTCATCTCCATCCTTTCAAGAAAGCCGTTGCGAAGCCTGGATATGACCAGATAGCAATCACCCTCAGAGATTCGTTGTGAAACCTGGAAACTGACCAGATAGTAACTAAATCCCCAACCAGTTTATTGTGAAGCCTGGACCCGACCAGATAGCAATTAACCTCATCAAAGAAATCTGTAAAGCCTAGACCCGACCAGATAACAGCTTTCAGACAGTCTATTGTGAAGCCTGGACCCGACCAGATAGCAATTGACCTCATCAACCTCAGAAATCTGCAAAGCCTAGACCCGACCAGATAACAGTTTTCAAATGGTGTATTGTAAAGCCTGGACCCGACCAGATAACAATTAACCATGATCCCCGGAAATACACTATGAAGCCTGGATTCGACCAGATAATAGTACAGTTTTGCAAAAGACTATAAATCCTGGAACCGACCAGATAACAGTCTTCAAAGAGTTACTGTGAAGCCTGGATCCGACCAGATAGCAGTTAGTTCATCCTTTCCTCCAGTAAGTTACTGTGAAGCCTAGATCCGACCAGATAACAGTTAACCTCCGCATCCCCAGCAAGTTATTGTGAAACCTGGACCCAACCAGATGACTATTCAATTTCAAAGAATTTTCTATAAAGCCTAGACCCGACCAGATAACAGTTAATTCATCTCTTCCCCCAGTAAGTTGCCATGAAGCCTGGATCCGACCAGATAGCAACCGACTACTTCATCCTCGGCAACTGTGAAGCCTGGATTCGACCAGATAGCAACTTATACTTGAGTGATATTCCCCAGCAAAAGCATCCCTCCAATAAAATTTGAAGATATGCATATTCTTCATTTCCAACAGGCAATCAGGGATTCAACCTCCCTGGATTTCCTCAGCAACAGTCAGGGATTTATTTTACCGAACAAAAACACACATTTCACATTCATACATCATAGCATGTACATACCATATGCATTTAGCATGATACCCCATCTGGTGAACATCATGCAAGCATCTGCATTTTACTAACCCCTTTTTGAAGGAAAATTGCGATCAAAAGCGCAGCGGAATTTAAAATTTTCCTTTAGTGATCCTTACGAATGAGCATGGTCAGTGATAGAAATATTTACCTCTTGTGGCGATTCAGAGCTTTGATGTTGTGATCACGAGCGTTGATGAAGAACAACGCCTCTACTCAGTCCACACGAACAGATCGCTTCCGGTCACAGTGCTAGCTGATCACGAATGGAAACCTTATGAGTGAGAGAGAGAATCAAAAACGAAATTACATCAAGTGAAATTGCTTCATCACAAGGGACCTATTTATAGAATCACTCGTGTGGGCTACAAACTAAAAGCCCAATTAAGGCTATAAGCTAAAAGCCCAATTAAGCTTATGGACATCATACCTTATGATGTACCATATATCACTTATCCACGTGGTACCTTACCACTTTCCGTATTACACTTAAGTGCACCGTACTTATGGTGTTCCTTATTTATTCTATCTCTCATCAACCTGTCCTTATGTGTGTGACCCTGTAGGTTTTCGCGACGTTGGCAATTATATTAAATCACACATTTAATATAATAAACAGTGAGCGGTATCTAGCAACACATCACTGTTACCCAAGTCACGAAAATGTCATGTGATCTGACCAAACCTTTTCCGTGATAATATTTGTGTTGTACAATTACCCTTTTGCCCTCATGTCTATATTGAACACAAGGCATACACTGTGTCACCCTTGTCCAGTTCAATATTGGGCCCTTAGACATTTATCATGTTATGCAGGATGGGAAAATTCCATCTAGGTCACTCATGTCCCTTAGCATGCTTTGTGAAGTACCCATCAACCGTCTTTATAGTCATCCAGTTACGGATGACGTTTGATCAGCAATAAAGTACTTGACTCTACATCTAGGGTCCATAGTGGTTTCAGGTCGAAGGGTGGTATACACCATTATCATCATGAGAATAACTTATGACACTTTGCATAACATTCTATGTAGTATTCTCATAGCGGGTCAATCCAGTATAAATATTACTCCTAATATTCATACCTATGTCAAGACTTGATAACACCTTATCTATGATCCATGAGATGTGATCATCAATCTATCTTCATAATAATCTTAATGCTTTAATGTTATCCCACTTCACATTAAAGCTTGACTACGGATACTTTAAGAATAGTGTCTTATGTTTAATGGGATCTCATGATTAAGTCACACTTAACATTTCATTAAACAAATAAACCATTCTAGGGACTTTATTATTTTGGAAAGAAAACATAATAAAGAAATTCCTTTTATTATTAATAAATAATTCGATACAAGTACCAAAAGTATTGGCCTCTAGGGCTTACACCAACACTTTTCTCACAGGTAAAACATCAAGTATAATATGAATCAACAAGAAGATTTGTGCTGATACTTCTTCCAGCATTTACCAACATTCCTCTAAATGGCATCTTTAAGCCAATTCCCTACATAATCAACTAACACATCTTCGAGTGCAAATTTTTGGGCACTCTAGTGTTCAATCATCTTCCACCTTCAAGTCACGAATGGCAGGTTCGCCCAATCTAACTCTTCAGGTGTAAGAAGATTGAACAGGGGCAGCTGTTGCACCCCAAAATTTCCCCTCTCATTTCACAAGGGATCACCCTGGAGCCTCAAGTTTGCTTCCATCCAATTCCAAGCCTTGAACTACAAATTTTCCAAGAAAATTACTCACAAGGGGAAAATGGTCATTTGCACACCGAGAAGTCTAACTTTGACTTTTGGATCAAAATCAAATCTCAAAAATCATATTTCATCAAGACATGTTGGAATATGAAGTTTGTTTCATCAAGAGTTTCAAAAGTCAAATTTTACTTTGGAAAAATCAAATTCTAAAAACTTAGAAAATTTTCTAAGTATTTAAGAAATATGACAATTTCAGAACTTCTGGGCCAGTGTTCATACTCAGCAGATTTTAGATATTCTCAAGACAAAGTATCGTCAGAACTTCTGGACCAGTTTTCACAAAAGGTTCAGTCAGAGTTTGCAAAGGTTAAAACAAAGAAGGTAACAAAGCGTGTTGTAATTATAATGGAGGTTCTGAAGGATCCCTCAGAACATGCTGAAATCAGAAGATAAGAGGATCAGAAGATGAGATGCTACACTGAAGCAGAACTTCTAATCTAGAGTCAAGCAAAGATGCAGAGTTTCACATGGGAACCCATTTAATGCTCACAACCACCTCTGAGTCTTTATCCAAGGGATTCACACCACGTGTACCCCTACTTCCTTGGGAAGACAAATTTATGTGCAAAAGTATGCTAGATCCACGTGTTGTCTCTACTTTTCATTAATTCACGCTGCCAGATCCAGCTGAGGCGTTGTTAACCATCCAACTTGAATACGTTGAACCCCACTTGTTTAAGCTTAATTCAAGAGTAACTCAGCATCTAGCATATGATGTTGGTACCACTTGACCGCCCCAACTGCAAAACTTTGCCTATAAATAGAACACCATTTGCCCACTAAAAAAGTCTAGAGAAAATTTGTGAAAGAGGCGAGAGAATTGAAAAAGAAGGCTTTGAATCACTGCAAAATTCTAAGAACCCAGGAGCTATAAACACAAGAATATCAAAAATCTTAGCATTGAATCCTTACATTCAAGCTCCATTTTTCCTCAAGTGTTCTTGATTAAAGCCATCCCAAATTTTGTAATCAAACAGTAACACATTCTCCACCAATATCCATTTCAAAAGGATAAGAACTTCACCCTTTAACTGTTCCAGAAGTTGTCAACTTCTATCCTGCTGAGCACGTGAAGGAGTTACTCAGAACATCACTAGAATTCAAGAACAATCTCCAGTTCACAGAATCCTTTCCAGCTACAAGGTAAGTTTTCTGCTGACTCTCATCATAACTGATTAAGCATTGTCAGATTTTTCATATTTAGCACAATGTAGATATTCTGATCCTGATGATGTACATATTCTGAAAATTCCTACGTTTTCTTGCCTAAGTAAAAGAAATCCCAGTTCAGAGTTTCATAAAGAAATTAGGACTCAGAATTAGAATTAGCAAATACATGTTGCTTTTGATTTGTGCTTCTGATATTTCATGAAATTTGGCATAACTGTTATACATGCAACTTCTATTCTGTAATTGACTAAGCTGCAGATGTTCTAACTGGCATGGAGAGAGGCAAATTTTTGACAATTGCGTCAGAACTTCTGAAAACTTCTGAGTTCTCAGAAGATCCAGAACTTCTAAACTTACATATTTTTGCTAACATGTTTATGTTTGTGCAGCAAGTCAGAGTCGGAACTTCTGACCTCTTCTATTTTCAGTATTTTGCGCTGATTATGTTTTCTTTCTTTTTTACTTTTTTTTTATTTTTGCCATCATTTTATTATTAAACAAAAAATACCAAAAATATTTTATATTTGCATGCTATATTTTCTTTTAACATAAAAACCCAAAAAAATATTTTCTTAAACAAAACTTACTTCTTTTCTTAAATAAACAAACATTTTACATTTCTTGTACATTCTTATCTATTTCAATATGGTTGTAATAGTAACCTAGAATTTTAACATGCAACCCCCATTCATAAATATGTACCCCCCATCCCCCTAAAATATTGTAATAGCGTAGGACTTTACATTTCCACACCGTTATTGCTTTCAATATATGCTAATAATTAGGGCGTGTATGACAAGATATGAAAATTGACAAATAGATCACCCTAGTCAAGATAAATTATGCATGCAATCAAATACACTTGCACACTTACACCCTTAAGGTAATTCCACTTGTTGCCTTATAAAAATGGCCATGTTCTGCATGTGGGAGGTCTTAGCACAAACAAATCGAAAAAATATCATAGTCCCTCGATGACGCTATCAAAGTTGCCTTTCAAAATGATCTTAGTCCCTAAAGAAAAGTGATATGTTATCTCACAATATTGCTATCATAGTCATACGATGACCCATGCTCGTCCCTTCACATCCAACGATGGAGCTTCTTACCAAATCAATGGTAAGATAGCAACATCTAAAGGAGGAGGAAAAACACATCTAAGACCTTTTGAGTAGGTAGATTACTTTTAGTTACTTGCTCACTCTCAAAACAAATATTCTTGCTATTTTCAAAACAAATCACATACACTTTCAAAACATCTTCAAAAAAACACTTTCCAAAACTTGAAATATTTTCAAAAGCTCAACACTTTGTATACATTCTTACGAACGGGAATCATTGCAAAGTTTGCCTAAACGATGGCACCTTTTTAAAATACTTTCAAAACCACACAAAACACAAATTCAAACAAAAGCAAGTGATCTAGCGAGTAACTAAGAGCCCATGGAAAACCATGGATGGAAAGGGTGCTAATACCTTCCCTTTTCATAATCTACCCCCCGAACTCAAGAAAACATATCCAAAGGTCTTTCCTGTGCTTTTTCACCTTTCCTTATCGGATAAAAGAAAATTCGGTGGCGACTCTTGCTAAACCGCAACATTTGCAAACATAAACGCAAAACCTCAAGTCAGTTCTCCCACCGTATCACACCTACTATCCAGGTTCCTTCTCTTTTTTCTCCAGATAATAGTTTACAACACTGTAAGGCCTGAACCCGACCAGATACGGTCGATTTCACATTTCCCCAACAATTCGCTGTACAGCCTGGACCCTGACCAGGTATACGTTCCACTTTCACTTCCTCAGTCAGGAGATATTTCCCCAATAGAGTAATGGACAACCGAAGCTCCTAGACTTTACTTCCCAGAACATAAACCAGCATTCTCCGGTAAAAGTTCCCCCCTCGACAGTAGGTACAGGAATTCTCACCCAGGAATTTCTTATGCAACCAATCTTTCCTGGATGGCATCTTTAAGCCCATCTCCAATGATTTCCCGCCGCCTTCCAAATGGCATCTGTAAACCCATTCCCGACATCATCGATCAGTATTACTTCATGCGAGTGCAAATTTATGGGCACTCCAGTGTTCAATCATCTTCCAGCTTCAGATCATGAAAGGCAGATCAGCCAATCTACATTCTCAGGCTTAAGAAGATTGAACAGGGGCAACTGTTGTACCCCAAAATTTGCCCTCCCATTTCTCAAAGGGTCATCCTAGACTCTCAGGTTTGCTTCTATCAAGTTCCAAGTCTTGAATCATCACTTTTCAAGAAAATCATCCATAAGGGCAAAATGGTTAAAAGCATACTGAAAAGTCAAACTTTGACTTTTAAATCAAAAATCAAGTTTCAACAATTTTATTTCAGCAAGTTATGAAATTAGTTCATCAAAATCAGGAGTCATAAGCTACTTTGAAAAAAATCAAATTTTCTAAACATTTAGAAAATTGTCTAAGTGTTAAGAGTATATGATACCTCAGAACTTCTGAGTCAGCCTCAATGCAAGTGCAGTCAGAAGTTGTAAATATGGTTCTGAACATAGCCTTCAATCAGAACATGGCTCTTCAGCCTCTACGCAAGCGCAGTCAGAAGTTGCAAACAGGGTTCAGAACATAGTCTTTCATCAGAACGTGACTCTTCAGCGCATGGAGGTTACGTTTCTGATCTTCTGCAATCAGAACATCACCCAAATCCCAAAACCTCGTTTAAGTAACCTGTTGCCCTGCTACATCACAATCCTGCAGTCAACTGCTGACCCAGTCCACACTTGCATTTTCTTAAACCCCATATTTGCATCAAATTAGCATATGAAAACCGTGATTAAAAAGCATTGAAACAGTATACCAAAAGGGTTTAAATCCCATTTGTTTTCCCCCAAAAATCACAATAAATCCACCTATAAATAAGATGCTTCATCACACGTTCAAGGGGCTGGCTAGCTTTTGTATAGAGGGAATCATCAAAAGAGAGAAAAGAAATCTGTAGGACCCCTTCATAAAAATCCAGAAACCACAAACAGAAAACCAAACCTTTGTTCTTCCTTTTGAATCAAAAGAACTTGGCATTTTCTTCTCCGTTGCTCTTGCTGATTCCAAAACCTCTGAAGACAGCAATTCAAGTTCAAAACACACGTTCCAGATTCAAGGTAAGTCTTTCTGACTTTACATCTTGTCATTTAGAACATCATTGAATATGTAAATATTATTGTATTGATGTCGTCCATATCATTGCATAAGTAGAAAAAAACTGTGGATCAGAACGTCTTGATTAAGGTTAGCCTCAGGATTAGGTTCAGAACTTTTATAAACTGTTGTGCTTTTATTCTTCTGATTTGTTGTTTGTTAAAACTGAATAAGTTATCGTTATGTTGATTGATATAAGGAAAGAGATGAAATGTAACACAAAACTTCTGTTTTTCACTCACCATTTTAACACATAGAACTTCCATGATTCACTCACCGTTCTAACATAACACGAAACTTCTGAGTTCTCCCTACATGTCAAACATACTGAACTTCTGATGTTTCCACTCGCTATTTTTAAACACTCAGAGTTTCTGATTTGTACATGCTGACAATACACTAAATTTCTGGGGTTTATTCACTGTTTTAGTGTAATACATAACTTCTGACGTATGGTCCACTGTCTAATACCACCCATAACTTTGGTGTTTCCTCTCTAATGTTCCTTGCAGGACCCCAGAGTTTACCAACTCAGAACTTCTGACTCCCACTAACGTCTCCTGTTGAGTCACAGTGCTCTTGGCTTCAGAACTTCTGATTCCGTTTGTTTTGCTTGTAGCAGCACGCTGGTCTTGTATATCATTTATTTTCCTTTTTACCACTTTCAACATTAAAACTCTTTTCATCAATATAAAAAGGCATAAAAATATTTTTCTTTTAATTTATTTCTTTTTCATTAAGATAAAAAACCATTTTCTAAACAAATACTTTTCTTTCTTATACTGTACATTTCAATATGGTTGTAATAGTAACTTAGGATTTAATTTTATTTGCAACCCCCATTCATAAATATGTACCCCCATCCCTAAAATATTGTAATAGCGTAGGACTTTACATTTCTGCAATTTATCGCTTTCGAATGAAAATGCTAGTAATTAGGGTGTGTATGGCAAGACATGAAATTGACAAATAGATCACCCTAATCAAGACCAAAATGCATGTAATCAAACACACTTGCACACTATTGTACCCCAAAATTTGCCTTCCCATATTTCTCAACACATGGCAAGTGAGGTCCCAAATTGCTCAAGTCCAGAAGTTGACCAAACCAACTCTCTCCTAAGGTAGTCTACCTCAAATTAGGGTTTCTATTTTCATCAGGATTTGTGAACCAAAAAGGACTCAAATGCTCACCATTGTCCTAATATTTTCTCAAGATCATCCATGTCAAGTTTCAAGCCTTGCATAAAAAGTTTGCTCAGTCAATTGCTCAAATGCCTGAAAATCAATTGTGCTAGGTCAAAAGTCAACTGTGGCCCACATACAGTCAAACTTCAAGATTTTGGGTTAACATCCTAATTTTGAAGTATTATTCATCATTTTATCAAGTTTTGATCATGATTCCTCGAGGATTGCTCACAATTCATCAAAACCCAAAAGTTGCTAAATTAGGGTTTTGTAGAAAAAGTCAACTCAAATTTGACCAAGCATAACTTTGTCATACTTTATCAGAAATGATCCATCCAAAGCTCGTTTTGAAGGAGATGCTATTCCCTACAATTCATCTTCAGCTCCAAAGTTCAGAATATGCACTCACAAAAAGATATGAATTTTGACATTATAGGTCCTTTTGAAAGTCAACAAAAACACCTTTTGGGTCAAAGCTTCATACATGAACATTGAAGACTCAATTGAGATGAGACCAAAAGAGTTGCTTATAGGACATCCTAAGCTTTCTAAAGAGTCCAAGAACACCTCTCTAGGGTCAAAATTGAGAGAGTTATACATTGGCCAAGTTGATCATTTTTGCAAAATTGCCAAAAGTCAAATATGCTCAAATTTGCATTTTTTGCTAAATGGGCCCAACTTTTTATGCTTGCACTATAATTATAATGTGGTCCACGACTCAAATACTTATCCACACCTTATTTTCTATATTTTTCAATTTAATTTGATTTTTCATTAATTAAAAAGTGAATTAAATCAAATAAATGATGAAAATTATCAAATAAATGATGAAAATTATCAAAGATATGATTTGATTTGTTTTTTTACAGATTGGCAATCAAGATATGCTGAGCTTATATGATCAAATCGAATCAAGGGAAATTGGTACAAAAAGAGCATGATTGGCATGAAAATAGAAAGATATCATATGGCTTAAAAATCAAAGATTCCATTCATGAATTCTCAAGATTGGATCCAAGTTTGTTAACCTAATTCATTCTAGGTTATATAATGAAGCTTTGCAGATTAAAAAGAAAAGGTTGGAGGTCGTGTAAAACCAGAACAAAACTTGAAAATTTCCAAGAAAAGTGTGAGACGAATCTTCTTCCACAGGCCAATTCAAGGTGTGCTAGCCATTCCAATTGCTTGCTAGACATCCCAGGAAGCTATTCATATCACTCCCAGGGCCTGAAACACTCAGAAACTCGCTCTACACCTCACGCGGTTTGGTATATTTTTCAGATTTGATTATTGCAATTAACGCATCTTTAGCACTTTTGATTGTTATATTCATGTTTATCATCATGTTTGCAAGCTAACCATGCCATTTAATTTCATTTTTGATGCTTGTACGTGATATTGCCATGGTTAGGGTTTTGTGTTCTTGTTTAGGATTTTTTTGTACAGGAAAAATTAGGCCTTGAATCTGGTACCATGATGCTCGTGAGGATGAGACGAGTTGATTGGTACCATCACTTTTCATTTATCTTGATCGTGTGCCATTTTTGAGATGAACAGGTTTGTACCTACAGAGAATGTCTGTAGGTAAAGGTCTTGTTTTCTAAGGCGACAGTCCAGGGAAGAAGATGAGGCGTGGCAGTCCATGGTTGTCCCGTTTGGATTTTCGTGCATTTTATGAATATATTATTTGTTTTGTTTACATTACTTTGTTGTTATTATATGAACAAATGGAGCGCGTAGCACAGATGGCAAGGGATTAGTGGAAGCGAGCATAAGGACCTGGGTTCGATCCCCAGGTTCTAGCGTTTTCATTTGTTTTATTTTCAGATAAGTGATCCAGTGCATCTTTCATCATGAGGCTCACCATGATCCATCAACATCCAACCATCAGATTCATCAGCAAGCCAGATCCAACGTGCCAGCATTGAAGGTCTACCATACACTTTAGTCAACGCCCATACCAGATCATGTGCAATGACCAGGCTTAATGCTTGTTGGGCCAGAAAATCCATATTGACACCCCCCTCTTCAGCAATACTATCAGGCCCATCTCTTCACCTTTTTTATTTTCTCTTATTTTTAATTCTTTTAATATTTTCTTTAATTATTTAATTAACAAAATTAATCATTTTTTTTACAAAAAAATCACAAAAATCAAGAAATCATAAAAATTAGAATTAGGTTTTTTTTATCTAATTTAATTTAATTTATTTTAATTTAATTTAGGGAAATTTTAACTTGTTTTTAATTAAAACTAATTAGCAAATTAGGTTTAAACTCTTGATTTAATTTTTCTTTCTTTCTCAAATAAAATAAAAATATAAAAAATAGGTTTTTAGAATGAATTAATTTATTTTTCTTAATTTAAAATTAATTAGAACTTAGGACTTTCTTTTAATTATTCATTATTTTCTCAAATAACAAAACATGACAAAAAGCTTTTTTTTTTCTTTAATCAATTGCAAGTAAGATTAGTCAAAGGGTCAAAACCCTAATCGTCTCGCATTTAATTCGCCACGCACTTGTTATTTATTTTGCCAATATTTTGTAACTGTTCATGGTTTGTAATAGTTAATTTAGGGTTTTTATTTACTGTTTAAATCCCCGAGTTTTTGGCTATGTAATTAATCCCCCTCCCCGAAGCCTTGTAATAGCGTAGGTTTGTTTTCTCGCATTTTTAATTCCCGCAAATATTTAACTGTCTAGATGTATGCTAATAGGATTGTATGGCAAGAATGCATGATAAATTAATACAGTTAGAAAACACTAATGTGCAAAGATAAATAACTGAAACAAATCACTCGCACATATCACTCTTAGGGTATACTCTCACTTTGTTTGCTTTCGGTAAACGATCATTAAAGCATAGGGTGTCTTAGTGGTTTCCCTTCAGTCAAAAAAGAACAAATGCCCCATTCGAATGTTGCCTCGGAAATGTTGTCTCGGAAATGTTGCCTCAGAAATTTTTCCTTGAAAGATCTTAAGACTCTAGGGTTACTACTAAGGCGTTCTAATATTGCTTTAGTGATCGTACGTCCCTTTCGAATTGACCCGTACAATTCCAATGACGGTGCTACCTATTTCTAAATAGTAGGATAGCGTTGTCTAAAGGAAACGAGAATAGAAATAATCTTTTTTCGAGTAGGTAGATGTTAGTAGGTACTTGCTCAAATCAAAACTTTTCACACTTACACCTTTTCAAACAAATTTTCAAAACAACTTCGCCACACCCTTGAGAACTGATACAAGGTTTATCACGAGGTAAAACATTCTTCAAAAACAAAGCACACAAACACAAGAAATTTAAAAAATGAGCAAGTACCTAAGAGCCCATGGAAAACCATGGATAGAAAGGGTGCTAACACCTTCCCTTTCTATAATCTACCCCCCGTACTCAGAAATATCTCGAAAAAAGGTTTTTTCTGTTTTTTTTCCTTTTCCTTTGTTGGATAAAATAAAAGTCGGTGGCGACTCTTGCCGCGACATTTTGCTAACAAAAAACGCAAAATGCAAACTAGTAATAAACAGTCGGTTCTGCCACCGTATCACAGAACTGGCGACTCTAATGGGGAATTATAAGTGGGGTATACCTTAGGATCTAGGTCATTAAAATTGATTCTCTTGATTGCTTTGTTTGCTTTATTTTTTAGGGTTTTGTTTGGGGTTACTATAGATCCTACACCCGGATTTGGGGAATACCTTTTAGGTAAGTAGCAATAGACTGTGAGGGAACTGTACAGCATAGACCGATAAGGTTGAAGCAGTAGCTATGTTGATGTGGCACTTTGGTTGGTACCGGTATCCCTTGTGGAGAAACGAGGAGAATACGGGGCCGCTGCGTGGTTTCGTGAAGCATCATTTGACCTTAGAACCTTAAATTTCCCAACTTGGCCATTAGAAAGTAGCGTGATAGCCGGCCTCGGTGTAGAGCTGAGAACTGGTTGATACTCGATGCTACACTCATTGAGACCATACTCTCAGAATATTTCGGCCGCAAGAAAAGATTGTGTGAGCTGAAACCATGACCGATAAAGGATAGTCAGTGATATTGAGATCCTCTAGAACCCGGTTACTTTTCTAGGACAGGTTTGAAACCAACTTAACTTCAAGAGGGTATTACCTTTGACCTCATGCAAGCCTTAAACCTAAGGGATATGTGTGATTTAATTGTGTTTGCAATACTTGTGTTTGTTATACCTGTGGTTTATCATGACATCATGCATCATAACATGGCATTCATGCTTCATTACACTAACCATTTCAAAGACCAAGGGAATTTATCTTTGTTCTATTTTGCAGATCATGGCTTTCGTGCGTATAAATACTATTTGAATCAGCTTTGTGGAGATACCTTCCCAACTCAAAGAGCTAGTATCAAGAGTTTCCGAAATTTTTATTTTCATTAAGAGACACAGTCAACTTCTCATCCTGGTTACTTCAAACCCTGATGAACAGATGATGAGCGTACTTTTTCAGTTCTTTGATCCCAAGCATCATTGCTTCACTTTTCCAGATTATCAGTTGGTACCCACCTTGGAAGAATTCTCTCATCTATTAGGCATATCCATTCTTGAAAAGGTACCCTTCACAGGTATGGAAGAAGTTCCTAAGCCAGAAGTCATTGCCTCGGCTTTACATTTGAAACGGGCAGACGTGGTATCCAATTGGGAAACTCGAAGCGGAGTCGAGGGCTTTCTAGCCAAATTTCTGATAGACCAGGCTCAACTATTTTGGGATGATATGGAGTTTCAGGCTTTTGAGGATGTCTTGGCTCTTATTATCTATGGTTTAGTTCTCTTCCCTAATCCGGACTCTTTCGTAGATTTGAATGCTATCAAGATTTTTCTTTATCATAACCATGTGCCTACCTTGCTTGGAGATATTTTGAACGCTCTCCATAGTCGTACCATGAAGAGAAGAGGAACTCTTATGTGCTGCATGCCATTGTTGTCGAGGTGGTTTATTTCTCACCTCCCTATGTCTATACTAAAGAACGAAGAAGGTTTGGGTTGGTCACACAGAATAATGTCACTCGCTCATACGAATATTCTTTGGTGTTCTTGAGCTATGGAAGACACTGCTGTTATTGACCGTTGTAGGGGGTACCCTAATGTCTCATTACTTGGTATCAGAGGGGGTATAACTTACAATACTTGTCTAGCTTTGTGACAATTTGGTCGTGCTCGAAGGGATGGTCCCCATGAGTTACTTCTCGAGGACATTGTATTTGACTATAAGGATGATGTTAAGGAGCATCACCAGAGGTTCATACGAGCTTGGGGCATGGTAAACAGATCTAACCCTAAAGATTTGGGACCGAAGACTTCCCTTCCTATGTTTCCTTACCTCCAATGGGTCCGAGCTCATGCCCAGAAGCTTATGATGCCTTATGTGGCTGTATTACCAGTGATTGTGGAGCCCACTACTGAAGACGGCATTCCTTACATGATTCTCTATCCTTACATGCCCACTGATCTTGGGGAACTATAGAGGTCTTGGATTCAGCTGAGGAATGAGTGGGATACTTACCAGGAGCAGTTCCATGAGCAAGAGAGGAAGGTTTTAAAGCTCACCAGGAAGCTCGAGGAAGAAAGAGTGCTCAATGACTATATCAGCACAAAGAGAAAGCGTCAATGGGACTTTTGATTTTTTTTTCTAGTTTTAGATTTGTTTTATTTACTCCTTTGTAACGCCTTAAAGGCATGTTGAACCTTTCAAATTTAAGCTAAAAAAGTTTTGTTTATTTTGGTTTGCAAATTTAAATCTCCCAAATTCTTTGAAATCATTACATGCGCATCCCATTATCATACACATCATTACAGGTACCACTACAGGTTTCTCATCTTCTTCGTTGTTTATTTCAGCATAAATGTCTTCCGATCAAGTCATCAAAGATCTTCAGGCACAGAACGCCCATTTCCAACAGATGTTCATCAGTCTGGCAAAGGGGCAAGAGAATCTGAAGGTCCTCATTCTGAAAGAGGAGAAGAAGAAGAAGAAGAAGAAGAAGAAGAAGAAGAAGAAGAAGACTGGTATTCTGAATATGGGCAGAATATTTGGAGAAAGGTTGAAGCATCAAACTGATCTGACCTCTTCATCCAAGGAAGGAGAGAACCAAGAAGGGGAAAAGGATCCTAGTCCTGCAGTTTATGACAATGATACTGATTATGTTGATGAGCAATATCCTTCTGCTGAGGATAGATACAAACAACTAAAAGACCGTCTGAGTGCTATGGAAATTCAGAAGATACCTGGTTTGGATTTCGGAGAATTGGGATTGGCATCGAGAGTGGTCATCCCTCATAAGTTCAAAGCTCCAGTTTTTGCCAAGTATGATGGAGTGTCCTGTCCAAAACTCTATCTCCGCTCATATGTCAGGAAGATCCAGCCCCACACAACTGATAGAAATTTGTGGGTGCACTTCTTTCAAGATAGTCTTTCAGGGACTCAACTTGAATGGTTCTACCAGTTGGAGGGAGCCAATGTCCAAAATTGGGAAGATCTTGTTGCTGCTTTCTACAAGCAGTATCAATACAATGTCGACCTTGCTCCCACTCGTACTCAGCTCCAGAGTATGTCCATGGGTGCAGGTGAAGGTTTTAAAGATTATGCTCAAAAATGGAGAGACTTGGCTGGGGGAGTTCAACCCCCTTTGTCTGATAGGGAGTTGGTTGATATGTTTCTAGGGACGCTATCTGGCCCATTTTTCAATCACTTAATCGACAGCTCGGCAGCTGGACTCACTGAGCTGATTTTAACTGGAGAAAGAGTAGAAGCTGGAATTTGGAGTGGTAAAATACAGAAGGATGCCTCCTCGAGTTCAACTAAGAAGCCTTTCGCTGGTAAGAAGGAAGCCAGTTCCATCTATATCCCGAGGGCCAAAGAAGATCTGAACACCGTCAAACGGTAAATGTTGTAGTGATACCGAGACCCGCAGTTGCTCCACAATGCAACAATCAACAAAGGGTGGAAAGACCACAACGGAAGTTTACCCGTATCAGCATGACTTTGGCTGAAGTTCTGCCTCATTTATTAAAATCCAACTTGGCGACCTTGAGAGAGGCTCCCAAGAATCCAAACACTACTTCTCCCAGATATAATCCCAACGCACGGTGTGCTTACCATTCTAAGAGTCCTGGCCACGATACAAACGATTGTTGGGCTCTAAGAAACAAAGTATAAGACTTTCTTGAAGCCAAGGAGATAGAGTTCGATGCTCCAGAAAAGCTGAATGTTATAATTGCTCCCATGCCCAAACATGGTCATGGAGTTAATGTTGTTGACACTGATTTGTTTGTGACCTCTGTTGAAGAAAGTTCTACTCCTCTTATGACTGTTAAGAAAAATTTGTTATTGGTCGGTTTATTTCCGGGTTGTGGTGAAGGTTGCCACATGTGTTCAATCTCACCTTCTGGTTGCCGTTTGTTGAAGTCAGGTGTCCAGCGCCTGATGGATAATAAAGAAATTTTGTTTGAGAAGACTATGATTCCTGTTGTTCCAAATGAAGACATTGCCATTATAATCATTTCCGCCAATCCTTCCAAGGTTTCCTCGAGAAGACCTGTTAGGATTACACCTGTTCAAAGAATTACTCCGTTAATAATCACTATTCCTGGTCCCATCCCGTACACCTTAGACAAGGCTGTCCCATGGCATTATGGTGCTGATGTGTACTATCATGGCATTAAGCAAGATCTGAAGAATGAAGAAGCTGATATTGATTTCAGTAATATTATCGGGGCTAGTAAGGTTAGCCGAAGTGGAAGGGTCTTCTCTCCCGAGATTTCCCCTGAGACTGTCAAGAAGCTTATTGTCATTCCATCTGTTGTCCCTGCTAGTACATCAACTACTGTTCCTGTTCTTACTCCAGTTATCACCCCTGCTGCCGAGCCATCTGGGACTTAAGGCAAAGAAATTATAGGTGAGCCTTCCCGGACATAGGCGCCTAGAAAAATCATTGTGGAAGCCTCTAAACAAGAAATAGAGGAAATACTGAAAATTATCAAGAAGAGCGACTACAATATGGTCGAGCAGCTGGGGAAGACCCCATCAAAGATATCCATGTTGTCTCTGCTGTTATGTTCTGAAGCCCATGCAGAGGCTTTGATTGCATTTCTCAAGACTGCGCATGTGCCGTAGGAAACTTCAGCATATCAGTTCAAAGATTGTGTGGCCAGCCTGACTACTGACAATGGGCTAGGTTTTTCGGATGCGGATCTGACGCTGAAAGGAAGGAATCATAATGATGCTCTACATGTCTATATTGAGTGCAAGGGCACCACTATGTCTCATGTGCTGGTAGATACCGGGTCTTCACTGAATGTTCTGCCGAGGAAGGCGTTGGACCGTTTGGATTGTGAAGGTTTGACTCTAAAGTCTAGTAACATTATGGTAAGGGCTTCTGACGGGTCGAAGAGAATGGTGCACGGGGAGGTGGACATCCCTGTCAAAGTGGGTTCTCAAACTTTTGGGTCTACCTTCTATGTAATGGATATCAGGTCGTCATATTCTTTCTTGCTGGGTCGTCCTTGGATCCATGAGGCTGGGGCAGTTACTTCCACACTCCATCAAATGCTGAAATATCCGGTGAAGGGAAAGACTATCACAATGCAAGGTGAAGAAGAATATATGGTGAGTCACCTCAATTCCTTCCGCTACATAGAAATGGACGGGGAATTCATAGAAACTCCTTGTTAGAATTTCGAAGAGGTCCCTCAGGTCTTGGCATCAACTGAAGTTACTACCGGTAAACCTCTATTGAAGATGGCTTCTATCAAGGACGCCAGGGACGTGGTTGAAGAAGGTGGGTGTACCAATTGGGGTCAGCTCCCTGATTTCACTCACAAAACTGACAAATTTGGTTTGGGTTTACTACAGGGGCTCAAAGGTCTGTTAGGCGCACTCGGGCTGGAAGACCTCCTATACACATCAACAATCGGGGAATTAATGCAATTGAAGACAGTGAAGAGGATTCAGACATCGACATCTGGATCTACCCAACAACCAACGGTGGACCGAATAACTGGAAGACGAAGGACTTCATACATGTTTCTTTTATTTCGCAGTAATTGACTCACTTGTTTTAAGATTTGTAATAAATAGTTTGAAACTTTGTGGCCCGGTGCCTTGCCCGAGGCACCTTGGCTTTGCTTGTGAGGGCTATTATTTGTCATTTCATATATCATTAATAAAGCATTGGACGTTTCTTGCATACAAATTTTGAGCTCCTTGTTTTTCTTTTCTGTCTCTCACTTTATCAAAACAGCTATTCGCTTACACACACTCACGTATCATACTGCAGATCCATATCCACTTTGGATCCCATTGATAACAACTCTGCTACTGCCAGTTATGACTTCAAAAATCCGATCAACCAAGCCGAGGACGAAGGTGAGGATGATTGTGAGGTGCCTGGAAAACTTGCTAGACTGTTACAGCAGGAAGAAAGGGCCATCAGCCTCATGAAGAGCCATTTGAGTCAGTGAATTTGGGTACAGAGGAAGACAGGAAAGAGGTTAAAATAGGTGCGAATCTGGAGCCTAGTGTCAAACAACGGTTAATGCAGATGCTACACGACTATATTGAGATCTTCGCCTGGTCCTACGAAGACATGCCTGGTTTAGACACTGATATTATGGTACATCGCCTGCCGGCTAAAGAAGACTTTCCACCGGTAAAGCAGAAGGTCCGCCGTATGCACCCTGAAATGTCAGAGAAAATCAAGGCAGAGGTCATGAAATAGTTCGACGCAGGATTCTTAGCTGTCACTTCTTATCCACAGTGGGTTGCCAATGTCGTTCCGGTACCTAAGAAGGACGGTAAGGTACGGATGTGTGTGGACTACAGATATCTGAACAGGGCGAGCCCCAAGGATGACTTCCCACTTCCTCACATTGATGTTCTAGTCGACAACACCACACAACACAAGATTTTCTCCTTCATGGATGGTTTCTCTGGCTACAACCAGATCAAGATGGCTCCTAAAGACATGGAGAAGACAACCTTTGTTACACAGTGGGGCACCTTCTGTTACAAGGTAATGCCTTTTGGGTTGAAGAATGCTGGGGCAACTTATCAGCGCGCCATGGTCGCTTTGTTCCACGATATGATTCACCATGAGATCGAGGTTTATGTTGATGACATGATAGCCAGGTCCCAGACTGAGGAAGAACACCTTGATCATCTCCAAAAACTATTTGACATGTTGAAGATGTACAAGCTTAGGTTGAATCCGAACAAGTGTACCTTCGGGGTAAGGTCTGGTAAGCTTCTGGGTTTCATCGTTAGTGATAAGGGTATTCAGGTGGACCTTGCAAAGGTAAAGGCCATACAAGAGATGCCTGCTCCCCGAGCAGAGAAAGAAGTTAGAGGTTTCTTGGGACGTCTAAATTACATCACCAAGTTCATTTCACATCTGACTGCTACTTGTGAGCCAATATTCAAGCTGCTGAAGAAAGATCGAGTAGTAAAGTGGAATGATGAATGCCAGACCGCTTTTGAAAGAATCAATACCTTCAAGAACAACTAATTCTGATGCCTCCAGTTGAAGGAAGACCTTTGATATTATACCTGACAGTGCTAGACAGTTCAATGGGGTGTGTGCTGGGGCAGCATAACGAGTCTGGTCGAAAAGAGCATGCAATTTACTACCTTAGCAAAAAGTTTACCGACTGTGAGACCCGATAATCATTGTTGGAGAAAACTTGTTACGCTTTGGCATGGGCTGCTCGCCGACTGAGACAGTATATGCTGACTCACACTACCTTGTTGATATCAAAGATGGATCTGATCAAGTATATTTTCGAGAAGCCCGCTCTCTCCGGAAGGATAGCAAGATGGTAGATGATCTTAACCGAGTACGACATCTAATACACAACCCAAAATGCGATCAAGGGGAGTGTGTTGGTGGATCATTTGGCACATCAGGCCGTGGATGACTACCAGTCCATGAATTTCGAGTTCCCGGATAAGAATATCATGTTGGTAACCGACTGCGAAGAACCTGGACCGGATGAAGGACCTGAAGAGGGATCCCGATGGTCTATGTATTTTGATGGAGCCTCGAACGCATTGGACAATGGTATTGGCGCTGTAATTATATCTCCTGAGGGTTGTCATACTCCGTTCACCGCCCGGTTATGTTTCAACTGCACCAATAATATGGCGGAATATGAAGCGTGTATCATGGGTCTTCGAGCTGCTATTGACCTGAGGATTAAGTTCTTGAGGGAATTCAAAGATTCTGCTCTGGTAATAAGTCAGATCGAAGGCGAGTGGGATACGAAGCACCCGAATCTTATTCCTTACAAAGAGTATGTACTGACATTGCTTCCACACTTTGAGGAGATAACCTTTGAACATTTCCCACGAGAAGAGAATCAGTTAGCGGATGTGCTAGCTACTATGTCTTCTATGTTCAAAGTCAGGTGGGACAATGAAGCTCCCCATATTACCATTGAGAGGTTGGACGAACCCGCACATTGCTGTGACATTGAGACTGAAGAGGTAGCGGATAAACCCTGGTTTCATGAGATAAAGAGGTATCTCGAGGCTCAAGAATACCCCGAGGGGGCATCTGTTAATGATAAGAAATTTCTAAGAAGGTTCGCTGCGAAGTTCTTCATCAGCAATGGGATCCTCTATAAGCGTAACCATGATTCAATCTTACTATGATGTGTGGACAAGAGCGAGGAAGAAAGGATCATGGCAGAGTTACATGAAGGTACCTTCAGAACTCATTCCAGTGGACATACCATGGTGAAGAAAATCCTACGGGCAGGATATTACTGGCCCACTATGGAAGCCGATTGTTATCAGCACTCTCGAACCTGTCATAAGTGTCAAGTCTATGCTGATAAGGTGCATGTACCTCCGGTTCCCCTGAATGTTTTGACGGCTCCTTGGCCCTTTGCAATGTGGGGCATCGACATGATCGGCGAGACCAGACCTACTGCGTCTAACGGGCATTGCTTCATTCTGGTTGCAATTGATTACTTCACAAAGTGGGTTGAGGCAGCTTCCTTTGCTACAGTAACCAAGAACGTTGTGGCGCGATTCATATGACACAATCTGATCTGTCGATATGGTGTCCCAGAGAGAATTATTACTGACAATGGTACAAATCTCAATAACACAATGATCATCGAGCTCTACAAACAGTTCAAGATACAGCATCATAACTCTTCTCCCTACCGACCGAAGATGAATAGGGTTGTTGAAGCAGCTAACAAGAACATCAAGAAAATTGTGTAGAAGATGACGGTGACATACAAAGATTGGCACGAGATGCTACCATTCACTCTTCATGGGTACCGTACCTCTGCACGGACGTCAACAGGGGCAACACCCTACTCTCTGGTATAAGGCATGGATGCAGTCCTACCCATCGAAGTACAGATACCCTCTCTCAGGATTATGAAGGATGCGGGTTTGAACGAAGACGACTGGATCCAAACCCAACTTGATCAATTGAATCTAATCGATGAAAAGAGACTCACTGCTATCTGTCATGGTCAGACGTATCAAAAACGAATGATGAAAGCTTTTAACAAGAAAGTAAGACGTCAAGAATATCAAGTCGGGGATCTAGTGATCAAACGCATCATACTACCGCAAGGTGATCCCAGGGGTAAATGGACCCCCACATACGAAGGGCCATTTGTGGTTAAGAACATTTTCTCGGGAGGAGCTATGATTCTAACCACCATGGATGGTGACGACCTTCCTCACCCCGTCAATGCAGACATAGTGAAAAGATAATACGCATAATCAAAGACCTGCTAGATTGACTGGCCTAGGAAAAAACAAGGGCTTCCCAGCGAACCAAAAGGGTTCGGGCAAAAGTAAGGGATGAAAATATTATAAACATACTGTACACCCGGCAAGTCGAAAACCTGAAAGGGCGACTTGGGCAAAAAAGGGTATCCCGGTGGACTAAAAACCCGAAAGGGAGGTCCAGGCAAAAATTAGGGATTGAAGGGTAACACTATATCTCATTGGATCATCTCACAACCAGACTTCGGTATCAACTATCAAGCTCGAACGGCGACAATCAATCTGATCCACCTTCGACCAAGTAGCAAGGTGATGAGACGCTTGAAGATATAAAGGCAATAGCAGAGTTGAAACCCGATGGGGTCGTTTCACATAGTTGTTTTTCTTTCTTTTACACAAATTGTATAATTTCCATCTTTCGGCGGCATTCTCTTACTGGGACGTCAGCCTCTTTGTACAAAACGCCTATTACAGGCCAACTTCAAAAATCAATACAAGAAATTTCAATTTGTTTTTTCTTTTTGTTTTGTTTTGCAAGAACGTCCAATGATTCATTTTTGATATATGCATTTGAAAATAATGGTTTCTCATAAATATTTACATAAGAAACAAAAGATGATTACTCGTAATTCCAGGAACAGGGAAAACAAGAAGTGCCTAAACCTTACAGTTACCCTGCTCATCAGGAACTAGGATAGAGCCAGCTTGAGAACATGAGTAGTGATACATACACTCCCCACAGAGTAAAAGTATCCAAAGACAATGATGTTAGCTTTTCCGAACAGGACATAACTCTCCCCAGCTGAGGTTCACAATCGCGAGCAAGTCAGTAAATTATTCCCCAAGCAGAGTTTATTTCTCCCACAAGCAGAAATTCAATCTCCAACAGAATTCATTATCACCAGCAACGGAAATTCATCCTCAGCTGAGTTTATTTCTCCAAATCAGCAGATCTGTCAACAGAGCATCTCCTCTCCAACAGAGTTATTCCCGGCAGAGTTATCCTCATACAGGTTCTCTTCCGGCATAATATTCACCAGCCAAATGGATGTGAATCCCCAGTTAGTCATCTTTGTTCACCATCCCCAACAGAAGTAGAGGAACTGTGGTTTTTTACAGCAGTCAATAATACCATTTCTACTACTCTCCAAACAGCAGCCAGGGATTTATTTTCCCGGACTCAGATTATTATATCGGCATTTCATGTTCATACATCACGACATGTGCATACATTACATATAACATAATCTCAGTTATTTTGAGAACCTCATCACAATGCATCTCATGCATCGCACATAACTAACCTTGTATTCCTTTCAGGAAAGACAGTTATTATTAACAATTTCCAGCAGGTCCATGATCAACACTCAAAGCTAAACAGAGTAATCATCGGTGCGACAAAAGCAACCTTACCCGGGTTCCCTCTGCAGGTTTACCCAAACTCATATCGAAGTAACCCTACCATCCATGTTCCTTCTCACAGCCCTACTATCCAAGCTTTCATATCGAAAGTAACCCTACTATCCAGGTTCCTTCTTACAGCCCTACTATCCCGGCTTCCATATCGAAGTAACCCTACCATCGAGGTTCCTTCTCATAGCCATACTATCCAGGATTTCATATCGAAGTAACCCTACCATCCATGTTCCTTCTTACAGCCCTACTATCCCAGCTTCCATATCGAAGTAACCCTACCATCCAGGTTCCTTCTCACAGACCTACTATCCAGGCTTTCATGTCGAAGTAACCCTACCATCCAGGTTCCTTCTCACAGCCCTACTATCCAGGCTTTCATGTCGAAGTAACCCTACTATCCAGGTTCCTTCTCACAGCCCTACTACCCAGGCTTTCATATCGAAGTAACCCTACCATCCCGGTTCCTTCTCACAGCCCTACTATCCCAGCTTCCATATCGAAGTAACCCTACTATCCAGGTTCCTTCTCACAACCCTACTATCCAGGCTTTCATATCGAAGTAACCCTACCATCCAGGTTCCTTCTCACAGCCCTACTATCCAAGCTTTCATGTCGAAGTAACCCTACTATCTAGGTTCCTTCTCACAGCCCTACTACCCAGGCTTTCATATCGAAGTAACCCTACCATCCAGGTTCCTTCTCATAGCCCTACTATCCCGGCTTCCATATCGAAGTAACCCTACTTTCTAGGTTCCTTCTCACAGCCCTACTATCCAGGCTTTCATATCGAAGTAACCCTACCATCCAGGTTCCTTCTCACAGCCCTACTATCCAGGCTTTCATGTCGAGGTAACCCTACTATCCAGGTTCCTTCTCACAGCCCTACTATCCAGGCTTTCATATCGAAGTAACCCTACCATCCAGGTTCCTTCTCACAGCCCTACTATCCAGGCTTTCATCTCGAAGTAACCCTACTATCCAGGTTCCTTCTCATAACCTTACTATCCGGGTTCTTTCTCTCTTATCCCCAGACAGAAGTCCATAACACTGTAAGACCGGGACCCGATCAAACACAATTGGTTTCATATTTCCCCAGAAAGTCGCGGTGCAGCATAAACCCCGACCAAACACACAGTTCAATTACGATTCCCAAACCGGAATTATTCCCCAGTAGAGTAACGGACAACTGAAGCTCCTAAAACTCTATTTCTCTCAAGACAGAGACCAGCATTCCCCAGCAAAGTCCTCCTCAACAACAGGTATACGGGTTCTCACAAAGGAATCTCTTATACGATCGACACTTCTTCGGATGGCATCTTTAAGCCCATCTCTAACAATTCTCTAGCAACTACCAAATGGCATCTATAAGCCCATTCCCGATATCACAAATCAAGTATCACTTCATGCGAGTGCAAATTTCTGGGCACTCTAGTGTTCAATCATCTTCCACCTTCAGATCACGAAAGGCAAACGAGCCAATCTACATCCTCAGGTTTAAGAAGATTGAACAGGGGAAGCTATTGTACCCCAAAATTTTCCCTCTCATATTTCTCAACACATGGCAAGTGAGGTCCCAAATTGCTCAAGGAAGTCCAAGAGTTGACCAGACCAACTCTCTTCTAAGGCAGTCTACCTCAAATTAGGGTTTCTATTTTCATCAAGATGTGTGAACCACAAAGGACTAAAATTCTCAATATTGTCCTAATATGTTCTCAAGATCATCCATGTCATGTTTCAAGCCTTGCAGAAGAAGTTTGCTCAGTAAATTGCTCAAATGCCTGAAAATCAATTATGTTAGGTCAAAAGTCAACTGTGGCCCACATACAGTCAAACTTCAAGATTTTTGGTCAACATCCTAATTTTAAATTATTATTCAACATTTTATCAAGGGTTGATCATGATTCCTCGAGGATTGCTCATAATTCATCAAAACCCAAAAGTTGCTAAATTAGGGTTTTGCAGGAAAAGTCAACTCAACTTTGACCAAGCATAACTTTATCATAATTTATCAGAAATGACCAATCAAATAATCATTTTTAAGAGGATGAAATTACCTACAATTCATCTTCAGCTCCCAAGTTCAGAATATGCACTCACAAAAAGATGTGAATTTTGACATTATAGGTCCTTTTGAAAGTCAACAAAAACACCTTTTGGGTAAAAGCTTCATACATGAACATGGAAGACTCAATTGAGATGAGACAAAAAGTTTTGCTTAGAGGACATCCTAAGATTTCTAAAAAGTCCAATAACACCTCTCTAGGGTCAAAATTGAGAGAGTTATGCATTGGCCAAGTTGACCATTTTTGCAAAATTGCCAAAAGGCAAATGTACTCAAATTTGCATTTTTTGCTAAATGGGCCCAACTTTTTATGCTTGCACTTCAATTATAATGTGGTCCACGACTAAAATACTTATCCACGCCTTATTTTCTTCATTTTTAAATTTATTTTGATTTTTCATTAATTAAAAAGTGAATTAAATCAAATAAATGATGAAAATTATCAAAGATGTGATTTGATTTGTTTTTTTTACAGATTGGAAATCAAGATATGCTGAGCTTATATGATCAAATCGAATCAAGGGAAATTGGTACAAAAAGAGCATGATTGGCATGAAAATAGAAAGATATCATATGGCTTAAAAATCAAATATTTCATTCATGAATTCTCAAGATTGGATCCAAGTTTGTTAACCTAATTTATTCTAGGTTATATAATGAAGCTTTGCAGATCAAAAAGAAAGGGTTGGAGGTCGTGAGACGAATCTTCTTCCACAGGCCAATTCAAAGTGTGCTAGCCATTCCAATCGCTTGCTAGACATCCTAGGAAGCTATTCCCATCACTCCCAGGACCTGAAACACTCAGAAACTCGCTCTACACCTCATGCGGTTTGGTATATTTTTCATATTTGATTATTGCAATTTACGCATCTTTAACACTTTTGATTGTTATATTCATGTTTATCATCATGTTTGCAAGCTAACCATGCCATTTAATTGCATTTTTTATGGTTGTACGTGATATTGCCATGGTTAGGGTTTTGTGTTCTTGTTTAGGGTTTTTTTGTACAGGCAAAATTAGGCCTTGAATCTGGTACCATGATGCTCGTGAGGATGAGACGAGTTGATTGGTACCATCACTTTTCATTTATCTTGCTTGTGTGCCATTTTTGAGATGAACAGGTTTGTACCTACAGAGAACGTCTGTAGGTAAAGGTCTTATTTTCTAAGGCGACGGTCCAGGGAAGAAGATGAGGTGTGGCATTCCATGGTTGGCCCGCTTGAATTTTCGCACATTTTCTGAATATATTATTTGTTTTGTTTACATTACTTTGTTATTATTATATGAACAAATGGAGCGCGTAGCACAGATGGCAATGGATTACTGGAAGCGAGCATAAGGACCTGGGTTCAATCCCCAGGTCCCAGCATTTTCATTTGTTTTATTTTCAGATAAGTGATCCAGCGCATCTTTCATCATGAGGCTCACCATGATCCATCAACATCCAACCGTCAGATTCATCAGCAAGCCAGATCCAACGTGCCAGCATTGAAGGTCTACCATACACTCCAGTCAACGCCCATACCAGATCTCGCTTATTGACCAGGCTTAATGCTTGTTGGTCCAGAAAATCCAGATTGACACCCCCCTCTTCAGCAATACTATCAGGCCCATCTCTTCACCTTTTTTATTTTCTCTTATTTTTAATTCTTTTAATATTTTTCTTTAATTATTTAATTAACAAAATTAATCATTTACAAAAAAACCACAAAAATCAAGAAATCATAAAAATTAGAATTAGGTTTTTTTTATCAAATTTAATTTAATTTAGTTTAAGTTAATTTAGGGAAATTTTAACTTGTTTTTAATTAAAACTAATTAGCAAATTAGGTTTAAACTCTTGATTTAATTTTTCTTTCTTTCTCAAATAAAATAAAAATATAAAAAATAGTTTTTTAGAATGAATTAATTTATTTTTCTTAATTTAAAATTAATTAGACCTTAGGACTTTCTTTTAATTATTCATTATTTTTCTCAAATAACAAAACATGACAAAAAGCATTTTTTTTCTTTAATCAATCGCAAGTAAGATTAGTCAAAGGGTCAAAACCCTAATCGCCTCGCATTTAATTCGCCGCGCGTTTTTTATTTATTTTGCCAATATTTTGTAACTATTCATGGTTTGTAATAGTTAATTTAGGGTTTTTATTTACTGTTTAAATCCCCGAGTTTTTGGCTATGTAATTAATCCCCCTCCCTGAAGCCTTGTAATAGCGTAGGTTAATTTTATCGCATTTTTAATTCCTGCAAATATTTAACTGTCTAGATGTATGCTAATAGGATTGTATGGCAACAATGCATGATAAATTAATACAGTTAGAAAACCCTAATGTGCAAAGATAAATAACTGAACAAATCACTCGCACATATCACTCTTAGGGTATACTCTCACTTCGTTTGCCTTCGGTAAACAATCATTAAAGCATAGGGTGTCTTAGTGGTTGCCCTTCAGTCTAAAAAGATCAAATGTCCCATTCGAATGTTGCCTCAGAAATGTTGTATCGAAAATGTTGCCTCGGAAATGTTGCCTCGAAAGATCTTAAGACTCTAGGGTTACTACTAAGGTGTCCTAATATTGCTTTAGTGATCGTACGTCCCTTTCGAATTGACCCGTACAATCCAACGACGGTGCTACCTATTTCTCAATAGTAGGATAGCGTTGTCTAAAGGAAACGAGAATATACATAATCTTTTTTTCGAGTAGGTAGATGTTAGTAGGTACTTGCTCAAATCAAAAGTTTTCACACTTACACCTTTTTAAACAAATTTTCAAAATAACTTCGTCACACCCTTGAGGACTGATACAACGGTTATGATGAGGTAAAACATTCTTCAAAAACAAAGCACACAAACACAAGCAATTTTAAAAATGAGCAAGTACCTAAGATCCCATGGAAAACCATGGATAGAAAGGGTGATAACACCTTCCTTTTCTATAATCTACCCCCCGTACTCAGAAATATGTCGAAAAAAGGTTTTTTCTGTTCTTTTTCCTTTTCCTTTGTTGGATAAAATAAAATTCGGTGGCGACTCTTGCTTACCGTGGTATTTTGCAAACAAAAAATGCAAAATGCAAACCAGTATTAAACAGTCGGTTCTGCCACCGTATCACACACACTATCACCCTTAAGGTTAACTCCACTTGTTGCCTAAAAATGGCCATGTTATGCATGTGGGATGTCTTAGCACAAACAAATCAAAATTATAAGATCATAGTCCCTCAATGATGCTATCAAATTTTCCTTTCGAAATGATCTTAGTCCCTAAAGAAAAATGCTAAGTCATCTCACAACATTTCTATCATGACTATACAAACGTCCCAACGCCTGTCCCTTCACATCCAACGATGGGGCTTCTTACCAAAACAATGGTAAGATAGAAACATCCAAAGGAGGAGGAAAAGAACATCTAAGACCTTTTAAGTAGGTATATTTGCTCCTAGTTTCTCGCTTGCTCACAAAAAAAACATTTTATACACCCACACTTTCATTTTGAAAACATTTTTCGAAAGACAACACTTTGTACGCGTTCCTATAGAAACGAGAGCCATTACAAAGGAAACCTTTTTCAAAATCACTTTCAAAAAACACATCTCACAAACACTTTCTTGAAAACATATTCGAAACAAACACTTTGTATGCGTTCTTATAGAGACGAGAACCATTACGAAGTTACATTTTCAAAATACTTTCAAAAATCACCATCACAAGCACACATTCAAACAAAAGCAAGTGATCTAACAAGTAACTAAGAGCCCATGGAAAACGTTGGATGAAAAGGGTGCTAATACATTCCCTTTTCATAATCTACCCCCTGAACTTAAGAAAACATCTCTAAAGGTCTTTCCTGTGCTTTTTCACCTTTCCTTATTGGATAAAAGAAAAGTCGGTGGCGACTCTTGCTAAACCACAACATTTGCGATCAAACACAAAACAATCAAGTCAGTTATCCCACCTTATCACACTTACCATTATGCATAAGCACGCCTCCTAAACCCATCTTAGAAGCATCATAATACACCACAAATGGCTCTCTTGGATTAGGCAACGTCAAAATCGGAATCGACGTTAACCTTTTCTTCAATTCCGTAAAACTTTCTTCGCACTGAACATCCCACACAAAAGCTCTACCTTTACAAGTCAACTTAGTCAACGGAAGTGCAAACTTAGAAAAACCTTCGATAAACCTTTTATAATAACCAGCTAATCCTAAAAAGCTTCTAATCTCAGTAGCTGACCTCAGAGTCTCCCATTGCAACACAACATCAACCTTAGATGGATCTACAGCAATGCCACTACCTGAAATCACATGACCAAGAAAAATAACCTCCTTAAACCATAATTCGCACTTGGACAGCTTTGCATACAACTTCTTCTCTTTCAAGACTTTCAACACTACTCTTAAGTGTTCAGCATACTCTTCTTCTGACATAGAGTAAATTAAAATATCATCAATAAACACCACTACAAACCGATCCAAATAAGTATGAAAGATACGATTCATATATTCCATGAATACTCCCGACGCATTAGTAACACCGAAAGGCATCACCGAATACTCACAATGGCCATAACGCGTTCTGAAATCCGTCTTCTGGATATCTTCATCCTTCACTTTAATCTAATGGTAATCTGACCTCAAATCAATCTTACTAAACACACGAGCATCCACCAATTGATCCATTAAGTCATCTATTCTTGGAAGCGAATACTTGTTCTTAATCGCCACTTTATTCAACTGTCTATAATCAACACAAAGCCTCATACTTCCATGTTTCTTCTTTACTAACAACACTGGAGCTCCCCCATGGTGATACACTTGTTCTTACAAACTTCTTCTCAATTAACTCTTCTAACTGCTTCTTTAACTCTGACAATTCAGATGCAGACATCATGTATGGTGCCATAGACACAGGTCTGGTACCAGGTACAAGATCAATCACAAATTCAACTTCCCTCTCCAGCGGTACATCGGGAATCTCATCAGGGAAAACTTCAGGAAATTCACACACCACCTGCAATTCCTCAATTATAGCTTGAGTATTTACAGATAGTGACGCCATCAACGAGAACATTTGTGCTTCTTATTGAATCAACTTCCTCAATTGTCTAGCAGATAACAGACCATCTTCCTCTTCTTCAGGAGTAGAAAACCTCACAGACTTGTCATAATAGTTAATATGAACACAGTTATGCTCTAACCAGTTCATACCCAAAATTACATCCAAACCTCTTAACGGTAAACAAACCAAATCAACAGCAAAGTCTCTGTCGAAGATTTACAAGGGACACTTAACACACACAAAAGAAGTAGTCACCGACCCCTTGGCTGGAGTATCGACGACCATTTCTCCATTCAAAGAAGACAACACAAGACCAAATCTTTCAACACAATCAGCAACAATAAAACATGAGTAGCACCGGTATCAATAATAGTAATTAAAGGAGTACGATTAATGAGACATGTATCTCTGATAAGTATGTCCTCAGTAGCTGTCTGATCCTCAACCAAAGTGAACACTTTACCACTCGTCTGAGCCCTCTTTGGTTTCTGACACTGGCTACCAATGTGCCCTTCTTCTCTACAATTGAAACAAATCACATCCTTATGTTCACACTCAGATACAACATGTTCATTCTTGCCACAACAGAAACACATCTTCACTTCAGTAGTGCACACATTACTCTTGTGTCCAGGTTTTCCACACTTAAAACAAACCACACCAGTAGGAGCATCTCCCTCACTAGTCCTCTGACTCTGAGCAACTTTCTGTTACCTTTACCAGCTGGGGCATCATAAGGCTTACCACGATTATGTTGGTGCTTACCCCTCTTCTCACTGATAATCTTGTAATGAGCATTATTATCTTCCTCATAAATCCTGCAACTATCAACCAAATCAGCAAAGACACGGATCTTCTAGTATCCAACTGCCTTCTTGATCTCCGGGCGCAACCCATTCTCAAACTTGATACACTTCGAAAACTCGGCATCTACCTCAGCGTAATGCGGATAAAACTTAGCTAACTCAGAAAACTTGGCAGCATACTCAACAACCGACATATTCCCTTGCTTCAGCTCAAGAAACTCAATCTCCTTCTTACCACAGACATCTTCAGGAAAGTACTTCTTCAAAAACTCCCTACAGAACACAGCCCAAGTGACATTCTCACATGCAGCTTCTAATCTTTGACAAGTCTCTAGCCACCAGTCATCAGCCTCGACTGCTAGCATATGAGTCCCATAACGAACCTTCTACGCTGGAGTGCAATCCATCACACGAAAGATTCTCTCAATCTATTTCAACCACTCCAATGCTCCGCCAGGATCATACTTTCCCTTGAATGTAGGAGGATTCTCTCTCTGGAAAGTCACCAAGCTACGAGATCCAGCATTCCCGTCAACATTCAGCTGATTTTCCATCGCATGAGCCATTTCTTCTAAAGCAGCAGCAAGTGCAGCATCATTCCTTCCAGCCATCTCAACTTATCACTACAATATAAAATACAGTTAGAACTCAAATTAACAATACTCGATTGTTAGACAACTACGACTCAACGACAAGGTCGGACCAACCTTTTGCTCTGATACCAACTTTGTAACACCCCAATTCTACCCCGGCAATTATATAAATAAATCAGAGTTATAGAAATCATTCACGCAAACGAATCGGGATGCCACAAATTCTTCTATCAAAATTCATTGAATTCATCGTGGATATATAACACTTTAAAACATCGGATGAACCATCATCATAATAGCTTGATTAAATAATTCAACATCTACACAGCGGAATTCTTAATAACATCTTTATCATCATTACATCAACTTCAAAACAACAAATACTTAATAATAATCAACTTAAAGTTCAACAACTGAATAATCAACAATCAAAAGCAACAAGTGTACATCCCCCCGAGTGTTACATATCAGAGCAATGACACCGACTCGAACTATTGAAGGTATACAGCCTTCACTCTCGATTACCTGCACGTTACCAACAGAAAGGCAACATTCAAACAAAAGGGGTAAGATATCTAACAATATAATAAGGCGTATGATAATTAATATATTAAAGTAGATCACACAACATCACCACTTCTCATCTCATAATCAACAATAATCATAACAATAATACACATTCACCACATCAATACACACTTCTTTATGCAGTCATATAATGCGACTCAATACTATGCAAATGCATGTGGTACCATTGGAGAAGAACTCCCATCTCAAAAATTGCCAATTAATAGAGGCATCAACAAGGCATAAGCCTTCATCTCAATATTCGCTAATACAGACCATCTCAACGAGCATAAGCTCCATCTCAAAATGCAATGTATGTGACACAATCATGAATGTAATCATAACACTGCAATTAACAACATCTCAAAACAACACCATCATTGGCCAAAGGCCTACATATCAAAAGCATCTCAACATCACTTCATAAACATCTCATATCATTCATAATAATTCATCAAACATCATTTATTCATCAAACACAACATCATTAATAACATCTCATCAACAACTCAGTTGTACTTTAATACGACAATAACTCATCAATTTCACAACGTTGGCCATAGGCCTATACTAGATATTGCCTATAATTAATTAATCAACTAAGGCTTACTTCTAAATCACCAAACCTCTACATACTTCTATTATGTAATCTTACATCGTTATTACTATTAGTCCTACTGTTACAAATCAAACAGTAGCCTCTAAGCATCTCATCTTCATTATTCTGCATAAAAACCAACATAGAGGTCTACACGGTCACTAATTCAAATCTTATGGTTATCCTTCATATTCCTCATTTTAATCCTTAAGAATAAAGTTCATCACGTTAGCTATTCAGCGCTTCAAACAGCACCTCAAACAGCATCCAAAAACTCAAGTTACAGCCTTTTCAAACTGATTTTGCCAAAACCAGACAACATGGATTGACGCATAACGTCTTGGATCGACGCGTACTGCACTGAACTCGCAACATGAGTTGACGCATCCTCTCTTGTATCGACTCATCCTGAATCTAACACACAGCATGTATCAACACATGCTCCTACGCATCGACTCATCCTGAGTCTAAAAGTCCTCATGTATCAACGTAAGACCTCTTCGTGTCGACTCATCTTGAGTCTCTAAACCTTCTTGTATCGACACATCATGTGTGAGGTTGACACATACTGCTCTGTCCTGCATAATTTCTGCGATTTCCTCTACGTTTTCACTACGGGTTCCATAATTTAAGCCCTAAAAACTTAATTTAATCATAGATAATCATCACTTACAGTCACCCTATAATTCTACATCATTTAAACAGCATCGGGACATCATCATTCATTCATAATTCATCAAATTTATCATACAACATCACATACATTCAATTCATGAACAAGACAACAATCACCTCTAACCCCACATACCAATTATCATGAACCCAATTATAGAGTCAGAACCTCACCCTTACCTTGGATTGAAGGTTGCTCTATAACTTCCGGTCGAATTCTCGTTCTGCCATTTTTTCCCTCTTTTTCCAGCAGCTTTACGTTCTTCTTCTCAATCCTTATTCTTCTACTGCCTCTTCTTTCTATTCTTTCTAGCAACAATAAAATAACCTATTATTCTATTAACTCCTTAATGGGCTTAAAACTAACACACACCCTTATTACTACTATTCCTTTAAAACGAGCCCACATTAAATAATATCATTCTTCTAATATTATTTCTCCACTTAATAAAATAATTAAATCCAATTAATCACCATGCAACTTCACAAATATTCCAAAAATAATTTAATTAAATAATTAATTAAATTACGGGCGTTACACATACTACCTTATTGATATCCAAGATGGATCCAATTAAATACATATTCAAGAAGCCCGCCCTCTCTGAAAGAATAGCAAGATGGCAGATGATCCTGACTGAATACGACATTCAATACACTACCCAAAAAGAAATAAAGGGCAGTGTGCTAGCCAACCACCTTGCTCATCATGCTGTGGATGACTATTAGTCCATGAAATTCTAGTTCCCAGATGAAGACATCATGTTGGTAAACAATTGTGAAGAACTCAGACCATATGAAGGACCTGAACAAGGATCCCGGTGGACCTTGGTTTTTGACGGAGCTTCCAACGCACTCGGAAACGGTATAGACGTTGCGATCATATCCCATGAAGGATGACATACTCCCTTCACTGCTAGACTGTGTTTCAACTGTACCAATAATATGGCAGAATATGAAGCATGTATTATGGGTCTCAAAGTTTCCATAGATTTTGGAGTCAAGTCCTTAAGTGTATTTGGAGATTCAGCCTTAGTCATCAGTCATATCAAAGAAGAATAGGACACGAAGCATCCTAATCTCATCACTTACAAAGAACATGTGTTGACATTAATCCCACATTTTGAGGAAATTACCTTTGAGCATTTTCCACGAGAGGAAAATCAACTAGCGGACACGCTAGCTACTATGTCATCCATGTCTAAAATCAGGTGGGATAATGAGGCTCCTCAGATCACCATTGAGAGGATGGACGAACCAGCTCATTGTCACGAGATTGATACTGAAGAAGTAGTGGACAAGCCTTGATTCCATGAAATTAAGAAGTATCTCGAGGCCCAGGAGTATCCAGAGGGAGCTTCATTCAATGATAAGAAGTTCTTGAGAAGGTTTTCTGCTAAATTCTTCCTCAGTAACGGAATCCTCTATAAGCACAACCACGACTCTACTTTGCTTCGATGCATGAACCAGAGTGAGGCAGAAAAGATCATGGCTGATTTACCCGAAGGTACCTTTGGCACTCATTCTATTGGACACATGATGGCTAAAAAGATCCTACAGGAAGGATACTACTGGTCCACCATGGAAGCGGATTTTTATCAACATTCACAAACTTTTCACAAGTGTCAGATCTATGCTGACAAAGTACATGTGCCTCTGGTTCCTCTAAACATCCTGACTACTCCTTGGCCCTTCGCAATGTGGGGCATTGACATGATTGGAGAGATCAAACCCACAACTTCTAATGGACACCGCTTCATCTTGGTTTCCATTGATTACTTCATGAAGTGGGTTGAGGCAGCTTCATTCGCTTCTGTTACCAAGAACGTTGTGGCTCGATTCATCAAACAGAACCTTATCTGTCAGTATGGTATCCTGGAGAGAATCATCACAGATAATGGTACCAATATCAACAATACTATGATTACCGCACTATGCATGCAATTCAAGATCCAACATCATGATTCTTCTCCTTATCGATCAAAGATGAATGGTGTTGTAGAAGCCGCAAATAAAAACAGCAAGAAGATCATACAAAAACTGACAGTGACCTATAAGGACTGGCATGAGATGTTACCATTTGCTCTCCACGGTTACCGTACCACGAAACGCACATCAATAGGGGAAACTCCTTTATCTTTGTTATACGATGTTGTACCCAAAAATTTGCCCTCTCATTTATCAAATATTTTCTCACAAGATCTCATTAGGTTCAAGACTGCACAAGGTTTGATCAGCTCAAGACACCTCCTTAAGCACTGATGACTCAAATTAGGGTTTGAGATTGCACAAGGATAATTGAACCTCCAATGCCTCATATGACTTTCATGGATCATTATGGACCCCAAATATTGATCATGTCAAGTTTCAAGCTTTGAATCACATTTTTGCTCAGTCAATTAAGTAGTTGACCTAAAAATTAGTTGTATTGGGGAAAAAGTCAATTGTGGCCAATTTAATGTAAAACTTCATAATTTTTGATCCACATCAACATTATAAAATCATATGTATCATTTTATCAAGTTTGGACCATAATTCCTCAAAAAAGTTGATCAAATCATCAAAAGGGCAAAATGGTCAAAATTAGGGTTTTGACTGAGAAAGGGCAATTTCTGATTTTTGACCTAACAAATGGTTAATTGGGTTGAGGCATAATTTCAAGTGTTCAATTTCATAATTTTTACCTAATGGCATGACCCAAAACATTGCTCAAGATCAATTGGATTGATAGTGAATTTTCAGTCAACTAATCAAAAGTCAATTATACACTGAAAAGTCAAACTTTGACTTTTTGGTTAAAATCAAGTGTCAAAGATCATAATTCATAAAAACATGTCAAAATATGAAACTTATTCATCAATAAATCAAAAAGTCGAGATTTCATTTTGAAAAGTCAAAGTTTTCAAACTTAGAAATTTTTCTAAGTGTTGGAAACTTCATGTTTTTTCACAACTTTGAGCAAAGTTTTCACTATGATGCAAGATAAGTCAAAAGAAACTTTCAACATGAAAGTTGTAGATCTCCATGAGATATACAACATTGCTTTACACAACTTCTTCTAAAAATTCTTGGATCTCAAGTTATTAATTCATAAAGTCATGGTCTTGAAATTAAACACTTAGTGAAATTTTGCCCTAATTTAGGCAGGATTTTGACCTAACTTTATGGCACTTTTTCATATAGTTCCAAGGAGAATTTTCAAAAGTGATTCAAATATGGGTTGTAGAGCACATTACAAGCTTTCTATAATGACAAAGAAATCCTTGAGATCATTCTTGAGCATAGAGAATCGAAGAGAGGAAGTTAGGGTTTCAAACTAAAATTATAGGTCATTTTGTGATGAACAAGATTCAAATTTCAAACCTATGTTGCATGATCTCTACTTCACAGGCCTAAAACTTGTTAGGCACTCCATAATTAATTGCTTGCACAACTTTTAGAGGTCTCAACTCAAGCATTCAATGAAATTCCATGCTTTATATCCATTTTAGGAAGAAAGTGCACAATGCCATTTTGAAAAAGTAGTTTTATGCACAAAACTTGTTCTTGAGCCTTGCAATGGTTTTCTTCTGATCAAACACGTCCCATAACTCAAGAGAAGTTTGTCCCAAGCCTTACAATCACTTAGCCCATGCTTTTACTTCCTCTTGGAACCATACATTCACTTTTCTTTAAAATCAAGCAACCTAGCCATAACTCTATAACTCAAATCCTTTGTGCAATAGCTCTCCAACCTTTTGCTTATACATACACAAGTCATTTGCAACAAATCACACGCATGCTTGACCCCTAAAAATACCAAGAACTCAGAACTGCATCACATACCTCCATTGTTTCCTAACCTGACCAAAAAGTTTGAAACTCACATCTCCCTCGTGTGTTTTCAAGCCTTTTGGTTCCTAAAGTTTCTAAACATCATTTAGAACTCATCACACACCTTGTCACAAGAATGTAACACCATTAACACCATCCTCCATTTTCAAAAACAGAGCTTTGCACTTGGACTTCTCCAGAACTCCTAAGGCACTTTCAGCTCAAGCTAAGCATCACATTAGCTTCCTGGGAACTTGAGGAAGCTAATCCAATCATTGGAACTCACTAAAAGCTGCTCAAACTCAAAACACGATATCCTCTTGCAAGGTGAGTTTTTTTATTTTTGAACTCTTCATACAGGCATCATTAATAGTTCATTTGTGAATAAGAAATGTAGATATCATTGTCCTGAAGCTAACCATGTCTTTAGATTTCATTTATATTGCTTAAGGAGTTAGAATTTTGAATCTGAACATCCTGGAAAAGTTAGGTCAGAATTTGGTACCATTCAAAATTCATGCTCGTTTTTTAGAATTAGTTTAAGGTGTTTACATTTCTGGAATCATGGTGAAATTTTACACAACTTTCATGTTTATACTTTTGCAAATGGTTGAGAAATGAACAAGTTGCAGAGCTTCTGGCTGGAGGTTGAAGATGAAGTACATTCAGGGCAAGACTTAGATTATATATTTGTTGTTTTACATAAGTTAATGGATGTATCACCATCCTAGGTTCAAGCCCCGGCGTGACCTTTTTCCATTTTTTTACATTTTTTTGTGTTTTTGCAGCGCCTGGGCCTCCTTAGCTTTGGGCTTTATTTTTTTGCTACACTCTAACCCCTATCTTGTTGTTCATACATCCTGGCCCGTTTTATTTTATTTTCATTTTTTTATTTTTATTATTATTATTATTATTATTATTATTATTATTATTATTATTATTATTATTATTATTAATATTAATTTTTATTATTAGTGATAAAAGCCCATAAATATTTTTATTTATTATTTTCACATTTTATATTTTATTTTTCTTCATGAAAACAAAAGAATAAAAACATTTCTTTTACAATTAAATTTACTTTTTTAAATACTTAGATAATTTATTTTAATTATTATTATATTATATTATTTATTTTTCTTACAAATTAAAATCAATTTAGAATTTAGGGTTTTTATTTAATTATTTTTATTTACTAACTTAATTAAATCCACAAAAACCCTAAAAAAACTTGTTTTCTTTAAATTAATTTAGTTTACTAACTAAATATTATTTTCCTTTTTTTAAGTTAATTATTTTATTTTAATTAATTAAGTCAAAAACCTCTTCTCATGAAAAACCAATCAAAAATTATATTTTCTTTTTTACATTTGCATTCTTGCATTTTATTTATTTATTTTGTACATTTATTCAAAATTCGATATGGTTGTAATATTATTTAGATTTAATTTCTTGCAATATTCCCCGTTTGTAATTTGTATACCCCCCTCCCCTAAGCATTGTAATAGCGTAGTAATTTTAAATTCCGCAATTTATCAGTTTATATACAAATGCTAGTAATTAGGGTTTTGTATGGAAAGACTAAAACCAACAAATAGCAAACCCTAATCAAAGACAAATCAAGCATGAAAATCAATACACTTACACACAAACACCCCTAGGGTAAATCCACTTGGTTCCTTACAAAAATGACCATATTATGCATGTGAGGCATCTTAGGAAAAACAAACAAAATACAAGATCATAGTCCCTCGATGACGCTATCATAGTTGATTTTCAAAAATGATCTTAGTCCCTAAAGAAAATGCTAAGGTATCTTGCAACATTACTAATCATGGTTATACGATGACCCACGCCCATCCCTTTTACATCCAAAGATAGGGTTGCTTACCAAATCAATGGTAAGATAACAATGTCAGAGGAAAAAGGAAATGAACATGAAAGACTTTTTGAGTAGGTAGAAAGTTCCTAGTTACTTGCTCAATTTCAAAACAAAACATCCTTGCTATTTTCAAAAACAAACACCTACACTTTCAAAACACCTTTCAAAACTTGAAATCATTTTCAAAAGATCAACACCTTTGTATACAATCTTAAGAACGAGAATCATTACAAAGTTTGCCTAAACAATGGACTCTTTTCAAAAAATACTTTCAAAAAACCACACAAAACACATTTTCAAACAAAATCAAGTGATCTAGCAAGTAACTAAGAGCCCATGGAAAACCATGGATCAAAAGGATGATAATACCTTCCCTTTTCGTAATCTACCCCCCCCCCCCCGAACTCAAGAAACAATCTTAAAGGTCTTTCCTGTGCTTTTTCACCTTTCCTTTTGGATAAAAGAAAAGTCGGTGGCGTCTCTTACTAAACACAACATTTGCGATCAAACGCAAAACACCCAAGTCAGTTATCCCACCGTATCACAGAACTGGCGACTCTGCTGGGGAAAATTCTTAAAGTGGGGTTACCTTAGGGTTAGATCACATTTACTTGCTTTCATTGTTTAACTTGTATGCTTTACATTATGGTTCTTTGTTTGGAGTTTGAATCCTCTACCCGGATTTGGGATACCTTATAGGTAAGTAGCAATACGTTGTGGAAATTGTGCGGGGTATACCGACATGGTCTAAGCAATAGCTACATTAGTGTGACATATTTGTGGGTACCGGTAGCCCTTGAGTAGTCAAGGAGAATACGGGGCCGCTGAGTGACTTCATGAAGCACTAATGAACTTTTAGAACCTTTACTTGACCAACTTGGCCATTAGGACGTAGTGAGATGACCGGCTTTGGTGCAGTCCAAAGTTGGTAGATACTCGATACTACACTCATTGAGGTTTTGTTTTTTGGGATATTTCGGTCGCCATTAAAGAGGCTTGCGCTGAAACAATACCCAAAGAAACAAACTGGTGATATTGAGATCCTTAGAACTCGGTTACTATTACTAGGACAGGTTTGAGCCAACTAAACTTCAAGATGGTACTTACCTATGAGACTCCATGCAAGCCTAAACCTAAGGACTTGTTTGCTTTGTTTGTATATATATACTTGTATATAACATCATAAACATCATAACATCATACTCATATTCACTAACCATTTCAAGGATCTGGGGATTTATCTTTGTTCTGTTTTGTAGGACATGGATTCTATTCGCAGGAAAACTATTCAAGTCAATATTGTAAGGATCCCTCCTCAACTTAAAGAGCTAGCATCAAGGATTCCTAAAAATTCTCCATTTACCTAAATACATGGTCGCCTACTAAACTTGGTTACCTCCAACACTGATGAAGACATGATGAAGGTGCTCTTTCAGTTCTTTGATCCTTTACACCATTGCTTCACATTTCCTGATTATCAACTTGTGCCAACTTTGGAAGAATTCTCCTGACTCTTGAGGATTCCCATTCTCAATCAACTACCTTTCAACGGTATAGAAAGAGATCCAAAGCCAGAAGATATTGCTCAAGCTCTACACTTGCAATCATCTGATATCACAACTAATTGGGAGACAAGGAGTGGTGTCAAAGGTTTCCTAGCAAGATTCTTGTTTGAGAAAGCCCAAAGCTGTTGGAACTCTTTGGATTTGCAAGCTTTTGAGGAAATTGTGTCTCTCCTCATCTATGGGATGGTTTTGTTTCCAAATTCTGACCAACTCATAGATGCAAACACCGTCAAAATCTTCATCTCTCGTAACCCGGTGCCTACTTTGCTAGGGGACATCCTACATTCCTTTCACACTTTCACTATGAGGAAAAGAGGTATCCTTATGTGTTGTACTCCTCTTTTGGCAAGATGGTTTATTTTGTATCTTCCCCAATCTGTACTGAAGAACGAGCAAGGTTCAAGGTGGTCACATAGGTTGATGACACTCAAACATTAAGACATTCATTGGTGTTCCCGGTCTATAGAAAATGTTACTATTGTCGACCGTTGTGGAAAATTCCCTAATGTCCCTTTACTTGGAATTAGAGGAGGTATCACCTACAACCCCTGTTTGGCCTTAAGACAGTTTGGTTACGCCCGAAGGGATGGCCCACATGAGATGCTCATTCAAGGTTTGGTATTTGACTACGAGAACGACGACCAAGGTCACCGCCAGAGATTTATCCGAGCTTGGAGGATGTTGAACAAGGTAGATAGCAAGACATTGGGGCATAAGAATTCCATCCTTCTTGAGCCTTACCTCAAATGGGTACGAGCTTGTGCTCAAAGTCTTATGATGCCTTACCCATCCATTCTCCCGGTGATCATAGAGCCTGTTGTGGAAGGAGACGTTCCATACACTATCCTGCATCCTAACATGCCCACCTCTCTTGAAGACTTAAAAGGGGATTAGATACAGCTTAAGGGGGGAGAGAGACACTTTCGAGGCCCAATTCTACGCCAGCGAGAAGAAGGTTTTGGAACTCACTAAGCAACTTCATGAGGAGTGGAGCCTGAACGCCTATATCGCACCAAAGAGGACGCGTACAACTTTTTTATCTTAAATTTTTTGTATTTCTTTGTAAGCCCAAAAGAGGCATGATGTACTCAAACTTTGACTTATTAATATAACGTGTGTTCCTTTTTGGTCTAAAGAAAATTTAAATCTCTAATTTCCTTGAAATCATTGCATATGCATTTACCATTCATCATAACATAAGCAGGTTTCTTACAACAAGTCTCCTCATCTTTCTACTATTTATTTCAGTAAGATGGATCTCGAGCAGACAGTAAAAGACCTCCAGGCACAGAATGCTCAGTTTCAACAGATGTTCTTGACTCTAGCCAAAGGACAAGAAGATTTGAAAACCTTGCTGGTTGAAGAAAAGAAGAAGAAAGCAAAGAAAATAATTGGAGTTCTGAATATGGGAAAAAGGTTCCAAGGACAAGTCATATGGACCCTAGACTTTGCAACGTCATCTGGTGAAAAGGATAATCAAGAAGTGAAAGGAAAGGAAGCAGTGGCCCAACCAGAATCTGAAGAGGAAGAAGAAGAAGATTACTCTGAAGAGCAATATCCTCCGACCGACGATAAATACAAACATCTGGAGGAACGTCAAAGTGCGATGGAAATTCAGAAAGTGTCTGGGTTGAACTATGAGGAGCTGGGTTTAGTGTCTGGGATTGTTATTCCACCAAAATTCAAGGCACCAGTATTCGCTAAATACGACGGGGTTTCGTGTTCCAAGATGCATCTCCGATCTTATGTGAGGAAGATATAGCCTCACACTGCTGACAGAGATTTGTGGGTCCACTTCTTTCAAGACAGTCTATCTGAGACTCAGCTAGATTGGTTCTATCAATTAGAAAGGGCCAATATCTATAATTGGGAAGACCTTGTCGCTGCTTTTTATAAACAGTATCAGTACAACACAGACCTTGCTCCCACCCGTACTCAACTCCAGAATATGGCTATGGTTTCAAGTGAAGGTTTCAAAGACTACGCTCAGAAATAGAGGGACTTAGCTGGAAGAGTCCAGCCTCCCCTATCTAAAAGAGAGCTAGTAGACATGTTTTTGGGTACCTTGTCTGGTCCTTTCTTTAATCACTTAATTGGGAGCTCCTCGGCAGGATTTACTGAATTAATCTTGACCAGAGAAAGAGTGGAAGCTGGGATTAAGAGTGAGAAGATTCAAAAAGATGCATCCTCTGCTGCTGTAAGAAAACCATTTATTGGGAAGAAAGAAGTTGGTGTTGTGTATCCTCAAAGAAATCAAGATAGAACTGAACATCGTCCAATGGTGGGGGCTGTCATGATCCCTAATCCTGCACCTACTCAACAAAGAAGCAATCAACCTGGAACAGAAAGACCAGTAAGACAATTTACCCAGATTAATATGACACTATCTCAAGTCCTGCCACATTTATTGAGATCTAATCTGGTAAATTTGAAAGAAGCTCCGAAGAATCCTAACACAACCTGTCCTCACTACCATCCTAATGCTCGTTGTGCTTACCATTTAGAAGTCCAGGCCATGATACCAACAACTGTTGGGCTTTGAAAAACAAGGTACAAGACCTTCTAGAAGCAAAAGAAAATGAATTTGATGCTCCCGAAATCCCCAATGTTATCACCAATCATTATGCCAAACAAGGGATTAGACAGCGCTTTTTTAGGCCTTTAACAGCGCTTAAAAGCGCTGCTAAATATATAGACAGTGCTTATGTAATTTCAAAAGCGTTGCTATAGGTACCCCCTTTAGCAGTGCTTTTCCTTATTAGTTTTTAATATTTTTTTTCAATCACTTTAGACAGCGCTTTCATTAAAAGCGCTGTCTATTCCCCCCCTCCTTTAGCAGCGCTTTTCCTTATTATTTTTTAATATATATTTTTTCAATCACTTTAGACAGCGCTTTCATTAAAAGCGATGTTTATTACCCCCCCCCCCCCTTTAGCAGTGCTTTTCCTTATTATTTTTTAATTTTTTTTTTCAATCACTTTAGACAGCGCTTTCATTAAAAGCGCTGTCTATTCCCCCCCCCCCCCCCCCCCCCGCCCCCTTTAGCAGCGCTTTTCCTTATTATTTTTTTAACATAATTTTTTTTCTAACACTTTAGACAGCGCTTCTCATTAAAAGCGCTGTTTATTCCCCCCCTTTAGCAGCGCTTTTCCTTACTATTTTTTTAAATATAATTTTTTTTTCATTTAAAACAAAACGCTGCCTATCAAATTTAATCTCACCATTTTTGCACCAGAATTTATAGCTTCATTATAACATTTTAAACAACAACAACATCAATATACCACAATGAAATAATATTATAACAACATCAATATTCATCTCTTCAATCCTTTTTGCACAATATACACAACAACAACATTAGTATATACAACAATGAAACAAAATCTACAATGAATTACAAAATAACTCTATCTTTTACATCGAGTTGCACCTATATAACCTAAAACAAAATCAAAAAATCAAAATTCATACAAGTTACCAAATAACAACAACAAAAACAATAATATTGTAACACAACTATAACGACATATATTATATTCTCAAAAATCAAAGTTATACCTTATAATAAAACTCTCAACTCCATAACAAATTGGCACCAATCCTCCATAAGTTCATCCAATTGATCTTTTGAGTATGAAGCACACTTGAATTCATCAAAGTACTACATAATAATATAACATAGTATGATTTAATTAAAATACTAAGTCATTTTATGAGAAATATTAAAATAATTCCTAAGTTAGAAATTCATACCGTGGATGGAATCTCTAATCGGTCCAAAAGAATAGTTTCTTTCATAAACCTCAACATAAAATAACCGCAATCTACACCATTGCGCTGACGAGGACACTACACATGGAAAGAAAATATGGATATACATCAAGATATACACCTTAACTTGTTTTATCAAGTATCATCGCTATATAATCAAAATTGTGAAAATCTATACCTCCACTTTGATCCAAGAAATATTGTTGACTCTACTCCTTGGTACTTGAATATCTCTTTGTGCTCGAAAACTTTGTAGAATGCTATAATAAAATAATAACGAATATTTAGAACTATCTCACATAAATAATTAAATATACACAATAATATTTTGGAACAATCTCACTTACGTGTCAATCGTCTTCTTCATATCTGGGTATGTTGTCTAATCATTGCCCAATGAATCCAGATAATATACAATTTCTTTCACAGGATTAATTGCAACCAATAACCAGTGTCCACTGGAATATTAAACAAAGGTTAGATGGAAATTTTCTGCACAACGTTAAAAAACGAAAAATTATAATAGAGGAAATTTAGAATGAAAATCTTACTTGGGGCCAGTATTATATGGTAAAAAGAACAATTTTTCTGTATCTTTGTTGGCCATAAATAAACTAAGCACAAATGCTATTACTTCATCTGGTTTTGAGATGATTGACCCTGCGTGGACAACGTTGGGATTTATGAAAGCGAATCTGGACTCTAATCCACGCGGGCGAATCAACTTGTCATACAGAAACCTTAAATAAAAACATCATTAAAATTAATTATTCATTGAAATGAGTAAATAAATTCTGCAATTAATTAAACAAAGTTGATTGGAGTATACCTGATGTATGTATTGATAACAACCATGCCTAATGTCAAGTGTCCAAAAACTTCTTCCAAATCCTCCTTACCAATTGCTGTCATGCCTTCAGAACCATAAATCCCTTCATCCAGGGGTATAAGAGAAGTACCACCTTGCGAAATAGTTGTGAAGCTTATATATGTCTGAAGGCACGACCTATATTGTGAAGTAGTTTTCTTTCTAGCCACGGTCCTCTTAGCAACACTCTTTGTTTTTGTGGGAATGTTGGTAATTACAGGCTCCTTACCCCTACTTACAGCTTCAATATCTTTAGCAGGAATAATCTAAATATCATAAAATTAGAGTGGTCAAGTATAGGACGACAAATTAACATTATCTAAGCATAAATATCATATGATTGTGTTGTACTTGTTTTTTTGTTGTCACTAACTCCTTTGGCCGCGTAATCCCTTTATCTTTTGGTTTGGGTTTTGTAGGAGTCTAACATTACCATGCAAAAAAAGTAAGTAAAACGAACTTAAAAAATTTGAGTACTAAAAGGTTCATAACGGTTTTAATTATACCTCATCATCTATGCGAATGAGTCTTGACGACCATGCAACAAACACTCCTATTGCCTCTCCCACCAATGTTTCATCCGAAACTTCATCTGGGATTGGTAATAACGCACCCTCCTCTAAAGCAATATCAATCGACACTTTCAAATATCCAGAAGGGAGCGGTTTATGATGAAGTACTTCTCCTAGAGTGTTATGGACTTTTCCCTTGCCAACCATGCGATAAGTTGGTGTCTGTAAAAAGAGTTAACAAGGTGAAATGCCCTAAACTCAATAATAAATATGACATCGTTAATGTATATATATGTTAGTTAAATAAATTACACTAATTTAATTTCATAATAGTATATGTAAGTACCTCGGGAATACTCGGTTGAGCTGCACAATTGACACTAGCTATGTCACTAGTTTCTTTAACACCCGAAGCTTCCCTTTCTGATTGGTACTGTCTTTCTTTTTCCTTCCTCAATTTAAGAACTTCAGCTTCTAATGCATCCAACCTTTCCTGCAGTTCTTTATTGCTAGCAGATTTTGTCTTTTGGTTGTTCTTTTTCAAGTAGCTTGGAGTAACCCCATGTCCTTTACCCCTCATCCGACCAGAATACTCACGAACATCTAATGCTCGACTAAGTATGCTCCTGCAATCATCTTGTGGAGATGTAGACTGAGACAGACTCTCCTGAAATTCATATGAATGTTGGAAAAACATGAATACTATATGTTAATAAAATTTTGATTTAATTAGAATTAATTTTATGCTTACGCATTTTTCAAAAATTTGTTGTACATCTTCTTTAAGAACTCCATCCTTACCCACACGGGCAGCCTTCCACAAAACATGCTCCGGAAGAGATGTTTCAGAACTACTCTCCTCTTTTAACTACACATTAACACAAAAAACAAGCTCAGTTATAACTCTTGATGAACAAGTATATCATTTCAATTTGTAAATACTTACTATTTTTTGTTCTAATCGTGCATATCCCAAACGCCATTTTTTGTATGGATGTGCGAGAGATGATGCTCTTTGACGATTTACGTCACTTACACTCTGAAATTTTGGGGTTTTCCGTTTGGCTTTAAAAACATCCCATTCTTTAACTGAATCATATCTGCATATTATGTTGGACGCTCTGCATCAACAAATTTTTTTTTCTGGCATCTCTAAGATATTTTCTGTTTAAATATGTTCTAAACCCTCTTAGTATTTTGTCGGCCAATCCAAGACAATAATCTTTTCTTGTGTCATCAATGTTGAAAGACCTCTACAAAAAACATACACAAAGTGCGTTAGTGTAAGTAATTTAAAGACATAATTTAAAGTACCTGTATCTCACTCCAGATTTTGTTTTTAGCATCATCTAGCTTATCATCTCTCCACTCATCACAAGTTATTGGAATTTCTCTCCTTATAATTGTACCAATGTAACTTGTCAATTTAGAACTGTTAGGCTCAATTAATTGGTCATTTGGACTCCAATGCACATCGTATTTTATACCTCTATCTCTATCACGAATGATATTCTTCATAGTAGTTTTTCCTCTTTTAATTTCTTTTTCCACTCCCTTACTGGATTTTCCTCCATCATTGTCTCCATCATTAATAGAATCATCGTGTGGGTGCTCCTCGTTACTAGCCATCTAACCTGTAATAAAGAAAAACATTAGTATCTAATGACAAATATTTAATTCCAAATATATAATTCCAAATATCTATTCAGTATATAAAATGACAAATATCAATTGAGTATATAAAATGACAAATATATCATTTATTAGAAGTTTTCTAAGTGTTAACAGGTATGGAGGAATATATATTACCTCTTTCACTAACATCTCTTTCTTTTCTTGGTTGGATTCCGAATTACTTGTCTCTTAAGAACGCAGACGGGGGGATTGATCCAAATTCCCTCATCCTGATCTTTTCTGATATATGATTCATCCGCTGTAGTATTTTCATCTTGATCGTTTCTAATATACGACTCATTATCAACATCAACATCACCTTGATCCACACTTTTATCATCAATCACTTTGTTAGATAAAAGCACTATAGACCATTTCGTACTCTTCGGGTCTGTGACATAGAACACTTGTTTAGCTTGAGAGGCTAGAATAAAAGGCTCATCTTTGTACCCCACCCTACTAAGATCCACTTGCAAAAACCCTGACTTATCCATTCGTATGCCACTAGTATGTACCCACTTGAAACCAAAGATAGGAATCTGAAACTTCTCGTAATCAAACACCCAGATGTGATTGATAACCCCAAAATATGACAAATTTTCATATTTGGGGTTTAAGTCATTCATACTAGAAATGTGCATTGCTTCACATACCACCGTGACACCACTATTTTGCATACTACTTTTCTCATCTTGTTCTTTGGTATAAAATGTGTATCCATTAATTATGTATCCTCTATAAGAGAACACAATCGAACTTGGACCATATGCCAAACATCTCAACCTGTCTGATATTGAAGCGGGATCTGAATGAAACTTTGAATATATATGATCCTTAAACCACTGTATAAAACTTTGATTGTGCTCTCGTACTATCCAATTTTCATTTATACTTTGATTCTCACCTCGGAGTATAGCCTTGTGCATTTCAACAAACGGCTCAACCTCAGTGTCATTGTGCAGAACATACAAATGCACTTGATCCCGTTCATCCCTTGATATTGTCACAATTTCATTTCCATTTAATTTTTTACCTTCTTTTTTTTTGAAAAAATGAGATTTGGGGAGTCCAATGGATTGCACATTGGACAAAAAATCAGTACAAAACTCAACCGCTTCTTCAACAACGTATCGCTCAATGATACAACCCTCTGGACGACTTCGGTTTTTCACGTACCCTTTTAATATTTTCATATAACGTTCAACAGGGTACATCCATCTCATATAAGCTGGTCCACACAATTGTGTCTCTTTCACAAGATGAACAACAAGATGTACCATAATGTCAAAAAGTGATGGAGGAAAATACATTTCAAGGTCACACAGAGTAATAACGATTTCTTTTTGTAATACTGGTAAGATCTCATGATCAATCACCTTACTACAAATTGACCTGGAAAAAAAACACAATTTAGTTATAGCGCTTCTTACTTTTTCTGGAAAAATAGAACGTATACCTATTGGTAGAAAATGTTCCATTATGACATGGCAATCATGTGTCTTCAGACTCTTTAACTTGAGGTCTTTCATGGACACGAGTCTTCTAATGTATGAGGAGTAACCTTCTGGAACTTTAACTTCACTCAGAAACTTACACAATATTTTCTTTTCCTTTCTAGATAGAGTATAAGCAGCAGGTGGTAGATATGTTCGTCTTCCTTTCTTCACGGGTCCTAATTCAGTTCTTATTCCCATCTCTACCATGTCCTCTCTTGCTTTAAGGCCATCCTTAGACTTTCCTTTTATATTGAGTAACGTACCAATAACACTTTCAAATACATTTTTTCAATATGCATAACATCAAGAAAATGTCTTACGTACAAAGATTTACAATATGGAAATTCAAAAAAAATTGACCTCTTCTTCCACCCACCTGTGACAACTTTATATGCAAAAGGCTTGCCAAACTGAATACTCACATCTTTCACCTTTTCACAAATTTGATCACCTGTCAATCCAGGTGGAGCTCTACGTTGTTCGGTATTTCCATTGAACGCTTTTCTCCATCCACGATATTGATGTTTTGAATTTAAGAATCTACGATGGCCGAGAAAGACATTCTTCTGACAAAGTTTAAATTGTGTCATATCGGTTCCATCTTCACAGACAGGACACACTTTTTCACCTTTAATGCTATACCTGGATAGATTTCCATATGCTAGAAAATCGTTAATTGTGCCAAACAACATCGCCCTTAAATTGAAACTTTCTTTCCTATATCCATCATAAACCTCCACACTGTTCTCCAAAAAAATCTTCAAATCTTCGATTAAAGGTTTCAAGTATACATCTATGTCATTCCCTGGTTGTTTAGGCCCAGAAATTAACATAGATAACATCATGTACTTGCGCTTCATACATAGCCATGGAGGTAGGTTATAAATCATAAGAATCACAGGCCATGTGTAATGTGAGATACTTTGAAGACCATGCGGGTTCATTCCATCCGTAGATAATGCCAAGCGAAGGTTTCTTGTTTCTCCTCCAAAATCAGGATAATCATTATCAATTTTCTTCCACTGTGGTGCATCTGCCGGATGTCGAAACTTTCCATTGATAATTCTTTCATCTACATGCCAAGTCAAGTGTCTAGCATCGGTTTCACTACGAAACATGCGTCTAAATCTCGGAATAATAGGAAAATACCATAAGACTTTCACTGGAGATGATTTTTTCTTATATCGAGATAAACCGCACTTTGGGCACTCATTCAACGATGCATATTCATTTCGAAACAAAATACAATCATTTAGACATGCATGTATCTTATCATAGCTCATGCCAATAGAGCACAACATTTTTTTGGCCTCATAGGTTCGATTAGGAAGAACATTATCCTCAGGAAGCATATCTCTCAAAAGGGCTAATAACTGTGTGAAACTTTTATCCGACCATCCATTACGCGCCTTTAAGTTGTACAATTTTAATATCGCAGACAATCTTGTGAATTTGGGGCAATCTTTATACAACGGTTTCTCCACATCGCTTACCAACTTCTCAAACATTTTGGGACAATCTTGAAGATCTTCTTCAAGTGCTTCTGCAATCTCTTCGACTCGATCACAATCATATGTATCTGTGGCATTGTCGTACGAAACATAGGTTGCATTACTTTTCATCCCCGGTTCAACATTCTCGATGCTTTTCTCACCATGAAATATCCAACACGTATAACTTCGATCAATTTCGCGCATTAGTAAATGCGATTTCAATCCATCTGCGTCAACCCGACCCACATAACAACAACCCAAGCAAGGACATTTCTTTCTATTCAGGTCTTCAGCATGTTCAACAACAAACTTAACGAACTCTAATACCCCATTCTCGTACTCTTTTGACAATCGATCGACACACATCCATTTTGTATCCATGGTTTTAACTATTATCTAAGTTAAACAAAAACACTAATTAGGGCACAAAACGGTATAATGCGTTTCTGTCAAAACATAAAGTATACACGGATTTAAAATAAATTTGAGTTCTAAAAAATCAATTCGGATAAAATATAAAAATTGATCTAAAGTTCCAACATAACTAAGGAATACCATATCATAAGTAAGGGTAGTTAATTACGGTTCGGTTCAGCAAGTTATGGTTTGGTTAACTATGGTTTCAGTTCGGTTATTGAACTGTTTGATGACATGTGGTTCGGTTCATAAACCATGAATAACGGTTCGGTCATTTAAAAGCGGTTCAGTTCGGTTCAGTGGATTTTTTGAACACCCCTAATTATGATTTATTTTTTCTTCACATTATCAATACCATAACCACAAGTTCACAAATCTCACTACACATTAGATTTTCATTTTAATCTATAGTGTATGCTTTTATTATTCAAGTGAATATGTCATTGTTACGTGAACCTCTTGTGTTTACTATTACTAACTTGGATTATAAGCAATATGGTGGGAGTACAATGAATTTAAAGAGTGTGTGTTGTCAACAAAAATCAAACATGTGATTAGAACAATTCTAGAAATGAGGATTGTAACGTGTGAGTGAAAGGAGCATAGCCACGAATGTGGTTAAACCTTAGAGGCCTAGTTCATGTTACTGTTGTGGTCATATAACATATTCAATCAATGATCGTCAATGTTATAATTTTAGAGACATTAGCTTAGTTGTGAACTCATTCGAAGATTCATGATTTGTGTTATTTTTTACTATTACTAAGTTGAATACTAGATTGAACAAACGGAAACCTATGATCCAAACTCAAGTAAACCGGAAAAAGTCCTCTCGCCGCGATAAACTCATTGAAAGGACCATTAACATTAAGAGTACTAGTAATCAGAGTAACACTCCTCTCAGCCATAACCGCCGCAAAAGACCCCGAACCAATTCCAATATCAAAACCTATTCTAATCCTACCATTTCCTAATTGCAAAACATCATCAACAAGAAAATCATTCTTACTCTTAGACTTAACAAATATTTGATTCTCATATCCATTAACCAAATCAAAGCAATGAACACAATCTCTTTGAAACTCTTGCAGTTAAAACCACTCCAATTCACTGTTTTATTCCTAACAGGCTTCCATAGTGAAATCGGGAAAGGATGAAGAAATTTTACCTTAGATGAAACTGATTTTGCGAAACTCTTCTTCTAGGTAAAGGCTCACACTGTTTTTGAATCAGTTTCTCTGCTAAACTCCAATCATCTTGACAATTCCAAACACATTGTAATTCATGTAACGAGACAACAAATCAGAAGCTTTCTGGCATGAACCACGGTTGAACGGTGAGGAGACGAGTTGGAGAAGAGTTGGAGGAAGAACCATGGTTGGAGGGTGAATGGGAGGAGACGAGTTGGAGAAGAAGATGAATAGGAGCGATTTCTGGAAAGCGCTGTCTGGGGTTTCGTTTGTTGGAACTTGGGATTTCTAGAAATCTGATAACCAATTTAGGGATTAAGACACTATTTAATTACCTTGCTAAAGGTATTACCTTTAACAACGCTTTAGGCTTTAGCAGCGCTTTTAGAGTAATGCCTTTAGCAACGCTTCTGGAAAGCGTTGTCTAAGGTATACCCTTTAGCAGTACTTATGGAAAGCGTTGTCTAAGGTATACCCTTTAGCAGTGCTTTAGGCTTTAGCAACGCTTCCTAGAATAACACCTTTATCAGCGCTTTTAGTAAGCGCTGTCTAAAGTATAACCTTTAGCAGCGCTTATTCTAATTTTTTAAATTTTTTTACTGAAAACCTATAGCAGCGCTTAGGGAAAGAAAGCGCTGTATATGGTAAGGCCTATAGCAGCGCTTATAATAAGCGTTGTCTATAGTATACCTTTAGCAGCGCTTCTCCTTTAATTTTAATTATTAATTTTTCTGAAAACCTATAGCAACACTTTAGGCATAAGCGTTGTCTATGTGGCGCTGTCTAAAGTCAATTTTGGCATAGTGAATCCTATGCCCAAGCATGGTCGTGATGTTAACATTGTTGAAGATGATATGTTTGTTACTGTTGTTAATGAACTTTGTACTCCTCTCCTGACTATCAAGGGGAACCTATTAAATGTCGGTGTATTTCCGGGTTGTGACGAAAGCTGCAACCTCTGTTTATCCCTACCAACTGGTTGTCATTTATTGAAAGTAGGTGTTCAACACCTGATGGACGACAAAGAGATTTTGTTTGAGAAGACTCTTGTTCCAACCATTTCTTACAATGATGTTTCAATAGTAACCATTTCTTCCAATCCTTCCAGCGTCTCCACCAAAAGACCCGTTAGGATTACATCAGTTCCTAAAGTGGCTCCACTGATAATTACTATGCCTGGACCAATCCCGTACTCATCAGATAAAATTGTCCCATGGAATTATGGGGGCGATGTCTACTATCACGGCGTCAAGCAGGATTGGCCGACTGTTGAAGACTCAATTTCTGAGAAGGATGACCCCGGAATCAGCAACATTGCGGGAACCAGCAAGATAACCCGAAGTGGTAGAGTATTCTCCCCAGAGATTTCTCCTCTGAAGACTGTTACTGGTCCTGTAATCATCCTTGTTTCTGTTCCTGTTGACACTGCTACTACTACAATTCCTATAGTTACACCTGTTAATACTCCTACCACTGAATCGATCGAAACTTGGGGAAAAGGCATTCTGGTTGAGCCTGTCCGGATGAAGGCGCAATCAGTATCTATCCCTGAGGCCTCCCAAAAGGAGATGGAAGAGATTCTGAAAATTATAAAGAAAAGCGACTACAACTTAGTCGAACAGCTAGGGCAGACTCCGTCAAAGATTTCCATGCTGGCTTTATTGTTATGCTTCGAGGCTCATGCGAAGGCCTTGGTGAAATTCCTTAAAACTGCCCATGTACCACAAGAAACCTCTGCTGACCAGTTCTAAGACTGCGTGTCCAGTTTAACCGCTGACAATGGTTTAGGCTTTTCAGATGCTGACTTGACACCTAGAGGGAGGAAGCACAACGAGGTATTGCATGTCTTTGTCGAATGCAGGGGCACAACTTTTGCCCATGTCTAGATTGATACCGGTTCATCTTTAAATGTGCTGCCTAAGAAGGCTCTTGATAGACTTGATTGTGAAGGTTTGACCTTAAAACCCAGTAATATAGTGGTAAGGGCCTTCGACGGTTCAAAGAGAATGGTGCATGGGGAGGTGGACATCCCCATAAAAGTTGGAACCCAAACCTTTGATTCAACTTTTTACGTGATGGACATTCGCCCTTCCCACTCCTCCTTATTGGGCCGACCATGGATTCACAATGCTGGTGTCGTTACCTCTACATTACATCAGATGCTGAAATATCCAACCGAGGGGAAAATCATTATTGTCTAGGGAGAAGGGGAATATATGGTCAGTCACTTAAACTCCTTCAGATACGTGGAATTGGATGGCGAGTTCATTGAAACTCCATTTCAGCACTTCGAGGAATTCCCACAAACCGTGGCAGTAACCAAGACTATTTCCCAAGTCCCTAAGATTACAAGACCTCCGCTAAAGATGTCTTCGCTGAAAGATGCCAAGGAAGTGATTGAAGAAGGTGGGTGTACTATTTGGGGCCAACTCCCAGATATCCCATACAAATCTGAAAAATTTGGTTTGGGTTTCACTTCAAGAGCCCAGAAAGTTGTACGCCATACTCGTGTCGGGGGACCACCCTTGAAGATCAACAACCACGGACTCAACACAGTGGAGGATGATGAGGACAACTACGACCTGGAGGAATGGATTTTCCCAACTATCAATGGAGGACTTAGCAACTGGGAAGCTAAAGATTTTGTCCCAATTACTTTTATCCAACAGTAATTATCTTTAATTTGTGTCGGACATGTAATAATTAAACAATTCAGACTTTTAAAACCTTGTGTCTTACCCGAGGCACAATGGTCCATTTGTAAGGGTTGTTACCTCATTTTCATATGTCATCAATGAATCATGGACGTTTTTGCATACAAACTTTGTGCTCTTTGTCTTTATTTTTACATTTTTATTTCTTTCAAAGATAGATATACTTTTACACACACTCACATTCAAAATGTAGATCTACATCCATTCGGGATCCCATGGGTAACGATTCTGCTATGGCTTTCTGTGACTCTGAAAATATAATCTACCAAGCCGAAGACGAAGGTGAGGAAGATTGTGAAGTTCCAGGGGAACTAACCAGGTTACTACAACAAGAAGAGAGGACCATACAGCCCCACGAAGAACCAGTGGACACAGTTAACCTAGGTACCGAAGAGGACAAGAAAGAAGTCAAGGTGGGTGCTAATCTGGAACCCATTGTTAAGAAACGTCTGACTCAGTTGCTACATGATTATGTTGAGGTCTTTGCCTGATCGTACGAAGACATGCCAGGACTTGATGCTGATATCGTTGTCCATCATCTACCAACAAAAGAAGACTTCCCACTGGTTAAAAAGAAAGCCTGTCGCATGCGGCCAGACATGTCAGAGAAGATCAAAGCGGAAGTCATGAAACAATTCAACGTCAGATTCTTGGTCGTCACCTCCTATCCATAATGGGTCGCTAATGTTGTTCATGTGCCTAAAAAGGACGGTAAGGTACGAATGTGCGTAGACTACCGAGATTTGAATAGGGCAAGCCCTAAGGATGATTTCCCACTTCTCCACATCGATATTCTGGTTGACAATACAGCACAGCATAAGGTGTTTTCCTTCATGGATGGTTTCTCAAGCTATAATCAAATCAAAATGGCGCCTGAGGACATGGAGAAAACAACCTTTGTCACACAATGGGACACATTTTGTTACAAGGTTATGCCATTCAGGTTGAAGAACGTTGGGGCAACCTATCAGCGTGCCATGGTAGCCTTATTTCACGACATGATACATCACGAAATAGAGGTCTATGTGGACGACATGATAGCCAGATCTCAAACTGAAGAGGAACATCTTGACCATTTACATAAACTCTTTGAGAGACTAAAGAAATACAAGTTGAGGTTAAACCCGAATAAATGCACATTTAGGGTGAGGTTCGGTAAACTCCTAAGCTTTGTCGCCAGCGGTAAAGGTATCGAAGTGGATCCTGCCAAGGTAAAAGCGATACAAGAAATGTCTGCTCCTCGTACTGAGAAGGAAGTCAGAGGATTATTAGGGCAGCTAAACTACATTGCCAGATTCATTTCTCACTTGACCGCTACTTGTGAACCAATCTTCAAATTATTAAAGAAAGATCAAGTAGTCAAATGGAATGATGAATGCCAAACTGCCTTTGACAAGATCAAAGAGTACCTGCAAGAGCCTTCTGTTTTAGTTCCACCAGTCGAGGGAAGACCCTTGATCATGTATCTAACTGTTTTGGAAAATTCAATGGGGTGTGTGTTGGGGCAGCATGAAGAGTCTGGCCAAAAAGAGCATGTTATTTATTACCTGAGCAAAAAGTTTACCGACTACGAAACAAGATATTCACTGCTCGAGAAAACTTGTTGCGCTCTGGCATGGGTTGCTCGCCGGCTAAGACAGTATATGCTGACCCATACTACCTTATTGATATCCAAGATGGATCCAATAAAATACATATTCGAGAAACCTGCCCTCTCTGGGAGAATAGCAAGATGGCAGATGATCCTGACGGAATATGACATTCAGTATACTACCCAAAAAGCAATAAAGGGCGGTGTACTAGTCGATCACCTTGCTCATCAAGCTGTGTATGACTACCAGTCCATGAAGTTCGAATTCCCATATGAAGACATCATGATGGTAAACAACTGTGAAGAATTCAGACCATATGACGGACCTGAACAAGGATCTCGATGGACCCTGGTTTTTGATGGGGTGTCTAACGCACTCGGCAATGGTATAGGTGTTGTACTCATATCCCCTGAAGGATGTCACACTCCCTTCACGGCAAGACTCTGCTTCAACTGTACAAATAACATGGCAGAATATGAAGCGTGCATTTTTTGTCTCAAAGTTACCATAGATTTGGGGATCAAGTCCTTAAGTGTATTCGGAGAATCAGCCTTGGTCATCATCCAGATCAAAGGAGAACGGGACACAAAGCACCCAAACCTCATCCCCTACAAAGAACATGTGTTGACATTAATCCCACATTTTGAGAAGATTACCTTTGAGCATTTCCCGCGAGAAGAAAATCAGCTAGCAGATGCCCTAGCCACAATGTCATCCATGTTTAAACTCAAATGGGATAACGAGGCTGCCCAGATCACCATTGAACGAATGGATAAACTAGCTCACTGCCACGAGATCAATACTAAAGAAGTAGTGGACCGACCTTGGTTCCACGAAGTCAAGAGGTATCTCGAGGCTCAAGAGTATCCAGAAGGAGCTTCAGTCAATGATAAGAAATTCTTAAGGAGATTCTCTGCTAAGTTCTTCCTTAGTAATGGCATCCTCTACAAATGCAACCATGACTCTACATTGCTTCGTTGCGTGGACAAGGTTAGGGCAGAAAAGATCATGGCTGACCTACATGAAGGCACTTTTGGCACCCATTCTAGTGGGCATACGATGGCAAAGAAGATCCTACGGGCAGGTTATTACTGGTCTACCATGGAAGCAGATTGCTATCAGCACTCTCGAACTTGTCATAAGTGTCAGATCTATGCTGAAAAAGTGCATATACCTCTAGTCCCTCTGAATGTCCTAACTTCTCCCTGGCCATTCGCGACGTGGGGCATTGATATGATTGGAGAAATCAAGCCCACAACCTCTAATGGACACCGCTTCATCTTGGTGGCCATTTACTATTTCACGAAGTGGGTTGAGGCGGCTTCCTTCGCTTTCGTTACCAAGAATGTTATCATCCGGTTCATCAAACAGAATCTCATTTATCGGTACGGTATCCTAGAGAGAATCATCATAGACAATGGTATGAATCTCAACAATACTATGATCACCGCATTGTGCGTGCAATTCAAAATCCAGCACCATAATTCTTCTCCTTACCATCCAAATATGAATGGTGTTGTCGAAGCCGCAAATAAGAACATTAAGAAGATCATACAGAAAATGATAGTAACCTACAAGGACTAGCATGAGATGCTACCAATCACTCTCCATGGTTACCGTACCACAACATGCACATCAACAGGGGAAACACCTTACTCTCTGGTATACGCCATGGAGATTGTCTTGCCTATTGAGGTCCAGATACCTTCTCAGAATCATGAAGGATGCAGGGTTGAATGAAGACGATTGGATCCAAACTCGACTTGATCAACTAAACTTGATTGATGAGAAAAGACGTATTGTTATCTGTCATGGTCAAATGTATCAGAAACGGATGATCAAGGCTTTCAACAAAAAGGTCAGATGCCAAGTGTATCAAGTCGGGGATTTGGTGATCAAGCGAATCATACTGCCGCAAGGTGATCCCAGGGACAAATGGACTCCTACATACGAAGGACCGTTTGTGATCAAAAGCATATCCTCTGGTGGAGCAATGATCTTGATCACTATGGATGGTGATGACCTGCCACACCCTGTGAATGCTGACATAGTCAAAAGTTACTATGCATAAGAGACCCACTAGGTTGACACACCTAGGAAAAACAAGGGCATCCCGGTGAACCAAAAAGGTTTGGGCAAAAATTAGGGATAAAACAAAAAAATCTGTACACCCGGAAAGTTGAAAACTCGAAAGGGAGACTTGGGAAAAAAAGGGTATCCCGGTGGACTAAAAACCCGAAAGGGCGATCCAGGCAAAAGTTAGGGATTTAAAGCATATAACTATGTCCCGTTGGATCACCTTACAGATAAACTTTGGCTTCGACTGACAAACTCAACGGTTTTGATCAATCCAATCAACTTCCGACAAGGCAGCAAGTGGACAAGACGCTCAGAGACACGAAGGCTATAGCAGAATAGGAACCACATGGGATTAGTGCACATAGCTATCTTTTCTTTGTGTCGAACTTTCATTTTTTACGACGACATTCTCCTACTAGAATGATCTTCTCATTATACAAAAATACTTATTCAAAGTTAATACAAAAATATTCCTTTGAAAGTGCAAGACTATCTGTTTTTCTTTATTTTTGTGTTTTGTTTACAAAAACGTCCAATGATTTATTTTTGAACATATGCCTTTGAACGTAACTGTTGTTTACAAATGAACAAAAAAGGAACAGAAAATAGAAAGACAATCATTAATGGCTTTAAGAAATAGGATAATGTCTTTAGACTTTTCCATAGAATCCCCCACAGTGTGCACCTTGATGATGTTAAGCTCTCTCTCATCCCCGACCGAACAAAACTTCTAGTTATCACCCCCCAGTAGAAGTCGCCCAATTTCTCAAGATTCCCCAATAGGATTTCACCAGTAATACATGGTGTTTCCTTTACAACAGAGTTTATTTCTCTACCAAAATAAAAGCTCATCAACTCTTTAGCACTTCAAAACATGAAGACTTACACTCCATGTCCCCAACAGCAGTCAGGGATTTATTTTCCCTAATCCAACAGTGTTACAGCTGCATAGCTTACATGCCCATACATCGTATCCATACATCATAACATTGAAAACATGAACTCATACAACATAATCTCATTCATTTTATTGAGAACAACATTATACAATGCATTTCATACATCATGACATTGCATACAACTAATCTTTCATCTCTTCAGGAAAGATCAGTCAGCAAATGGGTATCATCAACAATTTACAAAAAGGTCAGAGATTGATACTTGAAACAAGCCAGGACAATTATCTACACGACCAGCTGAACCTTCAGATACAGTTTAGATACACTCTAGACACGGATGCCATTCTGGTACTCATTCAGATTCAGCTCTCAAATACAGTTCAGATACGCTCTAGATATGGATGCCATCCTGATACTCATTCAGATTCACCTTCATATATAGTTCAGATACACTCCAGGTACAGATTACATCCTGATACTCATTCAGATTCACCTTCAGATATAGTTTAGATACGCTCCAGACACGGATGCCATTTTGATACTCATTCAGATTCAGCTCTCAGATACAGTTCAGATACACTTTGGATACGGATGCCATCCTGATACTCATTCAGATTCACCTTCAGATACAGTTCAGATACACTCCAGATACGGATGCCATCCTGATACTCATTCAGATTCACCTTCAGATATAGTTCAGATATGCTCCAAATATGGACGTCATTCCAGTGTAAATTAACCAGAGATTTATTTTTACACTTCTTCTATTCCTACCAGCAATCATTTTGGATGGCATCTACAAGCCCATCTCCAACAAATCTCCATCACCTCTCCAAATGGCATCTTTAAGCCCATTACCTCCACCATTAACTTCCACATCCTAGAGTGCAAATTTATGGGCACTCTAGTGTCCAATCATCTTCCACCTTCAAGCCACGAATGGCAAATCCGCCAATCTAACTCTTCAGGTTTAAGAAGATTGAACAGGGGCAGCTATTGTACCCCCAAAATTTTCCCTCTCATTTATCAAATATTTTCTCACAAGATCTCATTTGGTTCAAGACTGCACAAGGTTTGATCAGCTCAAGACACCTCCTTAAGCACTGATGACTCAAATTAGGGTTTGAGATTGCACAAGGATAATTGAACTTCCAATGCCTCATATTACTTTCATGGATCATTATGGACCCCCAATATTTCTCATGTCAAGTTTCAAGCTTTGAATCACATTTTTGCTCAATCAATTAAGCAGTTGACCTAAAAATCAGTTGTATTGGGGAAAAGTCAATTGTGGCCAATTTACAGCCAATCTTCATAATTTTTTATCCACATCAACATTATAAACTCATATGTATCATTTGATCAAATTTGGACCATAATTCCTCAACAAATTTGATCAAATCATCAAAAGGGCAAAATGGTCAAAATTAGGGTTTTGACTGAGAAAGGGCAATTTCTGATTTTTGACCTAGAAAATGGTTAATTGGGTTGAGGCATAATTTCAAGAGTTAAATTGCATCATTTTGACCTAATGGCATGACCCAAAACATTGCTCAAGATCAATTGGATTGATAGTGAATTTTCAGTCAACTGATCAAAAGTCAACTATACACTAAAAAGTCAAACATTAACTTTTTGGTCAAAATCAAGTGTCAAAGATCATAATTCATCAAAACATGTCAAAATATGAAACTTATTCATCAAGAAATCAAAAAGTCAATATTTCATTTTGAAAAGTCAAAGTTTTCAAACTTATAATTTTTTCTAAGTGTTGGAAACTTCATGTTTTTTCACAACTTTGAGCAAATTTTTCACTATGATGCAAGATGATTCAAAAGAAACTTTCAACATGAAAGTTGTAGATCTCCATGAGATATAAAAAATTTCTTTACACAAATTCTTCTAAAAATTCTTAGATCTCAAGTTATTAATTCATAAAGTCATGGTCTTGAAATTAAACACTTAGTGAAATTTTGCCCTAATTTAGGCAGGATTTTGACCTAATTTTATGGCACTTTTTCATATAGTTCCAAGGGGAATTTTCAAAAGTGATTCAAATAGGGGTTGTATAGCACATTACAAGCTTTCTAAAATTACCAAGAACTCCTTGAGATCATTCTTGAGCAGGGAGAATCGAAGAGAGGAAGTTAGAGTTTAAAACTAAAATTATAGGTCATTTTGTGATGAACAAGATTCAAATTTCAAACCTATGTTGCATGATCTCTACTTTACAGGCCTCAAACTTGTTAGGCACTCAATAATTAATTGCTTGCACATCTATTATAGGTCTCAACTCAAGCATTCAATGCAATGTCATACTTTATATCCATTTTAGGAAGAAAGTGCACAATGCCATTTTGAAAAAGTAGCTTTATGCACAAAACTTGTTCTTGAGCCTTGCAATGGTTTTCTTCTGATCAAACACGTCCCATAACTTAAGACGAGTTTGTCCCAAACCTTACAATCACTCATTCCATGCTTGTACTTCCTCTTGGAACCATACATTCACTTTTCTTCAAAATCAAGCAACCTAGCTATAACTCTATAACTCATAAATCCTTTGTGCAATAGCTCTCCAACCTTTTGCTTATACATGCACAAGTCATTTGCAAAAAATCACACGCATACTTGACCCATAAAAAGACTAAGAACTCAGAACTGCATCACATACCTCCATTGTTTCCTAACCTGACCAAAAAGTTTGAAACTCACATCTCCCTCGTGCGTTTTCAAGCCTTTTGGTTCCTAAAGTTTCTAAACATCATTTAGAACTCATCCCACACCCTGTTATAAGACTGTAACACCATTAACACCATCCTCCATTTTCAAAAACAGAGCTTTGCACTTGGACTTCTCCAGAACTCCTCAGGCACTTTCAGCTCAAGCTAAGCATCACATTAGCTTCCTGGGAACTTGAGGAAGCTAATCCAATCATTGAAACTCACTAAAAGCTACTCAAACTCAAAACATGATATCCTCTTGCAAGGTGAGTTTTCTGATTTTTGAACTATTCATACAGGCATCATTAATAGCTCATTGTGAATAAGAAATGTAGATATCATTGTCCTGAAGCTAACCATGTCTTTAGATTTCATTTATATTGCTTAAGGAGTTAGAATTTTGAATCTGAACATCCTGGAAAAGTTAGGTCAGAATTTGGTACCATTCAAAATTCATGCTCGTTTTTTAGAATTAGTTTAAGGTGTTTACATTTCTGGAATCGTGGTGAAATTTTACACAACTTTCATGTTTATATTTTTGCAAATGATTGAGAAATGAACAAGTTGCAGGGCTTCTGGATGGAGGTTGAAGATGAAGTACATTCAGGGCAAGACTTAGATTATATATTTGTTGTTTTACATATGTTAATGGATATATCACCACCACAGTGGTTAAAGCGCGCGCCTGTCACCATGAGGTCCTGGGTTCAAGCCCTAGCGTGACCTTTTTCCATTTTTTTTACATTTTTTGTGTTTTTGCAGTGCCTGGGCCTCCTTAGCTTTTGGCCTTATTTTTTTGCTACACTCTAACCCCTATCTTGTTGTTCATACATCCTGGTCCATTTTATTTTATTTTCATTTTTTTTTATTATTATTATTAGTAGTATTATTATTAATATTAATTTTTATTATTAGTGATAAAACCCATAAATATTTTTATTTGTTATTTTCACATTTTATATTTTATTTTTCTTCATGAAAACAAAAGAATAAAAACATTTCTTTTACAATTAAATTTACTTTTTTTAAATACTTAAATAATTTATTTTAATTATTATTATATTATTTATTTATTTTTCTTACAAATTAAAATCAATTTAGAATTTAGGATTTTTATTTAATTATTTTTATTTACTAACTTAATTAAATCCACAAAAACCCTAAAAAAACTTATTTTCTTTAAATTAATTTAGTTTACTAACTAAATATTATTTTCCTTTTTTTAAGTTAATTATTTTATTTTAATTAATTAAATCAAAATTCTCTTCTCATGAAAAACCAAACAAAAATTACATTTTCTTTTTTACATTTGCATTCTTGCATTTTATTTATTTATTTTGTACATTTATTCAAAATTCAATATGGTTGTAATATTATTTAGATTTAATTTCTTGCAATATTCCCCATTTATAATTTGTATACCCCCCCCCCCCCCCCTAAGCATTGTAATAGCTTAGTCATTTAAAATTCCGCAATTTATCGCTTTATATACAAATGCTAGTAATTAGGGTTTTGTATGGAAAGATTAAAACCAACAAATAGCAAACCCTAATCAAAGAAAAATCAAGCATGAAAATCAATACACTTACACACAAACACCCCTAGGGTAAATCCACTTGGTTGCCTTACAAAAATGGCCATATTATGCATGTGAGGTATCTTAGCAAAAACAAATAAAATACAAGATCTTAGTCCCTAGATGACGCTATCATAGTTGCTTTTCAAAAATGATCTTAGTCCCTAAAGAAAATGCTAAGATATCTTGCAATATTGCTAATCATGGTTATACGATGACCCACGCCCGTCCCTTTTACATCCAAAGATAGGGTTACTTACCAAATCAATGGTAAGATAACAATGTCAAAGGAAAAAGGAAATGAACATGAAAGACTTTTTGAGTAGGTAGAAAGTTCCTAGTTACTTGCTCAATTTCAAAACAAAACATCCTTTCTGTTTTCAAAAACAAACACCTGCACTTTCAAAACACCTTTCAAAACTTGAAAACATTTTCAAAAGATCAACACCTTTGTATACATTCTTAAGAACGAGAATCATTACAAAGTTTTCCTAAACAATGGCCTCTTTTCAAAAATAATTTCAAAAAACCACATAAAACACATTTTCAAACAAAAGCAAGTAATCTAGCAAGTAACTAAGAGCCCATGGAAAGCCATGGGTGAAAAGGGTGCTAATACCTTCCCTTTTCATAATCTACCCCCCCCCCCCCCCGAACTCAAGAAACAATCTCAAAGGTCTTTCCTGTGCTTTTTCACCTTTCCTTTTGGATAAAAGAAAAGTCGGTGGCGACTCTTGCTAACCGCAACATTTGTGATCAAACTCAAAACACCCAAGTCAGCTCTCCCACTGTATCACATACGGCATGGAGGTTGTCCTAGCAATTGAAGTCCAAATACCTTCTCTGAGAATCATAAAAGATGCAGGGTTGAATGAAGATGAATGGATTCAAACTCGGCTTGACCAGTTGAACTTGATTGATGAGAAGAGGCTTATAGTTGTCTATCATGGTCAAATGTACCAAAAACATATGATTAAAGCTTTGAATAAGAAGGTTAGACATCAGGTATATCGGGTTGGTGACTTGGTAATCAAGCGTATCATACTACCACAAGGTGATCCCAAGGGAAAATGAACTCCTACATACGAAGGACCATTTATGATCAAAAACATATTCTCTGGTGGAGCAGTGATCTTAACCAATATGGAAGGCGACGACCTTCCGCTCCCTGTAAACACGGACATAGTTAAAAGATACTACGCATGAATAAAATACCCTCTAGGTCGACTGGCCTAGGCAAAAATTAGGGATAAAATACAAAAAAATATGTACACCCGGAAAGCTGAAAAACTGAAAGGGCGGCTTGGGCAAAAAAGGGTATTCGGTGGACTGAAAAACCCGAAAGGGCGGTCCAGGAAAAGGTTAGGGATTTAAAGCGTATGACTATGTCCTGTTGGATCACCTTACAGACAACCTTCAGTATTGACTGACAAACTCAAACGATTCTAATCAATCCAATCAGCTTAAGACAAAGCAGCAAGTGGATGAGACACTCAGAGACATGAAGGCTATAGCAGAGTGGGAACCCCGTGGGATTATTTCACATATCTGTCTTTTCTTTGTATCATTTTTTATTTTTTACGATGATATTCTCTTACTAGGATCTTCGTCTCTTTTTACAAAAATACTTATTCAAGTTAATACAAAGATATTCCTTTAAAAGTGAAAAACTATTTGTTTTTCTTTTATTTTCCTATTTTGTTTGCAAAAATGTCCAATGATTATTTTTTGAACATATTCATTTGAATGTGATTACTGTTTACAAATGAGCGTAAAAAATAGGGGAACAGAAAACAGAAATACAATTACTAATGGCTTTAAGAAATAGGATAATATCTTTAGGCCATTCCATAAAATCCCCGCGGGTACTTTCTCCAGCAGGAGCGGATGCAAGGACATCTTGCTACAGGATCACTGGTGTATCTTCAGTATACAGCCTAATGGTATCAGGTGCTCTCATATCCATGACGGGGCAAAAATTCCAGTTACTGCTCTAAAGATTCCCCAGTGAAAGTCGCCCAGCTTCTCAGGATTCCCCAGCAGGATTTCAGGAAGTCCATAAGCAATGCATGGCGTTTCCCTTCCCCAACAGAGTTTATTTCTATAATAATGGAAACTCATCTATCAACGCTTCAACTTCAAAATATGAAGACTTACACTCCTCATTCCCAGCAGTACTCAGGGATTTATTTTCCCCGAGTCCTGCAACATTGCAACAGAATAATTAATATGTCCATACATTACATTCATATGTTATAGCATCAATAACACAAATGCATATAGCGCAATCTGATATATTTGAGAAACAACATTATGCCATGCATTTCATACATCATGGCATCATATACAACTAACTCTTCACTTTTTTAGGAAAAATCAATCAATAGAAAATTATCATAAACAAATTTTCGACAAGACAGGCCAACTATTTGTGGACAAATCAATTACAGATCAATTCCCGAGAAATGACTGGTTGACCATCTACATAAAAAAAATTCCTCCAGACCTCTGTTGGTTCTGTTTAGATCTCTCAATGATTTATCCTTTGATTCTTTCTGGCAGACATCTTCTCTAGTTCATATAAATCGCTCCAAAGGTTTATTCTGATTCTTCTTCCAGACCTCTGTCGGTTCAGCTTAAATCTCTCAACGGTTTATCATGATTCTTTCCCGCAGACATCTTCTTTGGTTCAGATAAGTCGCTTCAAGATTTATTCTGATTCTTCTCCAGACCCCTGCTGGTTCAGTTTAAATCTCTCAATGGTTTATTCTGATTCTTTCCCGTAGGCATCTTCTCTGGTTCAGATAAGTCGCTTCAAGATTTATTCTGATTCTTCTCTAGACCCATGTTGGTTCAGTTTAAATATCTTAACGATTTATCCTGATTCTTTCCCGCAGACATCTTCTCTGGTTTAGATAAGTCGCTCTAAGATTTATTCTGATTTTTTCTAGACCCCTGCTGGTTCAGTTTAAATCTCTCAACGGTTTATCCTGATACTTTCCAAATAGACATTTTCTTTGGTTCAGATAAATCACTCCAATATTTATTATGATTCTTTCCAGTCAAACAACATTCAATACTTCTACTAGTTTCAGTTTAAATCGACCAAAGGTTTATTCTGATTCTTTTCCAGTTGAAGTCAAATTCAGACTTAGTCTAATTTCTGTCAACAATCACCTTCGATGGCATATATAATCCCATCTCCGACAACTCTCCATCATTTCTCTAAATGACATCTTTAAGCCCATTCCCTACACAATCAACCAACACATCATCGAGTGCAAATTTCTGGGCACTCTAGTGTTCAGTCATCTTCCACTTTCAACCTACGAACGACAAACATGTCGATCTCACTTTTCAAGTTTAAGAAGATTGAACAGGGGAAGTTGTTGTACCCCAAAATTTTCCCTCCCGTTTTTCATTCAAGATGCTATCCTAGGGTTTCTCAAATACTTAAGATGGCTTAGGGTTTGATCAGACAGATTCTCTTCCTAGGCATTGAGTCAGCAACTAGGGTTTGGTATTTCTCAAAGAAAATTAAGTCTTCAAGGTTTCAAATAGTCTTCAAGGTTCTTCATGTATTCTCAAGGATGTTCGTGCCAAGTTTCAAACCTCCCATTGCAAGTTTTCCTAGTCAATGGTTCAAATGACTGAAAATCAACTGCATTGACCCAAAAGTCGACCTTCTCAAGATCAAGTTCAAACGATTGTAATTTCTTCATTATTCAGTATTTTTGAGTGGTTCTTTTTGCGTATGACTCTCCTTGATGTCATCTCCAATTTCTCTTCATAAATCAAGAACTGATTACATGCGGAAGATCATCAAAATTTGAATACTTTAGAGGTTGCTTTATGGACTTTGACCTAATCTTAAGTAATTGTTGCCTGACCTCTAAGAATTGTAATTTTCTCAATTTCCAAGATCTTGAGACGATTATTTTTGCATATTGTCATAATTGATGTCGTTTACGGGTTTCTCTTCAAAGATCAAAGGAAAATTGTGTTTGGAAGACTTTGGAAGTTATCAAATCATCACAGGTCATTTGCTTGATTTCAAATGTTCTTAACTCCTAATTTCAATTCATACCACAATTGTTTTCTCAGGAGTATGATTCTCATGTTGAAGTCGTTAATTTTATAAGATTGATGAATATTCTTAAAGCATGTGTTTTGTCATCAAGAGATTGAATTCAGGTTTGGCAATAAAGTTCCATTTGAATCGAGCATGGCATGCGAGTTTCATTTTGAGTGCAAGTTTTATGGAATCAAGAGGGTATACAATGTTTAAAACATATTCAATATTATCAAACAAACTTCACTCAATACATGTTCAAAATCGCGTTGATTCACTTATGTGTCAATCTCCTTCAAGCTTTTGAGACAAATGAGTTTACACAAGGAAATTTCGAGTTTCTATCTTGCAAATCATTCAAAGTTGTTACATTACTAAAAGGGATTTACAAACTTCAAGTTCCATCGATTTATGTTACAAAGGAACAACTTCAAGATACATTTCAAAGTGGGTTACAATTTAAGATACAAATTACAAGTGTTTTGTTTACAAAAAAAAAGAAATATTGCTTCTTCAATTTTATTTTGTTTCATCTTCAAGAAACTCATCCACTCCTCGTCGTGGCTTCTTTGCCTTTCAACCTCGCTTGACATCCAACCCTTGTGCTCATGAAACAAGAAAGAAAGAGTTAGCAAACAATCCGCATATGAAAAAATTCAAACAAGAATTAATTGTTAAAAGAAATGTGCATTTCGTCATTAGGGTTGGCCTTTGGAATCAGAAATTGAAAAAGGTTTTTGTTTTCAATCATAAGCCATCTCCTCCTATTTTGCAAATCAGAAAACTTGGATTTCGGTTCACAAAAGGAAAAGGGGTTTGCAAATGTTTTCGTACTGCAAAAAAACAAGCCAAAAGAGCAAATACATGCAATGCAGCCCACTACAAACAACAGCCCAAAGACAAATACAAAAAGGCAAAATAACACAACAAATTGCAACAAAAAACAGCTAACAGCGGTTTCTGCAAACAGCAGTAGTAAAATACAAAACAACAGACCTGCAACAGATACACCAAACAGGAAAACAGCAGTAACACAACCCAAAATAGGTGTATAAAAGAATACAAGCCAAATAGTCAGCAACACATATAAAACAGTAGTGGATCATAAACAATGCAAGCTATCAAATAGCTCACCAAAACCTTATGCCTCATCATTTTCCCTAAAAATGGCAACCCTTCAGAAATTGTGAAAAATAGCAAAATGTCTTTGCATCATGGAAAGATAAAGAGGAAAGGGTCAGGAAGATATCACATAAGCATATAACAATCCCAAAACTGTCAAAAGCAGTCTGCATTAGCTGCTGAAAAGAAACTTGTACAAAACAGGTCAAAGTTTGCACTAAAATAGACATAACCTAACCTGTACTCAAAAGGCCACAAAGCAACAGCCATTATTATTCAAAAAACACATTAATTTCCCCCCCCAAAATCCACTCATTCTCACCTATCTAAACCATATCACAACACAGAAAAAGGGGGACAGCAATATCCTAAACTCACTTTTCACAATCACATTCAATCAGCAACCTCCCATCTATATTTCCCCTCAAATCACCGTTCCATGAAAAGATCAAACTGACCAACCTATATCATCTTCAGCAAACATATAGTTACACCAAAACTGATTCACACACTAAATTTTGGTTTGAGATTTACAGCAATTTCACCCTTATCCAGCACCCCATCGCAACAGTTCACAGTTACCTAATTCAATAAGATTTCAACATCAAACTTCACCAGAAAGAAAGAAACATAAGAAATTGAAGAAGAAGGAGCATCAAAGGCTTACTTGAGAAGAACCAAAACTCATATCTAGTAACCTTTCTATTTTCCATTTTTTCCTACTGATTATTGTTGTACTGAAATATTTGATGTTGTTATGGTTGTTATTCTGTATAGAAGTTTTTTTTGTTGTTGCCATCATAAAAAACGAAAACACTCAAGCCTGCACACAACTTTACCATAACTCTTACACCTCAAACCCCTCTCAAACCAACTTAATTTCTACATTTTGCATCCTATAACTCCTCACAAATATTCGCACCCTAAACCTCAAAAATCGCATCTCTGTTCCCGGCTAAGCGTTCATACTCACGGACAACAACAACAGAAACAATAATACAAACGCGGAAATTCAAACAAATAACAGACCATACAAAAACAATAAAAAAATCGCAGTGAAGAAGAGGGGGAGAGGAAGAGAAGAGCACTTAACCGTGTAACCTGAGCGGAAACTTTGAAGGCTGAGAATTCCATATCTCCGATTGTCTCATTCTGACTCCATTTTTCGTTTTCATCTGCTTAATCATGCTTGTACTACTTTGTTGCATCATCTTCATACTTTTTTCTATTTTTCTGTTGAGATCGTTGGGTTAGGGTTCGGTTCAGGGGCGCTCCGATATGGTCATTTGAATGAGAATTAGAGATATCGGACTTTGGATGTGGTTTCTACATGGAGAAATAGAGGGGTTTCATGTTGAACTGTTTCGATTTTGGTCTGATTCCATTGGAAAAGCTCCACTGGCCGCTGCGGGCTCGCCGGGGTTAGGGTTTGTTTTTGGGTTTTGAGAATAAGAATGAGGAAGACGTGATGAGGTTTTAGAAGAGAAATATGAAGGTGATGATGATGCTACGGATAAGAGAAGAGAAAGAGATCATTTAATTCTTAATTTTCTTGTTAACTTTTCATGTTGGAAGAAACAACAACAATAATAATTTAATCCAACTTCCCTTCCCAAGACACAGCATGCGGCGCGCCTCTTTCTCTCCAGGGTTACAATTTTTTTCTTCTTCTTTTCCTCTTTCCAACCGGGTCAGCCCATTGGGCTGCTGGCCCAATTTCCATTACCGCTTTCCCTTTTATTCTAATTACTTCATAATAATAACGAATGAGCAATCCAATACAGTTGGAGAAGCATACCAATAATAACCAGGAGGACCCGAATTCAACCCCTACTAGGCCCCCTTTTTTCTATTTTCTTGATTTCATTTAGATATTTGATAGCAAAACTAGTTTAGGTTTTAATTATTAAAAGTTCAATTAAAAATATATAATTATTTAATTTAGACCTTTGTGAATAATTAACTTTTTAGTTAAAAATTTTTGAAATTGTTTAATTTCTTCATGATAAACAAAATTGCAAAAATATATAGAATAGATCTTTAGTTTTTTTTCAAATTTTTCTTACAAACAAAGATATCAAGAATTTTATTTCCTTACTTAATTAATTTTTGCTTCATAAGACTATTGTAGTTTTAATTAATTGTTCGATTCGATTTGGTTGTATTGATTGCCTATTCGGACTTTTAATCGCATGGATCCATCCCCATTTGTAAATTTGTACCCCCATCCCCGAAAGCTCTGTAATAGCGTACAACTTTAATTCCCGCAATTTACTATTTTCCTTATATTGTATAGTAATTAGGCGTGCATGGCAATATTTAAAATCAATTGCTAGATAACCTTAATCAAAGAAGAAATTAACTTGAAATCAAACACACTTTCACACGCGCACTTCTAGGGTAACCTCGCTTGTTGCCTCAGAAAAACAGTCATGTCCCTCGAATATGGGACGCTTTAGCAAAGATCCTTCGATAAAAAAGATCGTAGTCCCTCGATATCCCTAAATTTTGCCTTCGGTAAAACGATCTAGTCCCTTACAAAAATTGCTAAAGCGTCTCACAAGTTGCCTTCTATGACTATACGATTGACCTGCGCCCGTCCCTTCACATCCAACGATGGGGCTTCTTACCAAATCAATGGTAAGATAGAAACATCTAAAGTAGGTGGAAAAGAACATTTAAGACCTTTTGAGTAGGTAGGTTGCTCCTAGTTGCTCGCTTACTCACAACAACAAAAAACATTTTTTACACCAACACTTTCATCTTGAAACATCTTCAAAAGACAAAGCTTTTTGTACGCGTTCTTATAGAGACGAGAACCATTATAAATACATTTTAAAAATACGTTCAAAACCCACACCACAAGCACATTTTCAAACAAAAGCAAGTGATCTATCAAGCAACTAAGAGCCCATAGATAACTACGGATGAAAAGGGTTCTAACACCTTCCCTTTTCATAACCTACCCCCCGAACTCAAGAAATAATCTTGAAAGGTCTTTCCCGTTCTTTTCACCCTTTCCTTTATTGGATAAAAGAAAAGTAGGTGGCGACTCTTGCTATCTGCAAAAATTGTGATCAAACGCAAAACACCCAAGTCAGTTCTCCCACCGCGTTACAACAGGAATTTTGTACAAAGAGACTGACGTTCTAGTAGGAGAATGTCGTCGTGAGAAATGAAAATTACACAAAATAAATTACAAAGAGAAAACAATTATGTGTAACAATCCCATTGAGTTTCAATTCTACTATTGCCCATATGTCTTCGAGCATCTCATCACTTTGCTACTCGTCCGAAGCTGACTGGATTGATCGGTATTGTTTAAGTCTTGGTAGTTGATACTGAGGTCTGGTTGTAAGGTGATCTAATGGGACATAGTTGTACGCTTCAAATCCCTAACTTTTTCCTGGACCGCTCTTTCGGGTTTTTAGTCCACCGGGATACCCTTTTTTTGCCCAAGTCGCCTTTTTAGGTTTTCGACTTGCCAGGTGTACAGATTTTTTTGTATTTATCCCTAATTTTTGCCCGAACCCTTTTGGTTCGCCGTGATGCCCTTATTTTTGCCTAGGCCAGTCAACCTAGCGGGTCTTTATTTACGCGTAGTATCTTTTCACTATGTCCGCATTGACAGGGTGAGGAAGGTCGTCACCATCCATGGTAGTCAGAATCATGGCTCCAGCGGAGAATATGCTTTTGATCACAAATGGGACTTCGTACGTGGGAGTCCATTTTCCCCTGGGATCACCTTGTGGCAGTATGATGCGCTTGATTACCAGATCACCCACTTGATACACTTGACGTCTGACCTTTTTGTTGAAAGCCTTGATCATCTGTTTTTGATAAATTTGACCATGACAGACATCAGTAAGCCTTTTCTCATCAATCAAATCCAGATGATCAAGTCAAGCCTGGATCCAATCGTCTTCGTTGAAGCCTGTATCCTTCATAATCCTTAAAGAAGGGATCTGGATCTCAATAGGTAGGATAACCTCCATACCATATACCAGAGAATAAGGTGTTTCCCCTGCTGACGTTCGTGCTGAGGTGCGGTAACCATGAAGAGCAAATGGTAACATCTCATGCCAGTCTTTGTATGTCACTGTCATCTTCTGTATGATTTTCTTAATATTCTTGTTAGCAGCCTCCATAGTACCATTCATCTTTGGCCGGTAAGGGGAAGAATTATGATGATGGATCTTGAATTGTTTACAAAGCTAGGTGATCATTGTAATGTTGAGATTTGTACCATTATTCGTGATGATTCTTTCTAACACACCATACCAACAAATCAGGTTATGTTTGATAAACCGCGCCACCAAGTTCTTGGTAACAGTAGTAAAAGAGGCAGACTCGGCCCACTTCATGAAGTAATCGATGGCCACTAGGATGAAACGATGCCCATTAGAGGCGGTAGGTCTAATCTCTTCGATCATGTCAATGCCCCATATTGCAAAGGGCCAGGGAGCCATCAAGACATTCAAAGGAACCAGAGGTACATGCACTTTATCAGTGTAGATCTGGCATTTGTGAAAAGTTCGGGAATGCTAATAACAGTCTACTTCCATAGTGCACCAATAGTATCCTGTCTGTAGGATCTTTTTAGCCATGGTGTGTCCACTAGAGTGGGTGCCAAAGCTACCTTCGTGTAGATTTTTCATAATCCTCTCTGCTTTGCTTTTGTCTATGCACCAAAGTAAAGTAGAGTCATGATTGCGCTTGTAGAGGATTCCATTACTGAGGAAGAACTTTGTGGAGAACCTTCTCAGAAACTTCTTATCATTGACAGACGACCACTCAGGATATTCTTGAGCCTCAAGATACCTTTTCACTTCATGAAACCAAGGTTTGTCTGCTACTTCTTCAGTGTCAATCTCATAGCAGTATGCTGGTTCATCCAACCTCTCAATAGTGATCCGAGGAGCTTCATTGTCCCACTTGACCTTGAACATAGACGACATAGTAGCTAGCGCATCCGCTAACTGATTCTCTTCTCGTTGGAAATGTTCAAAGGTGACCTCTTCAAAGTGTGGAAGCAATGTCAGCACATGTTCTTTATAAGGGATGAGATTCGGGTGCTTCGTGTCCCACTCGCCTTTGATTTGACTTATTACCAAGGTTGAATCCCCGAATACACTCAAGAACTTGATCCTTAGGTTGATAGCAGCTTTGAGACCCATGATACATGCTTCATACTCCGCCATATTGTTGGTACAATTGAAACATAATTTGGTGATGAAAGGAGTATGACAGCCTTCGGGAGATATGATTACATCATTGATGTCATTGTCGAGTGCGTTGGAGGCTCTATCAAAAACCATAGTCCATCGGGATCCTTCCTCGGGTCTTTCATCCGGTCCAGGTTCTTCACAGTTGGTCACTAACATAATGTTCTCATCTTGGAATTCAAAGTTCATGGATTGGTAGTCATCCACAGCCTGATGAGCCAAATGATCAGCTAGTACACTTCCCTTGATTGCTTTCTGGATCGTGTATTGGATATCATATTCGGTCAAGATCATTTGCCATCTTGCTATTCTTCTAGAGAGAGCGGGCTTCTCGAAGATGTACTTGATAGGATCCATCTTAGATATCAACAAAGTGGTGTGGGTCAACATATACTGTCTCAGTCAGCAAGCAGCCCATGCCAAAGTGCAACAAGTTTTCTCGAGAAGTGAGTATCTTGTCTCATAGTCAGTAAACTTTTTGCTAAGGTAGTATATTGCATGCTCTTTTCGACCGGACTCGTCATGTTTCCCCAGCACACACCCCATTGAATTATCTAACAATGTTAAGTACATTATCAAAGGTCTTCCTTCAATCGGAGGCATCAAAATTGGATGCTCTTAAAGGTATTCCTTGATTCTCTCGAAGGCAGTCTGGCATTCTTCATTCCACTTTACCACTTGATCTTTCTTCAGGAGTTTGAAGATTGGCTCACAAGTAGCGGTTAAATGGGAAAAGAATCTGGCAATATAATTTAGGCGTCCCAAGAAACCTCTAACATCCTTCTCAGTGCGAGGAGCCAGCATCTCTTGTATAGCCTTCACTTTTGCAGGGTTTACCTGAATGCCCTTGTCACTGACAATGAAACCTAGAAGTTTACCAGACCTTACCCCGAAGGTGCACTTGTTCGGATTTAACCTCAGCTTGTACGTCTTCAACCTATCAAACAACTTTTGTAGATGATCAAGGTGTTCTTCCTCAGTTTGAGACCTGGATATCATGTCATCAACATAAACCTCTATCTCATGGTGAATCATGTCATGAAACAGAGCTACCATGGATCGCTGATAGGTTGCCCCAATGTTCTTCAACCCAAACGGAATCACTTTGTAGTAGAAAGTTCCCCATTGTGTGAAGAAGGTTGTCTTCTCCATGTCTTCAGTTGCCATCTTGATCTGATTGTAACCAGAGAAATCGTCCATGAAGGAAAAGATCTTGTGTGGTGCAGTGTTATCAACCAGAACATCAATGTGGGGGAGCGGAAAGTCATCCTTGGGGCTTGCCCTTTTCAAATCTCTGTAGTCCACACACATCCGTACCTTGTCGTCTTTTTTAGGCACCGGGACCACGTTGGCAACCCATTGGGGATAAGAGGTGACAGCTAAGAACCCAGCGTCGAACTGTTTCATAACCTCTGCTTTGATCTTCTCTGACATTTCAGGGCACATGCGATGGACCTTCTACTTTACCGGAGGGAAATCTTCTTTAGTTGGCAGACGATGAACCACAATATTCGTGTCTAGTCCCGGCATCTCTTCATATGACCAGGCAAAGATCTCAACATAATCATGCAACATCTGAATCAAACGTTGTTTGACACTAAGCTCCAAATTTGCACCTATCTTGACATCTTTTCTGTTCTCTTTTGTGCCCAAATTTATTGTCTCAACTGGCTCCTCGTGAGGCTGTATAGCCCTTTCTTCCTGCTGTAACAGTCTAGCAAGTTCTCCGGGTACCTCACAATCTTCCTCACCTTCGTCCTCAGCTTGGTTGATCGGATTTTCAAAGTCATAACCAGAAATAGCAGAATTGTTATCAATATGATCCAGAGTGGATATGGATCTTCAGTTTGATACGTGAGTTTGTGTAAGAGCATAGCTGTATAGACAAAGTAAAAAGCATAAAAGAAAAACAAAGAGCGCAAAATTTGTATGCATAAACGTCCAATGCTTTATTAATGCCATATGAAATTGAAACATGATAACCCTCACAAATAAACCATTGTGCCCCGGGTAAGACACATGGCCAAAAAGTTTATATTGTTTATTACATATCCAAAAACAAGAAAGACAATTACTTCTGAACAAAAGTAATTGGTACAAAGTCCTTTGCCGTCCAATTTTTGGGTTCACCGTTGGTAGTAGGGAAGATCCAGCTATCCACATCATAGTCATTGTCAACATCTTATATGGCAGAGACAACCTCAATAACATTGATTCCCGAGCCATGCTTGGGCATGGGTGCAGTTATGACGTTGAGAGTTTCCGAATCATCAAATTCAATCTCCTTTGCTTCAATAGGGTCTTGCACCTTATTTTTCAAAGCCCATCAGTCATTTGTGTCATGCCCTGGAGTCTCGAAGTGGTAGGCGCATCGAGCATTTTGGTTGTAGCGGGGAGATGCAGTGTTGGGATTCTTGGGAGCTTCACTCAAGGTAACCAGATTGGATTTCAGTAATTGAGGCAAGAATTGAGATAAAGTCATACTTATCCGGGTGAATTGTCTCACAAGCCTTTCTGCTCTCGGCTGATTGTTCCATTATTGAGTAGGTGCAGGTTTAAAGATCATAACAGCCTCTACCGATGGACGATGTTAAATTATGTCCTGATTCCTTAGGTTGTACACAGCACTAACCTCTTTTTTCCCAGAAAATGGCTTCCTTGCTTCACTGGAGGACGCATCCTTCTGGATCTTACCACTCCTAATTCCAGCTTCCACTATTTCTCCCGCCAAGATCAATTTAGTGAAGCCGACTGAGGAGCTTCTAATAAGGTGATTGAAAAACGGACCAGACAGGGTGCCCAGAAACATATCCACTAGCTCCCTATCAAACAGGGGGGTTGGACTCTTCCTGCTAAATCCCTCCACTTCTGAGCATAGTCTTTAAAGCCCTCGCTCAAACCCATAGACATACTTTGGAGTTGTGTACGGGTGGGAGCAAGGTCTGCATTATACTGATACTACTTGTAGAAAGCAGCAGCCAGGTCTTCCCAATTACGGATGTTGGCCCTTTCCAGCTGGTATAACCATTCTAGTTGAGTTCCGGACAGACTATCCTGAAAGATATGGACCCATAAGTCCTTGTCAGCAGTGTGAGGTTGTATCTTCCTCACATAAGATCAAAGGTGCATCTTGGGACATGAAACCCCATCGTATTTGGCGAACACCGGCACCTTGAACTTTTGCGGGATGATAATCCCAGAAACCAAACCCAGCTCTTCAAAATTCAAATCTGGTACCTTCCAGACCTCCATTGCATTCAAACGATCCTCCAGCTGTTTGTATTTTTCATCAGCAAGAGGATATTGTTCCTCATCATAGTTAGATTCATCATCGGATTCTTTTGGACTAGAGTCTTCCTCTCTTGTTTCCTCCTCTTGATTGTTTCCTTCCTTTGATGAATTTATCAGTTCAAAGGCTCACTGCACTGGTTCTTTGATCCTTCTTCCCAGATTCACCAACCCAGTTGACTTTCTTGGCTTCTTCTTTTCTTTAACAAGCAGGGCTTTCAGTTCTTCTTTCCCCGTAGTCAGAGCCATGATCATCTGTTGAAACTGGGCATTCTGAGTCTGTAGATCCTTCATTGTTTGTTCTAGAGCCATTGCTGAAATAAACAGTGAAGAGGATGAGAAACCTGCTTATGCAATGATATGTATGATATATGTATGTAATGCTTTCAAGGATTTCTAAGACTCAAATTTGCTTAAATAGAAAGAGAACAAACGTTAATTGTATTAAGATATTTTATTGATCATAATAATGCCTCTTGGGCTCACAAAGGGAACAAGGCAACAATAAAATTTCAAAGCAAAAAGGGAGATTTCAAGCTTCCCACGGGCGCATCCTCTTTGGTGCAATTTAGGCATTTATATTCCTCTACTCGTGAAGTATCCTGGTGAGCTTTAAAACCTTCTTCTCGCTGGCATTGAATTGGGTTTCGAAAGTATCACGTTCTTTGAGTTGAATCCAGGACTTCCGTAGCTCCTCAAAATCAGTTGGTATGTCAGGATGAAGTACAATGTAAGGAGTGTCTCCTTCAGCAATTGGCTCCACAATCACAGGTAAGATGGAGGGGTAAGGCATCATAAGACATTGAGCACGAGCTCGCACCCATTTGAGGTAAGGCTTAAGAGGGATGAAATTCTTGTGTCTCAGTGTCTTGCTATCAACTCTATTTGTCATTCCCCAAGCTCGAATGAACCTCTTACGATAACCCTGAACATCATTCTCATAGTCAAAGATGATTCCTTAGACGAGTGCATCATGAGGACTATCCCTTCTAGCATAACCAAATTGTCGCAATGCTAAACAAGGATTATAAGTGATTCCTCCCCTAATGCCTAAGATAGGGACATTAGGGAATTCCCCATAGTGATCAATGATGGTAACATTCTCCGAGGATCGCGAACATTGTGATACGGTGGCAGAACCGGACTGTTTTGGAAAAATGCTGGTTTGCGTTTTGCGTTTGTGTTTGCAAAATGTCGCGGTAAGCAAGAGTCACCACCGACTTTTATTTTATCCAACTGGAAAGGAAAAAAGTACAGAAAAATTCCTTTTATAGAAAGGGAAGGTATTAGCACCCTTTCTATCAGTAGTTTTCTACGGGCTCTTAGGTATTTGCTCATCATTTTAAAAATTGCTTATGTGTTTGTGTGTTTTGAAAAGTTTTTGTTTTACTTTGTTTTAACCCTTGTATCAGTCCTCAAGAGTGTTACGAAGTGTTTTTGAAAATTTTGTTTGAAAAGAGTGTAAGTGTGGAAGAGTTTGTTTTTGAGCAAGTACCTACTAGCATCTACCTACTCGAAAAAGAATGTTTATGTTCTTGTTTCCTTTAGACAGCGTTATCCCACTATTAAAGAGTAGGTAGCACCGTCGTTGGAGTTGTAAGGGTCAATTCGAAAGGGACGTACGATCACCAAAGCAATGTTAGGACATCTTAGTAATAACCCTAGTGTCTTAAGATCAATATTCGAGGCAACATTTCCGAGGCAACGTTTCCGAGGAAACCTTCCGAGGCAACATTTCCGAACGGGACATTTGATCTTTGTTTAGACAGGAGGGCGACCACTAAAATATCCTATACTTAATGATTGTTTACCGAAGGCAACCAAAGTGAGAGTATACCCTAGGAGCGCGCATGTGCGAGTGATTTGATTTTTGTTATTATCTTTTCACATTTAGGGTTTGCTAACCATTTTAAAATTAACATACAGTCTTGTCATGCAATCCTATTATCATACATCTAACAGTTAATATTTCTGAAAATTAAAATGCGAGAAATAAAACTATGCTATTACAAGGCTTCGGGGAGGGGGATTAATTACATAGCCAAAAACCCGTAAAACGATAAATAAAAGAAAATCTTAATTAAACTATTACATACTGTGAGCAGTTACATTAATATCATAAAAATAATAAAGCGCGCGCGATGAATCGAAACGGGAGAAATTAGGGTTTTGACCCCTTCTAAACCTAATTGAAAGAAAAATCATATTTTGGTTTTTGATTATTTTGAGAAAATAAGGTTTTAATTGAATAAGTACAAACCTAATTACTAATTAATTTAAATTAAGAAAAATAATTAAATTAACTATTTTTTGCATTTTTGTTATTTTATGAAAAGAAATAAAAATATAATCAAGAATAAGCCTAATTTTCTAATTTGATTTTAATTATTTACAAAAGAAGTTAGAATTAAACCTAAACTAAACCTAATATAAAATTAAATTTGATAAAATATAAAAAAAACCTAAATTCTAAATTGGTGAAATTGATTTTTATGATTTTTTGTAAGAAAAGATATTAATTTGTGATTAGAAAATAAATTAAATAAAAGAAATTTAAATAAAAGAAAAATATAGAAGAAAAAGAAATGGGCTTGGTTTTGTAGCAAGAAGGGGGGTGCCAATCTGACTTCTAGGCCCAACAATTTCTGGCCTTTATTGACTTTTCCAAATCCTGAGCATTGGCTTGAATCACGCCCATGATAGGCCCTCATGTGAGAAGCCTTGGATTTGGCTTGCTGTGGATCTGATGGTTGAAAGTTGATGGCGTATGGTGGTCTCCTTGTACCCACATGTGCCTGATTATGCAAGAAAAAATATCATGAAATAATATGGGGACCTGGGGATCAAACCCAGGCCCTTTGGCATTTCACAACACACGCTGACCATCTAAGTTGGCTTGTCTTTGTGTATATGGAACAACAAATAAGCGTTATATGGAAAAACAGAATAATAATGTTACAAACGCGCGAAATTTTGAATTGGCCAGTCATGGGTTGCCACGCTAACCTTCTTCTTCCTCCTACCATTGCTAAAAGTTCTGCAACTTTTACCTACGGTCAAGGGGTGTAGGTATAACCCTGGGCTTCTGCAAAATCCTGTACAAGCATGATAAACACACAACAATGGAACCAATCAACTCGTGGCAACCTCACGAGCATCATGGTATCCTTATCCATGGCCAATTGTACCTGTAAAGAAAAAAACCCAAAAAACGAGCCAAGAACCCTAACTATGGCATCTTGCTCTATAGTTAATGAAAATGCAATTAAGTATTACAATTAGCTTACAAATGATTCAAGGATTCAGAATATGCAAATAAATCATGCTAAAAGTGACAGAATCGTGATATTCAATTTCAAGAAAGCATGGATGTCGTGAGATGCTTACACTGTGATTCTGGGCGTTAGGAGGCTCGTTAATGATTGTAAAAGGATCCTAGAACGTCCAGGAAGTGATTTGTGTGACTGAATGGCTTGAGGAAGCCTGGAACTGAGAAAAACATTTGCAACTTTTCTTGAGTTTTTGCAGTTCTGACTTCTGTTTTTCACGCCTCTAATCCTCTCTTTTTTTATATACATTCCTTCCTTATGTACCCTAGAATGAATTAGGTTACAAATTTGCTACAAATCTTTTTCAATTAAGATGATTAAACCATGATTTGATCCTTATGAAAATCTTTCCAAATCAAGCCAAATCCAATCTTTTTGTGTCCAAATGAAGCTTGCACGATTTGATTCTCTTTCCAGCTGTATAAGAGGCCTAAACATGCACAAAATCTCAAGCTTTGATTAGTTTTGATATTTTCATGATTTTATTTTGATTTTATTTGATTTTATTTGATTTAATTGAAATAAAAATCAAAATAAATGACAAAAATAAAATAAATGACAAAAATAAAACAATGACAAATGGAAAGGATCACGGGTCATGGGTCATGTTACAAATTCAATGCAAGCATAAAAAGTTGGGTCCATTTGACAAAAATTGCAATTTGAGACACATTTGACTTTTGGTAATTTTGCAAAAAAGGTCAACTTTGCCAATGCATAACTCCTTCAATTTTGACCCTAGAGATGTGTCCTTTGACTTTTTATAAATCTTAATATGTCCTATAAGCAACCCTTTTGATCTCATCACAATTGAGTCTTCCATGTTCATGTATGAAGCTTTGATAAAAAAGGTGTTTTTGTTGACTTTCCAAAATGACCTATAACGTCCAAATTTATATCTTCTTGTGAGTGAATATTTTGATCTTGGGAGATGAAGCTGAATTGTAGGTAATTCCAGCATATTCAAGATGAGCTTTAGATGGGTCATTTTTGATAAAGTATGAGAAAGTTATGCTTGGTCAAAGTTGAGTTGACTTTTCCTGCAAAACCCTAATTTAGCAATTTTGGGTTTTGATGAATTATGAGCAATCCTTGAGGAATCATGATCAACCCTTGATCAAATGATTAATAATACTTCAAAATGAGGATGTTGACCAAAAATCTTGAATTTTGACTGTATGTAGGACACAATTGACTTTTGCCCTAGCACAGTCGATTTTCAGGCCTTTGAGCCCTTGACTGAGCAAACTTCCTCTGCAAGGCTTGAAACTTGACATGGATGATATTGAGAACATATTAGGACAATGGTGAGCATTTGGGATCCTTTGGACTCAAACATCTTGATGCAAACTGAAACCCTAATTTGAGGCAGACTGCCTTAGGAGAGGGTTTGTCTGGTCAACCCTTGGACTTCCTTGAGCAATTTGAGGACCTCACTTGAAATGTATTGAGAAATATGGGAGGGAAAATGTTGGGGTACAAAAGCTGCCCTTGTTCAATCTTCTTAAACCTGAGGATGTAGATTGGCTTGTCTGCCTTTCGTGATCCGAAGGTGGAAGATGATTGAACACTAGAGTGCCCAGAAATTTGCACTCCCATGAAGTGGTACTCGTCTTGCGATGTCGGGGATGGGCTTATAGATGCACTTTAGAGGTTTATGTCAGAAGATGGGCTTAAAGATGCCATCAGAAGAAGTGTCAATCGCACAAGATATTCCTTTGGGAGAGCCCGTATACTTGTTATTGAGGAGGACTACGCTGGGGAGTGCTAGTCTCTGTCTTGGTAAAAATAGAATTTTAGGAGCTTCAGTTGTCCATTATTCTACTGGGGAACCATCTCTTGGTCGAAGAGGTGCAAATGAACTGCTATTTGGTCGTGCTCCAGGCTTCACATTGATTTGCTGAGGGAAATAAGATCGACTGCTATCTGGTCGTGCTCCAGGCTTCACAGTGACTTACTGGGGGGATGAGATTAAACTTGCTATCTGGTCGTAATCCAGGATTTGCAATTTCTCACTTCTTATCTGGTCGTGCTCCAGGCTTCAGAAGGAATTAAGTTGTTATCTGGTCATATCCGGGCTCCAACTTGAATTTAAGGCATACTAATATTCGGTTGATTCCGGGCTACTTAGTAATTGGCCGAGTGAACTGCTATTCGGTCGAATTGCGAGCTTCACAGTACCTTATACTATTATTTGGTTGTATCCAGGCTTCAGTATCCTTTTCCTCTATCTAGTCGTGATCCAGGCTTCACGGTGTCTTATACCATTATCTGGTCGAGTCCAGGCTTCATGGTATCTTGTATTGCTATCTGGTCGATTTCCAGGCTTCACAATAACTTGCTGGGGTTTCAACTATTTTCTGGTCGACTTCCGGGCTTCATAGCTTTGAATTCGGGATATACCACTATCGGGTCGATTCCAGGCTTCATGGTGTTTTGGGGAAATCAAGATATTATCTGGTCGAATCTGGGCTTCATAACTTGAACTGGAACAAAAAAAATCTTAGCATTGATTTGACTGAACCAAAGAAAACCTGTGAGAATTTGATTGTATCTTTCCTTGAAAGGTAAAGAGTTAGTCTTATGTAATGTCATGATGCATAAAATGTATTGAGTAATGATGTTCTCAAAATAAATGAGATTGCGCTGCATGGTGCATATGCGTATGCCATGATGTATGCATATGCAATGTTCTCATGATACTCTCTAGTTGGGGAAAATAAATCCTGGACTGTTGTTGGAGAGTATAAGGAGTTGAGTTCTTTGCTCTCGCTGGGGATAACAACCGAAGATGATTAGCCGGAGACTTGCATCTGTTATGTTTGAGAATATTCCGTCGGGAGAGATTCTGTTGGAGAATAAATTGGCGAGAGAATGACTATGTGGGGAAGAGAGATACTTTGCCAGAAGATCTGCTGATTTGGAGAAATAACCCCAGCTGGGGATGAATTACCGTTGCTGGTGATAATGAACCTTGCTGGGGATTGAATTTCTTCCCGTGGAAGAAATAAACTCCACTGATGGTGAACCTCTATTGTTGGTGATAGATAAACTCTGCTTGGGGAGAGTTAACACCACTTCCTTTGGGTACTTCTTACTCTGCGGGGAGTGTATGTACCTTCAGTCATATTCTCCAGCCAGGTTTATCCCGGTACCTGGTGGATATAGCAACTATAAGGTTTGGACATTTCTTGTTTGCCCCTGTTCCTAGAATTACGAGTACTTGTCTTTTGTTTCGCATGTAAATATTTATGAGCAGCAACTATTGTCAAATGCATATATCAAAAATGGTCCATTGGACGTTCTTGCAAAACAAAACAGGAAAGAAAAACAAATTGAAATTTCTTGTGAAAATGAAGTGTATTGATTTTGAAGTTGTTGGCCTGTAATAGGCATTTTATACAAGAGGCTGGCGTCCTAGTAAGAGAACACCGCCGAGGGAATTATACATTTTGTGAAAAAGAAATAAAAACAGCTATGTGAAACAATCCCACTAGGTTACAACTCTGCTATTGCCTTTATATCTTCGAGCGTCTCATCACTTCGCTACTTGGTTGAAGGTGGATCAGATTGATTGGTGTCGTCCGAGCTTGATAGTCGATACTGAAGTCTAGTTACAAGATGATCCAATGAGACATAGTGTTATGCTTTGATCCCTAATTTTTTTCCTGGACCGCCCTTTCGGGTTTTCAGTCCACCGGGAAGCCCTTATTTTTGACTAGGCCAGTCGACCTAGCGGGTCTTTGATTATGTGTAGTATCTTTTCACTATGTCTGCATTGACGGGGTGAGGAAGGTCGTCACCATCCATGGTGGTTAGAATCATAGCTCCTCCGGAGAAAATATTCTTAACCACAAATGGCCCTTCGTACGTAGGGGTCCATTTGCCCCTGGGATCACCTTGCGGTAGTATGATGCGTTTGATCACCAGATCCCCGACTTGATACTCTTGTCGTCTGACTTTTTTGTTAAAAGCCTTGATAATTCGCTTTTGATACGTCTGACTATGACAAATAGCAGTAAGTCTCTTCTCGTTGATTAAATTCAACTAATCAAGTCGGGTCTGGATCCAATCATCTTCGCTCAAACCTGCATCCTTCATAATCCGGAGAGAAGGTATTTGGACCTTAATGGGTAAGACCGCTTCCATACCATACACCAGAGAATAGGGTGTTGCCCCTGTCGAAGTCCTTGCCGAGGTACGGTACCCATGAAGAGCGAATGGTAACATCTCGTGCCAGTCTTTGTACATCACTATCATCTTCTGCACAATCTTCTTGATGTTCTTATTAGCCGCTTCAACAGACCCATTCATCTTCGGCCGGTAAGGAGAAGAGTTGTGATGTTGTACCTTGAACTGTTTGCAAAGCTCGGTGATCATCGTATTGTTGAGATTCGTACCATTGTCCGTAATGATTCTCTCTGGTATCCCATATCGACAGATCAAATTATGTCAGATAAACCGCGCCACGACGTTCTTGGTTACTGTAGCAAAGGAAGCTGCCTCAACCCACTTTGTAAAGTAATAAATAGCTAAAAGAATGAAACGATGTCCGTTAGACGCAGTAGGTATGATCTCGCCGATCATGTCGATGCCCCACATTGCAAAAGGCCAAGGAGCTGTCAAAACATTTAGAGGAACTGGAGGTACATGCACCTTATCAGCATAGACTAGGCACTTATGACAGGTCCGAGAGTGCTGATAACAATCGGCTTCCATAGTAGACCAATAATATCCTGCCTGTAGGATTTTCTTCGTCATGGTATGTCCACTGGAATGAGTTCCGAAGGTACCTTCATGTAACTCTGCCATGATCCTTTCTGCCTCACTCTTGTTCACACATCGTAGTAAGGTTGAATCATGGTTACGTTTATAAAGGATACCATTGCTGATGAAGAATTTCGCAGCGAACCTTCTCAAGAACTTCTTGTCATTAACATATGAACCCTCAGGGTATTCTTGAGTCTCAAGATACCTCTTTACCTCATGAAACCAGGGTTTATCTGCTACCTCTTCAGTCTCAATGTCACAGCAGTATGCGGGTTCGTCCAACCTTTCAATGGTAATCTGGGGAGCTTCATTGTCCCACCTGACTTTGAACATAGAAGACATGGTAGTTAGCGCGTCCGCTAACTGATTCTCCTCTCTCGGGAAGTGTTCAAAGGTTATCTCCTCGAAGTGCGGAAGCAATGTCAATACATACTCTTTGTAAGGAATAAGATTTGGGTGCTTCGTATCCCACTCGCCTTTGATCTGAGTGATCACTAGAGCAGAATCTCTGAATACACTCAAAAACTTAATCCTTAGGTCAATAGCAGCTCGAAGGCCCATGATGCACGCTTCATACTCTGCCATATTGTTGGTGTAGGTGTTTAGGTATTGGCTTGCATTTTTGGTAAATCCCAAGTGTATGTGTGAATGTCATGACTGATGTCATAACATTCTAGTTCAGTTTGTACTGACTCATTAGGTACCTTTGCAGAAAAATATTGTAATTAAAGTACTGATGTTTATAAGTGTGTATCTGAGCATTTTGCAAAATGATCACATTTTGCTAAATCAGTAGACAGGTTTTCTCAGATGTCATAACAGATGTTATGACATCCTGTTCTGAACTAACAGGTTTGCAGGATGGATAAGTCTGAGTTTTTTCAGGAAATAACTCAGTCTTTCCTGAACAGAATCCTGCATTTTCTGAGGGGTAACCTAGCTCAACCCTAACCTGGTTAATAAAATCTTGTGACCTGGTCTTTAGGTCAAACGGAATTAACCCTAGGTTTTTGTGGAAACCCTAACTGAAGTTGCAGCTGCTATATATTCAACAGGGCTGCTGTTTTTCAACCGATCCCTTTTGATTGATCAGAAGATCATTTGTAATCTGTATAGATTTGATTATTGTACTCCAAGCAATTATCATTGTGATAAGTGCCTTGGAATAGGTTTCTAATTGTAAGGGTTGTGTAGCACTCAAAGCTTTGAAGCAAGAGTGTTTGAATGTTCCTTGACCAAAGTTGTGAAGCAGAGTCAAGTTAGTTGTGTGCATCACTCAAAGCTGTGAAGCACGAGTGATTGTGTTGCTTGATTAAAAAGCTGTGAAGCTTAATCAAGTGTTTGTTTTTGAAGAGTGTCTTCATCAATTCTTAAGTCAAATTGGTTTATGTATCACTGTTGTGATTGAGGGGGAGTGAGTAGGAACTCAGGTTTAAGTTGTACTTAGATTGGAATTGCATTGGGTAGGTCTTAAGTGAAGGAGATAAACTGGTTGGTTTATTCCTGAATTAAAATCTCTTATAGTGGATTTCCTCCCTGGCTTGGTAGCCCCCAGAGTAGGTGTTGTTGCACACTGAACTGGGTAAACAATTGACTGTGTTCTTTATTGCTTTTGTATTTACTGTCATATAGTAAGTCAGATACGGTGTCATAACATTGAACGTGACATTGAGTATCTGCAACCAGAATTTCAGTTGGTGCAGTTAAAACATAATCGGGCGGTGAATGGAATATGACAACCCTCAGGAGATATGATCACAACACTGATGCCATTACCCAATGCATTTGAAGCTCCGTCGAAATACATAGACTATCGGGATCCTTCCTCAGGTCCTTCACCCGGTCCAGGTTTTTCACAATCGGTCACCAGCATGATGTTCTCATCCGAGAACTCGAAATTCATGGATTGGTAGTCATCCACGACCTGATGCGCCAAATGATCCGCCAACACACTCCCCTTGATTTCTTTTTGGGTTGTGTATTGGATGTCGTACTCGGTTAAGATCATCTTCCATCTTGCTATTCTTCCGGACAAGGCGGGCTTTTCGAAGATATACTTGATTGGGTCCATCTTTGATATCAATAAGGTGGTGTGAGTCAGCATATACTGTTATTGTACCCCAAAATTTTCCCTCTTATTTCATCAACATTTCTCATTACAAGACTCTTGGAACTCAAGAACAAGTTAGGGTTTGTTCTGCTCAAGACACCTCTTTGCACTGTTGACCTAAATTAGGGTTTTAGTTTGCACAGTGATATTTTGACCAAAAATGCCCAAATTGACTTTCATACTTCATGTTGGACTCACAAGTTTGTCCACACCAAGTTTCAAGCCTTTATCCAAATTTTTGCTCAGTCAATTGGACAGTTGACCTAGAAATCAGCTGTATTGGGGAAAAAGTCAACTGTGGCCAATTGACAGTCAAACCTCATGAATTTTGACCCACATCAACATTATGAACTCATATGAACCATTTGATCAAGTTTGGATCACAATTCCACAAGAAATTTGATCAAATTACCAAAAGGGCAAAATGGTCATTTTTAGGATTTTGACTGTACAAAGGCAATTTTTGACTGTTTGACCTAACCAATGGCAAATCAAGCTCAATCATGGACTCAAGGACTCAATGACATTGTCTTGACCCATTCATCAAGTTCAAAAGATCTCAAATACATAGAATTGACAGATAAATTTTTCAGTCAACTGATCAAAATTTGACTGTATACTGAAAAGTCAAACTTTGACTTTTTAGTCAAAATCAAATTCCAAGGGTCAATTTTCATCAAGACATGCCAAATTATGAAACTTGTTCATAAAGAAACCCAAAAATGCAAATTAGGTTTTAAAATGGGAAAATTTCATAACTTAGAAAATTTCTAAGTTATAAAATTTTCTTATTTTTTCCTAACTTTGTCCCATTTTTTCACCAAGATGCAAATGGATTCAAACAAAACTTGCAACATGAAAGTTGTAGTCCATTACAAAGTATACAACTTTGATTAACAAAGTTTTCTCAAAAGAAGCTTGTATATCAAGTTATGATTTTTGGAACAAGGGTACCTAAAACTTTTAACTTAGAGAAATTTTGCCCTAATTTAGGCAGGATTTTGACCCATCTTCTTGGCCATTTTTCACATAGTTCCACTTGGATTTTCAAGTTTCATTTCAAATATGGATTATATTACATGTTGCAAGCTTTCCAAATTGTCCAAGAACTCCTCAAACACCTTTGTGGTTAGGGAGAATCGAATGCTTGAAGTTGGCAAAAACTCACTTTGAAACCATGGCCAATACATGTTCATACCAAGTTGCAAATCTGACCAAACTAGCTTAGTACATGATTACAGGCCTCTAAACCAATTTACACTCCAAAATTGTATGCAAATACATTGGATATTAGCATTTTTCTGGTCAAGAGATCTTTGTACATTGAACTTTTCCATTTTCAGCATAAAGGTCATACTTCCATTTTCATAAAGGCCACTTTATGTCAATTTCCATTTTCTTGGGCCTTGGACTTTTTTCCTTGCAGCAAACAACTTCCCTAATCTCAGGCATAGTACACCAAGTTGAGCATGCTTGTAACTAGCCTGTACAGGCCCTAGCTTGGACAGTTCACAACTTTGCTTTCAAAACAAGTCAAATGGCCAAAAGCTGAGAACTTACACATCTGTTATATTAAACTAAAGCAAAGTTTTAAAACAAGTTTCAAACATCCTCACAAGTCAGAAGCACGAGCCTTTCACCCCTAAAGCATCCTCATACTCCAAAACCCCATTTTCTTACAAAACAGGGCCAGTTCTGCATTTTGTAAGCCATCATCAAATTCCATCGTGCGTTTTGCCCAAAGCTACTTCAAACACCTTCCAACCAACATACCCGAGCTATCTAGACCATCCACAAGTTGTTGTAACTCCATTAACACACATTTCCATTTTTGTTTGGAAGCTTTGCAGGTTGAGTTCTGTAGCACGATTCAGGCTACTTCAAAACAAGCAAAGCATTGGGAAAGCTTCATTGGACATCAGGCAAGCTCAAAAGAACCTCAAGCACTCTTGGAAGTTGCTGCATTGTCCAGCTCGAAGTCAACTGAAACAGGTATTTCATGAACTTCTATCTCTCTATTTAGGAATAGTTAGACCTAGGTTTGTGAATGAAAGATGTTGTACTCATAGCCCTGAAACCATACATGTGCTTAGTTTTCATTTATATTAATCGTGCTAGGAGAATTTTGTTCATGAACTTTCTGAAAAAACTAGGTTAAGAATTAGGGCCAGAGAAATTCTCTCTGGTCTTTGAGAGTTAGCTTAAGTTTTTTATATGGTTAGATTCGTTGTTTGATGCTCTACAAGTTTCATGTTTTGAGTTTTGCCAAAGGATCACTGAAACAGGAGATATAGGTTTGTGTGGAAAACGCGCGTTTTTCAAACTTCTGGAGGTTGAAAATGAAGTCTGGGCCGGGCCTGGTTTTCTTTACTTTTGACACCTCCCAATTCATTTTCAGCACCCCCTGGCCCATTGTTTTGTATTTTTATTATTTTTGCATTTTTATTTTTTCTCTGACCTTGATATTTTATTTTCAAATATAAAAAATACTTAAAAAATATTTTCATAAATTTTTATATTTATTTGGCATTTATTTTAATTATTTCTAGTATTAATATATTAAATACTTTATATTTATTTTTGTTTAAATGTGTAAATAATGTAAAAAATACTTTTATTTTTATTTATTATTTTTATACACACTTGAAAATATTTTCTTGAAATATATACATTTTTTAAATAATTAATTTTTGTTTTTCATACACTTCATATATTTAATATATATATATATATATATATATATATATATATATATATATATATATATATATATATATATATATATATATATATATATATATATATATATATATATATATATATATATATATATATATATATATATATATATATATATATATATATATATATATATATATATATATATATATATATATATATATATATATATATATTTTATTGAATAATAAGAACAAAAAAACACAAAAATAATACATTTTTATTATTATTAATATTTTATACTAAAAATACATTTTTTTAATATACTTTTATTTTTTGTACAAATTAATACATTATTGTATATAATTGACAAATAATACTATTTATTTAAGAAATTAGGGTTTTTGCCCTAAAGAACAAAATAGTTAAAATTGATTTTTTTCTTATTATTTACACTTCATATTTAAAAATACTTTTTACATACATAAAAATCTTTTTTTGCATTACACATTTTATCTAACATTTATTTATTGTATTTTATTTATTTATTGTACATTTAAATATTGTATCTTATGCATTCAATTTGGTTGTAATAATTTAGGATTTAATTTCTTGCAAAATAATCCCCATTTCAAATTTGTGTACCCCCTCCCTATATCATGTTGTAATAGTGTAGAATTTAAATTCTCGCACCTTTAAATGGTTTCAATTATGCCATGATTAGACCTAGGGTTTGTATGCAAAATAAAATCAACAACTAGTTTGACCTAATCCAAGATAACAATGCATGAAAATAAACACAATGCACACCTGTACCCCTAGGGATTCAATCCACTTGTTGCCTTCAAAAATGGGCCATGGTTGCATGTCAAGCACTTTGGCAAAACAAAAACAAAACAAAAGATCATAGTCCCTCGATGACGTTATCTGAGTTGCCTAGACAAAATGATCAAGTCCCTCAAGAAAATTGTCAAAAAAATACTTGACACAATTTCTATCATGGTCTATACGATGACCCACGCCTGTCCCGTTTAACATCCTAACACAAGGTTGTTCACCAAATACAATGGTGAAACAACACTGTTAAAAGGGTTAAAAACATAAGAAAGATCTTTGAGTAAAATAGGGTAGACAACTCTTAGTTACTTGATCAAAGCTTGCAAAAACATCCTTGCTATCTTCAAAATACACTTCACAACACAATTTTAAAACCCTACTTTCAAACATTGAAAACTTTTCAAAAGACAAAAACACCTTTGTATACATTCAAACAAGAATCATTAAAAAGGTTGCCACAATGATGGCCTCTTTTCAAAACATCTTTCAAAATCACACACAAAGCACCATTTCAAACAATTGAAGAGCACCATTTCAAACAATTGAAAAGCAAAGCAAGTGATCTAAACAAGTAACTAAGATCCCATGGATAACCATGGATAGAAAGGGTGCTAATACCTTCCCTTTCTATAATCTACTCCCCGAACCCAAGAAAACATCTCAAAGGTCTTTCCTGTGCTTTTTGACCTTTCCTTAGGATAAAATAAAAAGTCGGTGGCGACTCTTGCTAAACCGAAACATTTACAAACACAAACGCAAAATCCCAATCAGTTCTCCCACCGTATCACAGAACTGGCGACTCTGCTGGGGAATTATTTAAAAGTGGAGTAACCTTAAGGGCTTAGATCACCCTTTGCATGATTATTTGTTTGCTTTGATTGCTTTACATTTGGTTCTCTTGTTTGGGCTTGAAATCCTCTACCCGGATTTGGGAAACATTAATAGGTAAATAGCAATACATTGTGGAAATTGTGCGGGGTATACCGACATGGTTGAAGCAATAGCTATATTAGTGCGACATATTTGTGAGTACCGGTAGCCTTTGAGTCAATTAAAGAGAATACGGGGACGCTGAGTGATGTCATGAAGCACTAATGAACTCTTAGAACCTTACTTGACCATCTTGGCCTTTTATTAAGGGTAGTGAGATGACCGGCTTTGGTGCAGTCCGAAGTTGGTAGATACTCGATACTACACTCATTGAGGGTTGTTTTCTTGGGATATTTTGGTCGCTAGTTAAGTGGCTAAACCAAAACAATGAACATGGAAAATAATCCAGTGATATTGAGCTCCTTAGAACCCGGTTACTATTTATAGGACAGGTTTTGAGCCAACTAAACTCAAGAGGGTACTTACCTATGAAACCTCATGCAAGCCTGAAACTAGGGTTTTGTGTGACTTGTTTGTACATATGCTTATGCATACATCATGAACATCATAAAGCATCATATGCATCCACTAACCATTTTAAGGGTTTGGATCTTTATCTTTGTTCTTGTTTTGTAGGTCATGGAATCTCTTCGCAGGAAAACAATTCAAGTTAACCTTGTGAGAATCCCTCCTCAACTCAAGGAGCTTACTTCTAGGATTCCATAGAATTCTCTCTTTAGTGAAATACATGGTAGACTCCTCAGCTTAGTCAACACCAACATTGAAGAAGACATGGTGAAAGTCCTCTTCCAGTTATTTGACCCCCTACACCACTGTTTTACATTCCCTGATTACCAATTGGTGCCCACTTTAGAGGAATTCTCTCAACTCTTGAGAATTCCTATTCTTAATCAACTACCCTACAACGGTACGGAAAAAGAACCAAAGCCTGAAGATGTTGCTCAAGCATTACACTTGCAACCATCTGACATCAAGGGGCATTGGGAAACCAGAAGTGGTGTCAAGGGTTTCTTGGAAAAATTTCTGTTTGAGAAGGCACAAGACTGCTGGAATTCTCTTGATCTACAAGCCTTTGAAGAGATTGTGGTACTCCTCATCTACGGGTTGGTCTTGTTCCCAAACCCTGATCAACTTATAGATGTGAATGTTGTCAAGATTTTCATATCCCGGAATCCTGTACCTACATTGCTTGGGGACATCCTACACTCATTTTACACACGAACAATGAGGAAAAGAGGTGTTCTCATATGTTGTACTCCTCTCCTAGAAAGGTGGTTTATTTCTCACCTTCCATAATCAGTTCTGAAGAATGAGCAGGGTTTAAGGTGGTCACAATGATTGATGACCCTCACACATTCTGATGTACATTGGTGTTCTCGGTCTAGAGAAAATGTCATCATCATTGATCATTGTGGGGAATTCCCTAATGTCCCACTACTTGGCATTAGGGGAGGCATTACCTACAACCCATGTCTAGCTTTGAGACAATTTGGATATGCTCGGAGGGATGGCCCTCATGACATGCTGATTCCTGACCTAATTTTTGACTTCGACAACGATGCGCAAGGACTTCGACAAAGGTTCATCAGAGCTTGGAGGATGCCCAACAAAGTGGATAGTAAGACACTGGGGCACAAGAATTCTATCCCCCTTGAGCCTTATCTCAAGTGGGTACGAACCCGCGCCCAGAATCTTATGATGCCATACCCTCACATTCTCCCCTTGATCAAAGAGCCTGTTATGGAAGGAGAGGTTCCATACACCATCCTACATCCTGACATGCCAACATCATGGGAAGAAATGCAAAAGAGTTGGATCCAACTCAAGGAAGAGCGGAATACTTTTGAAGCCAGCTTTTATGCCTGTGAGAAGAAGGTTTTGGAGCTTACCCGCCGACTTCATGAGGAGGAAACTCTCAACACTTACATCGCACCAAAGAGGATGCGCAATGTCTTTTTACATTAAAGATTTTGTAATATTTGGCCCATGGGGAACTTATGTACTAACAATTTCTTCTTAATATGACGTGCGTTCCTTTTTGTTTGCAAAAAATTTGAATTTTTGAATCCTTGAATGCATTACATGAATAACATACCATTCATCATATGCATAAACAGGTCTTCACACCAGGTTTCCTTATCTTTCTGTTGTTTATTTCAGCAATATGGATTTGGAGCAGACGGTAAAGGATCTGCAGGCACAAAATTCACAATTCCAGCAACTCCTCATGACCTTGGCAAAGGGTCAAGAGGACCTCAAAGCTCTGTTGGAGAATAATAAAGATAAAAAGAAAAAGAGGCCTGGAGTAGCCACTTTTGGAAGAAGGTTTGAGAGCAATGCTAGGAAGGTTCTTGAGTTCCCCTCAACGTCTGACGAAGGGGCCGGTAAAGGGAAAGGTACTATTGTACCTTCTGAATCTGAGGTTGAAGAGGAGGAAGAGGAAGAAGATGAAGACTACTCCGAACAACATTATCCACCAGCGGATGATAAATATAAGAATCTTGAGGATAGACTGGAAGCCATGGAGTTGCAGAGGGTACCAGGTTTGGATTTTAAAGAACTAGGGCTAGTAGCTGGGATTGTTATCCCTCCCAAGTTCAAGGTGCCAACATTTGCTAAGTACGATGGTCTGTCTTGCCCAAAAATGCACCTGAGATCGTATGTCAGAAAAATCCAACCCCACTCATCTGATAAAGACCTCTGGGTACACTTTTTCCAAGATAGTTTATCTGGCACGCAGTTGGATTGGTTCTATCAGCTCGAGAGATCAGAGGTTCACAATTGGGAAGACTTAGCTGCCCCTTTTTATCTCCAATATCAATACAATGTTGATTTGGCGCCCACCCGTACTCAGTTACAAAGTATGGGGATAGCTTCCAATGAAGGATTTAAAGAGTACGTACAGAAATGGCGTGATCTGGCTGGAAGGGTGCAGCCACCGTTGTCAGATAGGGAGTTAGTTGATATGTTTCTGGGGACCATGACTGGCCCCTTCTTCAATCATCTAATCGGGAGTTCTTCCACGGGATTTACTGGGCTAATTTTGACCGACGAAAGGGTTGAGGTCGGGATTAAAAGTGGAAAGATTCAAAAGGATGCTTCCGCATCCACAACTGTTAAGAAACCTTTCCCAACTAAGAAGGAAGCATCTGCTGTGTATTCTCAGAAGAGTCAGGGAAGAACCGAGCGTCGGCCGACTGTAGGGGCTGTGATGATTAAAAATTCTTCAAATGATCAACTTCATAACAATCAGTCAAGACCAAATCAACAACAGGTAGAAAGGCCACAACGGTAGTTCACCCGAATCAACATGACGTCAGCTCAAGTACTCCCCCATTTGTTGAAGCTGAATCTTACCAGTTTGAAGGAAGCGCCAAAGAACCCTAACACCTCCTCTCTATACTACCACTCCAATGCCAAATGTGCTTACCATTCTGACAGTGTTGGGCACGATACCAATAATTGTTGGGCACTTAAGAACAAAATTTAGGACCTGATTGATGCCAAAGAAGTAGAATTTGATGCTCCTGAGAAGCCCAATGTTATATCTGCTTCGATGCCCAAGCACGGCCACAATGTTCATGCCGTTTTAGAAGACCTCCATGTTACTGATGTCGCCAATCTTTTGACTCCTTTGTTAGTGATTAAAGAGAATTTGATGAGAGCCATGATCTTTCCTGGTTGTGGTAAAGACTGCTATTTTTGTTTGAACATACGAGGTGATTACCCAATGTTGAAGTCAGGTGTCCAACGCCTGATGGATACCCAAGAGATACTTTTCCAAAAAACCCCTGTTGATACCTTCAATCCTGTTACTCCTGCTACTTTTTCTACTTCAACCAACAATATTGCAATCATAACGATTTCCGACAATCCTCCCAAGGCTTGCAAAAAGCCTGTCAGGACTACACCCAGCTCTAAATGTGTACCATTAAAGATCACCATGCCGGGACCTATCCCGTACCAATCCAGCAAAACAATACCATGGAACTATGGGGGAGAAATCTTCTACCATGGTATCAAACAAATTGAGGCAGTCCAAGAAAATTCTGAAGAAGAAAACCCTGATATAGGGAACATTGCGGGTACAAGCAAGATAACCCGCAGCGGCCGGATCTTTTTTCCGGAGATTGCTCCCCCCTCGAGCAGTTTTCGGACCCTTGAAAGCTTCTGTACCTGTTAGGCCATATGTGCAAGGCCCAATGATTGAAGAATTGGATACTCTTAAAGTAAGACCATATGCTGATACTACCAATAAGGGTAAGGGATACTAGAAGTGCTTGTCAGGACGAAGGCTCGTGCTGTGGTTATCCCCGAAACCACTCAGAAAGAAATGAATGAAATCTTGAAAATAATTAGAAAAAGTGACTACGACGTTGTGGAACAGCTAGGGCAGACCCCTTCTAAAATTTCAATGTTGGCTCTTCTACTCTGTTCTGAGGCCCATGCTAAGGCCCTAATCAAATTCTTGAAGGCGGCACATGTACCCCAAGAGACTTCGGCTGACCAGTTTCAGGAATGTGTGGCCAGTCTTACTGCTGATAATGGCCTGGGCTTTTCCGATGCTGACTTGACTCCCAAAGGAAGGAAACACAACGACGTGCTATATGTCTCAGTTGAATGTAGGGGAACCACCCTTGCCCATGTCTTAGTTGATATTGGTTCTTCCTTGAATGTGCTGCCGAAGAAAGCTTTAGACCGTCTGGATTGTGAAGGTTTGACCCTCAAACCTAGTAACATCGTTGTTAGGGCTTTTGATGGTTCCAAAAGAATGGTTCATGGAGAGGTTGATATTCCCATAAAAGTAGGCACAGAAGTTTTCAACTCCACCTTTTATGTGATGGACATTCTTCCGTCATACTCGTGTTTGTTAGGGAGACCGTGGATCCATTATGCCGGGGCAGTTACCTCCTCTTTGCACCAAATGCTGAAATATCCTATTAAGAGTAAGATTATAACAGTGCACGGCGAGGAAGAGTACATGATAAGTCATCTCAATTCCTTCCGCTATGTGGAGTTGGATGGCAAGTTCATCGAAACTCCTTTCCAACATTTTGAGGAAGTTTCTCCCGAGATAGTAGTTGCAAAGACAATGGTTGAGGTGCCTGTCGTTCCCAAGCATGTATCTAGGATGGCATCTCTCAAGGACGCAGAGGTTGTAATTAAAGAAGGGAAGAGTACAGTGTGGGGGAAATTGCCTGATTTTCCCCATAAGACGGACAAGTTTGGATTAAGGTTTACTGCTGCAGGACAAAAGGCTACGCGTCGCTCCAAGGCTGGAGGACCACCCGTCAAGATCTCTCACCATGGAATCAATGTTGTAGAAGATGAAGATGAAGAGAGCCACTTTGAAGACTGGATCTTTCCGACCGTCGAAGGGGGTTTAAGCAACTAGGAAGCAAAGGATTTTGTTCCCATCACCTTTATCAACCAGTAATTTTATCTTTGAACAATTTCCCATTTATGGTCTGTAATAACTAAAACAATTCGCACACTATTTTCACCTCATGCCTTGCCTGGGGCATGTAGGTCCATTTGTAAGGGTTTGATCTTCTTCATTATCACATGCCATGTTTTAATGAATCATTGGACGTTTTTCATCTATAAACTGTTGTGTTCATTTTCTTTCCTTTTGCATTTTGTTTGTTTAAGGATGGCTATCTCTTACGCACACCCACACTCACAAATGCAGGTACCCATCCACTCCGGATTCCATGGGTGACTATTCTGCTTTAGCCTTCGATAACTCTGAAGATTTGGTCAATCATGCTGAGTACGAAGTTGACGAAGACTGTGAAGTGCCGGGAGAATTAGCCAGACTTCTACAACAAGAAGAGAGGGCCATTTTGCCTCACGAAGAGTTGCTAGAAACCATCAACTTGGGGACAGAGGAAGACAGGAAAGAAGTAAAAGTGCGTGCCAACCTAGAACCAAGTGTCAAGGAGCGCTTAGTGCAGTTGTTGAACGAATATGTTGAAATCTTCGCCTGGTCTTATGAAGACATGCCAGGGTTAGACACAGATATCGTGTCTCCCTACAAGAGAAGACTGTCCATCGATCAAGCAAAAGGTTCGCCGAATGAGGCCTGACATGTCTGGGAAGATTAAGGCTGAGGTAATGAAGCAATTCAATGCTGGCTTTCTGGTTATTACTTCCTATCCACAATGGGTTGCTAACATTGTGCCTGTGCCTAAAAAGGACGGCAAAGTCAGAATGTGCGTGGACTATCGGGATTTGAACAGGGCTAACCCCAAAGATGATTTTCCACTGCCACATATCGACATCTTGGTTGACAACACAGCTCAGCACAAGGTATTTTCCTTCATGGATGGATTCTCGGGATACAACCAGATCAAAATGGCCCCCGAGGACATGGAAAAAACAACCTTTGTCACGCAATGGGGTACCTTCTGCTACAAAGTGATGCCATTCGGACTGAAGAATGCAGGGGCAACCTATCAACGCGCCATGGTAGCTTTGTTTCATGATATGATACATCATGAGATCGAAGTTTACGTAGACGACATGATAGCTCGATCACAGACAGAAGAAGAACACCTTAATCATTTGCAAAAGCTGTTTGCCAGGTTGAAGGAGTATAAGCTCAGACTGAACCCAAGCAAATGCACTTTTGGAGTTAGGTCTGGTAAACTTTTGGGATTTATTGTCAGCAACAAAGGCATTGAGGTTGATCCAGCTAAAGTAAAGGCTATACAAGAAATGCCTGCTCCCCATACCGAAAAGGAGGTTAGAGGATTCTTGGGACGCTTGAACTATATTGCGAGGTTCATCTCTCACCTGACATCTACCTGTGAGCCAATCTTCAAGCTGTTGAAGAAAGATCAGGTGGTTTAATGGAACAACGATTGTCAAGTTGCTTTTGATAAGATCAAAGATTATTTACTAGAACCTCCTATATTGATGCCACCCGTCGAAGGAAGGCCGTTAATCATGTATCTAACTGTTTTGGATAACTCAATGGGGTGCGTGTTGGGCCAACATGACGAGTCTGGCCGAAAAGAGCATGCCATTTATTACCTTAGCAAAAAGTTTACCGACTGTGAGACTCTCTACTCAATGGGGCTGCTCGCCGGCTAAGACAGTATATGTTGACTCATACCACTTTGCTGATTTCCAAAATGGATCTGATCAAGTATATCTTCGAGAAGCCTGCTTTATCTGGAAGAATTGCTAGATGGAAAATGATCCTGACTGAGTATGATATCCAATATACTACCCAAAAATCTATAAAGGGGAGTGTACTAGCTGACCATCTAGCTCATCAAGCCGTCGAAGATTACCAATCTATGAGATTCGACTTCCCTGACGAGGACATCATGACATTGGACAACATCGAAGGTAACAGACCGTATGACGGACCTGAACAAGGATCCCGATGGACCCTGTACTTTGATGGTGCTTCAAATGCACTTGGCAACAGTATCGGTGCGGTACTCATTTCTCCTGAAGGTTACCATACACCCTTCACTGCCCGACTTTGCTTCAGTTGTACCAACAACATGGCCGAATATGAAGCTTGCATCTTTGGTCTCAAGGCTGCTATAGACTTGGGAATCAAATCTTTGGTCGTATTTGGGGACTCGGCTTTGGTTATCAATCAAGTCAAAGGAGAGTGGGATGCCAAACATCCTAATCTTATCCCATACAAGGAACATGTCCTGACGTTGCTGCCTCATTTCGAGCGGATTACCTTCGAACATTTTCCACGAGAAGAAAATCAGCTAGCAGATGCTCTGGCTACAATGTCTTCCATGTTTAAACTCAACTGGGATAACGAGGCTCCCCAAATTACCATCGAGTGAATGGACGAACCTGCGCACTATCATGAGATTAATACCGAAGAAGTAGTGGAACAACCCTGGTTTCATGAAATCAAAAGGTATCTCTAGACTAGAATACCCTGAAGGAGCTTCCGTCAATGACAAAAAGTTCTTAAGGAGATTTGTTGCCAAGTTCTTCCTAAGCAATGGCATCCTTTATAAGCGCAACCATGATTGTGTTCTACTTCGTTGTGTGGACAAGGTTGAAGCAGAGTTGATCATGACCGAAATACATAGTGGCACATTTGGCACCCACTTGAGCGGACATACGATGGCTAAGAAGATTCTAAGGGCAAGCTACTACTGGTCTATTATGGAAGCTGATTGCCATCAACATTCCCGCACCTGCCACAAATGCCAAGTCTACACCGACAAGGTACATATTCCTCATGTTTTTCTCAACGTTCTAACAGCTCCTTGGCCATTCGCAATGTGGGGCATTGACATGATTGGAGAGATCAAGCCTACGGCATCCAATGGACATCGTTTCATCCTGGTGGCTATTGACTATTTTACCAAGTGGGTCGAGGCAGCTTCCTATGCCTCAGTTACAAAGAATGTGGTTGCCCGCTTTATCAAGCAGAACCTCATATGCCGGTATGGTGTCCCTGACAGGATCATCACGGACAACTGTACGAATTTGAACAACACCATGATCACCGCTCTATGAAAACAGTTCAAGATTTATCATCACAATTCATCTCCCTATCAACCGAAGATGAACAGTGTTGTTGAAGCTGCGAACAAAAATATTAAGAAGATCATTCAGAAGATGACAGTCACCTACAAAGACTGGCATGAGATGTTACCGTTTGCTCTGCATGGATATCGTACCACGGCACGTACTTCAACAAGGGCAACCCCATTTTCTTTGGTATATGGCATGGAAGTTGTTCTACCCGTGGAAGTTCAGATTCCTTCCTTGAGGATTATGAAGGACGCTAGTTTGAGTGAAGACGATTGGATTCAGACCCGGCTTGACCAACTCAACTTGATCGACGAGAAGCGACTTACTGCTGTTTGTCATGGTCAAACGTATCAAAAATGGATGATCAAGGCTTTCAACAAGAAAGTCAGGCGTCAGGTATATCAAGTCGGAGATCTTGTAATCAAGCGGATCATCTTGCCGCAAAGTGATCCCAGGGGAAAGTGGACTCCTACCTACGAAGGACCATTTGTGATCAAAAGCATCTTTTCTGGTGGGGCAATAATTCTGACCACCATGGACGGCGACGAGTTGCCGCACCCTGCGAACGCAGACATAGTCAAAAGATACTACGCATAAAACGACCCGACAAGTTGAAAACCCGAAAGGGCGATGTGATACAGTGGGAGAACTGACTTGGGTTTTGCGTTTGTATTCGCAAATGTTTCGGTTTAGCAAGAGTCGCCACCAACTTTTTATTTTATCCTAAGGAAAGGTTAAAAAGCACAACAAAAACCTTTGAGATGTTTTCTTGGGTTCGGGGAGTAGATTATAGAAAGGGAAGGTATTAGCACCCTTTCTATCCATGGTTATCCATGGGCTCTTAGTTACTTGCTTAGATCACTTGCCTTGCATTTTCAATTGTTTGAAATGTTGCTTTCAATTGTTTGAAATGGTGCTTTGTGTGTGTGGTTTTTGAAAATGTTTTGAAAAATATTCCTTGTCTAGGCAACCATTGTAACAATTCTTTACTCGAATGTTTTACAAAAGGTGTTTGTCTTTTTGAAAAGATGTTTCAATGTTTTTGAAAGTAGTTTTGAAAGTTGTGTTGTGGAGTGTGTTTTGAAAGTAGGCAAGTGTATTTTGCAAGTTTGATCAAGTAACTAAGAGTTGTCTACCCCTAAATTTCTCAAAGATCTTTCCTATGTTTTAACCCTTTTAACAGTATTGTTCCACCATTGTATTTGGTGGACAATCTTGTGTTTAGGATGTTAACGGGATGGGCGCGGGTCATCGTTTAGACCATGAATGCAATAGTGCCAAGTGTCTTTGGCAATTTTTCCTTCAAGGGACTTGATCATTTTTTAGGCAGCTTGAGAAAGCATCATCGAGGGACTATGATCATTTGATTTGCTTTTGTTTTGCCAAAGACACTCAACATGCAACATGGCTCATTTTTGAAGGCAACAAGTGGAGTAACCCTAAGGGTGCAAGTGTGCATGGTGTTTGTTTTTTCATGCATTTATCTTGAATTAGGTCAAGCTATTTGTTATTTGATTTGCATACAAACCCTAAGTCTATCATGGCATAATTTGAAAGCTTTTAAATGCGGAAATTTAAAGTCCTAAATTATTACAACATGATTATGGGGATGGGGGTACAAATGTTTGAATGGGGGGATATTTGACAAGAAATTAAATCTAAACTATTACATCCATATTGGATAGACAAATATTTAATTGTACAATATTTAAATAGATATTATAAATATGCAAAAATGTATTATGCACAAAAAGGATTTTTTATGTATGAAAGTATTTTTTCAATGTGAAATATAAACAAAAATAAAAAGGTCAAATTTTTAAATATTTTGTGGTTTAGGGCAAAACCCTAGTTTTTTTTTAAATAAATAATATTTATTTAATAATTATATACAATATTTATACATTAATTTATACAAAAAATAAGAAAAGAAGTATATTGTGAAAAAAGTATTTTTTAGTGTCACATATTAATAAAAATAAAAGTGTATTATTTTTATATTTTTATCCTAAGTATTCTAATAAATATATACAAGTATTTATATTATATATTAAATATACTAAATATATACAAGAATAAAATATTAATTATTTACAAAAAGTATATTTGTAGAAAATGTTTTCAAAATGTAAACAAAAATAATAATAATTGAAAAATATATATATTTGTATTATTTTTTAGGGTTTTAAATAAAAAGTATATATATTTATTTACATGTAATGCTAAATAAAACAAATAAATGCCAAATAAATGCAAAAAAGGGTGGAAAAATATTTTTAGTGTTTTTTCATGTTTGAATAAAAATATAAAATCAGAATCAAAAAGAAAAAAATCAAAAATGATAAATATATCACACAATGGGTCAGGGGGTGCAAATGGAAAAAGGGGTGTAAACAGTAAGGGTGACTCAGGCCCAGCCCTAGTCACCACCTTCTTCAACCTCCATCCATTCTGTTTGAATTTCGCGCGCCTCCTTGCTCAAACAACAAACTCCTGATTCTTTGACTTTTACACAAAACTCATAACACAAACATTGTAGAGCATCAAATCACGAGTTCAAATATGTAAAAAACTTAACCTAACTCTAAGAAACCAGGGAGAATTTCTTCATCCCCAATTTCTGACCTAATTTTTCTTCAATGTTCATGGCCAAAATTCTCACAGCACACTCAATATAAATGAAAAGTAAATACATGGATGGCTTCAGGGCTATGAGGAGAACATGTTTCATTCATAAACCTAAGCCTAACTCTTCCTATATTGAGAGATAGAAGTTCATGTTTTTACCTGTTTCAGCTTGAGTCGTGTACAGCAATGGAGGTATCTTCAATGGAGTTTGAGCTTTGGTACAGCTTGCCTGAAGTCCAAGGATGCTTCTCCAACACCTAGCTTGCTTTGAATCACTATGAATCGTGCTATGGAAGTTCACCTGCAAAACTGAAAAATGAAAATGGCAACAGGGGTTAGGGATGTTACAGTTTGTATCTAGGGCTTGGGATAGCTTCAATGGATGGTAGGGAACATGTTTGAACTCTTTTTAGCCAAAATGCACGAGTGGAAATGTTTGTGGAAGTCAAGTTGCAGAACTTGCTCTGTTTCTGCAGCAAGAGGGTGTTTTTGTGTTTGAGGAGGTTTGAGGGGTGGTTGATTCGTGTTCTAGGTCAGTTAGGGAGTGTCAAAGATTTTTGCAAAGTTTGCTTTGGCTGTTTTTTACAGGAATGAGAGATGGTATGTGTTTTGCCAAGTTTCTTCTACTTGAAGCAAGAAAATGCAAGTTTCAATACAGGCTTGTACAATGCCCTAAAGTATGCTGCCCATCTTGTTCTTGATCAGAGGGATTTGTGTACAAATGCTAGCTTCAAAGATCTGGCCCATGCCTCTTGGATTTGTTATTTGACATAAAGTGCATCTTTTCCAAAATGGCAAATTTACTTTTTCCATTTAAAGATTAATTCTTTGTGTAATGACTAAATGCATAAAACAATGCTTGAACACAAAGGTTAGGCATTTAATTATTGAGTGTGAAGAGGGTTAGAGGCCTGCAAGCTAACATAAACCATGCTGAGTTGAAAATGCAAAGTGTTATGAGCAAGCTTTGGCCATGAACAAAAGTGAATTTTGCCCAACTTTGCAAATTCGATTCTCCCTAACCACAAGGGTGTTTGATGAGTTCTTGGACAATTTGGAAAGCTTTGAATGTGTACTACAATCAATCTTTGTAATGCAAATTGAAACTCCAAGTGGAACCATGTGAAAATGGCCCAGAAGTTGGACAAAAATCCTGCCTAAAATAGGTCAAAAATTTTCTAAGTTAAAAATGTTTTGCACCCTTGTTCCAAAAATCATAACTTGAGCTACAAGCTTCCTTTAAGAAAACTTTGTGAATAAAAGTTGTATATTTTTCCATGGACTACAATTTTCATGTTTTGAGTTTTGTTTGAATTCAATTGCATCTTGGTGAAAAAAATGGGACAAAGTTAGAAAAAAATAAGGAAGTTTCATAACTTAGAAAAATTCTAAGTTATGAAATTTTCTCATTTTAAACCCTAATTTGCAAATTTGGATTTCTTGATGAATAAGTTTCTTAATTTGACATGTCTTGATGAAAAATGAATCTTGGCACTTGATTTTGACCCAAAAGTCAAAGTTTGACTTTTTAGTATACAGTCAAATTTTGATCAGTTGACTGGAAAATTCATCTGTCAATCCTGTGCATTTGAGACCTTTTGAACTTATTGAATGAGTCAAAACAATGCCATTGAGTCCTTGAGTCCATATGTGAGCTTGGTTTGCCATTGGTTAGGTCAAACAGTCAAAAATTGCCTTTGTGCAGTCAAAACCCTAAAAATGACTATTTTGCCCTTTTGGTGATCTGATCAAATTTCTTGTGGAATTGTGATCCAAACTTGATCAAATGGTTCATATGAGTTCATAATGTTGATGTGGGTCAAATTACATGAGGTTTGACTATCAATTGGCCACAGTTGACTTTTTCTCCAATACAGTTGATTTCTAGGTCAACTGTCCAATTGACTGGGCCAAGATTGGAATCAAGGCTTGAAACTTGGTATGGATAAACTTGTGAGTCCAACATGAAGCATGAAAGTCACTTTGGGCATTTTAGGTCAAAACATCTTTGTGCAAACTCAAACCCTAATTTGGGTCAACAATGCAAGGAGGAGTCTTGAGCAGAGCAAACCCTAACTTGATCTTGAGCTCCAAGGGTCTTGTGATGAGAAAAATGTTGATGAAATGAGAGGGCAAATTTTGGGGTACAACAGTTGCCCCTGTTCAATCTTCTTGAACCTGAAGAGTTAGATTGGCAAGTTTGCCTTTCGCGTCTCGAAGGTAAAAGGAGATTGGACACTAGAGTGCCCGTAAATTTGCACTCGTCAAAACATGGATGCGGGAATGGGCTTAAAGATTCCATTTGGAGATGGGCTTAAGGATTCCATCTGGAGATGTGACCAAGATCTTGTCAGGGGATGGGCTTAAAGATGCCATCTGGAATGAGTATCAGAAAGGTGTCCATGTTTTGGAATATCTCTGAACTGGGGGGGGGGGGGGGGTCTGAACAAGCAATAGATCGACATCCATGTTTGGAGAATCCGTAAACTGTTTTCAGTAGTTGCATTTGAACAAGCGATAGATTAACATCCGTGTTTGGAGAATCCGTAAGCTGTTTTCAGAAGTCTTGGATCTGAACAAGCGATAGATTAACATCTGTGTTTGGAGAACCCGTAAACTGTTTTCAGTGGTTTTTAATCTGAACAAGCGATAGGTTAACATCTGTGTCTGGAGAACCCGTAAACTGTTTTGAGAAGTCTTGAAGTTGAATAAGCAATAGAGCAGCATCCATGTTGGGAAGTGTCCGTAAACTGTTTTCAAAGGTTGAAAAATCTGAACAAGCGATAGATTAACATTTGTGTTTGGAGAATCCGTAAACTGTTTTCAGAAGTCTTGAAGTTGAATAAGCAATAGAGCAGCATCCATGTTGGGAAGCGTCCGTAAACTGTTTTCAAAGGTTGAAAAATCTGAACAAGTGATAGATTAACATCCGTGTTTGGAGAATCCGTAAACTATTTTCAGAAGTCTTGAAGCTGAATAAGCAATAGAGCAGCATCCATGTTGGGAAGCATCCGTAAACTCTTTTCAAAGGTTGAAGAATCTGAACAAGCGATAGGTTAACATCCGTGTCTGGAGAACCCGTAAACTGTTTTCAGAATTTGAAGAATCTGAACAAACGATAGGTTAACATCCGTGTCTGGAGAACCCGTAAACTGTTTTCTGAAGTCTTGGAATGGAGAAGGAACCGGTGTAGGGTTTCCTGATGATGAGTCCGTGTAAAACTGCATCTTGGATAATTGTTAATGATAGCCTTTTATTCCTATCCTGAAAAGGACAAAATATTAGCTAAACACAAAGTTATGTTGCATGAAATTTATGATGCAATATGTGTTATATCAATGTTCATGATATGAATGTAATGAATGTGTATGTAAGCTGATGAGTCGTCTTGCTGGGGATAGATGAATCCTGGATAGCTGGAGATAATAGAATCTTGACTGCTGTCGGGGAAAGTGAATCCTCGACTGCTGCAGGGGATTGGAACTCCTTAGTGACTTGCGGGGCAAGAGAATTCTGATGATCTCTACTGGGGAGTCCAGAACCTGGTAGACTCATGCTGGGGACGTAAGACTGAGAATCTTCAGTCTGGTGGGAAGTATCTCTGTCGGGAGAAGGTTCACTATTCTGGTTCCGCTGGAGATTGATAGTTGGAAGTTTTAGCTCCGCTGGGGATAGGATTTCCAGATTTTAGGGCTCCACTGGGGATGCCTAACTCTGAGGGGAATTAAGTTCTGGAAGGCTCTCTGGCTGGGGAAATCAGTTTTGAGAAAGCTTTTGTTCTGCTTAGAATCCTGAAGTTTAACTCTGTTTGGGGAATTAAGTCCTGGATTTTGACTTTGTTGAGGAATTTGGAGTTTAAATCTGCTAGGGATTCCTTCTGAAAGGGCATTAAGATATCTACATGTACCTTCAACCTATCAGCAATCATCTTTCTTGATTTGTAAGGAAAATGATTATGTTCAAATGCATATGCCTATTTAACAAAACATTGGATGTTTCTCAAATAAAACATAAGTGCAAAAGAGAAAAAGGAAGACATAGCAAATTTCTGTATTTGGAAAAGTATTTGTATTAACTTTCTATGAGTATCTTTGTACAAAGGAGACAGGCATCCTAGTAAGAGGATGTCGTCGTAAAAATTGAAAATTTTGTACAAAAGAAAGATGGCTATGTGTAACAATTCCATGGGATTCCATTCTGCTATAGCCTTCACAACTCTGAATATCCGTCCATTCAATGCTTCGTCCGCCGATGACTGGATTTATCAGAAGCTTGGAGCTGGTTGATGAAGAGATTGTTCTTTAAAGTGATCCGACGAGACATAGTCATACGCTTTAATTCCCTAACTTTTGCCTGGACCGCCCTCTCGGGTTTTCGATCCACCGGGAAACCCCTTTTCGCCCAAGTCGCCCTTTCGGGTTTTCGACTTGCCGGGTGTACAGATTTTTTTTGTTTTATCCCTAATTTTTGCCTGAACCGCCCTTTCGGGTTTTCGGTTCACCGGGATGCCCATTTTTGCCCAAGTCGCCCTTTCGGGTTTTCGACTTGTCGGGTTGTTTTATGTGTAGTATCTTTTAACTATGTCTGCGTTTGCAGGGTGCAGCAAATCGTCGCCGTCCATGGTGGCCAGAATCATTGCACCACCAGAAAATATGCTCTTGATTACAAATGGTCCTTCGTAAGTAGGAGTCCATTTGCCCCTGGGATCACTTTGCGGCAAGATAATCCGCTTGATTACAAGATCTCCGACTTGATATACTTGACGTCTAACTTTCTTGTTGAAAGCCTTGATCATCCATTTTTGGTACGTCTGACTGTGGCAAACAGCAGTGAGTCGCTTCTCATCGATCAAATTGAGTTGATCAAGTCAGGTCTGAATCCAATCGTCTTCATTCAAACCAGCGTCCTTCATAATCCTTAGAGAAGGAATCTGAACTTCCATGGGTAAGACAGCTTCCATGCCATATACCAAAGAAAATGGGGTTGCCCCTGTTGAAGTACGTGTCATGGTACGGTATCCATGCAGAGCAAACGGTAACATCTCATGCCAGTCTTTGTAGGTGACTGTCATTTTCTGAATGATCTTCTTAATGTTTTTGTTCGTAGCTTCAACAGCACCGTTCATCTTCGGCCGATAGGGAGATGAATTGTGATGATAAATCTTGAACTGTTCGCATAGAGCGGTGATCATAGTATTGTTCAGATTTGTACCGTTGTCTGTGATGTTCCTGTCGGGGACACCATACTGGCATATGAGGTTCTGCTTGATGAAGCGGGCAACCACATTCTTTGTAACAGAGGCGAAGGAAGCTGCTTCGACCCATTTGGTAAAATAGTCAATGGCGACCAGGATGAAGTGATGTCCATTGGACGCTGTGGGCTTGATCTCTCCAATCATGTCAATGCCCCACATTGCAAATGGCCAAGGAGCCGTCAGAACATTGAGAGGAACAGGAGGAATATGAATCTTGTCGGTGTAGACCTGACATTTGTGGCAAGTACGGGAATGTTGGTGGCAATCAGCTTCCATAGTAGACCAGTAATAGCCTGCCCTTAGAATCTTCTTAGCCATCGTATGTCCGCTCAAGTGGGTGCCAAATGTGCCGCTGTGTATCTCAGTCATGATCAACTCTGCTTCAGCTTTGTCTACACATCGGAGTAGAACACAATCATGGCTGTGTTTGTAGAGGATGTTGTTGCTCAGGAAGAACTTGGCAGCAAATTTCCTTAGGAACTTCTTGTCATTTACGGAAGCTCCTTCGGGATATTCTCTAGTCTGGAGATACCTTTTGATTTCGTGAAACCAGGGTTGTTCCACTACTTCTTCGGTATTAATCTCATGACAATGCGCAGGTTCATCCATTCGCTCGATGGTGATTTGGGGAGCCTCGTTATCCCAGTTGAGTTTAAACATGGAAGACATTGTAGCCAGAGCATCTGCTAGCTGATTCTCTTCTCGCGGGAAATGCTCGAAGGTGATTTGCTCGAAATGAGGCAAAAATGTCAGGACATGTTCTTTGTATGGGATAAGATTAGGATGTTTGGTGTCCCACTCTCCTTTGATTTGACTGATAACCAAAGCCGAGTCCCCAAATATGATCAAAGATTTGATCCCCAAGTCTATAGCAGCCTTGAGACCAAAGATGCAAGCTTCATATTCAGCCATGTTGTTGGTACAGCTGAAGCAAAGTCGGGCCGTGAAAGGAGTGTGGCAACCTTCCGGGGAAATGAGTACCACACCGATACCGTTTCCAAGTGCATTTGAAGCACCATCAAAGTACAGGATCCATCGGGATCCATTTTCAGGTCCGTCATACGGTCCGTTACCTTCAATGTTGTCCAAATTCATGATGTCCTCGTCCGGGAAGTCGAATCTCATGGATTGATAATCTTCGATAGCTTGATGAGCTAGATGGTCAGCTAGTACACTCCCCTTTATAGCTTTTTGGGTAGTATACTGGATGTCATACTCAGTCAGGATCATCTGCCATCTAGCGATTCTCCCAGATAAAGCAGGCTTCTCGAAGATATACTTGATAGGATCCATTTTGGAAATCAACAGAGTGGTATGAGTCAACATATACTGCCTTAGTCGACGAGCATCCCATACCAAAGTGCAGCAAGTTTTCTCGAGCAGTGAGTAGCGAGTCTCACAGTCGGTAAACTTTTTGCTAAGGTAATAAATGGCATGCTCTTTACGACCAGACTCGTCATGCTGGCCCAGTACGCACCCCATTGAGTTATCCAACACGGTCAGATACATGATCAATGGTCTTCCTTCGACGGGTGGCATCAGAATAGGAGGTTCTAGCAAATACTCGTTGATTTTATCAAAAGCAGCTTGGCAGTCATCGTTCCATTCGACTACCTGATCTTTCTTCAATAGTTTGAAAATTGGCTCACAGGTAGATGTCAGATGAGAGATGAATCTGGCAATATAGTTTAAGCGCCCCAAGAACCCTCTAACCTCCTTTTCAGTACGGGGGGCAGGCATTTCTAGTATAGCTTTCACTTTTGCTGGATCGACCTCAATGCCTTTGTTGCTGACAATAAATCCTAGGAGTTTACCAGACCTAACTCCAAAAGTGCACTTACTTGGATTCAGCCTGAGCTTGTACTCCTTCAACCTGGCAAACAGCTTTTGCAAATGTTCAAGGTGCTCCTCCTATGTTTGTGATCGAGCTATCATATCTTCTACGTAAACTTCGATCTCATGATGTATCATATCATGAAACAAAGCTACCATGGTGCGCTGATAAGTTGCCCCTGCGTTCTTCAGTCCGAACGGCATCACCTTGTAGCAGAAGGTACCCCATTGTGTAACAAAGGTTGTTTTTTCCATGTCCTCGGGGGCCATTTTGATCTGGTTGTAGCCCGAGAATCCATCCATGAAGGAAAACACCTTGTGCTGAGCTGTGTTGTCAATCAAAATATCGATATACGGTAGCGGAAAATCATCTTTAGGGCTAGCCCTGTTCAAATCCCGATAGTCCACACACATTCTGACCTTGCCGTCTTTTTTGGGAACGGGCACAATGTTAGCAACCCATTGTGGATAGGATGTAACAGCCAGAAAGCCAGCGTTGAATTGCTTCATTACTTCCGCTTTAATCTTCTCAGACATGTCGGGCCTCATTCGGCGGACTTTTTGCTTGATTGGTGGACAATCCTCTCTTGTAGGGAGACAGTGAACCACGGTATCTGTGTCTAAACCCGGCATGTCTTCATAAGACCAGGCGAAGATTTCAACATATTCATTCAACAGTTGTATCAAGCGCTCCTTGACACTTGGTTCCAGATTGGCACCCACTTGTACTTCCTTCTGGTCTTCCTCTGTTCCTAAGTTGACAGTTTCCAACAACTCTTCGTGAGGCAAGATGGCCCTTTCTTCTTGTTGTAGAAGTCTGGCTAACTCCCCTGGCACTTCACAATCTTCGTCATCTTCATACTCAGCCTGATTGACCAAATCTTCAGAGTTATTGAAGGACATAGCAGAATAGTCACCCATAGAATCCAGAGTGGATGGGTACCTACATTTGTGAGTGTGGGTGTGTGTAAGGGATAACCATCCTTAAACAAACAAAATCGCAAAAGGAAAGAAAATGAACACAGCAGTTTACAAATGAAAAACGTCCAATGAATCATTAAATATGGCATATGAATATGAAGAGAATCAAAACCCTTACAAACGGACCTGCATGCCCCGGGCAAGGCATGAGGTGAAAAAGTTGTGTGCAGATTGTTTAAAAGTAATTATTACAGACCAACAGGAAATGTTCGAAAGATAAATTACTGATTAATGAAAGTAATGGGGACGAAGTCTTTCGCCTCCCGGTTGTGCAGTCCCCCTTCGATGGTTGGGAAGATCCAATCTTCAATGTTGGCCTCTTCGTCTTCGTCTTCCAAAGCATTGATTCCATGAGGAGAAATCTTGACGGGTGTTCTTTCAATTTTTGAGCGACGCATAGCTTTTTGCCCCGCAATGGTAAATCCCAACCCAAACTTGTCTGTTTTGTGAGGAAATTCAGGCAACTGACCCCATGTTGAGCTCTTTCCCTCCTTCATTGCAGCCTTTGCGTCTTTCAGAGATGACATCCTGGCCACCTGCTTGGGTACCTCAGCTATTGTCTTTGCTACTGCAACCTCGGGAGCAATTTCCTCGAAGTGTTGGAACGGTGTTTCAATGAATTCGCCCTCCACTTCCACATACCTAAAGGAGTTCAGATGACTGATCATGTACTCCTCTTCACCGTGTACGGTTATGATTTTTCCCTTGACAGGGTATTTCAGCATCTGATGTAGGGAGGAAGTGACCGCGCCAGCATTATGTATCCATGGTCTCCCTAGCAAGCAAGAGTACGATGGACGGATGTCCATCACATAGAAATTTGAGTGGAATACTTCAGTGCCCACCTTGATGGGAATGTCGACCTCCCCATGCACTATTATTTTAGACCCGTCAAAGGCCCTGACAATGATATTACTTGGTTTCAGCTCCAAGCCTTCACAATCTAATCGATCCAGAGCCTTCTTAGGCAGCACGTTCAAAGAAGAACCAGTGTCGACCAAAACATGGGCAAGAGTAGTTCCTCGGCATTCAACTGACACATGCAATGCGTCATTGTGCTTTCTTCCTTTCGGGGTCAGGTCAGCATCAGAGAAACCCAGGCCGTTGTCGGCGGTAAGGCTGGCTACACAATCCTGGAATTGATCGGCTGAGGTTTCCTGGGGAACATGGGTTGTCTTCAAAAACCTTATCAAAGCTCTGGCATGAGCCTCCGAACAAAGCAGCAATTCTAACATGGAGATCTTCGAGGGGGTTTGCCCCAGTTGCTCCACCACATCATAATCACTCTTTTTAATTATTTTCAGAATCTCTTCCATTTCTTTCTTAGAGGTTTCGGGGATGACCAATGGCTGAACCCTCGTCCTGACGAGCTCATCTTGGATCCCTTTCCCCTTATTAGCAGAAGTAGGAGGGACAACCACAAGAGTAACAACTTCTTCAATTAACGGAGTTCTTGCAGAAAGTTTTATCGGTGCAGGAGTAACCTTGGCAGCAGCTGAGGGTCCAAAGATTGCCTTTGGAGGGGCAATCTCTGGAGAGAAAATTCTCCCACTTCGGGTAATCTTGCTCGTACCGGCAATGTTTCCAATGTCGGCATTTTCTTCGTCTGAGCTCTCTTCAGTTATCTCAACTTGCTTAACACTGTGGTAGTAGATTTCTCCACCATAATTCCACGGTATCGATTTGTCAGATTTGTAGGGGACAGGCCCAGGCATGGTTATTTTCAGAGGAACAATCTTCGTAGCGGATGTAATCTTAACAGGCTTTTTAGGGACCTTGGAAAGATTGGTGGAAATGTTGATTATTGAAACATCTTTGACAGGGGTTGGAGTAGCAGGAATCTTTTCGAAAAGAATTTGTTGGCTGTCCATTAGGCCTTGGATGCCTATTTTCAGCAATGGACAGTCAATTGGTAGGGAGGAACAACAGTAGCAGTCTTCTTTACATCCTGGGAAAATCCCATCTTTCAACAGATTCAACTTGATTGTTAGTAGTGGAGTTACCAGATCATCAACAACAGCAACATACAAATCTTCTTCAATGGCATGGCTATTGCGACCATGCTTTGGCATCAGAGCGGATATTACATTCGGTTTCTCTGGGGCATCGAACTCAACCTCTTTTGCATCTATCAAGTCTTGGATTTTATGCTTAAGCGCCCAGCAATCGTTGGTGTCATGCCCGACGCTGTCAGAATGATAGGCACATTTAGCATTGGGATGATAATATGGGGAAGTTGTATTCACATTTTTTGGTGCCTCTTTGATAGTGGTGAGATTTAGCTTCAACAAAAGGGGAAGAACTTGTGCGGGTGTCATATTGATGTGGGTGAACTGCCGTTGTGGCCGTTATCCCCATTGCTGTTTAGGTCTGGACTGATTGTTACGAGGCTGATCACTTGATGAATTTTGGATCATCACGGCCCCCACAGTCGGTCGGTGCTTAGTTCTTCCCGATCTTTTCTGAGAGTATATAACAGCTTCTTCCTTCTTGGCCGGAAATGATTTCTTAACAGTTGTGGATGCAGAGGCATCCCTTTGAATCTTCCCACTCTTAATACCAGCTTCCACCCGTTCGCCAGTCAGAATCAATTCAGTAAACCCTGCGGAAGAGCTCCCAATCAAATGGTTGAAGAATGGGCCAGATAGGGTCCCCAAGAACATATCAACTAGTTCCTTATCAGAAAGAGGTGGCTGCACTCTTCCGGCCAAGTTGCGCCATTTCTGGGCGTATTCTTTGAATCCCTCATTTGAGGCCATCCCCATACTCTGTAGTTGAGTACGGGTTGGCGCCAAGTCAGTGTTATATTGATACTGGCGATAAAAGGCAGCTGCCAAGTCTTCCCAGTTATGCACTTCTGACCTCTCAAGCTGGTAAAACCAGTCTAGTTGTGTACCGGATAAACTGTCCTGAAAGAAGTGTACCCAAAGATTTCTGTCGGATGTATGAGGTTAAATTCTTCTGACATATGACCTTAGGTGCATCTTTGGGAAAGACAGCCCATCATATTTTGCAAAAATTGGCACCTTAAACTTTGGGGGGATCACAATCCCAGCAATCAATCCCAATTCTTCAAAATCTAGCCCAGGAACCCTTTGCAGCTCCATAGTTGCCAGTCTATCCTCCAGGTTTTTGTATTTGTCGTCCGCTGGCGGGTATTGTTGCTCTGAGTAGTCTTCATCTTCCTCAACCTCTTCTTCTTCAGCCTCGGACTCAGAAGGTAATGCAGCTCCTTTTCCTTTACCGGTCCCCTCATCAGATGTGGAGGGGAATTCAAGAACTCTCCTAGCTTCATTCTCAAACCTTCTTCCCAGTGTAGCTACCCTAACTCTTTTCTTCTTCTTTTTTCCTTTTTCTTGTTCTTTATTCCCTAGCAGTGCTTTGAGATCCTCCTGGCCCTTTGCTAAGGTCATTAGGAGCTGTTGAAACTGAGAGTTTTATGACTGCAGATCTTTGACCGTCTGTTTAAGATCCATCTTACTGAAATAAACAACAGAGAGATAAGGAAACCTGGTGTGAAGACCTGTTCATGCATATGATGAATGATATGTTTATTCATGCAATGCATTCAAGGATTTAGAAATTCAAAATTGTTGCAGACAAAAAGAACACACGTCATATTAATAAGAATAAATTTTGTCAGTACATAAATGCCCCATGGGCCAAATATTACAAAAACTTCTTAAGGCAAAAAGACGTTGTGCATCCTCTTTGGTGCGATGTAAGTGTTGAGGGTCTCCTCCTCGTGGAGTCGGTGGGTAAGCTCCAAAACCTTCTTCTCACTGGCGTAGAAGCTGGCTTCAAAAGTATCCCTTTCTTCCTTGAGTTGGATCCAACTCTTCTACATTTCCTCCCATGATGTTGGCATGTCAGGATGTAGGATGGTGTAGGGAACCTCTCCTTCCTTAACAGGCTCTTTAATCAAAGGGAGAATGTGAGGGTAAGGCATCATAAGACTCTGGGCTCGGGTTCTTACCCACTTGAGATAAGGCTCAAGAGGGATGGAGTTCTTGTGCCCCAGTGTCTTGCTTTCTACCTTGTTAGGCATCCTCCAAGCTCTGATGAATCTTTGGCGAAGTCCTTGCGCATCGTTGTCGAAGTCAAAAACTAGGTCAGGAATCAGCATGTCATGAGGGCCATCCCTTCGTGCATATCCAAATTGTCTCAAAGCTAGACAAGGGTTGTAGGTAATGCCCCCTCTAATGCCAAGTAAGGGAACATTAGAGAACTCACCATAATGATCGATGATGATGACATTTTCTCTGGACTGAGAACACCAATGTACATCAGAATGTGTGAGGGTCATCAACCGTTGTGACCACCTTAATCCTTGTTCATTCTTCAAAACAGATTGTGGAAGGTGAGAAATAAACCACCTTGCAAGGAGAGGAGTACAACACATGAGAACACCTCTCTTCCTCATTGTTCGTGTGTAAAATGAGTGGAGGATGTCCCCAAGCAATGTAGGTATGGGATTCCTGGATAGGAAAATCTTGACAGCATTGACATCTATAAGTTGGTCAGGATTTGGGAACAAGACCAACCCATAAATGAGGAGTGCCACAATCTCTTCAAAGGCTTGTAGATCCAAGGATTTCCAACACTCTTGTGCCTTCTCAAACAGGAATTTTGCCAAGAAGCCTTTGACACCACTTCTAGTTTCCCAATGCCCCTTGATGTCAGATGGTTGCAAGTGTAGTGCTTGAGCAACATCTTCTAGTTTTGGTTCTTTTTCCGTACCGTTGTAGGGTAGTTGATTAAGAATAGGAATTCTCAGGAGTTGAGAAAATTCCTCCAAAGTAGGCACCAATTGGTAGTCGGGGAATGTGAAACAGTGGTGAAGGGGGTCAAAGAACTGGAACAGCACTTTCACCATGTCTTCTTCAATGCTGGTGTTGACTAGGTTGAGAAGTCTACCATGTATTTCACTGAAGAGAGAGCTTTCTGGAATTCTGGATGTAAACTCCTTGAGTTGAGGAGGGATTCTCACAAGGTTGACTTGGATAGTTTTCCTGCGAAGAATTTCCATGACCTACAAAACAAGAACAAAGATGAAGATCCAAACCCTTGAAATGGTTAGTGGATGCATATGATGCTTTATGATGTTTATGATGTATGCACAAACATATGTACAAACAAGTCACACAAAACCCTAGTTTCAGGCTTGCATGAGGTTTCATAGGTAAGTACCCTCTTGAGTGAAGTTGGCTTAAAAACCTGTCCTATAAATAGTAATCGGGTTCTAAGGAGCTCAATATCATTGAATTGTTTTCTATGTTCATTGTTTTGGTTTAGCCACTTAACTAGCGGCCAAAATATTCCAAGAAAATAACCCTCAATGAGTGTAGTATCGAGTATCTACCAACTTCGGACTGCACCAAAGCCGGTCATCTCACTACCCCTAATAAAAGGCCAAGATGGTCAAGTAAGGTTCTAGGTCATTAGTGCTTAGTGACATCACTCAGCGGCCCCGTACTCTCCTTGATTGAACTCAAGGGTTACCGGTACTCATAAATATGTCGCACTAATATAGCTATTGCTTCAACCGTGTCGGTATACCCCGCACAGTTTTCACAACGTATTGCTATCTATGAATGTTTCCCAAATCCGGGTGTAGGATTTCAAGCCAAAAGAAGAGAACCAAAATGTAAAGCAATCAAAGCAAACAATTAGTCATGCAAAATGGTGATCTAAGCCCTAAGGTTACTCCACTTTTAATTTTTTCCCCAGTAGAGTCGCCAGTTCAGTGATACGGTGGGAGAACTGACTTGGGTTTTGTGTTTGTATTCACAAATGTTTCAGTTTAGCAAGAGTCGCCACCGACTTTTTATTTTATCCTAAGGAAAGGTTAAAAAGCACAACAAAAACCTTTGAGATGTTTTCTTGGGTTCGGGGAGTAGATTATAGAAAGGGAAGGTATTAGCACCCTTTCTATCCATGGTTATCCATGGGCTCTTAGTTACTTGCTTAGATCACTTGACTTGCATTTTCAATTGTTTGAAATGGTGCTTTCAATTGTTTGAAATGGTGCTTTGTGTGTGTGGTTTTTGAAAATGTTTTGAAAAAGATGCCTTGTCTAGGCAACCATTGTAACAATTCTTTACTCGAATGTTTTACAAAAGGTGTTTGTCTTTTTGAAAAGATGTTTCAATGTTTTTGAAAGTAGTTTTGAAAGTTGTGTTGTGGAGTGTGTTTTGAAAGTAGGCAAGTGTGTTTTACAAGTTTGATCAAGTAACTAAGAGTTCTCTACCCCTAAATTTCTCAAAGATCTTTCCTATGTTTTAACCTTTTTAACAGTATTGTTCCACCATTGTATTTGGTGGACAATCTTGTGTTTAGGATGTTAACGGGACGGGCGCGGGTCATCGTTTAGACCATGAATGCAATAGTGCCAAGTGTCTTTGGCAATTTTTCCTTCAAGGGACTTGATCATTTTTTAGGCAGCTTGAGAAAGCGTCATCGAGGGACTATGATCATTTGATTTGCTTTTGTTTTGCCAAAGACACTCAACATGCAACATGGCCCATTTTTGAAGGCAACAAGTGGAGTAACCCTAAGGGTGCAAGTGTGCATGGTGTTTGTTTTTTCATGCATTTATCTTGAATTAGGTCAAGCTATTTGTTATTTGATTTGCATACAAACCCTAAGTCTATCATGGCATAATTTGAAAGCTTTTAAATGCAGAAATTTAAAGTCCTAAATTATTACAACATGATTATGGGGATGGGGGTACAAATGTTTGAATGGGGGGATATTTGACAAGAAATTAAATCTAAACTATTACATCCATATTGAATAGACAAATATTTAATTGTACAATATTTAAATAGATATAATAAATATGCAAAAATGTATTGTGCACAAAAAGGATTTTTTATGTATGAAAGTATTTTTTCAATGTGAAATATAAACAAAAATAAAAAGGTCAAATTTTTAAATATTTTGTGGTTTAGGGCAAAACCCTAGTTTTTTTTAAATAAATAATATTTATTTAATAATTATATACAATATTTATACATTAATTTATACAAAAAATAAGAAAAGAAGTATATTGTGAAAAAAGTATTTTTTTAGTGTCACATATTAATAAAAATAAAAGTGTATTATTTTTATATTTTTATCCTAAGTATTCTAATAAATATATACAAGTATTTATATTATATATTAAATATACTAAATATATACAAGAATAAAATATTAATTATTTACAAAAAGTATATTTGTAGAAAATGTTTTCAAAATGTAAACAAAAATAATAATAATTGAAAAATATATATATTTGTATTATTTTTTAGGGTTTTAAATAAAAAGTATATATATTTATTTACATGTAATGCTAAATAAAACAAATAAATGCCAAATAAATGCAAAAAAGGGTGGAAAAATATTTTTAGTGTTTTTTCATGTTTGAATAAAAATATAAAATCAGAATCAAAAAGAAAAAATCAAAAATGATAAATATATCACACAATAGGTCAGGGGGTGCAAATGGAAAAAGGGGTGTAAACAGTAAGGGTGACTCAGGCCCAGCCCAAGTCACCACCTTCTTCAACCTCCATCCATTCTGTGTGAATTTCGCGCGCCTCCTTGCTCAAACAACAAACTCCTGATTCTTTGACTTTTACACAAAACTCATAACACAAACATTGTAGAGCATCAAATCACGAGTTCAAATATGTAAAAAACTTAACCTAACTCTAAGAAACCAGGGAGAATTTCTTCATCCCCAATTTCTGACCTAATTTTTCTTCAATATTCATGGCCAAAATTCTCACAGCACACTCAATATAAATGAAAAGTAAATACATGGATGGCTTCAGGGCTATGAGGAGAACATGTTTCATTCATAAACGTAAGCCTAACTCTTCCTATATTGAGAGATAGAAGTTTATGTTTTTACCTGTTTCAGCTTGAGTCGTGTACAGCAATGGAGGTATCTTCAATGGAGTTTGAGCTTTGGTACAGCTTGCCTGAATCCAAGGATGCTTCTCCAACACCTAGCTTGCTTTGAATCACTATGAATCGTGCTATGGAAGTTCACCTGCAAAACTGAAAAATGAAAATGGCAACAGGGGTTAGGGATGTTACAGTTTGTATCTAGGGCTTGGGATAGCTTCAATGGATGGTAGGGAACATGTTTGAACTCTTTTTAGCCAAAATGCACGAGTGGAAATGTTTGTGGAAGTCAAGTTGCAGAACTTGCTCTGTTTCTGCAGCAAGAGGGTGTTTTTGTGTTTGAGGAGGTTTGAGGGGTGGTTGATTCGTGTTCTAGGTCAGTTAGGGAGTGTCAAAGATGTTTGCAAAGTTTGCTTTGGCTGTTTTTTACAGGAATGAGAGATGGTATGTGTTTTGCCAAGTTTCTTCTACTTGAAGCAAGAAAATGAAAGTTTCAATACAGGCCTGTACAATGCCCTAAAGTATGCTGCCCATCTTGTTCTTGATCAGAGGGATTTGTGTACAAATGCTAGCTTCAAAGATCTGGCCCATGCCTCTTGGATTTGTTATTTGACAAAAAGTGCATCTTTTCCAAAATGGCAAATTTACTTTTTCCATTTAAAGATTAATTCTTTGTGTAATGACTAAATGCATAAAACAATGCTTGAACACAAAGGTTAGGCATTTAATTATTGAGTGTGAAGAGGGTTAGAGGCCTGCAAGCTAACATAAACCATGCTGAGTTGAAAATGCAAAGTGTTATGAGCAAGCTTTGGCCATGAACAAAAGTGAATTTTGCCCAACTTTGCAAATTCGATTCTCCCTAACCACAAGTGTGTTTGATGAGTTCTTGGACAATTTGGAAAGCTTGGAATATGTACTACAATCCATCTTTGTAATGAAAATTGAAACTCCAAGTGGAACCATGTGAAAAATGGCCCAGAAGTTGGACAAAAATCCTGCCTAGAATAGCTCAAAATTTTTCTAAGTTAAAAATGTTTTGCACCCTTGTTCCAAAAATCATAACTTGAGCTACAAGCTTACTTTAAGAAAACATTGTGAATAAAAGTTGTAGATTTTTCCATGGACTATAATTTTCATGTTTTGAGTTTTGTTTGAATTCAATTTCATCTTGGTGAAACAAATGGGACAAAGTTAGGAAAAAATAAGGAAGTTTCATAACTTAGAAAAATTCTAAGTTATGAAATTTTCTCATTTTAAACCCTAATTTGCAAATTTGGATTTCTTGATGAATAAGTGTCTTAATTTGACATGTCTTGATGAAAAATGAATCTTGGCACTTGATTTTGACCCAAAAGTCAAAGTTTGACTTTTCAGTATACAGTCAAATTTTGATCAGTTGACTGGAAAATTCATCTGTCAATCCTGTGCATTTGAGACCTTTTGAACTTATTGAATGGGTCAAAACAATGCCATTGAGTCCTTGAGTCCATATGTGAGCTTGGTTTGCCATTGGTTAGGTCAAACAGTCAAAAATTGCCTTTGTGCAATCAAAACCCTAAAAATGACCATTTTGCCCTTTTGGTGATCTGATCAAATTCATTTTGGAATTATGATCCAAACTTGATCAAATGGTTCATATGAGTTCATAATGTTGATGTGGGTCAAATTACATGAGGTTTGACTATCAATTGGCCACAGTTGACTTTTTCCCCAATACAGCTGATTTCTAGGTCAACTGTCCAATTGACTGGGCCAAGATTGGAATCAAGGCTTGAAACTTGGTATGGATAAACTTGTGAGTCCAACATGAAGCATGAAAGTCACTTTGGGCATTTTAGGTCAAAACATCTTTGTGCAAACTCAAACCCTAATTTGGGTCAACAGTGCAAGGAGGAGTCTTGAGCAGAGCAAACCCTAACTTGATTTTGAGCTCCAAGGGTCTTGTGATGAGAAAAATGTTGATGAAATGAGAGGGCAAATTTTGGGGTACAACAGGCGACTTGGGAAAAAATGGGCATCCCGGTGAATCGAAACCCCGAAAGGGCGGTTCAGGCAAAAATTAGGGATAAAACAAAAAAAAATTGTACACTCGGCAAGTTGAAAACCCGAAAGGGCGACTTGGGCAAAAAAGGGTTTCCCGGTGGATCGAAAACCCGAAAGGGCGGTCCAGGCAAAAGTTAGGGAATTAAAGCGTATGATTATGTCTCGTCGGATCACGTTAAGAACAATCTCTTCACCAACAATCTCCAAGCTTCTGATCAATCCAGTCATCGGCGGACGAAGCAGCGAATGGACAAGATATTCATAGTTGTGAAGGCTATAGCAGAATGGGAATCCCATGGAATTGTTACACATAGCCATCTTTCTTTTGTATAAAATTTTTCAATTTTTACGACAAGATTCTCTTACTAGGATGTCTGTCTCCTTTGTACAAAGATACTCACAAAGTTAAATACAAAGATACTTTAAAGTACAGAAATTTGCTTGTCTTTCTTTTCTTTTTACACTTATGTTTTATTTGAAAACGTCCAATGTTTTGTTAAATAGGCATATGCATTTGAATATAATCACTGCTTACAAATAAAACGAAATTGAGAAAGGATAATTACTGATAGGTTGAAGGTGTAGGAAGATATCTTTATGCCATTCCAGAAGAAATCCCCTACGATACTGTTTACCGTGGTTATTGGTAAACAACCGCTGATCCTCCAAATGGTTACTTATTTGGTTACTCGCAGGATCGATCAGATTGATCCTAGGACATAGGTTGATTTTGAGGTTTTGATTAAGTTGGATAATGGTTAAATGACAAATAAAATAAAGAGGCTTTAAGTAAATTGCATGAAGAAACAGGCTTGGTAAAATAAATAAAGGCTTGAAGTAAAGGATTTCGACAGGGAAAGTAAAGAGGAAAGCAAGTAAAGTTTCTGGAAATTAAATGACTTTGATTAATAAAAGTGGTGTTTCACACATACATTTCTCAACAATTCTTTCTCACACGCTGGGTACTCGAATCTATATGAGTGACTTTGTATATAATTGTGAACACACGCGAGAAACTGCGTGAACTACTACTATTTATACTAAAACATCCCAAGTAACCGTCGGGCAGTTACACTGCTTCGAGATGGTCCCACTTGGCACGTTCTCAACGTTCGACGCTCCAGATCTTTGCACGTTGCACTTGGTAACCGCTGGAAACCGTTTTCCCTCCAAACGCTTGAATTTCAAACCGTTACACTCTGAACCATCGAACATCTTCGTCGAGGAGCATCTTCGACGAGAAACAACTTCGACATCAAAGGCAACCAACTTCTCCCTTGGAAGAAATCTTCTGAGTACATTGCCATCTTTCGATGGGCATTTCGACGGACCTAGCTGGTCGAAAACATCCTTCAGCTTTAATGACTATTAATGAAACAAGGGTGTCGAATTTAAGAGCCAACAAATTGCCCCCCAAGAATGCCTTATTTCGACTCTGAAAGAAAAAGGCATTCTTTGAAATGTCATTCGACACCTGTCTTTTCATTCTTAGTCACAAATTAAATTGTGCACTTTTTGTTGTCTTCTACCAACCACTGACAATCCCAAGAAAAACCATCATTTATCCGTACCTAAGACGTCACCTCAGTACGGCGTGCAGTGTGCCAAATGTCATTTCACAAATTGTCATCATGACAATTCCCAAAAACGAGGGTGCACGCTGCACCCTTCCATTTCTGCAGAACGGCTATAACAACAGGGAGACGCCACGTGTCCCACTACCTTCTGCAACATTAAATGGCATTTAATGTCCTCGAATTTGGGGATTTTCCCCCACTACTATAAATAGCAGTAAGTACCCATTGTGGGACTTTTTACGCTAACTTGCTTTCAGAATTCCCCATTTACATACAAACTCTTGTCAACTTTGTAAACTTCTTGTTTTTCACTTCATCTTCAACCTCGTTACCAACAATGGCATCTGGTTCTTCCAACGCTCCTAACGCCAACACTCCTTCTGGAAATGTCAAACCTAGGGTTTTCGCCACCGCTCCCGTAGTGACTCCCACGGGCCAACGAAGGGTCCCTGAGCCTTTGGACATTGCTGTTCATGACGCTTATTCACGCCACCTTATGATTCTGGTTGGATATTCCAACCAGATCTTTGCTATGTCTGGCCCATTGTACCCATGCATTGCTGAGGCCATGAAGATCAAAAGTTACTTTCCGGTACTTGAGAGACTCAAACCGGTTGGATGCTCCAAGAAAGATGCAGAGGATAATGAAGATCCTGCTAAAGAGAAAATCGACCTCCGTTTCTTCAACAAAGGCGTTAGGGCTTTCAGGTCTGGTCCTAGCCTCACTCCTGATTATAGTGCTTGGCTGGAAAAATGGAGAAACGCCAAGCTTCGATCTGGAAAGACATGGGGATATTCGACCTGGTTATGCTGTCGAAGACAGGTCTTAACTATTCCCCAGAGATGTTGATAGCTTCTTTACTCTTCTGGGACTACACCCATTTCACCTTCCATCTTCCCTGTGGAATGCTGACTCCCACGCTCTTCGACGTGGCCTCCATCACTGGCCTTCGACCCACCGGGGACTACTTCGACCCGGAAGAAATGTCGGAGGATCAGATTGGATTCTCTGCCACAAAACCAACCTACACCACCTTCATCAATCACTACCATAATAAGTCGACAGAGGTTGTGTCGGATGTCGAACATATTGCGTTTCTAGCCTTATGGCTGACACGCTTTGTGTTTTGTTCCAAGTCCTTACAGGTGACCAAGAAGATGGTCACTCTCGCCACTCAACTCCACCATGGCCAAAATATCTGTTTGGCAGAATTGATTTTGGCTAGTCTGTATGAGTCGATTAGCAACGGAGCGACTCTTTTGAAGATCATCGAGAACAGATCCAGTCTACTGCTTGCTGGACCTTTTTGGCTGCTTCAACTGTGGCTCAATGTCACCTTCGAGTCTTTCTTGCCTAAGAAGATTAAAATAAATGAGCAGGCTCCAGAAATAGCAAACAGACGCATCGAAGGAACCAGATTGGCTCTGTTGACTCCAACGGAAGATGGGCTGGAGCTTCAACAAACTTTTACAAACTTCGTTCTGATGTTTTCTAAAAGGAAAGAGTTTGCTTCGACCATGGCTCCGTTTGCTCGACGGAAGGTTGGCCCAGAGTGGTTCACAAGGCCACATCCTAGGACGTCGAGTGGTCCTCAGGTTGACGAACATACAACAATGTGGGAGGCATTCCTCACACCAAGAATAATGCCCCTTCGATTCAGAAGCTCTAAGACTCACTTGAGTCTGATTGCATATCAACCAAACCTGGTGTCTCGCTAGTTTGGTATTATTCAAACACTACCTTCTCCAATTTTTCCAAGGGAGAAGTCTATGTTATACTTCTGCAACGACTACACTGAAGAAGCTGCCGCTAAGCATATCAGCAGATATGCTGGTCGAACAGTTCTTTCGTTGTTTGACTATCAGCTTAACTTTCTTTGCTCACCATCTTTCGAGGAGTGGTGGAAAAGTTACTACGCTGATGAGTTTTTCGACGAGAAGGACTTCGTGGATGAGCTTCAGAAATCTTTTGTCCTTGTCTTGGACAAAATAAAGAAATGTAAGTTCATCCTTCCAAATTACTTTGTCTTTCTCTTTCGACTTCTAGCCTGTTAATTAATTTGTCTACTTTCAGTTGTTCGAAAGCCTGCAGCCAAGAAGGCTGCAGAAGGCCAACAGGGAGGAGGCCCCTTAACAAAACCTCTGCCGCCGGCGAAGACTATAGCGCCGGCGAAGACCACAACAAACCAACAGGGGGAAGGCCCTTCGAAAAAGCCTTCTGCATCGGTAATCAGACTTTCATTATTTTTTCTGGCTTTAATTTTTTGACTCTCGATGCAACTTCTAAATCGAACTCCAATTGGTTTTTTAGGCACCTTCGCCCAAGAAACGGCCAGCACTGACGGTCGAATCCGGGAGCGACGAAGAAGATGATTCTCCCCCTGCTCCTCTAAAAAGGCGAAAGCTGAAGAAGGACGTTCCTCTTCCTGAGGGTCGAACAATTAGAATAAAGGTTGCTGGGAGAAAGCCCAGGCCACCTCCAGTAATCATTGAGGAACCAACGGAAGAGGAATTAAACGTTCTTCTCAATAAACCTGTCGAAAGCGACAATTCCAGCCCTGGGGCTGAAGCTACTTTACAGGTAATCTCTTTGATCCCTTTGTAACTCAGGTGTCGATACCTACGTTCGACTATGTCTCTTTCGAATTTAGAAGATTCTTCTTCTTCTCTTTTCAGGACACCACTGAAAGCTCAGCGCCAAGGACTTCTGAAACACTGGAGTCTGCTGAACTCAGCAGGCCACAAGAAAAAGACTTGGCGAACGATGAAGCCCATACTGAAATAAATGAGGCCAATGCTGAGACAGCAGAAAAACCAGCAGAAGATCCACAAACAGAAGAGCAACAGCCAAAAGAGATTCAGGTGGTGGATCTGTCGGAAGAGAATCGTGACGAAGGGGATCACGGCAACGCTGGCGAAGAGGATCAACGTGCCGCTGGCGAAGGGAACCAAGATGACGCTGGCGAAGGGAACCATGATGACGCTGGTACTGCCGCAGTCCGAGTCGAAGAGATTCAAGTCGAGGAAAATGCTACTCAACAGCCTCAAACCCAAGACAATGCTGTTGCAAAGGCTGTTACCTCAACAAAGCATAGGTCGAAAGAGGACTTAGAACTCTTGAAGCAAACCGATCCTGTTAGCTATCTGAACGCCATCATCGAGAGCAAAAGTTCGTCTGATGCTAGTCAGGAGGTTCCTACTCTGTCGGGGAAGTCCACTGAAACTTCTCCTCTCGATGAGGCTTTGACGAAGGTTAAGGCTCAGTTCTTCAAGAAGGACTTGATGAAAGCTTTGGAGGGGGATCCTACTGCTCCATCGTACTTGAGGGATATTTTGAATGTCGTAGACTTGTTAGTTGTGCCTCCAGAAGTTGCAGGCTTTATCATGGAGTTACACTCCATTATTGATCAAGTCTCAGCAGATTATCGGCGACAAAGGGGCTTTAACAGCCAGCTTGAAGTGTTATATGGCAAAAGCTCTTCTGCATGGACTGCTGTAGCAGAGACAACTTCTCGAATTGCGGAGTTGTCGAAGCAAAAAGCATCTAAACAAGAAGAAGTTGATGCCATTGATCGAGAGAATGCTTCCTTCAGGGCGCAAATCGAAGAAATAGAGGCTAAGATAAATGCCAATACTAAGCGCAAGGAGGAACTTCTCTCGACTGTTCCAGACACCGAAAGTCAAGCTGAGATCACACAAGGCCTAGAATTTGCTGAGAAAGCTCAATCCTTCGACGATCAAATTGCCAAGCTTGCGCAGGTGAATGCTTTGTGCAACAAAAGATTGGAGCTGCAGCAAACAAAATACCTTCGACTCAAGGACTCCATCCCCTTCTGATTGATTCACCCTTTTAACCATATTTTGTAATATGTATTCGACAACATTGCCATTTTGGCTAAATTATAAAAAATTTCCATTTTGGCTTTTTTATGGTTAATTTAGTCGTTACTTGTTATTTTATCTTTATCTCTTGGAGTGTAGGTTTGTACTTTTTCAAATATTTACCATTTACTCTCAAGAGCCTTTTATCTTCACCTAGCTCTTCGACTTCATAGGCTCCACCAGAAAAAGTCTGGATAACTCTGAATGGTCCTTCCCATTTGGGTGACCATTTTCCCATGCTTCGATCCCTTCGGTCCATGGGAAGAATCACCTTCCAAACTAGTTCTTCAGGCGAAAATACCTTAGGTTTCACCTTTTTATTATAAGAGTCTTCTACTCTTTTCTTCTGAAGCCTGAGTAGGTCGAGAGCGCGCAATCTTTCTTCGTCTAAATCCACTAGTTCGTCTAACATCATATTCCAATAAATTTCAGAGGGAATATCATGATGTCTCTGAACCCTTGCAGATTGAAGACAAATTTTTGCTGGCAATACTGCGTCATGGCCAAAAGTTAGCTTGTATGGTGTTGTACCTATGGCTTCTTTTGGGGACGTTCGACAAGCCCACAAAATCTGGTCTAACGTCTTATGCCAATTTTTTGGCTTCTTCCCAACATGCTTTTTTATCAAGCCAATCACTACTTTGTTCGCTGCTTCGACTTGACCATTTGCTTGTGCGTAATAAGGCGTTGATGTTAGGAGTTTGAAACCTGTTTCCTGAGCGAATTCCTGCATCTTTCGACCAGTGAAAACTGATCCTTGATCCGTAGTTATCGTCTCAGGGATTCCATACCTAAAGATAATGTTCTTTTGAATAAATTCAATGACATTTTCTTGGTCTACATTGACTAAAGGGATAGCTTCGATCCACTTAGTAAAATAATCAATGCCTACCAATATATATTTCTGACTCTTTGATGATGCTGGTCGAATCTCTCCAATGAGGTCCAACGCCCATCCTCTAAAGGGCCAAGGTTTTACTATCGAGTGAAGTTCGCTTGCTGGTACATGTTGGATGCCTGTATGGACTTGACATTCTTAGCAACCTTTGGCGAACTCAACACAATCTTTCAGCATAGTGGGCCAGTATAGTCCTTGTCGAAACAACAACCACTTCATCTTATGGCCTGCTTGGTGAGCCCCACATGCTCCAGCGTGCGTAGTCGAAAGGGCTATGTATGCCTCAGTTTCACTTAAGCATTTTAGCAATACCCCTTCAGGCGTCTTCTTATATAACTCATTACCCATGAGTACATAACTCAACGCCCTGTACTTTGTTTTTCGTTCTGTCGAAGCTCCTGGATTTTGAAGATAATCCACAATTGGCTTCCTCCAATCTTGCTCTGATAAATTATCTATGAACGAAATTTCGAAGTTACTTTGATCAGCATATCCTAGTTGTGATTGGTGGATCTGGAACTGACTGTTTAACGCTGGTTCGCGAAATGTCGCGGAAGCAAGAGTCGCCACCGTCTTTTATTTTCTCCAAATGGAAAGGACAAAAGCACAGAAAAATTCCTTAAAGAGATTGCTCTCGGTTCGGGAGGTAGGTTATAGAAAGGGAAGGTGTTAGCACCCATTCTATCCATGGTTATCCATGGGCTCTTAGATACTTGCTCACTTGTGTTTTCAAAAATGGTTCGTTTGCTTTTCAATGTGGGTTTTAAAAAGTTTCTTTGAAAATTTCAGTTCGACTCTTGTGTCAGAGTGTTTGAAAAATTGCTTGGAAAGCTTTTTGAAAGTGTCGGTGTGAAAAGAGTTTTGATTTGATTTGTTTTTGAATTAGAGCAAGTATCTATGAGTCATCTACCTACCCTAAGGAATTAGGCTGTGTAGAAGTCCTTAAGGTAGTGCCATCCCACCATTGAGAGGTAGGTAGCACCACCGTTGGAGGTGTTCGGGTCAATTCGAGGTTCGGGACGTGGTGATCACCAGAGCAATGGGAAGATACCTTAGAAGCTACCCTCATGCCAGGTTCCCGGATCATGAGGACTTACTAAGACATCCTCTACTCGACGATCACCTTTCGAGGCAAGGCAACAGTGAGGCGTACCCTAGGGGTGGTGTGTGCGAATTGTGTGTCGTTTTCATTTGTATTTGTCTTGTCATGTCATTGGTGTTCTACGCTTGTTTTTATTATGGCCATTCATTCTTGCATGCTTTGTTTAACAGTTAAAAGATTTGCGGGAAAAATAAATCTAAAGCTATTACAAATGGCGCGGGTCCACATCGCCAAAATTAAACCGGACCCGATTTGACGGAAAATAAAGAAATTAAAAGTGCGAGATGTAATTACAAGGCTTCGGGAGAGGTACATAATTATTTAAACGAAATAAAATAAATATGCGAAATTAAGAAATTAAGAACATGGGCGTTGGACCCTTTTGCACAATTAAAATTAATGAGGAATTAAAATTAATTAAGAAAAGAAATTGTTTTTGTTTTTTTGGTATTTTTAGGATTTAAGATTTAATAGAAAAAGAATTAATTAAAACTAAAATAAAATGTTAAACCTAGTTCTAATTATTTTTTAAGTTATTAAGAAAAATATTGGAGTTTTTTAACCTAAATGAAACCCTAATTTATTTTACAAGTTTTTATGCATATTTAATTATAAAAGTAAATAAAATAATATTATGGTAAAAAAGGAAAAAATTAAAAAGGAATAAAAATTAATTAAACCTAATTCTATATTTTTGTATTTTTGTTATTAAAAGAATTAAAATTAAAACCCTAATCTAAATTAATTTATTTACATGCAATTTGTTTATGAAAATAATTAAAACAAAATATTTATTATATTTTTATCTTTTCTGATTTTTATGATGTTTTTTTATATTTTGTAAACATAATTAATTAAATTAAAATAATAAAGAAAATAACATAATAGTAAAATATAAGAAAAATTAGAAAATTGCAAACCAGGGGGAGGTGGAAGTCCCCAAAGTGGAGGTATGCTTTAGAAATCCAGGCCCACTAAGACATGGGTCCATTTGACTTTCCAGGTAGTGTGTAGCAACGTTGACCTGAGTTTATGGTATGCTTTCAATCTACGCCCTTGACTGGATCTTAGTGTGCACGTGGATGACTGGATGATGAAGGAACATGATGCGCCTGCAGCCTTGAAGCACATGGGAATTGCTATGGAAAAATAATATGGAAATTATACAGACCTGGGGCTCGAACCCAGGTCTTGGACATTGCAAAGGTGTATACCTGCCACTGAAGCGCTTCAACGTATTTGATATATAAATAAACAACAATTAATAAAAAAAGAAAGGAAAAACGTTAGTGGGTCCGCGCGCCAATTTTCAAACAGACCAACCACTCCTTGCCACGACTCCATCTTCTTCGTGTGTTTTTTTATTTTTCTGAAACAAGAACATTAAGCAACGGTTTTAAATTTGTTCCCTTAGGTCAGCTATGGGAAAATAGCGATTAGCTCTCAAGTGGTCATAAATTGGGCGCGAGCATGTTGTTTTCTTCATCCAGACCTGCTGAATCCAATGATGGTGGTCTTGAGTCCTAATTTTTTCTCTTTGCAAAAGCCCTAATTTCCAACCCTGTAAACCCTAGAAATTGAACATGGCGAAATCTCGTATACAGCATAATAATTCAATTAAACATAATGGTTAGCTTTAAAACATCACCAGGAACATGAATCTATGAATAAAATGCTGTAAAAATGCTTAAATCATGATGCACGATTATGAGTTTTTCTCTTCACAGTTCATGTTCGTTTTACCAATTCTTAGCGTGTTGATGGATGTTTGTGATTGGAATGTGTTCAGGGAACCTTGAGGAAGCTATTGGAATAGTTTTTGTGTCTTGAATCGCCTTGTAACAATGATTTCAGAATTGAGTTCTTAGAGAAAAAATTCAAGTTTTTAGAGAACTTTTCTGCGCAGCTTTGTGTGTGTATTAGCATTAGGTTTTCACTCAGGCTTATGTACTGAATAGATTAGGTTAACAAAATTGATCCAAATATCTTTCATTCATGGATTTGGAGATTTGATTTTTCACCATTATGTTTTCAATCTTTTCCATGTGCTCTTGTATCAATTATGCTCAAATCAAATCAAATCTTCCTATTTTTGAATGTGCACGAAATATTGAGGGCAAAACATGCATGAAAAGATTTATTAGGTCAAGTTATATATTTTTCACATATTTAAATGATTTAAATGAATTAATATAAATAAAAATTCAAATAAATAAATAAAAAATGAGAAAATACTTCCCTTTGGGCCAAGTGGTCGTGCATATGCTTAGAATGATGAATCATGGAAGAAAAATGGGCCCATTAGCAATTTTAGGTCATTTGGATCAAAGTTGACTTTTCAAAATATCCAAAAATTTCCCAACTTCCACAAGGCATAACTTGCTCAATTTTTAAGCTTTTCTCATGTTCTTGGACATTTTGGAAAGGTCTTTGAGTCCTCTAACCAATGTATTTGGTCCCATGTCATTTTGATTTACCAATCTCAAGTTATGGCCCTTGACTTAAAGTCCCTTTTTGTTGACTTTTGAAAATGACCTATAATGTTGAAATTGATAACTTTTTGTGAGAGCATTTGTTGGACTTGAAGTATGAAGATGAGTTGTAGGAAATGTCTTTCTATTCAAAATGAGCTTTGGATGGAATTTTTCTGACAATCCATGTGAAAGTTATGCCCTGGTCAATTTCAGTTGACTTTTTCAGCTGTCCAAATAAGGAAACTTTTGCATCTTGATGATTTTCTGAGCCAAATTTTGAGAATCATGATCAAGCATTGATCAAATGATGTTTGTGGCTTCAAAATGATATGTTGACCAAAAATTTGAACTTTTGACTGTCAAATGACCATTTTGCCCCTACAGTTGACTGTAGTGCAATTTAGGGTTTTGACTGTGCAATTTTGAGCTGAATGCCTTGAAACTTGATATGAGGATACTTGACCATATTTGTAGGCATATGAGACTTGATTGGTCCTTTGAAAACTTCATTTTCTTGCTTAGAACACAAACCCTAGTTTTGACTGTATAGGAGACAGTTGGACTGTGCAACCCTTGGGGAATTTTGTGACTTGGCTTGGCAATTTCTTGAAGAATATGGGAGGGCAAATTTTGGGGTACAACAGTTGCCCCTGTTCAATCTTCTTAGACCTGAGGATGCAGATTGGCTGACGTGCCTTTCGTAATCCGAGGGTAGAATATGATTGGACACTAGAGTGCCCAGAAATTTGCGCTCACATGTTAGCGGTGTGATGGGAATGGGCTTATAGATGCCATTTGGAGATTGCTGGATAGGATGATGGGCTTATAGATGCCATCTGAATGCTGATCGCGTAGGAAATTCCTTGGCGAGAACCTGCATACCTGTAAAACAGAAAATGAGTACCTGACACGTTGCAGGAGCTGGTTTTCAGATGCTTGGTATAGATGTGTCCTGACTGGTTACAGGAGTTGAGTCTGGAGCTTCAAACGGCGATGAATGAACCAGGGATGGTTACTGCTTTAGCATGAATGGTAAGAGAACCTTGGGCGACTTTAACTTCAACAACGCTCGTTGAGAAAAATCTTGGGTGTCTTCTACTGGGATAAGAATCAGGGAGATCTTAGGGTCGATCTGACTGAACCAGAGAAGGCCTTTGACTGGATAAGCATCAGGAAAATCTTAGGGTCGATTTAACTGAACCGGACAAGGTCTTGAAATATCTTCAACTGGATAAGCATCAGGGAGATCTTAGGGTCGATCTGACTGAACCAGAGAAGGCCTTTGACTGGATAAGCATCAGGAAAATCTTAGGGTCGATTTAACTGAACCGGACAAGGTCTTGAAATGTCTTCAACTGGATAAGCATCAGGGAGATCTTAGGGTCGATCTGACTGAACCAGAGAAGGCCTTTGACTGGATAAGCATCAGGAAAATCTTAGGGTCGATTTAACTGAACCGGACAAGGTCTTGAAATATCTTCAACTGGATAAGCATCAGGGAGATCTTAGGGTCGATCTGACTGAACCAGAGAAGGCCTTTGACTGGATAAGCATCAGGAAAATCTTAGGGTCGATTTAACTGAACCGGTCTAGGTCTTGAAATATCTTCAACTGGATAAGCATCAGGGAGATCTTAGGGTCGATCTGACTGAACCAGAGAAGGCCTTTGACTGGATAAGCATCAGGAAAATCTTAGGGTCGATTTAACTGAACCGGTCTAGGTCTTGAAATGTAGCTTGAGAACTTAACTGGATCTTTCCTGAAAGGTAAAGGTCAGTCATATGCAATGCATGATATGGATCAAGCAATGATGTTCTCAACATAAATGAGATTCGTATGATATGATGCGTCTATGCATGCTATAATGATGTATGTGATGTTTCATGTATGTTTTTGTTTAGGAAAGTGAATCCTTGAAGGGTGCCGGGAAGTCGTATCCTGGGCTGATGTTGAGGAGTAGACTTTGCTTCCGCTGGGGATGATAACTGCAAGAATACCGGTAGAAGAAGATGACTCCGTTGCGGAATAAACTTGGCAAATGGGGGATTCTGCGGGGAGAAAAGATACTCTAGCGACCATGCTGGGAAGCAGTACTCTGTGGGAAGAGGGATGCCTTGCTGAGTGTAGATAATAGTTTGCTGGGGATAGGAAGACTTTGTCGACGACGATCTTTCCATGGCTTTTAGCTGAGGATAACCCAGTTATATCCTGTTGAGGAAATAACTCTTTAAAATAAAGCCGGATGACGTGTTCGTGCTCTGCGAAGATAAGCTTCCAGAATCTACTGGGGATAAGCTTACTGCTTGGGAAGATGAATTCCAATTTTCCTGGGGAAACTGGATTGGACTCTTTTGGGGAAGTTTTGATATGCTGGGGAAGTGATCCCTTTGAATGTTGGTATACCGCCGGGGAACAATCTTTAGGCCAAGACTGCCGGGGATGCTTGTTAGGAATATATGCATACTGCTGGGGAATGTTGAGCTCTACGGGAGGGTACCCAACTTCCTTGAGATTTGATGATTTTGCTTGGAGAGGAATATACTGTTTTGCTGAACCACTCTCTGGGGAATTAAGGTATCTAGTTATGTTCTTTAGCTGAACCTACCTTGGTACCTTGGAGGATAGAACAATTGGACTGCTCAGACAAATCTTTATTGCCCCTGTTTCTAGTGTCACCTGCAATTAATTCCTTGGTTTCGTATGCAAATATTTATGAGTTAGCAAATTATTGTCAATGCATATATCACAAATTGAACCTTGGACGTTCTTCGCAAAACAAAACAGAAAAAGCAAAAACACTTGGCACGTTTAACTGAAAATGTATTTGTATTGATTTTTGAATGGCCTGTGAATAGGCGTTTTGTGTACAAGAGGCTGACGTCCTAGTAAGAGGAACACCGCCGAACAAAAGACTTTATACAAGTTTTGTACAAAAAGAAAATAAAACAGCTGTGTGAAATATGACCCCACTGGGTTTCAACTCTGCTATTGCCTTTATAACTCCGAGCGTCTCATCACTTGATGACCTTGGTTGAAGGTGAAGCTGACTGATCGGTGCCGTCTGAACTTGATGTAGATACCGGATTCTGGATGCAAAGTGATCAATGAGACATAGTATTACGCTTTTATCCCTAATTTTTGCCTGGACCGCCCTTTCGGGTTTTCAGTCCACCGGGATACCCATTTTTGCCCAAGCCGCCTTTTCAGGTTTTCGACTTGCCGGGTGTACAAATTTTTTTCATTTCATCCCTTCATTTTGCCCGAACCCTTTTGGTTCGACGGGAAGCCCTAATTTTTGCCTAGGCATGTCAGCCTAGCGGGTCTTTGTTCATGCGTAGTATTTTTTTACTATGTCTGCATTGGCGGGGTGAGGAAGGTCGTCGCCATCCATATTGGTTAGAATCATGGCTCCTCCTAAGAACACATGCTTAACCACAAATGGCCCTTCGTATGTAGGGGTCCATTTGCCCCTTGGATCACTCTGAGGAAGGATGATTCTCTTGATTACCAGATCCCCAACTTGATATTCCTGTGGTCTGACCTTTTTGTTAAATGCCCTGATCATCCGTTTTTGATACGTCTGACCATGACAGATAGCAGCAAGTCTCTTTTCATCAATGAGGTTGAGTTGATCAAGTCGTGTCTGGATCCAATCATCTTCGTTCAGATTTGCATCCTTCATTATCCGGAGAGAGGGAATTTGTACTTCGATCGGCAAGACTGCCTCCATGCCATAAACCAGAGAGAAAGGAGTTGCCCCGGTTGACGTCCTAGCTGAAGTACGGTACCCATGTAGAGCGAACGGTAACATCTCGTGCCAATCTTTGTAGGTCACTGTCATCTTCTGCACGATTTTCTTGATGTTCTTATTTGCTGCTTCTACAGCGCCATTCATCTTCGGTCTGTAAGGAGAAGAATTGTGGTGTTGTATCTTGAACTATTCACAGAGCTCAGCGATCATCTTGTTGTTCAAATTGGTACCGTTGTCTGTAATAATTCGCTCAGGGACGCCGTATCGACAGATCAGGTTGTGCCGAATGAACCGTGCCACAACAGTCTTGGTTACCGTGGCATAGGATGCTGCTTTGACCCACTTCGTGAAATAATCAATCGCTACTAGGATGAAGCGATGTCCATTGGATGCCGTCGGTCTAATCTCGCCGATCATATCTATGCCCCACATTGCAAACGGCCAAGGCGCAGTCAGAACATTCAGGGGAACCGGAGGAACATGCACCTTGTCTGCATAAATCTGGCATTTGTGGCATGTCCTGGAATGTTGGTAACAGTCAGCTTCCATTGTGGACCAGTAATATCCTGCCCGTAGGATCTTCTTAGCCATAGTGTGTCCACTGGAATGTGTACCAAAGGTCCCTTCATGCAGCTCTTCCATAATCCTTTCTGCTTCAGTCTTATCCACACAACGCAGTAAGGTTGAATCATGGTTTCGCTTGTACAAGATGCCGTTGCTAAGGAAGAACTTTGCTGCGAACCTCCTCAGGAATTTCTTATCGTTGACAGAGGCACCTTCAGGGTATTCCTGAGCTTCTAGGTATCTCTTCACCTCATGGTACCAAGGCTTCTCAGTCACCAATTCAGTTTCGAGATCACAACAGTATGCCGGTTCGTCCAGTTTCCAGATGATGATCCGGGGAGCCTCATTGTCCCATTTGACCTTGAACATAGAAGACATTGTAGCTAACGCGTCCGCTAACTGATTCTCTTCTCTTGGGAAATGCTCAAAGGTTATCTCCGTGAAGTGGGGGATCAGGGTCAACACACATTCTCTGTAAGGAATCAGGTTTGGATGTTTCGTATCCCACTCTCCTTTGATCTGATTGATCACAAGAGCGGAATCTCCGAAGACACTTAGAAATTTGATCCTTAGGTCGATCGCAGCTTGAAGACCCATGATGCACGCCTCATACTCCGCCATGTTGTTGGTACAGTTGAAACATAGCCGGGAAGTGAGTGGAGTATGAGTACCTTGGGGAGATATGATGATGGCGCCGATACCGTTACCCAAAGCATTGGAGGCTCCGTCAAAGTGCATAGACCATCGGGATCCTGGTTCAGGTCCTTCATCCGGTCCAGGTACTTCACAATCAGTTACTATCATAATGCTTTCATCCGGAAACTCAAAGTTCATTGACTGATAGTCATCTACAGCTTGATGTGCTAAGTGGTCTGCCAATACACTTCCCTTGATGGCTTTCTGGGTCGTACACTGAATGTCGTATTCCGTCAAGATCATTTGCCATCTTGCAATTCTCCCAGACAGAGCAGGCTTTTCGAATATGTACTTTATAGGATCCATCTTTGAGATCAACAAGGTAGTGTGAGTCAGCATATACTATCTCAGCCGGCGAGCAGCCCATACCAAAGCGCAGCAAGTTTTCTCAAGCAGTGAGTATCGGGTCTCACAGTCGGTAAACTTTTTGCTAAGGTAATAAATGGCGTGCTCTTTTCGGCCAGACTCATCATGCTGCCCCAGCACACACCCCATTGAATTGTCAAGAACTGTCAGGTATAGTATCAGAGGTCTCCCTTCAACCAGTGGCATAAGGATAGGTGGTTCTTGGAGATACTCTTTGATTTTGTCAAACGCAGCCTGACATTCATCGTTCCAACGTACCACCTGATCTTTCTTCAGCAGCTTGAAGATTGGTTCACAGGTAGCAGTCAGATGTGAGATGAATCGAGCGATATAATTCAGGCGTCCTAAAAAGCCTCTGACTTCCTTTTCTGTCTTAGGAACTGGCATCTCTTGAATAGTTTTGACCTTAGCAGGGTCCACTTGAATACCTTTATCACTGACCACGAAGCCTAACAATTTTCCAGATCTTACCCCGAAGGTGCACTTGTTCGGGTTCAATCTTAGCTTGTACAGTTTCAACCGGTCAAACAACTTCTGCAGATGATCTAGATGCTCTTCCTCAGTCTGGGACCTAGCGATCATGTCGTCAACATACACCTCTATCTCGTGATGGATCATGTCATGAAATAAAGCAACCATGGCTCGTTGGTAGGTTGCCCCAGCGTTCTTTAATCCAAAAGGCATGACCTTGTAGCAGAAGGTGCCCCACTGAGTAACAAATGTAGTCTTTTCCATGTCTTCAGGTGCCATCTTAATCTGATTGTAACCTGAAAAGCCATCCATGAAAGAGAATACTTTATGCTGAGTTGTATTATCAACAAGGACATCAATGTGAGGTAAGGGGAAGTCATCTTTGGGGCTGGCCCTGTTCAGATCCCTGTAATCGACACACATTCTGACCTTACCATCCTTTTTAGGTACCGGCACCACATTAGCAACCCACTGAGGGTAAGAAGTCACTGCAAGGAACCCAGCATCAAACTGTTTCATAACCTCGGCCTTAATCTTCTCGGACATCTCTGGACGCATCCGACGGACCTTCTGCTTAACTGGAGGGCAGTCTTCCTTAGTTGGCAAATGATGGACCACAATATCGGTATCCAACCCTGGCATGTCTTCGTAGGACCAGGCAAAGATCTCCATATAATCATGTAACATCTTGGTTAACTGTTGCTTCACGCTGAGCTCTAGGTTGGCACCAATCTTTACCTCTTTCCTGTCTGCCTCAGTACCCAGGTTTATTGTTTCTACTGGCTCTTCATGGGGTTGAATTGCCCTCTCTTCCTGAAGCAACAGTCTTGCAAGCTCGCCAGGCACTTCGCAATTATCTTCACCTTCGTCTTCGGCTAAGTTGATCGGATTTTCGAAGTCATAATTGGCAGTAGCAGGGTTGTTATCAGTGAGATCCAGAGTGGATTGGAACCTGTATGAGTGAGTGTGTGTGTAAATACAGCTGTTTTTGAAAATTATGTAAAGGAGAAGAAAGACAGAAAAGGAGCACAATATTTGCAATGCGAAAAACGTCCAAGATTTTCATTCATGATATATGAAATGACAGTTTGTATGCCCTCACAAATAGAACCACGGTGCCTCGGGTAAGACACCGGGCCATAGAGTTTATCATTGTTTACTACAAAATAACGAAACAAAGAAATTTATTACTGCGTCACAAAGGTAACAGGGGTATGGTCTTTAGAAATCCAGTTGTTCAATCCGCCTTCGGTCGTCGGATAGATCCAGCTGTTGAATTCAGCTTCGTCCACTTCATGGTCTTCCTCAACAGCATTTACTCCATGAGCAGGTAGGGGAGCTGTCACCACATTAGGCTTCTCAGATGCCTCAAACTGTACCTCCTGGGCGTCAATAAGGTCTTGCAGCTTGTTCTTTAATGCCCAACAGTCATCGGTAGAGTGCCCCGGGCTATCTGAATGGTAAGCACAACGAGCATTCGGGTTGTACTTAGGAGATGCAGTATTTGGGAACTTCGGCGCCTCCCTGACAGTCACTAAATTGGTTGAGAGCAACTGTGGCAGGATCTGCGACAAAGTCATGCTTAAGCGGGTGAATTCCCTCCGGGGTCTTTCAACCTTCTGAGGATTGTTTGGCCGGGGAGCGGCAGCAGGCTTAGCAATCATTACCGCACTGACAGATTGGCGGTGCTCATGTCTCTCTGATTTCCTGGAACCATATACGGCACTAGACTCCTTCTTGAAGGGCTTCTTTTCAGAACTAGATGATGCACCCTTCGGAATTTTTCCAGACTTTAACCCAGCTTCAATCCTTTCTCCAGTTAGAATCAAATCGGTGAACCCAGCAGAAGAATTCCCAATGAGATGGTTGAAAAATGGCCCCGATAGGGTCCCCAAGAACATGTTTACCAACTCCCGATCAGTCAATGGTGGCTGCACCCTGCCAGCCAGGTCTCTCCACTTCTGAGCGTACTCCTTAAAACCTTCGCTTGCACCTAACGACATACCCTGAAGCTGGGTACGTGTGGGGGCAAGGTCGGCATTATATTGATACTGCTTGTAGAAAGCAGTAGCCAACTCCTCCCAGTTACGAACCTTGGTCCCATCCAGCTGATAGAACCATTCGAGATGAGTCCCTGAAAGACTCTCCTGGAAGAAGTGGATCCATAAATTCTTATCCGCAGAGTACGGCTGAATTTTCCGAACATAGGACCTTAAATGCAGCTTGGGACAAGACGCCCCGTCATACTTAGAGAAGGATGGTGCTTTGAACTTGTGAGGGATAATCACACCAGTTGACAAACCCAGATCTCCGAAATCCAGCCCAGGTGCCTGTTGAACCTCCATAGCCTTCAATCTGTCCTCCAATTGCTTATATCTGTCGTCTGCAGGAGGGTACTGCTCTTCATCAAAATCGGTCTCGTTGTCAGAGACTACCGGACTAGGGACCTTTACTTCTGCCTGAGAAGGACTCTTGCCAACAGAAGAACCAGCCTCTTCATGTTGCAGAGTATTGCCAAACCTTCGGCCCGAGTTGAACAGAACAGTTCTTCTCTTCTTCTTCTTCTTCTCCTTCTTCAGGAGCATAGCCTTCAGTTCTTCTTGGCCTTGAGCCAGACCCTTGATTAATTCCTGGAATTGTGCATTCTGCACCTGAAGAGCCTTGATTGATGTCTCAGTTGATGCAGATTCGGGATTCATGATGCTGAAATAAACAGCGAAGAACTGTAAGCAACCTGAAAAAGGGGAAAAACCTGCTATGCACATGATGAATGAGATGTGGTTATGCAATGCATTCAAGGGTTCGAAAATTCAACTTTGTTGTAGACAAAAAGGAACACACGTTATCATTAAAGAAATCATTGTTTAATACATCAAAGCCTCATGGGCAAAAGTACAAAAATCAAGCCAATCCCAGAATACACTGCGCATCCTCTTTGGAGCTATGTAAGTGTTGAGATTCCTCTCCTCATGCAACAGGCGGGTGAGTTCCAAGACCTTCTTTTCACTGGCATGTAGACTAGTCTCAAGAGAATTCCTTTCCTCCTTAAGCTGGATCCAGCTCTTCTGCATCTCTTCCCAGGATATGGGCATATCAGGGTGCTGAATAGTGTAGGACACTTCCCCTTCCAAGACTGGTTCTTTGATTACTGGGAGCATATGAGGATAAGGCATCACTAACTTCTGGGAGCGGACGCGTACCCACTTGAGATAAGGTTCCAATGGGATGGAGTTCCTGTGCCCCAGTGTCTTGCTGTCTATCCTACTTGGCATCCTCCAAGCTCTGATAAATCTCTGGCGAAGTCCTTGAGTATCATTGTCGAAGTCAAAAACTATGTCAGGAATTAACATGTCATGAGGACCATCCCTCCGAGCATAACCAAACTGTCTCCAAGCCAGGCATGGGCTATAAGTAATGCCTCCTCTGATTCCAAGTAAAGGAACATTAGGGTACTCCCCGCAACGATCAATGATAGTGACATCCTCTCTGGACCTAGGGCACCAATGTATATCTGCATGCGTAAGAGTCATCAACCGTTGTGACCATCTCAAACCCCGCTCATTCTTCAAGACTGATTGTGGAAGGTGCGAAATAAACCACCTTCCCAGGAGAGGAGTGCAACACATAAGGACACCTCTTTTTCTCATGGTTCGAGTGTAACATGAGTGAAGGATGTCCCCCAGCAACGTAGGTATAGGATTCCTGGACATAAAGATCTGAACAGCACTGATATCAATAAGCTGATCTGGATTAGGGAACAACACCAAACCATAGACAAGGAGGGCCACAACCTCTTCAAAAGCTTGCAAGTCAAGGGAGTTCCAACATTCATGGGCCTTTTCAAAAAGAAACCTGGCTAAGAACCCTTTGATACCACTTCTAACTTCCCAATGTCCCTTGAGGTCAGATGACTGTAGGTGCAAGGCTTTAGCAATCTCTTCAAGCTTAGGTTCCTTTTCTGTACCGTTGAAGGGTAGCTAATCAAGGATAGGGATCTTCAGGAGCCGGGAGAACTCCTCCAATGTAGGTACCAACTGATAGTCCAAGAAGGTAAAACAGTGATGCAGAGGGTCAAAGAACTGGAACAGGACCTTTATCATATCTTCCTCAATGTTGGTGTTGACCAAGCTGAGGAGGCTTCCATGTCTTTCACTGAATGAAGAGTTCTCGGGAATCCTGGATATAAGCTCCTTAAGCTGAGGAGGGATCCTTACAAGACTGATTTGAATTGTCTTTCTACGAACAGTTTCCATGTCCTACAAAACAAGAACAAAGATGAAAATTCGAACCCCTGAAATGGTTAGTCAATGCATATAATGCTGGATGATGTCATGATGCTATGATTAAACACACCACAGATATTTACAAAGACGAACATGTAAGGCACACAAGGCACACAAGACAAGCCCTTAAGGTTTAAGGCCAGCATGGGGTCTGGGTAGTACCCTCTTGGAGTTGGTGGGTTCAACCTGTCCTAATCAAAGTAACCGGGTTCTAGGGTTCCCAACATCACGGGATTGCTTTCATTGTTCATCGTTTCGATTTAGCCACTGAACTGGCGACCGAAATATTCCAGGAAAGCAACCCTCAATTGAGTGTAGTATCGAGTATCAACCAACCTCGGAATGCACCAAAGTCAGATATCTCACTACCCTAAAGAGGCCAAGATAGTTCAATTAAGGTTCCTAAGGTCTGTTGATGCTTCACGACACCACACGGAGGCCCCGTACTATCCTTGACTGAACTCAAGGGTTACCGGTACACACCAAAGTGCCACATCAACGTAGCAGACTGTTTCAACCATGTCGGTATACCCCACACAGTTCCCTCACAGCCTTGTTGCTACTTTCTAAGAAGGTATCCCCAGATCCGGGTTAGGATCTATAGAACTCCCAAGACAGTCCCACAATTTAAAGCAAACAAGGAAAGCAATTGAAAACACAGTTATGAACTAACCCTAAGGTACACCTCACTTTAAGTTAAATCCCCAGCAGAGTCGCCAGTTCTGTGATCGGTGGATCTGGAACTGACTGTTTAACGCTGGTTCGCGAAATGTCGCGGAAGCAAGAGTCGCCACCGTCTTTTATTTTCTCCAAATGGAAAGGACAAAAGCACAGAAAAATTCCTTAAAGAGATTGCTCTCGGTTCGGGAGGTAGGTTATAGAAAGGGAAGGTGTTAGCACCCTTTCTATCCATGGTTATCCATGGGCTCTTAGATACTTGCTCACTTGTGTTTTCAAAAATGGTTCGTTTGCTTTTCAATGTGGGTTTTAAAAAGTTTCTTTGAAAATTTCAGTTCGACTCTTGTGTCAGAGTGTTTGAAAAATTGCTTGGAAAGCTTTTTGAAAGTGTCGGTGTGAAAAGAGTTTTGATTTGATTTGTTTTTGAATTAGAGCAAGTATCTATGAGTCATCTACCTACCCTAAGGAATTAGGCTGTGTAGAAGTCCTTAAGGTAGTGCCATCCCACCATTGAGAGGTAGGTAGCACCACCGTTGGAGGTGTTCGGGTCAATTCGAGGTTCGGGACGTGGTGATCACCAGAGCAATGGGAAGATACCTTAGAAGCTACCCTCATGCCAGGTTCCCGGATCATGAGGACTTACTAAGACATCCTCTACTCGACGATCACCTTTCGAGGCAAGTCAACAGTGAGGCGTACCCTAGGGGTGGTGTGTGCGAATTGTGTGTCGTTTTCATTTGTATTTGTCTTGTCATGTCATTGGTGTTCTACGCTTGTTTTTATTATGGCCATTCATTCTTGCATGCTTTGTTTAACAGTTAAAAGATTTGCGGGAAAAATAAATCTAAAGCTATTACAAATGGCGCGGGTCCACATCGCCAAAATTAAACCGGACCCGATTTGACGGAAAATAAAGAAATTAAAAGTGCGAGATGTAATTACAAGGCTTCGGGAGAGGTACATAATTATTTAAACGAAATAAAATAAATATGCGAAATTAAGAAATTAAGAACATGGGCGTTGGACCCTTTTGCACAATTAAAATTAATGAGGAATTAAAATTAATTAAGAAAAGAAATTGTTTTTGTTTTTTTGGTATTTTTAGGATTTAAGATTTAATAGAAAAAGAATTAATTAAAACTAAAATAAAATGTTAAACCTAGTTCTAATTATTTTTTAAGTTATTAAGAAAAATATTGGAGTTTTTTAACCTAAATGAAACCCTAATTTATTTTACAAGTTTTTATGCATATTTAATTATAAAAGTAAATAAAATAATATTATGGTAAAAAAGGAAAAAATTAAAAAGGAATAAAAATTAATTAAACCTAATTCTATATTTTTGTATTTTTGTTATTAAAAGAATTAAAATTAAAACCCTAATCTAAATTAATTTATTTACATGCAATTTGTTTATGAAAATAATTAAAACAAAATATTTATTATATTTTTATCTTTTCTGATTTTTATGATGTTTTTTTATATTTTGTAAACATAATTAATTAAATTAAAATAATAAAGAAAATAACATAATAGTAAAATATAAGAAAAATTAGAAAATTGCAAACCAGGGGGAGGTGGAAGTCCCCAAAGTGGAGGTATGCTTTAGAAATCCAGGCCCACTAAGACATGGGTCCATTTGACTTTCCAGGTAGCGTGTAGCAACGTTGACCTGAGTTTATGGTATGCTTTCAATCTACGCCCTTGACTGGATCTTAGTGTGCACGTGGATGACTGGATGATGAAGGAACATGATGCGCCTGCAGCCTTGAAGCACATGGGAATTGCTATGGAAAAATAATATGGAAATTATACAGACCTGGGGCTCGAACCCAGGTCTTGGACATTGCAAAGGTGTATACCTGCCACTGAAGCTCTTCAACGTATTTGATATATAAATAATCAACAATTAATAAAAAAAGAAAGGAAAAACGTTAGTGGGTCCGCGCGCCAATTTTCAAACAGACCAACCACTCCTTGCCACGACTCCATCTTCTTCGTGTGTTTTTTTATTTTTCTGAAATAAGAACATTAAGCAACGGTTTTAAATTTGTTCCCTTAGGTCAGCTATGGGAAAATAGCGATTAGCTCTCAAGTGGTCATAAATTGGGCGCGAGCATGTTGTTTTCTTCATCCAGACCTGCTGAATCCAATGATGGTGGTCTTGAGTCCTAATTTTTTCTCTTTGCAAAAGCCCTAATTTCCAACCCTGTAAACCCTAGAAATTGAACATGGCGAAATCTCGTATACAGCATAATAATTCAATTAAACATAATGGTTAGCTTTAAAACATCACCAGGAACATGAATCTATGAATAAAATGCTGTAAAAATGCTTAAATCATGATGCACGATTATGAGTTTTTCTCTTCACAGTTCATGTTCGTTTTACCAATTCTTAGCGTGTTGATGGATGTTTGTGATTGGAATGTGTTCAGGGAACCTTGAGGAAGCTATTGGAATAGTTTTTGTGTCTTGAATCGCCTTGTAACAATGATTTCAGAATTGAGTTCTTAGAGAAAAAATTCAAGTTTTTAGAGAACTTTTCTGCGCAGCTTTGTGTGTGTATTAGCATTAGGTTTTCACTCAGGCTTATGTACTGAATAGATTAGGTTAACAAAATTGATCCAAATATCTTTCATTCATGGATTTGGAGATTTGATTTTTCACCATTATGTTTTCAATCTTTTCCATGTGCTCTTGTATCAATTATGCTCAAATCAAATCAAATCTTCCTATTTTTGAATGTGCACGAAATATTGAGGGCAAAACATGCATGAAAAGATTTATTAGGTCAAGTTATATATTTTTCACATATTTAAATGATTTAAATGAATTAATATAAATAAAAATTCAAATAAATAAATAAAAAATGAGAAAATACTTCCCTTTGGGCCAAGTGGTCGTGCATATGCTTAGAATGATGAATCATGGAAGAAAAATGGGCCCATTAGCAATTTTAGGTCATTTGGATCAAAGTTGACTTTTCAAAATATCCAAAAAATTCCCAACTTCCACAAGGCATAACTTGCTCAATGTTTAAGCTTTTCTCATGTTCTTGGACATTTTGGAAAGGTCTTTGAGTCCTCTAACCAATGTCTTTGGTCCCATGTCATTTTGATTTACCAATCTCAAGTTATGGCCCTTGACTTAAAGTCCCTTTTTGTTGACTTTTGAAAATGACCTATAATGTTGAAATTGATAACTTTTTGTGAGAGCATTTCTTGGACTTGAAGTATGAAGATGAGTTTTAGGAAATGTCTTTCTCTTCAAAATGAGCTTTGGATGGAATTTTTCTGACAATCCATGTGAAAGTTATGCCCTGGTCAATTTCAGTTGACTTTTTCAGCTGTCCAAATAAGGAAACTTTTGCATCTTGATGATTTTCTGAGCCAAATTTTGAGAATCATGATCAAGAATTGATCAAATGATGTTTGTGGCTTCAAAATGATATGTTGACCAAAAATTTGAACTTTTGACTGTCAAATGACCATTTTGCCCCTACAGTTGACTGTAGTGCAATTTAGGGTTTTGACTGTGCAATTTTGAGCTGAATGCCTTGAAACTTGATATGAGGATACTTGACCATATTTGTAGGCATATGAGACTTGATTGGTCCTTTGAAAACTTCATTTTCTTGCTTAGAACACAAACCCTAGTTTTGACTGTATAGGAGACAGTTGGACTGTGCAACCCTTGGGGAATTTTGTGACTTGGCTTGGCAATTTCTTGAAGAATATGGGAGGGAAAATTTTGGGGTACAACACTAGTCTTGTCGATTCCAAGTCTGTTGGTGATAGACAAGTTGCTTTTATCTTTTCTCGAACTTCGATTTCTCTTTGTAATCTCGTTTTTGAAATCTTGTACCCAGATGCAATTTGTGCCAAGTCGTTGGCTATTTGATTTTCCAATCTGGGTATGTGTCGAATATTGACCATTTCAAATTTTTTCAATAAACGATTTGTTATCACAAAGTACATAATGAGATTCTCTCTTATGCATTTATATTCTTTTGTGACTTGCTTAATGACTAACTCTGAGTCTCCCATTATTTCGACTCGAGTTGCCCCCAATTCCAACAATATTTCAAGGCCAGTAATTAGAGCTTCATACTCAGCCTCATTGTTCGAACAAGAACCTGATATCTTGTACTTGAATGTTGTTGGAATTTTTTCTGGAGAAATGATCAAGACTCCTACTCCCGTTCCATCTTTATGGCTGGAACCATCGAAGTAGAATTTCCAAGGTTCTATCTCCACATAATTAATATCCTCAACTTGAATTAAGTGGTCGACTATAAAGTCTGCAACCACTTGTCCTTTCACTGCCTTAAGAGGCATAAAGGTCAAGGAGTATTCAGTTAATGCTAGTGCCCACTTGCCAATTCGACTATGCAAGATAGGTTTCGACAACATGTACTTGAAAACATCAAAATGAGACGAAACATACACATCAATTGGTTTTATATATTGCTTGAGTTTTGTACAAGAGAAATACAGACATAGACACAATTTTTCAACTTCACTATATCTAGTTTCTGCATCGTTCAAAACTCTACTCAGATAGTAAATGGGTCTTTCGACTCCATTCTCATCTTCTTGGGCTAACATGCTTCCCAAAGTTTTGTCGGATGCAGCTATGTACAATCTCATACTCCTATTGCTACAAGGAGGCACCAAAATAGGTGGCTTAGTGAGGTACCCTTTGATTTTGTCGAAGGCTTCTTGTTGCTCTTGCCCCCATTCGAACCCTTCTTTATTCAGTCGAAGTAAGGGTGAAAAGGCCTGAGCTTTCCCACTTAGGTTAGATATAAATCTCCTTAAGAAATTTATCTTACCTAACAGAGATTGCAGTTCCTTCTTATTCGATGGCGCTTTCGCTTCCAGAATAGCCTTCGTCTTGTTCTGGTTGATTTCGATTCCTTTATTGTGGACAACGAAGCCCAAGAAATCTCCAGCTTTCACACAGAATGCACACTTCAAAGGGTTCATCTTCAGACCATGTTCTCTCATTCTTTCGAATGATTGTCGAAGGTGGTCAATATGATTCTTCCTGGAAACAGATTTTATAACAATGTCATCAATATATACTTGCATAAAAGTGTTAATAAAATCATGGAAGATAGAATTCATTGCTCGCTGGTATGTTGCCCCAGCGTTCTTGAGGCCAAAAGGCATCACTACCCATTCGTAAGTGCCTAGGGCCCCAGGGCATCGAAAAGCTGTTTTCGACACATCCTCTTCAGCAATGAATATTTGATTATATCCTGAATAACCATCGAGCATACTCTGGTATTCATAGCCAGCGGCAGAATCGACTAGCATTTCCGCCACAGGCATAGGATATTCATCTTTGGGCGTAGCAGCATTCAAATCTCTGAAATCTATGCACACCCTTAATGTACCATTTTTCTTAATTACTGGCACAATGTTTGCAATCCATTCGACATACCTTGTAACGCGTATGAATTTGCACTTCAGCAGTCTTTCGACTTCCGTTTTGATCTTCGACAGTATTTCTGGAGCGAAGCGTCTTGGACTTTGCTTGATTGGCTTCTTCCCAGGTTTGATTGGCAACTGAAGTTCTACCAATCCTCTGTCGAGACTAGGCATTTCGTCGTAATCCCATGCAAAACAGTCCTTGAACTCTTTCAACAATTGGATTACTTCCAACCTAAGTTCTGGGTCAATTTTGGCGTTGATGTAAGTTGGCCTTTTCTCTGACCCTTCGCCTAAGTTGATTTCTTCTAAAGGATCTTGCGCTAACATTTTAATGTTGTTCGCCAAGGGGTCCTTTTCGAAGCCCAAAGGCTCATCGTCATAGATGGCGTCGAGCCTCTGTTCCTGCATTCCTTCAGGCAAGATATCAGGGGGTTCTGGATCGAAATCCTTTCCTGGACCTGCAGCAGATAACTGTTGATCATTGGCCCGTGTGGCCATGTACTTTACTTCGGCTTCGAGAGCCGTTATCATCTTTGTTTCGGCTACATAAGCCGAAATTCGCTTCAATGATTGTGACTCACTCATTATCACTGAATTCACTTCCCCAACCAGTTGGTTGGATATCAGTTAACCCACTGAAGTCTATGTGGGACAAGTCTTCTCTATCCCATTGGAAACCATGCTCAGGATGCAGGTATAGGGAACAAAAAGTATTTGGCGCTGGCGCCAAGTCGAAGTCAGGTGTTGGACATGGCCCTATGTGAGCCAAGTTCTTGTCGAAATCTGTCAACCCTAGGTGATTCACTTCGCCCAGGTAATAGCTTTGATCTGCCTCTATGTTTTCGACCATCCCATCTGGACGCCATAGCAGCAGCCTCTGGTGCATTGATGATGGCACAGCTCCAACACCATGAATCCATTCACGGCCCAACAAAAGATTGTAGTTAGGTTTGGCCGATATGACCATAAACATTGTTGGTCGAAGGATAGATCCCACCTTGATATCTAGTTGGATCACTCCCATAGTGGTCCCTATGGCGCCCTCATAGTTCGACAGGACCATGTTGTGAGGCTTGATGTCCTCATCTCTTTTGCCAACTTTCCTTAGCATAAAGTGAGGAATAATGTTGATGGTTGCCCCACAATCCACCAAGATTTTATTCACTGTAGTTTCTTCGAGTTTAGCCCTTATAAATAAAGGCTTGAGTTGATTTTTCATCGCCTCTGTAGGTGGTTCGAAGAAGCCATTTTGTTCCTCAGTAGTGTCATTGTCCATAACAAAATAGCACACTGGCCTATGTTTGGCCATTTCTTGCTCCACTTCCCAGTCACTTGTTTCGACCTCCACCTGTCGGTTGAATTCTCTGGGCAGCACTGAGACTATATTCACCATTATGTCCAAAGTATCATCAGACTCAGAACCGTCTTCGTCCTCGATTTCCCCTTGGTTAGGCCAAACTAGCGTGTTGGTTACTGGCTCTCTTTCTAGAGGTTTCCTTTGCTTCCTTAGAGGAACATTTGAACTGGTTTCTGCCTTTGGTTCATTGGCAGCCTCCCTCTCAGCTTTTCGTCTCCTTTGGTATCTCCTCCATTGAGATCGAGACATGGGATTTTTCCCTTTGTAGTTGCTTGACACTTGTGCAACTTTAGGTGCAGCAACTTGAGGCTCTTTCTTTTGTGTTAAAGATGAACCCCTTGGCACGTCGAAAGAGTGCCATCTCTCCTCGCTTGGCCTCTTTCGACCAGATGTTTTGTACCAGGTATCTACCGGCACATTTGTTGGAGGCCTGAAAGTCAATGGCCTCTTTTCTTGGTTTGAACCTCTTTGGGAGGCTCTTCTGGGGTCATGTCGAAGATCAACATTTTCCCTTCTCTTATTTGCTGCTCTTACGCCTTGAATGTGCTCAGCAGCTTTTTTGTCAAAGATCGAACTGCATCTTGGACACGGCATCACCTCTGATTTCTTTTTTTGGCATCTTTGCAGGAAATCTGCCAGATTTTCATTTTCCCGAGGGAAAGCAGTCTTGTTAGCTTGTTCTTGCCTCATGGCCTCCTCTGATGCTTTTGGGTCAGAGAGTTCGACCATGTTGACATTCATTGCATCTTTGTTGGCAAGAGTCAACTGCTTCATTTGAATCTCCAAATTCTCCGTCTGGCCTTGAACTGTGGCCAAGTGAGAACTGGGTTTTGGTCCAGTTTTTTGTGCTTCAATGGTCTCCGGCTTTGGGCTTTCGACCGCTTTCTGAACTGCTTCAATTGTCTTTCTGGATAAATTCCCAGAAAAACTGCCAAAGATTGGCATGTCGATGTGGTCCTTTGATACTTCGACCATTGTGATTCCTGGCCTCTTCGACTGGCTCCTGGATGCCTCGATCACGTTCACCTCATAAGGCTCAGCATAGTGGGCTTCAGCCTGCAACAGATTTGAGTCGACAGCCATGGGGGTCTTGTCAGCAAACTTCAACCTCCCTTCTTCGATAGCGTCTTGCACAAGATTCCTGAAAAGAAAACATTGAGAAGTTTTATGGCCCAAAAAATTATGATATTTGCAAAAACCTCTATTCTTTCTTTGATCAAGAGGAGGCACTTTTACCCCTGGGGGTACTATCATTTGGCCATCTTTTACAAGCAAGTCAAAGATCTCATCACATTTTGTAATGTCAAAACTATAAGTCTTTTTGGGGAACCTATCGTTGGTCCTTTCTGGACCAATGGGATTTTTCCCGCTTGAGGGGACTAGCAGTTTGCAAGAGTATGGTGGTCCTTGTTTTAGTTCCGCTAAATCGACTTCTCCTTCTTCGACAGTTATAGTATCGTCGAAGGATTCTGGATCTTCGTCATCCATATCAACATACGCTATCCTCTCTCTCTTATGAGTTTTCGTTGCCTTTGCCTTTTCAGCTTTCAGGCGTTCTACCTGTCGAACTCTATCGGCCAGTTGGGCCATGTCTTTTAGGTATTGAGTGTCTAACTTCTTCCTAATGGAATAATCTAAACCGCCTGCGGCTATTTCGACTAACTCATGTCCCGGCACTTGTGTAAAACATCTTGCTTTGAGCAACCTAAACCTATTTAGATATTCGTCTATAGGTTCAGTGAAACGTCTCTTTACACTGGCCAGTTCTTTCAAGCTTATCTTGGTTTGCCCCATGTAGAATTGTTCATGGAACAATCTTTCCAACTGGGTCCAATGATGGATCGAATTGGGGGGGAGAGTTGTAAACCAAGTAAAAGCGTTCTTTGTTAAAGAACTTGGGAAGTACTTAATCCTCAGGTTTTCGTTATTCGAAATATCTCCTGCTTCGATCAAGTATCTCGCCACATGTTCGACAGTAGATTCTGTCGTGTCCCCAGAGAACTTAGTGAATTTGGGGACTTTACATCTAGGAGGTAAGTCTGTTTGTAACACGTATTCTGACAATGGGGATGTAAAGTTGGGCCTTCGAAAGCCCATGTTCATCCCATTTTGAGTCATGATCTTTTCGATCATGGTTGCCAGATTGTTTTCCAAACCCATGTTTTGGTATTGGATATGCTGAACCACTTCGTCAGCATTTTGGTTTCTGTTAACTAACCTTACCTCTGGGGTTATTACCCTAGGTTCCTCGACAGGTTGCTCCAATCGTGCCCTAAGGTTTTCTTCGACAGGTTGTTGGACCTGGTTGATAGTGGTTTCTTCCTCTAAGAATACACCCTGGTTTCCCCTTATTTGCGCCCTTTGGGGCTGTCGAATAGGTTGGGGTACTCCAAAGAAATCAGCCAAACGCGTCATTTGCGCTGTCATCTGCTGATTCGATTGAGTAGTGTTTTGTATTAGAGGGTTCAGCACTGTACTTAAAGTTTGTGCCAACATTTGAACCATATCATGGTTGCTTTCGTCCATTTGTTGCCTCAAGACTGTTGTCGAGGCATTTGTAAGGCCATGTGCTACTTAGGACGTTCCTCCTAAGAGTCGGGTCCTATTTCTATTCGCCATACCTACTCCAGAACCTTGGAGTGGCGAAGAGGCACTCACTAAAGGGTCTGAAAAAGTGGACGCAGCATTCGTCAGGCTAGCCAAGTCAGAAGTTGGCATGCCATAGAGTGGTTCTCGATTATGACCGCCTGTCATAAATCCTGGGGGAACAAAAGGCCTTGTGCCTAAATTTCCCCTTGGTGGGGGAGTTCCCAAAGGCACTCTGGGGCCTGTGAACGGAGGTAATGGCCCCGTTGTTGTGACCGTTACTGCTGGTGTCGAACCAGCGGTTATCGCTTCACTTACGGTCGGGATAACCGTTGCTCCCACATTCGTTTGTGGGATTTCGTTATTGTTTGGCGGATTCGCCATCTCTTCCCTTCTTCTGGCAGTATTGGTATCGTTAGTGTATATTCTACCACTTCTCAATAACATGCAACACTCCTCGAAAAGATGAGATTATTTTCAAAAATCAACACACAGTCCCACCGGGTGTGCCAATTTGTTTACCGTGGTTATTGGTAAACAACCGCTGATCCTCCAAATGGTTACTTATTTGGTTACTCGCAGGATCGATCAGATTGATCCTAGGACATAGGTTGATTTTGAGGTTTTGATTAAGTTGGATAATGGTTAAATGACAAATAAAATAAAGAGGCTTTAAGTAAATTGCATGAAGAAATAGGCTTGGTAAAATAAATAAAGGCTTGAAGTAAAGGATTTCGACAGGGAAAGTAAAGAGGAAAGCAAGTAAAGTTTCTGGAAATTAAATGACTTTGATTAATAAAAGTGGTGTTTCACACATACATTTCTCAACAATTCTTTCTCACACGCTGGGTACTCGAATCTATATGAGTGACTTTGTATATAATTGTGAACACACGCGAGAAACTGCGTGAACTACTACTATTTATACTAAAACATCCCAAGTAACCGTCGGGCAGTTACACTGCTTCGAGATGGTCCCACTTGGCACGTTCTCAACGTTCGACGCTCCAGATCTTTGCACGTTGCACTTGGTAACCGCTGGAAACCGTTTTCCCTCCAAACGCTTGAATTTCAAACCGTTACACTCTGAACCATCGAACATCTTCGTCGAGGAGCATCTTCGACGAGAAACAACTTCGACATCGAAGGCAACCAACTTCTCCCTTGGAAGAAATCTTCTGAGTACATTGCCATCTTTCGATGGGCATTTCGACGGACCTAGCTGGTCGAAAACATCCTTCAGCTTTAATGACTATTAATGAAACAAGGGTGTCGAATTTAAGAGCCAACAGATACATCATTCAGATCCTCAACAAAGCTAAAATTTGGAGTATATTTCCCCAGCGGAGTTAAGCTTCGGGATCCCCAGCGGAGCCAGTGCATTCTAAAACTTAATTCCCCAGCTGAATTAAAAAAAATTCCCATCAGAGTTAAGCTTCAAGATCCCCAGTGGAGCCCGAAAACCCTGAAAATTCCTATCCCCAGCAGAGCCAGAATAGTGAACATTTCCCCCACAGAGTCATCTCCCAACAAGATCGAAGATTCTCTGTCTCATTTCGCCAAGCAGAAGCCTCCTAGGTTTTAACTCCCCAGTAGAGATTTTCAGAATGTTCCCTATATCCCAGGAAAGTCATGAAAGATTCTCATTCCCTGCAAAAGTCGTCAAAGGCCTTGTTAATCCCCACAAATCGCCGAGGATCTTCAATCTCCAGCAGTGGTCCAGGGATTTCTCCTTCTCAAATAATCAGAGATCTTTAATCCCCAAGCAGTCAGCAAGGATTTCTCATCTTCAGTAATCAAAGATTTTGAAATCCCCAACATCGGTCAAAGATTTACTTTCCCCAACAGCAATCAAAGATTTCATTATCTCCAGTTATCAAGGATTTATTTTCCTCAGCAAGACAGCTACTCAGCTTACATGCACGGCCATTACATTCATGTATCATAAACATTGATGAATACAGTTCATTGCATCATACATATCATACAGCATAACTTTGTGTTTTAGCTAACATTTTACCCTTTTCAGGATAAGATTAAAAGGCTATCGTTAACAATTATTCAGATACAGTATGGATACACCCCAGACACGGAGGTCATTCTATTACCCATTCACAATTTCAAGTCAACATACAGTACAGATACACCCCAGACACGGCGGTTATTCCACTACTCATTCAGACTTCAGCAATCCGATACAGACTAGATACGCTCCAGACACGGCAGCCATTCTATCTCTCATTCAGATTCAGCTATCAACCACAAATTCAGATAATCTCCAAGCATGGACGCCATTCTATCCTTTACACCAGCAGTTTGATTCTCCCCAGTGCAGTCGTCACGGAAGTCATTTTGTCCTTTATTCAGATCCCAGTTACAGTCTCAGGTACACTCCAGACACGGAAGTCATTCTGCTACTCATACATATCTCAACTTCAGATAAAGTCCAGATACGCTCCAAGCACGGTTGCCATTCTGTCACTCATTCGGAAGTTATCCCCAGCCCATAGATGCTCCATACACAAATATTTCTTTGTCGCTCATTCAGAATTCAGATACAATACAGATACACTCCGGACACGGCAGTCATTCTGATATTCATTCAAAGTTCAAATACAGTTACAGCTCAGATACGCTCCAGACGCGGACGCCATTCTTTTGCTCATACAGACCCAGTCTCCAAGATACAGTTCAAATGTATTCCAGACACGGATACCATTTTAATACTCATTCTTCTGACCTACCACATTGCAGTTCAACAAACATTCTTGGATGGCATCTTTAAGCCCATCTATAGCAAGATTCTACCCTCTCCAAATGGCATCTTTAAGCCCATTCCCTCATCTATGTTTTGACGAGTGCAAATTTACGGGCACTCTAGTGTCCAATCCTCTTTTACCTTCGAGACGCGAAAGGCAAACTTGCCAATCTAACTCTTCAGGTTCAAGAAGATTGAACAGGGGAAATTGTTGTACCCCAAAATTTTCCCTCCCATTTCATCAACATTTCTTATCACAAGACTCTTGGAACTCAAGAACAAGTTAGGGTTTGCTCTGCTCAAGACACCTCCTTGCACTGTTGACCTAAATTAGGGTTTGAGTTTGCACAGTGATATTTTGACCAAAAATGCCCAAATTGACTTTCATACTTCATGTTGGACTCACAAGTTTGTCCACACCAAGTTTCAAGCCTTGATCCAAATTTTTGCTCAGTCAATTGGATAGTTGACCTAGAAATCAGCTCTATTGGGGAAAAAGTCAACTGTGGCCAATTGACAATCAAACCTCATGAAATTTGACCCACATCAACATTATGAACTCATATGAACCATTTGATCAAGTTTGGATCACAATTCCATAAGAAATTTGATCAGATTACCAAAAGGGCAAAATGGTCATTTTTAGGGTTTTGACTGTACAAAGGCAATTTTTGACTGTTTGACCTAACCAATGGCAAATCAAGCTCAATAATGGACTCAAGGACTCAATTACATTGTCTTTACCCATTCATCAAGTTCAAAAGATCTTCAATGCATAGGATTGACAGATAAATTTTTCAGTCAACTGATCAAAATTTGACTATATACTGAAAAGTCAAACTTTGACTTTTTAGTCAAAATCAAATGCCAAGGGTCATTTTTCATCAATACATGCCAAATTATGAAACTTGTTCATCAAGAAACCCAAAAATGAAAATTAGGGTTTAAAATGGGAAATTTTCATAACTTAGAAAATTTCTAAGTTATAAAATTTTCTTATTTATTCCTAACTTTGTCCCATTTTTTCACCAAGATGCAAATGGATTCAAACAAAACTTGCAACATAAAAGTTGTAGTCCATTACAAATTCTACAACTTTGATTCACAAAGTTTTCTCAAAATAATATTGTATCTCAAGTTATGATTTTTGGAACAAGGGTACCTAAAACTTTTAACTTAGAGAAATTTTGCCCTAGTTTAGGCAGGATTTTGACCCATCTTCTTGGCCATTTTTCACATAGTTCCACTTGGAGTTTCAAGTTGCATTTCAAAGATGGATTATAGTACATGTTGCAAGATATCCAAATTGTCCAAGAACTCCTCAAACACCTTTGTGGTTAGGGAGAATCGAATGCTTGAAGTTGACAAAAACTCACTTTGAAACCATGGCCAATACATGTTCATACCAAGTTGCAAATCTGACCAAACTAGCTTAGTACATGATTACAGGCCTCTAAACCAATTTACACTCCAAAATTGAATGCAAATACATTGGATATTGGCATTTTTCTGATCAAGAGAGCTTTGTACATTGAACTTTTCCATTTTGAGCATAAAGGTCATACTTCCATTTTCATAAAGGCCACTTTATGTCAATTTCCATTTTCTTGAGCCTTGTACTTTTTTCCTTGCAGCAAACAACTTCCCTAATCGCAGGCATAGTACACCAAGTTTAGCATGCTTGTAACTAGCCTGTACATGCCCTAGCTTGAACAATTCATAACTTTGCTTTTAAAACAAGTCAAATGGCCAAAAGCTGAGAACTTACACATCTGTTATATTGAACTAAAGCAAAGTTTTAAAACAAGTTTCAGACATCCTCACAAGTCAAAAGCATGAGCCTTTCACCCCTAAAGCATCCTTATACTCCCAAACCCCATTTTCTTGCAAAACAGGGCCAGTTCTGCATTTTGCAAGCCATCATCAAATTCCATTGTGCGTTTTGCCCAAAGCTACTTCAAACACTTTCCAACCAACATACCTGAGCTATCCAGACCATCCACAAGTTGTTGTAACTCCATTAACACACATTTCCATTTTTGTTTGGAAGCTTTGCAGGTTGAGTTTTGTAGCACGATTCAGGCTACTTCAGAACAAGCCAAGCATTGGGAAAGCTTCATTGGACATCAGGCAAGCTCAAAAGAACCTCAAGCACTCTTGGAAGTTGTTGCATTGTCCAGCTCGAAGTCAACTGAAACTGGTATTTCATGAACTTCTATCTCTCTATTTAGGAATAGTAAGACTTAGGTTTGTGAATGAAAGATGTTGTACTCATAGCCCTGAAACCATACATGTGCTTAGTTTTCATTTATATTAATCGTGCTAGGAGAATTTTGTTCATGAACTTTCTGAAAAAACTAGGTTAAGAATTAGGGCCAGAGAAATTCTCTCTGGTCTTTGAGAGTTAGCTTAAGTTTTTTATATGGTTAGATTCGTTGTTTGATGCTCTACAAGTTTCATGTTTTGAGTTTTGCCAAAGGATCACTGACACAGGAGATACAGGTTTGTGTGGAAAACGCGCGTTTTTCAAACTTCTGGAGGTTGAAGATGAAGTCTGGGCTGGGCCTGGTTTTCTTTACTTTTGATACCTCCCAATTCACTTTCAACACCCCCTGGCCCATTGTTTTGTATTTTTATTATTTTTGCATTTTTATTTTTTCTCTGACCTTGATATTTTATTTTCAAATATAAAAAATACTTAAAAAATACTTTCATAAATTTTTATATTTATTTGGCATTTATTTTAATTACTTCTAGTATTAATATATTAAATACTTTATATTTATTTTTGTTTAAATGTGTAAATAATGTAAAAAATACTTTTATTTTTATTTATTATTTTTATACACACTTGAAAATATTTTCTTGAAATATATACATTTTTTAAATAATTAATTTTTGTTTTTAAAATATATATATATATGTATATATATATATATATATATATATATATATATATATATATATATATATATATATATATATATATATATATATATATATATATATATATATATATATATATATATATATATATATATATATATATATATATATATATATATATATATATATATATATATATATATATATATATATATATATATATATATATATATATATATATATATATATATATATATATATATATATATATATATATATATATATATATATATATATATATATATATATATATATATATATATATATATATATATATATATATATATATATATATATATATTTTATTGAATAATAAGAACAAAAAAACACAAAAATAATATATTTTTATTGTTATTAATATTTTATACTAAAAATGCCTTTTTTTTAATATACTTTTATTTTTTGTACAAATTAATACATTATTGTATATAAATAACAAATAATACTATTTATTTAAGAAATTAGGGTTGTTGCCCTAAAGAACAAAATAATTAAAATTGATTTTTTTTTTATTATTTACACTTCATATTTAAAAAATACTTTTTACATACATAAAAATCTTTTTTTGCATAACACATTTTATCTAACATTTATTTATTGTATTTTATTTATTTATTGTACATTTAAATATTGTATCTTATGCATTCAATTTGGTTGTAATAATTTAGGATTTAATTTCTTGCAAAATAATCCCCATTTCAAATTTGTACCCCCCCCCCCCCCCCCCCCCTCCCTATATCATGTTGTAATATTGTAGAATTTAAATTCTCGCACCTTTAAATGCTTTTAATTATGCCATGATTAGACCTAGGGTTCGTATGCAAAATAAAATCAATAACTAGTTTGACCTAATCCAAGATAACAATGCATGAAAATAAACACAATGCACACTTGTACCCCTAGGGTTTCAATCCACTTGTTGCCTTCAAAAATGGGCCATGGTTGCATGTCAAGTACTTTGGCAAAACAAAAACAAAACAAAAGATCATAGTCCCTCGATGACGCTATCTGAGTTGCCTAGACAAAATGATCAAGCCCCTCAAGAAAATTGCCAAAATTACTTGACACAATTGCTATCATGGTCTATACGATGACCCGTGCCTGTCCCGTTTAACATCCTAACACAATGTTGTTCACCAAATACAATGGTGAAACAACACTGTTAAAAGGGTTAAAAACATAAGAAAGATCTTTGAGTAAAATAGGGTAGACAACTCTTAGTTACTTGATCAAAGCTTGCAAAAACATCTTTACTATCTTCAAAATACACTTCACAACACAATTTTAAAAACCTACTTTCAAACATTGAAAACTTTTCAAAAGACAAAAACACCTTTGTATACATTCAAACAAGAATCATTACAAAGGTTGCCACAACGATGGCCTCTTTTCAAAACATCTTTCAAAATCACACACAAAGCACCATTTCAAACAATTGAAGAGCACCATTTCAAACCATTGAAAAGCAAAGCAAGTGATCTAAACAAGTAACTAAGAGCCCATGGATAACCATGGATAGAAAGGGTGCTAATACCTTCCCTTTCTATAATCTACTCCCCGAACCCAAGAAAACATCTCAAAGGTCTTTCCTGTGCTTTTGACCTTTCCTTAGGATAAAATAAAAAGTCGGTGGCGACTCTTGCTAAACTGAAACATTTGCGAACACAAACGCAAAATCCCAAGTCAGTTTTCCCACCGTATCACAATTGTTTCAGCCGCGAGCAGCCCATGCCAAAGCGCAGCAAGTTTTCTCAAGCAGTGAGTATCGGGTCTCACAGTCGGTAAACTTTTTGTTGAGGTAGTAAATAGCGTGCTCTTTTCGGACAGACTCGTCATGCTGCCCCAGCACGCACCCCGTTGAATTATTCAGCACTGTCAAGTATAAGATCAAAGGTCATCCTTCAACTGGAGGCATCAGAATTGGTGGCTCTTAGAGGTATTCCTTGATTCTTTTGAAAGCGGTCTGACATTCATCATTCCATTTTACCACTTGATCTTTCTTCAGCAGCTTGAAGATTGGCTCACAAGTAGCAGTCAGATGTGAGATGAACCGGGTGATGTAGTTCAGACCTCCCAAAAAGCCTCTAACTTCTTTTTCTGTGTGGGGTGCTGGAATCTCTTGTATAGCCTTCACCTTTACAGGGTCCACCTGAATACCTTTATCACTGACGATGAAACCCATCAGCTTACCAGACCTTACCCCGAAGGGGCACTTGTTCGGATTCAACCTTAGCTTGTACATCTTCAACCTGTCAAATAGTTTCTGGAGATGATCAAGATGTTCTTCCTCAGTCTGGGACCTTGCGATCATGTCATCAACATAGACCTCAATCTCATGGTGAATCATGTCGTGGAACAAAGCGACCATGGCGCGTTGATATGTTGCTCCAGCATTCTTCAACCCAAAAGGCATGACCTTATAGCAAAAGGTACCCCACTGTGTAACGAAGGTTGTCTTCTCCATGTCCTCGGGAGCCATCTTAATTTGATTGTATCCAGAAAAACCATCCATGAAGGAGAAGATCTTATGTTACGCGGTGTTGTCGACCAAAACATCGATGTGAGGAAGTGGAAAATCATCCATGGGGCTTGCCCTGTTCAGATCTCTATAGTCCACACACATCCGTACCTTATCGTCCTTCTTAGGCACCAGAACAACATTGGCAACCCACTATGGGTAAGAAGTGACAGCTAGAAATTCAGCGTCAAACTGTTTCATGACCTCAGCTTTAATTTTCTCGGACATCTCAGGGCGCATACGACGAACCTTCTATTTTACCAGAGGACAGTCTTCTTTGGTTGGTAGGCAGTGTACCACAATGTCAGTGTCCAACCCAGGCATGTCTTCGTAGGACCAAGTGAAGATCTCAACATAGTCGCGTAGCATCTGTATCAACCGTTGTTTGACACTAGGCTCCAGATTCGCACCTATCTTGACTTCTTTCCTGTCTTCCTCGGTACCCAAATTTACTGATTCAACTGGCTCTTCATGAGGCTGTATGGCCCTCTCTTCCTGCAGTAACAGTCTAGCAAGTTCTCCAGGTACCTCACAACCATCCTCACCTTCGTCCTCGGCTTGGTTGATCAGATTTTCGAAGTCATAACTGGCAATAGAAGAGTTTTTATCAATGGGATCCAGAGTGGATATGGATATGCATTATGATATGTGAGTGTGTGTAAGACAATAGTTGTTTCAATAAAGTGAGATAGAAAAGAAAAACAAGGAGCACAAAATTTGTAATGCAAGAAACGTCCAATGTTTTATTGATGATATATGAAAATGACAAAATAATAAGCCCTTACAAGCACAACCCAGGTGTCTCGAGCAAGACACCGGGCCATAAAGTTTCAAACTGTTTATTACAAACTTCAAAACAAAAGTCAATTACTGTGAAATAAAGGAAACATGTATGAAGTCTTTCGTCGTCCAGTTGTTCAATCCACAATTGGTTGTAGGGTAGATCCAGCTGTCGATATCTGAATCTTCTTCACCATCTTCAATCGCATTAACTCCCGGATTACTGATATGCAGATGAGGTCTTCCAATCCGCGCGCGCCTCACAACCTTTTGAGCCATTGTAGTGAAGCCCAAACCAAATTTGTCAGTCTTGTGTGTGAAATCAGAGAGCTGACCCCAATTTGCACACCCACCTTTTTCAATTATAGCCCTGGCATCCTTGAGGGAAGCCATCTTCATCGGAGGTTTGTCAGTAGCAATTTCAGTTGATGCCAAAGTCTGGGGGACTTCTTCAAAGTTCTGACAAGGGGTTTCGATGAACTCCCCATCCATCTCCACATAGCGAAAGGAATTAAGATGACTCACCATATACTCCTCTTTTCCTCGTACCGTGACAATCTTCCCCTTTACTGGATATTTCAACATTTGATGAAGCGTAGAAGTCACCGCCTCAGCCTTATGAATCATGGGGCGACCCAGCAAGCAAGAATATGATGGTCGGATATCCATCACATAGAAAGTGGATGCGAAAGTCTGAGAGCCCACTTTAACTGAGACGTCCACCTCCCCGTGTACCATCCTTTTTGACCCGTCGAACGCCCTGACCACAATATTGCTCGGCTTCAGAATCAAACCTTCACAGTCTAGACGGTCTAATGCTTTCTTTGGTAGAACGTTCAATGAGGAACCGGTATCCACTAGTACATGGGCCATAGTAGTGCCCCTGCACTCGATTGAGACGTGCAGAGCATCATTGTGATTTCTTCCTTTAGCAGTCAAATTTGTGTCTGAGAAACCCAACCCGTTGTCGGCAGTCAAGCTAGCTATGCAATCTTTGAATTGATCAGTTGAAGTCTCTTGCAGCACGTGCGCAGTTTTGAGGAAAGAAATTAAAGCCTTTGCATGGGCTTCTGAGCATAACAACAAGGACAACATGGAGATTTTTGACGAGGTCTGCCCCAATTGCTCGACTACATTGTAGTCACTCTTCTTGATAATCTTCAGAATTTCCTCTATCTCCTTCTTAGAGGTTTCTACAATGATCTTCTTAGGTGCCTCCGCCCGAGCAGGCTCACCTATGATTTCTTTGCCCCGAGTGTCAGATGGCTCGGTGACAGGGGTGATAACTGGAATAGGAACTGGGATGGTAGCTGATGTACTAGCATATGGAATGACAGCAGGTTTATGGATAGTTGGAGGGGAAATCTCGGGAGAAAAGAGTCTTCCACTTTTGGTAACCTTGCTAGCCCCGACAATATTACCGACATCAGTATCAGCTTCCTCACTCTTCAAGTCTTGTTTAACTCCATGGTAATACTCATCGGCACCATAGTGCCAAGGGATAGCTTTATCCGAAGTGTATGGGATAGGACCAGGGACAGTAATTATTAATGTAGCAACTCTTGGGACGGATGTAATCCTAACAGGCTTTCTCGAGGAAGCCTTGGAAGGAATTGCGGATATGGTTATGATGGCAACATATTCAACTGGAACTAACGGAATCATAGTCTTCTTGAACAGGATCTCTCTATTATCCATCAGGCGCTGAACATCTGATTTCAATAAATGGCAACTAGCAGGCCGAATTGAACACATGTGGCAACCTTCGCCACATCCCGGAAATAAACCGACCAACAATAGATTCTTCTTAACTGTCATCAAAGGAGTAGAGATTTCTTCCACGGAGGTCACAAATAAATCATCGTCCACAGCATTCACTCCATGACCATGCTTGGGCATAGGAGCAGTTATGACGTTGGGCTTCTCCGGAGTGTCAAACTTAATCTCTTTAGCTTCGATCAAATCTTGAACCTTATTCTTCAAGGCCCCTCAGTTGTTTGTATCATGACCTGGGCTATCGGAGTGATAGGCGCAGCGGGCATTTGGTTTATATAGCGGAGATGTGGTGTTGGGATTCTTCGGAGCTTCCCTCAGAGTTACCAAGTTGGTCTTCAATAATTGCGGTAGAATTTGAGACAAGGTCATATTGAGCCGAGTGTACTGTCTCTGTGGTCTCTCCATTATTTTCTGGTTGTTGCATTGTGGAGCAACTGTGGGTCTTGATATCACTATCGCATTCACCGCTTGAAGGTGTTCAGGTATGCTTTGGCCCCTCGGGCCGTAAACTGCATTAGCTTCTTTCTTTGCGGTGAAAGGCTTCTTCACTACACTTGATGAAGTATCCTTTTGTATCTTACCACTTCGGATACCAGCTTCTACTCTCTCCCCTATCAAGATCAACTCAGTAAACCCAGATGATGAACTGTCGATCAGATGATTGAAAAATGGACCAGATAGCATCCCCAGAAACATGTCAACCAACTCCCTATCAGACAAAGGGGTTGGACTCTTCCATCTAAATCTCTCCACTTTTGAGCATAGTCCTTAAAACCTTCACTTGCACCCATAGACATACCCTGAAGTTGAGTACGAGTGGGAGAAAGGTCGGTGTTATATTGATATTGCTTGTAAAAAGCAGCAGCAAGGTCCTCCCAATTTCGGACATTGGCTCCTTCCAACTGATAAAACCATTCAAGCTGAGTCCTTGACAGACTATCTTGAAATAAATGTACCCACAGATTTCTATCAGTAGTGTGGGGTTGAATTTTTCGGACATACGAGCGGAGATGGAGTTTAGGACAGGATACTCCATCGTACTTAGCAAAAACCGGAGCTTTGAACTTATGAGGGATCACCACTCCTGATACCAATCCCAGCTCTCCAAAATCCAGACCGGGGATCCTCTGAATCTCCATAGCACTCAGACGGTCTTCTAGTTATTTGTACCTATCCTCAGTAGGAGGATATTGCTCTTCATCATAATCAGTGTCATCATCAGAAATGGAAGGACTGGGGCCCTTTTATTCTTCTTGGTTCTCCCCTTCCTTGGATGAAAGGCATAGATCAGCTTGCTGTTTCATCCTATCCTTAAACCTTTTTACCCATACTCAGAAGAACGACCTTCTTCTTCTTCTTCTTCTTCTTCTCCTTCTCTTTCAGAATGAGAGCTTTCAAATCCTCTTGCCCTTTAGCCAAGGTCAATAACATCTCTTGGAATTGGGCATTTTGTGCCTGAAGATCTTTGATAGCTTGATCAAAAGACATAACTGCTGAAATAAATAGCGAAGAAGATGAGAAACTTGTAATGGTAATTGTAATGGCGTGCATGATAATGGGATGCGTATGTAATGATTTCAAAGACTTTGGGAGATTTAAATTTGAAAACCAAAAAAATAAACAAACTTTATTAGATTAACTGGTAGAAAGGTTCAACAATGCCTTTGAGGCGTTACAAAGAAATAAACAGAAAATAAATCTAAACTAGAAAAAGCAAAGTCAGAAATCCCATGGACGCTTCCCCTTCGTGCTGACGTAGTCATTGATTATTCTTTCATTCTCGAGTTGTCTGGAGAGCTTCAAGATCTTCCTTTCTTGCTCGTGATACTTTTCCCGGTAGGTATCCCTCTCCTCTTTCAGCTGATTCCAGGATCTCTTCAATACCCCAAGATCAGTGGGCATGTACGGATAAAGGACTGTATAAGGAATACCCTCTTCATTGGTAGGCTCCACAATCACTGGCAACATAGCTTCATAAGGCATCCCAAGCTTTTGGGCTCGAGCTCGAACCCACTGGAGGTAAGGCTGCATAAGGAGAGAAGTCCTTGGTCCTAGCTCTTGGGGGTCAGACCTGTTCACCATGCCCCAAGCTCGTATAAACCTTCGGCGGTGCTCGTCAACGTCTTCCTTGTAGTCAAATGTAATATCTATAAGAAGTAGCTCATGAGGACCGTCTCTCCGAGCACGACCAAACTGTCGTAAATCTAGACAATGGTTGTAGGTTATACCCCCTCTAATTCCAAGCAACGGGACATTAGGGTATCCCCCACAACGATCAATGACAGCAGTGCTTTCCATAGCCTTGGAACTCCAAAGAATGTCTGTATGGGCAAGTGACATCAACCTGTAAGACCATCCTAAACTTTCTTTATTCTTCAACACAGATTTTGGGAGGTGCAAAATAAACCACCTCGCCAGCAGCGGCATGCAACACATGAGAGTCCCTCTTCTTTGCACAGTACGAGTGTACAGAGCATGTAAGATATCACCTAGTAGAGTAGGCACCGGATTGTGAGACAAGAAGATCTTAACCGCATTCACATCCATAAAAGAATCTGGATTCGGGAAGAGAACCAAACTGTAGATAAGGAGAGCCAAGATGTCTTCTAAAGCCTGGAAATCTAAGTTATCCCAGAATAACTGAGCTTGATCCATTAGAAACTTGGCTAAGAAACCTTCAACCTTGCTTCGTGTTTCCCAATTGGATACTACATCAGCCCGTTTCAGATGTACAGCTGAAGAAGTGTCTTCTGGTCTAGGAGTCTCTTTTATACATGTGAAAGGCACCTGCTCTAGGATGGATATACCCAATAAGTGTGAGAACTTTTCCAAAGTGGGAACTAGTTGATAATCTAGGAAAATGAAATAATGATGCACAGGATCGAAGAAATGGAAAAGCACACTCATCATCTGCTCATCAAACTTTGAGGTAACCAAGCTAAGAAGCTGACCATGTCTATTAATGAAGGAAGAAGTCTCGGAAACTTTTGAGGCTAACTCTTTGAGTTGAGCAAGTATTTGCACAAAGTTAACTCGGATGGTGTTTCTGCGCGTGGAAGCCATAATCTGCAAAACAGAACAAAGATAAATCCCCTCGGTCTTTGAAATAGTTAGTATAATGAAGTATGCATGATATGTTATGATGCATGATGTCATGGTAAAACAAACAACAGGTATAGAAAATAATAGACATGGTAAAGGCAAACAAGTCACAAAATAGCCCTTAAGTTTAAGGCTTGCATGGGGTCTAGGTACTACCCTCTTGAAGTTCAACTGGTTTCAACCTGTCCTAGCAATAGTAACCAGGTTCTAGAGGTTCTCAATGTCACTGACCATCCTTCATCGGTCATGGTTTCAGCTCCCGCAATCTTTTCTTGCAGCCGGAACTATCTCGAGAGTATGGTCTCAATAAGTGTAGCATCGAGTATCAACCAGTTCTCAGCTTTGCACCGAGGCCGGCTATCTCACTACTTCCTACTGGCCAAGTTGGTCTATTAAGGGCTCTAAGGTCAGTTGATGCTTAACGACACACATAGCAGCCCCGTATTCTCCTCGTTTCTCCACAAGGGATACTGGTACCAACTAATGTGCCACATCAACGTAGCTACTACTTTAATCGTATCGGTCTACGCCGTACAGTTCCCTCACAGTTTATTGCTACTTACCTAAAAGGTGTCCCCGGATCCGGGTTAGGATCTATAGCAACTCCCAATACAAAACCTTTAAACGTAAACCAACCAAAACAAACAAGAGAATAAATTTATGATGAACTAATCCTAAGGTATACCCCACTTGCATTCCCTATCAGAGTCGCCAGTTCTGTGATACGGTGGCAGAACCGGACTGTTTTGGAAAAATGTTGGTTTGCGTTTTGCATTTGTGTTTGCAAAATGTCGCGGTAAGCAAGAGTCGCCACCGACTTTTATTTTATCCAACTGGAAAGGAAAAAAGCACAGAAAAATTCCTTTTTTAAGATTTTGAGTACGGGGGGTAGATTATAGAAAGGGAAGGTATTAGCACCCTTTTTATCCGTAGTTTTCTATGGGCTCTTAGGTATTTGCTCATCATTTTAAAAATTGCTTATGTGTTTGTTTATTTTGAAAAGTTTTTGTTTTACTTCGTTTTAACCCTTGTATCAGTCCTCAAGAGTGTTACGAAGTGTTTTTGAAAATTTTGTTTCAAAAGAGTGTAAGTGTGGAAGAGTTTGTTTTTGAGCAAGTACCTACTAGCATCTACCTACTCAAAAAAGAATGTTTATGTTCTTGTTTCCTTTAGACAGTGTTATCCCACTATTAAAGAGTAGGTAGCACCGTCGTTGGAGTTGTAAGGGTCAATTCGAAAGGGACGTACGATCACCAAAGCAATGTTAGGACATCTTAGTAATAACCCTAGTGTCTTAAGATCAATATTCGAGGTAACATTTCTGAGGCGATGTTTCCGAGGCAACCTTCCGAGGCAACATTTCTGAACGGGACATTTGATCTTTGTTTAGATAGGAGGGCGACCACTAAAATATCCTATACTTAATGATTGTTTACCGAAGGCAACCAAAGTGAGAGTATATCCTAGGAGTGCGCATGTGCGAGTGATTTGATTTCAGTTATTATCTTTGCACATTAAGGGTTTGCTAACCATTTTAAAATTAACATACAGTCTTGTCATGCAATCCTACTATCATACATCTAACAGTTAATATTTGCAAAAATTAAAATGCGAGAAATAAAACTACGCTATTACAAGGCTTCGGGGAGGGGGATTAATTACATAGCCAAAAACCCGTAAAACGATAAATAAAAGAAAATCCTAATTAAACTATTGCATACTGTGAGCAGTTACATTAATATCGTAAAAATAATAAAGCGCGCGCGATGAATCGAAACGGGAGAAATTAGGGTTTTGACCCCGTCTAAACCTAATTGAAAGAAAAATCATATTTTGGTTTTTGATTATTTTGAGAAAATAAGGTTTTAATTGAATAAGTAGAAACCTAATTACTAATTAATTTAAATTAAGAAAAATAATTAAATTAACTATTTTTTGCATTTTTGTTATTTTATGAAAAGAAATAAAAATATAATCAAGAATAAGCCTAATTTTCTAATTTGAATTTAATTATTTTCAAAAGAAGTTAGAATTAAACCTAAACTAAACCTAATATAAAATTAAATTCGATAAAATAAAATAAAACCTAAATTCTAAATTGGTGAAATTGATTTTTATGATTTTTTGTAAGAAAATAAATTAATTTGTGATTAGAAAATAAATTAAATAAAAGAAAAATATAGAAGAAAAATAAATGGGCCTGGTTTTGTAGCAAGAAGGGGGGTGCCAATCTGACTTCTAGGCCCAACAATTTCTGGCCTTTATTGACTTTCCCAAATCCTGTGCATTGGCTTGACTCACGCCCATGATAGGCCCTCATGTGAGAAGCCTTGGATTTGGCTTGCTGTGGATCTGATGGTTGAAAGATGATGGCTCATGGTGGTCTCCTTGTACGCACATGTGCCTGATTATGCAAGAAAAAATATCATGAAATGGGACCTGGGGATCGAACCCAGGCCCTTTGGCATTTCACAACACACGCTGACCATCTGAGTTGGCTTGTCTTTGTGTATATGGAACAACAAATAAGCGTTATATGGAAAAACAGAATAATAATGTTACAAACGCATGAAATTTTGAATTGGCCAGTCATGGGATGCCACGCTAACCTTCTTCTTCCTCCTACCATTGCTAAAAGTTCTGCAACTTTTACCTACGGTCAAGGGGTGTAGGTATAACCCTGGGCTTCTGCAAAATCTTGTACAAGCATGATAAATACACAACAATGGTACCAATCAACTCGTAGAAACATCACGAGCATCATGGTATCCTTATCCATGGCCAATTGTACCTGTAAAGAAAAAACCCCAAAAACGAGCCAAGAACCCTAACTATGGCATCTTGCTCTATAGTTAATGAAAATGCAATTAAGTATTACCAGTAGCTTACAAATGATTCAAAGATTCAGAATATGCAAATAAATCATGCTAAAAGTGACAGAATCGTGATATTCAATTTCAAGAAAGCATGGATGTCGTGAGATGCTTACAGTGCGATTCTGGGCGTTAGGAGGCTCGTTAATAATTGTAAAAGGATCCTAGAACGTCCAGGAAGTGATTTGTGTGACTGGAATGACTTGAGGAAGCCTGGAACTGAGAAAACAATTTGCAACTTTTCTTGAGTTTTTTCAATTCTGACTTTTGTTTTTCACGCCTCTAATCCTCTCTTTTTTTGATCTGCATTCCTTCCTTATGTACCCTAGAATGAATTAGGTTACAAATTTGCTTCAAATCTTTTTCAATTAAGATGATTGAACCATGATTTGATCCTTATGCAAATCTTTCCAAATCAAGCCAAATCCAATCTTTTTTTGTCCAAATGAAGCTTGCACGATTTTATTCTATTTCCAACTGTATAAGAGGCCTAAACATGCACAAAATCCCAAGCTTTGATTAGTTTTGATATTTTCATGATTTTATTTTGATTTTATTTGATTTAATTGAAATAAAAATCAAAATAAATGACAAATATAAAATAATGACAAATGGAAAGGATCATGGGTCGTGGGTCATGTTACAAATTCAATGCAAGCATAAATAGTTGGGCCCGTTTGACAAAAATTACAATTTGAGACACATTAGACTTTTGGCAATTTTGCAAAAAAAGGTCAACTTTGCCAATGTATAACTCCTACAATTTTGACCCTAGAGATGTGTTCTTTGACTTTTTAGAAAGCTTAATATGTCCTCTAAGCAACCCTTTTGGTATCATCTCAATTGAGTCTTCCATGTTCATGTATGAAGCTTTGACAAAAAATGTGTTTTTGTTGACTTTCCAAAATGACCTATAATGTCCAAATTTATATCTTCTTGTGAGTGCATATTTTGATCTTGGGAGATGAAGATGAATCATAGGTAATTCCATCATATTCAAGATGAGCTTTGGATGGGTCATTTTTGATAAAGTATGAGAAAGTTATGCTTGGTCAAAGTTGAGTTGACTTTTCCTACAAAACCCTAATTTAGCAACTTTTGGGTTTTGATGAATTGTGAGCAATCCTTGAGGAATCATGATCAACCCTTGATCAAATGATGAATAATACTTCAAAATGAGGATGTTGACCAAAAATCTTGAAGTTTGACTGTATGTAGGACACAATTGACTTTTTCCCTAGCACAATCGATTTTCAGGCCTTTGAGCCCTTGACTGAGCAAACTTCCTCTGCAAGGCTTGAAAATTGACATGGATGATCTTGAGAACATATTAGGACAATGGTGAGCATTTGGAATCCTTTGGACTGAAACATCTTGATGCAAACTGAAACCCTAATGTGAGGTAGACTACCTTAGGAGAGAGTTTGTCTGGTCAACCCTTGGACTTCCTTGAGCAATTTGAGGACCTCACTTGAAGTGTATTAAGAAATATGGGAGGGAAAATTTTGGGGTACAACAAACACCAATGAATATCTGAATGTGTAGGGGACATCAGCCTATGAGACCATCTCATACCCTACTCATTTCTCATAATAGACCGGGGTAGGTGCGAAATAAACCACCTAGCCAATAGAGGAGTGCAACATAGAAGGGTCTCACTTCTCTTTAGAGTGCGAGTATGCAGAGAGTGTAGAATATCCCCAAGTAAGGTAGGTATCGGATTATGAGACCGAAAAATCTTGACCGCATTCACATCTATGAGTTGGTCCGTGTTACAGAATAGTACCATCCCATAGATGAGAAGGCCCAACACCTCTTCAAAAGCTTGTAAATCCAGGTTATCCTAAAAATAGTGAGCTTTCTCAAGTAGAAACTTAGTTGGAAATCCTTGGACACTTCTTATGGTTTCCCAATTTGCCACTACATCAGACCGTTGTAAAGACAGAGCTTGAGCAATATCTTCAGGATTTGTGTATCTTTCTGTACCGTTGAATGGTAGTTGATTAAGGATAGGTACCCCCAATAACTGAGAAAACTCCTCCATGGTAGGCACTAAGTGGTAATCAGGAAAGTTGAAGCAGTGGTGAAACAGGTCAAAGAACTGAAAGAGCGCCTTTAACATTTATTCATCAGGGGTTGAAGTGACCAAGTTGAGAAGTCGACCATGATTTTCAGTGAAGAGAGAACTTTCAGGAATCCTTGATGCTAACTCCTTGAGTTAAGGAGGTATTTTCACAATGTTGATTTGGATAGTGTTCCTGCGAGCGGATTTCATATCCTACAAAACAAGACAAAGATAAGCCCTAGAAAATCCTTGAAATGGTTAGTTATATATGCCATGTCATGATGTCATGATTATGCCAAGAAATCACATATATAGAAAGCACAAGAAAATCACACCAAAACCTTAGGTTTAAGGCTTGCATGGGTTTTAAGGTCATACCCTCTTGAAGTTGGATTGGTTCAACATGTCCTATAAATAGTAACCGGGTTCTAAGGGATCTCAATATCACTGATCTTTCCCACAAGTTTCATTCTGATAGGCGACTGACTCGCAACCAAACAAAACTCAAGAGTAAAATCTCAATGAGTGTAGCATTGAGTATCTGCCGACTTTGGGAATACACCAAAGACGGCCATCTCGCTACGTCCTAATGTCCAAGTTGTTCATTTAAAGGTTATAAGGTCAGTTGACGCTTTATGACACCACACAGCGGCCTCGTATTCTCCTTGGTTAACTCAAGGGCTACCGATACCAACCAAAGTATCGCATCAATGTAGCCATCACTTCAATCGTGTCGGTGTACCCCACACAGTTTCCATGATATATTGCTACTTACCTAAAAGGTTTCCCCAGATCCAGGTGTAGGATCTATAGTAACCCAAACAATCCCTTAAAAGTAAAGCAAACAAGTAAACAATTTAGAAATGATCTAGACCCTAAGGTAAACCCCACTTTTATAATTCTCCCCAACAGAGTCGCTAGTTCTGTGATACGGTGGCAGAACCTACGGTTATATACTACTGGTTTTGCATTTTTTTTCTGCAAATTTCGCGGTAAGCAAGAGTCACCACCTACTTTTCTTTTATCCAACAAAGAAAAGGGTGAAAAGAACAGAAAAAGACCTTTTTCGAGATTTTCTGAGTAGGGGGTAGATTATGGAAAGGGAAGGTGTTAGTACTCTTTCCATCCATGGTTTTCCACGGGCTCTTAGGTACTTACTCATTTTGAAAATTGTTTTTGTGTTTGTGTGTTTTGAAAGATCTTGTTTGCTTTATGGTAACTCTTGTATCAATCCTCAAGAGTGTGATAAAGCGTTTTTTGAAAATACTTTTTGAAAAGTGCGTAAGTGTAAAAAATTCAGATTTGAGCAAGTACTTAAGAACAATATACCTACTCGAAAAAGGATGTTCTTTTCCTCCTATCCTTTAGATAGTGCTATCCTACTATTAGTGAGTAGGTAGCCCTATCGTCATATGTTGAGGGACAATTGAAGGGACGTTTTACAATCACGAAGGCAATTTATGGAGACGCTTTAGCAATTTTCTTTTAGGGACTAGATCATTTACCGAAAGGAAACTGTAGGATCATCGAGGGACTATGATCTTTTTTATTTATGGGTCTTTACTAAAGCGTTCCTGCCTCATGACTGTTTTATTTAAAGGCAACCAAAGTGGAAGATACCTTAGAGGTGCGCATGTGCAAGTGTGTTGAGATTCAGTTATTTTTTGTCTTTTTGTTAGGTTAGATAATGTTTAATTATTAGTCTTTCCATACACGCCTAGTTACTAACAGTAATATATACAGAAAAATAAAATGCGGAAAGTATAAATCTAGACTATTACATGGCTTCGGGGAGGGGGATTTACATTCCAAAGCAATTGAGAAAAATAAAATAAAGCAACAAAAAGAGTCTACTTATCATCTATTACATCTCACACAACAATTACAATAATATAAATAATGCAAAAGGAAATAAACGCGCGAAAAGTTGAAAGTACGCCTGAAAACATAAAAGAAAATATTTTTGTTGTTAGTTTTTATTTTTTTTTAAAGTTAGATTAAGAAAAATAATTAAATTAATTATCCTAAAGTCTACTTAGAAAATCAAATTAAGAAAAATAAACTAAGCCATTTTTGTGGTTTTTTTTATTATGAAAAGAAAGTAATTAGACTTAAGTTCTAATTCATTTTTAATTAAGAAAAAGGTTAAAGTTTTAATTAATTAATTAAAGAAATTAACTATTTAATTAAAAAAAATCTATGCCTAATTTTTTGTGAGTTTTTTATTATTATTATTAAAAAATATTAAGAAATGAAATAACTAAATAAAACAAAAAGAAAAGAGATTGGGCTTGATGGCTGAAGTAGAATGGGGGTTGCAATTGAAATTTCGCTAAGCCCAGATTATGAAGCCCGGGTCCATCCTTGGATCCAGTGTGAGCAGTACTTGATGGTACATGGTATCTCATGTTCTAGACGTCATGCATTCCATGTAATTCCCCTAACCCACTCTAATGATATTCGGGAACTCATATACACACATTAGAACATTCAACAAATTAATAAAAATAGAGATTCGAATTTGAGATTATACCAAAACGGTGATAGCTTGGATCTGGTGATATGGGACCTTGCAAGCTTTGATTATGGTTGGAACAAGTCCCTGGGAACCTCAAGAGCAATATATGATTACTAGTTCGGACCAAAAGTACCTGCATAGTGGGTTTCAAATTTTTAACACTTTTGATAATTTTGAAAAAAAAATGGTAGAGCTCTCTCTAGGATGTGTAGGCGTCTTGAAATTCTTTCTAGATGCTTGTTTATATAGAGAGGAATGAGGAGACAAGAAAACAAAAGTTTAAACAACCTTAAAGCAAACGTTTCAAAGCCATGGATGAAATTTGTAACTTTGGCCAAAAACAAGGAAACTTGTCATTTTTTGAATTTAAATGAATGTGGACACCTTTGCACGAAATTTTATGGGCCTAGGTTGTCCAAAACATCAACCCAAAGCTCAAAGCTCATTTCCAATTATTTTATACATTTTATTTTATATTTATTTGAAATAAATTAAAATAAATATGAATAAAATAGTTAGAAAATGCAAGGCATGGAAAGAATAATTTTATAGGTCCTCTATAATCTTATAAAGATGTTTGAAATCCAAGAAATTGAGCCCTTGCCTTAAAACTTCAAATTTGCTCAATGCATAATTCTTGAAGATTCCCAAATTTTCCCAACTTGGGAAAGCTATAACTTGTTCAATATTTATCTCAAAATGATGATCTTAGACTTTTTGGAAAGCCCAAGATGTCTACTTCAATCTCTCCTTTTATAAATTTTTCATTTGAAGAATTTATCTTGATGTAAAAGGTCTTGTCAAAAAGTGGCTTTTGTTGACTTTTTGGAAATGACATGTAATGTATGAGCTTGTATCTTTCAAATGGTGCATTTCTTGGACTTGAGGGCTGAATAGAAGTTGTAGGGAATAATATTAAATTCAATATGAGATTTGGTTGGGGAAAATGGATGAACTATGTGAAAGTTATGCCTAGTCAAAGTTCAGTTGACTTTTCCTATAGAAACCCTACTTTAGCAATTTTGACTTTTGATGAATTAGGGGCATTTCTTGAGGAATCATGATCAACCCTTGATCAAATGGTGGATATTACTTCAAAATGTTGAGGTTGACCAAAAACCTTGAAGTTTGACTGTATATAGGCCACAGTTGACTTTTGACCTAGTACAGATGATTTTCAAGCATTTGAGTAATTGACTGAGCAAACTTGTAGTGCAAGGTATGAAATTTTTCATGGATAATCTTGAAGACATATTAGGACCATGGAATAAATTTGATATCTTTGGAGCTTACACATATTGGTGAAAAATGAAACCATAGTTGGAAGGCCAATTCTTAGGAGGAGAATTTGTCTGATCAATTCTTGGTCAACCTTGAGCAATTGAGGACCTCTAGGAGTATGTCTTGTGTGAAAATGAGAGGGAAAATTTTGGGGTACAATAACCTCCAGTAAAATAGAAGGTCCACCGTATGCATCCTAAAATGTCAGAAAAAATCAAAGTAGAGGTTATGAAACAGTTTAACATTGGGTTCTTAGTTGTCACCACCTATCCGCAATGGGTTGTGTGATACGGTGGCAGAACCGACTGTTATACTGGTTTCCGTTTTTTGTTCACAAATTTCGCAGTAAGCAAGAGTCGCCACCGACTTTTATTTCATCTAACAAAGGAGAGGAAAAAGAGCAGAAAAAACCTTTTTTTCGAGAGTTTCTGAGTACAGGGGGTAGATTATAGAAAGGGAAGGTGTTAGTACCCTTTCTATCCGTGGTTTTCCACAGGCTCTTGGGTACTTGCTCATTTTTGAAATTGCTTATGTGTTTTTTGAAAAGTTTTTGTTTAACTTTGTGATAACCCTTGTATTTGTCCTCAAGAGTGTGACGAAGTCGTTTTTGAAAAATGTTTTGAAAATTGTTTGTGAAAAAGTTTTGTTATTTTGAGCAAGTACTTAAGATTTCTACCTACTCGAAAAAAGATTGTTCGTTCTCGTTTATTTTAGACAACGCTATCCTACTATTAAGGAGTAGGTAGCCGCATCGTTGGAGTTTTATGGGACATTCGAAGGGACAAGTATGGTCACAAAAGCAATAGTTAGGAAACTTTAGTGATTACCCTAAAGTCCTAAGGATCTTTCTGAGGCAACATTCGAATGGGCCATTTTTTATCTTTTGGGACTAGAGGACAACCACTAAAATTCCCTATGCTTCATGACCGTTTACCGAAGGCAACCGGAGTGGGGAAAACCCTAGGAGTGAGCATGTGCAAGTGTGTTTTTTCCAGTTAATTATCTTTGCACAATTAGGGTTATCTACCTTTTAATCGTTGATTTATCTTTCTCATACAATCCTAATATTCATACATCTAGCAGTTTAATAGTTGCGGAAATTAAAAAGTGCGAGAAATTAAAGTCCTAACTATTACAAGGCTTTTGGGCAGATACACAAATATTTGACTGAAGATAAAGATGCGGGAATTAAAATCCTAATTAATCTATTACAAACTTGAAACAGTTGCAATAATTTGAATTAAAAGAAAGTAAAGGCGCGCGCGACGAATTAAATACGAGAATAAATTAGAAGCCTAAAAAATCTAATTAATTAAAAAATATTTTTGTGTATTTTTTAATGAGAAAAACAATTTAATTGCAAATTAAACCTAATTTCTAGTTCATTTTAATTAATATAAAAAAGAAATTAAGTTAATCTAATTAAACTAAATTATGTTCAATAAAATTAATTTAAATAAAAAAAACCTAATTCTATATTTTTTTGTGATTTTTGATTTAATAAAAGAAATGAGTTTTTGTTGTAAAATATGATTAAATAAATAAATAAAAGAAAAGAAAAGAATGGAAAAAAGAAGTAAATGGGCATGGGGTGCAGTTAATAATCAGGGGGTGAGGAGTTGAATTTGTTAGGCACATCTTGTTGGCCCAGATCCTACGCCAGATTCAGTGTAGCTGGCCTTTGGGGGTTCACCATGTGACTGCTTGCTTGAGGCGTCAGATTTGGCAGGAGATTGATCCAATGGTGTGGATCTTGGGCGCGTGATGGACGCTTGGACTGTGAGTCTTACTGGATCTGCAATTGAACATTGAGAAAAACATAAAAGCACACGCCTAGGATCGAACCCAGGATGTTAGCTTCAACACTCCTTCCTTAACCATCCGTGCGGGGCTGCTCATTTATACATATAATTAAACAATTAAAATAAAAGGGAAACAAGGTGCTAGTGCTGAATCAGCAATGACACGCATGCATGGTGGGGACCATGATGACTCAAAGAGAAAATCAGATGTGGAGAGAGGCATTCAACGTTGGATCCAGCCAATGGGATTGTGAGGAATGGCCATGCATGCTTGGACTGTCGCATGTAAAAGTCAAGCCACCGGCCACGGTGGCTCCGGTCACCCTCTCCAGCGACACCCAAAAACAAAACCTTCAAAACACGCGAGATCAAGGCATAAAAAAGACCCCACCCCCCTTAAAATTTCCCCAGGAATCCAATGGTGGTATCCATTTGATCTAAAAGTCTTTGTATCTCTAAAACCGAAACTTCCTTCTCTCCAAGCTCTAACAATGGTGATTTGCAACCCTGACCTCGTTTCTTGCATGTAATACGTCAGAAAATTCACAAATAATTATAATAACATGAATGTGTATTCAAAAGGCATTGATATCAAGAATTAAGTGAGTTTGAAATCCAAATTCTTACCATAAGAGGGAGGATCGGACTGGGTGATGCAGCGTGATTTGGCCTTTGCAAATTGACCGGTTCACCTCCTGGAATCCTCATAAGGATGATGGAATGCTTAGATTTGATGGAGAACAGCTGGTTCGTGTGGAACAGAATTTCCTTCCTCTTTGAAAATTTTGAGAACTTCTAGGGTTTTCTTGAGACTAGCTACGCACCCCCTTTGGTATGACTTTGTTGTGCATATATATTAGGCCACATTAGGTCAACAAAATTGGAAGAATATCCACGCTTTCATTGAGAAAATGTTTTTCTTCAATAATATGATTTTCTTATATATTTGGAGCAAATCATATCTTGCTATTTCTCCATGATATTTCCCTTGATATGCCAGCAATATGTGTCCCTTATTTGATGAGAAAAGATTCTAAATCCAAATCTTTTATTATTTCTACTATTTATTTATTTAATTTTGCATTTTAATGGATAAAATATCAATATAAATAATATAACAATGCATGGGTCATCTTGGAGGTCGTGGGCCAGGCTAGGAGTGTGTTGCAAGCATAAAAAGTTAGGCCTATTTGAGAAAAAATATAGTTTTGAGCATTGTTAACTTTGGGCAAACTTCCAAAAATAGCCAACTTTGACAATGCATATCTCCCTCAATTTTGACCCTAAGAGAGGGTTCTTAGACTTTTTAGAAATCTTGGGATGTCCCCTAAACAACCCTTTTGGTTTCATTTAAATTTGATCTTCCATGCTCATGTAAGAAGCTTTGACCCAAAAGGTGTTTTTGTTGACTTTTTGAAATGACCTATAATGTATGAATTCATATCCTTTCGTGAGTGCATTTTTTGAACTTGAGGGCTGAAGATGAGTTGTAGGGAATTGGATTCTCTTCAAAATGAGCCTTGTATGGGAAATTTCTGATAAAGCATGAGAATGTTATGCTTGGTCAAAGTTTGGTTGACTTTTCCTGTAGAAACCCTAATTTTGCAACTTTTGAGTTTTGATGAATTAGGAGCATTCCTTGAGGAATCATGATCAACCCTTGATCAAATTATGGATATCACTTCAAAATGTTGATGTTGACCAAAAATATTGAAGTTTGACTGTATGTGGGTCACAGTTGACTTTTGACCTAACACAGTTGATTTTCAGGCATTTGAGCAGTTGACTGAGCAAACTTGTTGTGCAAGGCATGCAACTTGGAATGGATGGTCTTGAGAACATATTAGGGCAATTGAAATCATTTGGTACCCTTGGAACTCAAACATCTTGATGAAAATGGAAACCCTAGTTTGGGGCTCATTGCCTTAGGAGGATGATTTGTCTGGTCAATCCTTAGCCATCCTTGGGCAAGTTGAGGACCTCTAGGAGTATGTTGAGTAAAATGGGAGGGGAAATTTTGGGGAACAACAGGTTTCTAACGTAGTCCTAGTGCCTAAGAAGGACATCAAGGTACGGATGTGTGTGGACTACAGAGATTTGAATAGGGCAAGCCCTAAGGACGACTTTCAGCTCCCCCACATTAACGTTCTGGTTGACAATACAGCACAACATAAGATCTTTTCCTTCATGGACAATTTCTCTAGTTACAATTAGATCAAAATGGAACCCAAAGACATGGAGAAGACAACCTTTGTCACGCAATGGGGCACTTTCTGTTACAAGGTGATGTCGTTTGGATTGAAGAACGTTGGGGTAACCTATTAGCGATCTATGGTAGCTTTGTTTCATGGCATGATTCACCATGAGATAGAGGTCTATGTTGATGACATGATATCCAGGTCTCAAACTGAGGAAGAGCACCTTGATCATCTACAAAATCTGTTTGATAGGTTGAAGACGTACAAGCTAAGGTTAAATCCGAACAAGTGTACCTTCAGGGTAAGGTCTGGTAAACTTCTAGGTTTCATTGTTAGTGACAAGGGCATTCAGGTAGACCCTACAAAGGTGAAGGCTATATAGGAGATGCCGGCTCCTCACACTGAGAAGGAAGTTAGAGGTTTCTTGGGACGCCTAAATTACATTTCCAGGTTCATTTCCCATCTAACTGCTACTTGTGAGCCAATCTTCAAACTTCTGAAGAAAGATCAAGTGGTAAAGTGGAATGATAAATACCAGTCTGCCTTCGAGAGGATCAAGGAATGCCTTCAAGATCCTCTGATTCTGATGTCGCCGATTGAAGGAAGACCTTTGATAATGTACTTAACAATATTAGATAATTCAATGGGGTGTGTGTTGGGGCAGCATGACGATTCTGGTCGAAAAGAGCATGCAATATACTACCTTAGCAAAAAGTTTACCGACTATGAAACAAGATACTCACTGCTCGAGAAAACTTGCTGCGCTTTGGCATGGGCTGCTCGCCGACTAAGACATTATATGTTGACTCACACTACCTTGTTGATATCTAAGATAGATCCTATCAAGTACGTCTTTGAGAAGCCCTCTCTCTCCAAAAGAATAGCGAGATGGCAAATGATCTTGACCGAATATGAAATCCAATACACAACCCAGAAAGTAACCAAGGGAAGTGTGTTAGCTGATCATTTGGCCCATCAGGCTGTGGATGACTACCAATCCATGAACTTTGAATTCACGAATGAGAATATTATGTTAGTGACTGACTGTGAAGAACCTGGACCGGATGAAGGACTTGAGGAAGGATCTCGATGGACTATGGTTTTTGATGGAGCTTCCAACGCACTCGGAAATGGCATTGGTGATGTAATCATATCTCCTGAGGGATGTTATACTCATTTCACCACCAGATTATATTTCAATTGTACCAACAATGTGGCAGAGTATAAAGCATGCATCATGGGTCTCAAAGCTGCTATTGACCTAAGGATCAAGTTCTTGAGCATTTTCGGGGATTCAGCCTTGGTAATAAGTCAAATCAAAGGGGAGTGGGACACGAAGCACCCTAATCTCATACCTTACAAAGAATATGTGATGACATTGCTTCCACACTTTGAAAAAGTCACCTTTGAACATTTTCCACGAGAAGAGAATCAGTTAGCGGACGCGCTAGCTACTATGTCATCCATGTTCAAGGTCAGATGGGACAACGAGGCTCCTCGGATCACTATTGAGAGGTTGGATGAACCAGCATACTGCTATGAGATTGATACTGAAGAAGTAGCAGACAAACCTTGGTTTCATGAAGTGAAAAGGTATCTCGAGGCTCAAGAATATCCTGAGGGGGCATCCTTCAATGATAAGAAGTTTTTGAGGAGGTTCTCCGTAAAGTTCTTCCTTAGTAATGGAATCCTCTACAAGCGCAACCACGACTCTACTTTACTTTGGTGTGTAGACAAGAGCGAAGCAGTAAGGATTATGGAAGATTTACACGAAGGTACCTTTGGCACCCACTATAGTGGACACACCATGGCAAAAAAGATCCTACGGGTAGGAGACTATTGGTCCACTATGGAAGCAGATTGTTATCAGCATTCCCGAACTTGTCACAAATGTCAGATCTATGCTGATAAAGTATAGGTACCTCCTATTCCCTTGAATGTCTTGACGGCTCCCTGGCCCTTTGCAATATGGGGCATTGACATGATCAGAGAGATTAGAGCTACCGCTTCCAATGGGCATCGCTTCATCCTAGTGACCATTGATTACTTCACGAAGTGGGTTGAGGATACCTCTTTTGCTACTGTTACCAAGAATGTTGTGGCGCGGTTTATCAAGCATAACCTAATTTGTCTGTATGATGTGCCAGAGAGAATCATCACAGACAATGGTACAAATCTCAATAATACAATGATCACCGAACTCTGTAAACAATTCAAGATCCAGCATCATAATTCTTCCCCTTACCGACCGAAGATGAATGGCATTGTGGAGGCTGCTAACAAGAATATTAAGAAAATCATACAGAAGATGACGGTGACATACAAAGACTGGCATGAGATGTTACCATTTGCTCTTCATGGTTACCGCATCTCATCACGTACGTCAACAAGGGAAACACCTTATTCTCTGGTATATGGTATGGAGGCAGTCCTACCTATTGAGGTCTAGATCCCTTCTTTGAGGATCATGAAGGATACGGATTTGAACGAAGATGATTGGATCCAGACTCGACTTGACCAACTGAATCTGATCTACGAGAAAAGGCTTGCTGTTGTATATCATGGTCAGATATACTAAAAGCAAATGATCAAGGCTTTCAACAAAAAGGTCAGACGTCAAGTATATCAAGTGGGTGATCTAGTAATCAAACGCATCATATTGCCACAAGGTGATCCCAAGGGAAAATAGACTCCCACGTACGAAGGGCCATTTGTAATCAAAAGCATATTTTCTGGTGGAGCCATGATTTTGACCACCATGGATGGTGACGACCTTCCTCACCCTGTTAATACGGACATAGTGAAAAGATACTACGCATAAATCAAGACCCGCTAGGTTGACTGGCCTAGGAAAAAATAAGGGCATCCCGGCGAACAAAAAGGGTTCGGGCAAAAATTAGGGATAAATATAAAAAAAATATGTACACCCCGCAAGTCGAAAACCTGAAAAGGCGGCTTGGGAAAAAAAGGGTATCCCGGTGGACTGAAAACCCGGAAGGGCTGTCTAGGCAAAAATTATGGATTTAAAGCGTACAACTATGTCCCATTGGATCACCTTGTGACCAGACTTCAGTATCAACTATCAAGTTCAAACGGTACCACTCAATCCAGTCAACTTCGAACAAGTAGCAAAGTGATGAAACGCTCAAGGACATAAGGGAAATAGTAGGATTGAAACTCGATGGGATTATTACACATAGTTGTTTTCTCTCTGTACATTGTTTTGTGTAGTTTTAATTTTCACGGTGGTGTTCTCCTACTAGAATATCAGTCTCTTTGTATAAAAATACCTGTTATAGGCAAACATCAAAAATCAATACAAATCATTTCTTGGAAAGTACAAAACTATTTGTTTTCTATTTTTGTTTTGTTTTGCAAAAACGTCCAATGATTATTTTTGTCATATGCATTTGAATATGATTACCATTTACGAATACTTGCATATAAAATAGAAAGACAGTTGCTAATGACTTTAAGAAATGGGGCAAAGTCCAAAAAAGCCATTTGTAGTCTCGACAGTTACTCTTTCCAGCATGGTACAAGGGTAGAGACATCTTGAGACAAAGTCACCGCTATATACGACCAAGTGACGTCTATGTTTCCCACAGAGTATAAACAACCAAAGTTTTGATCTCTTCTTCCCCAAGCAGGAATTACCTCCTCCAGCAAAGTTCCCTCAGAGAGCTGAAATTTGTATTCCCCAGCTGAGTTTTATAATCTCAAACAGTTTATAAAACCTCCTCCCCGATAGAGTTTATTTATCTAACGGTGGAAGTTTATCCCCAACATAGTTTATTTCTCTACATCGGTAAAATCTTCCAATAGAGCATCCTTACCCTACAGAGTCATTCTCAAGCAGGAGTTAAAGATCCTATGCAGAATATCCTCGAGCGAAAAAGGAAAATCCCCGGAAAATCATCTCCATTTATCATCCTCAGCAGAAACAAAGGATTCAGCTTCCCAATACTCTCCAGCAGCAGTCATGGATTTATTTTCCCAGAATAGGAAATATCGTAACAACATCCCATATTCATATATCATGGCATGCGCATACACATCGCATACAACATAATCTCATTTATTTTGATAACATCATCACAATGCACTTCATACATCATGGCATTGCATATGACTAACTCTTTACCTTTTTCAGGAAAGATCAAATCAACAAACATCGTTGACTACTTACATGACCTGGTAGTCTTCTCAAAAGCTACGTCTGACGAAGGGCTATTTCAGCATTTTCCTCATAAAGATATTCTCAAAAAAACTTTTCTCTGGTTCAGTTAAATCGATACTAAGATTTTTCTGATTTCTATTCCAGCCAAAGTTAATTCGAGACGTTCCTCTAGTTCAGCTAAATCGATATTAAGATTTTCCTGATTTCTATTCCAGTTGAAGACAACTCAAGACCTTTCTCTGGTTCAGTTAAATTGACACTAAGATTTTTCTGATTTCTATTTCAGTTAAAGAAACTGCAAAGCCTGGATTTCGACCAGATAACTGTTTAAATTGTTGTGAAGCCTGGAATTCGACCAGATAGAAGTTCACCATACTGTGAAGCTTAGACCCGACCAGATAACAGTTAACATCATTGCTGAAGCCCAGAATTGAACGGATAATAGTCAATCAACAATTCAAGACACTATGAAGCCTGGAATCCGACCAGATAACATTATAAGGTGCTGCGAAGCCTGGAATCCGACCAGATAGCAGTTTACTCTGTCAATTACTATGAAGCTTGGACTCGAACAGATAATAGTATACCTCAAATTTAAGTTGAATCCTGGATCCGACCAGATAATAGCTTAATCTCTTCAAATCACTGAAGCCTGGACACAGCCAGATAACAGTTCAAGTCACTGAAGCTTAGATGCCGACCAGATAACAGTTTGAGTTACTGTGAAGCCTGAGTACGACCAGATAGCAGTTAATTTCATGTTCCCTCAGTAAATCGCTGAGAAGCCTGGAATATGATCAGATGGCAGTCAACCTTATCATCCTTAACAATTCACTGTGAAGCCTGGATCCTGACCAGATAGCAGTTCACTTCCGCCTCTTCAATCAAGAGATACTCCCCAATAGAGTGACGGATAATTGAAGCTCCTAAACTCCACTTCCCGAACAAAGACCAACACTCCTCAGCAGAGTCCTCCTCAAAAACAGGAATAGGGATCCCCACAAAGGAATATCTCATGAAGTCAACATTGTTCTGGATGGCATCTTTAAGCCCATCTCCGACGATCTTCTGTCATCTTTTCCAAATGGCATTTATAAGCCCATTCTCGATACTATCTACACAGTCAAGTATCATCTCAGATGAGTGCAAATTTCTGGGCACTTTAGTGTTCAATCATCTTCCACCTTCAGATCACGAAAGGCAGACAAGCCAATCTACATCCTTAGGTTTAAGAAGATTGAACAAGGACAGATGTTGTACCCCAAAATTTGACCTCTCATGTTTTTCCAAGATTTCCTCTTGCATAGGTGGTTACAAACCTTTGCCTAAAGAAAAGTAAATTTTTCAAATGATGGTTAAATATCCTTCGGTTGGCATCTGCAAAAGGTCCTTCGATTGGCATCTACAAAAGGTCCTTTGATTGGCATCTCTAAAAGGTCCTTCGATTGGCATATGCAAAAGGTCCTACGATTAGCATCTGCAAAAGGTCCTTCGATTGGTATAGGGCCTTTCAACGGGAATTTCCAGCAAGGCAGCTTCGACGGGCATCTTAAATAAGGTTGTTTTTTGTTAGAGCGTACAAAGTGCCTTTCGACAGGCATGTTAACCAAGTGATGTTTCGATTGGCATATCAACAGGTCGATATTCTGATTGTCCAAGTTAGAGAAAATGAGATAAAAAAGAGCAAGAACTGGGAGCATTCCAGAAGTTGTGATGATGGGCATCCGAATTCATGCAGATTCGAGAGGATAACTTTGAGCCTTTCTGCAGACTATGGTTCAAGCGTAGAAGCTCTGATGCTGAGAATATGAGAAATTTGAATCAAGATGCATAGCCATCGAAGGGAGCAAGGCTTAAGATTTAATCGAAGGAGTTGTGATAACAAAGTTGGTGCAATTCGAATTCAGAGCCTTCGAAGGAAAAAATGTTCTGATGAGGGAAGTTCGGGGCAATTCGAATCAAGACTTAGAGCCATCAAGGAGTTTAGAACAACACTTTGATTAGTCAATAAGATAACGCTTCGATTGGACCAATTTCAAAGCCATCGAAGAGAGAAAAACTTGAGACTTAATCGAAGGAACCATGATGAAAGCCTTAAACCAAATTCGAACAAAACACCTATCCTAACCTGTCCAGGTTCACCCAAAGTTCAAAATGGCATGTTTCCTTGCAAATATGGAAAGAATTCAATATGGATCATGGATTCAATTCCTGAGTTAAAGGCTAGATTCTTGCCTTATTTGTTCCTAACTCCACAAGAGCTGATTCGACCAGGGTGATTCTCTTCAAATCAAGCAATCGAAGCAGAGGGTGGCTCAATCGAAGGAGCCATGACATCGAAGTTGTTGCAATTTGAATTAGAGTTCAGAGCCTTCGAAGAGAACAAATTCTAAGGGAAATGGATCTGCAGGGGCATGTCAGCTTTCGATTTCCATCATATTAGAGGCCCAAACAAATTGTGACAGGCTGGTAGTAATGCATGAAAATAGATTGGCACCTGATTGAATAAAATATAGCAAGTTTTTATGAATAAATCAAATCAAATCTCTTCATCATAATGGACCAAGATTTGATACACAAATGTTAACCTAAAATCCCTTGTCTATATAAACCTCATGATCTCAGAGAAAAAAGACACACGGATACGGCCTCACAAAAAAACGCATCCTGCCCCACAAGGTTCCAGAAAGTTGCACAAAATTTCCAAAGATTGTCAAACTTAAAGCTGATTTTGCAAGCAGCCTCCGTCCAGACTAACACCTGAATCATGTTCTTGGGATTCATGCAGAATCATCCCTCATACAATCCATTTGTTGGTAATTTTATCTTTGATCTCAAACTTGTTAAACATGATTTAAATTCATGTCGAACATATATACATATTGCTGCTAATGTTCATGTTTGTTTGAGTGTGTTACATGTAAGCAAAGATGCAGGATTGAGATCGTGCCATTGTTGGGGAACGATCTGAGCTTACCTTTGATTCTTACAGCTTTAGTTTATCTTCGATGGATAAATACCATAGGGATCCACTGAGCGCGCGGACTTGATATTTAAGTCAATATTGTGTTTTTTTGTTTCTAACGTAATATTGTTGTTTCGTTTGTACCAATGAATGGAAATCTTCGACCAGGTTGGTGAGGAAGATGCGCTGCAACGAAAAGGACCTGGGTTCGACACCCAGATCATACATTTTGTGTTCTTTCTAACAAAATTTCGTGCAGGTCCAGTATCCCAGATCGAACGCCCCCAGACGTGCAGTCTCTCAGGCACCTTCGATTAAGATTCCTCATTGGATCGAAAGGCAACCCAAGCCTCTTCAAACCAGGCCTTATGTTGTACCCCAAAATTTTCCCTCCCATATTTCTCAATACATGTCAAGTGAGGTCCTCAAATTGCTCAAGGAAGTCCAAGAGTTGACTAGACAAACTCTCTCCTAAGGCAGTCTACCTCAAATTAGGGTTTCATTTTGCATCAAGATGTTTGATTCCAAAGGATCCCGAATGCTCACCATTGTCCTAATATTTTCTCAATATCATCTATGTCATGTTTCAAGCCTTGCAGAGGAAGTTTGCTCAATCAATTGCTCAAATGCCTAAAAATCGACTGTGTTAGGTCAAAAGTCAATTATGGCCCACATACAGTCAAGCTTCAAGATTTTTGGTCAACATCATAATTTTGAAGTATTATTCATCATTTTATCAAGGTTTGATCATGATTCCTCAAGGATTGCTCACAATTCATCAAAACCCAAAAGTTGCTAAATTAGGGTTTTATAGGAAAAGTCAACTCAACTTTGACCAAGCATAACTGTCTCATACTTTATCATAAATGACCCATCCAAATATCATTTTGAAGAGTATGCAATTCCATACAATCCATCTTCATCTCCAAAGTTAAAAATATGTACTCACAAAAATATATGAATTTTGACATTATAGGTCCTTTTGAAAAGTCAACAAAAGCACCTTTTAGGTCAAAGATTCATACCTGAACATGGAAGACTCAATTGAGATGAGACCAAAAGGGTTGATTATAGGACATCCTAAGCTTTCTAAAAAGTCCAAGAACACCTCTCTAGGGTCAAAATTGAGAGAGTTATGCATTGGCCAAGTTGACCTTTTTGCAAAATTGCCAAAAGTCAAATATGCTCAAATTTGCATCTTTTGCTAAATGGGCCCAACTTTTTAGGCTTGCATATCATTCCTAACATAGTCCACGACCTATGGGACCCTCCATGTTTTATTTATTCATTTATTTAATTTATTTTGATTTTTATTCATTTAAAATTCAAATAAAATCAAATAAATCCTAATAAATCATATATTGTATTTTAGGGATGATTTTTGCATTGAAAAAAAGATCTCATATGCTGTCAATTGAAGATCAACTCGTGCAAAGTCAGTTTGGTTGGAAAAAGATTGGATTTGAGCAAAATTGGAAAGGAATCATATGCATTGAAAGATCAAATCAAATCTCCATGATGAGCAAGATTGAGGTCGTTTTTGTGACCTAATAGCTTGTATTACATATACAGAGGGAGACCAAAGCATAGAGATGTTGAACAGTCGTGCAGAAAAGAGAAGAAAACTCAGAATTTTTGGCAAGGAATGTGAGATCCAAATCCTGGAATAGAGGACCTTGGAGAGCAATTCAAGGCCATAAATCAATTCCTGGGCGTTTCAGGAAGCATTCCTAATCGTTTGCCGGCGTCAGAACATCCAGAACCTCCTCCAATCATTCACACAGTTTGCACAATTATTCAAATTTGATTACTGTAATCCTTGCATGTTCAGCACATTTAATTTGCATATTTGTATTCATCATCATGTTTGCAATGTTTCTGGATAGTTTGATTTGAGTTATAGTGCAGGAATAAGCTTTTGCCATTGTTAGGGTTTCGTGCTCCAATTTGGGGCTTTGGTTTGCAAGTGAAATTAGACAGGATAATGGGTACCATGATGATAAGAATTTCAAACCCAGTCGATCCATGGTCCCCAACTGAATTTATATTGCATATGCTTGATTTTTGAATGACATAGGTTGCAGCAACAGGCCTGCATCGGTAGGTAAAAGTTCAGAACCTAAAATGACGGTTCCAGGGAAGAAGACAACAATGTGTCACAACCTGATTGGCTGATTCAAATTCTGGCGCATTGTTCTATCTAGAAATCTATTGTTCTGATATATTATTTGTTTTTATTATATTAACAAGTTGACATCCAGCACAGTTGGTCAGAAGAAGGAAGTCAGAAGCTTATTGTTCTGGGTTTGATCCCAGGTGTGAGCTTTTGGTATTTTCCCCTGTGTTTTCATCAGATCCAGCACGTGCACCTTCTGAAGACTATCACCTTCTGGATCCACTAGCCAGAACCAGATCCAGCGCAACATCCTTCTGGATCCACTAGCCAGAACCAGATCTAGCGCAACATTCTTCTAGATCCATCAGCCAGAACCAGATCCAGCGCATCATCCTTCTGGATCCATCAGCCAGAATCAGATCCAGCACGTGCACCTTCTGAAGACTATCACCTTCTGGATCCACTAGCCAGGACCAGATCCAGCGCACCTCATCCTCTGGACCCTCATCTTCTGGATCCATCTCCAATCAGATCCGCTGACAGCAGACCCTTGGGTTATTTCTATTATTTTTTCTTTAATTCTCTTCTTTAATTGTTTTGTTTTTTTTAACACCAAAATTATTTTCTAAAATTAACCAATCAAAAATCACAAAAAAAAAGAAGATTTATTTTCTTAATAAATGTTTTTTTAATTAATTAGATTATTTGGTTTAGGGCAACTTTAATTTCTTTCACAATTAAAATTTAATTAGAAAATTATGTTAACTCTTGATTTATTTCTTTTATTTTCCTCAAATAAATAAAATAAAATAAAAAACAGGTTTTAGGGTGAATTAATTTATTTTTTAATTTAAAATTAATTAGAACTTAGGATTTTATTTTTAATTCAGTTATTTCATTATTTTCTTTAAAAAAACAAAAATGACAAAAACATGTTTTCTTTAGTCAATTACAGTTAGGTTTAATCAAGGGTTAAAACCCTAATCGTCTCGCATTTAATTCTCCGCGTGCTTATTGTTTATTTTTGCCAATATTATTGTAACTGCTCACTGGTTTATAATAGTTTAATTTAGGGCTTTTACTTATCGTTTTTATGGTTCTTTTGGCTATGCAATTAATCCCCTTCCCCGAAGCCTTGTAATAGCATAGATTTACTTTCTCGCATTTTAATTCCCGCAAATATTTGACTGTTTAGATGTATGCTAATAGGATTGAATGGCAAGAATGCATGACAAAATTAACCAGGTTAGAAAACCCTAATGTGCAAAGATAAATAACTGAAAATAAATCACTCGCACATATTCACTCCTAGGGTATGCTCTCACTTCGGTTGCCTTCGGTAAACAATCATTAAGCATATGGTGTCTTAGTGGTTGCCTTCCTGTCTAAAAAAGATCAAACGTCCCATTCGAATGTTGCCTCGAAAATGTTGCCTCTAATATGATCTTAAGACTATAGGGTTATTACTAAGACGTCCTAGAATTGCTTTAGTGATCGTACATCCCTTTCGAATCGACCCTTACAACTCCAACGACGGTGCTACCTATTTCTCAATAGTAGGATAGCGCTGTCTAAAGGAAACGAGAATAGAAACAATCTTTTTTTCGAGTAGGTAGATGCTAGTAGGTACTTGCTCAAATTAAAACTCTTCGCACTTACACTTTTCAAAACAATTTTCAAAACAACTTCGTCACACCTTTGAGGACTGATACAAGGGTTATCACGAAGTAAAACTTTTCAAAAACAAAGCACATACACAAACAATTTAAAAGATGAGCAAGTACCTAAGAGCCCATGGAAAACCATGGATAGAAAGGGTGCTAACACCTTCCCTTTCTATAATCTACCCCCCATACTCAGAAATATCTCCAAAAAGGATTTTTTTCTGTACCTTTTTCCTTTCCGATTGGATGAAATAAAAGTCGGTGGCGACTCTTGCTTACTGCGACATTTTGCGAACAAAAACGTAAAATGCAAACCAGTATTTCAAAAACAGTCGGTTATGCCACCGTATCACACCTTACTTCCAAGAATGCACTCTTTTCATTTACTGTTTTTGTCTTTCGATTTTATCCTTTCTTTTGATTGTTTGTCCTTACTTCTTCTAAGCGTTAATTAACAAAAAAAAAACACAAAAACATTAGGCTTAGTTTTTTATATTAAATTAATTTTTTCAATTAATTAATTAATTATTTTAATATTTTCTTAAAAAACTAAAATTGAATAGACTTAGGATTTTTAATTCAATTTCATTTCATAACAAAAACAAACAAAAAGAATTCCTTTCACTTAGGGTTTTAGACGTATTTTCAATTCATGCGCGCGTTTATTTACTTTTGCATTTTTTGATCATTGTAACTGCCTACCGATTTGTAATAGCTTAATTAGGGTTTTAATTCCCTCACTTTACATTTTTAGTCAGATATAATTATACTTGCCCCGAAGCCTTGTAATAGCTGTAGGTTTTACTTTTCGCACTATATTATATGCTTGTATATAAATTGCTAGTAAATTAGGCGTGTATGGCAAGAACTAATCAATTAATCTTAGATCACTAACATCAAGATAAAAATACCTGAAAAAGCACACTATTGCACACTTGCACCCCTAGGGTATTTCCCACTTTGGTTGCCTTCGGAAATGGCCATGTCCCTCGAACGCAAGGATACTCTTAGCAAAGACCCTCAGTTTAAAATCATCATAAAGATCATAGTCCCTAAATGTCCCTCGAGTTTCCTACGAATATATGATGACGACAGTCCCTTCGAAATGCTAAGGTATCTCTACATGTTACCTTCAATGACCATAAACGTCCCTTCGATAGTCCCTCAACATCCAACAATAGGGCTACCCACTCACTAATAGTAGGATAACACTATCTAAAAGAAAGGAGGAAAATAACACCTTTTTTTCGAGTAGGTAGATAGCAGTTAAGTACTTGCTCAAATTTAATTCATTTTGACACCACACTTTCAAAACTACTTTCAAAAACTCTTTATGACACTCTTGAGGACTGATACAAGAGTTATCATAAAGCAAACAAACTTTTCAAAACACACAAACATGAAAGCAATTTTCAAAAATGAACAAGTACCTAAGAGCCCGTGGAAAACCACTGATGGAAAGGGTGCTAACACCTTTCCTTTCCATAATCTACCCTCCTTACTCAGAAAATCTCGAAAAAGGTCTTTTTCTGTTCTTTTCACCCTTTCCTTTGTTGGATAAAAGAAAAGTCGGTGGGGACTCTTGCTTACCGCAACATTTGCAAATACAAAATGCAAAACCAGTATTAATAAGTCGGTTTTGCCACTGTATCACACCGGCGAACCAAAAAGGTTAGGGCAAAAATTAGTGTTGAACCCCAAAATTTTCCCTCTCATATTTCTCAAAACATTTCAAGAAAGATCCTCAAGTTGCTCAAGAAAATCCAAGGGTTGACCAGACAAGCCCTCTCCTAAGGCAGTCTACCTCAAATTAGGGTTTCATGTTGCATCAAGATACTTGAGTCCAAGGGATCCAAAATGCTCACCAATGTCCTAATATGTTCTCAAGAACATCCATGTCAAGTTTCAAGCCCTATAGAGAAAGTTTGCTCAGTCAATTGCTCAAAGGCCTGAAAATTGACTATGTTAGGGCAAAAGTCAACTGTAACCCCCATACAGTCAAACTTTAAGATTTTTGGTCAACATCCTCATTTTGAAGTATATTTAATCATTTTATAAAGGGTTTATCATGATTCATCAAAGATTGCTCATAATTCATCAAGAACCAAAAGTTGTTAAATTAGGGTTTTGCAGGAAAAGTCAACTCAACTTTGACCAAGCATAACTTTCTCATACTTTATGAGAAATTACCCATCCAAATCTCATTTTGAATAGGATGACATTCTCTACAATCCATATTCATCTCCCAAATTCAAAATATTCACTCACAAGAAGTTATGAATTTGGACATTATAGGTCATTTTGAAAAGTCAACAAAAACACCTTTTTTGTCAAAGCTTCATACATGAGCATGGAATACAAAATTGAGATGAGACTAAATGGGTTGCTTATAGGACATCTCAAGATTTCTAAAAAGTCCAAGTACACCTTCAAAGAGTTAAAATTTAGGAAGTTATGCATTGGTGAAGTTGACCCTTTTTGCAACATTGCTAAAAGTCAACTATGCCTAAAATTGCAATTTTTGCCAAATGGGCCCAATCTTTTTCACTTGTTTTGAGTTGGCAACATGGTCCACGAGCCCTAGCCTTTTCCACTTGTCATTATCTTATTTTTATTATTTATCTTGATTTTTATTTGAATTAAATCAATTTTAATCAAAATAAATCATAAAAAAATCTAAAGCATTAAAAACTCAAGATTTTGTACTTGTTTCAGGTCTCAAATCCAGTTGGCAAGTATTTGAATTCGTGTAAAGGCTTGGAGTGCACAAAAAGATTGAATTTTCCTAATTATAGAAAGATATTCAAAGTGTATCAAATCAAAATCAAATTCAATAATGGAAGAAGATTGTGATCATTCTTTCAACCCTAATTCATTCCTCAGTACATAATGATGATATGCAGACCAAAAGAAAGGCTAGAAAGAAGCGCAGCATCAAGAATAAAACTTGAAAAAAAACAAGAAAAATTGTTGAATCGAATTCCTAGTTGCAGGAAATTTCAAGATCCTTGGACCATCTCAATCGCTTCCTGGGAGTGTAGGCAAGCAAAAGCAATCCAGAACAAGCATTTCCAAGCCTTGAAACTCACTGTAAGTCAGCCATGACCTTGGGCTTTTCTTGAATTCGAATTTCATGATTTAGACATTGATAGCACGAATTAATCATATATTCATGATCCTTAGAACATTTGCAAGATTTCTGTAATCTTTAATTGTGTTTTCATGGTCTGTATGAGGTTTCACCATTATTAGGGTTTGTAGCTTCGATTTGAGAATTCTGTGTGCAGGCAAAATTAGGCCATGAAAGGGCCACCATTATACTCAGAAGGTCCAGACGAATTGATTGGTGGCCCTAGTCTTTATTTATCTTGCTCATGGTTTATTTTAAGAGAACGCAGGTTTGTAGTGACAGACGAATGTCCGTAGGTAAAAGTCTGGGACTTTTACCCACGGAGAAGGGAAGAAGATGATTAGCTGGCACCTTTCCATTGGATCATTTGAAAATTCGCGCGCTTTGGACTTAGTGCTTTTTCTTTTTTCATATTATGATTATTATTTATTATGTGTACAAATCAGAAGCGTAGCTCAGCTGGTTGCCAAGCGTTCGAAAGTCCCTTGGGGCCTGGGTTCGAATCCCAGGTCCCCCACTTTGCTTCATGTTATTTTCTTTTCAGTGATTACATGCGCGCACAAGGCCAAGGTCCATCACGTGACCTCATCGTCCAGCCTGCCAGATGGCCAGACGGCCAGATCCAAGGGCCATCCATGAGGGAGCACCAAACGCCTAGTCAAACGCATAGCATGTGATCTCAAAAAGTCAAGCGTGGACCTCATTCTACTTGGGCCAGATTGCTGTTCACACACCCCAAATCTCCAAACCAGGCCCAAGTTTCTTACCTTTTTCTTTTTTATATTTTATTTCATTTAATTTATTTATTTGTTTTACTAACCAAATTAATTATTTTCTTTTTATAAAAAAATCATAAAAATATTTTTCATCTAATTAGACTTAGGTTTATTTTTTGTCAATAAATTAATTAATTTAATTGGATTTTAATTTTAGGTAAACTTTAATTTCTTTTTGTAAATAAAATAAAAACTAATTAGAATAATTAGGTTTTTATTTCTAACTTAATTTTATTTTCTTTTCCTAAAAATAACCAAAAACACAAGATTAGTTTAAGTATTTATTTTCATTAATTAATTTAATTAGCTAGTTAATTTAGTATTTAATTTAAAACTTAATTCCTTTTTCTTAAAAATAATTAAAAACAACAAAAACATTTTTCTTTTAATTAGGTTAGAAATGGTAAAACCCTAGTTCGCTCGTTCTAAATTTCACCGCGTGCGCTTTATTGTCTTACTTTGTATCCTATTAATGTAATTGCTCACAAGTTGTAATAGTTTAATTAGGTCTTTTTATTTGCATTTATCGTTTTATTTTTTAAGGGTTTGTTTTTGGCTATGTAAATACCCGAAGCCTTGTAATAGCTTAGTTTAATTTCCGCACTTTAAATTCCGCAAAATATTAAACTGTTAGATGTATGATAATAGGGATGCATGACAAGAATGTATGGTTAACTTTTAAACGGTTAGATAACCCTAAATGTGCAAAGATAAATAATCTGAAATTGAATCACTCGCACATGCGCACTCCTAGGGTACACTCCCACTTGGTTTCCTTCGGTAAATGGTCATTGAGTATAGGATGCTTTAGTGGTCGTCCTTTTGTCTAAACAAAGATCAAAGGTGCCTCAGAAAGGTTGCCTCAGATATTGTTGCCTCGGATAATTGATCTAAGACATTATGGTTATTACTAAGACGTCCTAACATTGCTTTAGTGACCGTACGTCCCTTTCGAATTGACCCTCAAAACTCCGACGACGGTGCTACCTACTCACTAATAGTGGGATAGCACTGTCTAAAGGAAACAAACATAGAACAATTCTTTTTTTCGAGTAGGTAGATTATTTCTTAAGTGCTTGCTCAATATAAATAAACTTTTTCACACTTACACTCCTTTCAAAACAAAGTTTTCTAAAAAAACACTTCGTAACACTCTTGAAGATAGAAGCAAGGGTTAAATCAAAGTCAAAACAAAAACTTTTCAAATCACACAAACACAAAGAAGAAATTTTGAAAATGATGAGAAAGTACCTAAGAGCCCGTAGATAACTACGGATAGAAAGGGTGCTAATACCTTCCCTTTCTATAATCTACCCCCCGTACTCAGGAAATCTCGAAAAAAGGAATTTTTGTGCTTTTTTCCTTTCCTGTTGGATAAAATAAAAGTCGGTGGCGACTCTTGCTTACCGCGACATTTTGCGAACACAAACGCAAAATGCAAACCAGCAAATCCTAAAAGAAACAGTCCCGGTTCTGGCCACCGTATCACAATTAGGGATTTACATAATATATAAAAAATTGTACACCCGGCGAGTCAAAAACATGAAAAGGTGGCTTGGGCAAAAAAGGGTATCCCGGTGGACTGAAAATCCGAAATGGCGGTCCAGGAAAAATTTATGGATTTAAAGCGTATTATTATGTCCCGTTGGATCACCTTACAGCCAATCTTCAATATCAATTATCAAGCTCAAGTGGTACTAATCAATCCAATCAACTTCGAACAAGCAGCGAAAGTGATGAGATGCTCAAGGACATAAAGGCAATAGCAGAATGGGAACCCAATGGGATTATTTCACATAGATGTCTTTCTTTGTATACTATATTTGTATAATTTCCATTCTTACGATAGCATTCTCTTACTAGGATGCTTGTCTCCTTGTACAAAAACGCTTATTTCAAGTTAATACAAAACTATTCCTTTGAAAGTGTAAAACTTCTGTTTTTATTTTTCTGTTTTTGTGTGTGAAAATGTCCAGTGATTATTTTTGAACATATGCATTTGAATGTGACTACTGCTTACAAATACACCCATAAAAACAGAAAGACAATTGCTAATAACTTTAAGAAACGGGACAATATCTAAGGGCCATCCACAAAATCCTGGCAGATGTTTTCCCCGGCAAATATTTTTCTCCAGCAGGTACAGAGGCAGAGATATCCTACTACAAGGTCACTGCCATGCTCTCAGTATGTATCTAATGGTGTTGGGTTCTCATATCCCCGACAGAGCAAGAATCTGCAATTAATGCTCTAACAAAAAATCCCCAGTGAAGTTTCCAAGCTTCTCAGGATTCCCCAACAGAATTTCAACAAAATCCCCAAGCAGTTCATGGAGTTCACCTTCCGCAACAGAGTTTTATAAATCTCAAGTAGTTTATAAAGCCTTGTCTCCATTATAGTTTATTTCTCTATCTACAGAAGTTCATCCCCCAGTGGAGTTTATTTCTCCAAATTTGTGAAATCTTCCAAGAGAACTCTTCCCCCCGGCAAAATCATTCTCAAGCAGAAGTCGAAGATCCCCTGCAGAGAAAGGAAATCCCCAGCAGAAATTGAAGAATCAATTTCTTCACTCACCAACAGTAGTCCAGGATTCACCTTCCAGGTACTCTTCAACAGCAGTCAGGGATTTATTTTCCCAAACAAAGATACTTCGCAACAGCATTACATGTTCATACATCATGGCATGTGCATACAAATACATATATCACAATCTCATTTATTTTGGGAGCATCATGCAATTCATACATCATGACATCGCATGAAACTGATTTTACCTTTTCAGGTTAAATTAGCAGACAGACAAACATTATCAACTTTTACAGCAGGTCAAAGATTAATGCCCGAAACCAGACGGGGAAGCTACCTATACGACAAATTGGTAGGAACTCCCGAAACAAGAAGGGTTTACCAATGAATACAGCAGGCCATAAATTAATGCTCGAAACCAGACGGGGAAACTATCTATGTGCCCAACATTGCCAAGTTCCAAATTAATACCTATAGCAAGCCAGGAAAACTATTTGTGGACGACTGATTGTAGATTAATAACTGTAACAAGATAGGAGAGCTATCTACATGAAAAGATTAAAGATTAATACTTGTAACAAGCCAGGAAAACTATATTTCTTTCTCAGGTTAGAGATTAATACATGTAACAAGCTAGGAGAACCATATGTGGATGACCAACTGTAGATTAATACTTGTAATAAGCCAGGAGAACCATCTAGATAAGGAGATTAAAGATTAATACCTATAACAAGCCAGGAAAGCTATCTTTCTTTCTCAGGTCAGAGATTAATACTTGTAATAAGTCAGGACAACTATCTCAGCAATCGACAGTTTTCAGGTTCCAGATTAATACCTATAACAAGCCAGGAGAACTATTTGTGAACCGCTGATTTGTAGATTAACACCTGAAACCAGCCAGGAAAACTATCTACATGACCAGACAAAGAAATCTTACACGGGTTTCTTCTCATATATCTCCTGATGTATACTAGCATAGACTCATTCTGAAACATCCCTACACAGACTTTTTTCATTATATCTTCAGGTAACGGTTAATTCCATTATCCCCAACAAGTTACTGTGAAGCCTGGACTTCAACCAGAAAATAATAAACTTCCATCTCTCCAGTACAGAGATAACTCTTCAGTAGAGCCTTGGACAACTGAAGTTCCTAGATTCTATTCCCCACAGAGTTTTCCCCAAGCAAGAGAACAACAGAAACCCACATTCCCCAGCGGACTCCTCCTCAGACAGCAGGAACAGGAACCACCAAAGGGACCATGTGTGAAATCATCATCTGCTTTGGATGGAATCCTTAAGCCCATCTCTGATAACTCTTTGTCATCTTCTCCAAATGGCATCTGTAAGCCCATTCCCGACATCATCAACCAACAATATTACTTTATGTGAGTGCAAATTTCTGGACACTCTAGTGTTCAATCATCTTTCACCTTCAGATCACGAAAGGCAGACAAGCATATCTAAATCCTCAGGTTTAAGAAGATTGAACAGGGGCAGTTGTTGTACCCCAAAATTTTACCTCCCATTTTTACTCAAAGCATGCTCTTAGAGATCCTCAATCGCTCAAGGTTGACCAAGAATTGACCAGACAAATTCTCCTCATAAGCAATGAACCTCTAGCTAGGGTTTCACTTTTCATCAAGATGTGTGAGCTCCAAAGGTCCTAAATGTTTCCATGGTCATATTATGCCTTCAATATTGTCCATGACAAATTTCATGCCTTCCACTACAATTTTGTTCATTCAATTGCCCAAATACTTGAAAATCAATTGTAATAGGTCAAAAGTCAATTATGGCCCATGTACAGTCAAACTTCAAGATTTTTGGTCAACATCAATATTTTGAAGTGATGTACATAATTTGATCAAGGATTGGTCATGATTCCTCAAGAATTTCTCCTAATCTATCAAAAGTTAAAAATTGCTAAATTAGGGTTTCTATAGGAAAAGTCAACTGAACTTCGACCAGGCATAACTTTTACATACTTTATCCATTTTCCCCAAACAGAGCTTATATTTAATAGAATCTTATTCCCTACAACTTCTATTTTGTCCTCAATATCAAGAGATGCACCATTTGAAAGATACAAGCTCATACATTACATGTCATTTTCAGAAAATCAACAAAAGTCACTTTTTGCTAAGACTTTTTACCTCAAGATAAAATCTTCAAATACAAAATTGATCAAAAGAGGGATTGAATTAGACGTCTTGGTATTTCCAAAAAGTCCAAGATCATCATCATGAGATGAAAATTGAGCAAGTTATGGCTTGCCCAAGTTGGAAAAATTTGGGGAATTTCGAGAAATGTGCTTTGAGAAAATTTGAACTTTTAAGGTAATGACATAACTTTTTGGACCTCAAACACTTTCATGACCTCATGAAGAGCCCCTAATATCATTTTTACCATGCGTTACATTTTTTACTTATTTTATACATATTTATTTTAATTTATTTCAAATAAATATAAAATAAAATGTATAAAATAATTAGAGGTGGGCCTTGGCATTTGGGCTGGTGTTTTGGCTTGCCTTAAAGCCCAAGAATTCGTGCAAAATGTTCAGGTACATTGCAAATTTGAAAAAAGACAAGATTTCACATCTTTGGCCAACTTTCAAAATGACATTCATGGCTTTGAAAACACATGATTAAGGTTGTTTAACCCATTACTCTCTTGTCCCCTCCTTCTAATCTATATATACATCACATTAGCAAGCATGATACAAGGGATACACAGCCTGGAAGGAGCCACACAAATTTGCAAAGAATTGTCAAAAATCGTGAATTTTGAAAAAGTAAATTCCAGCCTTTCTTAATCCAAACCAAGCCAGCCATATATTCATTGAAGGTCCCAGGAGTGATTCCCGGGCCTTAAACAAGTCCAACTCACGTAGAATTTCCCTCATCTGATCCTCTTATTTTGGTAAAATTCTTGGATCTCAAACTTGTTTAATTCGTAATATAAATCCCTTTTGCTTGCACATTCATATTGTTATCATTGTTTGCGAATTTTCTAACTGTTTCATGTGAGCAACAGTGCTAGAACCATATATCACCATTGTTAGGGTTTGGAAACATGGAGGTTTTCGTTTTCAGGGATGGAGATGGTTTTAGCTTAAACTAGGACCATGGTTGAACTCGCGGCCAAGGTTTTAGGGGGATAGCCAAAGTTTCAGGTTTTGAATCCTCGTATCTTGCAGGTGTTAACTTTGGCCTTGTCGGAGACGATGGTGGTCAGCCACCCTGAATGGTGGTTTGACCTCCCCAGAGCCTGTGTGTCAAAACGTGATATTCTGATTCGCCCATTCAAAATAAAGGGGCCCCACTGGAGCGCGTGTGTTTTCCAAATCAGCATGTTCACTTGTTTTACATTATATACATTTCTTTGTGCTTATACTAACAGATGTAAGGTCGTCCCAATGGTTGGATGAGTGTATGTTAAAGTGTTTGCAGGGCTAGAGGGACTGGGTTCGATCCAGCCATTTAGCAATTCCTTGTTTTTTTTTCTCTATTACTTTGCAGATTCAATGTTGATACATCCTGCGCACGCATCGTGGACCACCAATCTCAACCATCAGATCATAGCTAATTCAGATCCAATGCATACCAAGACATAGTCCACCATGCACCTTCAAGACTGCTCTACACCTGATCCAGCGTGGCCTGGGCTTAACATTCACTTGGGCCTAGCAAAGTTCAATTTCAGCACCCCCAATTTCTAATTATCCTAGCCCATTTTGCATTGTTTTTGTCACTTTGCTTTATATTTTTTTAATTAAATTAATTTGGTGAATTAATTAATAACTATTTTAACTATTTTTCTTTAATTAAAAATAAATTAGAACTTAGGACTTAATTTATGTTTAATTATTTTCTTTAAATAATAAAAAAACTAAAAAAGAATTTAGACTATTTTTCTTAATTAATTTTATTTTCTAAATAGACTTTAGGATAATTTCAATTTAATTATTTTTTTGAATAAAAAAACAACAAAAATGATTTTTCTTATTATGTTTTTAGACTAACTTTCAACCTTTCGCGCGGTATTTATTTTTCGCATTTATATTATTATATTTGTATCCTGGAATGTAATAATTAATAGGACTTTACTGTTTTCCCTATTTTCCTTTCCCCGATTATTTTGGAATGTAAATCCTCCTCCCCGAAGCCATGTAATAGTCTAGGTTTTTAACTTCTTCACTTTATTTCCTGCAAAATATTACTGTTAGTAATTAGGCATGTATGATAAGACTGAAAACAAAAGCATTAGCAAACCTAATGATGCAAGATAAATAACTGAATTGAACACCGTGCACATATACACCTCTAGGATACCCCACTTCGGTTGCCTTCGGAAAACGGTCACAATTCTCGAAACATGAGAAGTTTTAGTGATTGTCCTCTAGTTTGAAAGATCACAAGTCCCTCGATGACCCTCTTGATGTTGCCTCAGTTAAAAGTGATCTTAGAACTTTAGGACAATTACTAAAATTCCTTGCCAAGTTTCCTTCGTGACCGTAATGCCCCTTCGAATGTCCCTCTTACATCCAATGACTAGGGCTACCTACTCACTAATAGTAGGATAGCACTGTCTAAAGGATAGGAGGAAAAGCATAACCTTTTTCGAGTATAAAGTAGATAGCTGTTAGAAGTTTGTTCAAAACATTTTGCACTTACACAAATACTACTTTTCAAAAACATTTTTCAAAAAACTTTGTATACTTTCTCCACTATCCCGAGAAACATTACAAAGTTTGCCATACTAAGGCATTTTCAAAACATTTTCAAATACGCAAAGCACAAAGGTATTTCAGAATAATAAAACCTCTAAGAGCCTGTAGATAACTACGGATGGAAAGGGTGCTAACACCTTCCCTTTCCATAATCTACCCCCCTTACTCATAAAATTCTCGAAAAGGTCTTTTTCTATTATTTTCACCCTTTTCTTAATTTGGATAAAAGAAAAGTCAGTGGCGACTCTTGCTTATCATAACATTTGCGAACACAAACGCAAAACCAGTATTAACAGTTCGTTCTGCCACCGTATCACTTGACCCAATTATAGAAAATAGATAAAGATGGACTACACCTACTTTCGTCAGCATATTGTCATATCTAAGGTGAAGATTTAGTTTGCTTTCACTAGCTCAAACTATTCATCAGAGAGCAATTATTGCACAACTATAAAAATGGAACTTTTATCAACTGAGCCTGAGACAATTTTGTCGTCCCGTACTCAATTTTTTAGAAATATTCTATCAGGTATCTAAACAATACCTTTTTAGTGTATGATCAATATATGTGTAATCTTTACTTTCGTAAATGACATGGTTTTAGAAAACTCAGACTCTAAAATAATACGTAAATCATGTTTCCTGTAATCGATTCATTTGGATTCAAAAAGGATACATCATGAGAATAGTATCATGACTCTTAGTCCCTAATAGACTACTCACTCATGGTGAGATACATCATAGATGAAAACAAACAGAACACAAGCATAACGTGCATAATTTAACAAGAAAAGTAAAATCAATAGTAATTTAAATGGGAAAGATGAACCTGGATGAAGATAACATTAATTGAATTAAGATAAAGAAAATGCTCCAAATACTTCAAGTTATACAACTCTTTGACAGAAAATAAAATGATATAATCTTAGCAGTATGATCTTACTTTGTAGGAGAAAGAAATATGTTTGTCATGTCACAAATGTATTGTTAAAGTAAGACAATTTTTAAAAATATTTATGAAATGATCAGATAAATTTCGATTGTGTTTTGTGTAAAATATGATTCCAGTAAAGTAACCCTAAAAGTAAGAGAAGATGCATAATATATTAAATAGAAAGCAGGAAGATTATACAAAGTAGAAATCATTTCAATCATAGTAAAATACTAATTTTACAAAATATAAAACCTCATTGAGATTTAAAGTGTTTAATAGATTCATATTTAGTTTTAATATTACCTATTGTAGACCTTCATGACATTCTTATCACATTTTTCTCATAACCACATACTTGAATCAGGTATAACAACCTTTGAGCAATGGCGAGCCATGTAACAAAATGAATCCGAATTTAAAATCTTCTTTATAGTTCCAAGGACAACAAAAAGAGAATCCTACAAATGATAAAAAATTAATTAATGACAATGATATTTAAACCTTTTTAATATGAGTAAAATATGTGTGTTGGAATAACTCACAGTTGGAGCATCTTTAGGGCCTTGCATAGTTGACATTGGAGCATTGTACGTAAATTCATGTAAATGAGATACTCTTGGTTCAACAGTGAGCTGTGTTAGACTGATTGGAGATAGAGTGTCAAATATTCTTGATCGAATCAATATTCTTGTTTGAATTTTCATCACTAGCATGATTCTTTTGCTGCTTCGACTTCTCTTTTCCAGATTTCTTAATGAATCTTGATTGTAGTCCCTGTTCAGCCACCTTTTTCTCTTTCTGAGTTTCTCTGCTTCAACCTCATATCATGAGCTTCTAAAGAAGCTTGAAGTTCTTATAACTTCATCTCAAATAGATTCTTGGCCTCTTCAATTGTCACTACAATGTAATCAAAATCTGTAGTCAAAGATCTCAACACTTTCTCAATCTTTTGTAGATCTGTAATTGATTCACCATATGCCTTCATCTGGTTCGTTAACATAACAACTCTTGAGAAGTATGCATAGATCGATTCATCTTATTTCATTTGAATCATTTTGTATTTCTTCCTAAATGTTTGCAACTTCACCTTTTTCAATTTCTCATCTCCACCATACAAGTTCTTTAACTTTTTCCAAACTCTTTTTGTCGTTTCTTCTCTAATTATCTTCTCAAACACATCAGAATCCACACACTGGTGAATCAAGAACAATGTTTTACCATCTTTCTTCTTTTGATCCTTGTGCCTAGCTTTCTAAGCATCAATCGCATTTGCTTCCAGTTCTGGTAATCCATCATTCAAGATTTCAACAACCTCTTGAAATCTGAAGATAACCTTCATCCACAATCCATCTTTGATAGTTTTCTCCTTTGAAAACCAGTAGATTCACTGGAAATTGTGTTGACGTTGTTGTTTTATTTGCCATTAGATTCTCTCTGAATCGCAATCCGAGCTCTGTGATATCAATTTGTTGGAACAAAGTATTTTCAAGAAAGATGAATGATAAGAAAAGAAGAAGAGAGAAAAGAGAAACAATATAGAAAGTTTTTATTTCTGTTCAGAATGAATTGTGATGTATATTATGTAAAATTACAAACTACTAATCCATTTATATAGGCTTACAAAGCTCAAGCCTAAAATACAATTCGACATACTATTTAACTGTTGCATTCGACTCTGACGAATACAACAGACAACCTATCCATAACTAGTTGGTTCGACACCACTAGTTTGACATACAACCAAAGCACTTCGACAAAACAAGAATTACATCTTCTAACAATATGTTGGAGCTCTTCTAAAAATATGTTGGAGCTCTGGTACTTTCACTAAAACGTAATGTTGCCATTAATTTAGCCTAAAAATTTTGAAGAATTAATTAGTTACAAAATTATAGAAACCAAAATTTTGTTCAAAGGGAAATCAAACCCACGAATTCAGGCTAATGGAGATAAGTGTGTAAGTGGATTAAAAGAAAAATTAAACTGACAATCTAAATCAATTCAAATCAAAACAAAATTGATTGTTTATGGTTCGATTTTAAAATCGAACTGAACCAATAAAAATTGATGTTGTTTGGTTTGATTCTCGATTTTAATTTTTAAGAACTGTCAAACCGATTAATTGAACCAATGAATATAATTGCACTCTAAAATTTTTTATTTCACCCACCATTAAGTCCAAATTGTATATCGGTCCAACCATTCTCCATCTTTGTGTACACTGTATTCCTTTCAGCAAAACACGCATCTAAAACCAAACTCTAAAACATAGAAAGTAGAAACCATAAGTCAAAAAAATTGCTCTCATTGAACTATTGCTCTCACTGTCCGCCATAACTGTTGCTCTCTATATCGTCATTCTGATATTTTATGGTCGTCTTCTTCGTGTTCAAGTTCTTTTCTTTAATTTTCATATTTTTAACCTTTTTTATTTCTTCTTCAACAAAAACTCCTCCTACTCATGTTACAAAATAGTTTTTATGTGTGTTTCAGGTGTGAAACATTGTTGTACCCCAAAATTTTCCCTCTCTTTTCTCAAGACATTTCTCACAAGATCTCCAATGGCTCAAGTTTGCATAAAGTGTTGACTAGGTCAAACCACCTCCTAACCACTTATGCCTCAAATTAGGGTTTTGATTTTTACAAGGATAATTGGACTTCTAATGCCTCAAATGACTTTCATGGATCATTATAGACCTCCAAGAATACTCATGTCAAGTTTCAAGTCTTCAATCACAATTTTGCTCAGTCAATTGACTAAATGACTAAAAATCAATTGTATTGGGTAAAAAGTCAACTATGGTCAACCTATAGTCAAACTTCATGATTTCTGGCGAACATCAACATTTTAAGGTCCTATTCATTATTTAATCAAGTATTGATCACAATTCCTCAAGAAAAGCACTCAATTTACCAAAAGGGCAAAATGGTCAAAATTTGGGTTTTTATTGTAAATTGACTAATCACTGACTTTTGACCTAATACATGATCCAATGGCTTGAAACACAATCTCAAGGATTCAAATACAACATGTTGACCTAATCTCATGGCTCAAATCATCTTTCAAAATCAATGGATTGATAGTTAAATTTTGGGTCAACTGATGCACAAAAAGTCAAACTTTGACTTTTTGATCAAGATTTGATTTCAAAGATCACAATTCATCAAGACATTCAAAAATATTAAGCTTGACCATCAAGAAATCAAGAAAGTCAAAAGTCAATTTGAAAAGTCAAACTTTTCATGACTTAGAAGTATTTTCTAAGTGTTTTTATACATGATAATTTCACTACTTCATGTCAATTTTTCACCAACATGCAAGATGATTCAAAAGAAACTTTAAACTTGAAAGTTGTAGATCTTGATGAGATCTACAACTTTGTATTAGAGAGATCATATCCAAAAAATGCTTAGATTTTGAGTTATAAGTCCATGAAATCATGCACTTTTTCTAAAAACACTTAGTGAAAATTTGACCTAGTGTAGGCAGATTTTTGTCCCAACTTGGTCATTTTTCATATAGCTCAAGATGATTTTGTCAAAATGGTCAACATAAAAGTTGTAGAGAATGTTTCCAACTTTTTAAAATGTCCAAGAACTTGAAGAGGTCGTGTTTGATCTATAAGTTTCGAAGAGATGAAGATGGCCTCATAAACTTGAATTATAAGTCATTTTCTTGATGAACATTTGATCCAATCTCATAGCCATGCTGCATAATCTTACTTTGCGGGCTTCTAACTTGTGTTTCACTCCATAATTAATTAATTACACAATTGATAGCGCCATTATCCAAGCATTTGAGCCGTTATCCAAGTTACATTTCCATTTATGGCACAAAGTTACCATTCCATGCTTGAAAAGTTGCTTTAATCACAAGGTCAACTTGTCTTGAGCTTCTAACTTGTTTGTTCAACACACAATCAACATACAAAGTCAAGTAAACATGTTTAAAGCTTGTAACCACTCTAGATAGCCTTGTACTATGTATTGGGACAATGTGTAGCAAGTTTATTTCAAAAACAAGCCAAAGAGCCATAACATGTGAACTTGTACTTCTGATCACCTCAAGCTCTCAAAACATTTTCCTATAAATTAAGACACTATTATGAAACCTATGACACAAAGGAAGAAGCCCTGAAACTCTCCCAAACTCCCTCTAACCAGAAATTGCTCAAAAAACACCATTTGTATGCAGTTCTTCCCTTGAACTTGTATCTTCCATTTCCATCTTGTGTTTTCCCTCAAAATCATTTTCAAAGCTTCCTTGCATCAAATATAGTTCATCCATGCCCTTGTTACACAATTGTAACATCATCTTCCTCGTCTTCCATAACCAAAAACAGAGATCTGTAACTTGACTTCTCTAGAACATTCCAGGCACTCTCAGCTCAAGCTAAGCATTGCATTAGCTTCCTAGAGGTTCAAGGAAGCTAATCAGATCATTGCAGCACCTTGAAGCAAGCTCAAACTCAAAACACGAATTCCATTTTCAAGGTGAGTTTTATGACTTTTGAACTCTTCATATAGGCATCATTTGGTTTTCATTTTCAAAGATAAAATATAGACATCATAGCCCTGAAACTGACCATGTCCTTAGAATTCATTTATATTGCTTGAGTAATGAGAATTTTGAAGATGAACTTTATGAAAAAATTAGATTTGTATTTGGTACCAGTAAAATTCGCATTCATCTTTGATTTATAGCTCATGAACTTTATATGGTTGAATTCGTATTGAAAAATTGAGCAAGTTTCATGTTTACATTTTCTGATTTGGTTGAGAAATGAGGAAGTTACAAATTCAAAAATGGTGATGAAGAGGCTGGCGCGAGGTTGAAGATGACGTCACATTCAGGACTTGGTTTATTTTAAATTTATTGATTGTTGTTATAATACCGGATGTACAGGCCACCCCAGTGGCAACAAGCGCACGCGTAAGGCATTGTTTTAGGAGGTCCTGGATTCGAGCCCCAGCGAGACCTTTTGCCTTTTTCATATTTTCCATTTTCCTTATTTTTTTGTTAGGCAGTGCATTGGACTTATCTCTGTTGGGCCTTGCTTCATTTTTTCTAACCATCACCCCATGATTGCTTAGTAACATGCAACCCACTTTTTTCTTCTGATTACATACAAGAAAATCTGTTTGGGTCTAACATGAAAATTGTTTTTACTTACTAACCCCTTAATTCATTTTAAAACCCCCTGACTTATAATTTATATTTATATTTTTTATTTCATTTTATTTTCTTTTCTTTTAATATTATTATTATTATTATTATTTTTAATCAAAAATATCAAAATATTTTTATTAAATACTTAGGCTAATTTTTATTTACATTATATTTTATTTCCTTAAACATAAAACCCTAAAAATATTTTCTTAACAAATTTAATTTCTTTTCTTAATTAAATTAACTATGACTTAGTTTTATTTTAATTAAATTAATTTAGAACTTAGGAATTTAATTAATTAACTCATTTCTTTTGATTAATTTAATTAGGTTAATATTGAAACTTTTTCATAACAAAAAACTATAAAAAACAATTTTATTTCCTTGTATATTATCTTTATATTCTTGTACATTTTATTTTGAATCATTCAATTTAGTTGCAATAGTAATTAGGTTTTAATTGCTTTCATCTCCACTTGTAATTTGTATTCTCATTCCCTAAATGATGTAATAGCGTAAAACTCTAAATTTCCGCAATTTATCGCTTTCAATATTATTGCTAGTAATTATGATTTATATGGCAAGACTTAAAATCAAAAAGTAGACAACCCTAATTCAAGACAAAAAAAATACATGAAAACAATACACTTTGCACACTTGCACTTCTAGGGTTAACCCACACTTGTTGTCTTAGAATAAAACAGTCATGTCCCTCGAACGTGGGATACTTTAGCAAAGACCCTCGATTACAAGATTGTAGTCCCTCGATGACCCTTCGATGTTGCCTTCGGTAAAATGATCTTAGTCCCTTACGACAAATTGCTACGATATCCTACAATGTTGCCTTCTATGACTGTACGATGACCCACGCATGTCCCTCACATCCAATGGTATGGTGTCTTACCAACCAATGGAAAAATAACATTGTCTAAAGGAGGAACAAAAGAGCAAATACTTCTTTTGAGTAGGTAGAACGTTCGCAGTTGCTTGCTCACAAACATTTCAAAACATCTTTCAAATACACCAACATTTTCCATGAAATATTTTCAAAAGTCAACACTTTGTATACATTCTTATAGAGACGAGAATCATTACAAAGTTCGCCTAAACAAAGGCATTTTTCAAAAATACTTTCAAAACAAATCACAAGCACATTTACAAAGCATTTCAAAGTGAGTTAGCAACTAAGAACCCGTAGATAACTACAGATGAAAAGAGTGCTAACACCTTCCCTTTTTATAACCTATCCCCCGAACTTAAGAAAATTCTTAAAAAGGTCTTTCCTGTTCTTTTCACCCTTTCTTTTATTGGATAAAAGAAAAGTCGGTGGCGACTCTTGCTATCCGCAACAATTATGATAAAACGCAAAACACTCAAGTTAGTTCTCCCACCGTATTACAAACATGTTACCTGATATGTGTTATGTTGTGTTCTATTTGTTAAGCTTTCAAATCATTTTCCAACCTTCTGATGCCAAGTGTCAACGTTTATATTTTATACTGAATTTATTTTATGATACAATGGAAATTATGTCGTTGTTTTGCAAGAGCAACTTGTAACTTGTTTGAAAAAATAGAGCATGAAATCAATTACATCAAATGTATTATTTTAAAAATAATAGTATAAAATACACTAAAAAATACGATACTGAATAAGAAACTGATGAATATAATTAAAAATATATATTATAAACTGATCAATCGAACTAAACCAAACCAAACCGAACTAAACTGATTAGTTTAGTTCAATTCTATTTTTAAAAATGTTAAAAACTTAATCAAATCAAACAGATAAGAATATCATCGATTCAAGCTTCTTTTTTTTTTCTTTCTTTTTTTTAAGATAAGAATTGGTCTAAATTTTTCTGATTACCCCTTAATGGAGATATGTCGGAGCTGTGGTACGAATTTTTTATCAACATACCCTCTTTTTAGCATTTAAATCCCAATATACCTTCTCACACATTCATATATCCCAATATACTCTCTTTTCAAACAAAACAAGTTTTTGCCACAACTCATCTGCCAATACAATGGGCGGAAGAGTGTATTTGCCTTGGTCTCCGCATCTGCATTGGGCGGATGCTTATAAAAAAACAGAGGGTCCGCCCATTAGATGGGCGGATGTGTGCAAAACGTATTTTTTTTTATTCTGTAAATTAAGTTCATATAATATACATTATAATTAAATAATATACATTATAAATTAAATTCATATAATTAAATAATATACATTATAAATTTAAATCATATAATTAAATAATATACATTTAAATTAAATTCATATAATTAAATAATATACATTATAAATTAAATTCATATAATTAAATAATATACATTATAAATTTAAATCATATAATTAAATAATATACATTTAAATTAAATTCATATAATTAAATAATATACATTATAAATTAAATTCATATAATTAAATAATATACATTATAAATTAAATTCATATAATTAAATAATATACATTATAAATTAAATTCATATAATTAAATAATATACATTATAAATTAAATTCATATAATTAAATAATATACATCATAAATTAAATTCATATAATTAAATAATATACATCATAAATTAAATTCATATAATTAAATAATATACATTATAAATTAAATTCATATAATTAAATAATATACATTATAAATTAAATTCATATAATTAAATAATATACATTATAAATTAAATTCATATAATTAAATAATATACATCATAAATTAAATTCATATAATTAAATAATATACATCTAAATTAAATTCATATAATTAAATAATATACATCATAAATTAAATTCATATAATTAAATAATATACATCATAAATTAAATTCATATAATTAAATAATATACATTATAAATTAAATTCATATAATTAAATAATATACATTATAAATTAAATTCATATAATTAAATAATATACATTATAAATTAAATTCATATAATTAAATAATATACATTATAAATTAAATTCATATAATTAAATAATATACATCATAAATTAAATTCATATAATTAAATAATATACATTTTAAATTAAATTCATATAATTAAATAATATACATTATAAATTAAATTCATATAATTAAATAATATACATTATAAATTAAATTCATATAATTAAATAATATACATCATAAATTAAATTCATATAATTAAATAATATACATTATAAATTAAATGAAATACACTTTAATTAAACAAAATATACTATAAATAAACAAAAATTTAACTAAAGGACATAAATTAATTTTTTGCATTTTAACATATATAATCTCCCCATCACATCTACTGTCGATTTTGACCGGGTCGTGTCAATCGTTGGTGAGTTCCACAAGCAGGTGCTCGTCTAGTACGTTGGCCTATTCTGCGATTTCCTTCTTCATTTTGTGGTTGAGTTGAAGTTGAAGGTCCCGCGTCACAGCCGCCCATTAAAAATTCCTCAATCATGTCCTCATTGGTAAAGTCTGTCTCGGCTGCACTGCCATAACTTAATCTGGTTCCCTTCCAATTCCAATTTGGTATGGGATTAGAAGACATTGGGCTATTTATTGAGGGTTGGTAACAATCTTGGGAGGTAAATTGTTGTGGTCGGGGAATAGGCATTTGTTGTTAGGGTGTTTGATAGTTGGGATTTTGTGGGGTTTGTTGGGTGCCCCATTGGGTGGGGTTAGAGGAAGGATATTGTTGTTGGGTGCCCCATTGGGTGGGGTTAGAGGAAGGATATTGTTGGTGGGTGCCCCAATGGGTGGTGTTAGATGAAGGGTTTTGTTGTTGGGTGCCCCATTGGGTGGGGTTAGAAGAAGGGTTTTGTTGATGGTATTGTTGGCTTGGGGTAAATGGTGGTTGTGTTGGGAAGAATGGTTGTTGCGTAAAAGATGGTTGTGTTGGGAAGAGAGGTTCTTGGTTGCTCATGAATGGTTGTTGGGTGTAAGTGCTTGATGATGGTTGGGTGTGTTGGACGTTTGAAGATGTTGGGAAATTACGAGGGTCATACAAGAAATTGTTTGGTGACAGATACAAATTTGTAACAGACTTATACCATTCCATGTATTCCTTACTTGGCTTACATTCTTCTGACATGACATCTCCTTGTAAGACTTTATTTTCGCGGTTATGCCATTGACGACGCTCCTGCTTGTAACAATCTTTCCAATTGCTATATGCCCATTGATCGTTCACCACACTTTTGTGATACTCCTCCATGCACTGTGGAGCATCCGGTATGCCTTGCTTAATGCCAAATTGAAGTTTTACCCGATCAGAATGGTGCATTTCAACAGTAGTAAAACATATGATAAATGTTTTTGCACTCCACACGTGACTATCAGTCGGATCGGTATCATCAAGTCCCAGATAGGGCCTCCATGTAAACTGTTAAAAAAATCAGTTATTAGTTTAACGAACCATATAAAATATGTAATACTTAAAATATGGTTAAGAATATTACATCAGATTCTTCGAAATGATCGATGAAAGTCCGATAGCCAGGTGCACAATGATGAGGAGTCTTTTCGTAATCCATCCCATAGGCAGACCATCTAAAAAAATGTAATAGTTAAATATTGTTCACATAATATATAAGTTTAAGACAAAGGAGTAGTTACAACTTACTTGGTTGCGTATGGAAAATGAAAAGGATTGCGATTCCTAGGCGCTAGATTCGGCATCCTGGACCAGCCCCAAGCTTGTATTAGTGTTGAACAACCAGCAAAATTATGAACATCTTTTTTGGCGCATCTACAGAGGTTTCTGTATAGATGCGATAAAACTGCTGATCCCCAACTGTATCTACCTATTTTATTAAAGTCAGCTAGTAATGGTAAATACATTAGATGTATTGTGTTACCATTTGTGTCAGGAAATAATAAACAAGCGAATAACAATAAAATATAAATTCTAGTTTTTTTATGAATTTGTTCTAGGGGGGAATCTTGGTTCAATTCAAATCCATCATATATTTCCCGGAGCCAAGTAATTTTGACGAATTGTCCCTTTCTAGCTCTTTCGGGAAATTCTTCACCCAAGAGTTCTTGAGTTATGGAGTAGTCAAATGTTCTCCCATTCACTGTCAAACCGTTTACACGTAAACCCATCAACATGTAGACATCTTCAAGGATGACTGTGGATTCACCGGTAGGAAGATGGAATGTGTGTGTCTCCGGACGCCATCCTAATGGAAGGATGGTGTGACTGCGGAAAGTTTCAAGCATACCGTGTTCCTTGTTCACATGTTATCGCTGCATGTTTTGTGGTACGCCAAGACGCATTTCTTCTGTTGTCTGACGTTTACAAGGTTGCGAACTTATTTGGGGTTTACAGCACGAGCTTTCCAGTTCTACCATACGATGAGTATTGGCCCACTTATGAGGGAGATCAAATTTTCCATAATCCAGTTATGCGGAGGAACAAGAAAGGTCGTCCCGTGAGCACCCGTATTACAACAGAAATGGACGCATATGATAAGTTGGAGAGAAAATGCACATTGTATCGTCTTCCAGGTCACAACCGAACGCGATGCCCCAATGTAGGAACTAGTAATAATTAGTTATTCATTTTGTTATCAATCTGCAAAGTTGTATGTATAATGACACCGAGTTATTATGTTTCATTTCACTAATACTTCTGCATTTAATATAAATAACAATTCGAAAAAATAACACATAAATTAAAATACTGAGACGAATAGTAGAACTTAGCAACAACATTAAACGTAAACAACATCAACATGTTCAAACAAGGACATAACCATTTCTAGGATATTACAATCAGCAACACAATGTCTTTTTGTTTAAGCATCATCATAAGAACACATGCGTCGTTGTGAATAAGTCTCCAAGAACGAGTGGGTCCATTTAAACCAGGCACCGTAACTAACCTCTCTATTTTCCGAATCTTTTCACCTTGGGCAATTTCTTCCCCTAACCATCCCTCCAAGTGCCTATACAGATGCTCAAATGTCTGCGTGTTCAACAATTTGATCTTCATCGGAGGCTTTACTGGAGAAAAAATTAGTTCTGCGTCTCTTTTCATATATGGAAATATTGAAAACTCGCCGGATGTTGAAGACATTTTTAAGATACAACTAAAGAAAAATAATTTAAGTGTAGCTTGGATCATTCAACATCAACGATATTTATAGGTCACAACAAAAATTTTAAATTAATAAATTAATAAAACCCTCCGGCCATTAACGTGGCGGAGCCGTAAATAAATAATAAAATTACGAAAGCTTCCGCCCATCGCACTGGCGGAACCGTACTGAAATAATAAAATAATAAAATAAATAAAACCCTCCGTCCATTGCAGGGGCGGAGCCGCACTGCAATAATAAAATAACATGACCCTTTCTATGATTAATATTTTAACATTGATTTCTTATTTAATAATAATTTTAATTTATTTTTAAAATTACATTAAAATAAATTTTATTTGTATAATAATATTTTAATATTTTAATAATTTCATTAAAATGACTTAAATTTGAATATTTCAATTTCATTTTATACAAATATATTGATTTCTTATTTAATAATAATTTTAATTTATTTTTAAAATTACATTAAAATAAATTTTATTTGTATAATAATATTTTAATATTTTAATAATTTCATTAAAATGACTTAAATTTGAATATTTCAATTTCATTTTATACAAATATATTGATTTCTTATTTAATAATAATTTTAATTTATTTTTAAAATTACATTAAAATAAATTTTATTTGTATATTAAAATTTTAATATTTTAATAATTTTATTAAAATGACTTAAAATTGAATATATCAAATTCATTTTATAAAAATATATTATTTTTTTATTTAACAGCAATTTTAATTTATTTTTAAAATTATTTTTAAAAAAAAAACGTTGATCACACAGCTCCGCCAATGTAATGGGCGGAAGCTGTGTATTTTTAAGACCATCCGCCTATCCATTGGGCGGAGCCTCCTAATTTCAAATTATTTTTTTTTAAAAGATGGTATATTGGGAATAATGGTTGAAAGGTGTGGTATATTGGGATATAGTTGTTAAAAGGGGGGTATGTTGGTAAAAAATTCCTGTGGTACTTTCACTAAAACGTAATGTACTAATGTTGCCATTAAATTTCAAACAAAGTTGGTGGGGTAGATGGTAAACCCCACGCCCCCACTTCCTCAAATTTTGGTTTCTACAATTTTATAACTAACTAATTCTTTAAATAATTTAAAAAAGAGTTTAATTAAATTTTTTATATTTATCATTTCATATAAAAATTTTAAAAATTACAATCTAATTTAAAGGAATTCATAATCATCATTAATTGACAATATAAATTTTTTTTTTTTATATTTACCATGCATCGTCCCCATTTCTCTGATAAAAATGTTAAAACTTTTGGAGACTTTATATTTAATGTCAGCAGTCCATAATCCTTTGTACGTACGACAAGAATACTCGAAAGTGAATATTCTTTCTTCTCCACACATTGCTTCCTAAACTTAAACTCTATCTCTATCTCTCTCTCAACATGGGTTCTATTATTGACGACGACGTTCCAGAACTGGAGCAGGGCCTTCTTCAGGTTCTCTTCTTCTTCTTCTTCCTATTTCACACTTTTTTTCTTCATAAATAGATAAACGTCTCTAACTAATTTGTTTACTTAGTTTAATTATTTCATCTCTTTCTCATGAGGCTGTTGTTTTTTTTTTTTTTGATTATATGTTTACAAAAGATTAATCCGTTTCATCCACCACGTGTTAATCATACCACCTAACAGTCTTATAACAACAATCACTCTACTATTTTTTCAGTTTCACTCTCTGTTTTCAACTTTATGAACCCAATATCTTTTTCTTTTTTTTTTTGTTATTTTATATTTTACTTTTAGCCTAAAACTGTGTTACTTTATGTCAATCACAAACTATATCACTCACTCATAATTATCGATAAGTTTAACATGAAATTATTTAATTTTGGTTTCATTAGAATAAAACTGTGTCGAATAATAAATTTGAGTGTAGAATGACGCAAAACTACATACATTTTCTAGAGACAAAATCAATTTTAGCAACATCGAAACATAACCAAATCAATTTTAGCAACATCGAAACATAACAAAATCAATTTTAACTCTTCATAATCACTTTTGCCAAGTGAATCCAAAAATGCTCTTGCTCATTTTTCCAGCAATCTGTTTTCTCATATACTATTTTTTATCAGTATTAAGGGAGAGGAATAAGTCTGACTGTTATTCCATCTGAATCCTTAAAAAGGGATTTGGATTCTCTATGGTTGCAATTCCAGGCTTAAGCTGTCACTCATATCGGCTATTTTTAGTTGTATTATTATTGTAAAACCGATTTGGTGAAGTTCAAATACGACTCAGCCAATTCATCCAATGGCCGAGATTTGTTGGCTGTAGCAAGCAACTGCATGTCAGTGAATCTGAGTCCCCAAAAATGTGGTATCATTGTTTATTTTGTTTCTTAAGGATGAAAGGAACAAACAATACACAGGAGATGGTTCGGTTGATTTTAGAGGGAAGCCTGCTATTAAGCATGACACTGGCAATTGGAGAGCTTGTCCATTTATTCTAGGTATGCCTTTTTTTACATCGCCTTAAGGTTTCATGTTTTCGATGATCCATTTTCATGTATGTAAATGACAGGCAATGAATGTTGCGAACGTCTAGCTTTCTTTGGCATTTCAACAAACCTTGTTACCTATCTTACCACCAAACTACATGAAGGAAACGTCTCTGCCGCGAGAAATGTCGGGTTCTGGCAAGGAACTTGTTATCTTACACCTCTCGTTGGAGCTGTTCTCGCAGATGGTTACTGGGGACGATACTGGACAATTGCTATTTTCTCTATGATTTATTTCCTTGTAATACACTTAACATACATTTCTTATCCTTGTAGGCATTTTATTATGTGATATTGATATGGCTGTATCTTGCAGGGGATGTCTATCTTGACTATTTCTGCATCTCTTCCATCATTGAAGCCAGCTGAGTGTTTGGGTTCGGTATGTCCTCCGGCTAGTCCTCTGCAATATTATCTGCTCTATTTTGGTCTCTATGTAATTGCACTTGGGACTGGTGGTGTAAAAGCATGTGTGTCATCTTTTGGGGCAGATCAGTTTGATGACACTGATTCCAAAGAAAGGGCCAGGAAGGCTTCCTTTTTCAACTGGTATTACTTTTCTATCATGCTAGGTGCCACTGTGTCATGTTCCTTCATTGTGTGGGTTCAAGATAATGCAGGATGGGGTCTTGGATTTGCCATTCCTGCTTTATTCATGGGGTTATCCGTTGGAAGTTTCTTTTTAGGTACTTCTCTATACAGGTTTCAAAAACCAAGGGGTAGTCCTGTTACAAGAATGTGCCAGGTTGTGTTAGCATCTGTCCGAAAGCGGAAGTTGGTTGTGCCGGAGGATAGTAGTCTTCTATATGAGATGCCTGACAAGAAATCAGGAGTTGAAGGAAGCCGCAAACTGTTGCATCGTGATGATCTGAGGTAATGTTTTTACTTTGAGCATTGTTTTCTGCCCTAGTGTTATTGGCTTTATTCATTGTTCTGATATAGGCAAAGGAGTATCTTGTATAGGTTGAATTTCTATATAATATTCTTGTTTATGTGCATTTTTGTCTGATGCTAAATGTTATAGGAGTTGTTTAGGTTTAATTTGTGCAGCTACGCTGCTGATATTGCTTTGTAGCTATTATTTGTATAATTTTAAAATAAGACAAACTACATTATTATTAGACACAGGGCACAAATGCGGCCTTGAAAGAGATGGGAGGAGAAATGATTCAGTATACCACAAACAATTATTCATTATATTTGAACCCTAATATATGCATGACTCATATTTGCTAATAATATTTTGTTAATAATGACTGAAGGATATACCTTATAAAACTCTTTTTTTTTGTGTTTAAATAAAGGTATTTTGATAGAGCAGCTGTAGTGTCTGATTCAGAGAACAGAAGTGGGGACTACTCTAATCCATGGAGGCTTTGCACTGTTTCACAGGTGGAAGAATTGAAAATATTGATTCGTATGATTCCAATTTGGGCTACTGGAATAATTTTTTCTGCTGTCTACACCCAGATGTCAACATTGTTTGTGGAGCAAGGAACTATGATGGATACAAATGTTAGTTCTTTCAAATTATCCCCAGCTTCCCTCTCAACCTTCGATGTGGCAAGTGTTATTTTTTGGGTCCCTGTCTATGACAGGATACTTGTTCCTATTGCAAGGAAAATTACAGGCAAGAAAAGGGGCATTTCCGTGTTTCAAAGAATGGGAATTGGCCTCTTTATTTCTGGGCTGTGTATGTTGTCAGCTGCAATTGTGGAGATTAAGCGCCTCCAGCTTGCAAGAAAGCTTGACCTTGTTGATAAACCTGTTGCCATACCCCTTAGTGTATTATGGCAAATACCTCAATATTTCTTATTAGGCGCATCAGAGGTATTCACATTCATTGGGCAGGTTGAGTTCTTCTATGACGAATCACCAGATGCTATGCGGAGTTTATGTAGCGCACTGCCACTCCTGAGTTTTTCATTTGGGAATTACTTGAGCTCTTTCATGCTTACCATAGTAACTTATTTCACTACACGAGGTGGAAAGCTTGGATGGATTCCTGATAACCTGAACAAGGGACATCTTGATTACTTTTTTCTGCTTTTATCTGGACTTAGCTTATTAAATATGTTGGCGTACATAATTGCTGCCAAAATGTACAAGCAGAAGAAGATGTCTGAAAAATTTTCAAGCACTTGTTGCTCATAGGAGTGGAAGCATGATCTGATATTTCCGTCATTCATTGTGGATATTGTTCTGTATGATAAATATGTATATACTAATTGGGAATGGAGTTTGGGAAAATGAATAGTACGGGTTTTTGGATCTTACCATGTTGTACATAACGATAGTTGAAGATCAACCGAACCGCTGGCATTGAAAGGCTCTTTCGAATAAATTCAACTTATAAGTTCATTCAAAGACATGATGATCAAGCACACAGGAAGTTATTCAACTGCATGTCAGTTAGTCCTAATTAAGTATTGTAACAAATAATTAAAATAAGAAGAAAAAAAATGTAAACGATTAAGGTAATAGTGAATATTTGTATTTATTGATTCTAATTTATACAATATAGCTAGTTGTGTATGACTCATTGTTTTTTGTCTTTACTGTATTGTTTTCACCATAGTTCAAAGTGTTGTATTTTTCTTTGGACTTTTTTTTATTGCACTGGGAACTGGTGGAATAAAGCCATGTATTTGGCCTTTTGGGGCAGATCAGTTTGATGATACAGATCATAGGGAAAGAGCAAGTAAAGGATCATTCTTCAATTGGAATTATTTCACTAGTAAAATTGGTGCACTTTTATCAGTCACTGTATTGGTATGGACTGAAGAAAATATTGGGTGGGGACTTGGATGGTATGGAATTTCTGCACTGTTTATTGGTATTGCGATCGTAATTTTCTTTCTAGGTACACCAATGTATAGATTTCAAACGGCAGTGGGAAGTCCTCTTACAAGAATTTTCCAGGTAACTTCTTCTGCTTTGTTCGAGTGGAAATTGGAGGTTCCCCAAGACAACTGTCTCATCTTTGAATTAGCAGTTAAGAATTCCTCCATTGAAGGAAGTTCTAGACTAGAGCATAGTGATGGATTGAGGTTGTCTCATAGCTTCAAACATCTTCTCAAAGACTATAGTGACGCTGCTTCACACATTTATGGACCAAAATGACTTATTACTCTACTTTGTGCAGGTTCCTGGATAAAGCAGCAGTGATATCAGATGCAGAAAAAGAGAGAGCTGAAGTGACTAGTCCATGGAGGCTTTGTACAGTTACACAAGTGGAAGAGTTAAAGATATTGATCCGCATGTTTCCAATATGGGCATCAGGAATAATCTTCTCTGCTGTTTATGCACAAATGTCATCGCTGTTTGTTGAACAATCGAAAGTGATGGACACAACTATTGCTTCTTTGAAAACTCCTTGCAGCCTCTCTTTCAACTTTTGACATCGTCGCTGTCATTATCTGGGTTCCAATTTGTGATAGAGGCATTGTTCCAATAGCAAGGTAAGAGGCTTCACAGAATTGCAAAGGATGGAAATTAGTCTTTTTCTGCATTAGTAGAGAGCAAGAGGTTGCAAATTGCAAAAGAATTTGGATTGGTTGTGTTGTACCTCAATTTTTGTCCCTAACATTTCCTTATCATATCATATCAACTCGATCATAACAAGATCACATTAGGGTTGGTTCTTCCTCTTTTTCTATCTCCTATCTTTAAGTTTGCTCTTGAGGAATCTCCAAGCACTTTAGTTGTGTATTTTGTATATGTGTTGTTGACTAACTTTTAATCAAAATAAAAAAAATATTGGTCTCTGAATATTTGTGTTTTGTAGGTACCAAGTCAAAACATCCGACAAATAAAGTTTTCCGGTATTATTTCCTTAAAATCTCTATTTGCAAAGAAAAATAATTAAAAAAATTTCATTTTTTTCCACTGTACAATCGATTGCTCTTAGAGTGCATTTTGTGCAATATTTGAAAGAAAAGAACACTGATTCAATCGATTGCTCCCAGAGTACAATCGATTGCACAAAGTGAAATTTTGAAAAAAAATCAGCAATTTCATGCTTGTAATTCTTTTGGCTCCAATTTTTCTTCATTTTTTGAAAGATATATCATTAGTTCAAATTTTGACTCCAATTTTTTCATTTTTTGAAAGATATATCATTAATTCAAATTTTGGCTTCAAGAATTAATTACCAAGCCTAATTTCATTTCCCAAACCAAACTCCAAACCACCACTAATCCCAAGCCTAAACTCTATAAATAGAGCTTTCATTTCATTCAAATCTCAAGCTTTTGATAGCCAAGCTCACTTTGCTAAAAAATCTCTCAATTCTCTCCATCTACCAAATTCACTCAAAGCTCAATTTTCAAAAAAAAAAATAGTAAGCTTTGCATTGAAGCTTACTAATCTTTGAGCTAAACATTCATCAAAACACTTTTTCTTTATCAATTCTCTACATCCAAGCTTGGGCAATTGATTCTTGGGGTTGAATTGAAGCAAATTCTTGAAGTTGTTTTGATAATTCTCTAAATCTACCTTTGGTAAGTTGGATCTTTCATCTTTCACAATGTGATCTCTTGTTGATCTTTGGGTTTAATTCATAGAGCATTGTTTTCTAATTCCATTAGTGCTATTTTCTCATAATTTAATGGAATTTTCGTGTTCAATTGAATCCATGATCATAAAGTGTTTGATGGAAAGTTTGAACAAGAATTTGGCCTTTTGAAATGCTGATTTTCTGTTTTTCACAGGAGGTGCAATCGATTGCTGCCAGAGCACAATCGATTGTCACAGAACGAATTCACTTTTTTTTTAAAAACACTGATGCAATCGATTGTTGTCAGAGTGCAATCGATTGCAACAGAGCCAAAATGTGTTTTCTGCCTTGTTTTAGGGCTGTTTTGATCCATCTCTCTTTTTCTACTCACTCCTTTTGATTGTTGATTTGGATTGCAATTTTAAATTTCCAATTTCTCTTTAAATTCAATGGACTTTGGGTGTAGATGAAGTTGGATAAATGTTCATTAATTCAAATCTACCAAAGAGTGAATTATTCAATTCATTTTTGGTGCTTTGGATTAATGATATGTTTAGTACTTTAATCCATATAGATGAGTGATTGGATTTAAAGATGAAAGAAATTTGAGGTAATGATTCAAATTAGCTTATCATTCCCCTCCCTCTTCATCTTATCCCTTTCTTTGTTATTTGTGCTACATGTTATAGGATGATGATCTCTATATCATTTATCCAAACATGAAGTACATAGATTGCTATTGACCGGCCTCAAAATAGGTGCGATTTCTACATAAGTTCACTTACGATTGCTTAACATAGCGCTAAATTTTGTCCCGATTTGAGAAAATGATCATTCGTGGCCTAAACCTATGTTTGCAAGTCCAAGTATGTTAATTTGAACCCTTTAATCCAATAACCTTGAGATTCACTGTTAGGAGGCTTTGGTTCTACCAATCCTCCAGTGGATCTTCATCAAATTTGGTCAACGCAGATCACTTAAACATCATTGATCATTAAATGTTGCTTTGAGGATTCTAAAATGGATGATATACTTGACAAAAAGCAAATGTAACTTGTTGTTGAGAGGCTTTGGTTCTACCAATCCTCTAATGAGTTCCAAATGCAAGTTTCAAGTTGGTCATCCAACTAACCATTAATTTCTAACAATTGACTTTATTTTATACTTTTATTTTATACTTTTACTTTATGTACCATTTACTTTAGCATTTACATTTCATGCTATTTTCATCTTTGCTCACTTGAGCATTTACTTTTATGTCATTTTTATTTTGCTCACTTGAGTTTTTCTTTTCCTTTTGAAGATACTTAATAATCAACATGAACCATAAAAAATATTAATGATACTTGAACTACTTGGTTATTATCTTTGGCATTATGGAGTATTTGACTTCTTGAACTTATGATTAGAGACCCTGACCTATGTTGGAGACCTTGTGACCTTAACTGATATTTTTTCTGGAGCTCTTGAGGTTTACCTCAAGATATTGGGTTGTTTGTTTATTTTGTGTGCAGGTTATTGTGATTACACACTTTGTCTGTAATCGGGAATTCATTTGTATACAGCCGTTACTCTGCCTAATTTTTGTGAAGACTTAATACACTTGAAGTTTGGTCTTCTCAAAAGGTTTAGTATCCTTGCTTGGTTTCAATTCAAAGAATAGGAAGTCTATCTCGACTCATAATGTCAAGTGTTGGCTTCTTGCTGGTTAGATGATTCTTCTCCCTAGCTTTTACCTTATGCTTTAGGATAGTCCCTTCATCTCTTCTCATCTTCTTTAATTTCAAAAATCTTCTCTCTCCTTTTGAAAACTTTTCTTGTTTCTAAACTTGAATCACTTTCATAATAAACTTGTACTTAGGTCCACACATTTTCAAAATATTTTCAAGCAACTTAATCATACCTTGACATTTTTGTGAGAAGACTAAAAGTCAATCAATCTCATTCAAGCCATTTTGCCATTTTGGCTCTTATCTTTAAAACTTTTCTCAAAAGATTAGACTCTTGTGAATCCTTGTAGTGATGCAAACAACTATACCTCTATAATATGTAGTTAAGAGAGATATTTTCTACTTGGGTGTTGAGTGAGGTTTTGTTGATTTTAAAAGTCAAGCCATATCCTCCACTTTGAGATGATGCAAATTCTCCTTTCTCATGATTGTGGGTAGTAAGTATGTTTTCCACACGGACAATGATGATGATGTCTTATCTCATAAAATTAACCAACACACTTGTGTTTTAAATTTTTTTAAAGAGGAACTACGTGTACTTTGATCCCCTATTGCATAGAAGGTGGTACGTAGACACTAAAGGTTCGCAACCGCGGCGAGTGAAAAAATAATAAAAAATATTTCTTTTCTCACCTCCACCATCTATTTTTATATATAACATTTTATAGCCAAAATATACAGATTTTACAAAGAGGTTCCTACGGAGTACCGTAGATGTTTAGGGTGCTAATACCTTTCCTTTGTATAACCAACCCTCTTACCTTGAATCTTTCCCCTTCTTTTGGGTTATTCGTTTTTTTCCCATTCCTTTGGAAACAATAAAGCGCGGTGGCAATTTTTATTTTTGGTCTGTATAAGTCAAGTCAATCCAATGGCTTAGTCTTAAACATTTCTACCGCTACAGGTTGACAAAAATGTCTCTGTACCAATTAGTATCTTATGGCGGATACCTCTATATTTTGCTTGGTGCTGCTGAGGTATTCACCTTTGTTAGACAACATGAGTTTTTTATGAGCAAGTGTCGGATACCATGTTTTCAATACTCTTGTAGATTTTATCGCCACATTTGTAGATTTTATGTTTTTTTCTTCTTACCTTTCTTGACAATTGAGGTTTTTTCTAGTCGTATCATCTCAAACTCTTCATTATTTGTGGTGATTCCTTCTTTCCGGTGAGTTTGTTTCCTGTATTCTTTGATTATGAACTTGATTTATTTATTTGTTGTGTTTCTTTTTCTCTTTTCTTTTCTAGAGGATTGGATTTCCGAAGTTCTCTAAATACAAAGCTAAGGTTGATGATTTTTGGGGATAAGATTCTATTTTTGGGGATTCCATTAAATTGTTCAATACATTTTCCACCGTGTTTATAATTGATTCAAGTGTAACACCAACAAATACGAGCTTCAATTGTTAGAAATTATTGGTGTTACATCGACTGAGAAGACGTATTCTATTGGTTTTGCATTTCTAGAGTGCGAAAAAGAGGATAATTTTGCATGGGCTTTAAAAGTCTGTCGGTCAATGTTGAAGGACCAAGAAGATATGTTAAAAGTCATTGTTACCGGCCGAGATACCGTATTAATGAATTTAGTTGCAACGATATTTCCCATTTCTTATGCATTACTTTGTAGGTATCACATTACTAAGAATGTGAGAAGTCGTGTTAAGCCTGTGATACGGACAAAACAAATATCAGGTAAAGATGGAAAACTGGTCAAGGCGGCGTTATTGTGGAGAAAATTATGGATGCATGGAATGTTATAATAAATGTATCTACAAAAGAGCTATATGTTGATGTTGTAATACATTTCAGGAAGGTGTGTATGAAATATCTCGATTTACTGAAATATGTTGAAAGCACAATTTTAGACCAGGTAATGGAGAAGATTGTTTGTGCTTTGACCGACCAAGTTATGCACATTGGAAATACAACAACAAACAAAGTTGAGTCTCCTCATGATTGTCTGAAGAATTGGTTGAGAAATAACAAGGGTGATTTGTGTGCGGATTGGGAATCTGTGAATCAAATGATACTAAACGAGCATAATGAGATACAAACATAATTTGGTTGTAGTATCACAATGTTGGAACACATAAACTTTATCAGAAACTTTTTTCCACTACGCACTACTCCACCACCAAATCCCAATGATCGTATTATCTATGTTGGGTGAGTTTCAAATTCACATAAATTTCTTCAAGTGTATTTAAAATAGAGATTCCATATACAACTTACATCACTTGAGTGGATGAATCATTATACAATTCAATCTGAGACTTGGTCGGACCAATTTATTAAAAAGATGCAAGAGTACACCAAATTGAACAACATTGAAATAGAAGAAAAAAATAAGGAAAAGTCAAAGGGGGGTACCACCTATAGATTTGGCAGGCGACAATTATTTTGGATAATTTAAGTAGTTATTTATCATTTTATTGTATATGACGTTTAGTTAATGATTATGCTGTGGAATATAAGCATTTTGTAATTTGTCCAAAAATATCAACATTCTAGACAATTATGTGTTTTTGTTTATGTTCTGTTTTTTGGTTTTTAATAGCAAGGAAGTTTCCAGAGATACATCTCTGATACAAAATTTAGGGTGTTACCGAAGTTGCATCTCTGATAATTCTCTGTCAGCAGATAGGATTTGTGTGGTCAATAATATCATCACATTACTATAAATAAGTTCATTTGTGGTTTTGTTTCATACCAAAATATAAAAAATCAACATGGACATAAAATTTCATGTTGGAAGTGTCCACTTTACCGACAATACACCATCTCAAGAATTTAAGGTCAACGATTACACCCCTCTTGAAGATATGCAATACATACTGCAGGAGCTCCTACCATATGGTGATAATCGGAAAATCATGAAGATCGAGTACTGTTCGCCATCAGTTGACGAAGAATGGAAGCTTGAGTTTACAAACCATGAGGTAAAGACGAACACTGATTTACGGGCTATGTGGATAACCTTTTTTCGTTTAGAATCAAAAGTTTCAATCGAGCTGGATGCGACTATTTCGAGATTGGTCGATGATATTATCAAGATGTTGCAACGTTCACCTGAATGTTGAAGTGTATTATTTGATCTATATTAAAATCTCTTATGTATTGCTTATTTTACTATATCAATGGTGTTGGAATTTTATGAAGTTGGTGTATTTCATTTCTATTTTTGCTGCATTCTGTAATGAATTTTTTCGAAAATATAATACCGATTTGATACCGTAAATGTGTCTCCGGAAAATTTTGTGTTTTATCACATCCTGGATGCGTCCCGAAGATGTATCTCCGAAATCTAAGGGCATTTAAGGAAATTTGCATGGTGCACTAGAAAAGTATTGGGTGTGTTAAGAAATCCTTATGTATCATGTGTTAGAGGTGATATAAGAAGCTTCCAACATAGGGTTATTTTGTGGAGATCTAGATTGACATGTTTTTTCTTAGACATGTACTCATGGGTGATTTTCTGTAGTTTTCTTCTGACGGTTTCATCGTCCCAAAAAAGGGGATTTCTTAACACACCTTATGTCTTTCTAGCGCAACACACAAAATACTTAAATGCCTCCAGATTTCCGAGATACATCTCCGGGACACACCAGAGATGTACTAAATCACATATTTTTTTAGAGATATATCTCCATAACTTTTCTTAATTTCACTATGGGGTGACACCACATTTGGTCACATTTGTGTGGAGTGTAGGGTGCATCTAAAAGTATACTTTCAGAAATAAAGGGGAATTTTTTAATTTTCATAGGATTCTTTTCACCTATATAGAGTGTGTTAAGAAATTCCCAAGAAATGGGTCATTTGTGAGTTAGTATAAAAAATGTATATAAATTTTCGACCAATTTATTCGGGTCCTAACGGATTACGGAATTTTGAATCCCGGACCTCATTCGATAAACCCAAGTAATGGGCCTGGTGCTTCCCAATCCATATGATCAAATTTGTGGAAAGTTTCCTCTATGTTGGTTTCCTAAGTAAAACATAACTTTCAATGATTATGGCTTTTGTTTGTTCTTTACCCCTTTAGAGCGTCAATTATTGTTGAGTCTAACGTTACATCCTTTTATGGTTTATTCTCCTTCTTGGAGCTACATCTAATTTTTCTAATACACGTGTGCTCAATATCACTAGATAAGGCCACATGGTCGAAGTATCTTGTGATATTTTTCAAATCATTACGGAATTCCCCAATAACAAACATGACTTGGTTACTTTTATGTCGCTTTTCCCCTCTTTAAACCTCTTTCTTCGCTTGTTGAAAACTTTTGTGGCCACTTCGTAGTTCTTTATCCATTGTTCCCAACCGCTCATGAGTCAATATGCATTGTTGGTAGCTCTTGGCACCCACATTTCTTTTATGATCTACCCTCCTTCTTGGATCTACATTCAATGTTTTCAATACATGTGTGCTCATCTCCAGATAAGGCCCCAAAGTCGACATATTTTGCACCATTTTTCAAATCACCGGGGAATGCCCCAATATAAAATATGGCTTAGTTACTTTTACGTCGTCTTTTCCTCTCTTTAAACCTCTATTTTCGCCCGTTGAAAACTTTTGTGTCGCTTCATAGTTCTTTATCCATTGTTCCCAAATGCTCATGAGTCAATATACATTGTTGGCAACTCTTCCCAACCACATTTTTTTCATTATTGGGTAAATGATAATTTCACAACGCATATAGAAAATACGTGTTTTGGCTCCGAGAAATTGAGAGTAGAATTTAGCTTTTTATCAAAATTT